>JANXHW010000003.1:28167500-29425000 GCA_026170595.1 Plestiodon gilberti rubricaudatus | reverse complement strand
CCAATCCTAACTTTCCAGCACCAATGCAGTCATGCCAACAGGGCAAGTGCTGAATCTGACAATGGAGATGCAGTCACAGAGGCCTCCTCAAGGTAAGGGAACATTTGATCCCTTACCTCGGAGCTGCATTGTGGCTGCATCAGCACTGGAAAGTTGGTTAGGATTGGGCTGCTAAAGACCTAAAGAGGGTCTGGAAGAAGTAGAGGAAAAACCAGGAATTGACAAAGGCTGGGGATGACATAGAAAAGAAGAATCAGAGAAATATAAGTATTTCAAAAAAGGAAAACTCAGGAACAGAATTCAGACGGTGTGATGAGAAAGATGGCTTGAAATAACAAAAGGATTCTGCTTTCTTCAGTGAAGAATTTGAGCTACTTTGGCACAGGAGTGCGATAGTTTTGCACATAGTTTGTGTGCACATGAGTAGAATATATTATTCTGGTTTTTCACCCTTCTCACCTTTCGTGAGTTTATACAGTAGCCATGTGTCAATTGTCCCAAAACAGCAATTATCATCTTTAATAGCTTGTTCTACCTGAAAACACACACAGGCCACATTTTATTTCAAGATAGCAAATGGTACCCAGTTCAACATAAGCTACAGTTAAAGCTGCATTAACACTACATTATCGAAGGAGAAGCATTATTATAGCTAAGACTGAGTTTTCCAAATGTTCCCTTTCAGGAATTAGATCTGTCTACTAACAGACCTTGCTTACGTGTCTTTAAAACTAAAGCAGTTTTCTGAGGACTACGGATATAGACTATTCCCGAATTCCAATCCCAGACAGCAATGGCATTACTAGAGCAGCGGTTCCCAAACTCTCATGTAGAGTTTGGGCCACTGTAAGTTGCGGTGTGTGTGTTGTGTGTGTGTGACAGCAGCAATGCCACTCCCAGAATCGCACTGGCGCTACGGGAAAAAGGGTTTGTTTTTTTAACTTACCAGGTCAGCCCGGCGTCAGACCTCCGGAGGGGGCGGGGGGGGCTGCGGACCCCTCTGCAGGCCCTCCCTGCACCCTAGCTTAGCTTTCAAAGGCGATTTGAAGCTACTTCCGGTTTTCGCTGGTGCAATCATGGGAGTGCCATTGCATGTCACTGCACATCGCCACCACCCTTAAGGGGGTAGTGACCAATACTTCCCGACCGGGGTGTCACGATGCCCCAGTTTGGGAACCTCTGCACTAGTATCTACTTTTTTTCAGAAAGCAGCTGAGGATTCTTCTGTTGTGGCATGCCACCTTGAGCAGAAGCGTCGTCTGATATGGGGCGGTGGTGCGGTGGGCCCCAGGGCAGAGGGCGGAGAGCTCAGGGGGTGGGACGGGGCTCCCCCTGGTTTTGGTTTTTTCCCCTTTTTTTCCATTTTTTTAAACTATTTTCATGTTTTTTTAAAGTCTTAACGGGTTTTTAAAGTCTTAATGTATGCTTTCGCCCACTTATCTTGTTACTGTAAGGCTCCAGCGACCATCGTTTTCCAGCTCCCGGGCGCTGCTTCTTCCTGCGCCCGGGGCACGCGCGAGCTCCTTAAAGGCGCAGAAGGTCGGCTGGAACAGCTTCGTTGTTCTGCGCATGCGCAAGTCTTCACAGAACAAAGCTGTTCCAGTGACCTTCTGCGCCTTTAAGGAGCTCGCGCGTGCCCCGGGCGCAGGGAGAAGAAGCACCCGGGAGCTGGAAGAAGATCGTCGCTGGAGCCTTACAGTAACAAGATAAGTGGGCGAAAGTATACATTAAGACTTTAAAAACCCGTTAACACTTAAAAAAACACAGAAATAGTTTAACAAAAAAAAAACATTAAAAAAATAAGGGGGCGCCGGGCGGGCGGCGACCCCCCGCCCCTTTCTGGCAATGCCTCTGACCTTGAGTTAGCCAGCTTAAAGATAGTTATATTTCTGAGGCAATTTTTGCAGTTCACTCTTTAAAAACAAACAAAAACATGCGACCAACCTCATATTTCTGAGCTTGAGGAATGAATTCAGCACAATGCATGCTTAAGTACAGACCAGGACATTCATCTACTGTAAATAGGCCAGAAATCATATTTGAGATTGGCACTTGCACAGAATAAACCAATATTTAAATGCCAGTTACATAACATTTGACAAGCTATATAATAAAAACATATACTGTACAGTGAGGGGAAAAGGTATTTGATCTCCTGCTGATTTTGTACGTTTGCCCACTGACAAAGAAATGATCAGTCTATAATTGTAATGGTAGGTTTATTGTCACAGTGAGAGACAGAACAAAAAACCTGAAAAAGCATTTCAAAAGAGCAATATAAACTGATGAGCATTTTAATGAGTGAAATAAGTATTTGATCCCCTATCAATCAGCAAGATTTCTAGCTCCCAGGTGTCTTTTACTGTATACAGGTAACGAGCTGAGATTAGGAGCACTCTTAAAGGGAGTGCTCCTAATCCCAGCTTGTTGCAGTACCTGTACAAAAGACACCTGTTCACAGAAACAATAAATCAAGCAGATTCCAAACTCTCCACCATGGCCAAGACCAAAGAGCTGTCCAAGGATGTTAGGGACAGGACTTTAGACCTACACAAGGCTGGAATGGGCTACAAGACTATCGCCTAGCAGCTTGGTGAGAAGGTGACAACAGTTGGTGCGATTATTCGCATATGGAAGAAACACAAAATAACTGTCAATCTCCCTCGGTCTCGGGCTCCATTCAAGATCTCACCTCGTGGAGTTTCAATGATCATGAGAATGGTGAGGAATCAGCCCAGAACTACACGGGAGGATCTTGTCAATGATCTCAAGGCAGCTGGAACCATAGTCACCAAGGAAACAATTGGTAACACACTATGCCATGAAGGACTGAAATCCTGCAGCACCCGCAAGTTCCCCCTGCTCAAGAAAGCACATGTACAGGCCCGTCTGAAGTTTGCCAATGAACATCTGAATGATTCAGAGAACTGGGTGAAAGTGATATGGTCAGATGAGACTAAAATCGAGCTCTTTGGCATCAACTCAACTCGCCGTGTTTGGAGGAGGAGGAATGCTGCCTATGACCCCAAGAGCACCATCCCCACCAGCAAACATGGAGGTGGAAACATTATGCTTTTTGGGTGTTTTTCTGCAAAGGGGACAGGACAACTTCACCGCATCAAAGGGATGACAGACGGGACCATGTACCATCAAATCTTGGACGAGAACCTCCATCCCTCAGCCAGGGCATTGAAAATGGGTCATGGATGGTTATTCCAGAATGACAATGATGCAAAACATACAGCCAAGGCAACAAAGGAGTGGCTCAAGAAGAAGCACAAGGTCCTGGAGTGGCCTAGCCCATCTCCAGACCTTAATCCCATAGAAAATCTGTGGAGGGAGCTGAAGGTTCGAGTTGCCAACATCAGCCTTGAAACCTTAATGACTTGGAGAGGATCTGCAACGAGGAGCGGGACAAAACCCTCCTGAGATGTGTGCAACTACAAGAAATGTCTGACCTCTGTGACTGCCAACAAGGGTTTTGCCACCAAGTACTAAGTCATGTTTTGCAAAGGGGTCAAATACTTATTTCACTCATTAAAATGCACATCAATTTATATTTTTTGAAATGCTTTTTTCAGGTTTTTTGTTATTATGTCTCTCACTGTTACAATAAACCTACCATTAAAATTATAGACTGATCATTTATTTGTCAGTGGACAAACATACAAAATCAGCAGGGGATCAAATACTTTTTTTCCCCTCACTGTATAAAACTCATGTTATTCAATGTAGCATGGAAGTTTTCATGGCTTGGCACAATTTTCAACGATACAGGAGTTATGGGATCATCAGCCATGTCCAAATTCATAGTTGAAGAAATAAAGAAATTTTTACTAGTACTGTACGTCTGGAAATTCTTTTAAGGCACATACCATCCGGCTATATACATACAAAGATTATCCAGTTTACAGACAAGCAAGGGCTTTAGATCTTCTGCCAAAGTTTCCTCCCTCATGTGGGACTGTGTCAAGGCAAGCACAGCTGACAGCTGTTAGACAAAGTCCCACGTGAGGGAGGAAACGTTGGCAGAAGATCTTCAACTATGAATTTGGACATGGCTGATAATCCCATAACTCCTGTATTGTTGAAAATCATGTTATTCAAACAATTCAGTAATGTAGTTCATTGAACCAAATAGTTCAATGGTGTTATGCCTATTATCCAGAAAGAGGATCCTCTATCAAGATATGGAATAAGCAAATATGATGTACAATATGGAGAATCTCAAGATAGGCATTGGACTTACCTCAGATATATGTTGCAAAACCCAGGCCAATCTTAAAGAGACATGTTGCGTTGTGAAAGCAATACAGCTTGAGAGCAAAAATTGATCAATTCGAGTAAAAAAGTGCAGTAGTGAAGAGATACCATGTATTGCCTGTTCCAAAAACAAGATGACTGATAAATATTAGGCCCTTTCTCCTGCAGCTCTTTGACCAAAAAGATAGTTTTAAACAGGTTGCCCATATGTAAATACAATCTATGTTCGTTTCCAGAGAACATAGGTTTTAAAAAAGATATGCATGCAATGGGGTGGCAGAAAGGGTAAAATGACAACTTTCAAAGGAACTGCTTTGTCAGTATTAGCATAAGAACAGCCTTGCTGGATCAGGCCAAAGGCCCATCTAGTCCAGCTTCCTCAGGTCCCACCAGATGCCTCCGTGGCCCACAATAACAAAAGGTTATTGTTCAGAGGACAGATTGGACTGGCCACCCCACACCGTCCAACTGGAAGCAAATCTGGTTGACTATACTCCAAGTGAAGTTTAGGAACTCACAACTCAGCTATTTTAAATATACAGCATTTCAAAGTCTGATGTACACAGTTAAAATATCAGAGTTTAAGGATCACGGACGTACGTTAAAACATCCATTCCTGATGTTTTAAGTCTGACGATTTAACCAATTTCTCTCAGTAGTAGGAATGTAAAGTAAAGTCAGACTATATCAAAATTTCCATCACAATCTTCCTCTTTGTACTGAGGCACATTCCTATGCACTCTCTCACATGCATTCCTCCTTAATTTTAGTCACTGAACAAATACCTCACCTTCAATAGCATAGATCTGTTCCAGGATTTTACCAGTTCAGCAGCTCTCAAGTCTTGCCAGCTTATGAAGTTATGAAAAGGTTTTCCCGACTTTCTGAAAAGTAACAGATAGTTGAACTTACAATAAGTGCTGACAGTACCCAATGTAGTAACCTGTAAACTAAATGACTATAATTATCCCCATATTACACACATTCAGGGTTGGGACTATCAAGGCTGAGATACTGAATTATTTAATGCCATATATCATGTTTGTGCTGCCACAGATGTGGAATTTCCTTCTCCTTGAATTATTTTATTTTTTTATTTACCATATTTCTATCCTGCCTTTCTCCCCACGGGACCCAAGGCGGCTTGTGATTGGCCCTTTCTTTGCAGGTGTTCCAGTGGTGCCTGAAGACGCTCCTATTCTGCTCTGCTTTATCCAATTTCTTCTTTCTTGCTATTTGGAAGGAAGCACATTTCGGGGTTGATGCTTTTTTTAATGTAGCATTTATTCTGCTTTTATACCGTTTTAATAATTGTTAACCTCCTCTTTAAGTTTGTTGATCAATCAACAATTAGTTGAGTTAATTTTTGAATTCCTCTTTTAGAGGCAGAATATAAATACCGTATTGGTCTGAGTATAAGACTCACTTTTTTCTCCTAATTTAAGTTTTTAAACTAGGGGTGCGTCTTATAATCAAGCTGTTGTAATTTAATGCCAGTGATTTTATTACATTTTTTTAATAGCACCAAACTTTAAGGGTGCGTCTTATAATCAGGTGTGTCTTATACTCGGGAAAATACGGTATTTAAACAAACAAATAACAGCCAAATTAGGCATGATAGTGATGGATGTCTCTCTTTCCACGTGTCTCCTCTGTTCGCATAAAAAACAGGGGCAAGAAGTCTTACTTTCAGTAAAAGGTACACAGAAGAGGGACTTTCAGTTTGTTGCTCCAGCCATTCTCTTCATTCCTGGTTCACTTCCAACATAAGAGCTGGGAACAGTGAAGAATGGGCTGGAACGACGGACTGTCTGGACACAAGAGGGAAGGGTTCAGGATGCACTTCTTTTATTGAAAGTAAAACCCTTCACACTGTGCTTTTTATATGAACAGGGGGAGACACATGGAAATGAAGACACAACCATCACACCTATGATGGACCTCAGCAGGCGAAGGAAAGTTTTTGGGCTATAGCAACAAGCTCAGCATAGTCATGCAACTTCCCTCAGCCAAGACTAGCCGTGGGCCCAGGACTAGCACCTGCATTCTAACTTCTGCTGCCAAGGATATTCCCTGGCACATCAGGGAAGTGTGAATGTGCAACCCTTGTTCAGGGCTTTTTAAAGGGGAAAGTAGGGGTCATATGGACCTCTAAATTTTTGGGGGGAAAGGTATGGAGTTTCTTTCAGCTTGAAAAGAAGTCCTTACACTGCCAATTCTTACACTGCCTGACTCTTCAAGTTGCCACCTTGTGTGCACACATTGATGTATGGCAAATAGAGAGATGATTGACTGTGGCCAAAAAAGGTGTTTTGTAGGTAGTGGCTTAAGCTATGTTGTAAATGTGTGTCATTGATAGTAGATGGGAAGTAGATGGGAAATTGCTGGGTCTTTGTTTCTCAACTCTACAGAAGTATGACTATATCTTCTCTCACACTTAATTTAGGAGCAGTTACTTAATTATCAGGGTTCACTTTTACCTTTGCAGCATAACCACAACTGCATTTACACTTATTTGTCTTTTATAGTTACTGTACGCTTTAACAACATTTGTAACTTTTTGTGTTACCCTCAGGGTTCCAAAACCAAGGAGAGCTCTCCTATCTCGTAATCTCATCAACATATAATTACATATGCATAATTTTCATTACAGCTCTGTTAAATCCGTATGTTGATACTTGGCCAATATTCAACATATTTGACTGGTAAAATAGATCAAGTACTACTTGACCAAATAGACAACCTTATTTCATTATGTCGTTTTGGAAAGCATTTATATGCACATAAACAGAAAACAGCATCTATATGTTATAAGCAGCATGTTTTCTACATACTTGTTCCATGTAATGAAAGTTGCACGCTGTGTTGAGAGTCCAAGAGCAGAAATTTGATTCATTTGAATTCCTGCAGCTAAGAAAAAAAAAAGAACACTGAGCAGTACCCTTCATGGAAAACTGTAACGATGCAACTAGGATGGAAGTTATTCATTCCCATTCATAAAGTGCAATCCTATACACTTTTATTTAGAAATAAGTCTCATTGTATTCGTTGGGGCTTGCTCTCAGATAAGTGTATGTAGGACTGAAGCCACAGAATACATAAGAACATAAGAAGAACCCTGCTGGATCAGGCCAAGGCTTGGATCTGGCATTAAGAGATAGCCTATTACTAAGACCAGGAGGTTACTTATCCCCATCATGGCTTGTAGGCTGTGATGGGCGTTTCCTCCATAAATCTGTCCAATCCCCTTTTAAAGGCATCTAGGCCAGGTGCCATCACCACCTCCTGTGGCAAGGAGTTCCACAAACTAATTACACACTGGATAAAGAAATATTTTCTTTTGTCTGTTTTAATACTCCCTCCACTCAATTTTAGAGGATGTCCCCTAGTTCTAGAGTTGTGTGAGAGGTAAAAGAACTTCTCTCTATCCACTCTCTCCATCCCATGCATAATTTTATATGTCTCAATCATGTCCCCCCCTCGGATGCCTTTTTTCTAAACAGAAGAGTCCCAAACACTGTAGTCTTTCCTCATAAGGGAGATGCCCCAGTCCACTAATCATTTTGGTCGCTCTCTTCTGCACCTTTTCCAGTTCCACTATATCCTTTTTTGGATGCGGCGACCAGAACTGGATTCAATACTCCAGATGTGGCCTTACCATTGATTTGTACAACGGCATAATAATATTGGCCGTTTTATTCTCAATCCCTTTTTTAATTATCCCAAGCATGGAATTGGCCTTCTTCACAACCGCCGCACACTGGGTCAACACTTTCATCGACCTGTCCACCAGTACCCCAAGATCTCTCTCCTGATCAGTCGATGGTAAAACCACATCTGGAGTATTCTGATCACCACACCTCAAAAGGAAACCAAATGTGTGACACATCCATGGAAAGCCATATCCATAAGTACCAACACACTTGGGATTTGTAACCACATGTTTGCTCCAATTCAGGAGTTTATTTGTGGAAAATGCTGCACTAAACCTTTCTCCAGCACTGTCAATCATCTTTCAGCTATCTTCCTTGTCTGCATATATTTTAGCAGCACTTGCCTGCTAAAATGGACGAAGCTTTAAAAGCCTAAGAAAACAAGGAGAGATGAGCTCTGAAGACAGTCTAGGATGCCATCTCACCTCCTCCAAGGACTCAAAATCCTCAAATATTGGACAACAATATGAATTTCCAACCATATGTTCAACACCCTGTGGTCCATTTCAAATTCCCAGATGACTTACTCCATGGGAAAAAATTCACAGATAAGGAAACCCATGTTGGTTTTGCATCCAAACATGTGCTACATCTGTGAGAAATGCTGGTTTTCACATCGGTTTTTGCATGTTTGGTCTGGGCCTGAGAACACAGGCTAGTATAATAAAAGCTAGAGCTGGCCTTGTTTCAAAATAAGCAGGAACTTTAAGATGTTCACCAACCAAATGACAGTATTGTTACAGAATCTATAAAAAACACTATGTGTCGCTGTACCTTGAACTGCCTCTGTAACCACATCAACAAACTGTGCCCACAGACATTCAGGATCAAGTTCAACCCAACCAGGTTGAGGATGAAGGACTTTTACCTATTTACAAAAAACACGAAAGAATGATTAAGCAAGTATTATTAAGCAAAACCATGTAATGTTGTGGTCTTGCTACACTTATAATAAAGGTAACTTCACATTTAGAAAATTCCTACTCTTCTGTGTATTTATTTTATACACTTATAAGCATGTAATTTCTACTTAAGAAATACTAAAAGCAGTGTTGATTTTTTATGTAAGTCGGAATCAGTACACCTTAGCAGCCCCTTCCTCCATATGGGCTCTTTAAACAAAGCAGGAAACTTTGTTTAATGTTTAGTACATGTTTCTCTATAGGCCCAACAGGGAGCACTACCATGGGGTCCAAAACAGGTTCAACCTGGGTCTGAGACATGGAAGAAGGTGCCCAAGAACCCTCTTGGGTACCCTTGTTAAAAAGCCTCAGAATTTAGTGACAGGAGAGAAAAGGTTAATCCTTACTGGGGGCTCCAGTTTTTTCCAGTTATTTAAAAGGAAGGGATAAAAGGAATCCTTATCAAATTTGCAGGCGACACTAAACTGGGAAGAATAGCTACTACCGCAGAAGATAGTAGAAGCATTCAGGCAGACGTCGATACAACAGAACAGCGGTTCTCAAAGTTCTCTCCGCAGGTCAGGAAGAACTGGGAGTAGCTGGGGGGGGCGGCAATACGCCAAGGATTGTGCCAAAGCCCAGGGGAAAAGGGGGCTATTTTTAATTTACAATCATTGTGCTGGCTCTCTGGAGGGTATGGGGAGGCCTACGACCCCCTCTGCAGGCTCTCTGCGACAATTGCAACCCACTTCCGGTTTCCATCCAAAACCGGAAGTGGGTCGCAATCGCCACGAAGAGCCAATTGGCAGCATGGGGAGGCCTGCGGAGGGGGCCTCAGGCCTCCCCATACACTCCAGAGGACCAGCACAATGATTGTAAGTTAAAAATAGCCCTCTTTTCCCCCAGCACCACTGCAATCCCAAGAGCGCTGCTGCGGTTCCAGGCATTCCATTGCCATGTCCGCCATGCCCCTTAAGGGGCTGGCGGCTGCTTGCGGTTCTCCTGGTGGATCACTACCCACCAGTTTGAGAAACGCTGGGATAGAATACTGGGCTAAAACTAACAAAATCAAGTTCAACAGAGACAAGTGCAAGGTTCTGCACTCAGACAAAAAACGTCAAAGTCACAGGTATAGAATGGGCAATATATGGCTTTGCAGCACAACGTGTGAAAGGGATCTTGGTATTGCAGTGGCTCACAAGCTGAACATGAATCAGCAGTGTGATGCAGCTGCAAAGAAGGCTAATGCAATTTTAGGTTGCATTAGCAGAAGCATAGCTTCCAAGTTGCAAGAAGTAGTGGTTCTACTTTTCTCTGGTCAGATAACAGCTAATGTACTGTGTCCAGTTCTGGGCACCACATCTTAAGTAGGATGCAGCCAAACTGGAGAAGGTCCCAAGTATGGCAACTAAGATGGTCAGGGGTCTGGAAAACAAGAACTATCAGGAAAAGTTGAGGGAACTTGGTATGTTACGTTGCCCCATGACCTTTCAAAATGAGAATGTTGCCAAGAGACTGTGATGCCAAAGACTTGTGAGCTAGAATGGAACATGTGCATGACCAGGACTGTATCAAGGAAGAACGCGACGCCCATGCCGCATCTCTGTCTCAAACCTGGATGTGTAAGCCATGCTTCAAAAGATTTTCCCCAGCCAGGCCATGAGGGAAGAATCTGATCAGCATTCAGCATTTCTGGTGCCATGAACCAAAAGGCTCCCAAGCATGTAGGCATATTCCATTACCTTCCCCCTCTCCAAAGACTTGCTAAGTGACAGTCTGCCAGGAAGAAGAGGATACACATAGATATCCTAACACCAACGTCTGGCCCTAGGGAGGCCCAATCCACATTTCCTGCAACACATGGAAGCCAACACCTCTTCCCCCTTCCCCATTGTATGCGTCTCCACCCCCAGGTGTACCTCCAGCCCAAATAAGGTATTTCCTTTTTGCAGCGTAAGAGCCATAAACTCCTCCTCTGTGTGTAGGGATAAGAAGGCAGGTTGCCAGCCTGCTCCCTCTCTCTGGACCCTTGCCTCCTGAACTTTTCTTTTTCTCTGCGTGCCCTCTGGCACCAACCCCCTCCCCCTTCCCCCACTCTTAACTTTACCTCTCAGTTAGTTTCTACAGGCTTTGGAGCCTGTTCAGTTTAGAGACAATCTGCAACTCTCCAGGATAGGTAAATATCACCCATGTTACAGTACAAATCAAGAAACCTGCTAAACCTCTGTACCTTCTACCTAAGTTTCCTAGATCTGAATGCTTTGGAGTATGATTGAATTGTTGCATATGTATGAATCTGACTATCTAGTAAATATTGGAAAACAACCCACGTGTGTCCTCAATATTATTTAAAACGGAATTCTGTGGCTGGACTCTGGTGTACAAAGGTATCAAGATCCCAGAACATACAAATTGCCATATTTAAAGCTATTCCCCACGATAACAAAGGCAATTTTGGTAACAAATTAGCCTGGAAGAAAGGCTGGGGGGGGGTATGTTTAGCCTAGAAGAAAGAAGGCGGGGAGGGCACAACATGTGACAGCCCTCTTCAAATACCTGAAGGGCTGTCACATGGAGGGCAAATATTTGTTCTCTGCTGTCCCAGAGTAGAACTAGATCTCCTAAGCTGCAGGAGGAGAGATTTCTATCGGATTCTATCAGGAAGAAATTCTTAACGGCAGTTGAGCAATGGAATCTATTACCGAGGGAACTGGTGGTTTCACCCTTGCTGGAGGTCTTCAAGCAGATGCTTGGCAAGCACCTTTAGGACCTCTAGATAGGATTTTCCTGCTTCTAACAGGGGGCTGGACTAGATGGCACCACTGAAAACCCTTCCAACTCTATGACTATTATTTTGATTCATTCAAGTCTTCCTCCTTCCACACAGGCTGTTTCCCTGGGCTCACCAGCTTCCCTTATCTTCAGAGAGAGCTGGTCGGAGCCCTCAGTCTTTTGCCTGCTAGCAGCCTTATCATTGGCAGCTACCGGGGTTTTAAAGCTCCGGCTGCAACTTGTGCAGGCTCTGAGTTGGTTCCCTCCATGTCACGCCTGGCAACAGAGATGTTGCTATCTTTAATGTAGATTAGAATCAGTCAGGTTGCCCTTAAGTGGCTTCCATTGCAGATGGTTGCCTCAATGGAGGCATTCTGGTTCTGAGGAGAGAGCAGCAAGTGGTAAGCAAGAGTGGCTCCTATGCAAAACTTAAGTAAAGTTGAATGTATATAACCAGGGACCTGTTGCACAAGATAGTCAGTCTGTAGGAATTACTAGTCAATCTGAATTTCCTAATATTCTCTCCGATAAGGATTATTGCCCATGTGACATTATCAGCTCACTGTCCTCTAAAACTACCTCCGTGCTTTTTTGTTTTCATAGTAACTACCCAGTTCCAACATAAAATGAGAAGCAGCTATTTTGTAATCACATTTAAAACTTATTTTTGGTGGCTAGTGTTGCTTCAAATTAATTAAGGATCTCCTTTAGTGAAAAACTTAAAAATGCAGCACTTTATCTTTTTAAATTCTAGAATAATAGACTCCGTCTGGTTTTTATAGTTAAAAACAGTAACATATGAAAGAAATACAGTCAAAAAGATCTATCAGCAGTAACTACAAAATAATAGAGCTGCTGGCACGCCAAGCTGATAACTTGCAGAGCCTCTGTGGGGGAGAGGAACTGCAGCTGCAGCACTTGAGTGGCAGTTAAGGTTGCCTGTCAGCTGAAACGTGGTGAGGCGAACGCCAGAGAGAGAGATAGCTGGACTGTGAAAGCAACATCTAGAATGAAGGGTTCTACGAAAGATCAGAACGTTATTATACTGTAAAAACCCCTTGGGGTTTAGAAAGCCTGCCCATGTACACCGCCTTGAATTAAAGTCGGACGAGAAATCCAATGACCAAGAAAGGCGGTATATAAATACTGTATATTATTACAAACAAAAGTTGTCATATGCATTATCACAAAATATTTGTAACACTGCCTTAAATTACATTAAATAAGCTTAAATAAGCTTTTACTAAACTCTTGCAAAATTCAGAAAGAAAGGTTAACACCACGGTAAAGTTGCTCAATTGCCATAAAAATGAATGAATGTAACCCCCACCATTAATTCCTCCTGGTGAGTTTTCTTTGCGCTGAGAAATACATGGATTTTTAAAAATTGCCCCCTCCCCATTTAGCTGAGATTTTTATTGTTAACAGTTCAAAGATGGACCTTTTGAGAAGTACAGTTTTTATGACTGTCTAGCCCTGTCATCATCACATAGAAAAGGGGCCTGACATTAATGTTTTTGGGGGGGTTCGCCACTGTCATTTGGTTCATTCATTACACACACACACACACACACACATGAAATAAAAGCAGGAACTTTGGCATCTTTTTTGAGGTCAGAGGCTGCCCGTGCTCATTAAGTGGAATTGAAAACTTTCAGTTGGCATAGAAACACCTGTACTCGCCTGTAGAAAGTGAAGATGAGAAAACGCATCAGCAGTCCTAGTGATAGTCAGAATTTGCCAGTTGTTCACAGAAGCCTGTTTCATACTGGCAGTTCAAGTTTTCATGGGGGCATCAGCCCAATCCAGTGCATATATACCGAGAAGTCTCAGCTTAAACTTCCTCCACACAGAAAGGCTCCAAAAATAATTACAATTTAAAATCCATGTTAATTAATGCTTAATTAGCTGCTGATGGGGCAGAAAAGGGGGCAGGGTTTGGTGTAACCCCATCAAGAGGTCCGCGTACCCCTAGGGGTACCCGTACCACAGGTTGAGAACCTCTGTTGTAGCCATGGTTAGATCACGCCCTGCAGAAGGAAAATATTAAATAAATGTGGATATCTACATAAAATGATATTATAAACACACTATCCTAAAAATACAGCACCATATTTTAACACTAAAGCAGTCACTGACTCGCAACAACTTGCAATCATAAGTGACAAAGAGTTAATTTTGGGTAAAATCAATGAAAATGGGGTATGCCGATAGCATAAAAATGAGATGTGATAGAGCAAATCTGAGATCAGATTTGGAATCAGCACCCTGAAATTAGTCTAAAACAGCTGCAAAAGTCCAGGCCAGAAAAAAAAATTGTAGACCAGTGACAATACCGGACTGAGATTTCCCACAGGAGAAAAACTCCATGCTCTGAACTTCTGATTGCATCTTGTGGTCAACAACCCAAGAACGAATCAGAAGCCAGTCAATTCCCACAAAATAACCTAACGTTTGTTCTGGCTATAAGCCACATTGAGAATAGTGGGGTTTACTTCTCTGGGAACGATGCAGAGAGAGGACTGCGCAGTAAGTAAGCGCCGCTCCTCATTACTGCGCTAACTACCCCAAAGCGGACAACTCTGCCAGGGAAATAGAGAACCGGACCTCTACGCTGCAGGGCAGAGAGAAGGCTCTTTGGCCCCTCGCGTGAGCCAAAACCGAGCTAGAAAAACAAACAAGGGAGAATAGAGGAAGCTCACGCTCAACGCGGGGGTCACAGGCAGACAAGTTGACGGCGAAGCGACTCTCCCGAGAGGCCACGAACCAGCCGGGGAAGAGAGAATTAAAAATGAAAGGCGGGAAGGGACAGCGCCGACTAGCCTAAATCGCTAGCGGAGCCCACTCGCTCGCTCCTCTCACCTGCTTCGTACCGGAACCTCTGAGTACGGCCGCCTTGTCGTAAACATGGCATCGGATTACCGTGCTGCCCACGTCTACCCCTAAGATGTACTTGGCCGGGACAGGTGCGGAGGCCGAAGCAGCGGCGGCGCCACCATCTCCTTCGAGTTCTTCGGTTCCGCTGAGCTTCATCGCTGCCGCCTCTCAGGTCTCGACGGTGGCGCCCAGCAGACATCAACACATCCTAAAAGAGGCGGTCAGGGCGGGCAAAGAACGACGGTCACTCCCCGCCATGAAGGGCGGGCCTACGCGGGAAAGCGAGGAGGGGAAAAGGTGGAGACGCCCGTTGAGTCTCCACCGCCAGCAGCGCGTGGACAGGCTCGGCCCAAGGACGAGTGGAGGGAGCGATAGCCTGGCCAATGCGAAGAATGGGCGGCCACTGGAACCAGCACTGAGCACACGACGAGCTGCTGCCGAGTAGGCCTTCCTAGTCCATTAGTACGGCGGCCCGGGCTGCGCCTGCCAGAACTCAAGGGCTTGCCCGCCGGCCGAGTCTTTGCAGCTGAGGCAAATGGGACGTCAGCGTGCATAGGCTTTCTAGGGAGTAAGCCTCGCGGGGTTTTCTTCGGAATATACAGGACCAGGACTGTGCTCAGTTAGCTCCTCCTCCTGCAGACCCATGGAGGAGGTACTGTTGTTTCTGCTTTTTTTCTTCCGCCAGTATACATTTAATAAACCGAGCCGTGCAAAAGTCGTTGCTTTGTTGGCTTGGTTCAAAAATAAAACGAACGCCCTTCATCACAGCTGTTAAAGACAGATGAATGGGTAGGGTTTTTTTTCTCTCATCATCATGCCAGGACAAATATGAGCCTAGCCCCATTGTCAGCAGCATTCAATGAACTCCACTCCGATATTCTCCTGGCGCTGCGATGACGCGCCAGCAGGCACAATCAAACTCCGCCCTGCAACACAACCGTTGCCACCTTTCGCTCCCACCTATGAGCGAGCAGGCTCTACCTCTTCAGTCTCAGGTAGCAGGGACGTGGCCACTATCGACCGCGCTCCCTACACGTCAAGTATCTGGATTCCGTTCAAACTCCACGTACCTCATGCAGCTAAGTGCAAAGGAAGGGAACCAGGGAATGACAGCAAAAAAAGAAAGCTGCATGAGGAAGTTCAATTTATGAGCTGACACGTTTCGCATATATAGATAGCGCAGTTTGTTTTTTAATTTACCTCATTATGCAACAGTTAAAGACACAAAAGCTCGGTCAACACAAGGGGCAACCCTACCAATTAATTAAGAGTGCTGTCACCACTGCAGTACAAGGGGAAAGGGATTCGTCTTGCCCTCTCTCCCCCTCCCAGCACCACCAACCAATAACAGTTGGGTGGTGACTGAAGTACTGTATACAGTTTCTCAGAAAAGAAAAGAGTATGAATACAAAGATGAATACAAAATGACAATACTGTGAGCAGCAAGCTTTTATGGCTCTCCAGAACTCATCAGGCTGAATGTAAGCAAAGCAGAAGGGGGGGGGGAGCTGGGCATATTTTAAGAGCCCTTACTTCTGCAATTTAATGATGGTAAAAATTACATAGTCTGAACTAGATTAAGTTTACATCAGACTGCTAGATATGCTGTCAGAGATTGTGAAACTGGAAAATGAACTACCACCTAAAGATGGGATTTTACTTGAGGGGAGGAGATTAACTGCCCTTTGATCATTAGAAGATACTGCCCATTCGCCTTCTGTTAGCTCAATATAGTAGTGTCCCAGCTTTGCTAATATAAAAGACTATGTTTCTTTTTACTTTGCATTAGAGGGGGGGGGGTGCGTGCTTCAAGTAATGCAGGAGACAGAACCAAGTACCAGTAACTGCTAAATTTTTATTTTCCAAAAATGGGCAACTGTCATTACTGCTGCTTTGTCCCAGAAGCTCAGGGTGCATCTTGAAAGTGTCTAGCATATTGGGAGGCTAATTGAATTAGATCTGTCTAATTAGACCTCCTGAGCTCAGCTCCATCTGAAGGCTATTCAACAGTTTTAGGCTCATATAACATGCCTAGTTCCGCCCTCCCTTTTTGGCGCCTGCTAATTCTTAAAAACTCAAAAGCTTGCTGCTCACAACTTTGACATGTCTTAAAAAAGGTATCACCAGACTGTGGCTTTTGGTCATAAACAACTCATAACTTCTGATACTTTATATGGAAAAGCAGGTACTTTTTTGCTTAGATCAAAAGTAGATTGACCAAAAGTAGATTAATACTTTTCATTAAAATCAACAAAAATGTCAAAAACCAGTGATCTTTCAAGTGCCCCAGAACTGTTCTTCAAAAAGCTGGGTGTGATGGAAAACCTCGAAATTCTGAAATTCGTCTTAAGATGAAGTGCAGGGGGTATTAGAAACTTTTTCATTCTAGCTCCTTTACCATGGTGACTGCAGGGCAGTGTTCTGCTTGGCCTGACCCTGCTAGAAGCAGAGGAGGCTGGGGTGGTGGTTCACTGGCAGCAAAGTGGGTGTGGCGGCATGCTGCTTCAAACGTTATACAGGTTGGGCAACAAAGGTGCAGAGCAAAAGTTCAAGAGCAAGCAGCAACTGGAGAAGCTTCTACCTCATTGCAGGTTAGTTGCCCACTCTTGGTGATGGTTACCCACGAAGGTGTACTTGCAAAAAATAAATAAATAAATGGAGGTGCTCAAAAAGCCCAGAAGGTGTCACAAAGCAAGTTTTTCCTGTTTCTAGAACTCTTTCTGCTTGAGACTTACTGTTTCTAGTGTTACCTTACAGCTAAACCAGTGTTTCTCAGTTTGTGGGTCACGACCTGATTTCTGGTGGATCCCACAGCGCCTCTAATGAAAATATAGGTGATGGAAAGATCAGATAAGTAATTGCCTCAAGTGGAGGCAGGTGAAGGCTGGGTCGCATAACTAACAGCTCTATCCAACCCAAGACTTATTCTGGCCTAAACGGCGCTATTCCGTCCTAGGCCAAATTTAGGACGGAATAGCGCCATTTAGGCCGAATTTAAGACGGGTTTGTGACAGACGTAGGACAAGTTTAGAACGGATGGACCAAATGCGCCGCGCATGCGCACAATGGGCGTCGGGAGATATTCCGTCCTAAGTTTGGCCTAAGAGTGGGCGTGTCAGGGGTGTAACGGGGGCGTGGCTGATTTTAGGTCCATATCCAGACATTGGCGAGCTCCGGCACGCCCCCTCAAGCTCCGAAACGGACTTAAAATTTAGGTCAACCAAAAAGGTGGCCCTAAATTTGAGGAGACCCATAGGTGCCATTTTACCTTACCCACTCCAGCCCTCTCCCGAACATTTCAAACACCCCACTCCCGCGTTGGGCCAGAGTTAGGCCGGAATAGCAGCAGCAATGTCTGGATACGGCCGAAGATAAGCACCCAATCAGCACCCAGCCTCTTTCCCACAGAAGCCCAGCCCCAGACTTCCATTCTCCCTCTCTCTCAGAGCACGTGGCGTGGGGTTCTGTCCCCCAAAGCGGGACTTTGGTGGAGGGGAGCACTTGGCTCCAAAATTTCACAAACACCTCACTTTTCTCTTCTCTTCTCCTGTCTGCTTTCTGGACTTCTTCTCTCTGCTCCCCTCAAGGGCAGAGAGAGCTTCTCTGGCTGCAGCCACACTGTTAACAGCTGTGCCTGGGCAGTTGTCTCCATGCAAGCTCTTACTAACCATGTCTCTCTCCCAGCTTCTTCCCCCCCTCCACAGACAACCACAACACCAGCAGGTAAGGCAGGGTCTGTGCTGAAATGTTATCTGATATCTGCCTGTTTGCCAATATATCTGACTTCTGCCTGTTAGCCACTGTGTTCCCTGATATCTGCCTGTTTGCCATGGTAACAGAACCCTCCATGTTTGTGGAAATGTTACTTGCCTGTAGATAACAGCTGTCTCTCTCTCTCTCTCCCCCCCCCCTTGCCCCCACAGGGTCTACTGACAGGTGAGTGTTTGTGTATTGCCATGCCATGTTCAATGCTCCACAGTTGTGTTGTGTTCTCTCTCTGACCTTTGTCCCTTACAAGATCATGTTCTCCTTAAGTCCAGGTAAGCACCTCAAACCAGGCCATGAGTGTAACCTTTAGCAGCTGTGTTTTTTTCTCTCCTTGCAGGCTTTTGCCCGGCCACCGACACCCTGGTGTGATCTCAAAGGCTATTGCAACCAGACACCAAGCGGACTTTAAACTCCCCCTTTTTTTTGTCTTCCCAGGAACATCCTCCGCCACCTACCAGTGGCTGCAGGGAGGGAGCCCCATGTTTGCCTGCCTCGTTGCTGCCACATGCCAAGGAGCCAGCCCTGCAACGATCCTCAGCATCAGCTGCTGCTGCTTCACCCTCTGGCTATCTACTTGTTTCCCTTCCCCTTTTGTTCTGCAGGCTGCAGTTCCACAGGTGATGAGCCCATGCCTCCAGGTCCCTGGGCTGCTGCTGCTGCTGCTTTGAGATTGGCTGCTGGTACTGTGACCACCCATGCCAGCCTCGCCTGGCCAACTCTGCTCTGGTTCCAGAACAATAAAGACGCCCCTCGGGCAGAGCCCCCTTGAAACACATGTGCCAAACGTTACACAAGTATTGCCCCACACACACAGACAGCCCCCACCAGTTAAGCCCCTGCACAAATCCCAGCCAGGGACTGCCCATGCCTTCCCAGGGGGAACGCAGAAGGAGGGCAGCTAGACCCCCAAGCCACGGAGGGGGGGAGTCAGGGGTGCCCCAGGTTGCCAAACACTGAATGCCGCTATGGCGCCCATAGAGGGACCGCTCGCGGCAGCCGCACCGGGGGTCACACCCGTTCGGCAACCAGAGTTCACCTGCGTACCACACGAATGGCACCTGTCGCGTATGCACCGTGGCAGCCGCCATTAGGTTCCCCGCTCCCCCCATATGACACCCATGTGCAACCCCCCCATGGCATGGGGTTGGCAACGCCTGCTGCAGGTGGGAGGGGGACTCTCCCCTCCAGCAGGTGGCTGAGGCACAGGGTGCCCTGTGGCGGTTGGCACAGTCTTCGCGACCCTCCGGCAACTGTCCTGCGACCGTCCCATGACGGGTGCAAACAGAGTGCCTGTGCCCAGGCCCCTAGCAACCGGGTTGCTACGGAGGCGGGGCGGCTGCTGGCGCCTGTGCCCTTGCCGACCGGGCTGGCAAGGACACTGCAGCAGCTGCAGTCGATCAGCACTGATAAGTGCGGGAAGGGTGTGGCGCATGCGCGAGACGGACAGGGTGTGGCGCATGCGCGAGACGGACGTGGAGCCGGGGGAGCCTGACTGCTTCGGAGGTAAGTTTTGCCTTGATCCTGGGCTGGTGCTGGGCCACAGATATTCCGGACTACCTAACTCACGAATAGCAGCGGCCTAACTTAGGCCAGAATAGCCAGAGAAGTTGGGTTGGATTGAGCTGTAAGCCCCTCAAGCCGTGAGGCTATTTGTTAGAGCTGCCTCATTACAAGAAATGGATTGAGGTTTTTTTGGAAATAAAATATTACTTGTAAATTAATAAAAAAATTCCTAGATCAACTTTTTTTTTTTAAGCCTTGCAAAACTAGATGGGTCCCGATATTGTCATTTTAAAAAGTGGGTCCTGGTGCTAAGAAGTTTGGGAACCACTGAGCTACTATATTATGAAATATTGTCGGATGGATATTCTGAAACAAACATATGAGATGCAACACAGAGGCACGAAGTGCAATCCAGAGTGTTTTAGTTTACTGGCCCACAGCTCACCTGTGAAACCCAAACTGTTTTAGAGGTCTGCATGGAATTTTGCAAAGAAAAAACAATCACATGATGCCACATGCACAGAGACTATTTCTCAGGGAGAAGCTACATAACCATTGTCAAAAATGTATTAAAATGTGGTCGTACACAGAGTTACTTAGCCCTTATGAAATCCATTCAATAGACTTATAACAACATGGTTAGAACAGGTCTGCCAGGTTAAACTACAATTCACTGAGCTAAAGCACAGGAGCAATCAGATTGAGCTCACGTAGCAAGTAAATATCAAAATCTAGTTGTGGTCTTCAGACTACTTAGGTACTCAGAAAGATTTTGAAGGGTGTTGATCACACAATTAAAAAGCACATTACAAAAAGAATGTTATCTGCCTGCCAAACCTCCACTGCAAAACATTTTAAATAAGAAACTATAGATTCAGAAGAAAACAGCTTTGTATTCCATAGTACAAAAGGGTATTTGTTAACTTTCAGCTTAGCATCTGTTTTGTAGTAACAAGATCACAACAAAATCACTCAAATGGACAAGTCTCAGATACTGTGAAGCAAGAACTAGTATTCATGTTCGTAATTCGATTTACCCTGGATCTGCAATCTTATACACACTTCCCTGGGAATAATTCCCACTGAACTCAAGCCTACGAAACATTTTCTATCTTTCCTATCCCCATCAAGAATAAGTGGGAGGGGTTGGGGAAGCTTAATATATTACTTTGAAATGCAGAGTTGTGTCATGATGAATCTGTATACCAAGTCCTAACTGATATATTTGAATTTGAGGCAGTGAATGGTGGTATTTCTATTGTTTCTATTAGGTCAGGTTTTATAAACTGTGCTTCAGAGCTTGCATTCTTGCAAACCCAGACCAAGCCTATTTGTTCATTATTGTCTTCTAAAAGCACTAGCATAATTTTGGGTGTTCTTTTTAAAACAAAAATAGAGTTTAGTCACATTATGGTCATCTTTATTACCTCCCTCTTCCAGAATCTTCCTACACAAAGTGGCTTTTAGACTGAATAAACTGAATTACATTTTTCCTTCCTCCATTTGAAAATAAAATTTCTTAGCTAATTTTCAACCTGAAATTGGTATATGAAATATCAGATTTTTAGCTTCATCTTGATGTTGAAGAAATATTAATTTCCAAAAAATCGAAGTGCCCAAAAAACACCCATGCAAATTAAAACCCATTTCGTCCCAGTCTACAGGTGTACGCATTTAACTCCTGTTGTGAATATACACCCTTGGGTAAGGAAAAACTATTCTACTGAAAAGCAAAACATTTTTAATCCAAGGAGACAAGGCCAAGTCTTTTATAAAATCACTGTTTTCAAGTTTTATAGAGTATTCATTCCATATGATTTATTCCTTCAGTGTACATTTTACATTCGTTTTTAAAATACTTTGCACAGTTTTTTGTGCAACTACATGCTAGAATTTTGAAAATGCACAACATTAAACACAAAAATACATCCCATATTCATTCATATGCTGATTTTTAACATTTTACTTGGCAGATAAACAAAGTTCTTTTGAAAAAGACATTATAAAAATGTGCACATGAAAGTCTTCCCTTTCAGAATTTTAATAAAATACTGCTCTGTACAAGATCGATGAAAAATTCCAGCATTTACAAAATACACTTTCAGAGAAGTGAGCCATTTATTTTTTTAAAAACCACCAAGGCTGAAATTATGGATAAAATGCCATGAGCCAATTGTCTATGTATTAGAGATTACATTTCTAACCATGGACACCAAGTTAGAAAGAATAATACTGAACCTGGAAATGAACAAAGAAAATAAAAAGTGGTGAAACTGATACAATACAGAATGTAGATAGGAACCAGACTGAAACAATGGGCAGTTTTACAAGGCCTAAAAACACACAGAAGCCCTGCTGTAAAGATAACAAAAATATGTTTTGCTGGTTTTGAAATAGTCAACCTTCATAAATCCAACCTCTTCTAGTACAGATAGCCAAGGCCATAGCAAGCATTATGAAACTTAGTATATAAGAAGATAGTCCAGGGCCTGGAGTTGGCTACGTATATATCCCTAAGGTATACAAACAAATGAACTTTTTAAGTAGCTTTTCAGACACAGTGGTTAAAAAAAATGTTCTCTCTTCCATGGGAGTTTGTGTGGCATTTTTATTTCAACATCTGTAGAGAATTTGAATATGTTAATCTGGAGATGCAGATGAGAAAAATAATCAGAACTATGAATACACTATGTCAGGATTCATCAATGGAAATATGGCTGAATTTTTGCCACAAGTGCCCATACTCTATAACTTGTGAGGTATTACTATCTTTTTTTTTTTTGCCTTGGATCCATATACTGGGAGGTTTTATATTTAAACAGCTCCAGACTCATGGTACTGTACAGACATTTTCCTATATGGAGATCAATTTCTGTTCTGGAAAAAGTGATGTGATGCTTCAACACACCCACATAGTACAATCATCAAGATTGTACATGCTTTTAAAAAAAAACCTGTGGTGCTTTAAAAGTTGAAGTTATAAAAAGGTATCTATAGATTTAATATTTTACCTCAGAATGTACATGATCTTCTGAAGAACATAAGACATAGAAAAAAGCACATTAGGACTAATTCATGTTTTGTGTCTGAATAGGAGCTAGAGTAGGTTTTCTGCCATTTTCTTAAGTAAACCTTCTAAAGACACACACAAATAATTCGGAAGCTTGCTCCTATTTTATGAAACTGCTCTAGAAGTCATGGCTTGGATATAACAAATCCAAGGTAGATACTTATAGCAAAACAATGGAAGTACAGGTATTCAATGTCTTGAAAAATAATTTTAGTTGTAGAGTGAATACACTGGATCTGGCATGAAAATTGTGTTAATTAACCAGCACACAAGACTCACTGTCAAAATTACCACAAGCAAAAATTATGGGGATACCTCTTAACATATTTAGACTATTCAGTAAATCATCCCTGAAGCATTTATTTTCTCTTTGTTTTTGTTTTTTGTCAGTGGCTCATTCATGGTGCCATGTAGTTAAGACAGCTTGTTACAAGAATTCTAGACCATGTGAAATTCTAGACTAGAAATTCTAGTTCTAAAGCTGCTTTGGCATAACTCTTAGAAATAAACCTATATACAGCAAAGCAAATCTGGCAGTGTCACAATAGTTAGATTCTTTTCATACTGATTCAGATCATAAGGACCTGAAAACATAAGAAATAAAATACGGGGGGGGGGGGGGACATCTGCAGATTCAGTGTTCAGCGGATCGGGGTAGGGCTTCGGGGTAGGCTCCCTTCCTCGCCTATACAAATGCGTAAGAAAATATCGTGCCAGGCCTCCTGAAGGCATCCAGAATCAACTTCTAGGTTGGAACGCAACTTCCGGTTTGACTGGAAGTCGATTCCACATGGCTTTTGGAGGCCTCCCAGAGGCCTGGCATGACCTTCTCTGGTGCATCTGATAAGGTAAAGTGTAGTTCCCGCTTATCTGCAGTTTTGGTTTTCCTCGGTTTGAGCAGGAACCGATAACATGGCCCGCCTGTATGATAACATATAAATAAATCACTGTTAGAAATTATATCATCATTAAGAATGAGACAAATATAAACAATCATGCTTAGTATTAATTTAAGCCTCTTGTCTCTTTGTTAAAACAAGGCAGTGCTTAATTACGACTACCATGTCAATATTATTGCTCCTCTCCTGGTATATTACATAAGTCACTTTTAGAGACCTAGGCACAATGGATAGATTAATAGTTACCTTAATTTAGTTTCCTGGTTTCTGTTAAGTTAAATGAAGCTCTTTACTAAACATAATTTTTTAATGCTGTAATTGACAGAAAATATTAACAATTTAAGCATCTTTCAATTTTTTTATGCTTAAAATAGTATTTACTGTTTCTATTACACTGAGCAAAAATAGAACTGCCCACATGCCATACTTATTCTGAAGATTTTGGTGCACCAAAATTGACAGCCAACTTTCTTGGTTTTCGCTTGGCAGAAACATTTGGTGTCGATTTTTTACGAAGTGCAGTTGAACTGGGAGAAACCATTTTTTCTTGAAGAGCTATTACAGACTGAGCCGCTTGAGGAGATCTTAAAGGATCTGAGGAAGCATCCTGTGGATTCAGTTTTGTGGTATCAGGAGAAATTAGTTGTTCATTCTTTAATTGTGCATCTTGAAGAGAAACTGGGAATTCAGATTCAAAATGTATCTTGCTGGCAGCTCTTTTTTTTGTTACCTTTTAAAAAAGAATTAAATTTACTCTTCTAATCTGTGAAAAGCTTATATAATTATTTTATATATACACACCACTCACATGGCTGCTGTCAAACTGACCTGCAATGGGATAAACTGGTTGTGTGTGCCAACTGGTACGCTGCTTGCAAAAGGCATATTCCCAGGATAAGAACCAGGATAATAAGGTTTGCCATGAAATGGCACTGGTGTTCCCCATGGCACTGGACCAAATGCATGAGATGCTGAAGGAAATATATTAGCTGTGAAAAAAATCAATTCATCTTAGAATTCATTACTTCCTAAAACAAACAGGGATAAGACTCTTCAAAGCCCCCAAAATCTCGTTTCTGTATCTAATGACCAGACAATGTCTGCAAGGAATGTGACCGTTTGATCAAGTTGCATGCATCATAGCCACAGATTTTTTCATCCATTTAACTGGAGCAAGGTACACTCCTCAGTACACCTTTATGAGATGTTAGTACATCTGGGCTACTTTATTGACTCATCAGTTCTCTCTCCTAAAGCAAAATTTATGTCCTCAAAGAACAATATATTTTCTAGTCAAAAAGAATGCAAAATAGATTTTTATAGATACTTCAGTTGTTTATAATACTGTTCCATAGAGGTTAATATAATAATGCAATGCCATGGGAGAAAAGCACTTTTATTGGTGAACTAAAGGCAAAATGGCTGGTGTAGGTCCGAGGAGACCCATGGGCAGTCTATGGGGGGAGGTGCAAGCAATTTAAAAAAAAACTTAACTCCTGCAGGCTAATCCCCCCCCCCCCAGCATGCAGCACAGCCTCTGTTGGTACAGCCACATTCCTTAACGTAGTATTGGGCTGTCGGAGTATAATTTTTAACAGTGCTGTATGGAGACTGATCTCTCTCTCTCTCTCTCACACACACACACACACACAAAATTGATTAATACAGAATAGAAAATAAATCACATGTTTACCAGTGGGTTGAGTGAAGACTGGAGGAATGGATCCAGGAGGCATAAGGGCTCCCATGGGTTGATAATTTGGAAATACTGGAGGTGGTGGGGGCAGAGGAAAGTTTATGCCCACAGAGCTCTGTTTAAGAAAGGATACTGAATGATTGTGGAATAGCAATGAGAGTAAATCAGCTAATAAAAGGAAATAGTCTTATAAAATTTTGGTATGGCATTTTAATTATTGGTCTCACCAGCTGCTGTAAAGCAAAAAATGCTGCTTTCTCCTTGGCTTCAGTTTCAGAATGACACTGAGGTCCATGTACTAATAAACCATTTGACAGCTTTACCTGACAAACTGTCATTGTCTATGGAAGGAAAACAAATGGCGTTAACAAGCAACTGTGTTTTGTGTACAGGAAACTGCAAATAAAAAAGAGCTAGACTGACATTTATACAAAAGGGGTACACAGGATGGTTTTCTGCCTTCTAATCCTGGGGTGACTCATCAATTTTCCAACTAAAGATTGCCTGAGAAGCAGGAGTTAACATTCAAAGCACTGATTATAGGAGTGGTGTAAAGAAGCCTTCAATCTAAGACACAAAGTTTAGAGGACATTGACTAGACCAGGGGTGCCAGACTTGTTTCATACAGCGGGGCGAATAGCATTCATGGTGCCTGTTGAGGGCCAGAAATGATGTAATTAAGCAGGAACCGACATCATTAAGCAGGTGATAAATTAGAAATAAGCATGTTCTGATCACGCAGGAACTCAGTAGCTGCAAATGACAGAAGAGAAAACATGCAAATCTTGATCATATTTTCAAGGTATGTGACAGCCCAATTATCACACAGGCTGCCCTTTCAGCAGCACCACTTCTGCTGAGGCGTCATTTTGCAGCTCAGCAGCTGAGAGACGCTCTGTAAAGTGACGCCTTGGCAGACGTGGCACAGCTGAAAGGGCGACCTGCATGATAATTGGGCTCTCTCAACACCTTGGCAGCTTCTCCCTTTCTCACTCTTCTTGGTTTGCCTCTCCCCTCGTACCTTCTGAGGCTTCCTTCCATCTCTCCCAGCGCCTCAGCAGAAGCGGTGCTGCTGAAAGGGCAGCGCTGGCAGAACCCAATTATCATTCAGGTCACCCTTTCAGCAGTGACATCTTAGCAGACATGGCGCTGCTAAAAGGGCGGTCTGCATAATTGGGCTCTCCCAGCACTGCCCTTTCAGTAGTGCTACTTCTGCCGATGCATCATTTCACAGCTAAGCAGCAGAGAGCAGCTGATGGTGGGGCTAGGACAGCCCAATTATCATAGGGGCTGGATAAAGAGCTTCCAGTCTGCAGACCTTATGGTTTGGCACCCCTGCACTAGACATTACAAGAGTGTGCCACAGGCCTTATGCACCCATCAGACCCATGATCCATGCAATTGAGCTTAGGCTTTTTTTTTTCCTAGATAGAACAACGCAATCAATATAAGAAAAAAGGTGTCAGCTATGCTGTGGTTTTAGTGATTAATGATTATGCTTTACTTATTCAGCATTGGGCAGCCCAATCCTACCTAAGATGAAGCAGATGGCCTAAATGGCCGGCCGCTGCATCCTAGGCAGGATGCAGGCTGAGTCGGTGCACCTGAGACACAAGGGGATGTTTATCCCCTTCCCCTGGTGTAAGCGCCAGAGGTCCCAATGCGTCTCCTCAGATGCGTGCCAGCTCATTAGCTGGCATGTGTCCGGAGAGGCCATGTAAGTCCAGCCCTGTCCAGGAAGGGGCTTGGGATATCGGCACAACCCAGTGCTGATATCCCCGCCCCCCTCACAGGCTGGGCCAGCAAATGGCCCCCTCCCCTACTACCCCAGCCCACCCTCCCGCTGACCAGCGCAGCCCTTACCTGGGTCAGCCGGCACGGGTCTTCCTGGACAGCGGAGTGAGTGGCACTGGCCTCCACACCGACGCCGCTTACTCTCCCAGTGCCACAAAAGTGCCTTATGGCACGTTTGCGACACCTAAGGCCGGCGGAGTGCTGGCCTAATTCTGCACAGGATTGCGCCATTAATTAGATCTACTATTTGAACCTAAGGTTACCTGTGGGGTTTTCAGGAATGAGAAATCTGGTTGCAGCATTCCAACAAGGGAACAGATACGAGAAAGCTCAGATACTGGAGTAGATAATGAGCTTGGTGGTCCAAGAAGAGGGTGGCCTCCAGTTTCCATGGCTTGAGTATTTTGACACCCTCCTGTACTAGGGGATTTGTTCATGATAGCAGCTATCAGTGAAAAACATAAACATACAAAGATAATTTAGTGTAAATTGCATGAATGCTGTATATTCAAAAAGGTATTAGTCATGCAACATTAGTATTAAAAATATATAAACACATGTCCCAATGATGTCTCCCGTCACAGACAAAAAACGTCTGTACATACCCATCTTTTTTGTATGCCTATGCTGCAAGGCAGGTCCACAAGAATCCTGCCCAAAGGTGGAAGCCGAAACTTCATTAGTCACTGTCTTTGCTTCTGCTGTGTCAGAACCATCTATCTTCAAAATTTCTTTGAGCATCTGTGTTCCTTTCTTAGAGAGATAGAAATTAAATTGCAGCATTTATAAATATAAATTGAGAGTTGGTGTGTGTGTGTGTGTGTGTGTGTGTGTGTGTGTATAAAACTTTTAAACTTAAAAAGAAGATTTTTTTTAAACTTAAAGATAAGAATGAAGGATACTGATTCCAACTTCGTAGCTAAGTACAAAATGACATACGAACCATAGCAAAAGACTGTGGAGACAAGTGTTCTTCATTTGTTGGCTCCTTGAAATAAGATGATTGCACTTCATTTTCTTTGGAAATGTTCAAAGATGCCAAAAGGCTTTCAAGTTCAGATCCATTCTAATGAATACAAAAAGACAGATACTGTACTAAGTAGAAGGGTACAATCTAGAGAAGGTTATACATGTTCAAACCCCACAGATATCAATAGGATTTAAGCATTTAACTGTGAGCTAGGCTACACTTCACACTAAATACATTTTAAAGTAGCATGCTTAGGACTGACCTCTTTTTAAACAAAACACAGCCATGGGGTGAGGGGAGGGTTGATCTGGGTTAGGACCATGGAACATGGGGAGGGTGCAATCCCATATAAGAGATCAAGAAAACAACAACAGCATTCTCCAATTAAAAAAAACTACATACTATCCACTTGTCAAATTCTCTTTTCAAAATAGGTGCATCCTAATATTTAGTTATTTTTCTACCTTCTCTGTTATACTGGGACCATCAACTACAGGCTTTTGTTCTACTGGTACATTTGGACCTTCATTCCTCTTCAAAAGCTTCACATTACTTTTATTAGCACCTGCAAAATTCTGAGACAGACAGAAAATGTTATTTATATTCCAATATCTAAGTGTTCGATTGAATGTCAGATTAAGGCAACGTTAGAGGATAAACCTTTTAATGAACTATGGTTCTTGCATATGAATGGATTATGACAAAGTAGTTTTTCATATCACGCATAAAGCTATCACTCTTCTAAAACCAGACATTAGAATAGCTACAGAATGTAAACGTAAACTTTGCTTTGTACATTCCATGCCTGCAAAAACTTCCAGATTATTAAAAACTATCTACAAGGGCTTTCTCTCCCTCATGCTGTATCAAACACACACACACTATAATAGAGCAAAAACTAGTTTGACCGGCAACAATATACCAAGAACAAATCATCTTCAACAGGATTAAGGTAATAAAAAATGTGAAAATTTAAAATGTAATTAACACTTTAAAAAATAAGTTTAAAAGTCTCTCTCAAAATGCAATAAAAACCATTTTAAAACGCACAGCATGACGTTTCATTCATAAGCCATGAATATCATCAGATGCAACAAAAGGCTGTACCCGGCATGAAGATGGTAATCAACACGATTGTCTTGCCGGCGTTTAAAGGATATCAGGCGCGTCTGCAGTAGAAGCCAATTAGCACCGGAAATGTGAAGCCAGGCACTTGACTGCTAGTGACCTAGCTCTGTGATCCCCCTACTACTGCCTCTAGTGGTTGCTTGAGTTATTGCAGTCTTGCTTAGTGACAGAGTCCAAGTTTTTTTTTTATCGCTGACAGTTCCTGCTTCTAATTAAGAACCCACTTCCTATGTTTAAAAATGTCTATAGCTTCTAAATTAAGCCTCGCTTTGTAATTTGTCTCCTGGCACAGTCTGTCAGCGGCCTCAAAATCAATGCAATGGCCAGTGTCACTCAAATGCTCTGCCAGGCCAGGCCGTTCTAGGTGCCCCAGTCTGCAAGCTCGTTAATGTTCTTTGATCCTGATAGAGAATATAACGTTTTGTGGTTCCTATATAGACTTGAACGCAGCTACATAGAACCCAATAGATTCCTGGTGTGGGCAATGGCGGTTTCTCAGCCATTGAGAGATTTTCCGAGTTGGCTTAAAGATAGTCCTGATATTATGCTGCCACATCAACCTTCCAATTTTATCAGTGGTTCCCTTAATATCAGTGGTTCCCTAATTGGCTTCTACTGCAGACACGCCTGATATCGTTTAAATGCCGGCAAGACAATCGTGTTGATCACCATCTTCATGCTGGGTACAGGCTTTTGTTGCATCTGATGATATTCATGGCTTATGAATGAAATGTCATACTGTGCATTTTAAATTTTTTATTGCATTTTGAGAGAGACTTTTAAAGTTATTTTTAAAGTGTTAATTATATTTTAAATTCACGTTTTTTATTACCTTAATCCCGTTGAAGAGGATTCGTTCTTGGTACACACACTATATATTCATTGGCAGGGATTCTGAAAGACTGCTGCGAATTTGAACCAAAGAGTCACTTTAAGCATATCCAAATGCATACTTGTGTGTACTCAGTGAGATCTGTGCCCTTTGGTTTCTTCGAACATATCACATCACAAATTGCTCTAAAAAATGTATATCTCACATTTCTCAAAGAGGGCTCAGGGTGATTTACAATTGATTTTATAAACAAATACAACTGAAAACTAAAACAAGCAAAAAAATCTACAACACAGTTGTACAATCTACAAAGCAACGCAGCTGAGAGAGACACAACACACTCAATGCATTCTGGGGCAAAGGGAGGGGGGAAGTAGAGAGACCTGGAAGAGGCTATAGGCATACAATTTCACTCTCTACTGCCCTGTAAACGGAGAGGTTTGCCAGCCAAAAGGTAAGGATTTTTTTCAGGTTTTTACAGTGACCCCTGTATCCACGTTGAGACAGATCCGCAGATGCCGGATCTGTGGATAGCGGGGGTCCACAGTATTTTATAAAAATAACCATGTTGGTACAAATGGATCTGAATTTGATTGAGACCCTGTCAACTTCAACTGTTGTGCTAAAGTCTTCGTTAAGGCCAGATGCCAAAATGTTGGAAAAACTGTTGCCAATACTTCCAATTACCGTCTACATCGAGGCTTGCTGCCAGAAAATGCCCTATTAAGGTCTGTATGTAGCAGGTTTGTAATATCCTCCTCAAAACAGGAACTGAAAAACCAAAACTGGATCTATTGCAACATGCCGTTTCAAGCACTTCTTCCCAAAATGGTGCCACCTGCCCACACATGGATAAAAGTCCCTTTTACTTGACAACCTCTCCAACAAAAAGAGGTAATGATGTTAAACACATAGGCTACGTTTGTTTTTCTCATAGCAAATAGGAGGAAGTGACGTTTCTAGCATCCCTCTAGCATGGCTCATTTTAAAAACGACAAAATGGCAAATTACTTTAGTTCAGGGTGCTTTTGTTTATTTATTTACGTGACCTGGATGAGAATCTGAAGATGAGGAAGTATTGCTGCAAGCCACCTTATCTATTTTGAATTAATCCTGGTAGACATAAGCCTCCGTTGAAAAGATCACTCTTATTTCCTTATCCCTTGTACTACATCTCCCAAGCACCTTATCAGCCAAACAGCCTTCCTATTGGTGTATGGGGCCACCATCTTTTCTAGCTTTGAGCTTGCAGTTCAAATTGCTAGCATGGCGAGCATGCTAGAAGCTAAAAAAAAAAAAAAGCGACCTGAGCGTGCTGGAGTGAGAATAAAACCCAGCTCTCCAGGCACTCCTAGCGCTGGACCTTGAAAAACAAAACGCAGCCAAAGAATAATTTAAGAGGTAAGTGATGCCAACCTTATTTCTGTTTTCCTTCAGAGAGGACAATACTGGTTTAACTATTTTTTTCTGTCAAATTACCATATCAAAAAAACCTGCTGAGATTTCCCTTCCAATATCTTGTATCTATACTTTCTTCAATCCATTCATCATGCCAAGAGACTTAGTGATCATGGTATTATATTAGAAACCAGCTCCTTATATTTAGAGGTGACAGTTCTGCTGGAGACAGGATAAGCACAACTGGCGCACCAGCCAAAACTGGGCATATGCACTGAAGTCATACCTGAGTCGACTAGACCTGGCCACACTCTAGGCCCTGATGTCATCATGATTACCTTTGTACAAATTACCTTTGTAATCTGTTCTACATGGGACTGTCTGGAAATTGCAATTAGTACAGAATGCAGCAGTTTGTGTGGTTACTGGGAATTGGCAGTTTGATTTTATTGGGCCCAATTCAAAGTGCTGGTATTAACCTTTAAAGTCCTTTATGGCCTAGGACCGGGGTACTTGAGGGACCGTCTGTTTCCATACATTCCGGCCTGCCCCCAAAGATCAACTGAGGGGACCCTGCTTCGAGTGCAACCTCTAACAGAGGTTAGGAGTGCGATGGTGAGAAGTGCCTTTTCTGTGGTGGTACAAACATAAGATTGAACAGGTGACCCATTTCAAATACCTAGGTGTAGTCTTCCATGCAAGCGGCTCTAGGAAAGCTCATGGAGAGTATGTGGTGTTAAACGCCCAGAGAAGTGCTTCTGCCATAATATAATTTATGAGGACTAAACGAGGTCATTTTTGAGGCAATGGCTCAATTATTATATGGCTCCCAATTGGGGCCTTTTCCAAATATCAGGACCTTAGAGTGTGTGCAAACAAAGTTTCTGAGGGCAGCATTAGGAGTACCCAGAGATGTTTCCAATGTAAAAATACGTTTGGAGACAGGTCAAATTAATACTGAAGCCGGAGTCTGGATTACTATTCTCTTATACTGGCATTTTTCTGCCAGCTGGCCTTGCTCCATTAACATTACAAGATGACTATAAATCCACCTGGATTCGGTCAAATGAGCAGAAAATAACTTTGCTGGGCTTCTTTTTGCCAACGTTGCTAAATATGGGATTTGATCAGGCAAGAGCAAATATTAGGCAGCGTATTATAGAAATTGAAAGGCAGAACGACCTAAGCAGCACTTCGGAATTTTTTATTAGGGAGGAACTTGCATATATTACCTCCCCTGTACCCTATCTAGCGCAGTTAGAGATGTTTACGCATAGAAGGTCATTTACTTTGGCCCATTGTCGTGGACTTCCCTCAGCAGTGTTGGAGGGTCATTATAAAAAGATCCCCTTCTTGAACCGTCTCTGCCCTTGTGGTATGGAACAAATTGAAACAACGGAACATATGTTATTTAATTGTTTGTTCTATAGGGATATTCGGGCTGTTCTTATATTTCCACTGTTGTATCGCTTCCCAGGTCGCACATGCCAACAATATACCTATTTGCTTTTATCTGATTCTAATCCTGCAATTACATATAGTGTTGCTAAGTTCTTTGCGGCCGTGATATGTGTGCGGAAAAAGATGATGGACTGTGGAATCATTGGTTCTATCAAAGACATTGTATAGAGGGCTGTATACCAATCTGCAGGCCATCGGGTGGCGCAGTGGGTTAAACCGCTGAACCATGAGCTGTCGATCGAAAGGTCGGCAGTTCGAATCCGCAACGGGGTGAGCTCTCGTTGCTTGGCCAGCTCCTGCCAACCTAGCAGTTCCAAAGCATGTTAATGTGAGTAGATAAATAGGTACCTCTTGCGGGAAGGTAAACAGCGCTCCGTGTTCCAGCCGCATGCTATGCGCTGCGGCAAGGAGAGTCATGCCGGCCACATGACCACGGAGGCGTCTTCGGACAACGCTGGCTCTTTGGCTTTGAAATGGGGATGATCACCACACCCTAGAGTCGGACACGACTGGACTTAATTATCAGGGGTCACCTTTACCTTTTTTATACCAATCTGCAATTTATGACTTTAACAATGATTCACAGATGTACCTAGAGTGGCTGCTTTCCTGGGCTGATGATAATTTTAAATGTAATTTTAACTTTAACTGTTTAATATCTTTATTTCATTTGCTCATCTGTGTTGTTTTTGTATTTCTGTTTGGGGCTGGTCTTTGACCGTAATAAAGATATTGATTGATTGATTGATTGATTGAGGTACTGCAGCTATGGAACTCCCCCCCTTATGATTTAGGAACTACCCCCTCCTAGAAACATTCCAATGGAGGCTGAAGACTTTTTTTTATGTAGACAGGTGTTTTAAGTGTGGGTGGGTTGTCCTTTTTACTTTCACTGCTTACTGTTTTTACTGCTTCTGTCTGGCAGCTTGTATCGGTGCTATTCAGTTAAATGTTTTACACTGCTGTAGGTTAATGGGTGGGTTATGTATTTATGATGGGCTGTAGATAAGGTTTTAATTATTTTTGATCGATATATTTGCTGTGATAAATCTTTGTGAGCTGCCTTGAGCTTTTACTGGAGAGGCAGTATATACATTTCTTAGAGAAATAAATTCATGGACAAAGCTCCCAAGCTACAGATCTGATCTTTTAAGGGAAGCACGAGACTATCCAGAACAAGTCAAATCACCACGCCACATGTGGTTTTCTTTTGCTCGAGGTGGTAGATAAAGAGAAAGGAGATTTCAGGGGTTTCCGGCTAGGAGGACATGGCTGGCTGACAACTCCACCGATCGCTCTGTATTGACGGAGTACATCTGATGGACTTAATTACTCTACCCCTGGATTAAAAGGGAGTACGAAGAGATAAACCACATTGCTTTCAATCGCCCCCTTTCTGACACTTCAAGGCAAAGGCTTTGAAGTTTTGGATTCTCGGTGAGAAAGCTGGAGTACCATCGAGCTCGAGCCGCAGATGAAAACCAAGTCAAGCCACCTCCAACATGCTTTGCTTTACTTAAGCAAGAGGCATAGAAATGATTTATGAGTTGAAGAAATTAGCCGTGATAAGAGTTAACGTTAAAAATAATACGTTGCGATAAGGCGAACTGAACAATCGAAAGTGAAAGTTGGAAAGACGAAGTTAAAGTTTTAATAGTGGTGAGTTTTATTGATTTTTTTTCTGTACTTATGGAAGATTAAAACAGTAAGAAGGTTTTTTTAAATAGACTATTCTGGCAAGAGAAAATTGTTTGGGATTTTTGTTGTTGACATTCCTGACATTTTTGCTAAAAGAATATGAGCCCTTCCGTGTTAGAGTTCATGGATCTTGGCAATTAATCTTTCTGTTTCACGTCGTCGACCGCAGAAGTTTTTTATATTACCTCTTTTTTTTTTTAAGAGAAGAGAGATTGGCACCTGGTGAAAAATTTGCAACATGAATACACTATTGTATTGTTTTAAAAAATGGGAACAGAGATTCGATGCAAAAATGACAATTTTGCAGGGAAATCTTGAGAATATGAACGCAGAACTGAAACAAGCAGTGAAGGAAAATGATGAAAAGGATGAATTACAAGGAATAAAGGTTACGATGGAAGTACACGAAGATAAAGGAAAAGACAATGATAAAGAGAAAGATTTAGTGGAAGAGACTGTAGTAGAGGAAGTACCAAGAGTTAAACCAAGACTTGAGATAGAGAAGCAGAGTATTTTTCTGTAGCTTTCATGGCCCGTAGTTACATGCCAGTGTTTCAAAATTACGGGATAAGACGCCATGTAGTAGCTTGAAAAGTTTAATCGAATTCAGAAGCTGTAGCGGGTTTCCCAGCCGGGCAGCCGCTTGCAGCGCAAAAAACATCAAACAAATCCAAGGATCGTAAACAGCCCAACGTTTCGTTCTGTGTCTCAGAACATCTTCCAAGGGGTGGACAATCACAGCAGATTGTAGGTGAAAGCAGAGTACTTTACTAAAAAAGGTGCTGAAGATTGTCTTTCGGGAGAGGAATATAGAAGACGTGAATGATTCTGTGGAAAAAATTACAAAGTGGATACAATTCAAGAAACAAGGGACTTTTGGGAAAGATTTAAAGAAGAAGAAGAGAAAGAAGAAGAAGAGGAAGAAGAGGAAGGGGAGGGATGGAAGGGGTAATGGCAAACTGTTAAAAGTAAAAAGGGATTATAATTTTTTATTTTTTGTGGGGAATATTATTGGAGTTAATGTTATATAAAAAGAAGAAAATGTTTTATTATTAAAAATAAATAAGATATGACTTGTTTTTAAGAAACTTATATTAAGAGTGATGGAAAAATTTTGATGATGAATTAACAAATTTGAAGACAAAAAATGGGGTGACTTAAATTTAAAATATTTGAAGTGGAAGTTAAGACTTTTAGATGATAAAGGAAAAGTTAGTTAACCCTTTTGTGAATAAAAGAAAAATGTTTTATTATTTGAAAAGACTTAAGTAAGATGTGATTTGTTTTTAAGAATTTTATGTCAAAAGGGGATATAGATTTTTTTTTAAAAAAACAAACATTTGGAAGGTTTTTATTTTAATACATTTGGAGAAAAATGGGGTGGCTTTATATATTAAAATATTTGAAGTGGGAATTAAGATTTTTAGATGATAAAGGAAAAGTTAGTTAATCTTTTTATGAATATTTGGATACCACTTATAGATTCTTTGAGAGAGAGAGAGAGAGAGAAGGAGTGATGAAGTGTGAATTTAATGAATAGTATATTAGAGATATAGGCTTAGTTAGATATTATAAGTAGAAAATATATAATAGTATACAAGTAGGATTTACTGCTTCGCGCTTGCTGTAATCTTTCGTAGTATGTTGTATTGTTTTGTTGTATTGTTTTGTCTTGTAGTTTATTAATAAAAATTAAATATAAAAAAAGAGAGAAAGGAGATTTCTGTTCAAGGAACATGATCAAAGCCCACTTAGCCATACAGTATTACTGCATGACACTTTGGATCCTGCCCATGATTCTGTAAGGGTTAACAGTAGGACTGTGTGAGGTGCCAGGGGGTGGCTCCTCCTGGCCCCCCAGGCAACCAGTGGGGCACATTGGCCGACCAAGCCCCAGTCCACTGGGACCTGCCCTGCTGGCGGGTGTAGGAGCGTCAGCAGCTGCGAGCGATAGCGCTGCCCAAGCAGAAACACCCGGGCCCTATCAAGGTGAAATGGGGCAGGGAGATGGAAGATAAAAGGAGAAAGTCTGAGAAGGGAGGAGAACCCTGGGCAAGGCCATCCACTGCCAGAGCATCCCCCTCTGCCAATGGAGGGATCCCAGGTTCCCTGGGCCTGCCACTAACTGAGACCAGACTCAGCTATCTTGGGGCATCTTACAACACAGATATGCTGGCCAAAGAAACTAGGCCGACATGCATACCGCCTGCGACGTATCACCTGTAGGCCCTTGGCTGGTACTGGCCATGTGAAGGAGGAAGGGCATATTGGAGGGTGAATGCCAACAGGAGCCACTCTGTTTGAGGATGCCACATCCCAGGACACTGCCAAGGAGAATGCCACAAGAACCCAGCAAGAGGCTATCATCTGAGGGGAGGGACGGGACTAAGAGGAGAAGAATCCACCAGGGTCATGACAGCCGCTGTATCCTAATAAATATTATTACATTGGATACGTTGGGTAAGAATTCTCTCTCTCTCTCTTCAATGTAGAACTTCAATGTAGAACTACGGGGGGACGGGGACGACGACAGGCTGTGAGCCATTTTAAAATGGCTCTACAAACTGCTTTAGGATTTAAAAACAACAACAACACCCTTGTTGTCTAATATAAAATGTTGCTTCCATTAACAGATGAACTGACCTGAGAAAGAAATGAACAGAGCTACAGTTCTCAAAATCAACACACAAGACAATGATTAAAATTATCATAATTACCGGCTTATTTGATACTTTTTGCGTTTGACCTTCATTTCTTGGACCTTTAGCATCTTCTTTGGCTACAAATATAAAAGTTCACACTATTAACAAAGACAAGACCAATTTTTCCAGCACAATTAAAATGAGAGATGGGTGAAAAAAGACACAAATCATTTTGGTCCAACCCAAAGTATCCTTTTCCCTCCTTGTTTCTTCCTCTCTCCATTTCGAAAACATGACCAAAGAGATGGCAAAGCTGTAGTAAAGAACTCTCACATTACACTGAAAGTCTTCAGCAGAATGAAGGGAGCATATATGGGACAGCAAAAGCTGTAGAAATTCAAACTCTCAAATGAAAAGGTAAAAGAAATCAAGCTAAAATCAACCACATTACAGCCATCAAAGCAAGTCAAAATGCATTTTCACCCTTTTCCTGAAAATTGGCAAGAATCTCCCAGGAGAGATTTCTAAAGGTTAGGGTGATAATGGCAACACTCTTCCCCCCCCCCTTGAATACTGCTTGTGTCAAGATTAGAAGATACTTCCAGAAGTTAAACGCTTCCACTTTCCTGAGTTAAATCCCCATGTCTAATAAAGGAAGACAAAACATGCAAATAAGATAACTTACATTTCCTAATTGATTCCTGTTTTCTTTGCTGTCCTTTGAAGCTACAGTCATTGAAGCCTGGTTTGGAGAACTGGCCACCAGTATTTAACTTTATATACTGAGGTAAAATTCCATCCTAAAGAAATTAAGATTTTTCATTAGCAAAATCCCGAAAGCAAGTCTTTTGAACATCACACCCACTCTGAGATGTGAACTAACCTTCTCATGCCTATTTTGCTGGGCAGGCTGAGACTTTCCAGAGCTTTGCAATGATTGCCAAATGCTGCAAAATTCATCATCTTGTTTACTGTGAGCCTGACAGAAATGAAAATAAAACAGTCAACCCATTTGCATGTGATCTGCTGTGATAAAATGTATGAAATCTAATGATCAAGAGAACAACTAAGGCCATACATTTTTATTTATTTATTTTTCACATTTTATACCGCCCTTCCTCCAAGGAGCTCAGAGTGGTGTACATATTTCCTCCCCTCCTTTTTGTCCTCACAACAACCCTGTGAGGTAGGTGGGGCTGAGAGACAGTGACTGGCCCAAGGTCACCCAGGAAGCTTCATGTCTGAGCGGGGATTTGAACCTGGATCTTCCAGGTCTAAGTCCGACTCCCAAACCACTACACCATCCTGGCTCCTTATCTTATCATATATAGATAAGTTCTGAAAAGACCTACGGGTGTCAATTTTCCTCATACTAGTGATGACCTAACTTCTGTAGCTTGATAATTTGACAAACAAAACAGAGAAGGGAGGGAACATCACTGTGAGAGAAAAGGGTAATTTATTCTTAATTGCAGTCACTTCCCCCAGACCTACAAAAATCAATGAATTATTGAAACAGACAAACTTGGCTTTGCAAACCAATTCTGGCCTTGTGGCGCTACTTTCCTCTACACCTTCTTAAAGGTTTGCATGAGCAGATTATGCAGCAGAACTGTCATCTTTTTATATCATTCATATAATTAAAAAGCAACATTAACATTTTAACTGGAAAGGAGTTTATTAAAGGACTAAAGCAGTGGTCCCCAATCTCTTCCCCCGCTGCGACTCACCTCATTCTCTCGCACTGAGCCCAGGATACACTCCCTGCGGCTCCACAGGCCTCTGAATACAGCAGTGACCGGAAGTCACTTTTATGAAACCAAAGTAAATCAGAAGTGACTTCCGGTCACTTCCAAAGGCATTCTGAGACCCATTCTGAAGTGTTCCCGGACCCAGCACGACCCGGACGTGGCCTCCAACTGCATCAGGAGGGCTCCAATTTGGAGCGAACCAGACACAAGGGCGGGTCAAACTCCACGGCCCACCATACATCAGGACACAACCCACTGTTTCACAAGCACTGGACTAAAGGAACAAAGCAATAAAAGTAGGGCAGGCAAAGGATTAAGGTAAGGCACATATCAAAACAAATAGGCAGGGATAGCAAAGAAGGATTTTTTCATAAAGGGTGTCAATAAGATGCAAGCAAGAAATAGAACAGATCTCTGACATAGATAACCGAGTACCTAACCGAGTACCTTTTTCCTATTCTCTTACCCACCCTGTCCAGGGTCCAATACACTCACAATGCAGTAAGACAGGTAAATGTGCCCCTTTCACTAAAGCATCTGTTCTTAAGCGATAGACCAAGCAACCCAACAAAAGCATCCCTGTGTGTGACCTTATAAAAACCTTAGGTAGGTATATTCGATTGGATGGCTTATGACCACCTGAGAACCTCTACTGCCCCCTTAATCTAATCAGGTGGGCTGAAGTGTTCCATCCATCCACTGGCATATGTCAATCTCAGCAGGAAAGCAAGTAAGGATATTCAGTATTGTTCTGTACTTAACTATGTCAGTTTACATAGCAAAAAGAAAAAAGACAGAGAGTCCACTTTGATAGTCAATTGAAAGATGAAATAAAACTAGATATTTTTGTAGGTTTTCACAACGCGACCATATCCTCGAATTAAAAATCCACACGTTGCCGGGAAACTCTGTCGTTATAGATATATTTAGTACAAAAAAATAAATTTCACAGATGGTAAAACATACTTTTCTGATGATGCCATGAGTGTTACGTGAGTGAAACATCAATGTTTTACCATCTGTGAAATTTATTGCCACAGGATGTGGTGATGGCACCTGGCCTAGATGCCTTTAAAAGGGGTTTGGACAGATTCATGGAGGAAAAGACCATCACAGGTTACAAGCCATAAGCAACCTCCTGGTTTTAGAAGTAGGTTCTCTCTGTGCCAGGTGCAAGGGAGTGACAACAGGAAACAGGTTATCTTGTTGTCTTGTGCTCCCTGAGGCATCTGGTGGGGCCACTGTGTGAAACAGGAAGCTGGACTAGATGGGCTTTTGGCCTGATCCAGCAGGGCTCTTCTTATGTTCTTATTTTTTGTAATAAAATTTATCTATAACAACGGAGTTTCCCGGCAACATGCAGATTTTTAATTCGATGAAATAAAACTATTCTAAATAATAAAAAATGAACACACCGTTTTCTTTTCTACTACAACACATGCTTCTTCTCGCAAGAAAGAAAGAAAAGACTTAAGCCACCTCTGTCACAAACTTAATACAGATTATTAGCATGTAATAAAACAAAAAACAAAGAGCACCACTTGCTTTATATTTCTGGTTGCCACTCAAATATGCTCCTTTCTGAACAGAACTGGAATTTCCTTGGTTTTCAGCCTTGAGACTGTTTGGCTGTCTTCCATTCAGCTGCTAAGTAATGGATTAAGAAAAGAAACCAGAGTAACTTTTCATTTTCCTCCTCTTCAAAACATTCCTTATTATGGGGGGGGGGGGGAGGCTGGTTAACAGAAAGACATTCCAGGTGGAGAGAGTAACAGTTCATTGTTGACCAAATTATGTCAAGAATATCTTCTACTGGTGTGTGTGTGTGTGGGGGGGAGAAATAGGTGCACGTGTGCATACATACAATTATAAAGTTTGTCTCCTCTCACTAACATGAACTGCTTTTGCTCCATACCTACTTTACTTCTTTTAATAATGTTAAGGGACAGAACTTAGTCCAAACAAATACAAAATATTCTTAATACCACAGAGGCCAATATACTCCCCTACTCTCAATACACATCAGATTTATGCGAATTCCGGCTGTTTTGCACAAGTCCAAATGAATCTGAACTAATCACTATTACTGTAATTTCTATACTTTGTCTAAACTTTATCATGAACCACCACCACAATCCACAAACAATTAAGTTAGCATCCAAGGAGATATACTTTTAACAACATCTTCATTTTCTCTGACATAATTTGAGGAACTAAATATGAACTTACTCGAGTTGGAACAAAGAGGGAACGAGGAGAATGGTTGAGACCTCCTAGATGTGCTTTTTGTGAAGACACAGAAAATGATTCAGATGAATATGTGCTGTAGGGACTCACAGCTGGCTGAGGTTTGACTATGGCTGTTAGCTTCTGATTTCCTGTATCAGACCGATTACCATGAGAAAGATTAATTAAGGCACTGGCTGGCATGCGGTACCCTCTGGCAAGTGAGCACCTAAAGGAAGAGAGGAAAGCTGATGATTAGTTATGCTGATTGTGCATAGTTGGCATGCATTGGAGCAAAAGGATACAGGTAGAAGATAGTTTTGGATATAATTTCAAAATCTATGCTACAAACAGAAGATAACATGACCCTGAAAATACAGTACATAGAATTCTAACGTAAGAAAAATATGTTCAGATTCCACCTTTAAGGACTACCACGATCACCTTAGGAAAGTCATGTTAATGGCCTTTGTTATTCCTACCAAAACACTAAAAAGAAGCAAAAATTTCACTCTCAAACAAACCTTATTGTTAAGCCTCCATGAAATTCTTCATCAAACAGTACTTCATACAGCACATCGGATTCTCTGCTGGCTGAAGAAAACATGCACAACAAACAATCACTACTAATCAAATGGAGTGGTAAATGACATCAAAAGGTCAGATTTCTTGGTGTAGTGCTACTATTTCTATACTGAAACACTAATATACATATCCCCACCTATCTTTAACCATGTTTTAGAACAGCCTTTCTCAAAGTCTTACAGGGGAGTTTACTCCCCTGTAAGTCTTTGTGGGGGTGGGGCGATTTGGAGGCAGTGCTCCAGGATCGCGCCCGCCCCCAACTCCAAAATGCTTTAAAAACATACCTGGTTGCCCTGCCAGCTCCCCAAAGGGTCGTCGGGGGGCTGCTAATGCCTCTGCAGGCCTCCCCAAGGCACTAAACAGCAGTGATCGCGTCAAAAAGCCCACTTCCAGTTTTCAACATGATTGCCCTGACATTGGAGCTAACCTTTCACACACTTCTGGAAAAATGAGAACACTTGAGAACCCCTGTTTTAGAAGACTGTCTCTCTGTGAAGGGAACCAAGCTGGGGGAGGAGGGGAGAAGTATTGCTAGATGGAAGGAAGCCATGTGTTTAATGCAGGCACCTTCAGCAAGGAGACCGATACAAGTGGACAAGCAGTAGTCTATGACAAGTTTCCTTCCCTGTAACTTCGGTTGCAGGGCAAAACAGACTTTCTTGTAAGCTCCAGTGAACCCAATGGGACTTCTGAGCATACATAGGGTAATATACTGTTAACAGACAGCACTTCCCCCCTCCAGCAGGAAGAGGATCAAAGTACTGTTGGCTTCCTCCTCCTCCCCCAATCCCAAGCAGATACAGCAAATGATCAAGCAAAAGCAGCTTTCAATACTGTCTCCTCCTATTAGCCACAAGTGAGGAGATTGCTGCACTTTAAAGCAAAAACAAGGAGACGGCGAGCTGTGGCAAAGGAGAGATCTGCCACGAGCCAGTCTAGGGTGCTGTTTCACCTCCTCCGAGGCCTCAAAACTCACGGATCTCAAAAACCATGTGAGTTTTGTATCACAGCTTCAAAAACCCATGTGGAAGGCTCCAAACTCATGGATCAAGAGGTGAAAAACTGGGAAACAGGTACTTGGATATTCTGTGGCAAAAAACTCAAGGATGTCTCACAGGTAAGGAAATCCACAAGGGTTTTGAATCCAAACATGCAATATTTCTGTGGAATGTTGATTTGCACATGTGTTTTTGCACGTTTGGTCTGAGCCTGACACATTCATTGTGCTTACGTTTTCATGGACAAGACCCCCTTTACAGCAGCTGCATAAAGTGGCCACCTAAGTGGGTTGGATCTTATATACTTGGAGCACATAGAGAAGAAAAGATATTTGCTTTACAAAATGAGACCAAAATTCAAGCAATGCCTGATGCTGCTGCAGTTGACAAATGTTTGACAAAATCCAAATACATAGCTATCTCTTGACCTTTTGGCCTCAGTTCATTGGAAAAAATGAACATACCCGTCCCCCAGTACACTATCCAGTACGTACTCCAGTACGTATCCCTGTCCGTTTAAATATTTTCAAGCATCTAACAGAGGTTAGATTTTCAAGCATCTAACAGGCTCTGGCTCACAAAAATATATGCTACAATGAATGAGTTAGTCTTTTGTGTTACAAAAAGAGATCCAGAAAAAGTAAAAATGTTCACTAACTCCTAAAGCACTTAGGACTGGAAGCATGTATAGTTTTGATAGAACCATCTTTGTGGCTTAAAAAAAATTATGCGGCAAAGTCAGATCACATTATTTATTTAAAGAATTTATACCCCGCCTTTCTCCCAACAAGGGCACTCAAGGCGGCTTACAACACAAGACATTAAAATACATTTATTTATTTATTTATCACATTTTTATACACATTAAAGTAATTAAAAACAATTAATTAAAACAATTTAAAACAACCAACCCCAGTGGGTCACCTGAATTTACATTTGTTAAAAGCCATTTGTTAAAAAGTCAGCCCACCATGTCAGACATCAAAAGCTATCCTAAATAAAAACGTCTTAAGGCCCTGCCAAAAGGTCTCTAAAGAGGGAGCCGTTCTTCATTCCAGGGGGAGGGAATTCCATAATTGGGGCGCCACAGCCGAGAAGGCCCTATTCCGTGCCACCATTCCCCTCACTTCCGTCAATGGTGGCACGGTTAACAGGGGCCCCCCTGATGACCTCAGAGTACGGGTTGGATTATAAGGAAGGAGGCGGTCCCTCAAATACCCTGAACCCGAGCCGTTAAGGGCTTTAAAAGTCAAAACAAGCACTTTGAATTGTGCCCGGAAACGAACCGGCAGCCAATGTAGCCGCCGAAGCAACGGTCCGACTGAGTCGAACCGACAGGCCCCGACAACCACCCGGGCCGCTGCATTCTGCACTAGTTGCAGTTTCTGAACAGTCTTCAAAGGCAGCCCCACGTAGAGCGCATTGCAGTAATCTAGTCTAGATGTCACTAGGGCATGGGTCACTGTGGCCAGGTCTGCACGATCCAAATACGGTCGCAGCTGGCGCATCAGCCGAAGCTGGGCAAAAGCCCCCCTGGCCATAGCCGCCACCTGAGAATCCAGGAGCAGCTGCGCACCCAGGAGAATCCCCAAGCTGCGGACCTGCTCCTTCAGAGGGAGTACAACCCCATTCAGAGCAGGATAATGATCCAGTATCTGAGTCGTAGACTTCTGGACCAGAAGAACCTCGGTCTTACCAGGATTTAATTTCAGCTTGTTTGCCCCCATCCAGCTCCCAACTGCCTCCAGACAACGATTCAGGACATCGACCGCCCCCTTGGAGTCGGGTGGAAAGGAGAGAAAGAGCTGGGTGTCATCAGCAAACTGATGACTCCCTACCCCAAACCCCCGGATGACCTCTCCCAGCGGCTTCATATAGATGTTAAACAGCATGGGGGACAGAACTGACCCTTGTGGCACCCCACACCTCAAGGGCAAGGGTGCCGAACAAGCATCCCCCAGCATCACCTTCTGGGATCTATCAGCCAGGAAGGAGCGGAACCACCTCAGAACGGTGCCTCCAAGCCCCAACCCAGCCAACTGACCCAGGAGGACACCATGGTCAATGGTGTCAAAAGCCGCCGAGAGGTCCAGCAGGACCAACAGGGACGCACTCCCCCTGTCCAGTCCCCGGCGCAGGTCATCCACCAAGGCGACCAAGGCCGTCTCTATCCCGAACCCCGGCCTGAAGCCAGACTGGAATGGATCCAGATAATCAGCTTCATCCAAGACCCTCTGGAGCTGAGACGCCACTACCCGTTCGATCATCTTGCCCAGAAACGGGATATTTGAGACTGGCCGGAAGTTGTTCAAAATAGTGGGATCCAGGGAAAGTTTCTTCAGGAGGGGGTGCACCACCGCCTGCTTCAAAAATGGCGGCACCACCCCCTCCCTCAGAGATGAATTTACCACCCTCCCCGTCCACTCAGCCAGCCCAGTCTGGGCAGATCTAATCAGCCATGCCGGACAAGGGTCAAGCGGGCAAGCAGACGGTCTCACACTCCAAAGAATCCTATCCACATCCTCAGGTTCTACAAGCTGAAAAGAATCCCAGGAAGAAGATTCTTCCTTGTTACTCTTGCTTCTCCCTTCCCTTTCATACACAGATCTGTCATTTGTGTTTATATTCTTCTGCAAGCACTACCGTATGTATAATACTGATGGCATAACTAACAGCATTCGCCACAAACAAAAACATTTATTCTCCAATGCAACCTATGTTCAATAAACAACCATCACCACATTTCAGAGCCAAGGAGACAGCACACAAGGCAATTACCTCCTTTAATTCCTATTATCGTTCCACGAAGTCCAAGGGGAACAGAAAAGTTCTCTCTCACATTTACAACACGATCAAACAGTCGATATTCCGCATCTCGATCTGGAACAATTCCATGCTGTAGTTCTAAAGGCTGGTATGAACCAAAGATTATTACACTTTAGCAAACTATCCAGATTTGAATTATTATAACATTTTACAACAATATCACTGACAAACGGGGGGGTCCCGTATCCGCAAATCTGCGGATAATGACCCCCCCCGGCCATTATTTTACCTTAGAAGCTGGATCTGTGTCTTCCTTTAAACAAACGCTATAAACAGCAACATGCTGCTTATAGCACTGAAGCTGGCTGGGTGCTAGAGAGGCTCAGCTGAATAACAGGAAGCAGAAACTGGAAATGCTTCCTGTTCTTCGGCTGAGCCTCTCTAGCACTCAGTCAGCTTCAGTGCTATAAGCAGCACGCTGCTGTTTATAGCATTTGTTTAAAAGGAAGACACAGACCAGCTCCTAAGGTAAATTAATGGCTGGTGGGGCACGGGGGGGGGGGGCGTTCACCACTATCCACGGTTCTCCAGTATCCACGAGGGGGCCTGGAATGGATCCCCTGCGGATACCGGGGGCCCCCTGTATACCTCTAAACATTTTAAGTACATTTTATCAGGACATATGAAATGTTCAATGTTGTGGAACATACAGTTGCAAGAAAAAGTATGTGAACCCCTTGAGATTACGTGGAGTTTTGCATGAATTGGTCATAAAATGTGCTCTGAACTTCATCGAAGTCACAACAATAGAAAAACACAGTCTGCGTAAAATAATACTACACAAACATTAGATGTTGCCATGGTTTAATTGAACATAACATGTAAACATTCACAGTGCAGGGAGGAAAAAGTATGTGAACCTTTGGACTTAATAACTGGTTGACCCTCCTTTGGCAGCAATAACCTCAACCAAACTGAGGTCCCGCGCACCGGGGAGCCTGGCAGCGGAGTAGCCCAGGCCCGATCGTCCTCCTCCGAATTCGGGCTGATGGGATCGACCTCCAGCGTGAGGGGTGAGGCTCAAGACGGGTCCACCGCCAGGGAAAGCTCTGTCGTTGGCCTCAGACTTGGCTCAAAAAGGGGAAAGGGGTTACAGCACCCGTGGCCTTTCTCCCCGGCCTGGCTGGGGCGGGTATCCTCCGGCTGTCGCTCCAACTCTCCAGCCTGCCGCTCCCTAGCCCTCCTCCTCTCAGGCCTTGCAACATGCTTTATATACTTCTCCCTGGCTGAGGTCCCGCCCCTTTGTCTCCACCCCTCTCCCCGTCAGCCAACCCCACCAGCCTCCGGGTCTTTCTCCGGGTGTCTCTATCTCTGAGGGGGCGGGGTCAGCCATCCTCGTGGGATGCTTCCCTTGGTCGGGGCCCTGCATCGGGCCGGGCCGATTTCCCCCTCCCAGGTACGTGTCCCTCGGGGCGGGGTGGCTTGGCGGGCGTCCCTCCTCGCGGCCTCCGTCGGATGCTGCCCCGCTCCGCCCCCCTATCTTGGGGCCGGGGTTGCTGTCGGGGCCGCTCGGCTCGGCGTCCGGCCTCGGCAGTCCCGCGCTTGAGGCGGCTTCCGGCCGGGCGGCCGCCGGAGGCTCGAGCAGCCCCATGTCGAGCCGAGGGCAGAGCCGCTCGCCCTGGCTCGCGCTGCGGGGGCCGACGTGGTCCGGCGGAAGGCCGGGGCTCGGGAGGCCGTGCGTCGCTCGGGGATGCGCCCGGCTGTTGTCTTGGCGTGTCTCCGAGCGCCGCGGGCCTCCCGGCCCCGGACACAAACGTTTCCTGTAGTTGCAGATTAGACCTGCACAACGATCTGGGGTAATTTTGGACCACTCCTCTTCACAAAACTGTTTCAGTGTAGCAATATTCTTGGGATGTCTGGTGTGAATCGCTCTCTTAAGGTCATGCCACAGCATTTCAATCGGGTTGAGGTCAGGACTCTGACTGGGCCACTCCAGAAGGCGTATTCTGTGCTGTTGAAGCCATTTTTTGTTGAATTACTTGTATGCTTTGGGTCATTGTCCTGTTGCATCACCCATCCTCTGCGGAGCTTCAGTTGGCGGACAGATGGTCGCACGTTTTCCTGCAAAATGTCTTGATAAACTCTGGAATTCATTTTCCCATCAATGACAACAATCCGTCCAGGCCCTGAGGCAGCAAAGCAGCCCCAAACCATGATGCTCCCTCCGCCATGTTTTACAGTGGGGATGAGGTTTTGATGTTGGTGTGCTGTGCCTTTTTTTCTCCACACATAGTGTTGTGTGTTCTTCCCAAACAACTCAATTTTGGTTTCATCTGTCTACAGTATATTTTGCCAGTAGTGCTGTGGAACATCCAGGTGCTCTTTTGCAAACTTCAAACATGCTGCAATATTTTTTGGGGACAGCAATGGCTTTCTCCGTGGTGTCCTCCCATGTACTCCATTCTTGTTTAATGTTTTCCTTATTGTAGATGTGTCAACAAAAATGTTAGAATGTGCCAGAGATTTCTGTAGGTCTTTAGCTGATACTCTAGGATTCTTCTTTACCTCATGAAGCATTCTGCGCTGTGCTCTTGCAGTCATTTTTACAGAACGACCACGCCTAGGGAGAGTAGCAACAGTGCTAAACTTTCTCCATTTGTAGACAGTCTGTCTTACCGTGGACACATGAACATCAAGGCTTTTGGAGATACTTTTGTAACCCTTTCCAGCTTCATGCAAGTCAACAATTCTTGATCGTAGGTCTTCTGAAAGTTCTTTTCTGCGAGGCATGGTTCACATCAGACAGTGCTTCTTGAAACCAGTAAACCCAAAACAGGTGTGTGTTTTTAAAGGGCAGGACAGCTGTCAGCAACACATCCAATATCACACTGATTGGAGTCAAGGTTGGCTCACTCCTGGCTCCAATTAGCTCTTGGAGACGTCATTAGGCTAGGGGCTCACATACTTTTTCCTCCCTGCACTGTGAATGTTTACATGTTATGTTCAATTAAACCATGGCAACATCTAATGTTTGTGTAGTATTATTTTACGCAGACTGTGTTTTTCTATTGTTGTGACTTCGATGAAGTTCAGAGCACATTTTATTACCAATTCATGCAAAACTCCATGTAATCCCAAGGGGTTCACATACTTTTTCTTGCAACTGTATTTCTAGTTAACCAAAATGACCATAAACAGTAATACAGTTTTCTGAGGTGACTTACTTATCAAGCTACTGGGAAAAATTCACAGAGTGCAGAAGCTAAATTTACTTTGGTGGTACTAGAATTAGTAGAGTTAAGGAAAAAACCATCTTAAACAAGGTAGGTAATTCACATTAAGGGGGCAATCCAATCCTACTTATGCCGCCATTGTAACCAGCGGCGCAGCGAAAACGGGAGGCCCCAGAACAGAAAAGGGATTCAAATCCCCTTTGAATCCCGCTTTTGTAGGGGATTTGAATCCCCTTTCCATTCTGGGGCCTCCTGTTTTCAGTGCGCTGCTGGTTACAACGGTGGCGTTAAGTAGGATTGGATTGCGCCCTTACTTGCACTGATAATCTCAATGCATTTTCATCATTATTTCATTATATTTTATTGTGATTGTTCTATTTTTAATCTGCCTTGGGCATCCCACTTTTATGGGAAGAAAGGCAGAGTATTTTAAATACAGGGGGGGGGCATATCTGCTGATCCACAGATTCACTTATCCATGGATAGCAGGAGGCCCCCCCCCCCACATGCTCCCCTGGCTATTCTATTACCTTAAAACGGTGTTCATGTCTTGCTTTCAACAAACGCTATGTAGCATGCTGCTGCTTTATAGCACAAACACAGGCTCAGCCGAAGACCAGGAAACTAAAACAAACTGCTTCCTGGTCGTCGGCTGAGTCTGAGTCTGTTATAAAGCAGCAGCATACTACATAGCGTTTGTTGAAAGCAAGACACCAACACCATTTTAAGGTAAAATAAATCGCCAGGGCAGCACGTGGGGGCCGTGGAGCTTGAGACTGTGCTTTTGTTTGCATTGTTGCGTTTGCGCGCCAGTTCGTTTTGAGCCGTTGGCACGTTTGCACAACAATAAGAATAATGGCCATGGGGGGCACATGGGGGTCTCAGAAGATGGCGTTCGCCACCATCCACAGGTTCCAGGTATCCACAGGGGGGGAGGCCAGGAACCATCCCCCGTAGATACCGGGGCCCTACTGTAACTAATTATAGATAGGATAATTGACTGCCAGATATTCATGGATGTGCTTAGTATTTACTACTAAGCATTTCAATTAACTATACTTTAATATAATAGCATATTCCTTTATGAAGGATAAAAAATCCATTTAGACAACTTTTTGCAAGAATTGTACTATTTAAAAATCATCAAGACTTACTCTGTATAACAAGTGGGGTTTCACTGTCACACGTACTTTCTTATTACTTTTCCGTTGCTGAAGGAAAAGATAAAATTAAAAAAAAACACACAACTAATGGGTGAAACCACTTCAGAATGGTCATCATCTTACAACCCCAATAAGTCATACCTTGTAGCCCAAAGCAGCTGCACTCCTGCTCTTTCCTTCTACATAGTACTACTTACAGTATATTCTTCCTATCCTAATATAACAACAGCTTGATACTTAACTAGTCATGCCTAGGGAATAATATCATCTTTGCCTGAGGAATCTCTTATGCAGATGAGCAATAATCTTAGAACCACCATAATGTATTAGAATTATCTGTAATGTCACAGATGCCACAGAACCAGGGAAAACTCACTATCTTCCAATCTAATCTGACTTTGGGAGTCCTTCAAAACAAATGAAAGCAATGAGCGTTAAATAATACATAAGCAAGTTGAAGAATTTCAGATTCTCCCCAGGTTAGAGAAATGTATCTAGGAGGGACATAAAATTATAGAAATACTGAGGATGGGAAGGGATAGTTTGATACCACATTGGGCTTTGGAGTCTCTGACAACAATTCAGAGGGCTATTTTATGCACATCCAAAAACTTATGCACAGGCAGGAATCTGAATTTTTCTTCTAACAGCAGCCCCACATTGGTAACCAATCTGCTGCATAATGCAGACAAGACTGTTATTCAGTAATATAAGTCTTACAGCGCAATCCGACTTAACATTTGTGCCAGTTTAACCAGCGCCGCAGCGAGAACGGGAGGCCCCAGAACGGAAAAGGGATTCAAATCCCCTCCAAAAGAGGAATTCAAAGGGGATTTGAATCCCTTTTCCGTTCTGGGGTCTCTCGTTCTCGCTGCGGCTCTGGTTAAACCGGCACAAAAGTTAAGTCGGATTGCGCTGTTAAAGTCCCACTAGGGCTGAAATCCTATATGCACTTTCATGGGACTAAGTCCTATTGAACACAATGGGACTTCTCAGCAAGTATGCATAGGATTGCACTGTAGATATGTAACTTTCTGAACCTTGCTCTATATAGGCTTACCAGATCTATAACCGGGACAGAGTGCTAGAGACCTTTTGGAGAAGAAATGTGGGCAGACATAGCTTGTTAAACCCTTAGAGCACAATCCTAGGCATGTCTACTTAGAAGCAAGCCCCACTGAACACAATGGGGCTTGCTTCTGAGTAGACATGCCTAGGATTGTGCTCTAAGGGTTTAACAAGCTACACCTATCCACATTCCTTCTCCAAAAGGTCTAGAACTCTGTCCCGGTAAGGATCTGGTAAGCCTAGCTCTATATGAAGTTTCACTGGAGAACTGTCTAACATACAGCTGATCAGTTATGCTCACAGAAAGACCTAGAGGCAGACAGACTGCTGGTGTCTCCTTCCAAATTACCATAACTCAAACTACTTTGCCAGTTCACTGACTACAAATTTCTAACAGTGTTAGTTAAATCTGAATAATGTAGGCTTATTCATAGCACTGTAATTACACGACCCAAATGCACTAATATTGAGTTGTACCTTGCACTTTTCTATTTCTTCTTGAATCTTTTCAACAATGGCTGCATCCAGAATTTGTAAGTCACATGAAGAACGGGAAAGACTGCTAACAGGATGAGCCTTTAGCCATGTGACGATTTCTTGAACTTTCTCAGCACTACATTAAAAATTATTCCATGTTAATAAAGGTTACCAAGAGTTAAAATTACAGTTGACTTATACTAGAGTCATGCAACCAAATGTGATAAAAAATATGTACACTGTTGAAATGAATTTTGCTGAGCTTTAAGTGATGCATGTGATATAAAGTGAATTAGTTTAGAACAAGCCATCTAGTGTGTACTTCCAACAGAATCATAAAAGTGAAAAAAGAAATTGTAAATATTTCTAGTATTTTGAATAGCAAAATTTTGCCGTTTAAAAAGTAAAGCTGGGAGATATAAACATCAGTAAATATTTATTTCAGGATGAGGTTATTCAACTGGTATGTGTGAGCAATTTATTGGATAGTGTATTGGGCTAAGTGCTTGTCTAAATGGTTCCAGCTCAGTATAGTTCAGCTGAATGAGAAGAGGGTCATCGGAATCTATCCTTTCTGTCTCTCCCCCCCCCCCCAAATTGGCAATTGATAGTGTCAGTTCTTGCTGCACTTCAAATTCAGCAAGGGGTGCCTCATGTACAGTCCTAGGGGCTGGATGCAGGCGTTCCCACTGCACATAGTACTATTCTGCCCAATCTGACCTAATAATTGAATGAAAGGCACCAAGTGTTTACCCATTCTCTTCTTCTCCAGGCCAAATGTCATCTTCATAGAATATATCTTCTTGACTGTTTTTGGCTATGTATCCAAAAAGTTCTGGGGCCCTAATAAATGCATAAATAAATGCGAGTAGATTTTATATATACAGATCTATATTAATTCCAAAAAAATCACAAACCAGTACTTGTCAGTTGAGCACTGAGTGATCACTGATATGTTTATATAACAATACATGAGGAAAGGGGTGGGGAGTAAGACAAGTAAGGTAAGACAAGTTAAAGCTCCAACATGATTTGGAATGGTTTTTAACAGGTTTGGACATTTTTACTGTATGACTTGACCTAAACATCTTCTTGACAAGAGTTCAGAATGCTGTTCCAAGAATGTACCATTTCTACAAACTACAGCAGGGGTTCTCAAAGTGGTGGGTCGTGAAAACCGGAAGTGCTCGAAGATCACCGTTTTGAAGCGATCCGAAGATTGGGGACGCCTGCAGAGGGTCGCGCAGGCCTCCCCCAAGCCCCGGTAAGTGCCACAACAGTCGTTTTGGGCACTTTTGCTGCAGTGGTGGTGGTGGTGATCCCCTGGATCGCCGTAGCCATGCTGTCCCCGCCCCTTAAGGGGGCAGGGGGCAGCTTTTGTTCACAATGGTGGGTCGCAACCCACCACTTTGAGAACCACTGCTCTACAGTAAGGTTTAATTGGCAGTCTGTAACCACTTTGAGTGGACAACAGAGTGAACTGTGTTGATGCCATGCATCAACATCCCCAAGCCATCTCTGCTGCACAAAAAGGGATTCCCAATCATGGGGAAGCAGGAGTGGCATGGCACATGCCAAATCGAATGTTTCTGATGCTGTAAAACAAGATCCTCTTATTGATGTCAGGATGCCTAGTAGCAGGGTACAAAAAAAAATTCCCACTGTCTGAATTACTGCTGCCCATCTGAAGTGTAAAATGGAACTTCTGCAGTGCAGGATGGATCCCACCGCAGAATCTAATATAATGCTTACCTTTCTAAATATTCAGCAAGGAGTTGCTCTACTGCAGAGGAATACATCCACTCATTCCCAACTTTCTTAGTGAAGCCAGGGACCTCTTCATTCTTTTTATTGAATTTCAGGTTCAATCCCACATTTGCTTTATGGTCTCCATGTGGACTGCAAAATGCAAGTTAGAATGCCAACTGTATTTTTTGGAGAAATACTACGTTATATACAAGCAGTTCTTCAAACCACTGAGCTTGTAACCATTGCTCATCCCTAGCAAACATATTCCACAAAAGTTGCTTCGACGATTCAGAGAAGGCTGTGGAACCACCTCTTGAGCACTATCTGTGGTCAGCCTTCTCCTCATTGGCGAGCAGCTTAATTGACCGGCAGCACTTTGGTTCTATAGAAGATACTATGACAGCCTTTTAAAGTGATTTAAACACACTTCAGCGTTTGAAAAGCAACTGCCATGCCATCTACTCACAATGAGCAATCACCACTTGCTTTTACAACTGCACCACCACAGTTGTAAAACTGCAGCAGGAACTTATTCCAACCCTTGAAGCATTTCTCTCAATTAAAACCACGCAAGGTTAAGCACCTCTCTTCCCTTTCTCAACATCTCCCCCACCATAAGAGCTATTCTTGCATATACATATTGTTTTTGAGTGCATTATTATTATTAAGAATATTTATACAAGTAGTCCCCAGAAGTTGTAACTGACATAAGTCAGAATGGTGCTATTGTGCAGGCCAAAAATACAAGACCAGCCGGTCTGTGCCTGCATTGGTACATCCACAAATCGGACATCCGTAACTCAGGAACTACCTGTATACCACTTGCCAACAAAAAAGTTCACAAAGCCGTTGGCATAGCAAAATAAATAAATGGTTCCCTAGTTCGAAAGGGCTCACAATCTAACAAAAGATGCAAAAGAAACACCAGCAAACAACCATTAAAAGACACTGTGCTGGAGTGAAGAGGGCCAGTAGCTCTCCCCCTACTGAATATAAAAAGAGCATCACTTGAAACGGTGCCTCTTTGCCGTTATTAGGGATTTTGCGTTATGCAGATAACGCAAAAGAAATAGTTTGATTTGCTCCTCACAGGATGCAACCTGCTACCTTTTTCTCTATACTGTCACATGCATAACAAGGGAACAGTCCACATGTGCAAAATGTTTCCTCTACCCCGTCACAGGGAATACATTTCAAAGGAACCCCAGTATTTTTGTAGTATTGACTTTAGTTCACACAAGTTTCACTGAATGATTATACTCAACAAAGCTTACTTTCTTCTGGAGCCTCTTCCAATAAAAATGCTTCCTGTAAATCTGGACACAAGATAGCCACTCACTCCAAGACGACTGGCCAACACATATCCAGGATTGTACTTCACAGAATATTTCTGTAACAATATAGGTTGTATAGTGAAGGAAATGATGGCTTTTATCTGAATCACTTCTAACCACAATCGCCTTTCCTTGAATTACTTTCACAATTAAGTTTTCCTTTGATGGGGAGAAATAAAATGCAAGTTGCAATCAACTCTGCCACAGTGATATTTCAATTTCTGTTTAAGTTTCAAGCAAAAATTTGACCAGCATTCTTAGGCAGGAGGGAGGTGGACAGATTTATTTATTTATTTAAGATCATTATTTAAGATCAGAAACAGAGCGAGAAAAATAACAGAGCTGTAAAGATTTGAAACAGAGAAAAAGGTTGCATGAAAGATAAGGCTGCCTTCAGTACCAAAACCTCTAGGTCAGACTCTGAAACAACAGGGTGATCTAAAGTAAGCCCTATTGAGGTCAATAAGATGTGCAGCCCAATCCTGTCTAGCTGGGCTGCAGCATGGGCGCAGAGCTGGAGCAGCTGGAGCAATCCTTGGGGGAAAGGGATGTTCGAAGTGGAGTAGCTCCCCAGCCATCCTGATGGGTCTACTCAAATGTGCACCAGCTATTTTACTGGTACACAATCAAGCAGGTAACAGCAGCCAGGCCTGGGAAGGGGGATAGGATTTCAGTGGAGCCACCACCGCCGCCAATCCCTCCCCGGGCCAGGCCGACTAGTCCGTCGTCCCCCTGGAATGCCCCATTCCACCCTCCCCCCGCCTGGCAGGGAACCTACCTTCCCCAGCGGTCGAGCCACTCAATCTGGGGCGAGTAGAGTGGCGTCAGCCTTGGCACTGCCTACTCACCAGGTGCCGCAAACATGCGACACCCTAGAACGGTGGAGTGGCACTCCGCCACTCAAAAACGTAGACAGGATTGAGCCATCATTCACAGGAACATATGCATACAGAACATTTTGTTGCAGGACTCCTGTTATATCCACTCACTGAGAAGGACTTACATGCTGATTCTGTATTAAGGCATCCAATTGGGGTTCACAAGGAATGTTGAAAACAACCCGGATTCTACCATCTGGGATCACATCATGTGATTCCTGAACCTTAAAGCAAATATTTTAAAAGTTACTCCAACTCAGTTGTAAGCATTTCTGTGGTATTCTGAAGTGTGGCTGTGGGAAGAAACCTGCACCTTCATGAACCTGACTGACCTTTCTCCACACCCCTTGGGTCACTTTAAAAACACAAATTAACAGTACACCTGCAGGTTGCTGCCACTAAGAGCATGAGGTTAGGAGACACTCTACATTTTTTTTCCAGCCCGGGGACCACCCATTAGCCAGCAGATCTCTGTTATGAGAAGAATCTGTGGATCAAATTCATCTGCAAGAGGAGGAGGGGAAATCTAAGATATAGTGCCCCCTTTCTACTGGCTCCTCTTGTACATACACACAAGATTCTCTTGGGTAGCACTGACTGGAGAAGTTTTTAGGAGGTGGGGGCACTTGCACTCTCACTCTCTCGTTGAAAGGATTATGCAGGTTGTTTATTCAAAACAAGAAAAAGGGTTATTGAAACAAGCAGGGGGGGAGGCAAGACAGAGGACAAACAACTAAATTGTATACTTTGAAGATCAGAGGCAAAGCAAAAAAAGGTTTCTGATTGAACTTCCTATTTCTCAATTTCACATATGATCATGATAACTCAGCCTATAGTTCTCTCTACCAGAGGGTTGGAGCATCTCAAGAATTAACTCTGACTCTCTGAACAGCACTGATTTCCTGACCTGGCTGGAATCTTTCTCACGTCAACCCCAACTAGTCAGCTACTTTTATCACTTTCTGAGGGCGGACGCCCACCCAACCGTGCTCCAATTGTTAAGTTTAAACTTAATGACACCGCCCCCCCCACACAATCTCTGTCAAGTCAGGTGGGCCGATTTGGACCAATGAACAGCTGAGAGCTAATCTCAGCAGGGGTTCAGAGGTGGGATGGGGATACCAAGGTCTTTATTTTCCTGAGTGATATCAGACAGGCTGGTGCTCTCATTGCACATCTTACCTTCGGTACATGCAGCAGAGGGCTGGCAGAATGATGAAGTTGATAGCTAGCTCAGCTAATTCAGCATCATAGTATATAGATGGGGTTGTCATATAGGCAATGAATTCCTGTTCACTACACTTTCACACACAACAACCAGTGAAACTATCTAATTATTTCAAGTTATACCTCTAAAATGGTAGCAAGAACAAACAAGAAGAAATAAGTTCCTTCACGAAGACTCAAAGGCAAAATTCAGCAAGGCAGAGAAACAATCACTAAGATACAAAAAAAAATTCCAAACTCTCAATTAGCCTTTTAGCTTACTGTATAATCCTGTAGTAAAATCTTGTATGAACAATGAGCCTGACTAGATTTGTAGAGAAATCTTTTGAAGGAAATCTGTTAGGACGAGTACTTATGTAAAACTAACTTCTCCTGTGCAGCCATAGTAAGGTGTTCCCAGCATGAAGACTGTACATCCAAGAGGGAACAGGTCATCCAAAGTCTTGAGTTTGGAGAAGCGGGAATCAAAAGCTTTTATATCCTGTATGAAAAAAGCAAAATAAAATTGATCATATTAAAATTAAATACTTACATTTATTAATTAGGTTTGACAATACAAAGCAGTGATTCACTACAGAATATTCTGCTATACAGTCTGCTCATTCTTCAAGTAAGATGCCACAGACCTGGTCAATATTTTGAGCATTTCTATTAAATTTACTGTATTTTTCACTCCATAGGACACATCGGACCATAGGACGCATGCATACTATGGAGCAAAAACTAGGGAAAATGTTTTTTAAATAAAATAAAAAATAATAAAAAAATGTAAAGAAAAAATACTTACCAGGGCTTCAGGGAGGCCTGCGCGAGCCTCTGCAGGCCTCCCCGATCTTCATTTCGGAAAGAACAGCCATTTTCGGCCACTTCCGGTTTTCGTGAAAACCGGAAGTGGCCGAAAATGGCCATTTTTTGCCAAAATGAAGATTGGGGAGGCCTGCATGAGCCTCTGCAGGCCTCCCCGAAGCCCCGGTAAGTATTTTTTCTTTACATTTTGTTTTATTCGCTGCATAAGACGCACACTATTTTCCCCCTATTTGGGGGGGGGGAGCGCGTCTCATGGAGCGAAAAATACGGTGAGTTTTTGGGTTATATGACCCTTTTCCAATCAGCATGCTAATTATACATCATAGTATGGAACTGAGGATGCAATCCTATACATTCTTACCTGGAAGTAAGGTCCACTGAACTGAATGGGGCTTATTTCTGAGTGGACATGCATAGTATTGCACTGTAAGACTCTAAACTCCAATTTCATAGCATCTATGACATAGTAAATTACAAAGGCCACAATGGCATAATTCAAGGTAGAAAAAATAACAGGAGGAGGGTGGGAGAACTTGCTGACAGAATGGAGCTCCTGAGACACATTGCTCAATGAAAACAGTACCTCTTTCCAGGACTGCAACTATAGCAAAAATGAGATGGCAGGCCTGTGGACCTAACCATTCAAGCATAAACTTCAAAGTTTAATCTTGAGTTTTAAAAAGCAACTAATTTTCCACTGTAGACATTAACAGCTCAATCCTGTCTAGTAGGACGCGGCAGCACACATAAGGCGCACACCGCATCCTAACCAGGACTGAGCCTGCCCTGGCATAACCAGAGGCCTCCTTGAGGTAAAGGGACATTTGTCCCTTTACCCTGAGTAATGTGCCAGCCGCCCCAGTGGGGCTGCTCGTATGTGCACATTAGAGAGCCCCATGTAACGGTGGTCAGGCCCGGGAAGGAGGATAGGATTCAGTGGAGGAGGTTGCTGCCGATCCCTACCCCTTCCTGGACCGAGCCAACCAATCCCACCTCCACCCCCGAAATGCCCCATTCCGCACTCCCTTCACCCGGTGGGGACTCACCTCTCCACCGTGGCGCTGGAGGAGTGGCGCAAGCCTCTCCATTGGCACCGCTTACTCTTCATGTGACGCAAACACGCCTTACGGCATGTTTGCAACACCCTAAACCAGCGGAGTGGTCATTCCACTGGTTGAAGTCTAGACAAGATTGCGCTGTAAGTCTACAAACTGAAATTATACAGATGGGAAGCTGTTAGGAAAATGAGGAAGTGGGATGCTCACCTTGACAATTGTTTGGTATGCAAAAGGCAGAATTTGCTTGGACCACTGCTTCTCCAAATACACTTCACCACTTTGATTTAACTGGTATCTACGTCCAGTTAGTAACTGAGCATATACAATTACAAAGGTTTCATTAATAATTACTCCTTTTCTTCTCTGGTAGCTGGAAGAGGAAATTGTAGAACAAAAGGTGTGTGGTTTAAATTAAAGAAAACAGTAACTACTGTTGCACTAATTTTTGCATTCATTACAATTCAAAAAGCAAAAATTCTAGGAAACTCTTCATTCTCTAGTTACACAACAAAAGCAGCAAGACTAATTATGGCTGTAATCCTAAACAGACCTAAGTATGTGCTACAAGAACTGGCATGACTTACAGTATTTCAGTTAGCAAGATTCAATACTAAAACAAGAGTAGTAGAACATATAACCCCTGTGGCTCTTATGGGACTACAGATAACATTTAAGTGTCTACAGCTACCTTAATTGCAGATGTAGTTGTGAATACAGTACAAGGTTGCAGAAGAACTAAAAGACTGGAAACACTGCCCAAGTTCAGAAGATAAAAAAAACCCTGATAGTTTGTTGCTGATGAGCTCACACATGCCCTTCTCCCCTCCCCTCACATGACAGAAAAAATGCAAAGCTTACTGATTTCTTAAAGTAATTTCTCATGACACTTGAATATTAAGCAATCCCAAACCACCAAGATTGATTTAAGATCAAACTATGGTCCAATATCCTGGTTTGTTGGACTACCTTAAACTACAGTTTCAGAAGCTAGAAAGCTTGCATTTAGTCAGGCATGTGAAGAGAGGATGACGTGCAAACTTGATAACTCATTCACAAACTATGGATAAAAGCATCAAGTGAAAGCAAGATCAAACTCACTATCTATTTTCATAGATTCATAAAGGGCGATCTCCTCTTCAAAAACTTTTCACCTTTGAGGATAATTGCTAAATAAGGCAGTTATGCTCACTGATAGGAGTTAGCATCCATCACGCCCACAAAATTTCCTTAAAAGCTGACACATGGTTTCGGCCATCTGAATCATCATGCATTTATAAAGTGGACCTCAGTAAAAAGCAAAGGACCTCAGTAAAAAGCAAAGCAAAAAGCAAAGGAGAGAAAGGGGTGATAAAAGGGGACTTGGAGACTGCAGAGAAATTAAATGAGTTCTTTGCATCTGTCTTCACGGCAGAAGACCTCGGGCAAATACCACTGCCGGAACGGTCTCCCCTGACTAAAGAATTAAGTCAAATAGAGGTTAAAAGAGAAGATGTCTCAGACTTAATTGACAAAATAAAGATCAATAAATCACCAGGCCCGGATGGCATCCACCCAAGAGTTCTGAAGGAACTCAAGAATGAAGTTGCTGACCTCTTGACCAAAATATGCAACTTGTCCCTTAAAACGGCCACTGTGCCAGAGGATTGGAGGATAGCTAATGTCACACCAATCTTTAAAAAAGGAAGGAGGGGGGACCCGGGAAACTACAGGCCGGTCAGCCTAACATCTGTTCCAGGGAAGATGGTGGAAAGTCTCATTAAGGATAAAATCTTAAAATACATAGAAGAACAAGCTCTGCTGAGGGAGAGTCAGCATGGCTTCTGCAAGGGGAAGTCTTGCCTCACAAACCTGTTAGAATTTTTTGAAAAGGTCAACAGGCATGTGGATGCGAGCGAACCCGTGGATATTATATATCTGGATTTTCAGAAGGCGTTTGACACGGTCCCTCATGAAAGGCTCCTGCGAAAACTCCACAGTCAGGGAATAAGAGGGCAGGTCCTCTTGTGGATTAGGAACTGGTTGAAGACCAGGAAACAGCGAGTGGGAGTCAATGGGCAATTTTCACAATGGCGAGAGGTGAAAAGCGGTGTGCCCCAAGGATCGGTCTTGGGACCGGTGCTTTTCAACTTATTCATAAATGACCTGGAGTTGGGGATAGGCAGCGAGGTGGCCAAGTTTGCGGATGACACTAAACTTTTCCGGGTGGTAAAGACCAGCAGGGATTGTGAAGAGCTCCAGAAGGATCTCTCCAAACTGGGAGAATGGGCAGCAAAATGGCAGATGCGCTTCAATGTAAGTAAGTGCAAAGTGATGCACATTGGGGCAAGAAACCAAAATTTCACATATACGCTGATGGGTTCTGAGTTGTCTGTGACGGATCAAGAGAGAGATCTTGGGGTCCTGGTGGACAGGTCGATGAAAGTGTCGACCCAGTGTGCGGCGGCTGTGAAGAAGGCCAATTCCATGCTCGGGATCATTAAAAAGGGAATTGAGAATAAAACGGCCAATATCATTATGCCTTTGTACAAATCGATGGTAAGGCCACATCTGGAATATTGTGTCCAGTTCTGGTCACCATACCTCAAAAAGGATATAATTGAATTGGAAAAGGTGCAGAAAAGAGCGACTAGAATGATTCGTGGGCTGGAGCACCTCCCTTACGAGGAAAGGCTACAGCGTCTGGGGCTTTTCAGCCTAGAAAAAAGGCGCCTGAGGGGGGACATGATTGAGACTTATAAAATTATGCATGGGATGGAGAGAGTGGATAGAGGGAAATTCTTTTCCCTCTCACACAACACCAGAACCAGGGGACACACACTAAAATTGAGTGGAGGGAGAGTTAGAACAGACAAAAGAAAATATTTCTTTACCCAGCGTGTGATTCATCTGTGGAACTCCTTGCCACAGGATGTGGTGATGGCACCTGGCCTAGATGCCTTTAAAAGGGGTTTGGACAAATTCATGGAGGAAAAGACCATCACAGGTTACAAGCCATAAGCAACCTCCTGGTTTTTAGAAGTGGGTTTTCTCTGTGCCAGGTGCAAGGGAGTGGCGACTGGACACAGGTATCTTGTTGTCTCGTGTGCTCCCTGAGGCATCTGGTGGGGCCACTGTGTGACACAGGAAGCTGGACTAGATGGGCTTTTGGCCTGATCCAGCAGGGCTCTTCTTATGTTCTTATGACCCACCTGACAAAGAAATTACAGATGATACTGCTAAGATATAAACACAAAAGTAGTCTTACTGTTCTGAAATTCCCTGGATTTCTTTCATCCATATATTCTGTTCTTTATCTCCAACGTACGCTACTTTAGTTGGTGGCATATCATTTCCCATGTAGAGTTTCTGCATTCCAGGAGGCTCCTCCAAAGTAAATCTTAAATTCAAAATAAAAGAAATCTCAATTTTAAATTTATTGCTCAGTCCTGAACTCACTGACGTGGGACTTGATTCCTTTATTTTCAGTGTAACTTTCTTATAAGTATGTTGAGGACAACAGGTGAAATTTGAGAAGAAATACACTTGCTACCATTGAAAAGTTAATACAAAAAAGTGTGCTTGAGTATTGATCACACTAGTAGGCCTCCTTGCCCCCCTCTTTTCTCATCCAGATTAACTGTGGTTATTCTCCCTCAAGTAGCAAGAGGAAAGCAGACTAACAGCCCAATCCTGTCTAGGATTGAGCCTGCGCCAGCGCAGGTGGAGGCCTCCTTGGGGTTAAGAAACGTTCATCCCCTTACCCCGAGTTGAGACCCAGTCTCCCCAATGAGTCTACTCGAAAATGCGCCAGCTATTTTGCTGACACACATTTGAGAGGTCCATGTAACGCCGGCCAGGCCCAGAATGGGGGATAGGATTTGGCGAAGGCCGCTGCTGCCGATTCATCCTCCGTCCCGGGCCCAGCTGACCAATCCCACCCACCCCCCAGAATGCCCCATTCCACCCTCCCCCCGCTGACACTCTGGAGCGGCTGAGTGGCAGGCGCGCCACTCCAATATTAGACAGGATTGTGCTGTAATACTTTTCACTTCTACAGTCATATTAAAACACTAATATTTTAAGAATTATGACAATAACCACTGTTATTGTACCAACGCCATGCCGTATGAGGGTTAGTTTTTAAAAATGAACAGACTCCACATATATCACAGGACACCTGCAGAAGCAAGTAAGTGATCAGTTTTCCAAAGCAGTCTTTCTTACTTTGTTTCGCCATCTGATACAGCAACAGCTCTAGCTTCCTCCAGGTGTGGCCAGTTAACAAAGATAGATTTCCCAAGCACCAAACTGGCAACATTTTCTACACTCTAAATAAGAAAAGTGATTGGTTAGCCTATCAAAACAAATCCATGCCAAATATTAAAATATATAGCATAAAGAATTGAGAATTATAGGAAATACTTGGTATACTACAACTGTTCAAACTGGATTTTATTTTACAACCAAAAAAACCTGAGCTATTTATACAATTCATTTGTCTCATTCAGAAATGAATACCTGCAATTAAATATTTCCTCTTTTGTTTAGGGTTGTGAGCAAGGTATATGGCAGTAATAGTGACTTCCTTGGCATTCTCAAGCTACATTTCCTCAATAAATTCAGAAGTCAACTATTTATTTATTTATTTATTTAAAAAGAACTAAGGTTAGGAGAGACGAATTTCAGGCATGTTTGAGTTCTAGCATTAGTACCACTCCTTTTAAAAGTTAAACATTTGTTCTAATACTGAGCCCCACACCAGTCATAAGATTCAACCTAGCTTTTAATTCCCCCTACTACCTACTCTTCCAATATGTTGTCCTCCCCATATCTCAGTCCCAGGTAGACACATCATTTACATATGGTAAAGGATCAGATTGGACTTAAACACAAACTATAAATAAGACTTAGGTAGAAAATTATTTTTTTAGCAAAAAATATAGCCATAGTATTCTGAGATCCTACTGTGACAAATTCCTTGAAAAATCAAGACACTCACATGTTCCTCTGAATCATCTGCAACCACAATTTCCAACAGCATATTTTCTCCATGGCTGCTTTGCTGAAATACTTGTACTCCACTTTTTTTAAGATAAAACTATAGTGGGGGAAGAAAGGCAATACTGTATGTACATTAAACGTCTTACAGAGAATAAGTGATGGAAAACAAAACGTCAAGATGCATTTTACCTTATGCTCAATGTGCTTTAGTGTAGGAAATCCACAAAAATACAACTTTTCCGTATCCAATTTAGTTATTTTATTATGGGTAATCTCTACACGCCAGACATCCAAAGACATAGCTTTATGCCTAAAAAACAAGATCAGTCACAAATTGCTTCAGTGCCCAGAAATAATCTTCAAATGCAGAATGTAAACATTCCTTTAAAAATATATATACTGGTATGTTTTGAAACATTGTGCCTTTCACAATTAGAAGAAGCTGAGAATAAGCTGCTTATTAAGTTTAAGACGAAAAACTAGCCAGGATTAAAAGGAAGACTATCAAGTACATGCTGAAGAATTTGTCTTCGGACATTTAACAGTACCATTAATTAATACCTTCTTTCAGAAAACATATTATGGTGTATAGCACTTTCTACACATTCTTCTCAAATGTACTGTTTTCTTACTATCATTTGTGACTGCTCCCTTGAGCACCCTTACATATCCACAACTGCTTTTGAAATCAATGTAACTTTGAGCACCTAATGAAATAAAGGAAGCAGCATAGCAGTAGTGTTCAACAAAATGCACCTTTGCATTAAACTACCACCACTGGAATCTTACCTGGTATGGCATCTTTCAATGGAAGGGAATTTCTCTGGCCATGGTGATGGGTACAGAAACTCCATATCGCTGTCATACAAGTACATCAGACATTCACTGTGCCTATTTCTGTGCCTTTCCTCTTCTGTCAAAAGTTTGTTGCATGATTCCATTGCTTGTAACAATTGTTTCTAAACAAAAGATAGCATTTGACAGACAGATTGCCCACTGGATATCAAGATACCTAGAGTCAGAAGGGCAGCTTGCAACAAAAAATTGTCTTCCTTTACAAACACCAACATAAAAGTATAATCTTCCTAGTTGAGGATGTCTGATCTTTTATGAAATAGAATTAAAACCCACTGACTTCTTAATAAGAGTCAGCACAGACATAACATTCACCATCTCTAAGCCATATTTAATAGATCAAGAGCAAACTTTTTTCAGTTTAAAAAAAATTACAAAGGCAACCCAATACAAATGCACAACAAGCAGGCAAAAGTTCAATAAAGTGCAGGATTTCTGTAATTCATTAGATTTTAGAACAGCTTTTAAATAAACCAGTTTGAACATGTCCCAAATTTTTCCAAACCATTCAGATTTTGTAGGAGTTGTGGAATCTTTCCAATGCTTCGCAAATATGTTTCTAGTCGCTGTAAGTAAATATATTATGTATATTTCTTGGACTGTTTTTTCACATAATTTAGCAAGCAAAACTTTGACTCAACTATTAACTGAAACTTGAAAATCTTCACTTATGTAATATTCTCCAAAGTTTTGTGGCCTAATTACAAGATCAAAGGTGGAAAAAGTCTCCTTTTTGATGCCGCCAATAGGCCACTTTAAAACATTTTTCAGAAGATACAAAGAGAAACACACTTCTCCTGAGAACAGGTAAATCCAAACAGATACTTCCTTTTGCAAATCTCTAGTCCATTTAACTCCAAGCGTGCTTTGAGATGACACAAACTATAATACTGTGTGGTCCCCTCCACCCTGACATTCCATTAGCAAACCTGGTTAAGAGAGAATCCTGATTAGTGTTAATCACAGTGAAAGCCAATGAGGGAAATGCAGAGGGGGGGAATCTGTCTGTGTGCAAGAAGAGTCTGTGAAAAAGGAGTACCTGCTCCCAGTCATTTAAGCATGGTTAAGTGATTGGAAGCAGTACGTCTGGACTGGCTTAAATGCACTTGGGGCTGAAGCTCTAGCGAGCCATGATGGAGAGTTTGTTGAAACTTCTCCATCTCAAACCAAGCCTGCTACTAGAGAGAAATCAGGAATGGCCTCAGGCTTTCACACTCCTATCCCCACTCCTCCTCTCGAAAGAGAGAAGTGAATTACCAGAAGGTTCTATAATTGCTTGAATTATTTCCCTGGACCCTGGAAGAATAAGCTATCTTCATGTTTGATCTTCTGATTTGGTCATTCATTTCTATAATGATATAAAATAGAAGGAGCAGAGTGGGAACGTATGAGCCTGAAACCCACTACTGATAGCTCCCTAAAGGCAGTCTAGGGGAAAGGGGATAAATAAGGTCCAGAGATACCTTTGAGAACTGACCTCCAAAGCACATGAACACTTATTATTCTTATCTAATCTCAAATCTGGGAGAAAAAGAAAAGCATGAACTTGGTTTCTTAGAATTAATGGGAGAAAATCTGTAAAAATAGAAAGCATTTCAGCTTCTAATTTAGAGCGGAAGCTTTCATGGCCTGCAGTAATCTCACACTATCTGAAGTCTATGGGTAAAGATGCCATGTGTTTTCTTTAGAAGCCAGATAATGATTAAAAACAATATCCAAAAGCTGTAAACAGGTCCCAGGTTAGTAGTAACTGCAAACAGGAAAATACTTTTAAAATCAAGAGGCTATAGATGGTACAAACCAACATTTTGTTCCTAAACTCGGAACTTCTTCTGGGTGCAATCTGAAGGATTGAAGGTGGTAACACAGTATCGAAAAAGTCTGCAAGTTAAAATAGCTTCAAAAGCATGGGAAGGATCGTAGCTAATTAAGATCGGAACTGATACCGGAAGCTGTCAGCGCATTAACTGCAATTGACCCCTGCTGTTCGGCACTCTCCTCTTTCTTTAATTCCTTCAGATGTGTCTTACGGATAATTGGAAACCAGATTTTGTTAGTGAAGGAGAGGTCTTGTTGCCTGTTAACGAGGTCTCCCGCTTGCTGATTTCTAACGCCTCCAGATTGCGAAGAATTCTGACATTACTGTCACTTCTCAAGCACTTCGTTTTTTCAAACAGTACTGCGTGTCCTGTACTCAATGCGTGTTCAGCAATAGAAGATAATTCAGGATGTTTCAGCCTTACAGATCTCTCATGTTCTGAGATTCTCGTATTTATGGATCTTCTAGTCGTTCCAATATAATGTCACCCACAGGAACAGGGCACACTAAATTCCTGGATTAGTTAGAGGGGGTCTTTTATCTTTAGGATTATTAAGAAGTTGTGGGTTATTAAGGGTTATTAATCTTTAGGGTTATTAAGAAGTAGGTTTAAAGATAGTTTTCACATTCCCTTGCTGCAGAATGCCTGCAATCTTATCTTTCAGCTTCTGTTCACCTACCGTATTTTTCACTCCATAAGACGCACTCCCCCCCCCAAAAAATAGGGGGAAAAAGCCTGTGTCTTATGGAGCGAATAAAAAAGTAAAGAAAAAATACTTACCGTGGCTTCGGGGAGGCCTGCGCGAGCCTCTGCAGGCCTCCCCGATCTTCATTTCGTCAAAAACGGCCATTTTCAGTTTTCATGAAAACCGGAAATGGCCGAAAATGGCTGGTTTTTTTGCCGAAATGAAGATTGGGGAGGCCTGCGCGAGCCTCTGCAAGCCTCCCCGATCTTCATTTCATCAAAAAAACGGCCATTTTCGGCCATTTCCAGTTTTCACAAAAAACCAGCTCGCGCAGGCCTCACCGAAGACCCGGTAAGTATTTTTTCTTTTTTTAAAAATATTTTTCTTTTTATTTAAAAAACTTTTTTTCCCCTATTTTTTGCTCCATAGGATGCATGCATCCTATGGTCCGATGCGTCCTATGGAGCGAAAAATACGGTAGATCTAATAAGGTTAACTAAGGTTGTAAAAAACCATTGGGAGATGTGGGGAAGAAGAGAGCAGTATGATATTGACTCCTCAGAGTAAGTTTTTCAGATTACAACTCTTCAGGAAGGAAGATTTTGAAGGTGCAGTATAAAGTTCTAAGAATGCATTAACTACTATCTTGTTTACCATCACACAAAAGGCTACCTGGACACCAAAGAAGGTCAAATTTCTCACCTCATCAATAAATGGGATTAACACTACAGCTTCCCATTCTTGTTGCTTTCCATTTAGATCAGTTTTAAACTCTGTTGGATAATATTCAATAATGGGAGACTCCTCGCTGGTCATCAAATGCTAGGATCAGGAAAAGCATGATTCAGACTTACTATATTATTCATGAACAATGCAAATTTCTGTCTTCTACTACAATGACAGATTAACACGACATTAACTGAAGGAAAATAAACTGTTTATACAGTCTTAGTGCCAAACAATCCACAACACTAAACTAGGTTCCTATTTTAAGAGATGATGAAGTAAAATATTCCCTAACCAAAGAATATCTAATGCAAGATAATAAAATGATTTTTTTCTTGTACAATAGAAAGTATGGTAGTATTAATGATACACAAGTCCCTTAAAAATATTGAAGTTTACCTGGTAGCATTTTGGTAGCAGATCTTTGCTTGCTGCTGGAAGGACTGCTAAAAGCTGTTCAAATGGCATGAATGGTTTTTCTAAATTAAAATCAATCTTCAGTTCACTGATATTGTGAATATCTGAGAGGTAAGGTGCATAATGGTAGGGATAGTACCTACAGGAAAGAAATGTTACTTTAGTTCTTCAAATCGTCAGGTACAAGTAAAACAGAGGTAACAGTCTAAACGAGACTGTCCCAAACGGCGCAGGGAAATAGAGGAGACATCTGGAATAATTGGAAGGTATACCGTGGCAGCATTATTCTGAAAGGAGGCTAACATGGGTTGGGAGAGAGTACAAAGAGAAATTCAAATGGTTTGGTTTCCAATACATGTTAAGTAGCAGTAAAAAATATGATTAAAAAGCACACTTGATTTCAGAGTCTTATTTGTAAACATCTCACCAGCTCCAAGACTGAACCCCATGGTAGTAGTAGTGCAATATCCACTGTATTGCCTGGACGTAACATTTTGCTTGATCAGCCAGAAAATCACTAAAATAAATGAGACAAATATATACTTTCATACTATGTTCTCCTATGTATCATTTCACTCGTACAAATACTTGAGGCTGTGTCCTCTAAAATCTAATTCAGGCATTATGCCCACCTATGAGAGAAAATAATGCTAACACATTTTAAATTCACCACTAGAAACTATATTAGTATAATGTAACGTGAAGGCTTTCATGGCTGGACACAATTTGCAAAGAAGTCAAAGTTATGGGTAAAACAGCCATGTATATCCTCTGAGATCAAGAAATAAAATACTTTAAAATCCGTACTGTTAGAAGAGTTCTTTACAGAGCAAGTACTGTCCACAGCATACGGAGCAGGGGAAATCTGTTGATACGCAAAGAATCCAGTAACAGGGATTTAACAGACGAAGGACTTTTTGCGCAGCAAAACTTAGAGCTCCGCCCCACCTAGAGCAACGCCACTGGATGTTCCTCTTATATTTAGCAGGGGGAGAATAACTGTCCCTTTTCACCCCAGCACAGTGTCTTTTCTAGTGGCTGTTTGCTGGTGTTCTTCTGTATCTTTTAGATTGTCCCTTTTGGGACAGGGAGCCATTTAAGTATTTGATTTTGTTTGTAAAGCACTGTGTGAACTTTTTCGTTGAAAAGTGGTGTATATATACTGTTGTTGTTAACAAAATAATCAACAACACTGAACAACAAATTTTAACAAAGGACATACCCCCAAGATTAGTCATTTCTTAATAGATTTTGAGGTGATGAACATAAATATGACAATGAAAATGCAAAATTGGCTATGGTTTGTGAGAGATCCACAATAGATAGTTCCATAGACATGTACTGGTAAATGCCCGACAGCACTTACAACATCTATGTACGCAATGCGGACTGTTTCTTCTAATCTAGAGCCAATCGACAGATTTTACTGTCATTTTCGTTTTCAGCACATCGAAATTGGTAAAGATTAGCTATTTTCATTTCAGAGGCAAATTGTGTGTTGTCCAATGTAATCAGAGTTGGATTCCACATAACAAAAAACTTTTTGTGATGGTGTTAATACTTACTCTGAAACTACTTCTACACCCATCTTTGTCATATAGTACGTTCTTTTGTATTGCCTAAACTCTGTCTCAAACAGATCATCATCTTCAGGCTCATCTTCTAATGTAGCTAAAGTAAAAACAAAAAACTTTAACACACACACTTTTAAAAAGAAACAGTGAGTATTGCACACCCATTTTGACCCAAACTAACACTTAGTATGCTCTCTGTTAAAAGCATACATAATAATCAGTCTGCAATTGTTGTAAAAGTTTAACAAAGTTGTAGCCAGTTCTTAGATTCAAAGTTGGTGCAACTTACAGTTAGCCTCCATGATAGGGGGGTTATGGCATAAGAAGCGCCCTGCTGAATTAGATCAGAGGTCCATCTAGCAGATTCTAGCTAGTCCAATATTCTGTTTACCAAACAGAGGTCTGCCAGATGACTCTGGGAAGCCCACAAAAAGGGTGTCCCCCAGTAACTGACATTCAGTAGCATATTGTCTTTGACTATGGAGATTTTGTTTTAACACCATAGCCAATAGCCATCGACTTGCTCTTCATGAATTTGTCTACTGGTAATTTCCTTTTAAAGCCACATAAGCTAATGGCAATTACCACAACTTGTAGCAGTGAATCTACTGTCAATTAATTTCTTTGGGTGACCCTACATTCTACCAGCACAGGAAAATAAGTTCTCTCTATCCACTTCCTCCATACCATGCATACCGTAGTTTTATATATCTCTATCTCCCCCCCCTTTTCACTTTCTCTTTAAACTGAGAATCCCCAAATACTTTAGGATTTCCTCACAGGGAAGGTGCTTCAACTCCTTGATCCTTCAACTCCTTGATCATTTGTGGGTTTTGTTAATGGAATAAGTGTAGGACAAATTCACATGCATTTTATTTAGATTTCCAAATAACACAAGAGTACGAAACAGAGAGGTCAACTGAGAACAGGTATTCAGCTGGAAGGTTTCTCGCATTCTGCTCTACAACAAACTCTCCTGCAGCCTGAGCTTGCAGTGAGCACCCAGATGACTGTCACAGTCAGAACACCAATGCAAATCATTCCAAGCCTCATTTATCTTGTGTATTTTGACAGTACTAATTTACACAACCCATCTAGCATGCTAAAGCAGTCTGGCAGTCACTGCACTCTCAAAGGTGTGCAATATTTGAAGCATTTAATAGCAGTTTATTTAACAATATTATAACTGTTTTCAGTTAAAAAGGAAGGTGGTATACCAATCAGCTGCTGATCCTCCCAAATATTCTGTAGGTACAAGCTTAGACAGCATAGGAATTGCACAATACTTTTGAACTCACTTTTTGAAGTACCGGTAGCTAAAATTCCATTGTCAGTTTTCTCTAAAGCAGCCAAGCATATGGCATTTTCCTGAGCCTATTAAAAGTTACAATTCATACTTTTGAAATAACACAAAGAAATAGGTATATAACTTAAATATAGTAAGATCAACAGTGTAGTCCTATTAATATTTACTCAGAAATAAATCCCATTATATTCAATGGGGCTTTCTTTCAGGTAAATGTATAGAGGATTGCAGCCCAAGAGTAGCATTCCAGTGGCCCAAAATCAAAGCTGCATAACTTTTCTGCTCAAAAGCCCCAGCCAAGTCCCGTAGTTTTAGCCAAATAATAGTCTGCGGTAGCCTTCTAAAACCAGAAGTGCAAGGGGTGGGTGGGACCCTCCATCTGCCCTGTAATTTCAGCACTGAATTATGCTACTCTCACCTTTGAAGCTGAGGGTGAGGCAAGGGAAAGGCAGCAAAGCACAGGGAAGTGTTTTAATTACTCAGACAAGCAAGCAAGTCTGACTCAGAAGCAATTACAGAAATCAGGAAGTATCACCTGACCTAATAGAACAAGTAAGTTCCTTGAGTGATTTCCCTGATTTGCTCCATTGGCCAGGACAGTGTGGCAATTTTCAGGCTAAATTCCCAAAGGTCACTATATTTCAAGATCCACAGCAAGCTTCTCTTGACACGTTCCTTTCAGCCCGTTAACATAGTAATACACCTCAGCCATAGGGGCAAGTGGGTACATTAATGTTCAGAATATATTAGATACCATAAAGACCTTTGCACACAACTAAATTTTGGGTTTTTATTTTTTTGTAAAGAATCCCCCCCTCTATACAGAGATAAAGACATTTAAAATATTAACCTTGTGTTTCTTTTGTTTTTTTGATTCTTCAGCTGCAATGCCAGCTGCCTCGTTCAGGTATTTATTGCCCACTTTGCTTTCAAACCACTTTAGATCTACAAAAACTTCACTGAAGTGCTCACGATCAAACTGTTAGCATAAAAGGAAAAACACAAAACAGTAGCAATATAGTGAATATCAAGAATACAACACAGAAAGTCCAACACAGAAAGTGTCAAAAGATTATGAATAAATCTACTGAATCAAAGTTTCTCAAGAGTCTGACCAATGCTAGGGAGGTGCCAGTCTGGGAGTATTCCTGGAATCACTTTTGCACCTGGATGATTAGGTGTCAACCTTGGGTGCTTGGCCTTGGGTGCTTTTGCCCAGCTGTGGCTGGTCCACTAGCTGCACCCTTTCCTGAGGAAAAATTAGACCTAATCATGGTTGCCATGCATTGGTTACATCTCATTTGGTTTCTGTAATATGCTCTACCTAGGGCTGCCCTTGAAAGCCATTCAGAAAGCTGCTTGACTACCAACTGCCATGAGATGTGAAGAACATATTGCACTTGTGCTGTTCCATCTGCACTGGTTGCTGGTACGTTTGAATGCAATTTTAAGTTTCTGGTTTTAAACTTTAAGGCCTCAAACAGCTTGGGGCTCAAGTATCTGAAGGCCTCACCCCACATAAAACTATCTGTCCCCAAGATCATCAGAGAGCGCTCTTCTAGGTGTTCCACTGCTGACGGAGGTGCATCTGGCAGTGACATGGAAAAGGGCCTTCTGTTGAGGTGTCCAAATTGAGGAACTCCCTCCCCCCAGGGACAAAGACAGCATCTTCACAGCTTCACTTTCAGCGCTGGCTGAATGCTTTGTTTTGTTCACCTTACCCTGTTAATTTTTTACTGCCCTCATGGTTATGTTATTGCTGTTATTTGATTGTTTTAAACTTTTTTTAAAAAAAAGTCTTGTTTTTAATTGTAAACCACCTTTAGCTCCTCCTTGATTTGGGGGGAGGGGGAAGTACAAGATAAAAATATTTTAACGAACAGATAATCCATTCCAAGATAATTTGATTTGAAGTGAGATATTTTGGTTCAAAAGCCTACTGTTTTCCTACATTTTTAAATGTACAATGTGGCTGCCAGAAAAAAATGTGTTTGCAGAAAATTGCCACCTAGCTTGATTAGCAACAAACATAAGTCAATCTGAGACATACGTTTTAAAATGTGATATGAACTGATGAGTTGGGAAGTGCTAAGTTTTAACCAGAAAATGTTACTAAGCATTGCATATGGTAAAGAGCTATCCAGCAATATTTAATGTTCAATATGCTCCTCTAATACATGACAGGAATGGGAAGTCTACTTACTCATACAATGTGTAACACTTAAATTTTGTACAGCACAAAGATGATGTACTTACATCTGATAATTTTGTAAGATATTTCTCAAAGCGGTGTAAGTTGAGGTGCCCACTTTCATTAATGTAACCTATTGGAGAAAAGGTGCAATCAATGCTTGTAAACGAGGACTTTTATTTCCTACAGATTATATTCACATATTCTGCTAGTCTGCATGTTCCACTGCTGTCAAAAGTGCATCTGGCAGTGACACGGAAAAGGGCCTTCTCTCACACAGCATCTTTTAAAGATTTAGTTACTCATGACTGAATCCCATTGATTTCAATGAAATTTATACATTACTAAGAATATAACCAATAAAGTCTAGGACATTCAATAAAGTGTAGTATTTAACCTAGATTTTCCAATAGGTACCTATATAAAATACAGGAAATGAAGATTACATTCATTATTGATTTTCCCATTCTTTTTGGAAGTTTGTATAACTTGCTCCTAAAAGAAGACTTTGAAGGACTAATAGGAATTATGTGACCAACAGCTTACCTCCAAGTTCAGGTAATATAGTCATGTATGTTCTATAAAGTAGTGGCAGTGCATCATGGTTAATATGCAAATGAGGTAGGTGAGGGATAAAATCATTTCCAACAAGAAAGCCCATTAAGATCCAGTCATCTATTATTCTGTCAATTTCATATGTAAATGAGATCCTGTCCTGTTAAATAAAAATTGATACAACACAAATAATTCATGATACTTTTATGTATTTTTTCATAACTTTTATCTTTGGCCCATTTATACTCACTTTAACTGGTGAAAATTCATAGTCAATATATTCTCTCATTAATGACAAGTGCAGTAGATGAAAAGTTGTTTCTTCTGGGGCGCAAACTCTGTAAATGAAAATTTCCATCATTCAATATTAAAATTTCAAAGAAAATGTTCTTAGCAATCCAAAAGTGTTTAATTTCCCTCCTATGCAATTAACAATTTTACAAAAGATTACCTTTGTGACTTTTTGCCACCAAATCTGACCTCTTCTCTTAAAAGGGAGAAATGTGGTTCATGGCTGGTTAGTCCAAGCATAATCTGTTGAAATACGTTTTTTGGAAAAAAAAATCTAGAGTCAGCCATCTGAGCTACCACATTTGGTAAACTTTAAATTACAAGTTCTTTACTGTACAACTAACAAGCCTTGATCTATAAGGATACCACCAAGATCCATAATCACAGTGGGGTTGCTGAGTCTCCTCCTAACAGTGGCTCCTGTGCTGTGAAACAAAAAGCTGCCATCAGGAGAGTGAGACATTTTGTGTGTCCACACACAAGCACTTGCGCAGCCTGAAGAGGCTCCTTAGATCACAGTCATATAAATGTGAATGCCACATTTATTCCCAAATAAACCATGTATATACTTTGAACAGAACATACCAAGTCAGCATCTAAACCGTACAGACAGTGCCGTGTGTTTGGATCATGGTCAAGCTTTGCTTTCTCTGACCTAATAAATTCCATAATTTTATGTTCCCCTTCTCCTGGTGTCTGAATGAAAAGAAAAACATACAGTATTAGTAAAGACTGTTATGTTAAATATTAATTTTAAGAAGTCATTATTAATGTAAAAATTAACCTCATGGCCTGATAAGTAGACAGTTACGCCTTGCCAGGATTTGTCTGTGGATATCTTCATATTTACAAAATACTTCAGGTGTTCATGCAACCTGGCCATGAATTCAGTTCCTATTAACAGAAATCTAAAGGTTATACCTTCACACACTGAAATCTCAAAAGTTAATATAAATATTAATCAGAAAAATACCAATAATGAATAGGAGGAACAAGTAATCATTTTCTCTTTCAAAATGAATGAGACATTTTTAAATATGATTTCACTTGGTGCCATGATATGAACATGGATCCAAAGAACCACCAGCAGTGCTTCAGTTGCAGAGCAGTGCTTTCCCAACCCTGCCTCCATCTTGAAACTCCCGAAGCCCTGAAAAGCCAATCACAAGGGACTCTGAAGAATAGCATGATGCATGACAAAGACAGGTGAGTGTGTCTTATCTAAGCACTAATTTGTGGAAATCACAGTCTTGCACAAGTGGAGTGCAGTTCCACTCCGACTTTACAGGATACAATCCACTATACTTCCAAAAGTGTTCAGAGCAATCCTGTGCATGTCCCACCGAGTTCAATGGGACTTACTCCCACATAATTGTGGAAAGGATTGCAGTCTTGGATAACTTACTTAAAATTTCACTGAAAAAAAATCAAAGATTTGACCTACAACAGAATTACAAACAATCTGGATTTCTAAAGTTTTATCTTGAGATTCAAAGACAGAGACTGCCTTAAATCATGAAACATACACAACAAAGGTTTGAGAGAGACTAAAAGAACCCCCAAAGGGAACTTTAAGTTATATAATACTAATCTGGGTTTCCAGATTAACCTAGTTTCTAGAGTTGCTCACAACAAATGAGAAGTATCTGACACTTTGAATAATCCAAAACAAAAGACCTACTGAGGCCAGATTGGCCTGCTGCTGTAACTTACAAAAGCAATCATATATCATTGACTAAGAAAGATTTGCTGCAACTTTCATCAAGTCATTTCTTTTCAAAAACAATCCCACTGAGCTAATGGTTTCTAAACAATCCCACTGAGCTAATACTTTGGTTTCTGGCACTGTGATGACCCCATCTTTTAATTTCAAGTAACCTAAAGAATCTTCTAAGGCAGCTGTCTCCAAACAACCCGCTATCGATACAAAAATGGCGTCCGGGTGTTGCGCAGCAGTGGTGGAGCCTTACCATTCCACCCTCCTATCTTCGTATCCGATCTTTGCAGAAACTCACACTGGGCAGTGGCGTCATTAGAGGGCGGTGGGCGGTGCACAAGTCGCCGCTTCCGCAGCAATTCACTGGCGGCATCTCTGGCCTTGTCGTCTACTCGCTGGCCAGAGATGTCCCTAGAGAGACTGCGTTCTACGCAATTGGAGACTAGCCCCTAGTCTCGCTGGCTAGAGGACTGGAGGTCAGTCCTCTAGCCAGCGAGACTAGGGGCTAGAGAGGCTCTGCTCCAATTGTGCAGGTGCAGCCTCTCTAGGGACATCTCTGGCCAGCGAGTAGACAAGGCCAGAGATGCCGCCTGGCTGGTAAAGACGATGAACGAAAGCCAGGTAAGTGGTGCCGGCTTCTGCAAAAAAAAAAAAAAAAAAAAAAACCGCCCTGGCCTTCGTGCACTTTCACACCACTGTTTTGCCACGGCGGCAGTGCGAAAGTGATGCCCCGCCCCCAAAGGGGCAGGGCTTGTGACATCACAGGGGTACACGGCGAGCCGCCTCCCTGGAACGCCACTGGTGCTGGGCAGCCGCTTCCCCCAGGAAATCGTGGCGCAGAGCCATCTGGGGCGATGTGCAGCAGAAGTGGCTGCCTGGCATGAGTATCTGCAAAATCGGATGCAAAGATGGGAGGTTGCGGGGCAGAACAGTAAGCTCCGCCACTGCCGCTCTCGGATGCCGGTTTTTGGTGCGCCAGATCCAGAGGCCCATGTTCTAAGGCAGTGTTTCCCAAACTTTTTCAACCTGAAGCTCCCTTGAACATTAGCGACTATTGGCTGCGGCACCTCATTACATTATGTTGATGCCTTACAATTGGCATTGCACTGTTTTTTGGAGAGGATGCCGTCGCACTCTGTGGCTCCCCTGGCTGGTTTGGGGAACCGCGCTTTCCAGTTTGGGAACCACTGTTCTTAGGCAAAGAAAGGAGGATGTAATTCCAGAGGGCAATGTAACATCTAAAGTAGTAACAACCAAGTAGATTTCCCTACCTGGTGTAATACAATTGGAATCAAATCTGGCTTCTGTGGGAAGAACTTCTCCTTTTTCCAATGCCTTTTTTATTTTGTCCTCTGCCTCCTTTGCTGACCTGTAACAAAGTAACGAAATAACCTAGCATTTATTTAGTGCATTCAAATGGCTACTCATAGACTTGACAATCCTTACTACAACCCTGAAAAGCAGGTTAGTGTTATCCCCTCATCACAGATGGGAGGGGGGGTGAGGTTGATAGTGGCATAAGACCACTACAAGCAGAGGTAAGATCTGACCTGGGGTCTTCCTGATCAACAGTTCACTGTCATAGACAGATCCCTCATATGCAAGGAGCCTCCAAACCAAACAATATTTCTGAGATTTAACAAAGTAAGCAAGGAAAAATGTACAAGCATTGAGGGAGATAAAATATCAAAGAACAAATTGAACAGTGCAGTCATGCTAAGTGATGGGAATAAAGAATGTAAAATTGTGTATGAAGGAAGCACTACAGCTTTTCTGGAACAAAAATGTTTCCAACAGAAACACTACCTTGCCTTAGCATTACCACTGACAGCAAGCTATGCAACCTAAAAATATGAAGAAGCCCATTTTAAAAAGGCAAGCATGCACAAACCTAAAACGTCTGCCACGTTGCTGGTTCATTTTTGCTCTTGGAGCCACTCCATCAACTGCCATGAAGAAAACTTTTCTTGGTTTAATAATGCGAAACAATACTTCCAAGTAGTGAAATATATCGGCAAAGATCTTGTCTTCTGAGATTCTGAAGTGAACATCGTCATCATTAGGGTGCGAACACTGATGAATAATGCCATTCATGTCTAGGTACAAATTGTCAAATTCTGGAATCTAGGAAACACATTTAACACCATTAATTAACTAAGACACAATCGGCAGTTATTAGCTTGTTTCATGAAAAACTATATTCTCTATAATCTTCAATGGAGCTAATTCATTATCATTGCTATATTTATGCAATACATATGACATACCGGTATTTGTTTCAGTGAATACTGTTGAATTCCATCTTTCTTCTGTGATAACATTTTTAAGAGCGAATTCTGGGGTTTATACGTTTCTCATTCAACAGAAACCAGATGCAAGTCTTACTAATAGGTAGCCCCAAATATGCCTTGCTTATAATAGCAGAAGAGACATAAACAGTTACTGTGATATAACTCTGCCTTCTTTGTCCTTAAGCTCTCAAAGAACTAAAGAGTAAGATAAGAGAAAAACCCAAACTAATGTCAAGGCAGTCTTCTCAACTATTCTGGATGTGCAACTGACTTCTAATGTAGTAAAACTATAGCAGATGAATGCTTTTGATGAATTATCTGACTGGAAGGGCCAGAGATGCAAAAGAATTTGGAAAATAAAATTGCACTTTCCTCCTCCTGGCAACAGCAACATGCTTCAGCATCCAATGCTTAAACAAACAAACCAACACTTCACCAGATACACACACAGTCTCACTTTAACCATTCTCATCCTTGTCCTGAAACCCTTATTATCCTCTGGAAGTGACATACCACAGAAGGCAAGAGGTTTCAGGTACCAATTTCCAACAAGATTATATGTTATAATAATATAATATACAAGTATGAGAGAACCAATATATATCTTATTCCAAGTAAGCAAAGCAGAATCTGGTGTGGAGTCTCAACCTTGCTATATCTGTACAAATAAGTTTACAAATACAAAATAAAAAGAATCAGTTCAGACCTCCTGTTCCTCCATTTCATTGCACTGCAAGTAGCATGACTATATTCTATAATCTTCCCCTCTGCAGCAATCACTTCAGCCTCTTAGTGCATTTATAACCACTTATAGCATGGTAACAACAGGATGGATTTCTTATTCATGTGACGGGCAGCCCAATCCTATCTAGGGCTTATTGTTCCGCCCCGCAACCTCCTATCCACATCCAATCTTTGCAGGGCCACTGCAGTGTGCGCAAGAGTAATCTGAGGAGCCAGTGTAAGAGCAGCCAGGCCTGGGATAGGATTCAGCGGACTGCGCCACCAATGTTCCCCCCTCCTGGGCCTGGCTGCCCAATCCGGCTCCACCAGAACGCCCCATTCCGCCCTCCCTCGCCCCTGCCCCGACCGGCAGAAAATGTACCTTCACTGGTGGGTTTAGCTGCAGGTCTGGTGGAGAGTGAGCAGCGCCAGCCTCTCCGCCAGCGCTGCTTACTCTCTAGGTGTTGAAAACATGGCTTATAGCACTATTATGACACCCAGCACCGGCAGAGCCGTCACTCTGCCAGCGCTTCTTTAGACAGGATTGTGCCATTAGTAAGGACTTTATTCCTACTTTCATTGACAGTAACCACTCCACAATTACAGGGTCAATGCCACTACTGGACAGTCACTAAATTCTTACTTACTGTATATTGATGGTTCTATTCTATATCCGAGATGAAAAAACCACCCACACTTCACAGTATTTCTTTATATTTCTAGCATGCCCAAGCACATGGTCTTGAAAGTAAGTAACAAAATATAGAGTTGGATCCTACCTTACAGCTCCGTGAACAGCTCGTTCCATTCATGGAAGGAGAGCTGCACTCAGTGAAGGGTTTCTTATGTGAACGCATATCTCATTCCCTGAACTAGAGACGCTTCTGTTCATAGGACACTAAGTTAGGATCAAATCCAAACCATATACAGAGTAATTATTAAAATTCAACTAAAATATCCTCATTCTCATGTAGCCCTAGTAATTACAAATCATATAGAAGGTCAAGAAGAGGGAAATGTCCCACATATGGTTTTGTTCCCCCCCCCTTCCTTCTGGACCAAACACAAACGCCACAACTAGGCTGAGTATTCAGTGGCAGGAAGGTAAGACCATGTTTTTGAGATGGTTTGGGTTAGAAAGACTCAAAGCAGCATGTGTCATAATGTATCACTTAATACTGGTTTGATCTAGAGATGCATAAGCCGAACTCTACATGCACAACAGGGTTTTCCTGTCACTACCTCCTTACTGCAGCCCTGTGCCTCCCAAGAGGGTTTTTAAAGACCCTCTAGGTGGGACAATGTGGGGTGTGGAGCAAGGGGCTCCTGTGGGAGGGGGAAATAAGTGAAAATTGGAGGTCACTTTCTGCAAATTGGAGGTCACTTTCTGCAAGCAAATGCGTCTTTCATTCAGACAAGTGCCTTTGGATCCAAGCCATTGTTAATATTGTTGTGCAGATCCTCCATACTTTCTTGTCACTCATTTTTCTTCCACATATTCCATTTTTAGGCCTGAATTTTTATCTTTCACATTTAACTAGAAATCACAAATGCACACACACACACACAAAAATGCACATAGCTATTTCACAATGATCCAGGAGGACAACTGCAACAAGTGTCATATATTCTCCGACACAATGGCCAAAGTCCTTCAGCACTGACTCTAGAGGCAGCTGCTTACACTGTTCCTGTCAGTTAGGATGGTGTTTTGCTATCTGGAAGGGTAAAATGTTGATGGATTATAACCCACATATTATAACCAATAAATAATTGCACTTTTTATCTCCTCACCAAAACGTGCACTGCTGCAAGTTTCTATGCTCATACACAGCACAGCGCAACTGCTAGAGTGCTGAGTATTTCAACATCAGAAACAACGCTGTAATCTCAATTATGAAGCTGACTTTATAGGCTTGGGCATACATCATTCATCTCTTCAGAGAAAGGGCAGAATACCAATGTAAGAAATAGTTTGGCTGAGCTAGATGGCCAACACATAGTGATAATTCAAAACACTGTAGATGTACCAGCTGCCCTAGGCACACTAATATTTTGTTTTTTTAACATGACTAATAAGACTACTTCCAGGAATTAAAAGAGAAACAGAAAATGCAAAATTAAATATTTCACTGAAAAAGACAAAAAAATGAAATTTTGTTTTTATATATGATAAGTGCGGCAATAATTTTATATGCACAATATTGGAAGAATTCAGAAATATCTTCGCTGGAAGACTGGTGGATAAAAGTTTTGGATTATGCAGAAATGGACAAACTCAATTTTAATTAAGGATGTTATGATATGTAGATTTGATGAATAGACTGGAGATATTTTGGCTTAGTTGGATATTATAAGTAGAAAATAGAGAATAGTATGCTAGTAGGATATACTGTTTCGCGTTTGCTGTAACCATTCAAAATATGTATTGTTTTGTTTTAATATTATATTAATAAAATAAAATATATTTAAAAAATACTACTAAAATCACAAAAGAAACAAGAGTAAAACAAATCATCAGTTTTTTCCATACACAACAGTTAAAATGTAAAGTACAGTGCTGTAAGTGGATATATTTCTCTCAGTAATCCACAAGTGCATGATTTTAATTCTATGTTGCTTTACAATAACAGGCACAAACAAAAATCGGAAACTACACTTCTTATAGCATCATACAGTCAGGTCTTAAACGTACTTATTCAGAAATAAGTAGCCAACTTGAGTATCATTTGTATGGTGGAAAGATGGAGTAAAAATATCCCAAATAAATAAGTGTGCATGAGATTATTCTCAAGTGTACACAGGACCGCAGCCATATTGCACAATTCCTGACATCACATTAGATCAGGGATGTCAAACATAACGTCAACGAGCAGCATACAGTCCACGGAATCTCTTTATCTGGCCCACATGATAATTGGGTTCTCCCGGTGCTACCTTTTCAGCAGAGTTTCTTCTGCCGAGGCAACACTTTGTAGACCACCTCACAGTTGCTGAGCTGCAAAGTGACACCACGGCAGAAGCAGCGCTACTGAAAGGGTGGTCTGTGTGATAATTGGGCTCTCCCATATCTTGAAAAATTGATCAAGATTTGTGTATTTTCTTTTCTATAATTTGCAACTAATGAGCTTCTATGTGAGAACAAAGTGATTATTTCTGGACATCATCTGCTTGATGACATCACTTCCTGCTTAATGTTCTCACTTTTTGGCCCTCAGCAGGCACCATGAATACTATTCAGCCCGCTATATGAAATGAGTTTGACACTCCTGCATTAGACACTATGCCTATATCGGCTGTAGTAGTTATTTTTGGAGCTGTAGCATCTATGTTACCATTCAGAGAGGACTATTTTACCCAGGTTTACTTAACAGCAGTAACATAATGAAAACGTTAATTTGCTAATGATCAGGAAAAGGGAAATTCAAAAGTTAACAAGCAGTCAACAGCGGCTTAAGGCCTTTGGAGTCTCACTCCAGGTCACAGACTGAGACACATCTGCATACTAAGGTAAATACCATCTATTTCTCCCAGTTCAACAGCTTGAACAGATATGAAAAAGCCATCAGGAAGAATAAACCTGATAAATTTGTAGGCTTAACAAAGAAATAATAATTACAAGAACATCTACGGAAGCAACTTGACGTGGTTTGAGAGTAGATAGGATTTCGTACTTGACAGCAATCTTTGGTAAACAGAATTAATGAAAGCTACTGTAGCCCAGCTTGCAGCTGACTGTAGATGAAAATATTTTTATCACGTCTGCTAAAATGGCATATTCCCAATGCTTCACGCATGTGGGCTTAATTACAATGTTACACAGAGTTTCATACACCTTTTGTGTTTGTTTTAACGAAAAGCTGGAGGCTGCAATCAGCACAGGTGGCTGGGGAAGAGAGGTGTGTGTGTGTGTGTGTGTGTGTGTGTGTGTGTGTGTGAGAGAGAGAATTATTTATTAACAGAGTGTTTCTCTTCTCAAAAGCATCCCCCCCCCCCAATTGCTCGTCTCCTCACAAACGAAAAAGAAAACATGAAGACTTGAAGAACACACACTCAGACAGGAAAGGGAGAAGGGTGAAATTTCCCAGCGAGCGCCAGTTACCCAGAAACCCTGCCCGACCCCGTAAGTAACTGTAAGTTTAAATTGAGCCTGTTCTTGACTTGGACAATTCCTGTACGTAAATTAAGGCAGGCGCAACCAGGGGAAAGGTCAAGGCAAGGTTTTCAGGATGCGCCGCACGGAAGAGCTAGTGCCAGACACCCTGTTGCGAGCAACCCTGCTAGTAGGCACCCTGGCTATATCGCAAGCACAACAGGAACCACCCGCTGGGAAAGAGGAGAGCCGTATCCCCGCCTCCACCCTCGAAATGGGGGAGGGGAAAGTCCACAGCCGCTTCTCACCTGCTGCTCCTTCAGCACCTGACTGAGGCAAGGATAACGCTCCGAGACCCACCGGTAAAACTTCGGCACCCCCATGGCGGCTACTGCTCTTCACCTCAGCTGGCCGCTAACGCACCAGCCCTGCCAGACCCAAACAACCACTCTGCCACCTTCCCCTACAGACGCTACGCTTCCTTCCGGCAGCGGCCTAGGCTAGCCATAGACTATCTCACGCCAGAGCGTCGGGCTCTGCGTCAAAATACAAGCCCGGCAAGCTGCACACACGCACACCCTGCTGGACGCCTCAAGACGTGCAGGCTTCTCACCGAAGCCACAGCGCGTATGGCGAGCAAAGACAGCACAGAAATACTTTTCTCAGCCCTTCTTTTTGTGTCTCGCACATGGACGATAGAATGGAGGGAGCAACCGCATCTGAAGTAAAGAGAGTTTTGAAATACAATAATTAAGGATGGACTTAGGGGGAGGCGTCAGAACATTTGTGACTTGGAAGTAAAAGGTGCATGCATGCATCCTTTTCCGTTGTGGAAATGAACGGATTCTAGAAAGCTTCACCTTCGAAGTTGAATTTGTCACATGTCACACAGCTGTTCAAAGCACAGGAGTTCTGGCACAAACCCATTCAAATTATAAAATGCTGTAGAACTTCTACAGCTGGAGTTCAAGCGAACAGGTGGGGAAAACTGCATTGGCTCTTCTGAAGTGACTAAATGCAGAGGACCCAGCTCTTTCTTTAATAGCGCTGTAAAAGGAGAAATATCAGCATGTGCAACTTTTACTGTGCTTGCATAACAAGTTATATCAATTTCAAATTCCTCCTTCAATCTACACAATTGTTCAAAGTACGAAAGTCCCATCCTCCTTTGCCTTTAGTTACACCCAAACACATCTACCCCATCTCTTTGGGCAAATACTAGGTACATTTTAAGCATATTTTAAAATTTTTCCTTGAAGGATGGCAAGACTATAAATATATAACAAACATTTCACCCTTTCTCAAATGGAGCATGTGGTAGCATACATGATTTCCTCCCTCCCCCATTTTACTTTCACACAAGGTAGGTTAGTTATGAGTTCAAATCACTATCCAGGTTATTGTCTGTACTTCCAGCACTATTAACAAAAACACTACTCCAGCAAGACTGTATGCCCACCATGTATATTCCCAGCCAAGTAATTTGTATAATCTCTGGAACACCAACCACAGGTGACACTATGCATCCAATGAAATGGACAGTAGTCCACAAAAAGTGATGCCAAAATAAATTGGTTAGTCCTTAAGGTACTATAGGACTCTTTGTTAAAAGCGTCGCTGGCAGTGAAGTTTAACAATGAGGAAAGGTTAACACCAAAGCTAAAGGTCTACAACCAACACCCAGCTTTGCATCCCCATCATATGTAATATGCTGCTGTAGCATAGTGGCAAAGAGACCAAGTTGCAAATCAAGACTTTTTGTTTGTCTCTTACATCTGCTCTAGATGGTTGGAGGCAAGCCTCAACTGCAAAATAGGGATACTTACCTTCCATTCCTTGTTGTAAGGATTATAGCAAGATAATATATATGAAAAATTTCACACACTCAGAATACAATTATTAATTATTATTATTATTATTATTATTATTATTTATATACAGCTATACAAACATTTATACGGGTGGGTACGTCCATGAAATAGGAAAAATGTCTAAAAATAAATGGCTTTTTTCCAATATCATTTGCAATCTCACCAACAAGTGTACTAAAAAAATTGAACCTGAGGAATAGCTGGTTCATATACATTTGGTGAGGTAGAAAAAGAGATCATAATCCTTGACATTTAAGTGGACAATAAGGTAATCAGACAGAAATAAGCATCTGAATGAATTCAAATTACATTTCTTCAAGAGAACTTCTGTAGCTCTCTCAGTTGAGGCACATGATGCTGCAAGCCCTACTAAAGATAAGCTCATGGGAGTTTAGTCAATACTTAAAATAGGAGACCTATACTTTGCATTCCATGATATGAAGAAATTTAATTATTTATATAAATATAATGAATAAGGGAAGGAAAATAAAACTTGGTATAACCTTTTTCGGGATGGGGTGCAAAATATACATGTAATGTTTAAAGACACTGCATTATCTGGATTATTTTTTTAAATTAATTAAATCTTTATTATTATTTTGCTAAGAAGTTAAACATTGCAACATAACCCATTTCACAAAACAATTCACCAGAGCCAAGATTTATTTGGTTAGAATTCTTGAGAACATGGGAGTATAAGGAATAATATGGCCGGGGGGGGGGGAGTCCCATAGAAGTTTAATTGTAGATTAAACTTTGTTGGAATGTTGCATGAACATGCCTTGGGCTTCAATCCTATGTACATTATGTGTAAGCCCCAGTGAACACAGTGGGAGTGACTTCTAAGTAAACATGCATAGGATTGCACTATTAGTATGGCTATCACTTTTCCTAGGACACTACAATGGCAACTTCAACAATGTAAAAGTTACTTCTAATTTACCATACCCCTTTCACAATGTTACTATCTACTCATTCCTTCTCTCTATAAGGTGTGCATGCATGAGCAAACATTGTAGCCTTTCCCCAGTTATGCTCTTGTTAATGCAAGCAAACACTACTTTACTACTTTTACCTTAGAGTAGAGTTTGAGGGGGGCTCTGACCCCTCTGTAGAATCACTGTGGGTTAGATTACCAGGCGTAATAGTAGGGGTTTGCTACCGTCCTCCAGATCAAAAACCTGAAGGGGATCTTGAAATGAGGAAGCAAATCAGGGAGGTGTCAACGAGAGACAGGGTTGTAGTCATGGGGGACTTCAATTATCCTCACATCGACTGGGTCAATTCATGCTCTGGTCATGAAAGAGAGACTGGATTTCTGGATATGCTGAATGACTGTGCCTTAGAGCAGCTAGTCATGGAGCCGACCAGAGGACAGGTGATTCTGGACTTGATATTGTGTGGCACTCAAGATCTGGTCAGGGAGATAAATGTTACCGAACCGTTGGGGAACAGTGACCATGCTGCGATCTGTTTCGCCATGCATGTCGGGGGGAGAGTGCTGAGCAAGGATCACAAAAACCCTGGACTTCCGAAGGGCAGACTTCCCCAAAATGAGGAGACTAGTTTAAAAAAAGCTGAAAGGGAAAGTAAAAAGAGTCCAATCGCTCCAGAGTGCATGGAGGCTGTTTAAAACAACAGTCATAGAGGCCCAGCGGGAGCGTATCCCACAAAGGAGGAAGGGCTCGACTAAGTCCAGGAGGGTGCCAGCATGGCTAACAAGCACAGTTAAGGAGGCTATAAAAGGCAAGGAAGCTTCCTTCCGTAAATGGAAGTCTTGCCCAAATGAGGAAAATAAACAGGAGAACAAACTGTGGCAAAAGAAATGTGAAAACATGGTACGAGAGGCCAAGAAAGACTTTGAGGAACGTATGGCAGGCAACATGAAAGGGAATAATAAAAGCTTCTTTAAAAGCTTCTTGAGTTTCTGAAGGAACTCAAGAATGAAGTTGCTGACCTCTTGACCAAAATATGCAACTTGTCCCTTAAAACGGTCACTGTGCCAGAGGATTGGAGGATAGCTAATGTCACGCCAATCTTTAAAAAAGGAAGGAGGGGGGACCCAGGAAACTATAGGCCGGTCAGCCTAACATCTGTTCCAGGGAAGATGGTGGAAAGTCTCATTAAGGATAAAATCTTAAAACACACAGAAGAACAGGCTTTGCTGAGGGAGAGTCAGCATGGCTTCTGCAAGGGGAAGTCTTGCCTCACAAACCTTTTAGAATTTTTTGAAAAGGTCAACAGGCATGTGGATGCGAGCAAACCCGTGGATATTATATATCTGGATTTTTAAGAAGACGTTTGACACGGTCCCTCATGAAAGGCTCCTGAGAAAACTCCACAGTCAGGGAATAAGGGGGCAGGTCCTCTTGTGGATTAGGAACTGGTTGAAGTGGGAGTCAATGGGCAATTTTCACAATGGCAAGAGGTGAAAAGCGGTGTGCCCCAAGGATCAGTCTTGGGACCGGTGCTTTTCAATTTGTTCATAAATGACCTGGAGTTGGGGATAAGCAGTGAGGTGGCCAAGTTTGCGGGTGACACTAAACGTTTCCGGGTGGTGAAGACCAGCAGGGATTGTGAAGAGCTCCAGAAGGATCTCTCCAAGCTGGGAGAATGGGCAGCAAAATGGCAGATGCGCTTCAATGTAAGTAAGTGTAAAGTGATGCACATTGGGGCAAGAAATCAAAACTTCACATACATGCTAATGGGTTCTGAGCTGTCTATGACGGATCGGGAGAGAGATCTTGAGGTGCTGGTGGACAGGTCGATGAAAGTGTCAACCCAGTGTGCGGCGGTTGTGAAGAAGGCCAATTCCATGCTCGGGATCATTAAAAAAGGGATTGAGAATAAAACGGCCAATATCATTATGCCCTTGTACAAATCAATGGTAAGGCCACATCTGGAGTTCCAGTTCTGGTCACCACACCTCAAAAAGGATATAGTTGAGTTGGAAAAGGTGCAGAAAAGAGCGACCAGAATGATTCGTGGGCTGGAGCACCTCCCTTATGAGGAAAGGCTACAGCGTCTGGGGCTTTTCAGTCTGGAAAAAAGGCGCCTGAGGGGGGACATGATTGAGACATATAAAATTATGCACGGGATGGAGAGAGTGGACAGAGGGAAATTCTTCTCCCTCTCGAACAACACCAGAATCAGGGAACATGCATTAAAATTGAGTGGAGTGAGAGTTAGAACGGACAAAAGAAAATATTTCTTCACCCAGCGTGTAATTCATCTGTGGAACTCCTTGCCACAGGATGTGGTGATGACACCTGGCCTGGATGCCTTTAAAAGCGGTTTGGATAGATTCATGGAGGAAAAGACCATCACTGGGTACAAGCCATAAGCAACCTCCTGGTTTTAGAAGTGGGTTTTCTCTGTGCCAGGTGCAAGGGAGTGACAACAGGTTATCTTGTTGACTGTGTCCTCTCGGAAGCATCTGGTGGGGCCACTGTGAGATACAGGAAGCTGGACTAGATGGCCCTTTGGCCTGATCCAGCAGGGCTCTTCTTATGTTCTTATCCCTGGAATTAAATTTGTCAGAAATGGCGATTTCATCAAAACTGGGATGGTTGGGACTGGGCATGGCAATTTTTTAAAGGCCTTCTCCTTTTAATAGCAGCTTGATCTGCAGTTGTTAATAAGCGATAATGCTCAATAAACTAGCATGTATAGAAGGGGTTCTCAATGGTGGATCATGACTCACCACTTGGAGAAGGGGCAGGTCGCTACTCCTTTAAGGGGAGTGGTGATTTGTGATGGTGGCGGTGGCAGCGATCTGGGGATCACGCTGCTGCTGGGGACAAAAGGGGTATTTTTAGACTTACAGAAAGTCGGGTTGTCCTCCGGAGGGTGCAGAGGGCCTCATGCCCCCCCCCCCAAGCAGGCCTCTCCAAGCATCCGAATGGGTCCTGGAGGTGATTAAAGCCCACTTCTAGTTTACTTCTTGGTTTCCCAAGCACTCAAAGTTCTCCAACTCACAGGGAGAACTCTGAGAAATGCTGATGTATAGCAGCATGAACCCTATCCCCCATGCCGTCACCTTTAGAGGTGATACGGGTGGTGGCAAGAAATAGGGCCTTCTCAGCAGTGGCACTGACTTTATGGAATTCCCCCCCCCCCTCTAAACTTACGAACTGCTCCCTCCTTGGAGGCCTTCTGGCGGGGCCTGAAAACATTTCTTTTTACACAAGCCCTCTGAGTTAACCACCCAGCCTAACTATTTTAGTGGTCCAGCCCGTTACTCCTGTTTTTATATTTTGTTATATGTTGTGCTGTGTTTTTAGATTATATTAATGTTTTAAAAGTTTTATATTATATTTATATGAATTTTATTGTTGTAAGCTGCTGAGTCACCCCTATGGGGGGGAGAGAAAGCGGGATAGAAATAAATACATAAATAAATAAATAACCAGGTTTTACTTTGTCATGTAGAAGTGGCACTGGATTACATACCCAGCTTGTCCTTTCCAACTCTATGATTTTATGACTTATAAGTGTGTTGTTCCCAGGCTCTTAAGCAGCTTAACTACTGTCAGAGTTGGTTGTGAAATGTAGCCAGAGCGCTTATGTATTTAGAAAATGTTTGCTTCATTCACATTAGAAAGACTCAAAGTAGCATGTGTCATAATGTATCACTTAATGTATCACTGGTTTGGATCTAGAGATGCATAAGCCGAACTCCACATGCACAACAGGGTTTTCCTGTCACTACCTCCTTACTGCAGCCCTGTGCCTCCCAGGAGGATTTTTAAAGACCCTCTAGGTGGGACAATGTGGGGTGTAGAGCAAGGGGCTCCAGTGGGAGGGGGAAATAAGTGAAAATTGGAGGTCACTTTCTGCAAATTGGAGGTTACTTTCTGCAAGCAAATGTGCCTTTCATTCAGACAAGTGCCTTTGGATCCAAGCCATTGTTAATATTGTTGTGCAGATTCTCCATACTTCTTGTCACTCATTTTTCTTCCACATATTCAATTTCTAGGCCTGAATTTTTACCTTCCACATTTAACTAGGAATCACAAATTTACAGCTGAGAATCAGGGAACATTTTAACTCAGAACAACTTTCTTACTGCTTTGGTGCTCAAGCATGGAAGCAGTAAGCCTTTCAAAAGCAGGTTTGAAATGTGTTGTGGGGAGGTGATGTAGACCAAGTTAAAACTCTTGCATGTTTTTTAAAGAGTTCTCTGCACCAGAAATACTTGTGCCTAATAAAATGAAAATTGACCAAACAAGGACAAAATCAGACATTTTGATCTCATTGCACACTCATTTTATGTACAAAATCGAACTACATTGCATTCAGTAGTTCACACAGTAGTTCACACTGTATTCAAACATTTTAAAACAAAGGTTCCAATTGTATAATCATCTGTACAAATGACTTTTTACATATACACACTGCTTTCACTTGTATATACAATATAAACAGAAGCACACAACACTGAAACAATTTTATATTTGTTTGAGTATACAGAAATTGCCATAGTAGAAACTATCAAATATTGCAAGGTTTTTGTTTGTTGCTTTTTAATATGATCAACCACTTTCTTTAAAGCAACAGACGTTAATTTTCAACTGGCAACATTTCACATGTAGGCAGCCCAGCCAATATACATCTGGCACAGCAAGTTCTCATCGGTTGCATCTTGAATGAGATGGTGAACATGTCCTTCAATTGACAAAGGCAGGCCCTTTACCCTACTCCTGGTTTTAATCACACCCTGAAGTCGCTGATCTATATCCAGAACATGGGTCTTGGCCTGAAAACAAGCAAACAACATAAGTCATATGATCGCAATCCGTATTAATTCACTATAATGAAATCTGAGTACCGGTAGCAGCAATTATTTCTCTCCTACTGCTGAAGTAGTGACAAGACCCATTGTCATTAGTTACTGAACACAGATTTCATAAACAATGTAGGTATTCTTCATAAGCACCCACTAAAGATGATAATCTCAAAAAGTATGCTTTTCAAAAATGCAAGGCAATAGGGAATGACAAGGAACATTCACGTGTAAGTTACAAACAGGCCACAAATTTATCGCTCATGACATCCTCCAGAGGTACACACAATTGCCATACATGAGGGTAAGGCCCCCAAACACTTCACTTCAGATACTAAGCTCAAGAAAAAAAAAGTGAATTAAACAATGCAAAACAAGTTTATGTAATTGTAGTTTGCATAGATAAATTCTGTACCAAAAATCCCAAATTAATTGGGCCCATAAGCAATATGAACTAATAAGTCCGGTGCATAAGTACATGTTTTTCCAACTCACCATCTCATTGACAATTTCTCCAGTTTCATTTGCTGGGGGTTTTGTATTGCCTCTCACTGGTTTACTCCACTCCACAAGAGGATCATGGAGAAAAGTCTTCAAAACACTAAGCAGACACAAGTTTTAAAAATGTGAATAGTTTGAGAAGAAACTACCTTTCACTGCACTTGCATTATGGTGGCAAAGTAACAGATTTCTCAATATCCCCATTTCTGCAACAAATATTTTTATTACACTTACACCCCGTTGTTCCTCCAAAGAGCTCAGAGCAGCTTTCATATAATTTCCAGGAAGTCTCCCATTCAGGCAACTTACTGTCTGACTTTAGGGTCAGCATAGATTGCATCCTGTTTTGATTCTTTCAATTCTCCCAAATTGATCACATTCCATTTACAGTGTGATCCTAGGCATGTCTACTCAGAAGTAAATCCCATTGCATTCCACGGGGTTTACTCTTAGGAAAGAGTGTATTTCGGTCTTAGACGTGCAATTTTATTCCAGGTTTTCAAAATAAGCACATTGTGTTGTAATCCATTTTTTGTTAGGAACCATGAACAGAAATCTACTTGTGGAACTGGACTCTCCCTTTTCACTACAGCCAGTTGCATCCCCCAAAATCAATTGACAGCCCAACTGAGAGACCAGGTACTCTCAGGAACCGTGATGTACTGCAAGAGGAGAATCAAAGAAAATAAAGGGCCTTCCTCCTCATGTGAAGTGTCTTGGTCTTGAAAGAAGCCCTTGGATCCAGCTCCATAGACATAAATGGAGTAAAGCATAAGGCCAGGACACGTACAAGTAATGCAACAAATTCCGTTTCCCCAAAAATAAGACAGTGTCTTATATTAATTTTGGCTCCAAAGAATGCAGTAGGTCTTATTTTCAGGGAGGTCTTATTTCCCAACCTGTGGCGTGACCCCCCCCCCCCCGGCACTTACTATGACCGATTTAAGCTTCATTCTTTCCCGAGGGTGCAAGGCTCCGCAAGGCCTGCACTTGAGTCCTCCACAATAGAGACGACGTGCTAGAGAGGCCAGCAAGAAGGCTGCAACCTTGCAGAGTCTCTCCAGCACGTCGTTTCCATGGTGGAGGACTCGAGTCCTCCACTATGTAGATGACGTGCTTTGCACCCTCGAAAAAGAATGAAGCTTTAATCTGTCAAAGTAAGTGCCGGGGGGGGGGGGGTGTTGCGTGGGGTGCCGGGGGGGGGTCGCGTCCGTCTGGCTGATGATCCTAGCAAGGTCTTTTTTTGGGGAGGACTTATATTGACGAGTGCCAACAAAAATCATGCAAAAAAATGACGGTAGGTCTTACTTTCGGGGGAGGTCTTATTTTAGGGGAAACAGGGTAGTTCAGCCACACTTGATGCAATGTGGCATGATTGCAAGAATGCAGTTATATATGAATACATGGAATTGCCTTCTATTGACCCAGATCATTTATCTGTGTAGCCCAGTAATGTCGACCCTGACTGGCAGTGACTCCCAAGAGCCTAAGGCAAATGTTTTTCATGTTGTCTGACACCTGGTGCTTTTTTGTTGTTGTTAAATTGGAGGTGCTGGGACTAGGGCTCTCTCTGTAGCAGCTTCAGATTATAAAACTCCCTCCCCTTGGAATTGAGAACTTCCCCTGGCTCGTCACCTGTCTGCCTTTTGGCAGGGTGTCAATCTTTTTTTTTTTTTTTAATTCCAACTTGCCTTCAGTTGACTTGGTGCTGGGAGACGGGGACACTTTGCTTTTTCTGCTTTTTGCTTAGTCCTTTTGTTTTAGTTTTGCTTTGTTTCCCATGTTTGATTTTTTTTAAAGGAAACATATGGGAATTGAGGGTTCTATGTTCTCATAGAACAATACTTGTACAAACCCCATTTGAAAAAAAAGGGGGGTTAGGATTACCTGCCTATGTAAACCATCTTGAGTCTGTAAAGAAAAGGCGGTATATAAATACTGTAAGTAAATAAATAAATAAATAAATAAACAGTATTTATATACCGCCTTTCTTGGTCGTTGGATTTCTCCTGTGACTTTTAATCCAAGGTGGTTTACACAGGTAGGCAATTCTAAACCAAGTGGTTTTTATTCTAAACCAAGTGATTTTTACAATAAACGTTCCAGTCTTTCATGGAACACTACTTTCCAAGTGTTTTCTCTCATGGTCTGGCCTGTCTTCTGGCATTCAGCTCACATGCGTTGACTGACAGACAACTCCCCCTCACAAAGTGCCAGCTGCAGCTTTGTCAGCGGCGACAGCTCTTCGACTGCTCACAGATTCTTCCGAGAGTCTCTAACTGCCAACCCTGATCGCGGCAGCTCTACCAACTGAGCTAGACTTCCTGCTTAAATAATACTGCTTTTTAAAAACTACACTGGATGCAATCTATGCTGACCCTAAAGTCAGACAGTAAGTTGCCTGAATGGGAGACTTCCTGGAAATTACCGGTATATGAAAGCTGCTCTAAGCTCTTTGGAAGAACAACGGGGTGTAAATCGCCCATATCTATCTTCTGCTTTTATGGTGTTTATTATTTATGGTGTTTATTATTAATTGTGTATTCTATTGTATTGAACGTCTACATATCACCCCAGACATCTTGTTCACATGGGGAGAGGCAGAATATAATCTTTTAAATAAATAATCAATCAACCTGGGACCATGTGCTCCATCATGGCTTTATGCCCGCATGCTTAAACTCTTTTCATATGCCAACACTGTTCCTGTTGCCCCCTGCAGCTATTTGACTGCATATACATGCTCTGTTGGAGATATGTTTTAAAGTCCTTATTGGACAAGGAATTTGCAGTGGCTTAAAAACAATTTGTTAGATATTTGTAGTTTTCTCCTTCTAAATAAAGACAGTTACTGTACCTCATTAGTGGTTCTCTCTGATCACGCATAAGTCTCAGTGTAACTTCACAAGCTCTTTGGAAGAGACCTTTTGTCCCCATTGGGCCCATCCCACTGACCATGTTATGAGTAAGACGAAACGGCACAATTTCCGGAAAGTCAAATGTTTCCCCCTTCAAATTAATAAGATCACTGAATGAAATCCCAGAACAAACCATGCTTCTCTCATGGTGGAAGTTAACACACTACAGCATCCATTGTGTATTTACATTTTTGTACATTGTTAGGCACCCTGAGGTTAATGAAATCATACCAGTGAGTGAAGTACTTTGAGCACACAGAAACATAATTATTATTATTATTTATTATTATTATTTATTATTATTATTATTATTATTCAATACCAATTTCCATAGTTCCCATAGAGGGTCTTTTCTGTAAAATAAATATAAGAACATACAGACACATAGAAAATAATGCTAATTCTGGGAGACATTCAAGCCAATCCTGTAAAGGTGGCAACGGTAGGACACAACTGCACAAATTTATATTTTAAGAACATTCATGTGTTTTTATCTATTAATAAGTAATTAATACTGAACACTTCAGTTGTAGCTAGATCACATAGGCCAGTTACTTTTCACAGCATAACCACAGGGTTTTTGTGAGGATAAAAGAGAATTGAGGGAATGACATGTCTGACACTTAGAACTCCTTGGAAAAAAGAGACTCACATTTGAACGTAATTCCTTAGTGGGAGGGAGGGGACACTGACAACAAATTAGAACACTTAACGCCTGCAGGCCGGATATGGGCCACAGAAGCTCTTTATCCAGGCTGCGTGATAATTGGGCGCTCCCAGCACCATGATCAGCTGCTCTCAGCTGAGCGGGGAAGTGGCGGATTGGCAGAAGCGGCACTACCTGAAAGGGCGGCGCTAGGAGAGCTCAATCATGTGGGCCACCATTTCAATGCACTGCTTCTGCCGAGGTGCTGCGAGGAAGAGAGAGAAGGAGGACTCGGAAGGTGAGGAACAATGCAGGGGAAAGGGCAGAACAATAGGGGTGAGAAAGGGAGATGCTGCCAAGGCACTGGGAGAGTCCAATTAACAGGGAGCGCCCTTTCAGCAGTGCCGCTTCTGCCGAGGCATCACTTTGCAGAGCACAGCTGCTGAGTTGCGAATTTCTGCCTTGGCAGAAGCAGCACTGCTGAAAGGGTGCCCCCCATGATAATTGGATTCTCTCATATCTTGAAAATATGATCAATATTTGCATATTTTTGCTTCTGTCATTTGCAGCTAATGAGTTCATAGGTGAGAACAAAGTGCTTATTTCTGGTCATCGCCTACTTAACGGCATCACTTCCAGCTTAATGATGTCCCTTCCGGCCCTTAGCAGGTGCCGTGAATGCTGTTCAGCTCGCTGCATGAAACAAGTTTGATACCCCTGAATTAAAACATAAAAGTCTACTAGGCCAGGCCTACCTTTCTATACCAACCGTGTTTGTCAGTCTAGGAACAAAGCCTGTTGCAAAGGGAGGGAGGAATTTGCTCTTTAGAATTGTGCCTTTTCTTCCTAATACAGTACTCTCACCATATCCGCTGGGGATATGTTCCAGGCCCCTCCGTGGATACTTGAAACCGTGGATAGGAGCGAACACCTCCTCCATGGTTTCCTGAGGGCCCCCCGCCCTGCCTCCCCAGCGGGCAGGCATGCGCCCCCCCCCGCTCTTAATTTTTCTTTTAGCAAGCTTTGTTTCTTCCTTAAAACAAACAGAGAAGCAGCCTCCATTGCAGGCAAGTAGAACAAGACTAAGTCCTAGACAGGCTCTGCAAGGTTTCTGTTAACTTTGCAGAGCCTCTCTAGGACTTAGTCTCGTTCTACTTGCCTGCAATAAGCAGCCAGAGGCTGCTTCTCCTGTTTGTTTAAGGAAGAAACAAAGCTTACTGGGAAAAAGTAAAAGCCTGGGGGGGGGGGGTCCCCGTGATCCATGGATAACTGAAACCGTGGATAGCGGATCAGTGGATATGGGGGCCCACCTGTATGGCAACTAGTTCCTATACTGTAGAGCACTGGTTCTCAAACTGTGGGTCGCGACCCACCACTGAGAGGGGACAGCAAGGCGGCGGCGATCCAAGGGATTGCCGCCGGCGCTGCCACCACCACCAAAGTGCCCGAAACGCCCCCCCCCCCCGCACTTACCGGGGCTTGGGGGAGCATCAGGGTGATTCTCTTCTATTTAGCTAAGGGAGAGCAATTGTCCCTATCCACTGAAATAGGATCTTTTCCAGTATATCTTTTAGATTGTGAGCCCCTTTAAAACAAGAGAACCATTTTAAAATTCTTTTGCTATGTAAACTTCTTTGTAAACATTTTTAAAGGTAGTACAGTATTAATATAAAATATAATAGAACAAATGGTTTCCAAATAAATGACAATAAAACAAGTATATCGTTTCTCACCTTATTGAACAGACAGTTGAAATCCACATGCACACATTCACCTGTTAGTGAATCAAACAGAATATTTTCACCATGGCGGTCCCCAAGGCCTAGGATGTAGCCGACCATTGACATGACTGCAGTGGAACGGCAGTATGCTGATCTACTACTGTACCTAGAAAAAAAAATAAAGAGCATAAGACCAAGGACTACTTTTTTAAACAAACATTGGGTAAATGATCTATTTCAGCATTTCTCAACCAGTGGTACGAGAGTCCCTGCCCTGGCCGCCAAGATGGCGGCTGCACTGCAGCTCTGAAAACAGAGGCACAAGCTCTGCAGAGCCAGCAGAACTGGAGCGTGTGGGGTTCCAGGGCTGGAAAAGGCCCTCCTGCCCACCCTGGCCCCTTACCTTCGCTTTCAGGCCTCCAGCACGGCTAAAAACCCAGAAGTGGCAATGACATCACCACTTACTTCCGGGTTTTTGGCCGTGCTGGAGGCCTGAAAGAGACGTTAAGTGGCCAGGGCAGGCAGGAGGGCTTTCCAGCCCTCGGAGGTGGTACGCTGTGCCAAAAGGGCTTGAGAACCCCTGATCTATTTCCATACACAGCCCCTCCAAAAAAAGATTATGATTAGTACATTTTGCTTCCATATACTGTACTTTGCTATGCTAAATTTTGTTTTCTTAAACCCATAACTAGAGGTGTTTGTTTTTATTGGTAGCGATATAAAGCAAAATAAAGTGATTTTTTAAAAACGCAAAATAGTTGTGTTTTCGCAAAATAGAAACAATTTTAAAATTCCTCTCCGGGGTCCGCCATACCATCAGCAGCTGGAGGGCCACATGGATGCTCCAACAAAGACACTGCCTCTCAGCAGCCCCCAAACTCTTGCCCCAGATCACTGAGAAGGGCCCTCCAGGCCGGATGGCGCTGCTGCCAGCGCTCCAGCTGCTGAGCATTCTTGGTTGCTTCAGGGCGGCAGCTGCTGGCAGACCCAGAAGCGTCAGGCAGAGCACGGCTGCAGCAGCAGCAGAGAGTGCAGATGCCTCTCGTCGTGCTCTGACCACTGGCTTCAGCAGTCGCCCAGGAGCAGCAGCAGGGCTCAGCCAGGCAGGGCAGCGATAGGGGAACAGGGAAAGGACGCTCGAGTCACACATAACCCAAGCAAGAGAGACACAGGTTAGGAGGAGGAAGGGTGAGAAAACCCCTCTTCTGACCATATCTGAGGTCCTTGTATCGCCCCTAGTCAGGACAGCCCACCGAACCACAGGGGCTCAAGAACTCTAGAGCTTTGGTGATACTAGGGACTGCCACACCAAGGCCAGACAATGTATCTGGTTAAAATTGATTACTATTTTAGTAATCTTTGTGAACACGCGCACACACACACACTTTTGCATTTTAATTCAACAAATTTTCAAAAACAATAACACCATTTTCAAACACCTGTACCCTTAACATTCACAACAGTAGTGGTAACGAACTGACCATGAAGTGGGATCAGGGAATGTTCTCAGAAACCATTCATGAAAAACTGGAGGGTGCCGGGGCAATAGAGTTTCTTTGAAAACTTTCAGCTTTTCAGATAAAGGCGCTGTCTTTGGAAGAATACACTGGCGTAGTTCCTTCCCAGTCATATAGACACCTAGAAAAGAAAGATCATTTGGGCTTAATAAGCGGGTGCTATGCAGTCAAAGGAGCTTATGGTTGCTTGGGAAATAAAAATGCTGCATTTTGAAGGATTTTATAACCCCCAGCACATCCACACACACATTTTTTCCATTTAAAGAGTTCGATTACCTTTCTCCTTGTATAGATTATTCAGGATATGTCGCAAGCCAGCTGTGTTGTTCACCCATTCAATTATTCCACATTCCTCATTCAGAGGAATAACTGCATAGGTCCGGATGTGCAGTTCTCTCCTACGCGACTCTGCATCTTTTCTTAAACACTATGACAGAAACACACCACCAGTCATAACAGCCATTAATTGGATATGAAATTAGTCAAATAGTTAAAATAAATAGTTAAAATAGTCAAAATTAAAAGTAGTTTATCCTCCTGCAATCCAGGGTTCAAACTCTAAATGCACATATAAATCTTCCTTGCTTTCTTCAAGAAAAACAAAAAAAATCCTCTCTTAAACCAAAAGCCCATCACTGAATCCCATCAAGCAAGTTAAGGAGCCAGGTGATGTGGCCTGTAACTCTAATGTGGGATTCTTTAGACTTGTGCAATGCTTCAAGGAAGGAAATTACACATGGTTGCTACCATCTTACAGTATGGGGGAAAAACCTTGACTGCATTCCGTGTCTTACAGAACCAGCGCTGAGTAGCAGAATCTGACTTTATGATCACTCTAATTATTATTATTATTTTTTTAGCGATGGGGAGGGATACAATGCACCAAGCACTATTCTTACATAGACACCACAGAAAGTAAAGCACTTGATGGACTGTGCCCATATTCATTCTCAACAAACACATTTAGAGTGAGTGAACCTTATTTATCAGGGAGTTGAATTCCATGAGTCGACAGTCCTTTCTTAGGTCATCTTTTGGCTTGCACATCATGATATAGGATTTCCCATCTGAACCATTTAAAGTAATTTTCTTTGGCTTCTGAAGAGATGCAAGGATTTCGATCTAAAGAAACAAATAGAAGGATTTCTCAGTTTTGAGGGACAACTCCACAACCTTTTGTTGAGGTTTATAATGAATCCATACAAATTCAGTTGTTTTGGCAGTATCATCTCTCCCCTCTTTAAAAACATGTTTTTAACTTAATATTTTTCATACTATTCACTTCTGCAGCCAAGCAGATTGTTATGTGTTGAAAAACAAAACGTGTGTCAATGTAATGAAAACAGAACATTAAGACAAAAAATAAATATTTATTTACCACATCACCAAAGCTAGTAATGTAAGCCCAACATCCAGGAAAAGGAACGTGGCTGGAATGTGTGCCAGGAACTGAAGGAAGAGTAGGTATCATTACAGATTGCAAAGGAATAAGGATCTTGCTAAAAGTTGGCTCTTCTACCAGCTTCTTGAGACTTTTGAAATGAATTCTCATGCTTAAAGTAGAGGTGTTTCCATCAACCTGGAAAGGAGTACGAAGTACTACTCACATTCAATGTAAATACTGACAATGGGCTGATACAGATGATACTCCAGGTGCCCCAGACCAATCATGTGTGGAAGGAGCATGCACATCTCGTCCCTCCCCCTCAATACATTCCCACTGCCCTCTAATCATATGGAGGACAAGATCAACCCTGCATGATTAGAGGACGATGCTTAGTGTGTATCATGCTCCTCCCCCCATGCGACTGGATCAGCCGTTTATTTTGATTAACTTATTTTGTCTAAAATACTGTAATTGTATTTTATTATCCCTTTTATCAGTACAAGTTATTTGCCCTACAAGATATTTTATAGCCATGGAAAACTGGATACTCTGCTTTTACAACAAACAAACAAACTTTTTAATCTGGTTAACAAAGCTAAACTATGAAAAACAATAATGTGCAGAATAAAAATTACCGATTTATTACATAGCTCTAGGAGCTTATCTGTCAGGTGAGCTGCATCTCCAATAAACTTTCCCAAAGATGCTTTCATGTGAATAGCTTTGTTGAAGATTTCCTTGCATCTGTTCATGCGCACTGGATAAGATGACTACAAAAGAGAATGCCGATCACTCATTAAAACCCATATGCCAAGTCATTTCAAAGTGCATGCTGTAGTTCAGTCATAGAAAACAAACTAAAACTATACTGAAAATTACTAAATGCTGTACTCTTTTTCTCCTTCCTGATCCAGTGTCCTGGGCATATGCATGACTGCTCCACATACACGACACTGCAAAGGGTGTGGTAGCTCCACATGTACAAAGAGACTTCTACTTAAATTGTTTTTCTCTTGAGGGGAAAAACGTTTAGCATGCTAAACAAAAAGAAGAAGAATGAGACTATATTTATGGAGTTACCTTAGATACTGCAGCCATCATCCACATTGCTTGTTGAGGGTAGGCTAGAAAAACCTTGGCAATGATTGCCATAAGAACAACAAAGACGTCATCATGGGAATGGCAGATTCGGGAGATCAGCTGAGAGAAAGCTGTCAAAAACTGGTAAGGAGCCAAGACTTGTGTGTGCTCTGTAATCACTTTGTTAATTGTAAACAAGTCATTTTTCATTTGTACACGATCATGACGACCAGCTAGACAAGAGAATACACAATGTTAAGCTTGCTTCATTGAAGTCCAATTTGGGACATTTACCCACCCTTCCTCCAAGGAGTTCAAAACTGCATACACAAGCTCCTCCCACTTCCTTTTTATGCTCTATGTGGAGAGAGAGTAAATGCAGCACAAAGGGCACAGTAAAATTGGCCACTGAAAACAACGGACTTTAAAGGCTACTTCAAATGTTCTTGACACATTTTGTTCAAAATAACAAAAGTACATACCCCTAAAACAAAAGTAAAAAAGGTAAAGGTAAAGGTGACCCCTGACAATTAAGTCCAGTCGTGTCCGACTCTAGGGTGTGGTGCTCATCCCCATTTCAAAGCCGAAGAGCCAGCATTGTCCGAAGACGCCTCCGTGGTCATGTGGCCGGCATGACTCTCCTTGCCGCAGCGCGTAGCATGTGGCTGGAACACGGAGCGCTGTTTACCTTCCCGCAAGCGGTACCTATTTATCTACTCGCATTAACATGCTTTGGAACTGCTAGGTTGGCAGGAGCTGGCCAAGCAAAGAGAGCTCACCCCGTCGCGGATTCGAACTGCCGACCTTTCGATTGACAGCTCATGGTTCAGCGGTTTAACCCACTGCGCCACCCGCTGGCCTATAAAACAAAAGTACATACCCCTAAAATATTCAACACATATTATGGAATATAGAAATAAGTAGAAGATGACAATATCTGGATTTTAAAAAAACCTCTTGCAAATCCTATGTGAGCACTCTTTAAAGTTCTAAACTGCTGTATCACCCTAATTTCATAAAGGATTTATATAAAATTTGGAGAGGAGATTGTGATCTCGTTGAATATTGGATGGATAAATTTAGGATGTAATCCTAAACACACTTACCAGTAGAAATGTTGACCAAGTTCCTCTGTGTTCAGGTTCAGAAACCAATTTTGGAACTTTAAGTTCCTCTCCACAAAGGAGAGGCAAACTCCCAAAACTCAGCTTTGGAACCAGAACTTGAAGAATCTTAGACCTACCTCATCAGTTCTCCTCACCAGCTTTCAACCCCCCTGTGAAAGACAAGGCCTTTCTCCCTGACTCCATTTTAGTTGCCTGACTCCATCTTGCAGGCCTGAGTAGAAAATTTACAGCTCTGATATCTTAAATCACTTGAACAGTTAGACAGCTGCTGGGAAGCTAACTAATTAGTGCAAGCCTGAGAGCGGGACCCATTATCTCGGACTGATAAGTCTGGCCAGTTTCTCATTCCGTGCTGGTGGATCCTGGTACTCGTCAAGGACATCTTCATTGCAAACTATGTGCACCTGAGATTTACGGTTGGGAGGGTGACTTTGGAGCACCATGATGTCAGGGCCTAGAACAGGGGTGCACAACTTGGCAGTGGGTAGGGGCCGAAATGAATAGACTAAACTTCTTCGGGGCCGCAGATAGGTGTCGCGGGGGGCGTGGCAAGGAACCATGATGTCACTTCCTCAGGAAGTGATGTCACAGGGGGGCGTGTCCATGAGCCAGAAAATCTCCGGAAATGCAACATATTAATAAATATGTAATGAGCCACCTGTGGCTCTTTAACATATAAAGTGCAGCTCTCGGAAATATGTTGGCTTCTTAATGCTTCTTAAATATTGTGGCTCTCAAACATCTGAAGTTTATCGTATGTGGCTCTTACATGAAGCAAGTTTGGCCACCCCGGTATATACCGTATATATACCCATCAATCATCATCATCATCAGGGCCTTCCCCTCTGAAACCTCACATGGCACGGAGGTTCCGTGTTGGGAAAAGTATTTCCTAACAAACTCTGTCTTGCACATTCTGCAGCTCTCAAATGCATAACCGACCAGCAGAGGAAAAACGTGGCCACCCCGAAGTGAGGGTCCAACGGCCTGAAGAAGAGCTGAAGCATCACAGAATCGGCCGCCGGTTACCTCGGCAAGCTTAGATGTTCATTCACTCCTCCCAGAGCCTCTGCAAGGCTTTCAGCCAGAGCTCATGCTTAAGAAGAAATCCCGGGATTTCTTCTTTAGCAATTCACAGTCACGTTGCTTCCTAAGGAAGTCGCCATCATCATAGCAGCCCAACTTCCCCGGGGATCTACGTCATAACCGCTGTGCCAACACCAACTCTGGCACTTCTGTAATGCAGCTGGAAGCTTCGGAATCGTCCACTCCTCGGACGATTCCGAAGCTTCCAGCCGCGTTACAGAAGCGCCGGAGTTATGGGAAGTGCTTGGCTAGAGCGGCCCAACAAAGAAGTGATGTTGCCGCTCTAGCCAGAAAACCTTTGGGGGCCACCAGAAAACCTTTGGAGGGCCGCATGCGGCCCCCGGGCCGCATGTTGTGCACCCCTGGCCTAGAAGCTTCGGTCCGTGGAAGCCTATGATTGGCTATTCCCCAGTCACCGGGCAGAAGAGAACCAAAGTTTACTTAAGAGATGCAACTCTTTGTTCGGAGAGTTCAGTTGACCGTTGAGCATTCTCTTGGAGAGGTCAGTTCGGACCTCCAGTATGGAGCCATGTCCCTTTCACGCTTATTGGGACGGATAGCTTAACATCTACACCTTATCCGTGCTATGAGAGCCAATTTGGTGAGTGTTAGGACCAGTAAGTTTTAGGAGATAGTTTTCTTGTTTTATGTCTGTTTGTCTTGTATACCATGCCTATAAAGCCTTACAAAGAATTGAATGCCTTCTAATATGTAATCTTTAATTTACTTTAATAAACTAAAATATATTTTACAGGCTTGTGTATCTGTGTTGAGTACAAGGGAACGGAATTCTACCCAGCCTGCCTAGCTGTTTGGTTCACTACTACCAGTGCTACCAGTACTTACTCGTTGAAGACTCTGAGGCTTGAGTCTGGTTCTCCTGTTGGACGTAGGGGCCAGCCTTGCAAGCACTGAGACTTGGCCAAGTTGGCCTAGAGACCCCAGCTTTCCCTGGAGCTGTGGGCCTGGCGTACCAGGGTGGTGGCAGTTATTCTACCCTTGGGTTGTTGCCCAAGTAAGGATATTCGGTTTCTCTGATTTGGTCAGTCTTGTTGGAGCTAAGTCAGGCGGAACTGAATAGGTAAACTTGTACTTGTCGATTTGGTTAAGATCCAGGGATCCGATTCTTTGGAGTTGTTTTGCCCTGACAGTGACAGTGGGGGCCTTTTTTCATGCTTGAGCTAAAGCCAGCCTGGAAGAAGCTTCCCTGAGTAAAAACGTTTAAGAACTACAGGCCTGCCTGTTCTGAGTGTGCAAACATCTTAACAGGAGGGACTGTGTGGTAATCAGAAGGCTGAGGCTGCCTTGGTGCTCTGGTGGGCTGAAGTTGACCAGGGGGGCGCTTAGCCCGGCACTACACTGATGGGGTTTCAGGGGTGAGCCTCCGGTCCCCGCAGTGTATCACACACACACCCACACACACACTTTTTTTTACCCCAGTAGCAGTGGGGAACTCCTTTCTTTCCTCTTCATTGGCAGAAACCATACAACATCTAAACTGCGGCATGGGCTTTTTCTTTTCTTCAAACACAAAGTGAAGAGGCTTATGGAAGTTGTATTCTTTGTGAGGATCACTTGCATTGCTGTAGCCCTCTCAAAGACTTCAATCCCATGGGTTCTCTCACTTGTGCCACACAGTTCAAACTTGCTACTGCCTCTGCCAACGAGGGGAAGAGAGGAGCTCCCCAGTGCTGCTGGGGTAAGTAAAAGGTGAGCTGGGGAGTGGTGGTGGTGGTGGAATAGCTTGCAAAGGCATTTACCAATCCTCAAATTGAGTCAGTAAATGATCTGTTTTTCCCCCCAGTTTTTTTTAAACAGATAGAATTATTTTAAAATAATTTAGAGGCAAACCTCAACCAGCTTGTTCATCCCTACGAACCAGTAAGTACACCCCACGGAACAGAATGGAGCTTACTTTCTATGTAGATGTGTTCTAGGATTGCAGTGTTAGATTTTATGACCAATAGAATGTTCAGTGCTTATAATGGTAAAATGTTGGTTTTCTAGTTCACTTGAACTGATACAAGTACAGTAATACCTCTCATAACGCTACTTTCTTTCGAATGTTTTGCTACAGTGCTCTTTGTTCTGGGTGTGATTCACAGCTATTGCAGTCAATGGGAGCAATGCATTCTGGATAGTGCGGGGTCAATCAGCACCAGTTTCCTGCCTCATACTGTACTTCAATGTCGTCTCCTATAGTGCAATTTCACACAGCATTCAACTTGCAGCGAAAACATATCCTCCACACTGCTGGAGGTATTGCTGTAGTTCTTTTGCCAACAAAATCCTACTTGGGGGTAGAGTTAACTGATATTTGAGTACTGATTAAGTACCTCTTTTTATTGCTTTTTGGTAACTTTAAACATAGAATACTAGTTTTATATCATTATAAATATTTTAATATTTCCTTTGGAAGGCTTTCAGAAAGCACTTGCTTTTAAGTAGAACCTGAAAACTGATAGTGAAATAATGCGTACCAATTTCATATTCTAGACATGTAAAATGGGAGTTAAAGAGCCTCTTTCTACTTCTCATGAGCAGAGTTTTAAAAACTGTTCCCTTTGATGTTTGTGTGGGTTTGTTAGAATCCAAACTACAAGTTTCCCTCCAAAATCATTTAAGTTAAGTGTGGGTAGAGCAGTTTGGTTTGAAGTTCCCTCCCAAATGGCCAACTGAAAAGGGGAGGAGCTAAGAAACCCATGCTCCTAGCCATTCAGTGGGAGGAGTTGGAGATGAATCACAGAGTTAAATCACTGAGCTAAAAATCTCCGCTGCATCACTGACCTTTTTGAGAGAAAGATTGCTACCAAAGTGTCCTTTGTTTGAACAGCTGCATTTTTGTTTGAACAGCTGCATTGTCTCTACTTCACTCCTGCCTTAGTTTTTGACACTGGATTACTGAGGTTGAGAACCTGGAAGGGAGTGCTCCTAATCCCTCAAGACCTAGCAGAGAGTGAAGCCCTGGCAAGCTAGGGACTGGTGGCAGCAGCAGAACCACCATAAGAGTTGGCATCGGGTGTGTCATGGTCCTGGGTAAGGAACGAGGAGACCACCATACTACCACAAGTCATTGAGACATTCTGACCACAAGTCATTGAGACATTCTGACAAAGTGCGACATTCTTCTGTCAGTGTAAAAAAATAAAAATTACTCTAGAAACTAATTAAAACCATATCCAACCTTTATCACATTCATATGCTTTTGCTCCAAAGTCGAGCCACAAAGATAACATTCTTGGCATTGACTGGTAGATGAACTGATTGCCAAACTGCAGAGATCTGAAATTAACACACCAATACGTAAATTATTATTATGAAGAATAAGAAGAATATTTATATACCACTTTTCAACAAAGTAGTTCCCAAAGTGTTTTACATAGCTAAACAATTTTTTTAAAATGGTTCCCTGCCCCAAAGGGATCACTAGGTAAAAAGGATGCAAAAGAGGCAACATACACTAGAAAAGATACGATGCTGGGGTGAAGAGGGACAACTGTTCTCCCCTGCTAAATATAAGAGGACACCACTTTTAAAAAGGTACCTCTTTGCCCATACTGGACAATATGCCGTGGGACCTTGGTATCTGCGGGGGTTCTGTTCTGGACACACACACCCCGCAGATACTGAGAATCCGCAGATACCAGGGTCCGTGCTAGGAAGGTTGTTAAAAGTAGAAAAAAGCTCCCAAATCCCCGTTTTTACCTTTGCATGGGCAAACCGTGTGGTTTCCAAGTCTCTGCAGGGCTTTTTCAACGAATGACCCACTTCCAGGTCACGCAAAGGCTCTTCTCTCCTCCCAGGCTCACCCCAGAATGCATCCTGGTGCAAAGCTGGGAAGAGAGAAGAGTCTTCACGCAACCCAGAAGTGGGTCATTCAGCTTGAAAAAACCCTGCAGAGGCTTGGAAACCATGCAGTTTACCCACACAAAAGGTAAAAATGGGAATTGGAGGGCTTATTTCCTACTTTTAAAAACCTTCCTAACGTGAACCCCACAGATCCAGGATCTGCGAGACAAATTCATGGATCCTGGATCCGCGGATAGAGAGAATCCACTGTACTGTATTTCTATATACTGTAGTATAAAATCATTTCCTCAAAAACATTGAGAATACTACCATAAGTTCTCATGGGATGCAAAACTATGCATCCCTCAACTCTCACTTCAGTCCTAAGGAGCATTTGACACTATGGCAGCCTACAGTTGCCTATTAGCCGTCCAGACACTTTTTCTCTTTAAAAGTTGCTACCCTAACTGCAACACATATAATCACATAATGCACATAAAGTGCAATAGCATGCGTTATTTTCTATCATGCTTCCAGTTTATAGCACCAGAGAGATTGGTAAGCAAGCAGTACAAAAAGGGTACATATATTCAGATGATTTTAAAAATGGTAACAGTTCTAGTTACCCACAACATACTGATATTTATATGCACAAATTATAATCCACCTAACCTTCCAAAGTGAAGAACTATATATTTAATCAGATCTCCCTGTTTTTCCATTTTATTTTCAGTTACTGTAGGCATCAGCTTATCATAGTATTTAGCAAGATAGAAGTGTCCATTTTCCCATTCTGGCAAGTGAACTGTGACATCCTGGGGGGGACAGGACGAAAAATGAGGAAACATTTAAAACATGAAAAATCAACTTTTGACAGTTAGGACTTTGTTCCAAGGCAACCAATATGTAAACTTGCAAGAATACACAAATGGAAACAAGTTTAATTATTATGCATAAAGACACGCCTAAAGTAAGGTGTTTAGTTGCAAAGCTGCACTACAAACCAGAAAAACATTCAGACTACTTCAGCAGATTTTGCACAATCTTCTTCCACTAACCCCCAAAATAACAGGGTAGTGCACTATAGGTGCAAATATCAAGTTAGCAAACCTAACAGATGAACAAAATCATGCAAAGAGGATGCACAAAAGCACAGCAAACACTATGGGGTTTCAAAACCTGCGGGGGTGGGGGGCGGGTTCCTATTATTGGCATTATTTGCTAGTAACATACACAGAAAAAGTCAAGATGCTTATAACAAATATCTTTTTCACATTGATGTATAAAACATGCGTTGCTGGATTTAAAAGTGGATTCTAACGCATATTTCAATATATCTGCACATAGTACAGGCGTCATCCCTGTCCCCCCATATCTGCAAGGGATACATTCCTGCTGCTGCCATAGATACCTGAAATCATAAGTAACAGCAAACCCTACTCACCACCACCACCATCGCACTTGTAGCTGCTAGAGGAATGCTAGAGGAGGCAACAGTGAGAACGCTAACAGGAAGTGGAAGCAGATAGCAAGATCTCTAGAATCCGCTTCCTGTTAGCGTTCTTACTGTTGCCTCCTCTAGTGTTCTTCTAGAAGCTACGAATCTAGCATTCAGCTGTCTGCTTCCTATAACAAAAGGCTTCCGTTTGCAAAGCGTTTGCAAACTAAGAGAGGTGAGTCATGAGCGCGATGGGGGGAATTTGAGAACCGCGAAAAACTGAAACAGTGGATATGGGACCTGTGGAAATTGGGGGGGGGGGGAAGATGGGAGACGCCGGATCTGTTAAAACAGTTTTAGATAAAACTTTTTTGCCTTTTGTGCTCACCTTATATTTTTTCATTACTGCATTACTCTCAAAGTTGGCAGTTTCTTCCATAAACCTGCCCACTAGCAACAGGGCCTGCCCGTGAATTAGCTTACTTTTAGTGTCAGATTGCACTTTACTATCCGGAAAACATAATTCAACCCCTTTCTGAAGAATGATAAGGCCCTGATGAGCTTCACCCTTTGAAACAAATTACAAAAAGAACACACACACAGAAAACCCAGTATCAATAAATTTGTATTCATTTAAATTATATACATCTAGGCATAACTCTTATCGAGTGTTGTTTTTTTTTTTTTGGCATTCCAAGGAGCTCCTTGGATTGGAGCTTGATTAGGATTTGGGTGTATAGCCTGTTCTGGATGAGGTAGCACTCTTCTTGAAATGCTGGGTTCACACAGTTTAAGAATGCTTTTGGATCCAGCCTTCTCCTGAATGGCCAGGTCATGGTCATGGATAGAACCATCTTTGCAAAGCTTTGGCTGAAGCACTAATGCATCCCCTTTTCTACAAGAGGCAGATCTGGCCAGCGTTACACATGCCTTAGTAACATCTACTGTCTCCTGTACCCATCAGAGCTCCCCCCCCCCCAAACTGTGCGAAAGGAATAATGGAGTAGAAATGGACCTGTGCCCTGGTATAGCAGGCCTCTTCTTAAGTATTTCATTGAAGTTTTCCAACATCTTCATGACCATAAAGAAGAAACTTACAGCGCAATCCGACTTAACTTTTGTGCCGGTTTAACCAGCGGCGCAGTGAGAACGGGAGGCCCCAGAACAGAAAAAGGATTCAATTCCCCTTTGAATTCCTCTTTTGGAGGGGATTTGAATCCCTTTTCCGTTCTGGGGCCTCCCATTCTCACTGCGCCTCTGGTTAAACCGGCACAAAAGTCGGATTGCGCTGTTACTTTTTTTTTCTTCAAAAAATGATATTTGGATTGCTCAGAATTCTACTCAAACTCAGAAGCCACGTCACTTACCTTTGATGACAGTTTTATTTGAAGACATAAAATAGAATAGCAAACACTATGGATTTTAAGACTATGATGAGGCTGCAGTGAATTCCTTCAACTGAAAAGCCTCTGATAGGAGAAACCTATTATATGATCTAATCTGAATACCAATTTATTCAAGTTATATTTACGGTAATAAAAAATTCCAAGTAGTATGTTTTCTCTAACTGCACTTATTGAAAATGCACATTATTTTCTCCCATTAGTGGACTCAAACAAAAAATTGACTCAAATCACTACAAATCATAAAAATACCTCCAACATCAGCAGCAAAACACTTTTACCAAAGCACTTTAATCAAAAACATAGGCAGCAACCAAATCAAGAGCGCCCAGGAAATACCATAATGATTTCATTAAAAGATATTTCATAATGTGACCTGCAACCTTGTGTTGCAGTGCCATCATTCATAACCCAGTGCCATAATTCTGAAACACATTAAAAGTGGATGTCACTTCTACGTTTATTTAAAATGATTGAAAATGCTTATATCCCACCTTTCAACATCATCAGAGTCTCCACCCTCTTAAAACAGAGTGGTTAAGAATGACTTAAGTCACTCAGCTTGATTTCCTTACCTTAGACCAGAGCCACTTTGCTCTTTCCACATATAGTTCAGATAACTTGGATTCCCCAGCATTGAGGAGAGCATTATACGCCGTTTGGTGATGACCAGCTTTACGGGCAACTCGGGCACTTTGGAGCCAACATTCTCCCATCTGCTCACTGTAATCCTCTCTGAAGAGATTTTTAATCAAAAATATAAAGAGCCACAAATGAGTGCTGCCCCCAATAACGTGCTTCAAGAACCAATTACAAATGATGGAGTCTAAAACCATTCTACAAATTAGGGATAACTGCATCAGAAGCCTTCATGGATCATTGCCTTGTCGTGGCGAAGGGGCTTGCGTAACTCAAAGAAGCCATGAGCTATGCCGTGCAGGGACACCCAAGACGGACAGGTTGTAGCAGAGAGTTCTGACTAAAAGTGATCCACTGGAGAAGGAAATGGCAACCCACTCCAGTAACCTTGCCAAGAAAATCCCATGAACAGTACCAAAAGGCTAAAAGATATGACGCCGGAAGATGAGCCCCTCAGGTCGGAAGGTGTCCAATATGCTACTGAGGAAGAGCGGAGGACTATTCCAAGTAGACCCAGAAAGAGTGAAGCGGTTGGGCCAAAGCCGAAAGGACGTCCAGCTGTGGATGTGTCTGAGGTTGAAAGGAAAATCCAATGCTGCAAGGAGCAATACTGCTTAGGAACATGGAATGTGAGGTCTATGAATCAAGGCAAGCTGGATGTGGTCAAAAATGAGATGATAAGATTGAACATTGACATCTTGGGAATCAGCGAACTAAAATGGACGGGCATGGGCAAATTTAAGTCAGATGACCATCATATCTACTACTGTGGGCATGAATCCCTTAGAAGAAATGGAGTAGCCCTCATAGTCAATAAAAGAGTGGGAAAGGCAGTACTGGGGTGCAACCTCAAAAACGACAGAATGATTTCAGTTCGAATCCAAGGCAAACCATTCAACATTACAGTGATCCAAGTGTATGCCCCAACCACTGATGCCGAAGAAGATGAAGTTGACCGGTTCTATGAAGACCTACAACACCTTCTTGAACTAGCACCCAAAAAAGATGTCCTTTACATCATAGGAGACTGGAATGCTAAAGTAGGAAATCAAGAAATAAACGGAACAACAGGCAAGTTTGGCCTTGGAGCGCAAAATGAAGCAGGGCAAAGGCTAACGGAGTTCTGTCAAGAGAACACGCTGGTCATAGCAAACACTCTTTTCCAACAACACAAGAGGTGACTCTACACATGGACATCACCAGATGGTCAATACCGAAACCAGATAGATTATGTGCTTTGCAGCCAAAGATGGAGAAGCTCTATACAGTCAGTAAAAACAAGACCTGGAGCTGACTGTGGCTCAGATCATGAGCTTCTTATTGCAAAATTCAGACTTAAACTGAAGAATGTAGGGAACACCACTAGACCAGTCAGATATGACCTAAACGATATCCCTTATGAGTATACAGTGGAGGTGAAGAATAGATTTAGGGCATTAGACCTGGTAGACAGAGTGCCTGAAGAACTATGGACGGAAGTTTGTAACATTGTACAGGAGGCAGCAACGAAAACCATCCCAAAGAAAAAGAAATGCAAGAAAGCAAAGTGGCTGTCAGATGAGGCTTTACAAATAGCTGTGGAAAGAAGGAATGCAAAAAGCAAGGGTGAAAGGGAAAGATATAAACAACTGAATGCAGAGTTCCAGAGAATAGCAAGGAGAGATAAGAAGGCCTTCTTAAATGAACAATGCAAGGAAATAGAGGAAAACAACAGAATGGGGAGGACTAGAGATCTCTTCAAGAAAATTGGAGATATCAAGGGAACGTTTTGTGCAAAGATGGGCATGATAAAGGACAAAAAAGGCAAGGACCTAACAGAAGCAGAAGAGATTAAGAAGAGATGGCAAGAATACACAGAAGAACTATACAAGAAAGATCTTAATGTTCCTGATGACCACGCTGGTGTGGTCACTGACCCAGAGCCGGACATCCTAGAGAGTGAAGTCAAGTGGGCCTTAGGTAGCATTACTAACAACAAAGCTAGTGGAGATGATAATATCCCAGCTGAGCTACTTAAAATCCTAAATGATGATGCTGTGAAAGTGCTGCACTCAATATGCCAACAAATTTGGAAAACTCAGCAGTGGCCAAAGGATTGGAAAAGGTCAGTTTACGTTCCAATTTCAAAGAAGGGCAGTGCCAAAGAGTGTTCAAACTACCGTACAATTGCACTCATTTCACATGCTAGCAAGGTTATGCTCAAAATCCTACAAGCTAGGCTTCAGCAGTACGTGGACCGAGAACTACCGGACGTACAAGCTGGGTTTCGAAGAGGCAGAGGAACTAGAGATCAAATTGCCAACATGCACTGGATCATGGAGAAAGCACGAGAGTTCCAAAAAAACATCTACTTCTGCTTCATTGACTACGCAAAAGCCTTTGATTGTGTGGATCACAACAAACTGTGGCAAATTCTTAAAGAGATGGGGGTACCAGACCACCTTACCTGTCTCCTGAGAAACCTGTATGCGGCTCAAGAAGCAACAGTTCGAACCGGCCATGGAACAACTGATTGGTTCAAAATTGGGAAGGGAGTACGGCAAGGCTGTATATTGTCACCCTGCTTATTTAACTTATATGCAGAGTACATGATGAGAAATGCAGGGCTGAATGAATCGCAAGCCGGAATCAAGATTGCCAGGAGAAATATCAACAACCTCAGATATGCAGACGATACCACCCTAATGGCAGAAAGTGAAGAAGAACTAAAGAGCCTCTTGATGAGAGTGAAAGAGGAGAGTGCAAAAGTTGGCTTGAAACTCAACATTAATAAAACTAAGATCATAGCATCGGGTCCCATCAATTCCTGGCAAATAGAAGGGGCAGAAATTGAAGCAGTAACAGATTTTACTTTTCTGGGCTCCAAGATCACTGCAGACGGAGACAGCAGCCATGAAATTAAAAGACGCTTACTCCTTGGAAGGAAAGCTATGGCAAACTTAGACAGCATAATAAAAAGCAGAGATATCACCATGCCAACAAAAGTTCGTATAGTCAGGGCGATGGTGTTCCCAGTAGCAATGTACGGTTGCGAGAGTTGGACCATAAGGAAGGCTGAGCGCCGAAGAATAGATGCTTTTGAACTGTGGTGCTGGAGAAGACTCCTGAGAGTCCCTTGGACTGCTAGGAGATCAAATCAGTCAATTCTAAATGAAATCAAGCCTGACTGTTCCCTGGAAGGACAGGTACTAAGGCTGAAACTCAAATATTTTGGCCACCTAATGCGAAGAGAGGACTCTCTGGAAAAGACTCTGATGCTGGGAAAGATTGAAGGCAAAAGGAGAAGGGGAAGGCCAAGGATGAGATGGTTAGACAGCATCACCGATGCAACAAACATGAAAATGAGCGAACTCAGGAAGATAGTGGAGGACAGGAAGGCCTGGCGGGATATGGTTCATGGGATCACGAAGGGTTGGACACGACTTAACGACTGAACAACAACAAGCATCAGAAGCCTATTAGCTAATAGCATTCATCAATATGCTATGTTTAGCCTATAGCACCCTACAAGGCCTTGGTCCTTGCATATCTTCCCAAATGAACACTCTTGACTATCAGTGGGGAGTAGGAGGCAGGGCTGCTCAGAATTCTGCCTAATTCATAGCATTAGATATGTTGTCGCATGCAAGATTACCTTCTCTGCTAAGGAAAATAGAAAAGAGTTCAAATCTACAAACCTGCGGAAATCATCGCCAAAAAAAAGTTGATCTGTATGCCTTGTGGTTTTGGTAAGACCATGTGATCTTATTGTAATTGTACAGTAAAATCTGCATTATCTGGCACTTGGTTAAGCAGCAAACTTGGGTAACCAGAATCTTCACACGCTGCCTCAGGTGGATGGAGATGCCAGTTAAGCAAGACCCCAGGCCCTCCCTCACAGGACTCTGTCCTATATGAGGCCCTCTTGAGGAAGGAAGTGGAATATTGCTATTCCTAGAATACCCTTGTGAAGAAGGAAGGAGCACAGAATGGCAATGCAAAGAAACCTGTCAGGTAAGCGAGGGAACAGAGGAAGTCCTATTTGGAACAGAGGAAGCCCTGTTTGGAGAGGAGACTTGTAAAGGCTACATTAACCAGCATATTTGGGTAACAGGCAATGCCCATTCTCCATGCATGCCATATATATATATATATTCATTAGGATTTTTTTCTATATTCACTTAACGTATGAAGCAGCCTAGTGGTCAAAACAGAAGCCTTGAAAGCAGAGGTTTGATTCTGGCTCATTTTCACACTGGGCAGCTGCATCTAGAATTACACAGAAGTTATGCAATGCTAACTGGATCACAGGCTTGTGTACCACAAGCCATATAAACTAGGACATCACACCTATGCAGGATGAATGGGTTCAGGACATACAGGGGGGCACCGGTATCCACGGATTCCTCAACCGTGGTTTCAATTATCCACGGTTGAGGAATCTCCCCCCCCCCCCGCACCCTCCACAGCCCTCTCCGCACTTACTTTGAGCAGAAACCTCCGTTCAAAAGTTCCGAGTTTCCATCTGTTTTAGGCCTGAGGAACTAGACTTAGGTGATAGCCAGAGTCTCAGCAAGGTTGCAGAGACTCTAGCTATTAACTAAGTCTAGTTGCTCAGGCCTAAAACAGATGGAAACTCGGAACTTTTGAAGAAAAGAACGAAGGTTTCTGCTCAAAGTAAGTGCCTAGGGGGGCTGTGGAGGGCGCAGGGGGGTCGCGCCCACCCCCTGCACTTACTTTTAACGGAGAAAGCTCCATTTTTTTTCTTCAAAAGCCTTTGCTGTAGGCCTTACCAACAAGGCTTCAGTGCTAGAAAGTCTCAGCAACCTCTCAGCAAGGTTGCTGAGACACTCTAGCACCGATGACTTGTTGGTAAGAAGGCATACAGCAAAGGCTTTTGAAGAAAAAAAAGCACGGAGCTTTCTCCGTTAAAAGTAAGTACTTGGGGGGGTTGTGGAGGGTGCGGGGGGTAGCGCAGGCCCGCGGGGGGGCGCGCAGGCCCGCGGGGGGTTGGCCCCCCCCGAAAACCACGGAAATGGGCGTTCGCCCATTTCCGCGGTTTCAGGTATCCACGGTGGGGGCTGGAACGTATCCCCCATGGATACCGGGGTCCCCCTGTACTGGTTAATTCTAGCCTAGACAGCCAAAGTATTATAGTATATGAAGCATCACTTGCACAGGCAGATCCAAGTTCTCATTCAGTCATGAAGCACACTGAGTAACCTCAGGCCAGTCACCATCTCTCAGTTCAACGTTTACCTCACAGGGATGTTGCCAAGACAAAAATGGGATAATCCCCAGAGCTCCATTCAATACACAATTTCACCACAGTGTTCTGGAAGTAATTGGTAATGTTGGTTTTCTGCTTCAATAGTCCATATTAACTTACAGCTCACTTAAGCAAGAAAAAAAAAGCTAAAGTTTCAGGAAAGAACACACACAAGTCTTACCTTTTAGCAAGGCTGAGCAAAGCCCTTCTAAGGGCCAAGATGGGCTCTTTAGCTCTGTATGAGTTCTGTGTCATTTCTATACGAGCATGCCAGTTCAGAGAATCTTTACCATAATCACTATCAGGTTGTTGAAGCATTGGTCCAATGATATGCTCCAGCTCACACAGCATGTGCAACCTGTGATATATATTTAAAGAGAGAAACAACATGCTTTAAAAGGTGCCTTTCATTTCATGGTCATAGCCCTCACTAGCATTTTATTTTCCACAGCAATCAGTATAATCAAACAAACATCAGAATAGAAAATAGCTACATAAAAATATCTTATTAAGGTAAAAGGCCTGGGAAAAGTAAAAGGACTTCGCCTTTTAACAACAGTAGCAAAACTCATTCTGGTTGTGACACACATCATCATTTGTACTCCTCACAAAGAATGGCTGATACACTTTGGGGCTTTGGGGGCCAGACTATCCTGAAATTTCACAGGAACATCCAATGTGTCAAGTTGGGAAGTTCCTGGTCCAAATCTCACCTCTGCATGGATTCGCTAGATGATCTTAGGCCAGGGGTTCTCACCCTTTGGAGGCCCGGGTACCCCCTATCATGGTCCAATTTTCTGAAGTACCCCCTGATAATTAACTTCTAATTAATTGGATTAATCAATTAATTAATTAGGGAATTAATTGTTAAAAAGTACTAAAACAATTTTAAATGTGAAAAAGTATCTTATTTAACTCTGTGTGAGTGTGAGAGAGAGACACACATGCAAGGATCTCTTTTTTTCCTCCAAGTCACACTTTCCAAAATCATCTCCTCCCTCCCCCACCCCACCAAAGTACATTTTCTAAAGTACAAAAATAAGCCCAAAACGAAAATCAGAGACAGAAGGGCTCTGAAAATCCATGTTAATTAACACTTAATTAGCTGCTGATGGGGCAGATAAGGGGCAGGGCTTGGCATACCCCCAGAAAGAGGTCCGTGTACCCCTAGGGGTACCCGTACCACAGGTTGAGAACCTCTGTTTTAGGCATATTCACAATACTCTCAGCATGACTTCCTTATTTGCAATGTGGCAATAACAATACTAACTACCGGTACCCTACAGGATTTTTGTAAGGATTGTAAATAACCTTGTAAGAATTACTGAGATAATGTATTTGAAGTGTAGCATGGAAAGTTTCATGGCTGGGCACAATGCTCAATGAAACCGGGATTATGGGATTTGCAGCCATGTGTTTTCTTGAGAAAGAACAATAAAACTTTGCTGTTTCTTTGCTGTGCTTGCCTTGACAAAGTCCTAAGAAAAAAGGAGGAAACGTTGGCTACTTAGAATCCAAAGACTTTCACTTCTGCCTTGTTACTTTGAATCCTTCGTGTACTGTGTCTGACGGGGTACATGCTTGGAGTAAAAGAAACGCTACAACATCGGGTACGTTTTGAAAGTTTTATTGTTCTTTCTCAAGAAAACACATGGCTGCAAATCCCATAATCCCGGTTTCGTTGAGCATTGTATTTGAAGTGCTTTGAACAATGAAAAGCGCTAGAAAAATGCAAAGTGTTATATTGTACCATAAGGCACACATGTGTTGCTTTATGCACTCCTTTTCCCAGGCTGAATATGAGAAAGCATCCTAAAAACTAATGCACTTCCATAAGGACTCACATAATTTCCTGTCCACTTCCGCAGAAAGTTATGTTAAAAGTGTAAGCATCCAAAGAAAGTTGGATGGGGCAAGGAGAGCAATGAGGCAGTTAAAAAAAAAATCAGTAACATACACCAATAAACATGACTACGTAGCTAGAACAATTATGAGAAGTGTATACTTTTGCCCAGAATTGTGGCTTGAGTTTTATTTTGCTCTGGCCAGAGACAAAGACAAGAAAAATTCTAGAATTCCAAAACAAAAAGAAAAGTTTATTTAATTTATATTAGAATTTCAGGAAGAAAAAGTCTGAATGCAAGATGAGGCTAAAAAGAACTTTAAGAGCTTCAGACTTTGAAATACTGAACATGCAAAACAGAAACCAAAATAGACCTGATAATGTATTCATATCCTCGCTGATATGACCCCCTTTCAAAACTTGCTGCTGAAAGAGGACCTATCTGCTCTGATCGGACAAGTTTCAAGGTTTCATAAAAAGTGGCAGCATCATTCTTTTTGGCCGATAGCAACAACTGTCCAAGCCTAACACTCCAAGTGTTCCCATCTAAAAACAGGAAAAAAAAAACATTTTAATACAGCTTAATTACAGAATACAAGTTTAGATGGTTTTTTTTCCTACTTATTACAAGAACACATTTGCAGCATTTATTACAGCTTCAATTTAACATGAGGCTTTTTCACTATATGGACCAATTAACATTTCACGTGCAAGCTAATCTACAAAGACCTTCTTTTAGTCCCCAATCCTACTGGAGCCTAAAGTAAGAGGTGAAGCATATGCGGCGGCAGCTCCAAGAAGCTCGCAGGCACTGACTGTGGGTGGGGGGGAGTAACAGGGCTCATTGAGGAACTAGGGGGTGCATCGGGAGGGAGGGGGGTGGATCTGGCAGCAATTACGAATGCCGTTCTTTTTCTTCCCGCCTCGCCCCCTGGCTCTCCTCAGTCTTACACCAGTTATATAGCTGGCGGGCCTAGGTCTGAGGCAATCAGGCAGCCTACTGGGGATAAATAAAAAATATAAAATAAAAATTAACTCCTGCAGGCAGTCTGATCCCCCCACCATAGCATGCAGTGTGTTCTCCATTGGCGCAGCTGAATGCTAGGTGGCAGGTGATAGGATTGGGCAGTTAGTTTCACAGTGAAAGATGACAACAGATATACCTATATTTAAATCATGTTCATTTATAAGAAAATAAACTTGGCATAGTCTTAGTTCTGTGCCTGGTTTGTCTCCTTTAAAAAAAAAAGGATAACTGCAAAGCTCTAGGGTTTTTCATTTTGAAGGAGGCATGCAAAACTATCCAAATTTCAATATTGTTCTTCAGCAGATATTCACCAATCATCATATTTTGGGTGGTAGTGTTCATAGAAGTCGATACTCATATGGGAATATTTTTAAAATAGTTTTTCAACAAAATATCAAATCACTTGGGGTACGATGGGTCTCCCTATACAGGTGTCCCCCACTGAACGACTTTCTGTCTAACAACCTCCCGGATATACAACAGTGGTCGTTAGACGGAACGTTGTTGGATGCTTTCCCTACCTCTGAAGTTTTAGGCCTCTCTGGAGGCCTGTTCCTGGCCTCTGCAGGCCTCAGAATGGCATGCAGTGGCGTCCATAAGGCACTTCCAGTTTCTGGAAGTTGCTCCCCAAAATCGGAAGTGCCTTACGAAGGCCTCTGCAGGTCATTCTGAGGCCCATAGATGCCAGGAATAGACCTCTGGAAAGGAGCGCAACATGGAACAGGTCTCCGGAGAGGCCTAAAACTTTCAAACTTCAAAATAGCGTCAGGGATAGCGTCGCTTAACAACAGATTTCGAGGAACGCGTCGTTAAGTGGGGGAACACCTATACCTCCAAATATGCATCTATTAAAATGTTTTCCAGAATTATGCGATTCTTCTCTCCCCAGAAACCTCCCAAATATTCTTTCTGAAGGAGGAAAGAAGGATTACTAATTTGCAAAACGCATACAACAAACACTGACTGATATACTGTATAAATATAGGGGGAAACTGAGTCACAACCAACCCCCTGAACAAATATGGCCTTCATTACTGTACAAGTATTCTGTATCAGTTTTAGATAGAAACCTGCAGCTATATAATTTTCCAGTGAATCCCACTGTGCCAGTTTCCAGGCTGCCTCCACTCTGTAGGTGTTTAATTCAGATGTCCACTCAGGTCTGTTAAAATAGAAAGCAAACTTAGACCAATACAAAGGAAGAGCTCATTATTTATTGTTACCTTGCTCTATTTTCATGTACCCTTGTGGTGAACATGGTAAAATCCCTAGCTAGGTGGCAACAAGGGAGGGCGGATCAGACCCAGGAGGGGGGCGAGATCGGCAGTGCCGGTGCACATCATATCCAAACCCCCTTTTTGGGCCTGATATGCCTGCACGGATCAATGCGGACTTCTACCAGTGACATCGCTGACGCAGGTCTGGGTTGACCCGATGAGGCTGCTGGGTCTTACCCTGGGGCAAGGGAACAAATGTTCCCTACCCCAAGGAGACCTCCAGCAGTCAAAAATCCCCTGCAGGATGCAGTGCAGCCCGCGCTGGCCCGCTGCATAGGGATTTGCGCTGGATTTGGCTGCCGTAAAGGGCAGCTAAAGGGCAAAAGGTTGCTGACCAGGCATCCAGAACCAATTTTACCAGAGGACATTTCTCGATAAGTGGTGATGATGGGGCCATGTGTCTTTGTTAGCAAAACTAGATGTATGCTTCAGACCTTGCTGTCTGTCCCCTCCATGTCTTGCCATCCATTCCTTTCTCCATGAGTTCTAGTGCAGACACAATGCCACTGAATGATGCGAATGAAGTTTCCTCTTAGAGCTTGCAAACTGACTTCAAACTATGGTTAGCATTAACCATAGTTAGTGTTATTGCAAACGTAATGCTGAAGCAAGGATGAAGCAAAACAAGGGAACAATGGGGGCAAGCAGAAGGGTCGCACGCTCATTACTGTATATGGAAACTGCAATTTCAGGGAGCCAATGACCAGACTAATACATACCAAGTGTATTATAAGGCATTAAATCATTTAAACAAAAGGAACATATGAGAAAACAATACCTCTTAGCAAGTACTCCATTCACTTGAGTGATTACAGTAGACAATTGACCAAGACCTAACATAGACTTCACCACCCCATGATAATGAATTATCTAGAAGTATAAAAAGAAAACAAGTTCTAGATAGAATTGAAACCATAATGTGACTAAGTATTGAAACCATAAATTCTAAAAAAACTCTAAGTATCAGCATATCTGTCAATCTAGAAATATGGTATTCTGTGTTACATTGTCTGACTAGCAAGAGAGTCTTTAAGGTGCCACAAGACAAACAAATGTATTACAGTATATTGTAGCACTAGCTTTCATGAACTAATAGCCCAACTCAGCCTTGGGCCAAAGAGCTTGCATGTGTCTACAATGGTTTCTACAATGGTTGCATGTGTCTACAAGTGCTTTCATTACTTGCCAAGTGGCCAGTGACTACTGTCTGTACCTAACTGGTGGTTCTGATATTCCAAATATATATGGAATGAATGAGACACTATTCATTGAATGCTATACTGTTTTAGGATGAGAAATTGCTTCCTGTCCTTGGTTTTGGCAACTCATGTGGGCGAGTCTTCAACAGAAGAGGCACTTCACTCCCCAAGTCTCTTACTATTTCCCAGATCACTTTGTTCTCCTAGGGCAAGGGTGGGGAACCAGCGGTCCGCGGGCCGGATCCGGACCCCGGAGCGATCCGGTCTGGCCCGTGCGAGCCTGGACCCGATTCCATCGGGTCCGGCCCGCACGGGTTCAGACCGGAGGCTCCCGAGGCCGTGCTCACCTCACCCGACTCCTTTTCAAACCCGGCTGTTTTTGCGCATGTTTATAACAGCCGGGTTTGAGAAGGAGTTGGGTGAGGTAAGCGCACACGGGGCCGCTGCTGCCGCCATTGACGGCGGTGGCGGCCTGGAGGCTGAAGAGAAGGTAAGATAAGGAGGAGAGCGATGGGGGTGGGCGCTTGCCGGGTGGGTGGGTGGGGGTGGGAGGGAGAGAGAGAGCGTGAGCGGTGGGTGGGTGGGAGAGTGAGCGGTGGGTGGGAGGTAAATTTGGGGGGGGTCAAATTTGCGGGGGGGGGAATCGGTCGGCCTGACAGCCGGCCCGCAGCAAATTTTCCCTATGGGAAAATGGCCCCCCACCGCAAATAGGTTCCCCACCCCTGTCCTAGGGAGTTCCCAGATATGTTTTCTTTTAAGAATACAGTCAAGGCTGCACAAGGTATCTCCAGCCTGAAGCAGCCTACTACCTGTAAATTTCAACCTGCATCTCTTACCACAGATGGACTCCAATATCTAACGCAGGAACTATTTTGATTCTGACAATGTTTCAGGAATACGGGAATTAAAGCCATGTAGTACGGAGCCATGACACGGAGACCTGCTATGGTATTGGAGAACGATTAAAGTTCAAGCTTCTTTTTACTACATGGCTTTAATTACCGTATTCCTGAAACATTGTCAATTGACAGCTGGCCATGAAAGCTTCAGAATGAAATATTTTGATTCTTATTATTCATCTCCACTTCCAAGGGTGGTGTGGAGCAGGACGCCGCAATATGCGTGTAAAAGCCCCTCCCCCTTGCCGGTCAGAGTCATTCCCAGCGGTGAACAACTACCACGCAGGCAGAATGGAGTTGCCCGTGCATTAGCCGTCACCCGCTGGGAATAGGTTTGACTGGCGAGGGGGCGGGGCCGCTTACATACATGTAGCAGCGTCCTGCTCCACTTACGGTTCCACACCACCCTCGGAACACTGGAGTGCTCCAGTAACAAACTACTTCCTGCCTATTTTGTCATCCATAGTGTACACACTAGGTTGGAAACTGTGTGTTTTGCCTTTTATTTCTTTGATTGAAAAACTGTACAATTTTAAAGGAAGAAAAATAAAAATCTGATTTGTATTTTACCTGGTCAGGCTCTAGCTGGATTGCCCTATCATAGCAAGCCGTCGCATCTCTCAATAAACCAATGCTTTCATGCTCAAGGATCTGTTCTTTGAGTGATGGCTCTGCCTTCCGTAATGCACTCACTCCTTCCACGCCATCTGGCTCATGCATAGCTGCATACAATTTCTTCATATGAACAAGACAAACATTACTACTGGAAACGATGCTAGTCTAAGCATTCTACCAGCAAGACATTTGTGCTGCAGTATCAACTACAATTGTGTGAAAAAATTTCCTAGGACATTTAAATGGTACAACTTTGCTTTACGTTGATTTTACTTTATGTTGCCCGAAATATTATTTTTAGAAAAATCATTCTCTCACTTCTGAAAAATTATACAAAATGTCATTTTTCTTTGCTCTTTTACCAGTTTAATAAAGATCTACAAATATGCAAACATAATGGGTCACATGCTTCTCTCAGTAAAAAATAGGCCATATAAATACTCAAACATGAAGTTTATCTTACCCCCCTCGGCAGATCTTGTCTCCCACATAAGCACGACACAGCTTATATGATTTACACATATCCTATGTATGGATATGTTTGCACAATCCTATGTATGTCTAATGGGATTTACTCCCAGGCAAGTGTGCTTAGGATTGCAGCCCCAGCCTATATAAACTTACTTACACAGGAAAAGTAAATTTAAAAGTGTTTATGTTATTAGACAAGGGAAAAATTCTTCACTTGAAGATAGGGCCATAGCTTGGTAGTAGGGAACAAGCATGCTTTGCATGCTTGTCCAGGTTCAATCCCCAGAGTATCCAGGTAGGAATGGGAAGAGACCCCTGTCTGAAACCCTGGGTACTGCTCAACAGTGTAGAGACAATACTGAGCTAGATGACTCGACTTGGTATAAGGCAGCTTAATAAGTTTACTCCACAGCTTCAATTTTAAAGAACCCTAAAAATGGCTACTTCTGTAACAAATGAAGGCAACCTGCCTACTCATTCCATAACCTGGAGAAAGTAATAGTATGAAGCACTGATGTTCATGTTTGTTTTACATTATAACAAAAAGCCGAACCTGCAGAAATCCAAGATGTTCTTGAATGTTTTGTTTCTTTTCCATGATGAATGATTCAAAGTGCATTACTGCTCTTGTGTATGCTTTGGAGCGAAAAGAAGCTGCAGCTAGAGTGTCCTGAGGTATGAGGTCAAGAAAGTGGACCACACTTTGATATTCTCCATATTCTTCATTTGATGCTACAGAACAAACGTTTTAGAAGCGTAGGTGAAGTTTGTAACACCAAAGCTCAGTTCATGCATTGTATTGCCCAAATTCATGCAAGTATTGCCCAAGTGAAACCTCTGACAGTGATTACTGAAGTTGCTATAATATCATGGCCTGTTCATGAATGCTCTAATTAGTGGAGATGTGAAAACGACAAGAGGTTCAAAACACAATTCAGCTTAGTGTGAGCACATGTATGTCCCACTTTGGCTGGGACTAATGCCTCACCTTGGAGCACAAGGCACTGTGTGGGCAGTAGGATCTCAGGACTACAATTCTGAGTAAGAACAGACCCCAAGAGATAGGAAGGCAAAGGGGCAGGAAACTCAGAGAGCAGAGTACAGAAAAACTGGAAACTGAGAGAAGAGAAAGCAGAGCAAGCAGAGGCTTGAAGTAGAGAAAGTCAGAGGATAAGGACCAGGTAATAGAAGGGACCTGTACAAAAAAAAAAGCTCACACAGGATCTAAGCTCAGGAGAAGTTGCATTGGAAGGAGATAGGATAGGTGGCTCAGTGCTGCTCAAAGTCAGGATGTACAGTATTATGTTTTCCTTTAATCTAGTAAACCACCTTGAACTTCCTATCAGGATTGAAAAGGTGGGATATAAATGTTTTAAAATAAGTTGTTTTTAAAAAGGAACAAACTGTACATAGGCACTTTCAAGCAGTTATACTTCATTTTTCCAACTACTGTATTGACAATGACAATGGGGAAGTTAAGTCAGTCAGTTAATTGCTACAGAGTCAAATGATATATAGATTTCAAAGTCTCTACTATGGGTTAAAAAACGCCCGCATGTGCTCTTAGTAGATAGATTGAAAGAAGAAAACAAACCACCAACCTTCATATAAAGGTAGTGCAACAAAGATCTAAACATCAGAAGCAAGGGCAACTGAATTAATCTCTCAGAAACTCCAGCCAATAGTAAAGATTTGTTCAGTTATGCCATTCTATGCACAACTTTGTCAGTGATCCTTTGTTGTTGTTGTGATTGATTTCCTGGCATAATTTAAATTTGTTTATGGAAGTAGTTTCACATGTGGTCTAAAAGGCAATCTTATCCCCACAAAAGACTTTATCAAGACCAGGTGCAACTGGTCTTGGTTATTGGCAAGTGACAATGTTTCTTTGCTCCTTCTTTTGAGAAACTAATTTAAAAGTGGGTCCAACATTTTAAAAACAGCTGAAACAAGAGAATTACCAACCTCGCAGTTCCACATTATCTTTGTTTAACTTCCTAGCAGGTTTCTCAGCACAGAGGTTTTGGAATTTATACCTAGCCCACTGCGTTAGATGATCAAGCATGGAGAATACTGTCTGAGTGCTTAAATGACTCAGATCCGAGGCACTGTCCTCACAAAGTCTGGTACAGGTGTCATCCTTTTTCAGAACAGCCATGATTTCTACATAAACCTGGAAAATGTTTAAGAAAAAGAGAACTCACAATTTTCTTTGGTGTTACTAAGTTTCACACAATTCAGAAAAAACTCAGGGCTGGTTTATACTATCCTGGTCACATGGAAGGCACTGGAAAACATTTATCTGTGGCAGCAATTACAGGGGAGAAAAGGAGGTATTGTAGGTAAAAAGAGTGACCACACTGTTCCTCTCAATGCTTACCATATTGATCTCCTGATCATGTGGACGGTCATGCCATCACCAGCAGAAAGGAATGGTGGCAGTACTGTAGACTCCAAGTGACTTAGGAAGATGACACAGTAAGCATTTTTACATGTTTACATTTAACATGGAGAGCTGCTGTCACCAGAAGCATTTTCCAGAAGCTTCCAGACATCTGGAAGGTATAAACCAGCCCACAAGCTGACATCATAACACAATGCTATCTAGGTTGGTTTTGTCCTGTATTAGGAGAGGGTGTTGTGTAATAAAATGATGACTGTAACAAAATCCAAACAGCATAATCTGATGTACTCCGAAGTAAATTCCAAAGCTCAATAAGGCTTATTCCCAAGCAAGTGTGCATAGAACTGTAGCTTAAAAGAATCTTTACTCAGAAAAATATGCATCATATATGTTGTTCTTGCCAACAAATGTAGGTAGGTTGCGTGAAGAAATTTTGCAAAAAGTTGGACAATACGTTTTAGGCTGAAGGCTACGATGTGCAGTAAAAACACCAGAACAAGGAGCTGCATTTCATAAGGACATCTGGAACTAACATTTTTTTGTTTTACAGGTAGTCATCTTGCTAGCTAGCTGACTTCCTACAGCAAAAATCATAGCTACAATGTGTGTGAAAACCAGGAATGTGGATCAAGTTTCTGGGTCCAAGTCTCAAGTCAAGTCCCAAGTCTTTGCCCTCATGTCCCGAGTCTTTGGATGTGAGTTGCGAGTCCCTATCTATTTAATGGGGAAAATGGGTTTAAACCTGAATAAAATTGGACTTGTCGTAAAAGGCTCCAAGTCTCGAGTTGAGCCTTTTACAAATCGCCGAGTCAAGTCATTGACGCGACTTGAGTCCGTGTCAATAGACTCAAGTCTACATCACGGGTGAAAACTGAGTATAGAACTAAGGGAAGCGATTATCAGTTATTCTAGTATAGCTGCCACCTCCTTCAATGGGAAAACACTGGAAGTATATAACTCTCACCTCTTGCTGATCCTCCTGATTGCATCCCAAAAGAACATAGACAAGAATGTGTGGAAGAAGATATATTGTCACCTTGAAGTCATTCTTCATCATAATACTGCAGCAGTTGAAAACCTTGCTGGCAAGATCATGTCGCACCTGGAGTATTTTCAGCACAAATTTACTTTGACAGGCAAAAACACATACACTAGCACAGCTGATGAGAGGTTGGACAGATTCAAGGAGGAAAAGACCATCACAGGTTACAAGCCATAAGAAACCTCCTGGTTTTAGAAGTGGGTTTTCTCTGTGCCAGGTGCAGGGGAGTGGCAGCAGGAAACAGGTTATCTTGTTGACCGTGTGCTCCCTGAGGCATCTGGTGGGGCCACTGTGTGATATAGGAAGCTGGACTAGATGGGCCTTTGGCCTGATCCAGCAGGGCTCTTCTTATGTTCTTATGTTGTAGAGAAGTAACATTACAAGCCCACTCCAAAGTTAAGTAATTGCTCACTACTCTTACCTTTGTTATAAGGTAACCAGCCCAAGTTGCTGACCATTCTGTGAAGTTTTTGCCTAATTTGCTCAAATAAATTGGCTTCTTCACCTTAGACCAGTTTACAGCTTTCTGGTAACTCTTGTATCTGTAAACATAATTTCCAAAACTGATTAACAGGAAAGGAAGAACAATGAACCAACAGTTTGAACCAGTTGTTTTCAGTTTCAGGTATTTCACACAAGAACTTTTTTTAAAGAATATTTAATTTATTCAATTTATATCCCGCTTTTCTCTCCGAAGGGCACCCAAAGTGCTTTACAAAAACAATACAGATAACTATAAAATACATAAAATTTAAAATACATATAACAATATTTTTATTTATTTATTTTTCACATTTTTATACCGCCCTTCCTCCAAGGAGCTCAGAGTGGTGTACATATTTCCTCCCCTCCTTTTTGTCCTCACAACAACCCTGTGAGGTAGGTGGGGCTGAGAGATAGTGACTGGCCCAAGGTCACCCCGGAAGCTTCGTGGCTGAGCGGGGATTTGAACCTGGATCTTCCAGGTCTAAGTCCGACTCCCAAACCACTACACCAACCTGGTATATTAAATACATACTGCACAATCCTAGCCATGTTTAGTCAAAGTTCCACTGAATTAAATGGGTTTTAGACCCTAGGAAATATGTTTAATTTACCGAATAAAATAAGACAAAACAAAAAGGCATTTAAGGATGTATCCTAAAGTACTTCTTCGAATCATAAAATAAGCTGTGTTAAAAAAAAATCGCCCTTTCCCTCGGCAGCTCCTACATTCCTTGAATGTCTGCTCTTGAAGGTCCACCAACCATCAAACATATTTTTGAGTTTGTGTATTTTTGGAGTGTGTATAGGGGCACTGGCGTCACTAGACGCGCGTCACCCTGGTGCGGGGACGCGCGTCACCCCCCCAGGGGTGCGACGTTATAGGCGCGGGGGGAGGGGGCCATCCGGCTCCCCCCCCCGCATCGCGTCGCCCCCCTCCGGATGCTCCGAGGCCGGCCCGGGAGCCGGCCTCGGAGCGTCCGACCCCGTCGGCGCTCCAGGGCCTTCTCGCAGACCCGTTTTGAGGGCTTTTTGCCCTCAAAACGGGTCTGGGCATGCGCGAAAATCCGGGAAATACCCGGATTGACGCGCTGCCTGGGCCTTCGTTCAGAAGGCCCTGGAGCGCCGACGGGGTCGGACGCTCCGAGGCCGGCTCCCGGGCCGGCCTCAGAGCGTCCGGAGGGCGACGCGCGTCACGGAGGTGACGCGCGAGGGGGTGCGCGCGTCACCCCATGACGCGCGTCACCCCATGACGCGCGTCACCCCCTGGCGGCCCGCCCCCCCGCCACGCCCCAGTGACGCCCGTGTATAGGGGGCTGCCGAGGCAAGGGAAAAATCAGTAAAAGTCATTCCTCCCTCCTTGCACAAAACACAACTTCTACAAACAAAAGAATGATTTAGGATACAACCTTTATTTTTTATTCAAAGAGAGAAGAAGGTTTCAGGGATGGTACTGCATAATTTGTATGCAATGGAAGATAATGCATAGAACACTTAAATCTATATAGAACACCTACCGTGTATTTAAATGAGGTTCCAGTATTTCCTGAACATGATCAGGAAACATTTTCCAAAGCTTGGAGCCTGGACAGTCACTGGCTGCCTCCCTACAATCATAAATAGATAGTAACTCCTAAAAAAAAAAAAAAAAAAAAAAGAGAGAGAGAGAGAGAATGGCTTACATGAACTAGTGCTGTGCAAGGCAGCTATTCACCATATTTATCCTTAGGAAATAAAACGTGTTCAAAGCAAAGAGAAGAGCTTCCATTGCCAGAGTCTTTTTGGGTACTAGAAACATTTCAGTTCAGCCAACACAGTCAACTATGGTTGCACTGTTATTTATTTATTTAATTTAAAAAAATTATGCCCCGCCTTATCCTATGCCGAAGTCAAATGCCCAAGGCGGCTTACAACAGAATTAAAATACATAATTTAAAAATAATACATAATAAGTTTAAACAATACATAAACTAATTTTTTTAAACAATTAAATCCACTGGGGGGGGGCGGCGGCGACAGTATGGAGCAGAGAAGCAGCAAGGCATAACATCTTGAGACACAAGGGACAGACAACAACCCATCCCCCAAATGGTAGATGAAACAAAAACGTTTTGAGCCCTTGCCAAAACGTCATGAGGGAGGGGGAAGTTCTCAGATCCCCTGGCAAGGAGTTCCACAACTGAGAAGGCTCGCCCATGTGTTGCCACTCCCCTAACTTGCGATAGAGGTGACACTTGCAGGAGAGCCCCCTCAGATGACCTAGTGGCGCCATTACTCCCTTGAACATTACTCCCTTGTTATGGTCATGTCTCACGATCACATGCTCCATCCTCTCCCCATCACACTCCAGTGATCTTCACCATTGGGGTTACGACCCCAAGGTCCGGCGGGAGACGTCTTTCCCCTTAAATTAAGAGAGTGGCGACTCGGCAGCGAAGTCAGGAAGGCAGCAATGTCACTGCAGGGTTTGTGCCACCGCTGCTGCCAAGTAAAAAAAGGGGGTTGGTTTTACCCGGCGGCAGCAGCTGGAAACGCCGCACAACCTGGATTCTCTCCATCATCACTGGATAAGTCCATAGACCACTTTTTTTTAACTTAGTTGGTGGCAGTGGTACGAACCCAGAAGTGCCATCACCACTGAGTCGCAACACTTACGGCAACCTTTACCTTTGGGTAAAGGTTGCTGATCACTGCTCTACGCCCCTTGCTCATTCCAAATCGAAACTTCATTACCAGATTTGCAGCAACTATACAGTTTCCTGAGACATCAGAGAAATGAATCTGGGAAATTATGGTTACTGTAAACTAGAAGCCACAGTTTTTTGAAACTGGATTTCCACTGCTACTTTGGATACTAACAATCCTTTGCCTATTCAAACATCATGCTAATCTGCATCTATTGCAAATCAAGAAGCGAGGGTTGGAATTAGAGCATGCAAAAAAAGGGAAGAGTGAGTGCATTAGGCCAAGGCATGGCCAACTATGGCTTGGCTATATCATCTGAACCAGGCCATTATAATGCCATTTATCTAGTAATTAACTGTTCCAATTTCAAAATGCAATAAATGGATGAAGTTTACTGGATGCACTATGTCATTTTGTGCAATCAGTATTTTAACTGAAACTACATGCTGAAATGAAGAGAGCTCAGCCAAAGCTGAAGGCTGGAAGTGGGAACACAAGTGATGAAGAGGGCACTGGGACTATCACTTCTGGAAACACCAATGCAAGGGACACAATGGAGAAGCACAATGGAGGTTCTATGCATAGCTTCAGGTGTTTTCTTAATAGACTATAGCAGGAAAGAGATTGTTTATACACAAACCAGCCTCTCTTACCTGAATAGCATATGATGCAGAATCCTGAGCCCGGACATTGTCAGCATAAGCAAGAAATGCTCTTGTCAATTCCATTAATAATCCATAAGCAAAATATGGATCTTCCACGCCAGTCTCAGGGGGAAAAAAAGTTAGACTTCTTAGATTACCAACTTTTGTTAATACCCTCAGAGTCAAATCCTAACTCCCCCCTGCTGATGCAGCCACACCACCAGAGCACACGCTGCATCCGGGGGGGGGGGGGGAGCGGTCCTGGAGGTCTCCTCCAGGTAAGGAAACATTTGTTCCCTTGCCTGGGGGTAAGTCTTTGCTGCCCCACTGTGTCTACTCAGACCTGCACCACTGACTTTGCTGGTGCAAGTCTGAGTGGACTCAGGAGGGCGGATTGAGGCAGGGAAGGGCAATAGGTTATTGGAAGCGAAACTACCACCGATACTGACCCCTTTCTGGCCACAACACACTCCCATCCATGTCCTGGTCTCTGCCATATCCCCCCCTCCCCGCCTCGTTCCTGCCCCCTGCCGACTTACCAGCACTGGAGCGTTGTCAGATTTAGTTTGTGGCGGCATGTTGCCTTTCACGATCACCATAAAGCATGCTGCACTGCCAGGACGCAGGTTCTGGCAGCACAACAGGCCTATAAGACTGGGTCCTCAGTCTTGTTGCTACTAATGCCCATTGACAGTGAAATTCCTATGCATGTCCTCTCAGATGTAAACCCACTGAGTTTAATGGGACTTACTCCCAGGTAAGTGTGTATAGGACTGCAGTCTATGACTAGTTTCAACATGAAATTACAAGAGGAATTCTCAAGAGGCGCTGAAGTACACAATAAAAATCAATGACAGTATCGAGTTTGGTCACTACATCTGGAACAGAAGCAGCTAAAAAGGATCTCTCTTCTGACCCTGAGCTGTCCAAGAGGAGATCAGGAAAGAAGCTAATAAGAAAGGACCATAGCAGACTCTATACTTTTCATCTGAGGCTATATTATCATTCCTCACCACAAACGTGTGCCCTTTTCCTTGGTTGTTGCTTGTTGAAAAGTCCAGCCTGCCTGGATCTACAGCTCCCAGTTCACCTAAACATTCGCCACAAAGCAGCCGTGCATGAGAATTCACATCCTGGCAGCCAATGAGAAGGGCAGTTACCAGCTGAGAAATAACTGGCTCAACAGTTTCGCTGTCCGTTGCATATTTTATCAGCTTATCCTAAGGGGGGGGGGGAGAATGGGACAGAAATAAGTTATACATTTACACTTCATATTAAAATGCTTATTTTTTATAATCACTTTTCCATGTGGTGCAGCATTACAACAAAGAATATTTTCACATGCACGCGCGGAAGAATAATTGAGGAACATATCCTTTAAGACCACATTAGATATTGCAGAAAATGCATACCTGCCATCATGAATCAATTCACCATTACACTACATTTCTCTGCTTCGAACCAGGAGTGACCAATGAGGCAGAGCAAGGAAATGCAGTGCCATAAAATATAATGATGTCATGACACAAGGTAGGTTTAAAAGTCATAATAGAAAGGAAAGGGGGATGTACATAGAGACAGGCTACAGTGGAAATGGGAGGTACTATAGCTTTAGTTTGTGGCGGCATGTTGCCTTTAGTTTGTGGCGGCATGTTGCCTTTCACGATCACCATAAAGCATGCTTTATGGTAGAGCACATGCTTTGCAGGGTCAATCCAGACATCTTCAGGGAAAGGATCTCAAGTAGTAGAACTGGGAAAGATTTCTGCCTGAAATCCTGGGCTGGATGAATCAATGGTCTGACTTGTTATAAGGCAGATTTAAATATTGGAGGAACTCTCTCTTAACACCAAATCAGTGCTGAGTAATCCAAAAGCAAGCCAAGTCTCAAATCATTAACATTAGAGAACGTTCTTCAGAATACTTCTTATTGTCCACTAATCATTCAGTAAGCACACTTACATGCTTGGAGATGGAATTAAGAAACAGATACTTTAAAGCAGTGGTGGCCAACCTTTCAACATGAATGCTGGCCCTTTAAATGGTTGCATAGGTGAGGGCATTTCAACAGGTGCAGCTGCTTTAGCAGCACCATCAGCACTTGCAGCTGCCAAGATTCTGTCTTCTACACAACTCTTAAGTAGCCCTAATGGTGGAAGGTTGGCCACCCCTGCTTTAAAGAGACAGAGAGAAAGAATGCATCGCATACAAATCTTTTTTCTCTTGTCAGGTTGACACTGAAACAACAAGCTTGCTTACTGTGTGGTAGGTAACTGAATATCACGTAATTTATCTAGTAAGGATCACCTTTCCCAGCAATACTGACAAGAGGAAAGGAAGAAAGAAACAAACAGTGAACTGTAAGAATAAGTGAATGGGAGCTTTAAAACCTTTGAGAAAACAGACATATTATCTTCCTTTATTAGCTGGGAGCAAAAGAATGCTGTTCTGATAAAATCAGAATCAAAGATAAAAAAAGTTTCCCTGGATCACAAGCATAATGTAGCTTTCTTAAGCTCAGAAAAACATTTTTACATATCCTTCATTCTGACAATCAAAGGGTAGCTTTATTAATATGAAGGGATAGTGGATATTGCTATCTACCTGGTTGCTAGCTATAAGAGAGTTTATTTGCCTCAGCAAGAGAAAGGTGGGATAAAAATCTTTTAAATAAATAAATTTCAAAACCAACAGTAGCAGATGCTGCTGTAGACAATGGTTGGGTTCACACAAAACCATGGTTTGTTCAGTAATGATACACGTTTTGCATTATGTTTGAACCACAGTCTTCCCACAAATTGATTCATTTGGAGCCAACAAACCACGATTTGAAACCATGGTTTGAAGTTGTTTTCTAAACCAAGATGAGACTACGTAACTATGGTTTTTGCATTCTATCAGAATTCACATACCATTGATAAACTACAGTTAGAGTTTACTGCCCCTCAGATGTCACTGAACCATAGAGATGGGAGTGAACTTCTGTAGCTGAACGTTGAGCAGCTAAGAAACAAAGCAGACAAGCAGTTCTAAACCATGTTGTACATCTGAAATCTCAAGTCACATTCCAGGATCTTAACTATAGTTGGCAAAACTATGATTTTGCATTACATCTGAACCTAGCCAGTACCATGACAGACCCTTAACTGCATTCATATTTATGAAGTATCTCAGAATGTTCAACTGTTACTCATCATTAGATTCAGAGGTTCACAGATGTACATACTTGGTTTTTATACAATGTTTCCCTCAGACTGGTGAGAGCATGGATCCGAACATCTACATTCTCATGCTGAATGGCTCTCATGGAGAGTTGTAGTACAGTCTGTAAGTCTGAACTCCTGGAGGACTCCTAAGGAAAAAAACCCCATATACAATAAAACTCCAATAGTCCAGCAACAAAACAGCCAGGACCTGGTGAACTCTCCAAGCCCCAAAGCTCCTCGAACAATGTTGGTGGCACCCCAAGCCAGCATAGGCCTCCCCCTCCTCCACAACTCTCCTACTCCCACCCAGCCGCTAGTAGGTGCAAAAGGAGCCATCTGTACTCGCCACCAAAGCTGCCCAAGTCCCGAGACTGCACAGCAAGCTCCTTCTCCCAGTGCTACCCAGCACCCCCAGAAAGTGGGACAAAAAGGAGATCCCGACAAGAGAATAGCCCCAGGTCGCAAGCTGTGGATTATATCTGACAATACGGCACAACCCAGGTCCCAAAAGGTAAATTAAAATGCATATCAGAATTAATATTGTGAATTAAAATGCATATCAGATTTTTTTGAAAACCATTTTTTTAGCCATCATATTTTTACAGTGCAATCCTATGCATGAGTACTCAGAAGTCTCACTATGTCTATGGGCCTTACTCCCTTGTAACCATGTTTAGGATTACATTCTAGGGACTGAACCTGGAGCCTTCTGCATTATTAAACCTGTGCTCTAGCCCCTCCTTAGTTTTCCCCCTTCCCTCACAACAACTTTATAAGGTAGATTAGGATAAGAAATAAATGACTAGCCCAAAGTCACCCAGAAAGCTTTGTGTCTGGGATTTGAACTCAGCTTTTCCCAACACTCTATCTACTACATATGTCTTAGCAGCAGAGACAATCTGACACTGTATATTCTAAGTCTAACCAATTTTAATCAGTAATACAAAAGCATTTCAGAACTAGAAGTTCAGTCCCTCCTTCACTTAATTACAAATCCAAACTTGTTCACTGATCAAACAAAGAGTTCTGATTGTTTATGGTTGCACTATTAATCTTACAATGGTGAAGGGTATAAGGTAATCTTACAGATAAACTAACAGGTTTTCTAAAATACAGTGAAATCTATACCTTTCTATATTCCTGAAGAACGGTTTGGATTTCTTTTAGCTCCGGATGGTCAGGAAGAAAATATATTTCGTGTAGAAAGTCTTGTACTGCATCTCTAAACAAAAGATATTAAAAAAAGTTATCAGAAACCTATAGAATGAACTTAAAAACCCTAAAATGGAGGTGGTAGTATACTTTTGAAGTTTAGTTTCTTTATAAAAAAAATTATATTATTTTCCTTATAAAAATGTCTAAGGTGGCATATAACATAAAAACACAATACCATGGAACAAAAAAATTATAAACATCACCCCTGGCTAAAAGCTTGTTTAAGAGAGAAATTGGTAAACAAAGAGAGATGAACACACAAGCCTAGAAAGCCAAAAAGGCGCCTCTCTCCCATGCCCCAGTCAGTCACATCTCTGAAAACAGGACGCACCTTCCCAAAGACGGACCAACTCCTATGGAAGAAGCAGTCCTTTTGGTACCCTGGTCCTACTTCTGAGGTGTGGGAGACTTGCAAGTGGATCCTGAACAAATGCACCCAACATTGTTGGATCCCACATTCATTCAATAGTTTGGGGAGCTGTGACATTATTGGAAACTACTATTACTGCTGTCAAAAGAACTTTACAAAAAATGTAAATACATTTCCAGTGAAAAGAAGGATATCTAGTGAAAAGCAGTAACACTGCAGCCAAGTAAGCAGGTTTTGGGTTCGAAGATCTCAGAAGCCAGAGAGGTGTTTGAATAAGACTTCCAGTGAAGGGCTTCAGGACCCCACACAACTCCATGTGCTAAATATGATTAGTCGAATCAGAACAAGCAGGCAAAAGTTCTCAATTTGCATAATTTATAGAGGCTGCAGAATTTGAATTATACAGCGTCAACTTTTTTTTGCCACAGAATGCACACAGCCCTGACCAGAGCACCCTCTCAGTGTCAGTAAGATACCTCCAAAGCAGTCTTAAAAACTTTAATATTGCAATACCTGTTCTCAACTATGAGAAAGCGGAAGACTGCTGCAGTCTCTTTCGGCTGAACATGCATGAGGGGCAACAAGGCTACTATCACGTGACTGAGAAGGGAGCCAAGATGAGTCTGGTCCAAGCATCGTACGAAGCAGTCCCAAGCCCTAAACAAGGGGGGGGGGAGGGGAGAGAGAGAGAGAGAGAGAGAGAGAGAAAGAACCACACTACATTTAACACACTGTTACTTAGGCAGGATTGGACTGTTAACATTGGTTAACCTTGTGCATAGCACAGATTCACAGGAGGTCACAACGAAGCACTTAGACTGTGATAATAAATCACTGTTCCAGCACACAGTTTTCTTACTTGCAACACAACTCTGGGAAATCATCTTTATATCTCAGTCCTGTCCTGAGCGTAGTCATCATCTTCACTCTCACTGCGCTTATGTGTTTGGAACCCATAAGCTTCATTAAAGCCATCAAACTGTTTAAAGCCTACAATTGAGAAAAGTCAGAAACTCAGATAAAACAGCAAATTGGCAGCAGGCAAACAGTAAAAAAAAAAGCACTATCCACTTCTGCTTTGTCAACCAACAGTGGGGTTATAAAGGAATGTTCTAAACTGGGTTCCAGGACACTTGCTAGGGAACATCTAGCTTCAGAAGCAGAGCAGAACGAGTTGGAAGAGAATAATCATACATGCAGGATCAAATCAAGAGGTTCACAATGAAAGCAGAAAGCTATGGAGAAAACACTGACTCTCTTATGGCACAATCTTGTCTAGAATTTAGACCATCTAGGGTGTCGCAAATATGCCGCAAACCATGTTTGCGGCACCCGTCAAGTAGGTGGCACCACTCTACCCGCCCCAGAACGAGTGGAGTGCCTGCCAGGGAAGGTAGATTCCCCGCCGGGTGGTGGTGGGGAGGAGGGAGGGCGGAACAGGGCGATGTGGGAGGAGGGAATTGGTTGGCTGGGTCTGGGAAGGGGGAGGGATCGGCAGCTCCGCTGAAATCCTATCTCCCTTCCCGGACCTGGCAATCGTCACACGGCCCACTCAAATGCAAAATAGCTGGTGTATATTCGAGTAGACCAATCGGGGTAGCTGGGGCTCTGCTTCCCCCGAGGAGTGCTCCAGCCACGCCGGTGCTGGGTACGATGCAGCGGGGGCTTTGCAGCCTACCTAGACAGGACTGTGCTGTCCAGCATTGGCCATAAGCTACTTAACTGGTAGTTACCATTACCAGCCAGAGAGGAAACACCACATACAAGCATCAGCAGTCACTCAAGGGACTACCCCACAAAGTTTTTGTCACCAGCTTAAATCTTTTGGTGCCCTACCTTCATTGTTGCAGATTAATTGAAAAAACTAAAAATAATAGACCCAGAAAAGTAAAACTCCAAATATGACCATACCTGTTCTGCTTTCTAGACAGAGGGTTTACTCACCATTTTCTTATCTTCAATACCAATACTGGAGCTCAACAACTGCATGTTGAAGAAAGCTAAGATGCCGAGCAATTTTGGTTGCAGATAATCAGCCTAAATATTTATGAAAATAATACTGTGAGATTATTTTGAAGTATTTTTAAAATGGTACTGTTAACGTTTCACCTATTGGCTCTTAAATGTGCAGTTGTATTTTCGTTCTGTTACTAAATAGCAATTTGAGATAAATTATTTCCCATTCATGTCATAACTAACAACAGAGAAGATAGTGAATACTGGATATGGTGACTATGTAATCTCCTACTGCAGAGCCAACTCTGGGAAATCACTCTGGAAAAAAAGAACTTCCCCAGATAAATTGAATAGTGATCTGCCGGTATGTTCATCAAAGAGTGAATGCTTTCTAACATAACCACTGGTCCAAAACTGTTCTGTATTTAACCAGGGTAATTTACTAGGAATACACTAAAGTGTCCATAACAATTACTTTCTAGCAACATAGAACACTCTTGTATATCGTACTAGAACATACAAGAGCCAGAGTACTGTGCAGAGCATCACATCCACAGCAAAACAATGTGGGATATGAATAAAAGTTATTAGCTTCTCATCCACTCATCTCCAAGATATGCCTCTATTAAAAACTCTTCTCCAAATGCAATGGAATGCCATCTGTGCTGCATGTTTTAAAAGGATGTACAGGTGTCCCCCGCTTAACGACGGGGATACGTTCTGGAAAACCTGTCATATAGTGAAACTGTCATTAAGCGAGTCCTCAATGTAACACAGAGGAGTTGTAATAGGGAATGAATGGCAAACATAGTGTGCATTATAAGTGTAACACAAAGCACAACAAGATTTCTACCCATCAATGGAGGTAGAAACACACACACGAGTTAGATGACTTTTTTGCATTTAAAATACAGCTCGTGCCAACCTAGCAGTTCCAAAGCATGTCAATGCGAGTAGATAAATAGGTACTGCTTGCGGGAAGGTAAACAGCGCTCAGTGTTCCAGCTGCATGCTACGCGCTGCGGCAAGGAGAGTCATGCCGGCCACATGACCTTCAGACAACGCTGGCTCTTCGGCTTTGAAATGGAGATGAGCTCCACACCCTAGAGTCGGACACGACTGGACTTAATTGTCAGGGGATACCTTTACCTTTTTACTGTAGCTTTAATTCTTTGTTTACACTTTGTGAACCTCCGTCATATATGCGGATCGTCATTAAGGAGGGGGGACACACACCTGTACCATACAAGTGCAAGTCATCCCTTTCCTCTAAATAGCACAGAGGTAACTGTGATGGCATTGCTGCTTACCATTAAGTCAGAAGAGGTTATATCCTTAGGTCCCTGATATGGGTCATCGTTAGATGCAAATGAAGCCAGAATGGACAAACCATTGAAGACTTGCTGATAGTGCTCTCCTATACGTAGCAATAATTCATTATGCAATCCTTGATAGTCCTGTCTCAGCAAGCTTCCCAGTTCTATCTCTGTTTCATTCTGTAAAACACCAATGCAAAACGATGAATTGGACAACATCCAAGTATATGCATAAATTATAGTACACTGTATACCACTAAGTAGGAAAGGCACCATCAAATCCAGGAAGATGCCAGCATGACTCCCAAGCACCGTTCTCTTTAAAGGGGTCTGCGCCAGTGCACGGACTCCTTCAGCAGCTGCGCAGCATCGCAACTTGTCACAATGTCACCTCCGGATGCTTGGTGATGACATCATGTCATCACGGAACATCCGGGTTGCTGAGTTCTACACTGCACGGAGCTCAGCTTGGAGATGCACCGCTGCGCCCCTTACTGGGAATACTGCTCCCAAGTGGAGTCAAGTATAAAAGGCAATAAGATTTCCTTCAGAAAATGGAAGTCTTTCCCCAAATTAGGACAGCAAAAAGAAACACAAACTCTGTCAAAAGAAATTTAAGTGAGCAATAAGGGATGCAGAGAAAGAATAGGTGGAACACAATAACAGAAATAATAAGGGATGAGGTTCAGAGCATATTGACAAATTATGGTAATCATTAACAAATCACCAAGTTCAGATTAAGGAACTCAATTGTAAAATTGCTGATCTTCTAATGTGTAACTTGTCCTTTCAATCAGCCTTCATGCTAGAGGAGTGGAAGGTAGCCAATGCAACACTAATTTATAAAAAGAGATCCAAGAAATTACAGACTGGTCAGCATAATTAAAGATAAACTTATTAAGCATAGATGAATGAGCCTTGGTGGTGGAGAATCAACATGGCTTCTGGACACACAAGTCCTGCCTCACTATCCTTCTAGAGTGCCTTTTGAGGGTGTCAACAGGCATAGGGATAGAAACAATCCAGCTGATATTATATACTTGGACTTTCGACAAAGTCCCTCTCCAAAGACTCTTGAGTAAATTTAACAGTCATGGCATAAGTGGGACAGATCCTCTTACAGAGTGGAAACTGATTGTGGAAGATTTAGGACAGACAAAAATACGTTTTCACACAGTGTATAGTCTGTGGAATTTGTTGCCACAAGATGTGGTGATGACTACTAGCTTGGATGGCTTTAAGGGGAGATTGAACAAATTAATGGAAGATAGTGATTGCAATAGTCATCACAATTCAGCAGAAGAGTCTGGCTCAGTTGGGAAAGCTGCTGCCTTCAAAGCCCAAAGACCGGTGAACTTGATAAGTTCGAGACACGCCGCCGGCAAAAAGCTGTGAAAGCCTCCAGGAGGAGAGATAAGAGCTCCCAGCTGCGTCAGTCGAGTGTGGGAGGTGCCAGCCAGCAGAACTGTCAGACTGTAAAAAGGATACCACCTGGAAAGTAGCCGTTCATGAAAGATTGGACACTTATATATTGTAAAAAACCCCAAGGGGGGTTAGGACAGCCTGCCCATGTACACCGCCTTGGATTAAAGTTGGAGGAGAAATCCAATGACCAAGAAAGGCGGTATATAAATACTGTATATATTAACTAGAAGCAATTGATAGACCTATGGGCTACCTCAACAGGTACCTCTGCAGCAGGAGTAAGTCTTTGAATACCAGTTACAGGGAAACAATGATGGGAGACATGTATGCCTTTCTCTCCTGCTTGTGTGCTTCCAAGAAGCCTTTAGTTGATGGCTGTGGGAAACTGTATGCTGGACTGGATGGGTCTTTGGTCTGGTTCAGCAGGACTTTTCTTATATTCTGACATACAGAAAATGCAACCTCTCAGTTAAGTATCACAGGAAAACAGACTAGTGACTTCACCACAATCCTACCTCCAGAGTCAACTGAAAACTCCTACAGCTTTCTAGGAGAAAGACTATTCTCAACATCCATCAGTAGGATGACCTTGGTGAGTAAGTCAATTTTGGTTATGCAGCCAAGAATAATAGCAGCTATAAACTGAGGCCTGTTTTTGCCTACATAAAGAACTTCCCAGATACCTCACTGGTTCAATAGGTTATTGCATGCTTGCACTAAGTTCTGGGTGCAAGGATGTCACTTATGTGTGTTTCGATGTCAATGCAACCCCCAACCTGTTCACTCTTAACGATTCAAGCTTTTGTATACACAATTCAACAGTTACCTTGAGATAGTGGAGTGCTCGCTCCAGCTCATCCTTACTACAGAAGCAGACTAGATGAGAGAAGATGTACTTGAAGTTGTTGATGAGGATCTCTCTGCGGTTTACATTCAGCTGTTTTGCAATCGTTCGAATAAGCACAGAAGCGGCAGGACTGGCCTTGGCAGCAAGGTCAGGCAAAAGATCCTGGAGAATCCTCTGAAAAAATAAGGAGGTAGTTGCTGCTTTGAAATCTCATTCCCATCCTTTGGGTCAGTGAAAATACACTTCTCTACTTCTTATAAAAACAGAGTTAAGAAATGTACGTGCTCCAAGACATTTTTCAACAATGGGAAAAAAGTTCAAACAGCTGCTGCTAAGCATTTGTATAGTGCTTTTGAGTGTTCAACGTGTTCCACATCCTGCTGTAAATCTTATGATCCTAGCCTGTAGGGGGAAGGACCACAGCTCTGTAGGAGAGCACATGTTTTACATGCCGATTGCTCCAGGTTCAACCTCCAAGTAGATCTCTGCCTGAAATCCTGAAAAAAGCCACTGCCAGTCACTGTACCGAGGAAGATGGACCAACGGTCTGACAGTGTAAGACACCTTCCTATGGTCAAGGTAAATATTATCCCTATGTTGCAGATAGGAGAGGGAGATATTTCAAAATTAAGGGGCAGACCATCCATGATGGAGGCAGCCACAGATAATCATGCATATGTCTGCCCCAAAATGTCTCATTTGACCCCCAAGTCCTCCTTTGGTTTTATAGCCAGAGGCCTCCTTTTGTATACTGGCAATAGCAGTTGTCTCACTCCAGCGTCACCTCCTGAAATCTTCTGCAGAATCAACTACCTATCCAGCAGAAAGACACAGCCATCAAGCAACACTGACTGCTTTTGAAAGACGCCTTCCTAAAACACATTTGATTCCAAGCTTGTTTATCTTGTTGTCTTGTGCTCCCTGAGGCATCTGGTGGGGCCACTGTGTGATACAGGAAGCTGGACTAGATCCAGCAGGGCTCTTCTTATGTTATTATAAGCTGAAAGAAACCTTCCCAGATAAATTTGGGAGAAAGAGGAGGAAGGTCCACAGATAGGGTTGTAAGTGTAGAAGGGAAAATCCTGGAAAGATTTGCTTTGAACTTCATTTCCCTTCCAGAAACAAACAAATGTGGGAACCCAACAAGTCTAACTAACCCTAGGTCACAACCTGCAATTCAAAAAGGAAAGAACGTTGCGCTAGGAAGCACAGCAGAGAAGACAGAAGGAAACTTAATGTTACATTCCAAAGGAATACTATCAACTTACACTGAGAAAACGATTGAGATCTGGAAAGTCAAAGACATTGGCAATTTCAGATAATGTGTCCAGGGCTGCCTCCCTCTGATGAGCAATCTCTTTTTTCTGCATTTCATTGCTTTGGCAGGGAGCATTAGAAAGCATTGCCATTTGATTGGAGTGTAGTGATTCCACTAAAAACTAAGCATTGAAAAACATAATTTTACTATTAATTTCTAACGAAAGAAATTCTTACAGCGCAATCCTATGCATTCTTACAGGCTGCAGAAACAAGTCCCACTGTATATCCCAGGTAAGTGTGCATGGGATTGCAATCTTACTTTGTAAAATTATTACAAAAACCACTCAGCTGATTAGATAAAAAGCAGCTTATTTCTTCCAACATTTGTTAGCTCAAACTTTCATGGCCAGCATGTATTATTAAAGAATGTCTTTATTCTTTATTATTCTTTATTCTTTATTATTATTATTCTTTATTATTCTTTATTCTTTATTATTAAAGAACAGTCATGTGACCAATCTACTGTAAAACAGTAAAACAAATTTTTACTTCAAGGCAAACGATCAGATCTTACATTTGTTTGCCTCAGAATCCTACATTTCACAAACCCTCTAGTTCGCTTCGTCAGGGATATTGGTCCAATTTTCCTGACGAAGCGAACCAGAGGGTTTGCAAACTATAGGATTCTGAGGCAAACAAATGTAAGATCTGATCGTTTGCCTTGAAGTAAAAATTTGTTCTTCCAACATTCTTTACCATTTGAATTTGCTTAACAAACCCTGCCTCAGTCAGAAGCCTCATGTCTGATCCAAAAAGATCAATAGCAACATTGATGTCATTCCCCAAACATTTCCCCTTCTCCATGGAAACCACTGGGCAATTATATCAAGGGAATCACAACTGTCGGCTGTTGTCATATTGCCTACCAAGAACAAGGCTGCAGCTCAGTGGTAGAGCCCCTGTTTTGCATAGGGAAATTCCCAGGTTCAACCCCTGCCATCTCCAAGTAGGACTGAGAAGAAATTCCCGCTTGAAACCCGGTAGCATGGCTGCGTGTATGGACCAAGGTCTGCCTCAACATAAAACAGTTCCATAGGTTTGATAGAACTATGATCAAACCAATTGCAAAACAGTTGAGAGAGTGGATATAGTAACTGTGGCTGCCCAGGTCTAGCACAGAATCTCTCCAAGGAACCTAGGGCTCTAATGAACATTTCTCGTCAAGAAGCACTTCACATTTCCAAGCATGCTGCATGCTTGTCTTAAGCAGCAACTAGAAGAGGTGAAACTAGAAGAGATGAGTTATTTAAGCTGGTGGGTGCAGAATTGCGCAGAATGAGTGCCTTTTGTACTTATACGCTGCCAAAAGTACACAAGCATGTCCTTGTCTATGTTGCAGAATAAGGAGGCAGAATACAGGGTAGAAGAGGGAGGAGACTCTTATGATAGCCCAGCCCAAAAGTTAATACAACCTAGTCTCCCTACACGATTAGTAATCCTTACCTGACAGATGTGTTTCTTGTACTGACTGAAAAAAGCTTGCAGCTTTACTGATTTGGCAGCTGCCAACGTTCTGATTTCTGTATACGCTGCTCCAGCCACAGATGCTGATTTGGACAACAAGCAATGCAGCAAATGCAACAGTGCAAAGGCCACCAAATCCCCTTTTGCAGCCCTTAAAAAAAATAAATATCATCAATACAAAATGTTGAACACACAAGTCATGCAAATACAGGATAGGAAAACTATCTTTTAATTTATGCAGAGGCTTCTATACAGACCAAACTGAATATGGAAGCAACACCTTAAAACAACATGAATATGTACACAGAAGCAATGTTTATGGGATTTCCAGCCATGTGATATCAGCTCTTAAATTGAAGAAATTGAAGAGCTGATATCACATGGCTGGAAATCCCATAAACATTGCTTCTGTGTACATAGTAAAAAGCCATGAAAATCTACATGTATATCAACATGAATATATTTAATATGCATGCTTCTACATGCAAGATCTCCTTAACTGAAATACTAACAAGAGGCTAAGAAGAGACCCACGAGAAAAAGTACCTTCCAATATCTCCTGTTGTAAGAATTAGTGTATCCTTCAGCTCACTGTTTCTTGATATTGTAGCCTTCGTATAAGCCTCTTTCATTCTGGAAATGATGAGCTGAAACAGCAAATGTGAAATAACTATATTCATAATTGTGATTATATTTTGAAATAGTCATATATTTCTTGCAGGCTTAAGGTTCTTAAGGTTAAAATGCTTAAGGTTCACCTCTTTTATGAATCCCTCCTCAGAGTCTGAAGATTCCAATATGCATTTGATTTGTCCACTAAAAGCAACTCTTACATCTTTGTCTGGATCTTCCATTAGCTTTAAGAAAGCCCCAATTACAGCTTTCACATTCAGTTCATCTCCTCTGAAGTCCAGGTGCTTACAAAGCAGGGAGATGTTCTCTATTAGAACTAAAAAGGAAACAGAAACATTCAAAATTTTAGGTATCTGACCAAAGTTCATATGACATGTGGTGTTGCATCATGTATATATCATATGAAGTCTCTTTAAAACTCAAAGTACCTGCAGATACCCAAATCCACATAAAATCAAATTCACGGTGGAGGCGGTAGGCAGCAGCGCCATAGTTAGGCTTACCATCGTCCTGGAATCGAGTCGAGGTTCGGCCTAGAAAAGACTCAAGCCGCTCCCAAGAGTGAACCACGGCTGGCCAACACGGTTGCCTCGTTTACCGGAAGCCGCGGATTGCATTGACCAGCCGCGGTGCACACTTGGGAGCAGCTCGAGTCTTTTCTAGGCCAAAGCACGACTTGATTCTGCGATGATGGTAAGTCTAACCATAATACTTTATTTTTCAGCTGTGCTGGGCCCGCCACCCGCTTCTCAACTCCCGCGCACCTTCCAACTCCTCTAAACAGCTGCAAAAAGTAAAAAAACTGCAATCAAAAGCAACTTCTGATTTTGCGTCACAACCGGAAGTTGCTTTTGATCACATTTTTTAAACTGTTTATAGCCGTTTGGATGAGTTAGAAGGCGTGCGGGAGTTGAGAAGTGAAAGGCAGGTTAGCATAGCTTAAAAAAATAAGGTACAGTGGTGCCGCCTACTGCCCCCACCGCGAATATGATTTTACGGAGATTTGGGTATCCACAGGGGTACCCCAAGCCCTGTGGGACTCCTACTTCCGGGGTTAGCCATCTGCATTGAGTCAAATTCAAGTCAAATTCACGGGTGGCTAATCCGCAGATGAGGAGGGCTCACTGTAGTAAGCATCTCAAGATTGGATATCACTTCATTCACATAAATTGTTCCCACTCTCAGTGCTATTCAACATTGCTGCCATCTCATGGCTTTGGTTTCCAAACTTCAACAACATTCGCAAGTTTAGACTGACTATCTGGTAACGCCTCCTCTTATTGTTTTAGCTCAAGGATAGGCAGCTGGTGGCTCATGGTAACATCTTCTAACATATGCCCAGCCACTCTCCCTTGACCAGATTGGGAGCATGAGAGTTCCTCTCTCTTCCTGGCAGGAGAGTATGCCAGGTAAGAAAGCAGCACTGCACATTCTCCTCACACCAAGGCATGGGCACCACAAGCCACCAAGGCATGGGCACCACAAGCCACATCATTCTCAATAGCACCTCTCTCACTGAAAAATGGAAGGGAACATCTCATTCCCCCCCCCCCCCCGTGCCTGCTAAGCTGGAAGTGCTGCATGACTTTTTGTGCCGCTGAGAAGTCACCTGGAGGCCTCTGTATGATCGCGGGGATGAGCTCTCATTCCCCAAAGGAAGAGGCATCTGCAGGAAGAAGCAATAGCAATGCTGCTGTCTCCCAGCAAGAAAGGGAGTTCATTCCCCATGAACTCTCTCACCTTGCAAGAATTCGCTGCTGCCAATTTCTTGATTCAGAAGAACAAATGTGAAAGTTCTTGCAGGTAGGGAATGCCACACATGCAAAAGAATTCCCATGTCGGGAAGCAACCACTAGCTCAACTTAAACATGTTTGATAAATATGGTACTAAAGATACAACTGAGAAACCGCATGTAACAAGGAGAAAAGTACAGTAACTGAAGCATATAGAAAGTAACTCACCAAGCTTTACTGAACTGAGTACACTGCTTTCAAGGAGATTTAAAAATGGCTCAAAAACATCAGCTTTCACCGGACACATTTCCTTACAAGAAGTTGTCACAACAAGTCTGCTACAGAGAATGCCACCATTCGGCGGCTGGATGTCAGGTTCAGCTGAAGATGCTCTTAAGTGAAAGTTGCCCGAAAGATAGCAAGCTAATTTTCCAATGATACTGGCATAAGCTTTCTGAACTAACAGAGATTCATCTCTTATGTGGTCTCTGAAAGAAAATAAGTGTCTGTAAACTGAAACATCTGTAATAACACATTCAAACTACAGATAAGGGTTGCCAGCCTGCACATATCATTTTCAAATCAATTTGTCTCACCACATCTCATCTTCTCCCAACAAAGGCCCAATTAAAAAAAGTATATAAGAGAGAGGTCCATAATATTCCCGTTTGTGATTTACACCTCACTAGCCCGTTCAGATTAAACATTTCTGTCCTGCAAATCAGACTATACCCAGATATTATATTAAAAGAAAATGTTTTAATACTACTGCAGTTCCTACTGCTTGGCTAGCTATGCACCCATCCAAGACCCTGTTGAAGTGATTGGACAGAATTAGTAAAAGCTACAGCATCCCCTTTCCCTTCCTCCCAGACTACAACAGTTGGAAAATAAAGTGCGGCTATCTCTCCAATAGCCACAACAAAGATAGACCGAGTCAGTTCACCAGGATGTTGCGGAGGACAAGGATCAAGAAGCCAAGCATGAAATGAAGAATACGGTCTTCCCAGCAAAAGTATAAATGAACAAAGCAAGCCCATGCTAGAGAAGCAAAGGAGAAGGGACTAATCATGCTATCAGAAGACAGTGCAAATCTGGCAACCTGTCAAGCCTCAAAAAGGCACCGAGATTACACTACAGAGGTTGAGCAAAAGACAAGACTTCCTAAACATCTTACTGTAAAAGCTGCAACCACATACACCAGAGGTTCCTGGCCCTGAGGGCAGCGGGGCCTTCCCAGGAGTAGCAACGTGTCCAGGAACGCACCACTGCGTCCAGGATAGCGCTGCTGCCACCGTGGATAAAAAGTGCCTGTTTTACCTTCGTTGGTGGCTTTGGAGGTCCTGCGGGGTGTGTAGGGAGCCTGCGGATCCCTCTGCAGGCCTCCTCAAGTGTCCGAGCGGCCCTCCGATGCAATCGTGACCCACTTCCAGTTTCACCATAAAACCAGAAGTGGGTCAAGATTGCGTCGGAGGGCCGCTCCGACACTTGGGGAGGCCTGCAGAGGGGTCCGCAGGCTCCCCACACCCCCTGCAGGACCTCCAAAGCCACCAACGAAGGTAAAACAGGCACTTTTTGTCCGCTGCAGCAGCGCTATCCTGGACGCGCTGTCGACGTTACTGCGGGTTGCTACACCCCTTAAGGATGTAGCGACCCTTGTTCCCGGCTGGGGCATCGCAACACCTCAGTTTCGGAACCTCTGACATACACCCTAGAAAGTCTAAAAAATGGCTGTGTTCCATTCAGTTGCCTGCGTACACCTCCATATATTTCTGAACTAGGAACAAATAGAGGAAAGTGATATTTTATTTGTATTTATCTGGGCATTTATAGCCCACCTTTCCAATCCCTAAAAAGGTCCTAAGGCAGCTCACTTTCTATTAAAAACAAAATATAATAAAAACATTATAAAAACAGGCAATTAAAAAGAAAAGAAGAAATTCCTAATAGAAATGTAAACTATATCAATAAAAGAAAAGGAGCTCAACCACAACTTGTGTAAACAAAAACAACAACAACAACCCAGAAGAATACCACTGAAAAGGCCAACTAAGCCTTTGGCGGAGGCAGTTTCAAACCCTGGGGACTGTGCATGAAAAGGCCCAGCCATGTGTCCACATCAATCACACCTCCAAAAGCAGGGGAAACACAGAGCAGGGCCCCAGCTGATGGCCAAATTGGGCAGTCCCATTTATGTGGGGAGAGGTGGTCCTCCAAACCTCCAGGTTGTTCAGGTCATAACCAACACCTTGAATTACTTGAACACCTTGAATTACACATACTGGTCGCCAGTGAAGCTGATGTAGGATGAGAATAATATGCTCCCATGCATGGGTCCCCAAAAGGACCCTGGCCGCAGCATTATGCAACTAGGTTGTTAGCTTCCGGGTACTCTTCAAGGGTAACCCTATGTACAGCGCATTGCAATACTCCAGTCTGGTTGTGACTAACACATGTGCTATGCTGGCCAGACCTGTCCTCCTCAGAAAGGAATGTAGTTGACACGTCAGCTGCAACGTCGCAAAAGTGTCCCTGGCATAGCTGCCACTTGGTTATCCAGGTGCAGAGCCAGAGCGCACTTCCAAACTGCAAACCTGATCTCCCAGGAAGAGTACTACCTCATCAAAAACAGGCTGAACACTCAACTCCAAGTCAGCATTCCTACTGACAGGCGAGTGAATTATATTCTTCCCCACCACTTGGAAGCATCAAATACTACATACAAGAGAGGTGCACACAATGTGGCATAGGATTTTACTCTCGACTGGTGTAGCAGAATAGGAAATCCTTTAACACAGTTAGCTCTGATAACTTCATGGGGACTCTGCAGTGCATGATGATAAACAGAACGTCTCCACTTCAGACATAATCTTCTTGGAATTAGAGAAAGAAGGAATACACACTCCGACTGAGCTTCAGGTGCTAAAGGGGAAGGAAAAAAGACAGATGCATTACAACACTTTAAGCAGCTTCCACACAGATACACCTCCCATCTTAGAACAGTTATTTATTTATTTATTTTAGGAATTTGTAGCCCGCCTTTCTCCCGAGGGCACTCAAGGCGGCTTACAGCATATTAAAATACATAAACACATTAAAACAATTTAAAAACACATTAAAATAATTAAAACACTTAAGTTAAAAATAAACAACCCCAGTGGGTCACCAGCATTTACATATATTAAAACCAATTGTTAAAAGGTCAGCCCACCATGTCAGACATTAAAAGCAGTCCTGAATAAAAACGTCTTAAGGCCCCGCCGAAAGGGCTCTAAAGAGGGAGTCGTTCTTAATTCCAAGGGGAGGGAATTCCACAATTGGGGCGCCACCGCCGAGAAGGCCCTATTCCGCGCCGCCATCCCCTCACTTCTGTCAATGGTTATCAGTTAATGGTTCTGGCAATGGTTATCAGTTAATGAGCACAACCAGCCTATCATTTCACACAGTGAGTACACTGCAGTCATTAAGGCTACTGCTTTAAGAATAAAAGACTTGGTTTTAAGTAAATTGCTAGGTCCAACACCTCATGTTCATATATTTTCCACGTTGCTGACTAATGGGCTTTTAAAATCCTGTATTTAAGTTAGAAAATATTTACAATGCATGGTAAGAGAACTATGTAAATAAAATGTAACAAAGCAGCTTTGCTTACAAAAAAACCTTGCAGCTTGTTGGCTCAAAGCGAGAAGATCTAAATGAAGTGCAGGCAGCTTGAACAAAGAGTCATCAGAATGACTGGAAATCCATGGCAACGATAGTATTCCAAATAGGTTTTCAATCACCTCATCATTAAGCTGGATTTTTACTTCAGGGAAGAACACACACACACAATTTAACTAAGACAGCTCATAAAATAAAGGCATGCACCTAAATAGAAGATATTACTGTATACCAGGGGTGCACAACTTGGCAGCAGGTAGGGGCCAAAATGAATAGACTAAACTTCTTCGGGACTGCAGATAGGTGTCATGGGGGCGTGTCAAGGAACCGTAAGGGCGTGTCCATGAGCTGGAAAATCTCCAGAAAAGCAACATAATAAATACAGATATTTACTTATATTTTGATGTTGTTGATTGTTCTGTTCCTGAGTTCTGACCTGGGCGCCTCTGAGCATGTGCAGAATGCCTTGCAGTCAATATCATGATGAGATTAATGGCAGCCTGCCTGCATGGGGGAACTTGCACCATGGATGATCCATGGTGCAAGTTCCCCCATGGAGGCAGGCTGCCATTCACCTAAAACTCTTGACAAGCAGAGCATTTGCTCTGTCACTGACCCCTTCCTAATTTTAAAGTGCCTCGGACCTGGGCGCCTCTAAGCATGTGCAGAGTGCCTTGCAGTCAATATCATGATGAGATTAATGGCAGCCTGCCTGCATGGGGGAACTTGCACCATGGATGATCCATGGTGCAAGTTCCCCCATGCAGGCAGGCTGCCATTCATCTCATCATGATATTGACTGCAAGGCACTCTGCACATGCTCAGAGGCGCCCAGGTCCGAGGCACTTTAAAATTAGGAAGGGGTCAGTGACAGAGCAAATGCTCTGCTTGTCAAGAGTTTTAGGTTCAGCCCCTGGCATTTCCACTTGAAACGATCCCAAGCAGCAAAGCTAGGAAAGACCTCTGCTTGAGACCTTAGAAGCCTCCTATCAGTCAGAGTAGATAGTACTGGGGTAGAGAGACCAATAGCCCCATTTAGTACGAAGCAGCTTCATAACTACACATGAAGTACCAACATTTCAAGCACTGTGAAAACTCAGTGCGAATGCCGCTTCCTTAGTTCAATACTTGCTGTCATAAAATGCCTATATTTTACGTTTATTTCTGTGTATGTTCTGTGTGATCCTCATGGTTTGGGGCATTTCCACCCCTCCTCCCTGCAACTTGCTACCAAGGAGTATTTCACACACTTTTGTTTGTAAGCTTTCATTTGCATCTCACTTCCTCTGCTGGAATTCAGGAATGTTTCAGTTAGGGATGAGCCAACTGTTGGTTTTAGAGTTTGTCTCATCTAGCCATGGTATAAACTCATTCAAATTTCCCCAGACAGCCTTCCCTCCAAGTTAAAGCACACACAAGATTCTGCAGCGCCTCATCACCATCTGCTGGCGGCCAGTATTATTGCAGGTTAATTATTTTTCTGCCAAACTCAATTTTCCTTACTCTTTTCTTGTTTTAATAAACCTTTTACAGTTTAACCTCGAGTCTGCCTAGTCTCTGGTATGGGAAGTACAGTGGATTGTCACGTCTCCTTGCGCTACTTGTCACGTCTCCAGGAGCTACTGAGAGTGATTTTGATAGAGACTCCTGAGGTTCAGTATTGTTCTCGGAGGGGGTTTCTGCCCAGGGAGCCCCTTTGGCTAGCCTGATCTCCTGGGCTGGTGGCAGCAGATTCAATCTACCAAGACAATTCAATCTATCAGATTCAATCTACCAGCAGATTCAATCTATCAATCTTTCAGCTGTGTGTCCAAACAGGGAAGAGAAGGAAACAGAAAGGGAAGGAGCATGCTAACCACTAGGAACTACTGCCCTGGATCATCATGCAGTTGCTGATGACACCTCTCGACCCCGACATTTGCTAACTGCATTTTTAAAGTTTACAGACAGTATAACAAGTAGTGTTATTTTAAGTGACATCTCACCTTGCATATAAAGTAACGCATCAGTGATTTTCAACAGTCTTTGGATGATTGGTTCTAGGTCAGTTATCTGTGAAGCAGACCCTAACAACTTCCAACAGGCATGAACTATTCTCATGATAAACTCAGAAGAAATCCAGGTGATCTGGACACTCTCCCCCGATTCTGAAGGCCAAACAGTATTATGTTTACGATCGCGAAAATTGCACAGATCGGCACAATAACCTGTGCTGTTAAGAAAAAATGAGAACTCTGGTCACTGACATGGTTTAATCAGATGTTTAGTTCCAAGTTTAGTTAACTTCAGTTCTCACGTCTCAAGAATGAAGACTAATCTCTTCTCAGGATCAAACAATTCTGGTACTCCAGGTGACATTTTACGAACTGCACACACAGATCTTCAAAAACCCCTCACCAATTGCTTATTCCAGCCCCTCCCCCACCTTAAGGAAAATCCCACCAACAATGCCTTATTTGCCAGCTCAAAAGCTGGCCTAGCAATGAGCAGTGCAAATGTTTCTACAGAGCATTTGGTCATCAAGTCAGTTGCCAAAGTAACTTTGCATTTTACTGTATAAAAATACAGTAATTGAAACAATGACATATTGACACTTACACATTTGGATGATTTTTTTTTGACGTTACCTTGTAACAGAACAGCTGTCAAAAACAAAATTGAAAATCATTTGATATGCCTACCTGTTGACATCCTGTGTACAGTGTACCGTGCAAAGAGCCGCTAGCTGAACTACTAAAGAAATTCCTTCTATGGCTTGTAGAACTTCCACTGGAAGACTGTCTTGCTCCAAGAGAAGCAACAGAGACTCCATTTTCTTGCTTACAGCATTCCACAGCATGCTTTTCATGTTCATATTCACAGGACTGAGGATATGAACGAACATTATATTTTAGAATGTTTCTGTAAAGAAAGGTAATTTAAAAGTACAGCACAAGTTCGGAATGTGAAAATACATCTGCAGAAGTCAGTTGTATCTGAACTCCTACCTTTTGACACAGGATAATACAAGACATTTTAAATTATAGAATTAATTTTGACTATTAAGGAATTTGTACTAAGAAAACCAAGGTGGATATGCAAACGTTCAAGACACAGGGTAGCCTGACAATAGGGATCAGGTTAAGCTGCAGCAGTGCAAGCTATAACTTAAGACCACTGCAGCTGAAACATTACAGGATCGTTGGCAAGAAAAGCAAGATTAGCTGCTGCATGCATTGCTCCCCACATTATTCCTGTATTTAAGACTGGCATTTTAGCCACTTCAAATGAAAGTATTTCAGCTTAAGTGGACAGCAAAAAATACGCAGTACTAGAATACGATTTTTAAAAAACAAATTTTAAAATGCAGCTCTAAAGCTGCATTAGAAACTAAGACAGAGTTTTCAAGAACACAGCGGTTACACCATTTACTTCTCAAGATTCGACCAAATTTCTGTAGAAATCTCTATTGAATGAAATATCATACTCTACAAGTGTTGGCAACCTTTTAGATGGCTTTAAGGAGACACTCAGACGTAGTCTTTTTTCTGGAACATCATCACTACTGCTGCTCCAGTCATCAGTCTCAGAACGATTGCTGTCCTGAAGTTCCTGAATGAGTTCTGCTGCTTCAGTCTTCAGTGCTGCATAAAGCGGACTCAGAAGATACTAAGACGGATAAGCAAACAAAAGTCAGCGCAACTTCAGAATTCTTACATATTATTTCTTACACAATTATAATTTAAAAAATGTTATATTTGTTACTGCAATGTGATAACAGAAACTGATCTCCAATTTTTGCAAATCCCCCAATTCCCCTAACGAAGACAAACAGGATCCTTCACTTCAACTGAAGCCAACATTCTTTCAGCTGTTGTGACATTTAAATGTGACATTCTCAGTTAAAGGTGTCGATTAAATTGTAGATAAAATAAAGCCGATTGGCTTTATTTTATCTACAATTTAATCGACACCTTTAACTGAGAATCAGCAACTAGAGGGTCAGGTTCAAATCTAGACCCCGACCAGTATTAGCTAGCCCTCCCAGGTGCCAATGTAGAGCAAGAGAAATGTGAAAGACTAGTGGCTACTGCAATAGCATGAATCCACTTTGGAGAAGTATACAGGACTTTGATTCAGAAACTTCCCATCCCTTCCTCGAAGAGACCCTCTTTTAAAAAAACCACAGGCTTTGACTAGTTTGGCAGCATTTTGCGTTATATTGTACCACCTTTGTTACCTATATGCTCCTTACTTCTTTCAAAAAATTGTAGATTTCATGTATTCATCCTTGTGTTGTTGAAACAATCTTCTCTTCACAGGTAGGCTGCAATCCTATATACATTTTCCTGGGAGTAAGCCCCACTGAACCAGTAGGACTTACTCCTGAATAAATTCACATAGGATTGCACGGTTAGATTAGCTAATTGTTAGTAAGCTATGCACTTTACAGCACCAATATACACGTTGATATCACCCCTCAACCCTACAGTGAGTACAAACGGAAGAATAAAGTGGATTCTCTGCAAATTTTATAGGTTCGTTGTAAGCACAGAAGCCTGTGGGTCAAACTACAAAATCTGGACCTGAAGTTGGCCATGAGTAGGGTAACTATAAATGAACACAAACCATACTGTAACCCAGTGGTACCCAAACTGGGGCGTTGCGACGCCCCAGCTGGGAACAAAGGGTTGCTAACCCTTAAGGGGCATGACAACCTGCGGTGACAATGACAGCGTGTCCAGGATCGCACCGCTGCCACGGACAAAAAGGTCCGTTTTACCTGCATTGGTGGGCAGTGGATGTCCGGCAGGGTGTGTGGGGAGCCTGCGGACCCCTCCGCAGGCCTCCCCAAGCATCGGAGCAGCACTCCGACGCAATCGCAACCCACTTCCGGTTTTATGCAAAACCAGAAGTGAGTTGCGATCATGTCAGAGCACTGCTCCGACGCTTGGGGAGGCCTGCGGAGGGGTCCGCAGGCTCCCCACACAGCCCGCCGGACATCCACTGCCCACCAATGCAGGTAAAACGGACCTTTTCTTCCGCAGCGGTACGATCCTGGACACGTTGTCGAAGGCCCCACTGCCACTTAGAGCAGCAATGGGCCTTCCCAGGAGTTGCCACTGCTGTAACCCATGAACTCCTATTACATGTGCATTTTCCAAAATCATTCTTTGCATGAGGTTTAAGTTTGTGCCCTTAAACCCAAATGCAAAGGTTTTATTGTTTCATCACATCATACTCACCTTCTGCTCCACCTGGCTTCCAACTACTCCAACAAAAAATCTGCAGATGTTGTTAATACGGGTCTTTCTAACTGGAACAGCAGATTCATACCCAGCAGGTACAAATTTCAAGAAATACTGCAGTATGTGACATAGTGCTCCTTTCAACTTCTCAGATGGAAGAAACCTGAGGACATCAACTTCAAACAATGCATGGAGTTTCTCCAGTAGTACGTTTAGATAGATGGGCTCAATATTCTTATGGGAATGCCTTTCAAGAGGCAACAAAGCTCTGATCAACAGTGACAGTGGTTCCTCATATAGTTTCAATTTCACAGCATCCATTTCATGCACGGTTGTTAAGATTCCAAAAAGAACTGAGAAGAAACTGCTAGCAAGCTGCTCCGGAGGCCCTCCTAGTTGGATTAGCTCTAAAAGAAAGGTCAAACTCCAATATTTAACTTTTGGACTACCATACTCCAACAGAGAGCATCCTATTCCCCAAAGGATAATGTCTTGCCGTTTAAAAAACACATCAGAAGCTATATCTGTAAGAATTCTCATCAACACTATCTCCAAGCATTCCACATTCCTCATGGTCATCAACTGCAATGGAACAGAACTTAAAAAGTCCAGATGTACAGTGGAGTTGCTTGAAAATCTGTTCATAACCACAGGCCAGCTCAATAAATCCCCCTGGAAGTGCATTTCATGGAGTAAAATCAGATCTTGAAGAAGATGCAGCAGTTCTCTTGTCAACAAGTCAAAGACAGCACAGTTCTTGACTTTGAAGAGACAGAGTAAGGAACAAATGACCTTACTGACGTTGTCGTGTAAAATGCGACAATTTGGAGTGGCAGCAATTCTCAAAAGCCGTGCTATGATCCAATTGCTAAATTCTAGACAAAAAGAGAAAATTATTATAGCTGTAATCCTAGGCACACTTAAAACCCACCAAACATTGAAACAATTCTAAGCAAGTCTTGCATTACTTTAGACGCGACTGCAAGACAAGCATGACGTTTCAGTCAGAAACTTAATTCTCAAATATTAAAAGGAACAAAAGAATCCTCCATAAAATTCAACACGGTGTCACAAGAGCAGCACTTTTACCGAGTCCTCAACTCAAGTCCCTAGCAATGGCACAGGAGACCACAGCTCAATGCCATGGTTACATTTTCTTCCTAGAGGTGGCCTCAAATACATTCAATTGCCAGTTCCAGGCTCCATAGAAACAAGCTTTTCACCCCTGACCAACTCAAAAAGCTACTATTTTCTGTTGATTCTCACCACAAAAGCTTTACAAATAAAAAAAATTAATCCAAATTGATGGGTCTGAACTTAGGCCAGAAACCTTACATAAACTTTGCTCCTCTACACATTAACATAGCTTACATCTATAGCAGAATGTAAAATATTTTAAGTTATGATATTTATTTATTTATTTATTTCACATTTTTATACCGCCCTTCCTCCAAGGAGCTCAGAGTAGTGTACATATTTCCTCCCCTCCTTTTGTCCTCACAACAACCCTGCGAGGTAGGTGGGGCTGAGAGATAGTGACTGGCCCAAGGTCACCCAGGAAGCTTCATGGCTGAGCGGGGATTTGAACCTGGATCTTCCAGGTCTAAGTCTGACTCCCAAACCACTACACCATCCTGGTGTAAAATTGAAACAAGTAAAACGTCAAATTTTATTTATTTAGCTTTCTGTTCTGTAGTTCAAGATAGATAACAGGACTTTGTTTGGCAATCCATGAATCTTTTACTGAGCTAATATTTGGACCCGTCCAACTATCTATCCACAAGGTAATTCACAATGGCTCTCTAGAAAACAATGAAAAGGAAAATCAATACTATATAGCATTACTATTGTCATATCATTTGCAGCACTGAATTCAAGAGATTTAACAGAACTTACCAATACAGTTAGTTTCTGTGTCATTTTGGTGATGAGTTCCAGTTGTATTTATGAATACAAGTGGGGATGATTTCATGATATGCAGAATAAAATCAAGCAGCATTACAGAACTTGGCTGAGACTCTGTTTTCTTTGCAAGTTCTAGAGCCACTGAAAAGGAAACAGATTCATACTATGTCATAGGAAGCTCAAAGTTTATTTCTTATTTCAAGACAAATTTAGCAACACCATTCCTATATGGCTACCACAAAAGTATATTTGAAATTGAATTTTGTACTTTTTATACAGGTTTTCCTAAATATAGCAAATTTGACCTTCTCTTACTTTCTTCAATGTCAATGAAGGAACTATGCAAAGTCACCAAATGCACAAACAAAAAGGTAGGCAGAAGACTGTTTACTGCCCAACATGTTTTGAGGTTTATAACTCTTCCTCATGAGTAACTTGGATTCAGTTATTTCAAAGAGATACCACAATGATCTTCCACACCATCTCCGACAGGAGCAGAAGACAGCTTTGGTTTCTAACTGAACCACATTGCTCTGAAGAAGAGTTAAAAGACTCATATAATACATTGGGCAATGAAATTATCTTCAGCACACTTTTAAGGTCTCCTTCTCCTTTTCTTTCTTCAAATGTCACCCCAACATATTGCGAATATGAAAACTACATTTTTTTAAACATCCCTGTCCATTTTTAAATGGAAACTGCCTCTCAGTGCAAGCATACTGCTTTTGTTCACACTTTCAGACCAAACTGCATGGATAACATACATCATCTTTCATCAACCAAAACTTGATGGGAATTATGAAAAATTCTACAACAAAACAAAATTAGCTCAAAATGTATATAAAATTAGCTTCATTCATCTTCAAAGAGACTTAACATAAGAAGAGCCCTGCTGGACCAAAGGCCTGTCCAGTCCAGCTTCCTGCATCACACAGTGGCCCCACCAGATGCCTCAGGGAGCACAAGACAACAAGACACCTGTATCCTGTCGCCACTCAGCACAAAGAAAAACCTACTCCTACAACCAGGAGGTTGCTTATCCCCATTATGGCTTGTAAACTGTGATGGACTTTTCCTCCATAAATCTGTCCAATCCCCTTTTAAAGACATCCAGGCCAGGTGCCATCACCACCTCCTGTGGCAAGGAGTTCCACAAACCAATTACACACTGGGTAAAGAAATATTTTCTTTTGTCTGTTTTAATACTCCCCCCACACCCCAGATTATGCTATGAATATTTAGTTAGAAAACTCATGTAGTGTTTGGGAACTTGCCCACTCATCTATAAGATGCAAGGATGAATAATGTGGGAAAGAGAACACACCATCTGGCACCATGAGTAAGTAAAGTCCTGTTTTACTCACCAACATCCACATCCATAAGTATTCGGTCAATGAACTGCCCGAGTATTTTTCTTGGCTTCTGTACAACAACATTATATTCCTCTGGACTAGCACTGAAATTAAGAATTATAGTTACATATGTGTCTCCTATTCAACATTTTATTTTTATGCTATTTTTAAAAGTCTTTGCATAATGCAACTATTAAAAACACTAAATTTCAGTTATAAACTTTTCCCAAAAGTAATCTTGGGAATTTTTACTAGCATATGAATTGTCTGTTGTCCTTGAAATTATTCAAGAAGCTTAAATATCAATCAGACTGTGATGTACTTCAACAGGACTTCTTCAAACCTGATGACTAAGCAACATGACAGGGGATATACATCGCAGTGGGAGAATCTCAATTTATGCAGATAGGAGATAAACAATTGATAACCTAGGGAAGGTCTTGGAAGTAATAGCAAAAAGAACAATTCAGATCTACCATGGTTCCCAAGTGACGAAGAAAAGGGGTTCTGTACGTGATGCGAGGCTCCCACATGTACCTTGATAGCAAAAATACATTCAGAGGTTAAGTTCCACTGATCAAGCCCTTACTCGGCTGAAACCTGTTCTCACTGGGAGCCAATCTCAAACATATAAACATTGGGTTTTCCACTAGTGGGCCATCTGACTGACTTAAGACAGGCTACACCAGTGACACCATCATATTTGCTCTGTTATTAGAACAACTGAGTAGAAAGAATTAGTAGAAAAGAGGAAAGAGATGTCACTCTACACTATAAATGTACTGTATACAGTACTAGTTCTATCCTATTTTAACTGCCATGGATGTCCGGACCCTGGGAACTGTAGTTTAGCTGAAGTGCCAATAATTACGTTACAATCCCCAGGGTCCCTCAGGGATAAGGAATGACTCATGCCTCCAATGTAGAAATACACTGAAACAGAGGAGGAGATAGAGGGACTAAGTAAAAAATAAACACTGGGTTTCTTGGTTAGGGTTACAGGTGGGTCCGGAAAGGTTGCACTAGAGACTAAGAAGGCAAAGAGGGCAGGAAAAGCCTTTTGCAGGCACGCCCCAAAGAGGCACTTCCCCCCTCCCTGCAAAATTATGGCTGCAGACCTACCTGCCGAGTTCCCTGAGAGCTGGGATCATGGAAGCCATCTCTAGCCCCTGATCTGCCATCTTTCCAAGCGGTCCCTGCGGCTCTCCCGCCAACTCACTTTCGACTTTGCATCTCTCCCCGCCTCCTTCCCTGGGCCTGCGGGAAGGAACAGCAGAATCACGACGGCGGCTGGCAAGAGTCAAACCTCCTACAAACGCGTTTCACTTCCGTGCCTCCTCTTCTTAGATAATATCGCTGCTATACAGAGGGCTGTAGTATTAGAATTAGAGCTTCATCGGCCAAAATTAGAGAATAGAGAGCGAGGATGATTACGATGGGGACGGGGATAGTTTAATTGCTTTCTAGACTATGCAGAAGGAAGATCGAAGCAAACAATGTTTAGGTTATACACATGCCAAAATAAGTACTGCACATACATAACGTAACTAACCGCCTGGTTTTTTTAGGCATATTTGTGCTAAAATTCCACTGTTTTACATGCACGAACGCATTACTGAGTCCTTCAACGCAATCCTGTGCATGCTTACATTACTCTGAAGTAAATCCCACTGTATTCAATGAGGCTTAGTACCAGGTATGTGCATAAGATTACAACCTTTATATAGCGATCTGTCCGTAAGGTTGCAGCTGGCAGTAAGTGACACAGGATTGACCGAGAGATCCCTACACGAAAACTAAAACACACACAACAAAACGCGTTTAGAGTCTACAAGCTATTTAGCATGCGGCGCTTGTTGGTTCGAGGCCTTCCCGGAAATCAAACCCTCTGCCCGAAAAGCTCCTGGTGTCTAATCGCAGATGTGTGTAGATTAAGATACTGCTAAGTGCTAATGATTAAACAGCGTGCAGAGGAGGCACTTTTGCTGATTATTTATTGGTGATTACTTCAGAGCTGAGCGGTGGTAGCATTTAAAGCTTTTTCCAATCCAGCGGGCACAGAATTGATGAGTTCTAACTCACATCCGGACTTCTCAGTTCTCTGTGTGCATGCAAAGCAAGCAATACTCGGGGATCGAGCGAGTCCATTTGGAGATCACTTTTCGTTTCTTAGCACTCTCTTTGGTCCATCGGCGGGCGCCTGCGCAAATGAGCTCGCATTATTGTGTTCCCATTACCCGCACATAACCGTGTCAGAACTGGCCGGATATTTGTAGGCAGGCAACCCCAAAAGAAAAGTCCCCCCTTTTTTTACCCAAGCCCAGCTATAACCTGCCTCCGCAAAGCCTTAGGAAGAAACATAAGGGGAAGAAGCGGAATAATTATTTCTGAGCGCAGAGATGGCACAGCCATCACTTCATTTCCAATAGATAGATGCCCGTGACTCTTAACCCGGCCACCTTCCCTCCCCCCTGCATACACAGAGGCAAGAGAAAACATTGTAATTACAGTAATTAGCAACGTAGATTAGCGATTTGAGGGTAGGTAAGCGTTTACTTCGAAGCGACGTCCTTGAGTGGTTCAGCCAGCGACAGCTGCAATTTACCCTTTCCATTACATCTTCGACAGAATCTACAGTACTGTACAGTAGTTCAAACAATTTATGTTAAGGCTTGTTCCTGACTGGTACCTATCTATGATGAATATGATGGAGAGGAGACAATCATCACCATCCATGAACTTGGCACTTTACAAGAATTAAGAGACAAACCCCTGTCCCCAGGGGTTTACAATCTCTAGATCAACACAAGGGTGAGACAAGAGAGGGGGGAGGAATGAAGGAGGGGTAAACAGAGGAAGAATATGCGATCTCAGTGGTTTCAATTAAGTTTATGCAGTCGGGAATCTACTCAGTTCGAATCTCCCCAGGATTGTTCTCACATGTAGATCCAATTTTTACTTTTTTCATATTTGTTGTATTCACTGTCATTGTTATACTGGACTGACGCCAAGGTTATTTATAGAGACGTGCAGCAGTGCAGTCCTGTGCGTGTTTACTTAGAAGTCCCACTGTGTTCAATGGAGCTTGCTTACCCCTAGGTAAGCGTGCATAGGATTGCAGACTGAACCGAAATCTTTTTAAAAAAAGTTCAGAAAAGATAACTGGTGCAATGCAACCAATGCAATACGCAGCCCCAGCATAGCCATGTTTACTCAGAAGTAAATCCCACTTAGTTCCATACGTACTTCCTCCCAAGTAAATGCATAGCCTTAAGCATTTCAAATCCCATTGGTTTTTAGCGGGAGAGGGTTAACCATCTGCAAAACAGTCTCCCAAAGACTCAGCAGCCTAGTTCCCAGCTCCTAACTCCATGGAAATCAATAACTTTTTTTTTACACTGACAATCGCTGGAATTTGATCCCCTGATGACAAGCCAGAGATCCCCTCCCAGCTCCTTTGCAGAGCGCGTTCCCATTAGAGCCCGCCCCTCTTCTCCGGGACGCAAGAGGATTGACTTCTACAGCTGCCAGTCAACGCTACTGCGAATGCCGGTCTGCTGCAGCCAGGTGTCCTATGCTTTGCAGCTCCGAGCGGACCCTCACCTGGCATCGGAGCTGCAGCCAGATTCGACTTCTAGCTGCTGTGTAGAAGCTGTAGCAGGCAGGTGAAGGGAGCCGGTCAGACACCCCGCTGCTGTGTTACAGGTACCTTTTTCAAGGGCAGAGGGAGAGTGGCACCCAAGTTGCATCCTGTCTTCTTTACAGCCACAGCAAGGCTGTTCATAAATGGATGCTTTATTTTTAGACGTCTTTAAACTTTTGTGGCTTGTGACTTAGTTTTGCAGTTTCTAATTTAATGTTTCACTGCCTTAAAAATAGCTTTTGAAGTCAATAAGCCGAACATTCCCCAAGAAACAGTAACATAGAAAGCAGTTGCAGGAAATATTCTAAGTACTGTACAAGACTAGTAGTCAGTGGCCTCTTTCATAAGAGTATGTTTCCAGGGAGCTGATAACACATGAGACAAAGTAGAATTTCCTATTGTTGTTGTTATTAGTATGATTTACTGAAGAACAATGGAGTACTCTTTGGGACTGAGTGTCATCATGCCTTGTATGGATAGGATGTGGCAGGAGAAAATATATTTTCTTGCTGAACATAGCATTCTCTTTAGGTAGAAATTCTGTTAAAGGAAAAATACAGAGGACAGGTATGAAACCAAACTTCGACTGCTTGCAAGGAAAACGTGATTATATTTGATTTGATCTTATTACTTGCCTGCATTGTTCATTATCATGCAAATAAAAGCAGAACTAAAATATAATTGTTTGGATTCTGAAGCCTGTTTTCCCAGCAGCTTTCAGTGCTTCAGTGGAAACAAGATTAAGCTAGCAGGTTTATGGCCCAGTTTCTCAATGGTGTCAGATGGATGCTTTTGAGAAAGCTGTTGTTGGCAATTCAATTTTTTTTATTCATAACTGGCCACACCCAAACTGTTTTTGTCTTCCACAAGTATACATGGATCAGATAATTCAAGGGTTTTTCTTCCTGTCTTTTCCTTTCAAAGATCAAAACTGTACTTGAAAGAACTGGGACACTTGTAAGCTTTCAAACCTGGCACCGTATTTACTTTTTGTGTCAAATATTTGATCCTTGGAGAGAAAATTAGCACTATTTAACCTCGGGATCTTCCTTGATGCTTATTGTGTTAGATAGGAATGGAGAGGAATGAAAAATTCATGCCATGCCACAGTCTAGGAGGCTGTAGAGTGTATCAGTACTAGTGCATGCTGGGAATTCTCAAATATCCCTATTGTCCAATACCTATGTAATATGTTTCCCAAAGTAATACTGTTAGTTGATGTCGCATTGTATGAATGAATGCTATTGGTTCACACAAGTTCAAAGTAGATTATTCTAGAGAGGCATGGAAATTGGTGGGGGTAAAGTGCAGCTTTTTACCACCTTCCCATCAGAGGGAATCTTGTCTGAGTCAGGAAGAAAATTGCCAGTTCACTCAACCAGCAGTGCGATAAGAGGTTCTGTGCCTCACCTTCTTGTGTTAATTATCAATCCTGGGATTTAATGACTCATCCCCTTTTTCTGCCAGTTTTGTGCCCCTCAAAGCATGCCATTAGCACATGTGTTCCTTCCCCTTTCTTTCGATTTCTCCTTCACCCTGCCTGCCTTCTTAACTGCATAATTTTGCTTCTGTTTGGGCTGCTCTATCACTCTTTAGTAGACTGTCCTCCCAATTTTATTTTGTCTAGTACAGAGGCATGATTGATTGCACTGTAGAATGCAAAGCTAAGAGGACTATTGGATCCTCCAGAGGGGAAAACAAGGATATGAACTCCCATTAAAATGTAGTGAACAATACAAAAACAAGGCACTGAATAATCCCCTACAGAAGTACCTACCACTTCTCTTATTTATTTCTTGTGAGTAGTACATCCAGTAACTCGGGGGGGGGGGGAACGGACTCATTTGATTCTCTACACCAGATCACCCAACTGTCTATATGACCCCTAGCATCCTTCTTCCCATAGGATCCAATACTGTTTGTTCAGGATTTTAGAGTGAAATTGAATAGCTTTAGGGTGAAACTGAACAACCCTCAGTTATTTCGGTGCAGAGATGAATCACGAAAAGAGAAGCTGCTAATAAAGCTGGTTCTGAAATGGAACATGGTGAATTGCTGGAATTCTTCTTTTCTCCAAGCCCCATTACAACTTAGTCAAAATGGTGTAGAAAAAAAACGTTCAGGTGATGTCATCAGGAAGGGAGGAGCAAGTGCACTGAGGAAACTGCTTAACTAGCACTTGCTGTCTATAATTGTCCTGTATTGATCTGTGTGGAGGCTGATGGACAACTTCATCTGTACTCAGACAAGAGGCAATAAAGTGAATGTGTATACTAGGAAAAAGTAGCAAACTCATGCATTCATAAACATTTTGCTTAAATGTCCCTGCCATTTACATTATATATACACCAGGGGTGGCCAACCTTCCACCATTAGGGCCTCTGAGTTCTTAAGAGTTGTGTAGAAGACAGAATCTTGGAAGCTGCAATTGCTGATGGTGCTGCTTAAGCAGCTGCACCTGCTGAACCATGAGCTGTCGATCGAAAGGTTGGCAGTTCGAATCCGCGACGGGGTGAGCTCTCGTTGCTTGGCCAGCTCCTGCCAACCTAGCAGTTCCAAAGCATGTTAATGCGAGTAGATAAATAGGTACCACTTGTGGGAAGGTAAACAGCGCTCCATGTCCCTGCATGCTATGCGCTATGTCAAGGAGAGTCACGCCGGCCACATGACCACGGAGGCGTCTTCGGACAACGCTGGCTCTTCGGCTTTGAAATGGGGATGAGCACCACACCATAGAGTTGGACACGACTGGACTTAATTGTCAGGGGTCACCTTTATCTTTTTTTATATATAAATCATTAAAGGTCCAGGAGCATTCATGTTGAAAGGTTGGCTACCCCTGATATACATTATACTGCAGCATTCTTGATAACCAATGTGACAATTTGCAGTTGTATCCATATATGGTCATGAAAACGTCAACCTACCTGACAGGCTAGGTAATTAACCTTTGATCACACTGCTTTATGTATTGTGCTGGGTTTTTAATATATCATTTAAAAATCTGCTCAGAACAAACTGTAATCACTGTTCCCCTTCAAATTTGCAAGGATTTAGAGGAAGTAGCTTGCTGAGAGCAATATGTAGCACCTGAGTACACATTTTATGTAATGTAATTAAAAACAAATTATACATTGGGTAAGAGCTTACCCCGAGTAGACCCTACAGCCATGACCTCCCCCAGATAGGATTCAGCATAGGCTGGGGGAGAACAGAACTGGGCTGTAATTGGCTTGTGTGTGTGTTACTATTTCTACCCAAGGGTGTATATACACGCAACAGGAGTTAAATGCGTACACCTGTGGGCCGGGAAGAAATGGGTTCTAATGTCACTGATACACTGCTATTGGAAGCAGTGGTTAGACGTGCAATAGTCTTCTTGTTAGCTATAGTGTTGCTTTTGTTCAGAGAAATACAAACAATTGCAGGACCATGTTAACCCATTTCATATTTAATATGGTATACTGCCCGAGTAGACCTCCAGCCTGTCTCTTCCCCAGATAGGATTTAGCGTGGGCCGCGCGGCCCACATTGAAGCACTTACACTGTGGGAGGATAGGATTGGGCTGCCCATCTATGTTTGTCTATATGGGTTATTTCCAATGCTCTCAAAAGTCAGCCTTTTCTAGGTCCATGCCCAGTCTATCTTCGCAGCCATTAACACATCTGTTATCAAAATGCTTACACTTTGTACTCTAATTCCAGAAACATAGCGTAACAGCACACTTATTGCTTCAAAGCTCAACGTTTAGTAATATAAAAAAACTGATTGCTCAATCATCTCCCAGCAGAGTTTAGTACTGGCTGGGACATACTGTATTTACAGTACTTGTGTAAAAGTAGAGAAATTTAGGTCGTAAAATTGATCCTAAATACCTGGATTGACTATATGCAGTACAAGTGTATACAGTATATCCCTGACAATTAAGTCCAGTCGTGTTCGACTCTAGTGTGTGGTGCTCATCCCCATTTCAAAGCCGAAGAGCCAGCGTTGTCCGAAGACGCCTCTGTGGTCATGTGGCCGGCATGACTCTCCTTGCCACAGTGCGTAGCATGCGGCTGGAACACGGAGCGCTGTTTACCTTCCCGCAAGCGGTACCTATTTATCTACTCGCATTAACATGCTTTGGAACTGCTAGATTGGCAGGAGCTGGCCAATCAACGAGTGCTCACCCTGTCGCGGATTCGAACTGCTGACCTTTCGATCGACAGCTCATGGTTCAGCTGTTTAACACACTAGTTGGACACAAACTTGCTCTTAGAGTAGTGTTTCAATGTATTGAGCCCTATGGAAACCCAAACAGAGCAGCACAACACATTTACCTTGTGAGTAGGTGACCATGCCTTGGTCTGTTTCAAAGGGCAGGCTAAGAGGGACACAACGCCATCAGAATGGTTGCGATCCGATGAATGCAGGCCCCAACATACTCTCTAGAAGGGAGTCCCCCTCCAAGGATGTCCCCCCTCCAAGCTGACAAGGAAAATATAGTGAGCCTTATGGAAAGCAAAACTGAGTCACATGGTGCATTTACTTGTGAGTAGGTGAACATGCCTCAGTTCTTATCGAAGGCCAGGCAAAGGGGAATGCAAGGCCTCCAGAATGGTCCAAATCCGATGAATGTGGAGCTGAACAAACGCTCCTGAAGGTTTCCCCCCCCCCCATAGTAAAAAGGATAAAAACAGAGGCTTGAGCTGCTGCTGCTGCGCACACTACACCAGAAGCGCACACTACACCAGAACGGTCCAGAAGCATGCAACAATGCCCTGGTTTTTTGCGTCACCAGAAAGCGCTCTGCGCTGTGAGAATGCAAGTTCTGATGTTGCAGGACAACCATACGATTGGGCCAAAAGTTCCATTGTTTTGGATTCTTGCAGTAAACAATAGCATGCTACTGAGGAACTGACAGTGCTTAGTTTTTAAAACAAAAGGTACCAAGATCCTACACATGTCTAGAAGTAATAGTATTTTACCTGGAAGCCCTTAATCCTATATGTGTAGAACCTCGGTGTGCATATTCACTGATTCAGGTTATTCAAAGGCACTCAGGGCTATTCCAAGGCATTTTGCTGCTCCAAAACAGCTGCACCGTGTGTCGTGTGATCCAAGAAATACACTCCAAAAACTCTCTGACATTGCAAGGTATTCTGGGGCATCCCTTTTAGATCACATGCCGCTTCGGTAAAGCAGATCGGTAAAGCCCCTAAAAATATTGCTATTCCAAGTAACCAATGTGTTAGCTTGTGCAGCTGGTTTGGTCCTGAAGGTGTCTTGCATATATTCAAAATCAGAGCACTTGTCTGGTCTCACAGCGCAATCCTATCCAAGTTACACCACTGGTGTAACCAGTGGTGCAGCGAGAACGGGAGGACCCAGAATAGAAAGGGGATTCAAATCCCCTCCAAAGGGGGATTCAAAGAAGATTTAAGAGGATCCCCTCCCCTGCTGGTTTACACCAGTGGTGTAACTTGGATAGGATTGTACTGTCAGTCTAGCGCACCCCAGAGCACAGCGTTTAAACACAGGTTCTGAGAATGAGCCCTCGTGGTGAATCCTGTCTATATTCTGGATGCAGCATTCAGTGACCTTGATAAAGTATTTTTGGTGACTGGAATTGTTTCGTTCAGTACGGTTGTTTTCTGTGAGCCAGTAATTTTATTTATTTATTTATTTATTTAAAGAATTTATACCCCGCCTTTCTCCCAGCAAGGGCACTCAAGGCGGCTTACAATAAAACATTAAAATACGTATATACATTAAAATAATTAAAAACAAATAATTAAAACAATTAAAACAAACAACCCCAGTGGGTCACCTATATTTACATTTGTTAAAAACCATTTGTTAAAAAGCCAGCCCACCATGTCAGACATCGAATGCTAACCTAAATAAAAATGTCTTAAGGCCCCGCCGAAAGGTCTCTAAAGAGGGAGCCGTTCTTAATGAGGGTGAGGGAATTCCATAATTGGGGCGCCACTGCCGAGAAGGCCCTATTCCGTGCCGCCATCCCCCTCACCTCCGTCAATGGCGGCACGGTTAACAGGGCCCCCCCTGATGACCTCAGAGCACGGGTCGTACTTTTAGACAGCATTCCAAGTAATTTCTGCAATGAAGTAAATAATTTGAGGAGTGGAGTATAACTAGTTTTAAGATTACGGAATAAATCAAGGTTTCTCCAACCAGAAGAAGCTGTAGTACATTCACTCAGCACTTAGCTGCAGTGCTAAGTTCAGAACAATTGTACGAACTGCTGACTAATTCAACTCTTTAGAAAAATTACAATCCAAATTCTGGCTCAGTTCCCTTCAGCTCCCATTCTTAGTTGTACTCAATGTGTAATTTCAGTCTGTAAGTGCAGACCCTTTCTGGGTTGCTTTTGCTCTCTTTCCTGTCATTAACATTTTTTTTCTTTATTCCATGCTTTATCACAGCTTCTGGAATCCTCTAATTTTGCTGCCAAATCTGTTCTTCATCAAAATCACACTGTGTAGAAATGTTAGCCTGTAATTTTCCTAATAGCTTTACATTTATAGACATGTTTTCTAGCTGGAAGCTTCAAGCCCCATTTATGAAGCACAGATGTTTACCCCCCCCCCCGGTGCCGCCTCTTTCCCTTTGTATCTATTGCTTCTACTACTCCACCATGATCTCTCAGTGCACTCCCTATGTCAGTTTTTTGATCACAGCCTGTCAATGCCACTACTGTTGTTTCTCAAAGTAGGTCAAGAGAGAGAGAGAGTGAGAGTGTAACATGAGGTCCTGCACCATTGAGAGCTGAGTGTACTGTTTCTGTGGCATTTCTTTATTCTGCCAGCAGAGGATTGTGCAACAGAATCTGAAGGCTCATCCTTTTGTGAAGTGAACAATCTCCCACATTACTGCCAAGTGTGCAACATTCAGTGATAAGAAAACCATAGGGTGTTACATTGCTCAGAATTATTATGTTACGTGTGAATTATCAGGAATTCATGGCTAGTTACCATGGTTAGTTTTCTCTTTATGAGTACACTAGAAGTTGTATACCAGTCATCACTTTCTAGCAGAACATGTGCCCTTCTCGTGTGCATGCAAATTTAATGAAAACAGACTAATAACATTCTAAATAGCTAACCTTGTTAGTACTGTATATATTTGTTGTTCCAGGTCTATTGCTCTATAACTCCTATAACACTATAATTGTTTATAACCCCTTCCCCCCCCCCACTATTGTCTTTTCAATTCTGCATCGCATGGTAATAGCCCAGCATCACATGGTAATAGCCCACCCAGAATAGACTACAGTGTACATTCTAAGGGCTGAAACAGGTAAAGCTCTTACCTGTATTACACATATGCCCTATCGCTTTGAAATGTACTTACCACATGCACTGGCCCATTAAATGACTTGGGCAGCCAATTGCTGGCACGCTAATGCTATACATCAGTGGTTCTCAAACTTTTTAGCACCGGGACCCACTTTTTAAAATGACACTCTATCAGGACCCACCTAGTTTTATGAGACTTAAAAAAAAAAGATGATCTATAAATAAATATAAGGAGTTCAGCTGCTTGCATATTGCAAACTGCAGGAGCTCAGTTCTTTGAAGGACAATTAGCAGGTATCTGATTTTTGAATAGCCTCAGGGTTTGTGGCAATTACTGATCTGATCTTTCCATCACCTGGGACCCACCAGAAATCAGGTCCCAACCCACAGTTTGAGAAACACTGCTATACATGAATGGGACAATGCACATGCTAAATGTATTGAATAGTGATAGGATGTGCATGGAAGATTTGCACAGGTAACTGCTTTACTGTGGCTCATGTCACCTCTGTTTTGGCACTATGGAAGGAAGGATAGGTCGTCGGCGATACCAGTGCAAATACTGTCTCATGTGACTCTTCTCTTCCTATGCTATTCCTATTTCATTGTAGTTATATTCAGCTAATCTAGTGTTAGGAAACCCTCCCAAAATTACCTGTGATCTATGACCTTCCAGCACAGCATCCTTACTCTGACACAGACCAATGCTAGGTGCATGAGAAAGTTAGTACAGAAGAAGCATTTGAGAGTACATGCTTTCCCCGAACCCCATTGTTAGGTGAGTTTGTCGTAATGTGAATTACCTGTGTAATGCCTCTGGAGGCCTCACACCAGGCTGGCAACCCCCTCCATAGGCCTCATAGGTCTCCATAGGTCTTCTCCGAAGTGACAGGATGTGACTTTTAGTTTATTTCTGCCACTTCCTGTCAGTGGTGCCACTAGGGGTTGCAAGGGGTATGGACTGCACTGAGTGACACCCTCGGGGGGGGGGGGGTTGACACCACTAGTGGCCAAGATTGTGGAACCTTTTGGAAAATTTGTATTTATGAATGATACCATAAAATTATCACTGGAATGGTAATTTAATGCAGAATGTAATGAAACAAACCATGTATTCTATCAAAAGGTATGGCCAAATAACTGGGAAAAGAAAACACAACTGCCTTATGTAGCAAAAAGCAGATTTCCTCAGAGGCGTCGCTCCGGTAGGGGCGGGGCTGTAAGTTTTGCTCGGTCGGAGTCCCGTTTACCGAACGAGCAGGAGGCGGCCCCAGACCCTGCCTGCTGCTTTCTCCGCAGGTGAATGGCTCTGACAGTGAGGGGGCGGGGCCGCCTCCTGCTCGTTCGGTAAACGGGACTCCGACCGAGCAAAACTTACAGCCCCGCCCCTACCGGAGCGACGCCTCTGGATTTCCTTAACTCAAAAGCCAATGAGGTGTTGTTGTGAGTCGGCTCTCATTTCTATGTATCAGAGCTGATAATAGAACTCCTATTCAGTTATGTGAGTGTCATCAAGTTGGTCACTGTTTTTTTGTTGGCTCTGATTTGTTGAGTGACTTTTACTGTTATATATTAAAATAAAGTTAATGGGGGTGACACCATGAGCTACCGCACTGGGTGACACCAACCTCAGTGACACCACTGCTTCCTGTCCACATCTGGTGTGATGTGGCAGCAGCCTCTGGAGGCCTGCACAGACATTACCTCCAGAGGCATTACACAGGCAACTTTAAAAGGTGCATGAGGTTTTGGGGGCGGGGAGGGGAGGATGACCACCATTGTATATCTGGGGGATCGTTAGGTGGGGGATACCTGTAATCCATTTCCCTTTCATTTTGCTCTTGCTTATGACAATATGATTGCATGAAGCTGTACATAGCTTGAGCAGTGAGCCTGCTGTGGACTAACATTCACTCTTTTTTCAGACAGACATACCAACTTCCCAACTGAATAACAGCGCAATCCTGCACACAAAAAAACGGTGGTGGAGCTAGCACTCTGCTGCCGGAAGCCGTTGCAAACATGCCGTAAGGCACATTTGCAACAACTCAGGAGTAAGGGTGGCCGGCGCAAAACCGGCCACCCTCACTCCACCGCCAAGACATCCTTGCGGCCCCCAGAGAAAGGTAAGAGACCCCTGGCGGCCGGGCGGCGAAGGGGGGGCATTGGCCGAGCCGGTCCGGGTGGCGAGGGGGGGCATCAGCCAAGCCGGCACGAGGGGTGGGAATGGCGTCTGCCATATCCCCATCTCCCGCCAGGCCTGCTTGGCCATTACACGGCTTCCTCCGAAATCCAAGGAGGCCCATCTGGCCTTCCCTGGTTTACACCGGGGGAAGGGGATGAATGTCCCCTTTCCCTGTGTAGTCCCCGGGCCGCTGCAGAGCGGCTCAGAATGGGCATAGGATCCAGCAGGCAGCCATGGGCCGCCTGCCGGATACTTATGTAGGATTGCGCTGTAAAGCTTAAAAGCAACTTATTCTTCCAGTTTTCAGCAGAAGCCAGCAGTGGAGAGTGATGATGGACTGACCTGTGTGACAAAGTCTTCACTCTCCCTTCAATTCTATCCAGCTGTGCAGAATGCTAACTGGCTGGCCTTTGTGGTAGTTGCAAAGTCACTTCGTCCCCTTCTGCAAGAGCAATGTTTCAAGTACAAACAGAACAGGACTGACTTTAAAATGAAGTCATCAAATAAACATTTAACTGGATAAACATGCCAAGCACCTGAAAATATTTTTAAGTCAAAACAAAAACCTATGCTGGAGTCAGAGCCTGGTACATTTGACAGTAAATGTGCGAAGGCAGGGGAAGTAAATCTCATCTCACAGCAGCCGACACATTCTTCTGTAGGGAGGTACATCTCTACATACTGTAAGGCCACAATCCTATGCACACTGACTTAGTAAGTCCCCACTGAACTTGGGAAGGACTTACTTCTGAGTAGGCATGCATATGATTGGGCTGCATGTGGTTCAGACAGAAAGGATCAATCTTCTGGGCCAACTCTAAGAGCAACCTTACAGCTGATATTTTGTGCAGGAACAAAACATGTTTATTACTTATTTAAGTAACATCTTATTTTAATTCCAAGTGTAACCATGGTTTAAATTAAATAAATAAGAGCTGGTTCCTAAAGTCTTCCTATCTAGCCCCCCAGCAAGCCCCAATTTCCCCCCACTGGATTTCAGCCACTTTCAAGCTGCGTTTCTTTGAATCCTTTCCAACCCCATATGAACCACAGCTCTGCCTAAGTGTCCCCTTTTGAGCATCTCAGATGCTCAGTCCCATTGTGTCTTGGATTACGCATGGTAGTGAGCAGCTGAAGTGCATAAGGGGAGAACTCTGACAGTCTTCGTTGCTTGTTTATATTGTTGGGCAAGAGCAGGCTAAGCCCTTTGCTTGCATCTAAGCTTCTGTAGGAGTTACTGGCAGACCAATGTTCATCCCTTGCTCTGTTCAGAATTTGGGCTTTGTTAAAAATGGTAGTTGCAGAACAGGGATGTAGATATTTTCACCAGCTGTAAATAGCCATTGTATGATTGCAAATCCCTTCTACACCTATGGTTGCTATTCTTAACATACTGTACTTCCTTGGAATTACATCCCTCTTAAATGTACATGCTAGATTTCTAAAAAAATGTGGATAGGAGTTGGCTGTAAATATATGGGCAGCCCAATCCTACGTAACTTTCCGGCGCCGGAACGAGTGTTCCGGCGCCGAGTTGCAAGCATGCCATAAGGCACGTTTGCGCCTCCTCGAGAGCTGGGAAAGCCGGCTCCTGCGCTGGGAGGACCCCGCCGTCGTCGGACCCAGGTAAGTTTGGATCCAGCAGGCGAGGGGGCAGATCGCCGGAGCCGGGAGGGTGTCCATTGGCCCCGGCATCCCGGGCAGAGGACGGCCTATGGCCGTATCCTGACCCCCGCCAGGAGCCGGAGCCTTTACATGGCCTCCTCTACTTCCACCAGCAAAATAGCTGACGGAAATCCAAGGAGGCCGATAGGGCCTAGCCCCGGTTACACTCGAGGAAGGAAATGAGCATCTCCTTCCCCGAGTAGACCTCCCGTCCGGCAGCCATACTTGCTGCTGGTGAACAAGATCCAGCGGGCAGCCATGGGCCGCTGGCGAGATCTTAGTTAGGATTGCGCTGTAAAAGTTTAACTATACAATAGTATTGTCCCCATTCAAGCTCATTGTCTCTTTCATAAAGTATTAATTTAAAATACTTACGGTAATTGCAATTAAGGCTTTGTGTTGTGCATTCTTTCTGCATCATAGCTGAAAAATATGCCAAACTGGAGAAGAGAAGCTAATTTAATAAGTACTGTACTGTATTTTGGTTACTTTTTTTTATTCCAGAGTGTTGAATCCCACAGAAGGAGGAACATCAATACTGTGAGAGGAAAATAAAAGAAAAAAAATCTTTCCATGACGAAAAATCCGGTCTTGGTTATAGTATGTTATCTTAGTCATCTAATCTAATAATCTTTTGAACCATGTAGAATTGTGCCAGGATTTAGCAGGGTGACAGAAGGCCATATTCCCATGTAAGAAATACTGCTTGTGTTTTAATTTTTAGATTTCTTAATAATATGATTTTCTTAGACTCTGTGTGGTGACCAGTTAATTAACTTTCTTGCATTTGAGAGTGCAAGATTTGTTCCTGAAGGTGGAACCTTTGTACATTTGTACTGGTAATTATATTATTAGTTTCTGGAGTGACCTTAAAATAGCTGATTAGCCCCCAGTTTCACTGCGGGAGTTACTGCAATCCAAACTCCTGATTGAAAGTCTTCAACAGTAGAATGAAGGCTTAATTCTCACTGAGGTGGTCAGCCTGTCTCTGGGCTGTATATTTTCAGACAGCAAGTTGACACTCACATGGCCAAATGCTCATCGAGCCACATAGACAACTAAATACTATCAAGAAGGGATCTAGCCTAGTTTTCTCCCTGACCTGCTAATTCTCTACGGACAGAGACTTGAGTATGGCAGAACATTGTATTATGTATATATCTGTTATTAGAGCCCTTACCCACAGTCTGAAGTGGAATAGCCAAAGAACTATAGGTTTATTCAAGAATATTGTAAAAACTAGTGGAAGGAGATTGTGAGAAATTGTGGCAGGAGGAATAAATGATGGAGAAATTTCCTTTACGCTGTAGCACAGTAGCTCTATTTTACTCAGGTTTGGGGCTGGGGCAGCTTTTCGGATCCCTCTAACACAGGGGTTCTCAACCCCTTCCTGGCCTAGTACCACCTCTGATGCCACTCTCCTGCTGTGTACCACCTAAAGTGACTGGTGATGAAATCATCGCCTGTTGGGTTTTCAGGTTTTTGGAGGCCAGAAAACGTAGGTAGGAGACCAGCACAAGCTGTTAATATACTTAACTTAAAGGTTTGTTCAGTGTTCTAGTCCGAGGGCGGACACTCCGAGGCCTCCTCCGAGGCGTCGCTGGATCGCGGCGGGAAGGGCGGACCGCCTGGGGGCGACGCGCGCAATGGGTGACGCGCGGTCGCACGCGTGCACCCACGCGTCGCGCGCAGGCGGTCCGCCCTTCCCGCCGCGATCCAGCGACGCCTCGGAGGAGGCCTCGGAGTGTCCGCCCTCGGCGGAGCTCCAAGGCCTTCTGAGGGAAACCCGATGCGACACGTCATATTTAGAAGGTTTCGCGCATGCACAGAACGTTTGAGGGCAAATTTGCCCTCAAACGTACTGCGCATGCGCGAAACCTTCTAAATATGACGTCGCATCGGGCCTCCCTCAGAAGGCCTTGGAGCTCCGCCGAGGGCTGACGCTCCGAGGCCTCCTCCTGCCCAAGACAGCCGGCCGGAGAGGATGTCTCCGGAGCCGGCAGCAGCGGAGGCTTCGCTGCTGCCGGCTCTGGAGACATCCTCGCCAGCCGGCTGTCGGGCGGCACGGGGGTCATTAGGGCGGCGCGCGCGCCCTCGCACAGGGCGGCACGCGCCCTAGTGACGCCGCTGGTTCTAGTTTCTAGTGTTCAGTGTTCTAGTTTCTAGAATTCCTGTGTTCCAAAAGCAAGGAAAAATTTACTTAAATAGTATTGTAGCATTGCCTGTGGGAGAAAGGCTAACTAAGAGTGAAACCAGAAAGAGAGGCAGGATGCTTCTAACTGCAGTTACCATGGATACTAGAAAACACTGAGGGTGAGGCCAGCTAAGGGAGAGTAGTTTGAGGATGTGATCCTTGAAATTCTTTAGCCTTTCCTACACATGGCGAGGCCTGTATTGGTAGAATGAATGGTACCTCTTCAGGCTGCAAGAGTTGGGATAACATTTTCACTGCACTTCCTGTGTAAAAAGGTCCCTGCATATAGAAAACTGGCACAGCAGGGAGAGAGCTGGGCTACAACCTTTCTTCCTGATGTGCCAGGTTGTTGTTGTTGTTTTTTACTTGCAGGGAGTAAGTTTGGGTTTGTTTTTCATGATCAATTCAGGATCTTCAAAAAATGGCATTCTTCTACCCCACTTGGAGTGGTAGAATTCACTCTACAACCTTCAGATTTTACCCGCCCCCCATTCTGCTGTGTGGGTAGATCAGGCCCTAGTTGAAACAAAAATTGTATCTGAGCCTATATTTGCAAAATAGACTGTGAGTCAGGTGAATGATACGGTTTCCTCCCAAACCAGTGTTGCCAGCCCCTAAGAATAGGCAATGTATGGAACCAACCATGCTATTTGCCTGACTATGTGGTTCCTCTTTACAGATTTTAGTGGACTGCTGCCCTGGATCTAGTTATGCAGGACTCCCTGGATCGGACCTGAGTTGTTGAGGGACAGATTTTTGCACCTGAGCCTGAAGGACTGGGAGACAAAGAAAAGAAAAAGAGAGGTGACAGGTTTAAGAGAAAAATGGGTAGGGGAGTGCTTCAAGAGCCCTCAATATTCTGAATTGGAACAAAGAAATGAATACCTGGCAGGGGAATGCATGCAGTATTTTATCTCGGAAGGAGTTGTGGTTTAACCAAGCTATAAGCAATTGAAAAGAGAGTCTTTATAAAGGACATTTTTAGCCAGGCTTAAATATATTGGTGCCACTGTTAGCTCTCTGCTCATAATAGTAATTCAGAGGAAGTGTTATCTTAATGCTGCCTGCACCACAGCATCCAGTTTTTCTATTGTAGTGTTTTCTTTCTGGAGCGGAATATAATACAAAGCCCATGTGTGCTAAGATCCTTTTCAATGATGCAGCCTAAGCAAACTGTGAAACTGATACTGCCGATGAATTTTGGTAGCTGTTTTCTGTACAAATACTTGAGACGTATTGGGAGAAGGAGAATCAGGGCCATGTGATCGCTTTTCCTTTTATGCACATAAATCCTGGATAAAATGTAATTTTCTTCATTTTAGTCTCTTTTTGATTTACTAGAGTGATAGTGCAAGAAAACTCTGTGTGTGTGTGTGTGTGTGTGTGTGTGTGTGCGTGTGCGCATGCGCGCACACATGCACGCACGCACGCACACACTGCTTTCTGTTTGTATAATGTCTAGTGATTGCTTGCATGTGCAAAATGGCCATCACAGATCAAGCACAGCAGATGGAGCTTTTTTTTTTTATCACTTCAGGTCTTAAACTAAGGATGTAAGTGTAAGATCAGGGACAAACCTCTATTTCCCTCCCCAGTTCCAAGCTAGGGTAGGGGTGGGTGTCATTCCTGGAATTGCACTGCACTTGGAGCAGGAGAAGAGAACTGAGACTTACTTTGGCTCTGCACTTTCAAAGAGCTCCAAGAACCTCAAAATTGCAGATTCAAACCCTAGCCCCCCTTCCAGCAACAATCTTCCCTGCACTTATGCTGGGTTTCAGACGTACTTGGAAGGCCTTGGATGTCCAGCAGAACTGCAAAGAAAGTGTCCATCCATCTCCCCTGACATCTCCAAATGGATGAGTAGGGCAGGGGGTTGTTTTGGCTCTCACTTTCAGAGGCACTCGGAGCTCCTTGGAAGTGCAGCACCAGAACAAATACGGGCATCTTCCCAACCTTGAAACGGAATAATCGCTGCAGGGATAATCGCTGCAGTTATGCTGAATTTCAGAGGTGATCCAAGCAGGGCCGTTGCCTGATAGGGGGCAGTGGGCGGTGTGCCCCAGGGCGTAGGGCGCAGGACTCTGGGGGTGGGGCAGGGCTCCTTAAGTTTCGGTGTCTTTTTTCACGTTTTTTTTTTTACTTTTTCGGGGGGGGGGGTTAAAGTGTTAACGGGCATATGTTAGTGTATGTTTGCTTTCCCGCACTTATCTTGCATATGGGACGGTTCCAGCGACGATCTTCTTCCTGCGCCCGGGCACATCTTCTCCCTGCGCCCGGGCGCGAACTCCATAAAGGCCCCAGCAGCGCTTTCCTGAGTTTGCGCAGGCGCAGAAGGTCGGCTGGAAACTTGCACATGCGCAGAACGATGAAGTTTCCAGTCGAGCCTCCAAGTGCGTCTGAAGCACAGCATAGCAGCAGGGATTATCCCATTTCCTTCTCCAGCTCCAAGGTTGGGTGGAGGCAGGGCCAGGCCTCCCATGACGCTGACTGAAAGCCTTTTGTTGAGCAACAAGTCGGGGAGGGTGACGAACTGACAAGAAGTGCCTTCTACCCCAAATCTGCCCATGCCAGCCATCCAGCCCACCACCCGCCAAGCCACTTCAGTCGGCTGAGAGTGAGTGGAAAGAGGCCAGTGGTAGCCCACATCTTCCTCAGCATGGCTAGAAGAAGGGGGGGGAATAAAAGCTGCCACTGCTATCTCCTCACCCACACCTAGCTGCTTAGAAAAGCAGCTTGGTGCAGGGAAAGGGAGGCAGTTGTAGCCATCTGGATACTGGCCCCCATACCTGGAACCCCCTTCTTCGTTCGCTACCATCCTGTTTCAAATACAGGAGCTCCCAATATGCTCCATTTGTCCTGTTTATTTGAAAGAAGACAGGCATGGAGAAGGGAGGTGGAGCCAGAGCTCCAGGTAAGCGGGCTGGACTCCGAATTGCCACACCTTGCTCTCCTTGAGGAGGAGGTGGCAGCACGTGGAGGGGCAGAAGAATTGGGCTGCCTCAGGCTCTTCCCAAGTTTTAACTGGCCCTGAGAGGAAGCCAGAGGTTCATCACACATACCAGAGAGCAGCAGGGTACTTGCCAGAGCAAGAGTGGAGGGCAACATTGTGAACCTGTGCCTTGAACACAATACCGTTCAGGGAAGTACACATGTTCAATCACTGACTGCAAGTCATTGAATTATAACTTATCAGGGAACTGATATGCATGCATGAATTAGCCCAGTTCTTCTTTGAACATAACTAGCAAAATCAAAGAACACAGTTCCTATAAATACTGGTAGTATACTAACACAGTGTCTTGGGGATACTGGAAGGACTAGATGGCAAGATATAAATGTGCTCTAAACCAGTGGTTCTAAAACTGGTGGGTCACAACCCACTAGCAGAACCGGATGCTGTCCCCTGCCACCCTTAAGGGGCGGAGACAGCATGGCAGTGGCGATCCTGGGGTTCACCGCTGCCGGCAGGAAAAATTGTTTTTAAAAGTAATTGTTTGACTTACTGGGGGTCGTGGAGCCCTCTGGAGGGTTTGGGGAGGCCCATGTTCCCATCTGTGGGCCTCCCCAAGCTTTAGATGGTTGTGGAACGCCACCTGGGATCACCACCACTGCCATCCCTGCCCCTGCCAAGGCTCAAAGTTCTCCCCACCTTGCGGTTCTAAACCACTGTTCTAAACTATACAAACAAACCAATATTGCACAAGAAATAACCTAGATATCTTTCTGTGCAAAATGAACTGGGTAGTAATGTTTTTTTCCTTAAAATCTTGATGTGAGATAAGCCTCTAATACTGAATCCATTTGCCATACAATAGCCCTACTAAATTTCATTATAGAAAATGAAACAGACTCAGAATTGTAACCTAAACACAAATTTCAGTACTATGCAAGAATGTTCAATTGAAATGTTTCCTAAAGATTTAAATTAAAATGTTTATATAAATTCAGATATACAGTATTACTATTTTTTTACATCATACCAAACCAAAGTGCAAATCATGCCTAATCTTTATCCCTTTACCAACTAATAAAAAAACTACTTCTGCTTTCTTGCAAACATCGTGTACCATATTCAGGTAGAAGTTTTGTTAATACCTGTGCAGAACAAAATTGTGATGAACATGACATATGTATTTTTGGCTTTCAATATTTTATTGAAATATAATAAATTATTCCTGAAATAATTCCTTACAGCACAATCCTATGAACGTCCACTCAGAAGTAAGCCCAATTGAGTTCAATAGGCCTTACTCCCAGATAAATGTGTTTAGGATTGTAGTAGCCCTAGTCTTGGTAATAAAGATGATACAAATCTTTTGTATTAACATTTGTACCTGTTATTAACTTCTTCAGATAAAATCTTATTGAGCTGCTTAGTAGATTCAGAAAAATTGACATGGTCTAGAAATTCTTTGTGTGCACATACACTCTCTCTTAAATGTGTATGTAAATATATAGAGGGAGAGAGAGTTTGTATGTAAAATTAGCATTTGACTAGTCGGTATGTTTAGCATACAACGTATTTCAAGTTGCTCTATAAGAGCAAATGTACTCGTCTTCTTTATCCTTTGCATCCAAGGGCATGAACTTCTATTTTTAGTTATGTAAGTAACCTACATCTCATGAATCAAGCAACACTGTCTGTATTAACACAACATGACTCAAAAAGCAATATTTTTCCCAAACCATCACAGTTTGAGTTTGCGCTGATAACTGAACAGAACTGTTTATGAGAATTTGGTTTTAAAGTTTCACTTATGAGAGCCTGAATAGGAAACCTTGCTGTATCTTGATCTGCTGCACTAATCTTTAGCATTAACTTGTATAGTCTAGTCCTGCTTTGGCAAGTACGGAACTGATTATTCTTACAGCTTCACTAACTTGGCTTCTGGATATGGCGTTCTCTCGGAATGTGGTACAGGTGAGGGAGGTGCAGTAATATTATTTGTCTCCATGGGACAATCTGAATCCTTATGCTTTCTACCAGTGTGAGAGAGGAAGCCATTTGGAAAGCTGTCTTAAATGTTGGTGGCTTGTATCTTTCAAATGTGGACTAGAAAATCTGGTTAAGTATGTATGTTGAGTCAGTTGTAACCGAGGTCTTATTCAAACTTGAATTTTTAAGGCTACATTTTCATTATTTAAGTGGTAGCATTATAATATCTCCTTTTATTTCCACTCGTTTTTATATTTTATTGTTTGTATTTGCATTTTCTGAAGCTGTAACTTGAAATGGTGTATGTGTTCTTTTACATTTTACAGTGAAATATAGAGGTCAGATGAGCTTTATAAAATGCAGCTAAGAAGAGTGTGTTCATTTTAATTTGGCACTCAAATGAGACCTAAATGACTACAAAAACAAGACTTAAATCTTTGTATGTTTTTGGTCCAAATCTGCCTTTTGTCTGACTCATAGTTCACTGGAAAGCATTCCTGTTAAATATTAATTCTAACTGTGTGCGTGTGTGCGTGTTTTCCAGGACTTCTCCTGGAACAGGAGTGCTGAGGTGCTGCCTTTGAAACTTTTTTTTCAAAAGCACCTTTAGCTAAGAAAAAGCATCAGGCTCAGCAGGAGGCAAACTGAGAAATTTGCCCAGAAGCACAAGTTAATGTCTAAGGCTAAGTCATCATCTTTCCCAAGGGCGTCTTAAGATGGTATGTAATTGATATTACATTAACAGTGCAAGCCTATGTATGTCTACTCAAAAGTAAATCCCATTGAGTTCAATAGGACTTATTCCCATGTGAGTACAGTATATATGATTGCAGCCCAACAGCCCAATCCTCTCTACATTTTAGCCCGCAGGAGTGTCGCAAATAAGGCATGTTTTAACAACATACCTTTTATATTTATTTGGAATACACTACTTTTAAATTCCTTTTTTCAATATTTATACATTTGTTTTAAAACTATTGCAGCACACTCCAAGAGACTGGAATGAAATGAGCTACATAGTTAGATGAAGCTTCAAAGTACAGTATAAATAAGTGGCAGGAGAAGAAAGCGCTCTTAATGAAGAGTTAATTTTTTTTAATTATAGTTTGAATGGGCAATGACTGTGTAGGGCATCAAGCTCCTGCTCTTTAACATTTAGCACTATACTACTGTTTCCAACAAACATAATTTGGTCACTGGAGATCTAGTAGAAAAAATGAGGCACTGGCCACTTAAGACCGCACTTTTACAGTGGAAACCTGTGCTTATTTATTTATTTTTCACATTTTTATACCGCCCTTCTTCCAAGGAGCTCAGAGTGGTGTACATATTTCCTCCCCTCTTTTTTGTCCTCACAACAACCCTGTGAGGTAGGTGGGGCTGAGAGATAGTGACTGGCCCAAGGTCACCCAGGAAGCTTCGTGGCTGAGCGGAGATTTGAACCTGGATCTTCCAGGTCTAAGTCCGACTCCCAAACCACTACACCATCCTGGCTCAGGATGGCTTACACAGAAGTAAGTCCCACTGACTTAAGTGGGACTTACTTGGGAGTATGTGAACATAGGATTGATACAAATTAAGGAGATCTTCCTTATGAGTAAATGATTTTGGGACTAGGAGGTAACGAATTAAGAGTGCAATCCTGATGATTGTACCAGCGATGGAACAAGCATTCTGTCGCCGGAAGCAGTCACAAACGTGTCAGAAAGCACGTTTGCGACTACTCTGGAACAAGGGAGGCCTGTGCAGAGGTCGGCCTCCCTCGCCCGTGCATCCGCTGGACGAGGTGAGTCTGGATGGCGCGGGGCTGGTTCGGCGGGCGAGGGAGGGGGCCATTGGCCTAGCTGGCCCGGGAGGGGGCGGGGGATGGCCTCAGCCATATCCCTGTCCCCGTCGGTCTAGCTAGGCTGTTACACGGCCTCCTCTACTTCTGCCAGATATTTAGCTGGTGGAAATCTGAGGAGGCCGATCGGGCCAGCCTGGATTTACACCCGGGGAAGGGGATGAGCGTCCCCTTCCCTGAGTAGACCTTTGACCCGGCGGCAGAACGGCCACCGGGGCTCAGGATCCTGCGGGTGGCCCTGGGCCGCTGGCTGGATCCTTGCGCTGGATTGCGCTGCCCAGGGTTTTATCCTGAAATCGTTTTGCCAAAACTCATGTTTTAAACAAAAGACGGACTATATTGACTGATTACATGTTTTCTTGCAATGGGCCTCATGCATAAGGTTCAGGGGACGCTAGGAATACATTCGCCTCCTCATGGTGCATGATCATTTCAGTCTTTCAGAATGCACTGTTTTAAGACTTTGGATCCAGGATGGCCTGTCTCTTTAATAAGTATAGGCCAGTGGTGATAATTAAGAAATATTCCTTGCTAATCGGCTAAAAATGCCTGGACTATTTTAGTCCTGCAAATGCAACTGGGAATTTAAAGACAATAAAAAAGTTGAAAAAAATGTGCATGCCCTCTGTGCCGAAGGCTTTGGTATCCTAGTACAGTTCTGTATTCACCTTTCCAGTCAAGTGAGTACAGGTACATGTACTAATCTGAGCCACATTTCTAAGTATGAACAATCCAGGCTTTGTATATGCTCACTTTGCTTTCAAATGTATCCAGTTTTCCAGCTGTGAAGGAGGTATGACTAAGCAGGTGATTACCCCTACTAAGATGTCACATGGTAAAGATTATCACATCTAAATAACATCTTCAAACACAGCTATTTTTAAAAGTCTAGAGAGTTTGCCACCTTGGTTGGTGCCAACTGATGTAGTTTCTGCCCTTAGCTCGTGGACTAACACTACTGGCTTGCTTCTTAGTTCTTTTTTTGATGAGCACAAGCTTATCTGGTAGTTAAATGTTCTTATAAGCATGCTTAAGCTGCAGCATGCTTAACCCCAGTGATAGGGTGCAAGTGTAATTTTTTTGTTTGCTTGAGTTTTATTAACAGGTCCAACCTCAGCATCGCAGATTTTGTATCGGTGAATTAAACTCAGCGTGGATCAAGTTGGGGTCTCTGTATTGTACAGTACTGTACCTTTTGTAGTCGGAGTCCGACTACATCCATCTCCTCAGTTTGTAGGCAGCCCCCAAAGCATAAAAACATGGCTGTGCCTCGCACAGGTGCAGAAATAGCCCCCGCCCCCCGGAGCCATAGAGGCAGCTCCATAACATCGCGTGCCTGGCGCAGGTGCAGTAAACATAATATTCCGATGTCTTCCCTATGTCTTAATTAACTTCTGTACCCAAATGTTAGTTAGGCTGTAGTGCTATTTGCGTAAATGTATGCAATTTGCGTATGTCTATACAAATTGCATAGATTTATGCAATTTGCGTAAAAGTACATCATTTCTGGGAAAAGTCATGCCAGCTTCTGATTTGGGCATCCGTGGATTTTCTCAACCGTGGGGGTTTGCGGAACCAACCCCCCACGGATACCGAGGGTGGACCTATATATGAATCATAGCCTTTTGACAAAAAAAGTGACTAAATGTAGGCTAATGACATTTTTGAAAGTGACAGTATAGTACAGTATAGGTCTTTAAAATACAAAGAAATCAATAAATAAATGAGAGTCAGTGTGTTGTGTAGAAAACTATGGTGTTACCGAGGTACAGTTTGCAAATAAATGTCCAGTGAGCTAGCACATTTTTATTGACATTGTTCTAAGGAAAGGATACGTTTTTGCTTTGTATTTCTGAGTGCAGGTGAGCCCAGATGTCTCTGTGACAGCATTGTTTTTTCAGCACATCTGCTTTTTCAGAATTACTCATGTATGGAGTTTTAGGAGTGTGGGATAATCCTTTTCATTGGGTGCATTCATCTTGTGGCTAGCTGGCACATCAGCATGAGGTGTGCAGTCCCATTTCCCCCCTCCACACTGAGCTTAATGCCAGGACAGAGCTATAGCCTTTTCAGTCTCAATAGGTTGCGTTCGACTTTACCATCATTCTGGACTAACTCTTAGGGCCAGCTATAGTTTTACAGAGATGTGGTCACATTTGTGATTGATGAGAACAAAAGGAGTAACATAGATGTTAAAAAAGGTAAAGGTGACCCCTGACAATTAAGTCCAGTCGTGTCCGACTCTAGGGTGTGGTGCTCATCCCCATTTCAAAGCTGAAGAGCCAGCATTGTCCGAAGACGCCTCCGTGGTCATGTGGCTGGCATGACTCTCCTTCCATGCAGCTGGAACACGGAGTGCTGTTTTACCTTCCCGCAAGTGGTACCTATTTATCTACTCACATTAACATGCTTTGGAACTGCTAGGTTGGCAGGAGCTGGCCAAGCAACGAGAGCTCACCCTGTCGTGGATTCAAACTGCCGACCTTTCGATCAACAGCTCATGGTTCAGCGGTTTAACCCCACCCACTGGTGCAGTGTTACCAATCTATAATTAGCAACCAGGGCTATTTTTACTAAATGTTCCAAATACTATAGATTGGAATTCATAACGACCTGTATGACAGATGTGACACTTTCCCTACATAGTTATGTAGTTCACTAACTCCATTTTTCTGAAATATACTTTGTGACATGCTCTGTTGCTTATTCTTAGGAATAAAGACCTGAAAATAACTGGTGTGGCAATCAAAAGATGGAAAATAGCATAACCACAATTTCTCGTGAGGAATTAGAAGAACTAAAAGAAGCATTCAGTAAAATAGGTATGTTATACAAAACGTCTTCACATATTGGAAATGACCTGTTGCAAGGGTGGGGAAACAGGTATGCCATTGGGAGAGGGAGAGTTAACCCCTCTCCCATGTGCATTTCATTAGGCAGTCTTACCACCACCAACTTCTTAGTTTCAAGACACACATGATTATTTCTCAAGGATTCCTATACTTCTGGCCAGCTAGCTGATTCTATACACAATGACTATTGTTATAAGTAGTTAAATAGGCTAGCTATGTATGTCAAGCCAGGGGGTATATGGGACCCTTTGCTTAACCTGTACCAACAGTGACAGAGTTGCGTTTGTAATGTTCCTATGTTTACTATGAGATACAACAATTGTTACAAATGCACATAAAATAAAATTATGCATGGGATGGAGAGAGTGGATAGAGGAAAATTCTTCTCCCTCTCGCACAACACCAGAACCAGGGGACATGTACTAAAATTGAGTGGAGGGAGAGTTAGAACAGACAAAAGAAAATATTTCTTTACCCAGCGTGTAATTCATCTGTGGAACTCCTTGCCACAGGATGTGGTGATGGCATCTGGCCTAGATGCCTTTAAAAGGGGTTTGGACAGATTCATGGAGGAAAAGACCATCACAGGTTACAAGCCATAAGCAACCTCCTGGTTTTTAGAAGTGGGTTTTCTCTGTGCCAGGTGCAAGGGAGTGTCAACGGGAAACAGGTTATCTTGTTGTCTTGTGCTCCCTGAGGCATCTGGTGGGGCCACTGTGTGACACAGGAAGCTGGACTAGATGGGCTTTTGGCCTGATCCAGCAGGGCTCTTCTTATGTTCTTATCTGCTCCTTTAGGGTTTAATCTTACATATTAACTGTTGAGCTGTTCCCCCTGATGTTAATTAAACCAATTAAGCTATTAAAACGTCTGTGGAGACTATTCACAGAAAACATGCACCCCACTATGATATCTTTGTCTAGCTCTAGCCCATCTGAAATGGCACCTTTTTGGTGAATGCAGGAGAAGTCTTTCTTAAGACTGCACCATACTTCTCCACCTGTAGATCCACTAAGGACTGCTTCACAAAATACGAAAATAATAAATATACAGGGTGAGCACAAAACCACTCCTTGATTTCCAGTGGTTATAAAAGGAAATCAAGGAGTGTTTTTGTGCTCACCCTGTATTTTATGGAACTAAAAGTAACCATGGTACACTGCCTAAGCTTGTCTTTCTGTCTGAAGGGTAAAAGCAGGTTGCCAGATTCATTTTTTAAAATTTATTCTATAGTTTCACATTCTTTCCTCCTCAGCAGTTTGCTGCAACATTATGGAAAATCTCTCAGTGTAGGTGGAAATATAGGAAAGCATGCAGGAGGAATAACTGAATGACAAAGAGGAAAGACAGACAATCTGGAAGTGACTCAGCATAATAGCAAAGAGACAGGAGTTTCAACAATTAAAAAAAGAGTTTGTTTTAGATAAATGTTGGCTGGCTTTTTATTGGTAGCAAACATGTCTTGCGACACAAAAGGCCTCAATCCACATCAGATTTTGTTTGCAATAAACTTCTCTAACCTGAAATTTTTGGAATATTTATAATTAGACCTAAAACAAACCAATTGGACATTTGTGAATTAATGATTTGGGGTTTTTCCCTCCTCTTGATTTGCAAATCAAAGGTGATGAACCTTGTGATACTTATTTGTTTTGTAGCAAGCACTGTTAATATATAACTTAATTTAATGTGTTATGGTCTGTAGGAACTTTGCAATTAAGGCTATTTCTCTGTTAATTTAAAACTAGACAAATCAGTACTATCCTTAATTGAGACTCTAATTATCTTGTGTTTTCGTCCTTTTAAATACCAGTACTTATTATTATAAATTTTAGGGCTCTGTTTTCTGAAAGTATTTAACCTTCTGAATTCTATACATTCCCTATTTTTCATCTATAAGTCATTGATAGGCAGGGTTGCAAACAATGAACGTACTGTGTTCTTATTTTCATTCCCTCAGAAAACCTATACTTCAGTGAAAGCTGAGCTTACAGAAATGGAATAGGGCAACATGGGTTATACAGTCAGGACATTCTCTGCTTTACAGAAGCTACCCACAATCCATTGTGAGAAGACAGTGAAAGCCTATCCAGGTTTACTCAAAAGTAAGTCCCATTGTGTTAAATGGGATTCAATCTCAGGTCAGGAAAGTGTGTACTGCACTTTAGATTGCATTCTAAAAGAAAAAAAAAGTTAGAGTTAAAATTTAGTATAGTACAGTACTTCAGTGATATAACTTTTTCTCAAAATCATGCCAATACTTTTGATAAGATCACTTAAAATATATTACTGTCATGAGCAGGCTTACCATATCGCCGACCGGGACGTTCCTTTTTGCCCTTAAGGGAGGCGGGGGGAGGGGCGATAGAAGCCGGAGCGATGCTCCATCTGTAGGAACTTTGCATCGCTCCGGCTTCTATCGCCCCTCCCCCCGCCTCCCTTAAGGGCAAAAAGGAACGTCCCAGTCGGCGATATGGTAAGCCTGCTCATGACAGTAATATATTTTAAGTGATCTTATCAAAAGTATTGGCATGATTTTTATATATATATATATATATATATTTGTTGTTGTTGTTGTTCAGTCGTTAAGTCGTGTCCGACCCTTCATGATCCCATGAACCATATCCCGCCAGGCCTTCCTATCCTCCACTATCTTCCTGAGTTCGCTCATTTTCATGTTTGTTGCATCGGTGATGCTGTCTAACCATCTCATCCTTTGCCTTCCCCTTCTCCTTTTGCCTTCAATTTTTCCCAGCATCAGAGTCTTCTCCAGAGAGTCCTCTCTTCGCATTAGGTGGCCAAAATATTTGAGTTTCAGCCTTAGTACCTGTCCTTCTAGGGAACAGTCAGGATTGATTTCATTTAGGATTGACTGATTTGATCTCCTAGCAGTCCAAGGGACTCTCAGGAGTCTTCTCCAGCACCAGATAGATAGATAGATAGATAGATAGATAGATAGATAGATAGATAGATAGATAGATAGATAGATAGATAGAAGCCGCTATACAGGCTTACCATATCGCCGACCGGGACGTTCCTTTTTGCCCTTAAGGGAGGCGGGGGGGAGGGGCGATAGAAGCCGGAGCGTCGCTGGTAAGCCTGGTCATGAGGCTTGTATTAAGCCTCATGTGTGATAGTTTTCAACAGTGGAAACACAACCTTATCTCATCCGTAGACTGCAGGAAGGTCTGTCACTAAGAACGTGACTATATGGGAAACCATGAATTCTTAACAAAATATTGATAATGTTAAATATTGGTTACTCTTTATAAATGTTCTGTTCATGAGTTTACAGGAAACAAATGTTAAATATCTATGCTTTAAGACAATGGTGGCCAATGGTGGCCAATCTTTTGGTCAAATGTGCCACAACCATTGAAATCTGAAACAACAGCACTTTAACTTGCACAGGGATGACTTACGGGTAATGGGGAGAAGCCATAACTCTGTTTTGCTTTGCTTTGTATGCAGAAGCATGCAGAGCGCCTGATTTGCATTCAGAATGTCTTAGCAATCCCCAGGTACTGCAAAGAGAAATTCATGTCTGAAAGCTTGGAGAACTACTGCCAAGCAAGCTGTGTTGACAGTACTGATCTAGATGACTCGGCATAAGATAGCTCTGTATGTTCCTATAGTAAATATACATAGAGCAGTAATTTTCAGCCAGTGTGCCATGGCACATTGCTGTGCCACAAATGGTCTGCAGGTGTGCTGTGGGAGTTTGAGGGGGGTCATTTATTAGAAGGGCCATTGGGGTATGTGAGCCCCCAGCCAGCAATAGGGTGTGTCTTTTCAATTGCCCAAAAACATATGGTGTGCCTTGACAATGTTGGTGCCTTGTCAGTGTGCTGTGAGATGAAAAAGGTTGAAAATTGCTGACATAGAGTATACAACATGCTTTAGTACACTTTTGACTCTAATCTTCTGAGATGGGGAGCAGGTAGTGAGGCAGCAAGGAGTGCAGTCTTGATTCTGTACTTCATCCAATCCCATGGTCCTTTATGCTCCAGTTCAAGAATGACACAAATTACTGTTGAATGTGCATGTGTATTACAGATTGGTCACCTGGCTTCTAGAGGAAAAAAACCTCAGAATAAAATAATGACCAGAATCGATAAATGTTTGTGAGTTTCTGTGTATGCATAGAGAGTGACCAATGTTTCTTTCCAGAAATTGTCCCTTGTGCTTTATGGGTGTGGTTCTGGGAGGATTTTGAGGTATGTGTGGGTGAGGGGAGTTGTTGCTAGAAGGAAACATCGTGCACATATGGAACATGCACATATGGAATGCCACATGCAACACTTTGGATCGCATAGTGTACTTAATCAGTAGTGTAGCTGGGGGGGCAGCCATGGGGCCATGCTTCAGGGGGTTCTACGCCATGCTAGTCAAGATGGTGGCAGCCGGCATGCACCCAGCCCCTTAACTTCAAAGCTCTAATCTAGCGCCAATCAGCTGTTTGGCACTAGATTAGCATCTTTTTAAATCTTTAAACCCCAGCCCCCCCAGTCTTTTTAAACCCACAGTGGCAGCGATCAAAGCAGTTGTGGGGGCTTCTGGCACCCCCCCGGATTGGTACCCACTGCTGCCAGAGGGGTGGTGACAGAAGCCGTCAGGGGTGCCAGAAGCCCCCACAACTCCTTTGATCACTGCCACTGTGGGTTTAAAAAGACAGGGGGGGCTGGGGTTTAAAGATTTTAAAAGACACTAGTCAAGCACTGAACAGTTATAGCGCCTATTGGCACTAGATTAGTGCTTTGAAGTTAACGGGCGGGGGACTGGGGGATGAAAAGTGCGGGCTGAGGCTGCGAGGGGTGTGTGATCAGGAGGCAGCAGAGGAAGAGGGCAGCGAGCAACCACATACCTCCAGTCTCCAGTGGAAAAAAACCAGTGCTTTTTACCACTTTTTTCCGTGGAGGCTGGAGGCGGCAACAGCGGCAAAAAAGGTATGTGGCTGCTCGCCTTCTTCTTGCTCCGGGGGTGTGTGTGTGACCAGGGGGCAGTTAGCCTCCATTAAAAAAATGCAGGGGTGTAACATCACTTCCTGTGGTGACATCACTTTTGGGGGCATCCTATGGAAGAGGGCCCCGGATAATACAGTGGCTAGCTACGTCACTGTACTTAATGTTAGATTTTTTTAAAGCCAGATATCTTTGCTATATGCTTTTCAAGATGGCAATACTAACAGCTGTTGGTTTACATCCTTCTATTTTATACTGTTACATACTCTCCACTTTCTGAGTGGTGAGATGTCCACAGGCAGCACTACAGGAATCTGTTTCCTTTGGACACAAAAGAGGACTGGAGGCTTTTGGAATCTGTAACTTCTGTTTTACTTAAAAATACAAGCAGAACATAGTTGAAGTAAAACCAGTCCTATGGTTGCTGATAGTGATAGTGCATCTAATTCCAGCCAAAAAGTAACTGTTTCAGCCAATGGTAGCTAAAAACCTAAAGCTGACAGAAGTTGTGAGGCTGAGGGAAAGGTTGCAGGAGAGGTCAGCCACTCCCCTAACCCACTTGCAGGACTGGAGAGTTGTTGCCCTAGTTGTAGCTGGGAGGACAATCTCAACATGAGAGGGAAAGAATTTCCTGTAAGGGTAAGTGCTGCAGCTGAGGTTGGTGTGTGCCAAGGGCCAGCTAAGGTCCTACTAACTCTTCCAGTTACACCACCTACTTGCAGGGCTGGAGAGTCCTTGCTCAGGTGTGGCCTAGGAGGATAGATGAAGATTCTTGGATTGAGGTGCCATTTGAGTACATCCTTTCATCTTGGAATTAAAAAGGATTTAACAGTGGTATTACAAGCATTGAGAATTTACAGGGAGAACAAAAACTATGAGTGTTATTCTGGGCCTATTATGACTTATTGGAAGGCCTGTGGCTTTCTTTCAATGATCATTATTTGTTGTGGGACTGTGACACTACTAATGGACTGAAACGGACAAATATGAGATGATGGTAGAGGAACATAAACTACATCTGAAAATGAATGAACTGGGATTGATTGAGCTATTTGAGACTTGAGGCATTTGAACTTTCGAAGAAATGGAGCAATAGAATATTTGACTGGAATAATTAATCTGAATTGGGATCTGAAACAATGGATTTTGAAAGAATTGAGTCAAATTAGTTAACAAAGAGGAGCAACTGAGTACTGATTATCTGTGAACAATATTTAATTATGGGCAGTGCAATCCAATGGTCTTGCTTTGGCAACAGCCAGCTAATGTTGAGATCTGCCTTGCCAGAGTGGGGACCATATCCGACAGGTAAATTGGAGCCTGGGGGGAGGGAAGAGTAAAGCAGGATCAGAACCCCCTTTTGGGGGCTGAGGACATTCCAAGGAAGGTGAAGCAACCTGTACTTTTTTGTTTGTATGGGCTTTGATTTTCTTTTATTAAACTCAATGACTGCAAGATGAACTTCCTGCCTTGTTCGTGCTAAGATGTCCTTTCCACAGACCCAGGATGCAGAATTGCCCCTTGGGACAAGGGGGGTGGGCAGAGGATACACCACACAAGGGATGCCTTCATTTAAAAAAAAATGTTTTTGAACAAGGCAGCCTGTTTGGAATACAAACGGATGAAAGAGTTCATGATTGGTACTGCCAGAACCTTGGTTCTTTCTGATTTAACTTCCAGAATGGTGGCAAGAAGGAGGAATATGGCCTTAAGCAACAAAAGAATGGCAGACAATAAATAAAAAATACAGATGTGGTTATTGTTTTATGAACTTCAGACTTGCTTCCAGCAGGTAGAAGTCATAATAGTGCAAAAAAATAAATAAATAGAGAGACTGCAGTAAGTAAAGAGAGAGACAAGATCAAAAATGCATTTTACCGGAAGGAGAGAGAGTACACTGGGTAACTTAACAGTGACAAATCAGGAACAAAATGAATATGAGAGTGATGTTATAATTGCTACTCTTGTTCTATTGGTATGATTTTATTTTGAATGGAGGAAATAAAGCTTGGGTAAAAGGTCTGAATGAAATAATTAAAATAAATAATGTATTTATTAAAGTGGAGACTGTTTACAGAAGGATCTGTAACTGGTGAAAATTAAATACTATATGTTGTGGAGGCCTCCTGTGATAAAGCTGGCTCATTTAACACCCCTAGCTTGTGAGTGCAACCCCTTCTAGAACAGGTTGAACACCATCCCCATCTTTAGATGACCCATTCGCCACCAGTACTACCTCCATCTTTTCAGGATTTAGCTTCAGTATGTTAGCCCTCATTCAGTCCATCACTGATCCCAGACACCAGTTTTGCACTTCCACTGCTTCACCTTAATTAGATGAATTAAAGATATAATTTTTATATGTTTTGTGGTCTTATAGCACATCAATCCTTATAGAGTGTTTTGTGGCCTTATAGCACATCAATCCATATCTGTTGATCGCCTCACTCAGAGACTCCATATTGATATTGAATAGCATGGGGATATGGAACCTCATAGCATAAAAACCATGCAGAGTGATCAGTAGTCCCCCCAGCACCACTTTCTTGAATTAGTCCCCCAGGCAGGGAGCCCCTGATAAAGTGCCCTAAGTGGACCCTCATCTGCGTTTATGGCCCTAATTATGTGGGTGGACCCTCCCTGGTGGATTTAGCAGGCAACTGTAGTGCTCCATTCAGTATGGGTATGGTGGGAACTGCCATCTCGCACAATGCCCCCAATGTAACACCACTCCAGAGCATTGGCAATGCTATGTTGGGGGCATTGGGGGAGCAGTGGCTCTAACCATACCGGTGCTGCTGTTCTCAGCACTGTGGAGCCCTAGTGAACTTACTAGCAGGTGGCAGGCAGCTGTGACACTCTTCTCAGTGCTGGTTGTTTATCTGAAGCTGTCATTCTCCACCATACCTCCAACATAGCCATAGTGTCAGTCTTAGCAGGTTTATTGGGTGGTGGTGGGCGACAGCAGTGACACTCTCAGCACTGATGTCACTGGAGCTACCAGACACAGATAGAAATATCTCTCTGGAACAATGTCACATTGGAGGCATTATGATTGCAGGGCAATTAAAATGGCAGCTCTAACTGGCTCACCGGGACTTGAGAAGGAGAAAAAATTGTTCTTCAAGGGTCCAGTGCAAGCACCAGTTGTAGTGAGATATGCTGTGGTGCTAAGGCCCCAACATTTGTCCAAGGTGCTTCATGCTGATATTGGGCCTACCTCCAAGTAGAAGCTATGGAAGCAGAACCACTGTGACAGTGGTCCCCACCCTAGAATTATATCACAATTCAATCTATTTAGTTGTAATTTTATTCTAAATAATATTGTCTAGGCCACAGGAATACTCCCATTTACATTTGCATTGCATTACATTTACAGCAGAAGAGCTTCTACTGGTAGAAATGTATTTAGAAGAAGTGAAGTAGTAATTGCGTTGATAATTTTGATTTCTTCATCTCCTTTGTTCATTGCCTTGGCTATTTTCTAGCAACTTGTGACATAGTGAAAATGATAAATACCAAAGCTGATATTTGGGCTGCAATATTCAATGAATTACCCGGTAATTGGTTAGATTAACCAATTAAATAACTTTTAATTTACTAAAAAAATGCCTTAATTGGGCATCAGAATTTTTTAAAAGTATTTTTAATACAAGCACCTACTTGAAAGAAAAAAAAACCTCTGCAGATGGCAAGCACCATCTTGGAAGAGATATTCCTACTTCTTATTCACATGAGTCTGCCTTTTCTAAAATAACGCCGGTTTCATCTAAAAATCATCTAAAAACAAAGTACGCTTTTTTGCTTCAGAATGATTGTTTTACTAATATGCAAATTTAATCATTGAATGGACTAAAACAAATATTGTACAATTAATTGACTGCGAGCACAATCCTGAGGATTGCGATGGCGACGGAACAAGCGTTCCATCGCCGGAAAGCACGTTCGTGACGATTCAGGAGCAAGGGAGGCCGGCGCAGAGGCTGGCCTCCCTTGCTCCGTCACCGGAGTGCCCGTGCGTCCGCCGGACGAGGTGAGTCGGGATCCAGCAGGCGCGTGGGCGAGGGAGGGGGGCCATTGGCCTAGCCAGCCCGGGAGGGGGATGGCCTTGGTTATATCCCTGTCCCCGCTGGGCCAGCTAGGCCATTACACGGCCTCATCTGACTTCTGCCAGCTATTTAGCTGGCGGAAATCCGAGGAGGCCGGTCGGCCTGGATTTACACCCAGGGAAGGAGACGAGCGTCCCCTTCCCTGAGTAGACCTCCGACCTGGCGGCAGAATGGCTGCTGGGGCTCAGGATCCAGCGGGCGGCCCTAGGCTGCCGGCTGGATCCTTAAGCCCGTGACACACCAAGCACGTTCTCCGTGCGTCGCAGAGGTTGCGTCCAGCAACCTCCGGTGTGACATGCCCCCGGACCAAACGCAGGGGTCTGGCGGCAGCCACCGGGAGGCACGTCTGCGTCGACTCCTCCCCTCAACAATGCCCAGCTCTGGGAACGTTTTTCGCGTTCCATCCGTGTTCCAGCCCCCTGGGGGTGGGACACAGAGCAGCCAGAGCCTATCAAAGGGAAAGAAGCCAAAGTCAATCAAAGAGAAAGAGGGGCAGAATGTTTTGGTAAAGCAGCCATTTTTCTCCCCGCTTGGAGTAACTACAAGCGCGCTGTTTTCAAACCTTCGTCACTTGGAAAGGTTTTTGACAATCCAGAAATACAGTGTTGAAACATGTGCCTGGGGCAGCCAGCAAGCTCCATACTTTTCTCCAATGCGTCTAGTGGTGTTTGCTGTCATTTGCTGATTTCCCCCCCCCCCCGCTGATTTTATTTTGTAGTTACTGCCATTTAATATTGTGGCTTTACTTTAGTAGTAAACAAACACACATGAGTACAGATGCATTTCTCTTCTGTGCACGTCCCCTCACTAGTCCTGGCCTCTTCTCTCCCCTCTCCCCCCCCCCCGCTCACTCGCTTGCTCGCTCCTCCGCTGCTTCCTGCAACAACCTTACTGCCATTTATATTGTGGCTTTCGTAAAGAAACACACACACACATATGAAACAGATGCGTTTCTCTTCTGTGCAGGTTTCCTCACTAGTCCTAGCCTCTTCGCTTCTCTCCCCTCCCCTCCCCCCGCTCGCTCCTCCGCTGCTTCCTGCAACCCTAGCACGGCTGCAATCTGGTGTGACATGCTAACGTGCCATCCAGCCCCCTAGCGTGCGTCGCGTGCGGCAACGCAGCCTGAGCGACGTGCCCGCCGCACGGAGAACATGGTTGGTGTGCCTCGGGCTGTGCAGCTGCAATCCTATACTTAGTATACTATATGCTTTCCTGGGATGAAGACCCATTAAACCCAGAGGGACTTATTTTTGAATAAACATGCTTAGGATTGTGCTGTAATATGTCTTTGAACAGGTGACATCCTTACTGATCACATTTTACATTTACAGATATTGATAACAGTGGATATGTCAGTGACTATGAACTTCAAGACCTTTTCAAAGAAGCAAGCCTTCCCCTACCTGGCTATAGAGTGCGAGAAATTGTAGAAAAAATTATAGCTGTGACAGATAACAACAAAGATGGCAAAATCAACTTTGAAGAATTTGTATCAGTAAGTAAGCTGTTCTCTTAGCCTGTGTGTTTAACCCTGAGTGAATTGGTTTAGTGCTGTTGTTGTTGTTCAGTCGTTAAGTCGTGTCCGACCCTTCGTGATCCCATGAACCATATCCCGCCAGGCCTTAGTGCTAGTAGGTTATAAATCCCGCCAGGTTTAGTGCTAGTAGGTTATAAATGAAGTGTAAGGTCATTACGAAACTGTACTTTTAAAAGCATATTGTATTACGTGCTCTTGTTTTGCCTTACACTTCATGTAGAGGTGTGTTATATATCGGTGCACCAGGGATGTGAGCAGTAAAGAAACTGATTTACCTGTATAATTAATTAATATTAATTCATGAATGGCAGTAGCAGTCCCACTCTTTCTGCAACTTTCACTGGTGTTCACCTGTTCAACCATGCTATTGGGTTTGGTATTGGGCTTCACATGTACCTGATTTAGCAAAAACATAGCAGACTAACATTGCTGAATTTTTGAATTGATAAATAAGAAGCACCTCTCTGGCTGGTTTTGGGTGGCTGTTTCAAAAACGTGTAGTAGCAACCCAGAACTAATAAGATCTCTGCTTTTTATTTATCAAGGAGATAGTATTTTCAGATGTTATAAAAATAATCCCAGAACATTTTATTTTTCACAAGGTAATAGCTAACTTGGACTGATTTTTGTAGTATCTGAAAAGAAGTAGAGATTTTAAGGAAAAATAATGAACTAGTGATGTAGGCTGCAATTCTATCCACATTTACCTGGGAGTAAGCTCCATTGACTATAATGGGACTTACTTCTGCGTAGGCATGCATAGGATTGGGCTCGTAGTCTATCAAAAGATGAAATTTTCCAAAGATCTCTCTGAAGGTAGGAATGGCTAGAATAATTAAATGGGATGATGGGAGAAAATGCCATGTGGGCTGTAATTAGCAATCTTCAGTAATATCTGAAAGGGAAGAGCACTTAATGACTGCATAGTTGATTGGTTATTATACAGCTGCTAATCATAATGTAGAATGCTCCTAAACTCATTTGCATATTTAAAAATTTTTGAGGAGCTGTTTTAGGATAATTTGAAAAGATAATATTCTCTTATATGTATCTTTTGAAAAAAAAATTCCAATGGGATATTTTTATTCTAGTGACGCATATCAACGCTATTTTCTTACTCAGTCTTAATGTTAGGAAAAAGAACCCCTCTTCATTAATATCCCTTTCTCTCCTCTTCCCGTCCTCTCTTCTTTTCATACAGTTAGCTCACTTTCCCAGTAATCTGAAGCTTGTGGTGGTTGGTTGGGACAACTGATTATTTGTTCTGGGTGGGATAAGAAGGAATGGAAGGGTAGTAAGTTGACCATTGGACTAGTTCCTTAGGTGCTAGAAAATCTTGTGCAAAGATACAGCTCCATAGGTGCATTTGCATGGAGGAAATAATACTTGACCCAGAGTATTCACAGTTACATCTGAAGGCATTGGCTGAAAAATGTGTTAACACCAGGAAGACACACTTATAACCACAGATGCACTGTGTCGGGCAGTACTTCTATGGAGTTGATCCATATATATGGTTTTTCTAATAGTTGGTCCTGCCCATCACATGTGGAAACTGTATCCCTCTGTTTTGTTCCAGGTTATTCAAGAATTGAAAAGTAATGATATTAGCAAATCATTCAGAAAATCCATAAACAAAAAAAAGGGAATTACTGCAATTGGAGGAACGTCATCAATCTCCAGTGAGGGGACACAGCATTCTTATTCAGGTCAGTAAGTCGTCCGTTCAGGGGGACGTGTCCTGTAAAATCAAACCAGCATTTATCCTTAATACAAAAAATCTCTACAGCTCTGATATTTAAAAGTTGGCCTGCTGGATTTTATCAAGAATTCTCACTGCCCATCTGATGTGTTTCTTAGAATAAACAGTGCAGATAAAACGATTAAGTGCAAAAATGCACTTTTCAGAGTACAGTATTTTTATAGTTTTGATTCTTAATGTTTTAAAGTATGTATGATTTACACATAGTGCTGGCAGAACTCAAGCACGCAGGTTTTCCGAGCAGGGAAGGGCCCTCTTGCCCGCCCTTGCTCCTTTCCTGTGGCTTTCTGGCCTCCGGCACAGACACAAACCAGGAAGTAAGTGCTGATGACATCATCGGCACTTACTTGTGGTGGTATGCGGCTGCGTCGGAGGCCAAAGAGGTGGTACGCCACCGAAAAAGGTTGAGTACCTCTGCTTTACACAATAAGACTGTGTTGGGATACAATCAATATGTGCACAAGGTGGAGTGGGGAGAATTGGTCCCACAACTTCACACCCTCCCCATCTCTATGCACATTGAGTATAACTTGTGAAAGAGTCTCAGGAACAGCTCAGGAACATACTCGGGAACAGCAATACTGGAGACACTGCCTTACACTAGACTAGACCACCCCAGGTCTGCCGCCTCTGTTACAGCGCACCTAAAAAGCCCCTTATTATGCTCCACTGCATGATTTTTGCAAACCAGGAAGTCCTGCACTTCTTGGTTTGTGAAAACTGTGCAATGAGCATGGTAATGAGGCAGATGATTCGCTTTCCGCTTGATTTTAGCAAGCAAGAAGTGGATCTTTGTGGCTTGTGTCCTCGTCAGGCTAAGGGAGGTGATGGCAGCAGCCTTGGAGAGAAAGGCACCCCAAATCCACCTCACTCTCACCCCTGCCATCCACAAGCTGCCACATGACTGGGCCAGCACTGCACATACTTTTGGGATCCTACCTTTTGCAGAGAAAGTTGGGGGAAGGGAAGGGGGATTGTAATCACACACAGGAGAAAGAAGTCCTTTATCATTTCTCTTTGCTTCTTTCTCTCTGTCACTCTCTCTCTCTCTCTCTTTTAATGGTTAACTTTCCTTCTCTAAGGGAAAGTTAGCCACTAAGGAGAGAGATAAGCAAAGGTAAACATCTGACACAGAAAGGCCTCCTTACCTCTTGCTGTGATTGCAATTCCCCACCCCCACTTTTCTCTGCTTTTAAGTGGGGGAGCTATCAGAATTCTTAATAGGAAGAGGGGGGCAGCAGCTCTGATGTGGCGTGTGCTCAGTGTCTAGCCTGGCTGGCTCTAAAACATCAGGAATAAAATAACTTTCTCATTAATTAGAGCAATTCTGGGATGGGACAAGCTTTCTAGGAGGATAATATTTGTATAACCTCTTTTAGTAGGAGGGGAATTGGACTAGACTAGATGATCCATCTAGTTATTGTATTATGTAATTTAGATTGTGCTGAAAATAATTTTTTCCCCCCCAGAGGAAGAAAAAGTTGCTTTTGTGAACTGGATAAATAAAGCTCTGAAAGATGACCCTGACTGCAAACATCTTCTCCCCATGAATCCATCAGATGACAGTCTTTTTAAGTCACTTGCTGATGGCATTCTTCTTTGGTATGTTTTGAATTAAAAAAACTCATTAAAAAGGAAACTAACTAGTGAATCTTCATGTTAAAACATATGGGACATAAGCCATACAAAGTGAATGTTTAAGTCCTATGTATATATGGGAGAGGGAGAGAAAGAGAGATGGATGTATTTTCTTAAATTCATTTTCAGTGTGACTTAAATCATGTAGCATCTTCATTTTGGAGGTCTTACTGTCACTTCACATACTCATTAATAAAATGAAATGTTTAGAAATAATTGAAAGCCCCTGTGGTTTCCTGATCATTTGACTGCAACTAGACATGATTATGGGTAGTTTCCCTCTCTTTTGTACCACTTCTTTTATGTACATGCCTGCGCCTGTATTAAAGATGTTTGCATACAGCACATTGATGCAGCGTGTGTCAAACCCATTGAGTGAATTCGCTTTTGGAGTGCACAAGCAAAGGTCATGCTCATCAAGGGGCCTGTGACTAGGTGGCTGACCTTTTGTAGACTGGGGAACAATTCCCATATCTAAATATACAGTTAAACATAACATGTGAATTGATAACACATGTGACTAATCCTATCCTTCCCCTCCTGCCATTGCAGCAGCACAAAGGTGTGTGCTGTATCCAGCCCGGGGGGGGGGGGAGGGATCAGGAGGCTTTGGAGGGGAAAGGAGAATTATTTCCTCTTGTCCCTCTGTAAGCCTTCCACTCCGCAATGGGTCTCTTTGGACCTGTGTGAGCTCTTTAGCTGGTGCAAGTTTGAGGAGAAGAAAGGGGTAGGGAGGTTTGAAAAAGAGGGGATAGGATCTGGTGCATGCCGTTGCCATCAGATCCACCCCCTCCCACCTCCTCCCCGCGCTGTCTTAGGCAGGTCTATGTGGGTACAGGCAAGGTTTTACAGTTTTTGCTAGAGGGTCTTCTTCTGTATTTTATGTTTTCAATTTGTGGAAATGGAGGAAAGTTTAGAATTTAAGCCTGTCAAAATAAATTAAGGCTTCTTCTCTTTTTGCATTAAACTGATAATCATTTTCAGTAAGATATAATTAAATATTAACCTTTACTTCCCTAGCAAAATGATTAATTTATCCCAACCAGATACAATCGATGAGAGAGCTATTAATAAGAAGAAGCTCACACCGTTCACTATCTCTGTAAGTACAGCACAAACCTGGGTATGTAAATCTTTCTCAAAAGGTTGTTGTAAGGACAAACAAGATAAGGGCCGAAAACTTCTTTGCACATGAAAATTCTCACAGCAGTAAGATTAACATGATGATTGAATTCTTAGTTACAGTATTTCGACTCCTTATATGTTCTTATGTAGTTTTAATGGGGCTACATCACCACTGATTGAAAACTAATACAGTATACCTGAACCTCCTGGTTATGGATTATGAACAGCTTCCAGATGCCTTCTCACATACACTTTTGCAAAGCCGTTATGCATTTATTTTCCATTGTAGCACAGTTTGACACATTGCTCTAGTAAGCCTTTTGTTACATGGACACCACATTTACAAAATTAAATATTTCTAGTTTGTACCTGGGGAAAAACCAATACATCTCCCAAATAATAGGCATTCATAGCTTTTGTAATTATTGCAACACTGACTGTGGTTCTGTAAGTGCCCTTGCCCCCCCCCCCGTAACATGTGAGTGTACCTCATGATGATGGGAGACACTATTTCTTGTCCTTCCTCACCTATTCTTCAAATAATTCCTCAAATAGCCTATGCTACTTTGTGAATTTGTTAAAGTTTTTGTAAGGAACCTTAGTGGATTATAAAAAATTGTGGCTCAAACACTCAACCACACAGAAATCATTTGGATGCTTCTGTGATTCAACGTTTAGTGGATATTCTCCAATATTTCTTTCTTCTCAGCCTTTCCCCTCCCCTCCCTCTTCTCCGAAATTTCATTTCCAACTTTCTGTTGTCCCCTATATCCCTGACCAAGCTGTTTGCCCAGATTCAGCAGGACACTTCTCTCTTTCCATAACCAGTTTCTATAGACAGGCCCTCATATCCCGTACTAATGCCATTACTTCTTCCTCCTCCCCCGTCTCTGCTTTGCACATCCAAGTGATTGAGAGTGGGAACGGAGAAGGGGATATTGGCAGAATCGTACCCTTTGCTGTAGATGTATATAGTAAGGGCTGCTCCATTCATTTCTATGGCCTATAATCTATTTTGAACATGGTATAAGGATTTTCAAATCAAAGTGATTTGAAAATCCTAGTGTACATGTGCTTTGGGGTCATGAAGCAATATTTCTAAGTACTATTTTTAATGTACAAAGCTGGCAAATACAATCCAGGATCATAACAATGGCAATTGCATGTAAAGCCTCTGCTCCATCTCGTTTTGTGACCGTTGTGGGCATTTCAGAGGAAATACTGAGTACCGTATTATGTGATGTGATGGTGTGTGCACTGTTAATTTTCAGGTTGTTGTCATGTGTTTAAAGGCACACAATATACCAAACAAAATATTGTATCTCATACCCATCTTACATACCCATACCATTCACCACACTGGTGAAATTTGTCCTATGTTAGTTTGTCTCATTTTTATTATACCTATACTGTTTGAATTTTAGTTGTTGCGGTCCACACTTTTAACACACCAACTTCCAAATGTATTTATTTTTATCTTTTCTTTTAGGAAAACCTAGATCTTGCATTGAATTCTGCATCAGCTATTGGCTGTACAGTAGTCAATATTGGATCACAGGATCTAAAGGAAGGAAAACCACATCTGGTGTTAGGTCTGTTGTGGCAAATCATTAAAGTTGGGCTTTTTGCCGATATAGAAATCTCTAGAAATGAAGGTAAGTTATGCTCTGAAATCTGTAATAAAGTGTATCCTCTTGCCTGCTTTCTCTCTGAACTTTGTGTGAGGAGTGAGTGAGAGAGTGAGAGAGATCTCCATCCAGAGGTGAAACAAGGGTGGAGTGGAGGCAAGTAGTTCTGCAAGACTCCGTTACACTGGAGTCAGCGGCCCCTCCCCCTTGCTGTTGGAGCCATTCCAGCAGTAACAGGGGAGTGTCCTGTGTGTTGCCTTTGCTGCCAGAATGGCTCCAACAGCAAGGGGGAGGGACCGCTGACTCCAGTGTAACGGAGTCTTGCAGAACTACTTGCCTTCGCTCCACCCTTGTTATGCCTCTGTCTCCATCCCACTTTTCGACCATCAGGTCCACAAAGCAGCTTACAAGATTTTAAAATTCAGTTTTAACTACTGACTTTTTCCATGATCCTTCCACCATGCTTCCCCCCCCCTTTTTTGTAGCTCTGATTGGCTTGTTAAGCGATGGGGAAGAATTGGAGCAATTAATGAAACTGTCTCCAGAAGACCTCCTCCTACGCTGGGTTAACTACCATCTAAACAATGCTGGATGGAAGAAAATCAGTAACTTCAGTCAAGATATTAAGGTATATCTTAGTCTAACTCTCCAATGTTGTTGTTCAGTCGTTAAGTTGTGTCCGACCCTTCGTGATCCCATGATGAAGCATATCCCGCCAGGCCTTCCTGTCCTCCACTATCTTCCTGAGTTCGCTCATTTTCATGTTCGTTGCATCAGTGATGCTGTCTAACCGTCTCTGACTTTGCCTTCCCCTTCTTCTTTTGCCTTCAATCTTTCCCAGCATCAGAGTCTTCTCCAGAGACTCCTCTCTTCGCATTAGGTGGCCAAAAAATATTTGAGCTTCAGCCTCTCCAATAAACAAAACTAAAACAGTGGCTTTGAATAGTCTGCAGGGCACATGATGGTGCTGTGTAAATAAATAAATAAAGGCTTTGAAGCATCCAAGAGACAAGCTTTTGCTTCAAAATGTTTTGGCTTGTACAATTTTAATTGCTAAAATTTTCCAGATCATAATAATTAGAATTCTTTTACTCTTTCAAACCACCGTTCAGCCTTATTCTTCAAGTTCTTTAACTTCCTATTATTTTCTGCTGGGGCATGTCTTGTATTGTATACGTTAATGTTTTGTAGTTGAAAAGAAAGGGTGTGCCCAGCCCCTTGCCAGTACTTTCATGGTACAGTATCTGCAGGAAACAGGGTTTTTTGCACCTCTGATGCACTAACTTTGTGACAGCTTATGACTTCATGATCTCTTCAGACAGGGCCAGCCCAAGACCTCCTGGTGCCTGAGCAGCATGCCAAATGTTGCCCCCCCCCCAACCTGGTGATTGTATTGCCAGAAGGACGAAGGTTCTTTTTGGATATGAAGACAAGGAACAGACCCGTGGGTGAATAGGGAGCATGATTTATTAGCTTTGCACAAGCAACCCCCCCCCAAACAAACAGATTGATAAGCAAGGTTTTTATGTCTCCCAAAATAGAAGTGCCACCTCCTCCCATAGATGCATTCCTCTTCTGGGCTGTTTGCAATAATAATAATAATAAGCAGCGATTACTAACTGGTACCAGAAAGCTAGCGAAGCATGACTCAGCAATTTTATTTAGAAATTAACCCAATTGTTAGATTGTCAGTTGACAGAAACAATCGGGAGGAACTTGTGCAGACCACTAAGGGCGCAATCCAATCCTACTTAGGCCGCCGTTGTAACCAGTGGCCCAGCGAAAATGGGAGGCCCCAGAACGGAAAGGGGATTCAAATCCCCTCCAAAAGCGGAATTCAAAGGGGATTTGAATCCCCTTTCCGTTCTGGGGCCTCCCGTTTTCACTGGGGCTGCTGGTTACAACGGCGGCCTAAGTAGGATTGAATTGTGCCCTAACTCCTTTAAATATAAAGGTCTTCCACAATCTGCCAATACAGTGATGTGGCAGGCAGCTTCTGCTCCTCTGACACTCTAGCCCATTGCTCTCTGCTCCTCCACACTTCTACTCTGTTCCCCTCTTCCTTTTCCAATTCAGGGAGTGAAGAGGAGGAGCAGTGAAGGACAGAAGTGCATGCCCCCCACCAATCGGCTTCCTGAAGCAGCCACTTCAGTTAGCCTCATCATGGATGCGCTGGCCATGTCTCCAAGATCCTGCCACTTTTTTGGTTTTGCTTATAGCCATGTACTTGAAAGAAATTGCAGAGGTTCGTTACATGTGAACTTTGTCAGTAAGGGGCTAAGTTAACACGTGAAAAAAAACCAAGTGGTACCTTTCTAAAAAAGAGGCAACTTTTTTTGGCATGACTGCTGTCTTTTGCTATTCCCATTTATCTCCTGTCCAAGAAGAACTGGAATAATTTTATCTTACTATTGAATTTTATACTTACTATTGAACTAACTTACTTTCAGATGTTAATCTGAAACTAAAGCATGCTGTTGTAGCCAGCAGGAGAGTGAGTCACGTTTCCTCAGTATTTGCCAGCCAGTATTCATCACCAGGGACTTTTGCTCAGAGTTTGCATTGCTTGTTTCAGGACTCAAAAGCCTATTACCATCTGCTGAACCAAATTGCACCCAAAGGGGGTGACAGTGGAGAAACTGCCATTGCGATTGATCTTTCAGGCCTTAATGTAAGTGTGTGTGTGTATGAAATGCTCTTCTACCAAACTACTGCAAACCAGAATACAAACACAGGCCGAGGATAAAGTTACAGCTCTGATGTTCTAGGAAATCCTTCTGTTGCACACTGCTTATTGCATTTTCACCAGATCTCTTGTATAGCTAAAAGGTTTGAACTAACTTTGGTATTTTAAGTTGATACCACTTTTGAAAAAGGAATTTCCTTTTTTTAAATTCTACTATGAATGTGGGATTGAGCTATATTTCTGTTGACAATATTGTATAATGAAGCCTTGTTGACTGTGGTTGTAATAAAGTCGGTGGATGTTTTCTGCAACAGAAGAGCTTGTGCTTTCATAAACTTGAAAAGTATAAGTATACCGTATTTTTCGCTCCATAAGACGCAGCGGACCATAGGACGCATGTGTTTTATGGAGCTAAAAATAGGGGAAAAATATTTGCAACTTACTGGGGCTTCGGGGAGGCCTGATGGAGTCATTCACAGATCACAAATGGTGTGTGTGTGTGTGTGTGTGTGTGTGTGTGTGTGTGTGTGTGTGTGTGTGTGTGTGTGTGTGTGTGATGCAATGGATCTGATGCTGATCTATTCATTACCACTATCATGCTCCTACAGACAACTATGAGAGATGAACCTGCTTAACAATCACATAACAACTCACAACTCACATCATGCATTAATATGGCAAACCTATATAAATATATGGTATACAGCTCAAGACTTTGTTTACCCACCATATAAACTGTTAGAACAGCAAATGAAGATTCCAAGCTGCTAATATTAAGATGCAGCAAAACTGTGTCAAGTTAAATATTTCTCAATACACTAGCTTTTTAGCAATATAACCAATGACCAAGACAATTATCCCACTAGAAAAAGCAGACACTTTTGAAAACTGCCAGGATAACTACCATGTTTAATACTGTGCAGAGCAAGAGGCCTCAGTAGAATAAATGGCAAATAAATCCAGCTAGGGTCATTTACTACCGCAAGCCTGCCAGACCCTCTCCAGTTTAAAGCAGTTCTTGTAAGCAGAGCGTTTGAGAGCACAAGACAGCAAGGCCAAGTATGCCCAGGACGCGACCAGGAGCCCTGCGCAAACATCGCAGTTGCTGCGATGTTTGCGTAGGGTTCCCAGGTCGCGTCCTGCGCCTGGGAACTTAGCCCAGGCCCAGGATGCGACCAGGAGCCCTGTGCAAACATCGCAGTTGCTGCGATGTTTGCGTAGGGCTCCCAGGTCGTGTCCTGGGCCTGGGAACTTAGCCCATTAGCTGATTGAATAGACCAGTGATTTTCAACAATGTGCTGCAACACATTGGTCTACTGCGAATGGTCCACAGGTGTGCCGTGGGAGTTTTGGGAAGGGTAATTTATTAGTAGGTCCATTGGGGATGTGGGCCCCCTGCTGGCAGTATGGTGTGCTTTGAAAAAAAACACAAAAAAAAAACTAGTGGTGTGCCCTGAAAATTTTAGCACCTTCTCAGTGTGCCATGAGATGAAAAAGGTTGAAAATCACTATAATAGACTTTTCATGAGTGCAGAAGAATTGATATCCCTATGTTCAGTGGAAGATGAAGCAAAAGAGACAGTGGATACATTACAGGTTTTAGTATAACAAAGTTGCCTAGGAATGCAGACAATTCTAAAAAGTGCACACTAAAAAGTGCTGCCTTTTCAGTAGTTTGTGTACACGCTACTCGCTAAATAGTAACATTTAGATTAGTGGTGTTTGCCTAGTCAGATTCTTTCAGATTTCTTGGAACAATGTTTCTCAAAGTGTGAACATGAACAGTGTTTCTTAGTTTTCTTAGAACAGTGTTTCTCAAAGTGTGCTCCTAGGAGCCCTGGGGTTCCCTGAGACTCCTTCAGGGGCTCTGCAAGCACGCCATAAGTGGCCACCATGAGCTTTATTTAAAAGAGGGAAAGATAATGTGCATGGAGGGCATAGGAAAAGGAGCTTGATAGTAGAACTCAACCCTGGCTTACATTCATTCACTAGGCTGTTAGCATGATTCCTGTGCATGTAACTGTACACACAGAGACATTGTATGTGTAACCCTTCAAAAGATTCCCAAATAAAATGTTCTTTCCAGACAACCTGTAACTTGCACCTAGATCTAGAGTTATATTTTATTTCTAATCACAACTGGTAACAAAGTCATGAATTTAAAAGTGCAAATTAATATCACATGTCAAAGTTATTTTTTTTCTCCAAAGGCTGTAACTTACTTCGTATTTTTTCTTTGTTTCTAGGAGCAAAATGATCTAAAAAGAGCTGAATATATGCTTCAGCAAGCAGAGAAGCTGGGCTGCAAACAGTTTGTGACTCCTGCTGATGTGGTTGCAGGCAACCCTAAACTTAACATGGCATTTGTTGCAAATCTCTTTAACACATACCCTGCCCTGCAGAAGCCTGAAAGCTCTTCTTATGATCTCAATTTACTAGAAGGTGAGCTTTTCCAACATGCACAGAAAGTGACATTGGAGTGACATTGGCTTTACAAATCCAAATAGGCTTTGTCTGCTGAATTTATGCACAGAACTGTCCCAAGTGCTTTAAACTCTCATATTTCAAAAAGGACACTTCACTCAGAGTGCAATCCTGTGCATGTCTACTCAGAAGTAAGACCTATTTTCAATGGGACTTACTCCCAGGTAAGTGTGTGTAGGATTGCAGCCTTAGGACTGTGGTGTTTCTGTTTCCAATTAGAGTCCTGCATAATAAGCAACCAATCCATATTGAGTTATTCAGAATTTCCCTGGTATACTCTTTCAGAATACTTTCACAGAAAATTAAAGTCACCTGTTGACTACTTCCATATTACAGTACATACAAACTAGCGTAAGAGCCCTGCTGGGTCAAAAAAGGGTTCATCTGATCCACCAGTCTCACCATGGCCAGCCATTTGCCTCTGGGAAGCCCACAAGCAGGACGTGAAAGGAATAGCCCCTCCTAAACAGAAGGGAGCACAGTTGGAAGCCAGGATATAAATACCCATGGCTCTGCCCACACTCCAGCCGCTGGATGATTTGGGGGGGGGGCAGTACCCCCTCCCATGTGTTTAAAAGGAGCGACATACCAAAACCCGAGCCTCGTGCTGAATAGCACTACTTGGAATACTGCTCCTGAACATGGAGGGTCCATTTAGCTATTGTGGGTAATAACCATTGATAGATCTACCTCCATGGATTTGTTTAATTGTCTTTTGAAGTTATCTAAGCAGTGGCCAACCCCACATAATATGGCAGCAAATTCCATCAGTTAATTATACATTGTGTGTAGTATTTTGCTTTACTTCTAAATATACTGCCAATCTGTTAGCTGCTCCCTTGCAGCCTTAGTTTTCTCCATCTACAATATGGGGATAAGAATGCTTACTAACCTTATAGGTTTGCTATGAGGGCAACATCAAGATAATGCACACAAAGTGTTTTGCACACACAGAAAGTACTATATAAATTTCAAGTAGTATTCTCTTGTACTTTTCGAAGATAACTTTTCTATTAATAAAGATGGGGAGCCTAGCCATTCAGCACTTTGCACTGGCTAGCATTCAAGAAAAAATACGATGCAATTCAGTGCTGTTTGCAGTTGAGTTCTGTTCCTTCTGTCCCTGTGCCGTGCTCCCATACAAGACAAAGATACAGAGCCCAGATATGGAGAATAAGACACATTATCTATGCCCCCTTTAAGAGCGGATTCAGACCGCTTGTGGAAGCGGACGAAGACGAGCGAGCGCGAGAGGCTGGCCACCGACCTGCCTGTCTGTAGGAGTGTCTCCCTGCAAATAGCCCCTCCTTTTGTCCCGCCTTCTTGGAAGAAACCTCCACGGTGATTGGCTAACACTCCTCCCCCTCTCTTCTGATTGATGGCTCCAGTAGCGTCGCTGTGCGTCCCCCTGAAAACATGGCACAGGGGATGTTCGAGCGTGCCGGCAATCGGGAGACCGCTCACTTCCGCTGTGTTAACCAGACACCCAAGCACGCCTCGGCTAAGATCCGCTAAGATCCGGGACGAGCCGAGATTCGTGCGGTCTGAAGCGCCCTTAAGCAGTATTTATGCTTCCACAGATCACACTATTTGAATAAACGTATTTCAGCTACAACATGACCCTGCAGCATTTTGTTCAGCCTCCGCACCAGAGTAGGCAAGATGCTGTGAGATTTGTGATCTGTGATCAATCTCCCAAGTTTTGTTTTGTTTTTTGAAGTTCAACTTCAAAGCAGCTGTTGAGGCTATTGAAATGGGAGAATTGGTGCTGGGGGAGGGGGTGTTTAACCCTTCTCCATTTTACTGATCTAAATCACCATCGTAAAGCTGCTATTTCCTCCATGGAAGAAAATAGGCAGGCTTTACACCATGAAGCAAACAGCAGCTTGCAGGGGCCATTTTGATCAAGAAAACAGCATGGGAGGAAAAGGTTAAACATGTTCTCTTCAGGGGTCACATCAGAGGTCAGCCAGGTTGGGCCCTGGCCAAGGGGCCAAGCTCAGCAGGGGACCCACTTGGCCAGGTCTACCCCTGAACCCCCAGTGTCAATGGCAGTGGGAGTGTACAATGCACCAAGTGAGGGTTCCACTTGGGAAGCCCGGAGTAGGGCTTTGCCCTCGTGTCCATGAGTACCTGGTGTCAGCACTGCCCTCCCCCATATACGTAACCACTCCCCCAGTGTGATTCAGCGCCCCTCCAAAAGGGGGGTTGAAATATGATAATATATCTGATGTGTTCTCTAGTTTGGTCCTCATGTCTGCATTATGAATTAGCAGTTTTTTTCCAATATTATTTTATGGATAGCAAGCTCATTTATTTCTTGATAGTTGCAGGTGAGCTGTCATAATCTGACAATTTATAATTTTCCTATTTTCCTTCATAAAATGCAGATTTGACCCCTCCTAATGTAGGTACTGTATTTAGTATTTTTCTTTAACCTCTAAATGTGTTTATCCTGAGACTTCTTGTTTTTTCATTCCTATTGTTACTGTAAGCACTTTCCTTCAAATTGTCTTTCTTCATTGGCCATATAGTATCATTTTTAATATGCCGTTATAACTGAGGAAAGAATTTTAATACCATGGATTCATTAAAAGAGCCCTGTATAAATGCTATATTGACTTCTGTTGGTGGCCATGCATACATAAGGAGATGTGGACTCGGAGACAGTCAACAACATTTTGACGGCTGTCTGATTTTGCCACTGTGAGCCTCTAAAAACAGAAACACTTTCACCCTGTGGAACTGTGCAGTGCCTTTGCTCTTGAACGATTTCTACTTTAATGAAAACTCTTTTACAAATACTTAAAAATAATACTGATTTTAGTGTTCTCAAATCCACATCTTTTCTTTGGATAGTCCTATATCCTGTATGACTGTCACTCACAACCCTCCAGGACATGGGAGAGTCTAGTAACACCTCCTTTGTTGTTTGTTTATTTAAATGACCAACTGAGATACTGTGAAATTCCATGAAGGGATACAACAAAGTTCCACTGGTTATTAAACTAATTTAGCCTGTTTAATTATCATATTACAGTAGCAGTTACGCCTGATGATTCCTGGGTATTTTTTATTTTTCTAGAATGTAATGTGTTGCTATTGATTAACATATTGATAGCTGAAATTATTTTTTGTGGGCTGTTAAAGCCACTGAGGAAAAACTTGCTACAGTCAATTCTCGTTATTCGCTGGGGTTCCTGGAAAACCCAGTGGATACTGAATCAGCGGATACTGAATAACTGATCCTATGGGGAAAATGAGGTTAGATTCCTGTGGGACCCTCTTTGCTATACACTATAGTTGGACCTTTTTATCTGCTAGGGAAACACAGTGGATAAGAAAATCAGTGTTATATGAAATCCGGGGGGGGGGGGTCGGGAACGGTGCCACATTACCTTTTTTCCAGCATCTTTGCTGCATCCCTTCTCCTGAGTTTGTTTAAACTGACTGAAAAAATAAAAGCCACTACTGGAAGCAACCTGTAAATGACGCCAGAGACTCCCAGCTGCATTTTTCAGCAGTTTGGACATGCGCAGGAAGCTGGAAGTGGCTGGCAGACCCCTGACAACGCTGAAAAAAGAGGTAATGTAGTGCGGTTGGACTCCCTCTTCCACAGTTTTGCTATCCATGTTGAGTCAAATCCGTGGATAAAAAAACTGTGGATAAAAAGGTCCGACTGTATATGAACTTTATGAAACTGAATCTTACCTTGAACTCTATGCAGCCCAGCATCGACTTTTAATCTTTGTTTTTGTTGTATATCAAGTCCAAAGTTATTTAAAACAGATGGCAGTAGAGACAACTGAGGATCTACAGACCAATCCTGTCTAACAGGACGCGGCAGTGCAAATAAGGCACCCGCCACATCCTGTGCAGGATGGGGCCTGCGCCGGTGGAGCTGGAGGCCTCCTAGGAGTAAAGGGACCTTTTCGTCCCTTTACTCCGAGCCCCAGCTGCCCAATGGGTCTACTCGAATGTGTGTCAGGTATTTTGCTGGTGCACATTCAAACCAGCCGTGCAATGCCGGCCAGGCCAGGAAGGGGGGTAGGATATGGCAGAGGAGGCAACCGCCGATCCTTCCTCCTTCCCGGGCCCGGCCGACCAAGACATATCCACCACAGGCATATTGCTTAACCCAACTCAACTCAGAATCCGCTGCTTGTAATCGCAGCCCATTCTTTCCTTCTTCCCCAGGAACAGTAACATCAGTCCTTAGCTGGCTTACTGAAACACATAGCTTCTTCTCTTTTTTCTCCATTCATTGGCTGTTAACAACCTGCAGTTAATATGTAAACTTGGAGAACAAACAGTTACTTATCAGGCAGTCATTTAAGAGTCATTTTTGCCCATGAATGGCCGCAAAGAGACTGCGAATGGGGCGATATAAGTTACACTTTTGTTCCTGCAGATAAGCGAATCCTGGGAACAGAGTATGCATATAACAAGGATTGACTGTATATAAATTGTACCCAGTATTCTGCTAGAAAGAGAAAGAAATGCTATTCCCGTCGCTAGGGGGCGCGTCACCCCTGCCCTAGGGTGACGCTTACCCCTGGCTCTAAGAGCAACCGCCCTGTCCGGCGGTCTGGGGCCTTCTGAGAAGGCCTGATGCGTCGACCAGCATTTATTAGCTTTTCGTGCATGCGCAGACCATTTCTGCGCAAGGGCTGCCCTTTTGCCTTCAGAAACGGTCTGCGCATGCGCGAAAAAGCTAATAAATAACGCATCGATGCATTGGGTCTTCTCAGAAGGCCCCAGACCGCCGGACGCTCCGAGGCCTTCTTCCGGCCTCGTAGCCTCCGCGCGGATGCGCGTGCGTCACCCCCGGGCGGCCCACCCCACGCGCCACGCTACAGTCACGCGCATTAGCTACTTCTCTCTCCTCTTGCTTTTACTCTCTGCATAATATAATGATCACAGAAGATAAGTGTCATAGGAGTTCATATCCTTTTTATATACATGGCCCAATTTCTGAGATTTGTCCCTCCAGTCATATAAAATGAAGCAAGTGTTCCCAGAAGGTATATTGTGAACAATGAAAAGGAGTTGTTGGCAGGGGGTGGGGGGGAATGAAAGCTGGCCAGTTTTCAGCTGTCTGAAAAGCTGAAGAATTCTTATCTGCCTTACAACAAAGAATCTTGTTTAGAGTGGCATATTAAATATAGTGTGTTATTTTTAGTTCCTTTTAGTCAGAAGTGCATCTTTTCAACTTGCACGCTATTGCTTCTATTTGTCTAGAGTGGATTCTTCTGGCATTGTTCAGCATGCAGCTTTGAATTCTTAGTGTGAGTGAAGTTGCTGAATATTTCCTTTTATCATCTGTGCTTTCTCTTGTAAGCTTTCCTGGAAGGTTAAAACAAAAGAGTCCTGTGGCACCTTAAAGATTATCATGGGTATAAAGAAAAATAAAAACTGATAAAAGGAGTTTTGGATGGCAGGAAAGGCAGGTGACCTAGTCTTGTGATGGGCTTAACGTACTATATATTATATAAAATATGCATGGTAATACTGTATTTCTTCGATTATAAGACACACCTTTTTTCCCAGATAAGCATCTCTAAAAATGGGGTGCGTCTTAGAATCGATGGCCTCCTCTTTTGTGGTTTTTTTCTCTGCATTTTACCTCGCCATTCGGACCCCTCTGTTCAGCGGCGCTCTCCCATGGCTGCTAGCCCAATCCGCTCTCTTTCTGAACTTGAGAGCTCGCCCCAGCATGCCCCACGCTGCAGCTGACGAATCAGAGAAGATCACACTCGTCAGCGAGGGCTGGCAGGGCGTGCTGGGGAGAGTTCCTCTGCTTGAAGTGTCTGCTCCGCGCTCCTATTGACGATTAAAGCCTGCATGCCTTTCCTGAAAAGCCTGCAATGCCTGGAATGCGAGGCAGGTGCTTCAGTGACGAACTCTCCCTAGGGCTAGGAACCTCTTCCTAAAGGGGGAGGGATGCTACTTGTGCTGCCACCACTGCTCCTACCGACTTGCGCCCAGCCTGGAAAGCGCCCTGGCTCTCCACCCCGCGAGTGTGCATGCCCCCAGTCCCCCCTCTGCCTTCCACCAGTTGCTGCCAGCTCTCGCCAGCCTTTGCAGCCTCCAGTCCTTAGTACTTGTCAGCAAAGGTGTGTGGGGCGTACTGAGGAGAGTTGTCTGCCTGCCCCGCACCCCAGCTGACAAACAAAGGCACTTGCCAAGTGGATGTGCCAAGGAGGATCCAAGTTTACCGCGCCACTTTCACCCCTCTGCTCAGCAATGCTGCAGCTGATGATCCTCACGCTTGAGCCTAGTCTGAGGGAAAGACATGCAGCGTGTCTTTCCCTCAGTCTCGGCTTGAGCGTAAGGATCATCAGCTGCAGCGCCACTGAGCAGAGGGGGCAAAATGGCGCGGTAAAAATCGGATCGTCGAAATGGAGCGGCAGGCAAGCTGGGGAGAGTTGGTGCTGAGCAGACAAATTGAAGGAAGGAGGTGCGTCTTGCAATCGATGTTTTTTTTTTTTTCTGCTGGTGTTCCTGAAATTAAGATGCGTCTTAGAATCGATGGCGCCTTAGACTCGAAGAAATACGCTAATTAACAATAGTAGTAGTAGGTGATAACATTAGGTTAGAGAAACCTAAAACATTAAGTTTTTTAAATGATCTCGGATATATCGAACAGGGGCAGCTTAACCCTATCCAGGGCTTACAGATCTTGCAATCAGTGTAAGTCCTGGAATGACGGCGTGAAAGTTGTGGCCGCCAGGGCAAACAGTTGGAGACCACGTGCGGGCAACAGTGGCCCGCTGAACCTCCTCCAGCTTCTGCCAGTATGTCAGCAGGGGGGGCAGAATGGGAGACAAAAGTGGGCAGTTCAGGGTGGGGGCCAAGCTGGGGGTGGGAGGGGGAGAATCTCTATAGCAGTGGTGCATGCCAAGATCCTATCCTCCGTTTCCTGGCCCCCGACTCTCCTCAGACTTAACGCCTGCTAAATAGTTGGCATAAGTCTGACAAGACCCATTGGAGGCCAGGCGACCTACAGGAGGTAAGTAAAAAAGATGTTTTGCCTCTCCTGGGCTGTCTGCTCGCCCCCTACCATAGCATGCAATGTGTGCTACATCAGTGGAGCTGCATGATGTGGGTTGGCAGGGGATAGGATTGGGCCATTAATATCAATCTCCATTACTTCAAAAACGTATTTTGGTCAAAAACATTTATAGTTTTCTCAATTAAATACAACAATGTTTTCCCCATTGAAGTAAACGTTAAGTAGCATCTCTCAGTTTAAGCGCAACCAACCATGAGGAAAGATTTTTAAATAGTTTTCTTCACATAAAATTTAATATACCTAAGAATTAAACATGCCTTATTTTAGGCTCCTGTCTGTCACACTATGAAATTGATGAAAGTGTACTGAAAATGTAACAGAAGTATAAATACTTACCTGAATTGTTAAAATATTTAATTATACGCATTGACATATAATTGGCAAACAGTTCAATCCTGTCTAGCTAGGCTGCAGCGTGGGCATATAAAGCCTGAGCTGCATCCTATCTGCACCACCGCGGCTGGAGCACTTCTCGGGGGAAGGGGATGTTCATCTCTTTATTCCGAGTAGAGCCCCAGCCACCCTGATGGGTGTACTCAAATGTGCACCTGCTAATTTGCTAGGTCTTCTTTATAAAAATAAAATGTATCTATTATTATGTATGCTAGTATTTGGTATGTAGGTGAATTTTAACCTGCATGAATGAGAGAGATGGCCAGAGTAATAAGATAAAGTACCAATTGCGCTGTTTAGGAGAAAGGATCCAACAGATCTTCCATAATCATTGTAGATAGCCACACTGATAAGGTGCCATTATTCAGATATTGTTGACTAACGGCACAATCCTGTGTAAATTAGTGCTGGGGGATCGCACTCTCCCCGGCGCTGAGTGTCATAAATGCGCCATAAAGCGGGGATATTGACGGCGAGATACACCGATATCCAAAGCCCTCTCCAGGCCCGGCCCGGCCTTACACGGCCAGCGCAAATGTATGTGAGATCCGGAGCTCATGTACATTCGAGGAGGCCCATTAGGCCTCCCGCCACTTACACCCGGGGAAGGGGACAATTGTCCCCTTCCTTCGAGGTGCACCTGGGCTGCCCCAGGGCAGCCCGGGACCTACATAGAATACGTTGTGACCGTTATAGGCAGCCGTTGTATCTTACACAGGATTGGGCTGTAAGACAGACAGTTTATTTCCATGAAAATCAGACATTACTTCATATAATCCACAACATAATTGGCTATTTTTCCAAGGTCAGTTTTTGTGGGTTAAGGAACTTTCACCTCTGGTTTGCATCTGCAGTGTGGTCAGATTCAGCCCAGAAGCGAGAAGCATACCAAGTTGGTATGAATTTGCCTTGTGCCTCACATACCCACTCATAGCAAAGCTCACTGCCCTGGAAAATTTTACCCCACAGTCAAACTGAACATATGATTCTCGTTAAGGAAAAAAAAATGCCCCTAATTTCTTGGTGAAGTGAAAATGATAAGGACTTTTAGTTTTGTTTTATTCTTTTAATTTCTTTCATTTATATCTCTGTGAAACTGTTTTAAGTAGTAACATTTCTTGGTTAGTGTGGAATTACATTTTTGATAGAAAAAGGAAACATCTCTTTGGCTTTGCGATGCCTATTCCATTTGTCCCCAGCCACCTAGGCTTTCGCATGGTTTAACAACCTGATAGGAGAGATTACTCCTCAGGAAAAAAGATAAATAATTATTTATTTAAATAATTATTTATTATAAATATTTATATCCTGCCTTTCCATTATTAAAATAATGCTCAAGGCATCTTACAAAAGTTGACACACAACACAATGTCACAGTTTTACACTAGAGAAGTCTTTCCAGAGTAGTTGCATGTATTCAATGTCAAATGCTAAGATGTTTTCTGATTACTTCCATTACCTTTGCTATAGGAGAAAGCAAAGAAGAGAGGACATTCCGAAACTGGATGAATTCTTTGGGTGTAAACCCTTATATTAACCATTTGTACAGGTAATAATTTCACCTTCTTAATTCACTTGGGTAATGAATTAACATATGGTGCAATTCTCACTCATTAAAATTTGGAGGGAAACATCCGTTTACTGCAGTGAGGTTTCAAATTGTATCCTTAGGCCCAAACCTGAATGTAAAGGTTCAAGCACTAGCACTGGGAGCCCCCCCCCATAGCTCCATTTGCGTCCTTCCCTCACCCCCAGGCCACTTTTGCAACCACATGTTCAAGGACCCATGTGGAAAAATCCCAGATCCATGGATTTGGAGGGTGATGAGTGGCAAAGACATACTTGGGTATTCCATGACATGAAACCCACGGGATAAGGAAGCCCATAAAGTATTGCTTCCTAATGTGCATTTATTCTGTGGAAAATGCCCATTACCACGTGGATTTATGTACTTGTGGTTTGTGCCTTAGTGTGCCCAAGGAACCACTGCAGTATTGCTAACAATTTGTGCAGGGTGCTTGCCATGCTGGAAGCAGTGTGAGAAACTCGACTAGTCTGTTCCTTGTAGCATATCTTGAATTGTGCTGCTTGAGGTGACTGCCTGGTCTGTCTGTCCATCAGAGCTGGTCCCATCATACTTCAAGAACAAAAAAATTGTAGTGCTTGTCCTATAATCCATAGGAAAGATCAGCACACTGCACTCTTTCATAGGTGAATGCTAACACAATACCTGAGATCAATCAACAATTTTTAATCCAATGAGAGTGATACTAAATAATTTGGGATGGGGAAGGCCAGTTACAGCATGATCCTATGCATGGCTACTCAGAAGAAAGTCCCATTTATTTTAATGGGTCTTACTAGCAGGTGTTTATAGGTTAAACATAAGAAGAGCCCTGCTGGATCAGGCCAAAGGCTCATCTAGTCCAGCTTCCTGTATCACACAGTGGCCCCACCAGATGCCTCAGGGAGCACACAGCCAACAAGATAACCTGTTTCCTGTTGTCACTCCCTTGCACCTGGCACAGAGAAAACCTACTCCTACAACCAGGTTGGTAGCCTTGGTGAAAGTTAGAGAAATGTTTGAGAGTCATTACTGCCTGAATGCAGTGACTGTAGTTTTATAATATCAGGACGTTTTTCTTTTTTCCTCCTCTCCCTGCACAGTGACCTTGCTGATGCTTTAGTAATTTTTCAGCTCTATGAAATGATCCGTGTACCAGTAGAATGGAACCACGTCAACAAACCACCATATCCTGCACTTGGGGGTAACATGAAAAAGGTTAGTCAGTCATCTGCATTAGAAATTACAATGGCCACTCAACCATTCGGTTAAATTGCATTCACAGACATGATGTTCAGTTGTCACCTCACCTTGCTTAAAGTGACATATTAATAGGGCTGCAGCTTTTAAAATAAAAAATCATGGTTCTTTATAGGGCCTTCGGAACTGAGCAAAGCAAGTCAGGGGAGCAGAGTACACTGGGGCCAGGGGAAGGAACATGGGGTCAGGGTGTGTGGAACCCACAGAAAATGTGGTATTTACCTAAGGTAGCACATGTGCCTACAAGTAAGCCATCAACACATGTTACCAGGCCAGCACAGATCAACCTAACAGTTAAAACAGAACTGTTTCATAAGCACAAGGCAAGAACTAAAGGTACAGGTAACTCAAGCAGGTGCACTCGGGTGCATTATTACATGTATAACACACTGTGCATCATATTATTAAGAAATTAAACATTTAGAGGGCATTCTGGAAAATAGTTGCTTGTTCTACATGTGAGGAACACTGACACTTAAACAAATCCCAAGGATAATTAGTGAGTCCATGGCAGAGAACCTAAAATACATGCAGAGCAGATCACTCAAGAAAGTGAGCCAGGCTACATGCCAAGTTGCACGCATGTAGAAAACATGTGTCCGTTTACAGATAAGGTACATCAAAAGGGAGCCTAAGAACAGGAAAATCAGTTAATCCATGACAGCTTCCATGCAGAAACCCCCACCATGATTTTGGCTGGCCTGTTTCATCCCCCCCCCCCCGCTCTATTTAACAAATAAAAATATTCTACAGAAGTTCCAATGTTGTGTTTAAGGTCATGTCTACTTTGACTCTAACTGAAAGAAGCATTGAAATAAATGTTCTTCTTTGAGTCATCATTCACACTTCTGTGTCCTATTGACACACCTTTTGTATTGAGCATATTGATCTGTTGGGATAGGATGCTCCTGAGCTCATGTTGTGGCTGGTGTGCTCTGTCCAAAACATCATTTTAATAAATGATAGTTTCAAATACCTGTAATTTGTGAACTTGAATATTTGTCATTTCTATAAACAAACCACTTTCAGATAGAAAATTGCAACTATGCAATAGAAGTGGGGAAGGCAAAGGCCAGATTCTCCTTGGTTGGTATTGGTGGACAGGACCTCAATGAAGGCAACCCAACATTAACCCTGGCACTGGTGTGGCAGTTAATGAGAAGGTAAGGTAACTATACTTTATAATCATTTTAACTCGGGGAAATATGAGATAATTGTATATTTCCTTATAACATACATGTACTGTGTCCTTTCTATTACAGGTATACTCTGAATGTACTATCTGACCTTGGAGAAGGGGAGAAAGTAAATGATGAAGTTATTATTAAATGGGTGAATCAAACTCTTGCAAATGCAAATAAGAGCACCTCAATAACTAGCTTCAAGGTAATTAAGAGACTATTCCAAAAAAGAAAATATGAATTAGACAGAGAATTTTTAATGGGAATTGATATAGAGCTGAAATTCAACATTTACAGCCCAATCCTGTCTAGGAACGCTGCAGCGTGCAAAAGCACGCTGCGTTGAATCCTATCCAGGATTGGGCCGGCGCAGGCGGAGGCCCCCTCGGGGTAAAGGACAGTTAATCCCTTTACCCCGAGTAACGGCCCAGCCGCCCCAATGGATCTCCTTAGATGTGCACCGGCAAAATGGCCGACACAAATCCAGGAGGCCTGTCTCCAGGCCCCGGAATGGGGATAGGATTTGGCAGAGTGCACTGTCGAAGATCCCTCCCCCTTCCTGGGTCCAGCCACCCAATCATCCCTCTGCCCCCCCCCCCCGCGCAGACCTTACCTGTGTCCATCGGCAGCAGCTTTTGTCCTGTGGAGAGTGGGCAGCGCCAGCCTTGGTGCTGGCGCCGCTTACTCTTCAGGTGTCAGAAACGTGCCTTACAGCACGTTTGTGACACCCTGGAGTGGCGTGGCAGCAGGTGCACTGCTCCAAAGCTAGAGAGGATTGCACCATTAGTCATTCCTTAACTTTCCTATAAAAGGCTGCAGAATATCTTTGATTATGCTTATTCTCAAAATCAGACGACCATATTTGGATTAGAAAATAAAAAGAATGTATGGCAATGTGTGTACAGGATATGTAAGACTGTATTTTTAATGAACCCTTGAACTTTTAGCTGTATTTTTCTGAGTAAATTGCAATGTTGGAAATATAGACTTTTCATATGTGATAAGTTTTAAACTTAAGAAGCAATCTAGTAACCTTTCAGGATGGCTTGTGTTAGGACCGTATGAAAAGCATGTCTGGTTTTGAAGCAGAAGTGAGATTTTGTTGGCAATTTGTAATATGACACATGAATTTAAAACCAGCAGAGGGAGCACACCTTAACAAAAGGACTGAAATCTTTTTGGTGCTTCTACCACAGTTGATACAAAGGACTGGTTAAAATTAAACCACAACAGATTAAGGCTGCAATCCTGTGTATGCTTACCTGACAGTAAGCTTTGTTGAACTCAGTGGAACTGACTTCTGAGTAACCATATATAGACTTGTGCTGTAAAGCCAGTTTCTGCTTCATAAACATATTTTAAGATGCCCATAAAATCTTTAAATGTTGCTGAATAGGACAGAACAAAATTAAAATTGCCCGTATCCTCGCTAGGGTGTGCTTCACTCTGGAGCGGGGGCGCGCGCGTCACCCCTGCCCTAGGGTGACACTTACCCCCGGCTCTAAGAGCGACCGCCCTGTCTGGCGGTCTGGGGCCTTCTGAGAAGGCCCGATGAATCAATGCAGCATTTATTAGCTTTTTCGCACATGCGCAGACCATTTCTGAGGGCAAGGGCTGCCCTTTTGCCCTCAGAAATGGTCTGTGCATGCGCAAAAAAGCTAATAAAAGCCACGTCGACGCATTGGGCCTTCTCAGAAGGCCCCAGACCGCCCGACGGGGCGGACGCTCCGAGGCCTTCTTCCGGCCTCGGAGCCTCCGCGAGGAACGGGGGCGACGCTTGCGGATGTGCGCGTGTCACCCTTGTGCACGTCACCCCCCCCCGGCGGCTCACCCCGCCCACCACGCTACAGTGATGTGACTGGTAGGAGCCCAACCCATTAAAAGCATAATCAGCATTCAGCACACGACACCTTTTAATCCTTGTCTGAGATTGGCCACCCTGCCGGTGCCATGCAAGCTTGCCCAACCCGGCTGCTGCGCCTCCAACAACAGACCCACCTCTAGTGACAGGAGACACTTGGGCTTCTCTGCAATAGCATTGCATGATCATGATGGAAAATGGCACCCCGTTGCCATAGTGATGGGGATGCCAGGGGAAGAGGGTGGGAGGGCAGAAGCAAGGGCAGGAGTTTGCACAGAGTGCAGCTGGGGCTTTAAGACCCCGGCTGCAGCTGAGGATGAGGAAGGCTGGAGCCATGCTGAAGGTTGGCTGGAAGCAGGGCAGGGAGCTAGGCCAGCCCAGGGAGGCTGCTTTGATGCCCAGAGGAGGAAGACAAGGAGAAGGGTGGGGGGAACCCCCTCCCCTCCTTCCCCCTTCTCTGGCTTCAAGCCAGGGATGGTTCTTCTGGGGCAAGAAGAACCCCATTCATCTCCCCCCTTCTTCCTTCCGGGGATCCACAGCCTTCATAAACCCCATCTTCCTCAGGGCCTCCAGCATTCCCGTGGCCAACACCTAGCCCCCAGGGACCTGCCAAGCACAAGTATTGCAATTTCACTGACTTCAGAAGGGTTTGTGTGCAAGTAACTGTATGCTGGCTTGCAGCTTACATTTTTAGTTTGTACATTCATGCAAAGATATCTCAAGTAGCCATGGAAGGAGATACAGAGTCCAGCTACATATATGTCTGAGATTCATTGTGTCACAAAGTCATACCGCAAAGAAAGAATTTTGAACCCCAGAATATTCACTGTTCAATAAACATAGTTTCATTTTTGGTCCCTTGTAATCTCAACTCAATTATTTTGTCATGTAAATCAAGTAAGTTCTGAAAAGTATCTGCCAGTATCAGCCTGAAAACATTTCAGCAGGCCTCATACTGTTATTGCATCCTGAATATCAGACTACCTGTCAGTGAACATACAAATGTCAAATAAATGTTTCATGAACATTTAGTCCAATATTTTTCAAAGAGCCAGTAGTCCTTTTTCTATTTTACAAATTGTTCTTCATGGCACTGGTTCACAGAGTGACAGCAGAGAAATAGAGACAGACATGATCCAAAATGATTAGTATTAGAAAGGGACTTTATGGGAAACAAATTTATTGAGACACACCAGCTTAACAGCTCAAACTCATTAACAAAATGCTGTGGATTTTTAAAGTGCACAATGTGTATGGTGGCACCTGAGAAGAGTTTGACAAACCTGAAATCATAGCTTTAACCTGTCTGGTGGTAAGAATAGCATGCTGAGATTCTCAGAGCTAATTAAATCACTTGTGGGGTACCTCCTGCTGATAACTTGACGTCATGAACTAGACTGTCCATCTGCTTTAGCTGTTGGAAAGAAATGACTACAGCAGTAGCACCTGCTATTTTAAGACTGATAGGAAGTGCATTTCAGTATCCTAGGAACCAAATGTAGAGCTCAGGAGCATGCTCAAATACTACTGGGATTCCAGAAATGGGTCAATTAAGACATTTTATAAACACGCAAAGGAAATCCTAATGTCAGAAGAAAGTCAACATGATGGAAATACATCACATGTATATGGAAATGGCATACAGGCAGATGTAAGCAGCAATTTCTAAAAGCCTTTCATAACGTCTCCTAACAAAGGTGGTGTTCTTTTTAAAGTAAGTAGCCTCACACCATAAGCAGAGAAATTCTTTCCTGAATAATAAACGGGTGAAGGAAATGGAAGGTAGCTATAAATGGTTAATTCGGAGGAGGAGAAAACAGAGGAGAGGCCTTTACTTTTTGAAGGCCTTTACTGGAACATCTGTGGCTTTATGTTCTTTCATGACTATAAGTACACATAATGGAATGGCAACTAAGGCATAATGTGCGGGGTTGTGCCTCCCTGAGAGAGGGGGTAAAGAAAAGACAATATGTGGCAAAATACTGATGTGTATGAAAGAAAATTAATTCATTATTGATAATTAAACATTTTAACACTTCTCCTTTCAGGACAAATCCATTAGCACGAGTTTACCGGTACTAGATTTGATAGATGCCATTGCACCAAAAGCAATTCGTCCAGAAATGGTCAAGAGGGAAGATCTTTCTGATGCAGACAAGCTGAATAATGCTAAGTAAGTTCTTGTAGCATATATTCTTCCTTTATAAACATCAAGGCTCTAGTTGTGCATAACTACAGTAGTTGCATGAGTCGTCTAATTCCAGAGGGGTGACTGAGCTAGTCTGTTGCAGCAAAAAGACTGCAATATAAAGATTAACAGTTTTGTTGTGGCATGCGTTTTAGTGGAGTTTGTCAAATGCATGAAGTGCTATCGTCAGCTGATGGCTGGTCCATCCAGGATACAAACATTGTGGCTCAAGTTGAGTGGCAGGTGGCTCAGCAAGTTCAGAGTGCCTCTGCCATCTCCCTCTACAATGCCCTTTCCACTTGTCCCTTCCAGTACAATGCCCTTTCCACTTGCGCTGGTTTCTATATTTTTCTTCAGATACCTTCCTCTACCTTCACTGTAATACTATAGCTCCACACCTGTTATTTGTGCCAATGGGAACTCCCCTCATTGTGCTAATAGCAGTTTAGGGTGTATGTGATTTTTATCAGGTATGAAAATACTGTATACTGTCAAAAATGATTTTAAGATTTCATGGCCCACAATAATTCTTGAATTTACTGGAGCAAACAGATATAGAGCCATGGCAAAAAAGTTTTTAAAATGGTACCAATAAAAAAATAGTCGGTGATTTTTTTTTAATATTTTATATTTTAAACTACTACTTAAGTTTGCCTCGTTTTTTATTGGTACCATTTTAAAAACTTTTTTTTGCCATGGCTCTATACCCATTTGCTCCAGTAAATTCAGGAACTGTATACTGTATTATATTACCCATTTTTTGGATTCTATTGACTGCATACCTAGTGCACCACTTAAAATCCATCTATAATTTTGCTAACATAAAGACTGTGATGTTTCTCTTTACTTCTGTTCTTTGCTTTACCAGGGTCTGTGTGCTACTGGAGACCAAATTGAGTAACTTTTCCAAGCATGGGGGAACAGCCATTATTATTTCTTTGTCCCAGTAGCCCTGGATTCAGCACCTGACACCCAGTGAGGCGAATCAAATACAGTCGGCCTATCCATGATGTGAATGATTGCATTCACACCAGGTGGTGGAATGGGGGGGGGGGGAGTGGTGAAGAGACACCTGCTGCCTCCCTCCAGTCTGCCACCAACAGAGCCAACCCCCTAATCTCAGTCCTTCCTCTGCATGGGCATGTTAAACAAAGCAGGGAGTGTGTTGCACACTGGGAGTGCTCCCAATGCAGAGGGGTCCGGCTCAGTTGGTAGAGCTGCCGCCTTGCAAGCTTGAAGAATGGCAAGTTCAAGACATGCCGCTGACAAAAAGCTGTGAAAGCCTCTATGAGGAGAGATAAGAGCTGCCAGCTGTGTTGGCCAAGTGTGGGAGGTGACGGCCAAAGGAGAGTCCAGACTGCAAAAGGATACCATCTGGAATGTAGTTGTTCATGAAAGATTGGACATTTATATAATGTAAAAAAAAAACCCATTTGGTTAGGAAAGCCTGCCCATGTACACTGCCTTGGATTAAAGTCAGAGGAGAAATCCAGTGACCAAGAAAGGCGGTACAGTATATAAATACTGTATAATAATAATAATAATAATAATAATAATAATAATAATAATTCCACATTTCCTGCTTTCTTTAAAGAGCCTGCACGAAAGAAGGAGCAAGATAAGGGAGGTGTAGGTTTTGGGGGCACAGCACACCAATGGCAGCAACAGGGAAGATGGCACTATTGGGCTGCCTCAGAAAGCACAATAGCTTCAGCTGGCCCTGTAATCAAATTAAGGATGCAATCCTATAACACTTTCCTGGGAGAAAGCCTCACTGAACACAGTGGGACTTACTTCTGAGTAGGCATGCATAGGCTTGCACCGCAAGTCTACCTAACTCCTCCTGTACTCCATATTAAGGCTGTTATAAACTGCAGACTTCAGGTGACCTTATACTTTGCCTAGCTCCCTCCCCAGGTTTTTTCTTTGCTCATCATTTATGGTGCTCTAGACCTGATGGAGGTCTAGAGAACTCAAAAGCTTGCTGCTCAAGACTTTGTGTGATTTTAGTTCGTCCTAATAAAGTTATTGCCAGACTGTGACTTTTGAGTAATTTCTGTGACTATAAATGGTTCATAACCAGTGAAGCAGTTACATGAATTGCTGGTCAGTGCCCACGTTAGTTATGCAATGTGCATTTCAAACACAAGAGGGCTAAGTAACTATTTTTTTTATTACAGTGTAATAAAGCTATTGTTGCTGGCAGCTAATAAAGCTATTGCATCAAATTATGCCAAATGACTAATATATGTTTTTCTTTTTTCCTCCAAGATATGCTATTTCAGTTGCTCGGAAAATTGGTGCTTGCATATATGCCCTACCAGATGACTTGGTAGAAGTGAAGCCAAAAATGGTTATGACGGTGTTTGCATGCCTGATGGGAAGAGGACTGAACAAAATAGAATAAAGAAGATATTTTTTCATATTTTCTGCCATGATAAACACAATGAATGCCTCATTGTTTATAGACAAATGAAATTTAGTAGCTGTAAAACAGAGATAATTTATATGCACAAATGTGGAGATGTATACAGAGATTATTTAAAAATGTTTATACTTAATGTTTCATCTGAAAAGTTTTATATTATGTCAATAATTTGTGAAACATTACTAATGTAATGTAGTAATCATCAAATTAAAGATTACTCTGTTATGTAGACTTTTTAAACAGACAGGCTGTTTTCCTAGTGCATCAGTCATCAAGATTTTAAAATGCTATTTTAGGAACTGCCGTGAATGTAAGATTTGATTTCTGTGTGCGTACCCTAATGTGTGAAAGACCTTGAAAGTCTGATTCTCTTCTACAGCTATCATTTCAATCCAAAGGTCAGTGTCCTAGCCTTAATATAAGGGACTGCCCAAACTTCTGTTGGTATTAGGACTCCAAGCGTTAATAGTTTTGACTGGTAGGTTAATCAACTAAAGTTCTAGTATCTAGTTGATTAATTGGTGGAGGCTGTTTTAATTGGCAAGTGTAAATTTCATTCTGTGGAGTTGCAAGGTAGGGGCATGTTTGTTAATTGCTGAGGCTGTTTTGGTTCTGGAGTATTACTATTTTCTTTAATTAAAAAGAAAAGATTAAAGATAGTGGTGAGAGACAGCCGTGCAGTTATAATGCACTCTGTCTCCTAGCCATGGTTAAAAGGCCTGAGGATGGGACACAAAACTACATGTTGTTTTATTTTTCCCTAACTGTTGTTAACCATGGTTAACAGTTATGTCAGCACCACTATTAATAATGATTCATGGTAATCAAAGTTTGCTGTGTATCAGGATTAGAAACCAGGACTGGAAACTAGTTTTGTAATAGACCTGTTCTTATTTAAGTGTTAATCATGGCTGAGATTGGTGAGGGAAGGTTGACAGAAATTTGTGTTGGAAATGGAAGAGCCTGAGGTACAGTGAACATGTGATTCTGTGGCCAATCTCAAGTCCATTGACCATGGTTAAAGGATGGGACACATTGTGTTGGTATCTGAGTGGTAGGTTATGTTTATTAAATTGTAAATTATTAACTTCATTCTGTATCTCAAATAGACATCTGCACTGAGGATATGGCTGTATGCAGATTTATTTAAATAATGATGTAATCAGTTAAATTGAAAGTGGTTGATCCAGCTGAAACCCTTTGATTGGTTAACCACCCTGATATTAAAGACAGACTTGCTGCTTGCCTACTTAAGGAGTTATTTCAAATCTGCACATCCCCTGTTGCTGAGCTTTCTCTGTAGTGATAGTACTTGCATCAAACTCTTAAACATATTTTGATGGCTTTTTAAAAATAAATTTGTTAATTAGGGAAAAAATTAACCCAGGGTTATGGTTTCTGATCTAGAACAAAACTAAATAAGTACATGTTTGACAATGGCAATATGCAAAACAAACATTATATAGCAAGTCTTGCAATAAGTGTAAATATTTGAACTTTAAAAAAATGTTATGTCAAAAAGCAATAAAGAGAGATGATGAGTCCAGTGGGGCATCCTTTGTATGTGATGTGCTTTCTTGTAAATGTTTTTAATACGTGTGTGCATTTTCAGTTGCATTTTTGTAAGAAAGGTGTATTGGTGTAACTACTCCAAATTTTAAAAGAAAAACATTCATATCTGAGACTGAAGGCCTAACTTTATTGGCGCATAGCGCCACTGGAACGAGTGTTTCGGCAGCACTAGGTGTTTTCCAGCTGTTGCAAAAGGTGACACACTGGAGTGCATGGACTGGCTGTTGCCGCAAGCAACAAGCAGCCTGCTCTGTGTGCCATTGGACTCCGGATGCCCCCTGGTAAGTTCACGCAGGGGTGGGAGGGGGTAGGGGTAGGCGGAATGGGGCGGCAACAGGAGCGGGGAGGAGGGCAAATCAGGACCGGGAAGGGGGTGGTTTCAGCTGGCAGCAGTGCACATCAAAACGTAACTCCCTTCCCAACCTTGATCCACCTTCCTGGGTCCACACGGACGTGCATCAGCAATATCACTGGAGCAGGTCTGAGTAGACCTGGCGGGCCAGAATGGGCTTACCCCAGGGCAAGGGAACAAATGTTCCTTTGCCCCAAGACCTCCAGAGGCTGAAACTCCTCTGCAGGATGCAGCAGGCACCACTTTGGCACTGCTGCATCGCTGTGTGGGGAGCTATGGTGGATTGGGCTGATAATCTTGATAACCCAGTTTGAATTCTGTCTTTACATGTGATGTGTTGCATGAGTATTTAGTATGTATGGCCATATTTTCTAATGTTGACTTCCATGGAAAAATGCATTCATTCAACTAGCAACCCCAGACTATCAAAATAACATAAAACACACAGGCCCATCAAGACAGAGGCCAATGTTAATTATCGTTTTTCAACTGTCCAGAGTTTCTTTAAATTACTGGAATGCACTAGTTGCAAACAACTACAGTATATAGAACAGGGGTAACTGCGGCTCCTGAGCCACATGCGACTCTTTGATGTATAATGAAACTCATATCACCTTCAACATCTTGGAAATACGTTGGCTGAGCTCCTTTTTGCATCACAATTAATATAAAAGGTAAATAATAATTTCAAGCTTTATAATTATTTATCAGGTATAAATGGAGAGTCCACTGGATTAAAACTTGTTTGTTGTTGTTGTTCAGTTGTTAAGTCGTGTCCGACCCTTCGTGATCCCATGAACCATATCCCGCCAGGCCTTCCTGTCCTCCACTATCTTCCTGAGTTTGCTCATTTTCATGTTCGTTGCATCGGTGATGCTATCTAACCATCTCATCCTTTGCCTTCCTCTTCTCCTTTTGCCTTCAATCTTTCCCAGCATCAGAGTCTTCTCCAGAGAGTCCTCTCTTCGTATTAGGTGGCCAAAATATTTCAGCTTCAGCCTCAGTACCTGTCCTTCCAGGGAACAGTCAAGTTTGATTTCATTTAGGATTGACTGATTTGATCTCCTAGCAGTCCAAGGGACTCTCAGGAGTCTTCTCCAGCACCACAGTTCAAAAGCATCTATTCTTCGGCGCTCAGCCTTCCTTATGGTCCAACTCTCGCAACCATACATTGCTACTGGGAACACCATTGCCCTGACTATACAAACTTTTGTTGGCATGGTGATATCTCTGCTTTTTATTATGCTGTTTAAGTTTGCCATAGCTTTCCTTCCAAGGAGTACGCGTCTTTTAATTTCATGGCTGCTGTCTCCGTCTGCAGTGATCTTGGAACCCAAAAAAGTAAAATCTGTTACTGCTTCCATTTCTGCCCCTTCTATTTTCCAGGAATTGATGGGACCAGATGCCATGATCTTAGTTTTATTAATGTTGAGTTTCAAGCCAACTTTGGCACTCTCCTCTTTCACTCTCATCAAGAGGCTCTTGAGTTCTTCTTCACTTTCTGCCATTAGGGTGGTATCGTCCGCATATCTGAGGTTGTTGATGTTTCTCCCGGCAATCTTGATTCCGGCTTGCGATTCATTCAGCCCTGCATTTCTCATAATGTACTCTGCATATAAGTTAAATAAGCAGGGTGACAATATACAGCCTTGCCGTACTCCCTTCCCAATTTTGAACCAGTTGGTTGTTCCATGGCCGGTTCGAACTGTTGCTTCTTGAGCCGCATACAGGTTTCTCAGGAGACAGGTAAGGTGGTCTGGTACCCCCATCTCTTTAAGAATTTGCCACAGCTTGTTGTGATCCACAAAATCAAAGGCTTTTGCGTAGTCAATGAAGCAGAAGGAGGTGTTTTTTTGGAACTCTCGTGCTTTCTCCATGATCCAGCGCATGTTGGCAATTTGATCTCTAGTTCCTCTGCCTCTTCGAAACCCAGCTTGTACGTCCGGTAGTTCTCGGTTCACGTACTGCTGAAGCCTAGCTTGTAGGATTTTGAGCATAACCTTGCTAGCATGTGAAATGAGTGCAATTGTGCGATAGTTTGAACACACTTTGGCACTGCCCTTCTTTGGAATTGGAACGTAAACTGACCTTTTCCAATCCTTTGGCCACTGCTGAGTTTTCCAAATTTGTTGGCATATTGAGTGCAGCACTTTCACAGCATCATCATTTAGGATTTTAAGTAGCTCAGCTGGGATCTTATCATCTCTGCTGGCTTTGTTGTTAGTAATGCTACCTAAGGCCCACTTGACTTCACTCTCTAGGATGTCCAGCTCTGGGTCAGTGACCACACCAGTGTGGTCATCAGGAACATTCAGATCTTTCTTGTATAGTCCTTCTGTGTATTCTTGCCATCTCTTCTTAATCTCTTCTGCTTCTCTTAGGTCTCTGCCTTTTTTGTCCTTTATCATGCCCATCTTTGCACAAAACGTTCCCTTGATATCTCCAATTTTCTTGTAGAGATCTCTAGTCCTCCCCATTCTGTTGTTTTCCTCGATTTCCTTGCATTGTTCATTTAAGAAGGCCTTATTATCTTATGGGAATATATGGGGACTGAATGGGTCTTGACTAGGGAAAAGGCGTCACGTGCACCAAGAGAGGGAAAAGAGAGACAAAGTAGCAGCCTCCACCGAAGGCTGTCTAATTAAAAGGGGAGAAAAGGAGTCGATTGCCTGAGCGAGCAGACACGCGCCGTTTCAGGCTTATGGGTGGAGGTGGAATTCACAGCAAGCTGCAAAAAACCGCTCTTGGATATACTGAATATTAAATTGCGAAAAAATCCAAAGCAAAACCGATCGACATCTCTTTCAAGAGCGTTGTTGACGTCTCTTTTGAAATATCTTTAAATAGCCATGATGATATAGGCACTCCTGTGCTCTGAAAACAAGGGACTCCCTACCCTTCAATGGGTATCCTGGCAACGGGGAAAGGGGCGGTGGAGGAAGGAGAGACAGCAGCAGCGCGTGACCCACCCCTCAGGGGACCGACTCGAGCGCGCAGCTGTTCCGACCCCTCGGTCCTCGCCGAAAAGCGCGGAGCCTCTTTGCGCGTGCGCAGTGAGCGCTCTCCCTCCGGTTTTGACAGCTGAGCTCCCCAACGTTTCTTGTTCGCCCTGCCACCGGTTTCACGCCCTTCTGCCTGCGTTGCGTTGCCCGGGTTTGAATTCCCGGCTGCGAGAGTGTGTGTGAGAGGGGGGCACCTGAAGCGGCCTCTCCCAATGGGCCTCAGCCTAGCGGAGCCGGCGCTATGGCTGCTCTTTACCAGAGCGTGGACCCTTCGGCCTCGGCCTCCCCTAACAAGCTGCTGGCGCTGAAGGACGTCAGGCAGGTGAAAGAGGAGACCACTCTGGACGAGAAGCTCTTCCTCCTGGCCTGCGACAAAGGTAGGCACACAGACACACACCTCTCCTGCTGGCTGCGCCTCCTTCTTCCCCCTCGCCCAGGGCATGCCGTTTTCCTCCACCCCCGCCAGCCCCCCAAGCCTTTGGCCAGGCCGGGGATCCACCCCGCATGGAAGTGAGCACCGGCACTAGGCAGCAGCACCCCATAATAACCTCGAGCACAAGGTCTCTCTTCGCCGATTTTTTCGGGGCAGATCTAAGTCCAGTAACGCCGCGGATGAGACGACACCCCCCTCTCCGCTTCTTTCACCCCATAATTGTGAACTTGAGGGCCCCGGGGGAATGGCCTCCCTTTTGCCTCTCTTTAGGGGTCGTGATTGTGACTACATGTCATGATGATCAAAGCATTAATTAATTAGCATTCGCTGATATTGCCCCGTCCCCTCACTGGACAAGAGAATCAGAGATAATTTTGGATAAATTATCCAAAATTATCGTCCCCCCTCTCCATTTTATAGGGAATACAAAATTTGAAAGCACATCCCCTGAGTGAATCGGGGGCATAATATTACTTGAATGGTTTTACATAAGGCATAAGGCGAGCATTCCCATAGGAATGTGTGGTCTTAATTTGTTAGTCCTCACTGTTTATTGCTCCACGTGCATTCGTGTGAATTTGTGAAAAGTAGGCAAAAAACAGTAATGTTTTGGAAATGTCTCCAATTTTACATGACAACAAAAATACAGGTTACTGAGATTGGGAGATGCGTATAATAAATATTAAAAGAGTAGCTCCTATTTTGATTAAGTAGCTCTATAGCTTCTCTTGTTGGAGTGGTGCCTTAATAAAAACTAAAAACAGAAACAATCTAACATTGTAGAAGTGTTCACGTGTTACACATTCAACATTTGAGTCTGCAAAGTACATAAGTAAGAAAGCACTCAAACTTTTATCACTGTCCCACTTGGATCCAAATAATTTGATTTGCTTAAAATTATGATTTTAATCATAATTCTTTTGATTTGTCTTCAGCTTCATAATTATTTGAAATATGTACAGTATCATCTGCAAAAGCAATGGTGCCACAATGTTTTTTGCATATTTGTAAATGGACACTTTCAGGATTTCTTGTGAATTTGGCTCTTCTGAAAGCATTTGAAATGGCATGACTTGCAGCACTGTGTAAGTTTCATTATGTGCATCTGTGCTAGGTTGTTGTTGTTGTTGTTCAGTCGTTAAGTCGTGTCGAACCCTTCGTGATCCCATGAACCATATCCCGCCAGGCCTTCCTGTCCTCCACTATCTTCCTGAATTTGCTCATTTTCATGTTCGTTGCATCGGTGATGCTGTCTAACCATCTCATCCTTTGCCTTCCTCTTCTCCTTTTGCCTTCAATCTTTCCCAGCATCAGAGTCTTCTCCAGAGAGTCCTCTCTTCGCATTAGGTGGCCAAAATATTTCAGCTTCAGCCTCAGTACCTGTCCTTCCAGGGAACAGTCAGGGTTGATTTCATTTAGGATTGACTGATTTGATCACCTAGCAGTCCAAGGGACTCTCAGGACTCTTCTCCAGCACCACAGTTCGAAAGCATCTATTATTCAGCGCTCAGCCTTCCTTATGGTCCAACTCTTGCAACCATACATTGCTACTGGGAACACCATCGCCCTGACTATACGAACTTTTGTTGGCATGGTGATATCTCTGCTTTTTATTATGCTGTTTAAGTTTGCCATAGCTTTCCTTCCAAGGAGTACGCGTCTTTTAATTTCATGGCTGCTGTCTCCGTCTGCAGTGATCTTGGAACCCAAAAAAGTAAAATCTGTGACTGCTTCCATTTCTGCCCCTTCTATTTGCCAGGAATTGATGGGACCAGATGCCATGATCTTAGTTTTATTAATGTTGAGTTTCAAGCCAACTTTGGCACTCTCCTCTTTCACTCTCATCAAGAGGCTCTTTAGTTCTTCTTCACTTTCTGCCATTAGGGTGGTATCGTCTGGTCTGCATATCTGAGGTTATTGATATTTCTCCCGGCAATCTTGATTCCGGCTTGCGATTTATTCAGCCCTGCATTTCTCATAATGTATTCTGCATATAAGTTAAATAAGCAGGGTGACAATATACAGCCTTGCCGTACTCCCTTCCCAATTTTGAACCAATCAGTTGTTCCATGGCCGGTGCGAACTGTTGCTTCTTGAGCCGCATACAGGTTTCTCAGGAGACAGGTAAGGTGGTCTGGTACCCCCATCTCTTTAAGAATTTGCCACAGCTTGTTGTGATCCACACAATCAAAGGCTTTTGCGTAGTCAATGAAGCAGAAGTAGATGTTTTTTTGGAACTCTCGTGCTTTCTCCATGATTCAACGCATGTTGGCAATTTGATCTCTAGTTCCTCTGCCTCTTCGAAACCCAGCTTGTACTTCCGGTAGTTCTCGGTTCACGTACTGCTGAAGCCTAGCTTGTAGGATTTTGAGCATAACCTTGCTAGCATGTGAAATGAGTGCCATTGTGCGGTAGTTTGAACACTCTTTGGCATTGCCCTTCTTTGGAATTGGAACGTAAACTGACCTTTTCCAATCCTTTGGCCACTGCTGAGTTTTCCAAATTTGTTGGCATATTGAGTGCATCACTTTCACAGCATCATCATTTAGGATTTTAAGTAGCTCAGCTGGGATAATATCATCTCCGCTAGTTTTGTTGTTAGTAATGCTACCTAAGGCCCACTTGACTTCACTCTCTAGGATGTCCAGCTCTGGGTCAGTGACCACACCAGCGTGGTCATCAGGAACATTAAGATTAAGGTGCTAGGTTGTACAGAAAGGTAAATATTGGAAGACGTGAGCAATGTTGGCTGGACCTGCAAACTTTTTTCATAATCATAATTATAATTGTTTGTTTGTGAGATTGCACCCACTGTAAGCAATGCTAAATAGCTCTTCATCAAGTTTAAGCATTCCTGTCCAGGTGCCTGTCCAGTTCTGTCCAGTTGCTCTAAGATGTTGTAGTATTTCAGATCTGGAGTTTCTGGTGGTTTGAAGCAAAATAAATTAATAGGAGGTGCTTGAAGCAAAATAAATTAATAGGAGGTGCTTGGGAATAAAGTATAACAATACTTAATGTCAAGTGATTGATTGGGTGCTTTATTTGCACCTTACCATATGCATGTATGAAAATATTGATAAATTAAAACAACATGCAATATGTTCCCCACCCCCTTTGTGGCTGCTATTTGCCCTGAGCAGAATGCTTCAACTGGTGCCAATGTATATTTTCCTCCCTGGGCAAACACCAGCTGCTGCCACCGGCACTAGGCTGGACCAGAATGAAAACATGGCAGAGGTGATTAAGGCCCCCTCTCCCACACTAGGATCCTAATCAGGATTTCCCCCCTCCTCCCACTGTTTCTATTTTTTAAAAACTAAAGCCCAGCCATGATAGCTCTAATTACATGCTCAGTATAACATGTAGTTTGGCCTGTAGATGTCAGTATGATTAAAAATGAGTATACATACTGTACATAAAAAGAGCCCTGCTGGATCAGGCCAAAGGCCCATCTAGTCCACCTTCCTGTATGCTCCAGTGACCCACCAGATGCTCATTATTGCTCATTATTATTATTTATTATTATTATTTATCGTATGGCACATTCACATTGCATTCCAATTAAAAACATTAAAACACAATAAATATGATATAAAATACTCAATATAAATAGGAAGTTACAAACATATATCTAAGTTGCAAATATAATTTTTTGCTTCAGTTGTCACATCCAGGAAATCAGCAAAATCTCCATTATAGGCTTGATTTTGGCATTCCATCACTATATGTTGGATAGTTTGTTTTTCAGCCCCACAATCACAGTTCGGTGATGGTATTTTGCCCCATTTGTAAAGAGCATCTACATATCTACCATGCCCCGTGCGGATTCGATTAAACGTTTTCCATATTGCACAGGCTGGTCAAATCCAGGCGTTTTTTTCCAAAACACAGGGCAAACTACGGCATTGTGGAGGACAGTTTCCTACCCAGCATTGTTTCCACATATTATGAATGTCAAAATCCTCTTCTAAAAGGGCCTTAGTAGTAGAAATAGCTGGGTGTCTCGATTTCAGCCTTTTTTGCTCCAAACAATCTACATTAAATCCAGATGCCTCAGGGAGCATACAAGACAACAAGATACCTGTATCCTGTCACCACTCCCTTTCATCTGACATTAAGAGAGAGCCTACTACTAAAACCAGGAGGTTGCGTATACCCATCATGGCTTGTAACCTGTGGTGGACTTCTCCATAAATCTGTCTAATCCTCTTTTAAAGGCATTTCTTGGACTGCAATGGTGATTTTTTTTTTGAACAGGTGAGGTTTCTGAATTGTTATAGTGTATAGATTCCAGTCAAACAGACTTTTTTCTGGTTTTTTTTTAACATTAGTGCCCTAGTGATGGCAGATGGGCCCACCTGATCCATTCAGGCCTTTAGATGCTTTAGTGCAAGCAGAGGCTTGTGTTGCAATGCTAACTCCTGATCCAGGGAGCTGTGAACATAGCTGAAAGCTATATATGCAACTGTTGTACTTGCACTCATCACCCTCGAAGGTGTGATTAGTGCTGAAAACTTAAGCAGGTGAGATGGGGAAGAGGGCTTTTAAGAGCTGATTTTCTCATCTAAATGATGTAGAAAGTAAGAGCTAAAAGCACTGTTCAATTGCTACACAGGGCATGTGGGATGCAGGAACATTGCTCATGTACCACAGTACTGGATGCAAGGTTGTTTTATCACTGTTTCAAAAGGCAGTTTGACTTTTTTAGATTGGAATGCTAAAGCATCTGTTGCACAGTGATGCATAGGACTAGTAAAAGATAATTGCTGCATTTGAGAAACACAGTATCAATTTGTTAAAATATTTGAGATATTTTAATTTATAAAATACTAAAAGAGCTTTTTCTGTATTACTGATATAGGTGATTACTACATGGTGAAGAGGCTTTTGGAAGAGAATAACTCTGGTGAAATGAACATAAATTGTGTGGATGTGCTTGGGAGAAATGCTGTTACCATAACAATTGAAAATGAGAATCTAGACATACTGCAGTTGCTGCTGGATTATGGCTGCCAGGTACTATGATCTTGTTAAATAATAAAAAAATAACAATGACTTCTTGAGATTTACAGCGTAGTCCTGTCCATCAATAGACCGGTGAACGACTGCTCCTCCGGTCTAGGGTGTTGCAAATGTGCCGTAAAGCACGTTTGCGGCACCCTGGGAGTGGCTGGTGCCGCTCCACTTACGCTGGAGTTACCGCTGCATCCACTGTGGAAGGTAAATTCCCCACCAGGAGGCGGGGCACGGGGGAGGGCAGAACAGGACATTCCGGGAGGGGGTGATTGGTCGGCCGGGCCCAGGAAGGGGGAGGTATCAGTGGCGGCCTCCTCCGCCATATTGTATCCCCCTTCCCGGGCCTGGCTGCCTTTACACAGGCCTCTTAGACATTCGCTAGCAAAATAGCTGGTAGCCCCATCGGGCTATCCCGTCCCTTTACCCTGTCCCTTTACCCCAAGGAGGCCACTGGCTGCACCGGGGCAGACCTAATCCTGAATAGGATGCAGTGGGCACCTTATGTGCGCCGCCGTGTCCTGCTAGACAGGATTGGGCTGTTAATTTCTTTTTGCCTGTCCTTTCAGAAGAAAAATGTCCTCCTTAGTTTTTCCTCTTTGTAATATAAAAATTCATATTTTCATTAATATTATGCCATTTACTATTATTACTTCTGATTTAATGTTCAGTTTTTTTCAGTCTACAGATGCACTTTTGGTGGCCATTGACTCAGAAGTTGTGGGAGCTGTGGACATATTACTTAATCATCGACCAAAACGATCCAGTAGACCAACAATTGTTGTTAGTATTCTTTAATTACAAGTTATAGGGACACTTCAGATGCAGACTGGATAACTACAATGCTTAAATCTCTGCATAAAGCCATATTTGTAATGTTACTGATAGTGGAAAAGTTTTAGTGTCTGAAACTTTGGAGAGGTTTTTCCTCTTATTTTTAGAGGAAAGAAGTTTGAAAAAAAATGGTATCCTATAGCTGAATTATAAATAGCATCAGATTCAGTGTTGTTTTAGACTGGAAGTCAACTGCATGGCAGTAACTTGTATGTAAAGGCTCCCCAATGTATGGACATCCAACTTGGATGGGCAGCATTGACGCTTTTGTGCAGGGGCAGTATGTCTGTTGTAGTGTTTTTATGTAGGCGCGATAGTGCTGGGCTGGCAAGAACTGGCTGTTTCAAGGAATGTACGTTCTGACTTCCAGACAGACCTCCGGAATGGAACTGGTATGTATGTTGGAGATGTAGTATACAGGTGGGCCCCCATATCCACGGATCCGCTATCCACAGTTTCAGTTATCCACGGATCGCAGCCCCCCCCCCCCAGGCTTTTACTTTTTTCCTAGTAAGCTTCATTTCTTCCTTAAACAAACAGGAAAAGCAGCCTCTGGCTGCTTATTGCATGCAAGTAGAACGAGACTAAGTCCTAGAGAGGCTCTGCAAGGTTAACAGAAACCTTGCAGAGCCTCTCTAGGACTTAGTCTCATTCTGCTTGCCTGCAATGGAGGCTGCTTCTCTGTTTGTTTTAAGGAAGAAACTTAAAAAAGCTTGCTGAAAGAAAAATAAGAGCTGGGGGCGCGCACGCCTGCCCTCAGGGGAGGCAGGGCAGGGCCCCCTCAGGAATCCATGGAGGGGGTGTTCGCTCCTATCCATGGTTTCAAGTATCCACGGAGGGGCCTGGAACATATCCCCAGCTGATATGGGGGGAGTACTGTACATTAAAACGAGAACTACGGTATATGCACTCTCCTCTTGTAGTATAGATAGTCTTCGATGATAGCGTAAAGTCTATGTTTCTATTGAATTTTAAATTGGACATAGGAGAGTCACCAAAAGTTTTCACTACAATTGAAATGATTACCTCTAGGTAGGTAGTCGGACTATAGACTTGTTTTTATGATCATCTAAGACTTCTAAGTACTATTTCCTCAAATGGAAACAATAGAAATAGAGCCCTGTGTACCCTCTAGTTTGTTCTTGAAGTGCCTAGTCACTTCAGAGGAATGGGCATAAAGGAACATGTTTGGGGCTGGCCTTTCTGTTAAAATTAATGGTAAAACACTGAGTAACCCCATTGCGGCGGCTGGGGATTTACTCGGGGTAAGCAGGCAAATGCCCGCTTATCCCAAGTAGACCCCAGCTGCCTCCTTCCCCGGTTATGATACAGTGTTGGCTGCGTGGCCCACACCGCACAGCCTACACCGGGGAAGGATAGGATTGGGCTGCCCATTACATTTCAAAACAAGCACTTTTGCTTTTCAAGTTGTTGAATTTAAGAATATATGGAACTTCAAGAGATACAGCTGTATGACTTTTGATTTCAGGTTGGGCATGTTTTAGATTTGATCTTTGAATTAATAATTCATAAAGCTTGCTTCATTATTCTCAGCCTCCTGTCTGTCCATTGCAGAAATTAATGGAACGTATTCAGAATCCAGAATATTCAACAACCATGGATGTGGCACCAGTCATTTTAGCTGCGCACCGTAACAACTATGAAATCCTTACTATGCTGTTAAAACAAGATGTATCACTACCCAAACCTCATGCTGTGGGCTGTGAATGCACACTGTGTACGGCCAAGAACAAAAAAGACAGCCTACGGCACTCCAGGTTACAATTACTCTTCATGCATGTGTGCATTTTTACCCCTGCTTCTCAACAGTACTACCAAAACAGCTTAGTGCTTAAGCAGCCATTTGCTTGTTTGCTTGTAGTAAGAATACTTTATTGGTGGTCAGGAAGGAAGGTGTTTGTTAATGGAAAGAGAGTTTGGTTCTTGTAGGTCATCACAGATCACTTAACATACATGTTGTAGAACTAGTAAAACTATTTTGGGTATACATTTTTATAGATTTATGTAGAAGGTTGTCTCAGTAATAACAATAAATGCTTATCTCACTATAGTGAGTACATATATGGAATGAATCAACTGAAGAGTAGAATTGGGCTTTCCCCCAGTAATTTTAAATTACTATTTATTTGAACTTTTGAGGCTTAGGGAAAATTTGATCTGTGAAACTGTGCTAACGTAGGTGTGAATACACCCTCATCTTAAGCATTGATCAGTGGGCACAATAAATTGTAGGCCATTAATAAGATTTCTTAGGGGCTGGGGAAAAGAGCTATTTAAGTAATTTGATAGCACATGTGCTCCAAGGTAGAACACAGGACATTTCATTGTCTTACTGGATTTGACTTTAAATGTAGACCTGTATACCAGACTTTTAACATTAAACACAATTACAGCGCAATCCGGTGTAACAACAGATGCACTGGTGTAAGTGCAATTACACTGGCAAGGTTACACAGGATTGCACTGTTTATGGTGTAGTGGTTCTGGTGTTAGAGAAGGAGGATCCAGGTTGAAATCCCCACTCAGCCATGAAACGTCCTGGGTGACCTTGGGAAGCCACTCACTATCTCTCAGACTAACCTACCTCATAGGATTGTTGTGAAGACAAAAAGGAGGGAAGGAAGTGGAACCATGTATACCACCCTGAGCTCCATGGAGGATGGCGGTATAAAAATGTGGAAAATAAATAAATCAAAACGTACTATGAATCAAATGCTAACCTAATAAAAATGGTCTTCAAATGTTTTCTTTGATATTTGTATCACAGATTTCGTCTTGATATATATCGATGTTTGGCCAGTCCTGCCTTAATAATGTTGACAGAGGAGGATCCAATTCTGCGAGCCTTTGAACTTAGTGCAGATTTAAGAGAACTAAGCCTAGTAGAAGTTGAATTCAGGTATGGATAAAATTACTGTTTCAGTTTCACATTTCAAATGGAAATGGACGCATGAACCCCATGGGTGGATCAACTAAATTTTACACTTGGTAAATGATGCGAGAATGTTTAGTCTGCATGTAATAAAATGTTTTATTATTACTAAGGAATACAACCTAATGCAGATGTTTAGTGAAAAATAATTGTTATAAGTCAAGTGTAGGGAACGTTGGAAACCACTACATATACTTCAGAGATTCACAGTAGATTAGATGACTACATTATATAATTTAAGTATAGTTAACTTTTCCTGCTGTCACTATCTCTTCATATTTTTTCCAGTGATTTATCAACTGCTACTATGGCCCAAGAAGCACTTGATCCTTGATAGTTGTGATCCTTTCAGTGTGCTTATTTTGTTATTTTACTATATTTATCTACCTTATTTATTAGATAGATTTACACCTTGCTTTTCAGCTGATTTGACTTGGTTAAAAGACAGGATCCTGTTGACTGATAGGTGACCACTGACAGGATAGAAATCACTTGCCATATTCTTCAATATGGCCATTTTCTTCAAGCCCACATACCTATACACTTTCTCTGCAATATCAGACCATAATCTAGTTACCTAAAATATAAAATGTTATTTCATCTCTTTTTCTTAGTGTTACTCAGAAATTCATATAGTATAATTCCTGCTGAAATGTTGTCTATGGAATACCAGCTTACATGCAATTGATCAGCCATTTTGCTTTTGGAAAGCTGCAGGTGGTATGAGTTTTCTTTGTTAGTAACAACTTGGAGTCAATTCTAATGTAGCATTTTTTTCCTAAATCAAGACTAACGGTCAAACTAGACATGACACTAAACATCCTTTAGTCCTTTCAGATATTGTTCTTTTAAAATGTGTGTGCTGGAGGGCAGACAAACTGCACCAAAATTGTGAGGGTGGGTGTGGTGGCTGCCCCACTCTCCCTGTCCTCCTAAGGGGGCAGGTGAACATCTTATGACTGAGGGTTGAACATATTTAAATCAGGCAAGGAGACCTGCTCCTTATATATGTTTGTATTTATTAAGGGTCAGACTCAATTGAAAGATGCTCCTTCCCGGGAGGTAACAGAAAGTACATGGGTTGCTTTACCCACTTCATTGTAAGGATTTTCTTAGATTCTTAAGTAGCCTTGTAGTACCCCTCGCCCTGATCTCATGGACTCCCACAGCTCTCAGGTGGAGGCATGCCTTTCCCAGATGTCCCTAGCAGCACTGGAAAATATCAGCACTCCATTGGCTTGGCAGATCAGGTGGTCCACTAGCTTCTCTGCTGCAGCGGTGCCTGATTATTGAGGTGTGCCCTTGTGAAATGAATGAGGACCCCTTGTCGTCCTCCCCTGGGTGGAGCCTTGCCTTGCCTCCTCCTCCTAGTTGATGGATCCTTCCCAGGGCTCCATGGGGTGGGGTGGGGATAAGCCTTCTCTCCCTAGTCTACTCCCAAGGATCTTGCCTCTTTACCAGTGCTTCTGCCTTCCTTCCTCTGGCCCTCCTTCAAGGTCCATTTTTTGACTCTTTCTTTCCTTCCTCTCCTTTTCTCACTTCTTGTGCCTAGATCCTTCTTTTCCCCCTCTTCAGCTGCTCTTGCTTTGCCCATGCAGCCTTCCCTTCCTCTGGCTTCTTCTCTATTCTCCCCCTTTTCTGCTTTGCCTTCTTTTCTTCATTCCTCCATCTGTCCTGTTTCTCTCCACCCTGTTTCCACCTTCTGTGGTTCCATTTGAAGGCTGGTGCTGGTGCTGGTTATCCAGCTCTGATGAGCAGTTTTGTCATTCCACCCCAGGCTAGAGGCGTGGGGCAGTGGTGTCACTGCTTGGTGCGTCTCAGGCAACTCATAGTGACCCTCAGCAATGCAAGGCTTGTGAGGTGCTGTGATGACCCGCAGACTGCTGTGGGGGCTTTAGTACTTTGTTCCTGCCATGGTTCCAATCTTGCTTTCGGCCACCTTGTGCTTTTAATTGAGAAACCGCTTCATTTGGCTTTGAATAGAGCTTTCCCCCCCAATTAATAAGGAACATAAAAAGAGCCCTGCTGGATCAGGCCAAAGGCCCATCTAGTCCAGCTTCCTGTTTCTCACAGTGTCCCACCAGATGACTCGGGGAGCACACAAGACAACAAGATACCTATATCCTGTTGCCACTCCCTTGCATCTGGCATTCAGAGATAACCTACTTCTAAAAACAGGAGGTTGCTTATACCCATCATGGCTTGTAACCTGTGATGGACTTTTCCTCCATAAATCTTTCCAATCTCCAAACAGTTGGAATTAGAACCATGGCAAGGGTGAAGTACTAAAACCTGCCTCCCTCCCCTGCCTCCCTCCCCATTATGTTTTCAGCCCATTTTGTCATCATCCCCTCACACTATTTATTTTAAAAGAACAAAACCTGGAAGGACCACTTATGTGTTTTAGAGTCAAGTCTAGTTTGAAACTAAAAGTGCGTTTTTTAAATAATTCCCATGAAGGATTGCCCATGGAAAATGTTCAGTCAAAACTGAACAGTCATGTGGATGTTACAAGTGATATCTGTGAATGGAAACTGGTAAGAATATAGCATCCTGCTTCGAGACACTGCTGGTTTAAAAAAAACAGTGTGGTTGGTTTGTTTATTTCTGGTTAACAGTCAAATCTCAGTATCTCAGTGGGGGTTAGGTACTTCAAACTCAGTGGACACTGAGTTCGTGGATACACAATCATTGATCCTATGGGATTAATGGTGTTAGGGGAGGGGTACCTAACCTGGACAGGAATGCCAGCAGCAAATACCTTTACAATGGCTGCTAGCGATAGCTGCTGATATCGATGGGGTGGAGGTGGGCGGATCAGACCCAGGAGGTGGGATTGGCGGTGCCATATCCAAACTCCTTTTCCCAGCTCGATCCGCCTACACAGCATAGAGTTAGCCAGAGATATCGCTGGCGCAGGTCCAAGTTGATCCATTGCAACTGCTGGGGCTTACCCTGGGACAAGGGGACAGATCGTGTTTCTCCGAAAATAAGACCGGGTCTTATATTAATTTTTGCGCCAAAAGAGGCATTAGGGCTTATTTTTGGGGGATGTCTTATTTTTTCCATGTTCAACCTGCCGGGACCGCCCCCTTTACCTTTTTAATGGTGCTTGGCCGCCTAACCTCCGTTGTTGCCGCCTCCTGTCCTGTGGGCCGACTGAACCGTGGCCCACTGGGACTGCCCCCCCACTCAGCATTGCCCTCATCACCAGACACAACCGCACTCAGCTCCTGGACGCTGAACGTGGCCACAAGCCCTCCGGAAGTCAGAGTTCGTTTGGCATCCAGGCGCTCGCTGAGTGCGGCTACAGGCTCTCTGGAACGTCTGAGTGAACTCGGACGCTGAGCGCGGCTGCGTCCGGTGATGAGGGTGATGCTGATTGGGGGGGCGGTCCAGGTGGGCTGCAGTGCAACCTGGGAGGCAGCAACAATGAGCGGCGGCAACAACGGAGGCCAGGCGGCCAAGCGCTGCGGAAAAGGTAAAGAAAACTGACGATCTTAACTGGGTCTTATTTTCGGGGTAGGTCTTATTTTCGGGGAAATACGGTATGTCCCCTTACCATGAGGAGACCTCCAGCAGCCTCAAATCCCCTGCAGGATGCAGTGCAGGCCATGCTGCTGAATTGCCATGCAGGGATTTGTGCTGGATTGGGCTGTTAGCTTTGGGTTAGAACTTTTCTTCCATCTCGTGGATAAACGTTGTGCTGAGTAACTACTAGCTTCTGCTTCTGGAACAGCCTAGTGATCTTGTTTAGAATCGTGAGAGTGAGAAATCTATGAATTTCACAGTTGCCCACTTTATTTCTTAAGCAAATAATCCTGTGTCCCAAAAGGTAGCTGAATGTTGGATTTGAGCCTAACTTACCGGTCTGTGAATGGAATTTCCAGAGGCGGATCTAGGGCGGAGCCAGCGGAGCACCCGCTCCGGGCACCATCGCCCGAAGGGCGCCTCGCCCGGTGCCCCGCCCGCGAGTCCGAGTCAGACTCAAGTCCGAGTCGGACTCAGAGACTCGCGTCTCCGAGTCGGACTCGGAGACTCGAGTCCGACCGGCCCCAGAGAGCCGGCTGGGGACGTCTTCCCCGGCCGGCTGCCCGGGGCCTTCTGGAAGGCCCGCGCGCGAGAACGGTATTTATACCGTTCTTTTTGCGCATGCTCAGACTGTTACTGAGGGAAAAAGGCTGCCCTTTTTCCCTCAGTAACAGTCTGAGCATGCGCGTGCGGGCCTTCCAGAAGGCCCCGGGCAGCCGGCCGGGGAAGACATCCCCAGCCGGCTCTCCCGATTGAGGGAGCGCGCTGCCTCCTCCTCCCGGAGCGCGCTGCCGCCTCCTCCTGGAGCGCGACGCCTCCTCCTCCTGGAGCGCGACGCCCCCCCCTCCGGAGCGCGCCGTGGCAGAGCCGCGGAGATATTTTAATAATAGGAGCGCCGCCACCCCCGTTGCTCCGGGCGCCAACGGGGGGTAGTGACGCCTCTGGGAATTTCCTTATGTTCATGGAAGCAGACTTGCACTCATGGACAGCAGCCTCTTGTGAATGCAGCTCTCCTCTTATGAACAGAAGGAGCTTCCGTTCACGGAGTGGTAAGTTAGAATCCAAATCCAACCCTATATGTCTTAAGGTTTTGTTTTATGATCCTAGGTTGTATAAAAGCTCTATTTAGTTGCAACAAATATGTTTTGTTATAGAACCAATTAGTATGCATCATTCAAGAAATATATACGGTAAATTGCACAGTGGGAAAAGTGGTTTAAATCAATTAGGTAAGTTAATCTTTGCTCCTTAATAATTTTAAATGATTGAAATCATCCAGCAGTTGTCTTGCTTTAACTCAATCTACTCTGCATTCATTTTGATTCTGGAAAGGATTCTTATTCTCCTATGTTGAAATGTAGATCAAAAGTACATTAGTATCTGCCACTTTCTATATTTCCTAGAAATGATTATGAAGAGCTAGCCCAGCAGTGTAAAACTTTTGCTAAAGATTTGCTTGCGCAGGCACGGAATTCACGGGAGCTTGAAGTTATACTGAACCACACAGCAAGTGATGAACATGTGGATAAACGAGGACTGTTAGAAGAGAGAATGAATTTGAGTCGCCTAAAGCTTGCTATTAAATATAATCAGAAAGAGGTATGCTTTCTTGATTAATTGATTAGATTAATCTAACAAATAGATGGCGTAGAACATTAATATTTAATTTTTTGATATAACACCATCAGTATGCATGGTACTTTGCAATAGAAGAGAAGACAGATCCCTGCCCTGAGGGACTTGCAGTCTAAAATAGACATTAAGGGAAACAACAGAGGAAGGGGAAAGGAGTGGTACCAGGGCAAAAGGGGGAAAATGCCATTTCATTTCATTGTACATGTACAATTATTTCATGTACTGTGGTCCCTCGCCACCCACGGATTTCACTATCTGCGGATGACGAGTCCACCTTAAAAAAGAAAACGTTTTTAAAAGCACCACGTTCCTTTACCTTTGTGTGGCAAATCACGCTGGCTGCAGAGCTGGAGGGCAGTCTCTGGCACTCTTGAAGCCACTTCTGGTTCACCCCCCCCCCCCGGTCTCTAGCTTGCTCCAGAATGCATTGCACGATGTGTTCTGGGGTGACCCAGGGCTAAAGAAGTGAGTCGTGCGACCCGGAAGTGGCTTTCGGGAGTGCTAGAGACTGCCCTGCAGCCAGTGCGATTTGCCATGCAAAGGTAAAGGAACATTTTTTTTTCTTTTTTTTCTTTTTTAATGTGGACTCATCATCTGCCAATAGTGAAAACCGCAGATGGCGAGGGACCACTGTACATGAAATAACTGTACCACTGTAAAAACGTTCTAAAAGGTTTTTTCACGGACTCCATTATCTTTGGATTCATGGTATCCACGGTGGGGGGGGCAGAACCAAACGAAACCCCTGCAGATACCGAGTGACTACTGTACATGTACTTTGGCTTACTTGCAGTAAAGAGTTAGTGCCAACGTCTTCATGGAAAAGGTTGGTTTTGAGGAGGAATTTTGAAGAAAGTAAGAGGAGGTATCCTACAGGCGATCTGGGAGGGAATTCTTATGTTAGATGTTCGCCTTCTAACATTTGCAAGAAATTCTTGCTCAGAATGACACATCTGTTTCATCAGCATTTAAAGTGCAATTCAGAAAATAGTTTAGCAATCTGATCTCCCGTGGTATTTAACTAGCCCAGCAACTCATAGTATGAGTGCTAGAACTGTGATGCTAGCAAGACAGAGTGAATGTCTTCATGCTAGCATTGATCTCCCTCCTGTCCCAGCTCTGCAACTGCTGCAACTGCTGTGGTTCTCTTGCATCTGTTGAGCACAATAATGATACTTAATTCCATTGCAACGTGTTTCTGCTAGTAGGTAAGATGTAGAATGTCCTTTCGGCCTCTTGCATGGTATCATGTAGCACTTTGGGGTCTGTTAGTGTCATAGAGGCTAGTGCAGCAATGCACCAGTCTCAAAGTTCTTTGAGACGCTTCTAGCAGTGAGGCAGAGCCAGACTTAATAAAGATGGGATAATATTTTGATGCAACATTGTTGTAGCCATTGAAGCTAAGGTACACCTGTAGATTGAAGATAAAATATTGGGCAAGGTTTTTTACAGTAGGTCTCGTGCACTATAGTGTACTATAGCAGTTCCTCACTGTACCACTTTCAATAGGTTACACTCATCATGTAGCACACTGATTAATATGTTGCGATTTGTTGTGGACTCTAATATTTCTACTGCTGAAGAAAAGGCAAGAAAGGATGCTGCAAGGCTGCTTGCCTGGGCAGGGTTCTGATATCCTAAATATATCTGGGAAGAGAGCAGTTCCTTTGCTAAACTGGAGGTCTACCTTTTCACTTGCTCATGCGTGACACTGGAGCCCAGTGTGATACTGCTCGTATATTGTGGAGTAGGGTAGTTACTTACTGATAGAATTACATCTAAGGTTTGCTATATTTTGCATTTAGTAATTGCATTCAGTAATTGCTCTATTGCTAGCAAGTACATGAAATTGTAGTTAAGTATTGAATGCATGCTGTTTAAATGTGTTATAAAGTTTAATTTTCTGCCATGATCGTAAACTATTACGAGTAAACTCAAAATGTAAGCTTAAAAAAAAGGTACCATTCAAATTGCAGTATTATATATGTTAGAGTAGCAGTGCACACCAGACTTCTAATAATTCAGTCTCAGTTCTTTCACATGGCCTTTCACATCTTGAGGCATTTTGGACTTGCTTCTTAAAGAGGCAGTACACAATACCTCTGTAACTTTTCACTAGTTTATACAAACCTTAAGGAATTTAGTGGTTACCTAGAGGATTGATGTAAATTGATGTAAATATTATTGATGGCATATTGATGTAAATATTTTCCTGTTGCAGTTCGTTTCTCAGTCTAACTGCCAGCAATTTCTTAACACTGTCTGGTTTGGACAAATGGCTGGTTATCGCCGCAAGCACACATTTAAGAAGATTTTGACAGTTTTGACAGTTGGTATATTTTGGCCATTACTATCTCTTTGTTACTTACTGGCCCCAAAGTCTCGAATAGGCCGAATAATTCATACTCCTTTTATGAAGTTTATTATTCATGGAGCTTCGTATTTCACATTTCTGCTATTACTTAACTTGTACTCACTTGTCTACAATGAAGATAAAAAAAACACAATGGGGCCAGCATTGGAGAGAATAGACTATCTTCTAATACTGTGGCTCATTGGTAAGTATAAAATGGATACTCTTTTGAAGGGAAATTATTGCATGAATCCTGTGTGTATGCAGACACAGTCCATGTCACAAGTTATGTTGTGGGTAGAAAGGAAAGGATGAAACACAAGTATTCACGTTCCTACACCATGTACAGAGACCATGTTCTTGTGTCAGCTGTCCTTCAAAGGATAATATTTGCAGATGATCTGTAGTAACTGCAGAACCAGCAGAGGGAGCACAGACAACTTTTTCAGGATTGATTTTGATAACTAATTTGCCAACCTTTGCTATAATTTTCTGGGTACAATCAAGCCTTCAAACACTTTTTGGTCTGCTTTAGTCTAATTTAATCCTATGGAAGAAACATTATATAATAAATGGTGTCATATACTTTGAATATATTTAGTTGTTTGGATTTCTGTACATTGCTGCTGCTACAAACCTTTAATGTTAAAGTAGGATAGAGTGTATTTTAAGAACAGAAACTTTGTGTGGCCATCATGCAGAAATTTAAAAATGATTATCTTTTTACACTTGCTACTGACATAAAAGTACCAATAGGTGGTATCATTTACATAAGTTATAATTTTTCTTACCAGGAAATGGAGTCACCTGCAGTCTTTTTGAGATACATTTCTTACTATTTTTAACCACACTGATTATGGGTTATATGATTATGACAGGGAGAAGTGAGAATATGAAAGGATGCTGAGGTATAAATAACCCACAGAAGTAGTCTTGAGTAGATTCATCATATGGTATGATCCAAAGAGCTTCTGCATTGGCAAATTATTTTTTGTGGTGTGTGTGCTATTATAAATAAAGATGATTTATAGGTGTTATGGGAGTTACTTGTGCCTGGCCAGATGTTTAGAATTGAGGTGGCAACCATTTTATACATTCATTCAGTGTATTTATATACCACTTTTAAACAAAGAGTTCTCTAAGTGATTTATGAAAGGAAGGAATGAGATGTTCCCTGTCCCAAAAAGGGTCCACAGTCTAAAAGAGATTTATTTTAGAGGGGAAGGGGAAGGGGAGAGAAGTGGAAGCAAGGATAAGTGAGAAAGAATATGCAAATTATGTACCCATACCCGTAGCTATATGGATAATGGGGGGAAAAGTGGGATGGTACACATAACACTAATTAGTTGGCAACCCCCAAAAGCAGAGCTCCTTTAGTGTTGCCCCTATGGGGTTGACCTTTCTGGTGTCAGTCTGCTGCTGGCATGCATCAGGCCCGGGTGAAATACTCCACCCACCCAGATATGACCCCTAGTGTCAAATGTTTCAAATGTCCCTTCAGGGGGCAGGGTTCTCTTCACCCAGGTTTGGATGGAGGAAACATGGCTCCCTCTTTACCTCTCTGTAGCTCTAGCAGTTGATGACCTGGCCATTTCCTGATTATGTAAAACAATGAGAACATTTTATTTATTTATCGATTTATATCTTGCCTTTCTCCCTGATGGGCACCCAAGGTGGCTCACAATGGCTGACAACATCAAAATACACATAAATTATCACAGACAGACAGATATAGTACATAAATAACATAACACTCCCCCCCCCCCAGCTAGGTGACATAGAATTTTTTTTTAAGCCTTGCCAGAACTACTCCGCTGTGGGGGCTGATGGAAGATCCTTTGGAAGTATGTTCCAGAGGTGTGGTGCCACAACAGAGGACACTGTTTCTTACCGCCATCTCCTTTACCGCGGATGGCAGTGGAACTCTTAGCAGGGCCCTGCCAGATGACCTAAGGGGATGAGCTGAACTGTATGGGAGTTGGTGATCCCGAAGGTACCCTGGTCCCAGGCCATATAGGGCTTTGTAGGTCAAAACTGGTAGACAATGCTATACTGTACACATTGAACTAGAACAAGGGTTCTCAATCAGTGGTACTAATACCACCAGTGGTACTTTGGCCGACTGCTGGTGATACTCGGACTGCCGGAACCCCACTCCAATGTGGTGCTTTTGGTGCCATGTTTTCGCTCCCAAGAGGCTCCTGCCTTTGGCCGAGCCTCTTGGAAATGCTGAGAAGGGTCCTCCCACCTGCCCAGAGCCTCCTACCTGTGTTTTCTGGCCTTTATTGTGCCATTGTTTCTCTTTGCTTTAATTCTCACAGATCTGGAGGCTTTGGAGGGGAAAAGGGAATCCCTCCAGCATTGTGCCAGCTCTGTAGCTGGCGCAAATCTGAAGAGAGAAAGGGGGAAGGGAAGCTTGCAAAAGAGGGGATAGGGGATAGTTTTTCCAAAAATTCAAAATAAATATTATTTGAATATTTTTGAATTTTGTGAAAATTTACAATTGTGTCATGTTGTATATCAAATGAACGCCCTATTCGTTAGCTTTAAAATGACACCTGTCCCATGTCTGTAGCTTTCATAGGTTTCCTGTACATGGCATTTGAAGGTATGATGACGTGAATTTTGGCCTTTTTAGGCAATTTTGAAAGTTCAATATCTCAAAAATGGGTGGACAAAAAAATCTGAAAAAAATAATTTTTAAACATCTCATGGTAAGGTACAAATGTACCAAAAATGAACCAAATCCATGACATGAAGGTTTCATGCATTGGTTGATTTCACATGGAATGACCCACACACATCCTGGTAATATCACAATCTGCTTTTGAAAGTCCTTTTGTTTTCAAAAGTGACTTTCTGTATATTTATTTTCCACCTTTTGCATAGCCCCAAGGCAACTTACAAAGACTGACAATATATTAAACACGAAATTATAATACAATAAACCAACTCAATATTTTTTAAAATTTAGAAAATTTAAGAGCAGCACAAGACAAGATAAACAACAACCACAGAAAAGGTGGCAGAAAAAAATAATAGCAACCTACAAATTCTGTCAGTTTAAAGGGTTGGGGTGGTGGTGTTCTGGATCTCCTCTGGGAGGGTTCCACAGCCTGGGCGGTCATCACAGAAAAAGTCCTGTTCCATGTGCATGCCAACCAACCTTCTGTCAGTGACAACATGTAAAGCAGAGTTTCCTCAGAAGATCTGAATGGGTGTGCAGGACAGTGTGGCAGCAAGCAGTCTTTAAGGTATGCAGGAACCAAACTGTACAGGACTTTAACGGCGCAATCCTATCCCCTGACAAGGTACACCAGTGCAACAAGGGCTGGCTGACACGATTGCCCCTCTGTTTGTTTGCGCAGCATTACTGCCAGTGCAGCGGCCAGAAAGCTGTGTGCTACCAGCAGTGTGGCACTGATTGGCTGCTGATAGCTGGTGGCTGGTGGCTGCCATATTCTGAACACTTATCCCAGACCCACTCCCAACAAGCTCCAGAGCTACACCAACAAAAGAGCTGGCGTAGCTTTGAAAAGTCCCACTGGGGACCCTTCCACGGCCTACACCCAGTTAAGTTTTTCCATTCTTACTTCTCTCGCCTGGCCTCTTCCCAGAGATGGCGTGTTGGATGTAGCAGCCAGCACACTGGCAGCCCTGCATCTCTCACACTGGCCCTGGATAGGAATGGGCTGTAAAGGTCTGGTGCACGATGGCAGCACACTGTTTCTGCCACCAGTGGGCAGTTTGCAAGATCTGCTGACGCAGAAGGCCCATATGATTGGGCTGTGAGTAGGAAAGGTGCAGGAGGATACCAGCATTGCTCCCATATGGAATCAAGGAAGCTAAAACAGCAGAGAGGCTTCTTTCAGAAAATGGAAATCTTGCCCAAATGAAGAGAACAAAAAAAGAATACAACTCCTGCAAAAGAAATGTAAACTGACAATAAGGAGTATGAAAAAATAATTTGAGGAATGTATAGTTAAAAACATCAAAGCAACCAATAAAAACTAAATCCATCAAAAGCAAGAAACCTCCCAAGCGATTGGAACATTAGTTCATGAGGGAATGATTGGGAAGCTTAAAGAGGACATACAGACTGCAGAGAAGCTGAATGTATTCTTTGTCTCTGTCTTGACTTCAGAAGACCTAGAGCAGGTACCGATGTCTGGGCTGACCTGGGGGAGAGTATCTGAAGAACTGAGTCTCGGGGAGAGTATCTGAAGAACTGAGTCAAATACAAGTGAGAAGGGATGAGGTTCTAGAATCTAGAGCAGTGGTTCTCAAACCTTTTTAACACCGGGACCCATTTTTTAAAATGACATTCTGTCGGAACCCACCTAGCTTTACGAGACGCTCAAACATTTATCTCCCTATATTTAAACAAGCTTGTAACTCCAGGAGCTCAACTCCTTGCAAACTGCAGGACACTGGCGTCGCTGCAGGGGGGGGCGGAGCTCTAAGTTCCGCCGAGGCTCCGACCCTCCGTTACACTGGAGCACGAAGCGGCCCCACCCCCTCGCCTTCGGAACCATTCAAGGTGGTGCTTTCACCGCCTTGAATGGTTCTGAAGGCGAGGGGGCGGGGCTGCTTCGTGCTCCGGTGAAACGGAGGGTCGGAGCCTTGGCGGAACTTAGAGCTTCGCCCCCTTGCAGCGATGCTAGTGCTGCACGAGCTCAGCTGTTTGCAGGGCAATTAGCAGCTATCTGATTTTTGAATAGCCTCAGGGCTTGTGGCAATTACTTACCTAATCTTTCCATCACCTAGAAATCAGGTCATGACCCACCAGTTGGGTCCTGACCCACAGTTTGAGAAACACTGATCTAAAGCATATTGACAAATTAAGCCTTAACAAATCATTGGGTCCAGATGGCACCCACACAAGAGGTCTTAAGGAATTCAAATGTGAGATTGAAGATCATCTAACAAAAATATGTAATTTCCTTTAAATAAAACACTATGCCAGAGAAATGGAAGGTAGCCTGTGTAACATCAGTATTTAACAAGAGATCTGGTGAGATTTGAAAAATTGCAGGTCAGTCAGCTTAACATCTGTTCCAGACAAACTGCTGGAAAGCATAATTAAAGATAAAATTGTTAAGCAACTAGAAGAACAGCCTTGCTGATGGAAAATCAGTATATTCTTTTGCAAAGACAAGTCCTTCACTAATCTTCCAGAGTTCTTTATCAATAGTCATGTGAATAGAGGTGATCCAGTTGGCACTGTATATTTGGGCTTTCAAAAAGCTTTTGACAAAGTCATGGAATAAGAGGAAAGATCCTTTTATGGATTAGTAACTGGTTAAAGAACAGGATGCAGAGGTAGGAATAAATAGACAATTTTCACAGTGGAAGGAAGTAAGAAGTGGGGTCCCCTAACAGGATATTGGGTACCGGTGCTTTTTAGCTTGTTCATAAACTATCTGTAGTTAGGGATAAACACCAAGGTGGCCAAGTTTGCAGATGATATCAAACTATCCAGTGTAGTAAGGATCAGAGCAAGTTGTGTAGTGCTCCAAAAGGACCACTCCAGGCTGGATTAAAGGGCAACCAAATGGCAAATGTGGTTCAGTGTCAATAAGTGTAAAGTGATGTACATTGGAGCAAAACATCTCAGCTTCAGAGGTCATCTAATGAAAGTGACTGCAGAAGGGTTTAGGATAGACAAAAGGAGGTGGTAATTTACACAGCACATAATTAGCCTGTGAAATTGCTACAAGATTTTGTGATGGCCAGGAGCTTGGACGATGTTAAAAGGGGATTGGGCATATTCACAGAGGACAGGCCTATCAATGGTTACTAGTCACGATAATGCACTACCGCTAGGTTCAGCGGCATTATGCCTCTCTGAATATCAGTTGCAGGGGAGCAATGCTGGGAGAGAGGTATATTTCCCCCCCTGCTCATGGACTGCCCAGAGACCTGACCAGATGGGTCAGGTTGCCAACGTTGTGTCTAAAGCTATTCCTGATCCCCCCCCCCCCACATGATGTCTTGTTGGAAATTTCCAGTTCTTTGGATCCTGGCCCATGTATTAAAAAACTCAATGCTGTTACACATGATTCTTATATTCCCCTCCCCTATATTATTTGAAAAGGGAGATGTGTTCTCGTGTTGCTTAAAACGACAGGTAGAGAACACTGAAAAAATCGTTGTTAAACAAGTCCAGTATATCCTTCTGACTACTTTTTCCCTTCCTGCTTCCAGGAATGGTTTGGTCTGATGTTAAAAGGCTCTGGTTTGATGGCTTAGAAGACTTCTTAGAAGAATCCAGAAATCAGCTTAGTTTTGTCATGAATTCTCTGTATTTGGCCACTTTTGCTCTCAAAGTAGTTGCTCATAACAAGGTAAATCTCATCTCTGCAGAGCATCAACGGTGTAATATTATAGTAGTTTGCTTTTCAAAAATTGAGTGGGTCTTAGAGCCAGTAATTCTGAAAGTCTTTAATTGTGTCTTTGATTCCAGTCTTTACATATTATGTAACTACAGGTATGGAATTTAGGCATACAAAGGTCAAGCAGCATGTTCCCTTTTTACATTTTCTTAGGTTTTGGATGTGTGTGCTGAAAGGACTTATAGGAAAAATAATTATGTCTTGTGTGCATTTAGTCTCCTGTTGAAAATGAGATGAAGTGACAGGGATTTTACTGTTCAGCAGCTGGACTTGTACTGTATTCTTTCTAAGATGAGTGCATTGACTAGTACATTAATTAGCCATGTGTATATGCTGTCCATATGTTTAAATTAAACAAGCAAAAACCTTCTGAATGCTTAGTACGTATCAAAAGCTTTGCGGCTTTTTGAATGTAAGGTAAGCCTGCAGATTGTGTGCATGTTGGGTTCCCAAAAGGACTTCATGTCCATAAAATGATTACCGGTAATTACAGTCATCTGCATGTAGTTCATCCAACATTTAAGAACCACTTACAGTTTCATTGCTAGTTAACATATCTAAAATGGTTTAACCACTTCAGAAGTGAAGTGAAGAGCATAATTTTTTTTAAAAAGTATATGCAAATCATTAGGAGTGGAAAGTAAAGGTCTTTTGTCAGTAAAGCCACTTTCTGGCTTTTCAGATGAGGCAAATCACAGCTGAAAGCCAGCTGGTGCTCTGATTCTCTTACCTCCCCCACTCCATCTCCATTAAAAGGCATCTCATGTTCTACAGAATCCCTCAAACTAACACTTCACAATTTCTGGCTGTCATTTGCTGTTATATTGCTGAACTATATACAGTTTGTACATGAAACCATCATGAATAACAGATGAGACTAGGCACTAGGGATTTTTTATGGCACATTCATGTACAATACTTTTTTTACGCATCGGGCATCTGTTAATCCTGATTAGAGTTCATTGTCTCCAGTCGATGCTGTTACCATAGATGGAACTTTAGTTTCAGCCTGGAATACTGCTTCTCCTTATTTTCTGGAAAAAGAAAGTGGATATGTCAGAAACTGCTAATTTGCAGTGGTTTATTTTTGTTTTCCTTTGTTTTCCTTCGTGCTTTATGGCACGTTTGTGACGCCTTCGAATGGCAGAGCACTCGCGACGCCGTTTTAACTTTGGGCGGGATTGCGCCCTCAATCTCCCAAGCCTCAACCGTCATTCCCCTCTCTTTCTGCCCTTATTTCCCTGTGACCATTGATCCTCTAGTCTAGCCCTACCTCTGTTAGCCTTCTTTAAAGACCCAGGCTCTCCCAAATGACTCCAAATGTTGTTCCCTTGTTTCCTCATTTTTTTTTAATATAGTGCCATCAGGGTACATCGTGCTTTAAGTAGAACAAAAAGAGGTTCCTGCTCTGAGATACAACACATCTACAGTCTAGAATCTAGACACTAGATATTGACACAAAGGAAACAACATAGGGATGGGGAGAGGATGGGGATGAAGACAGATGTAAACAGGGGAAGCATATGTGTATGCAATTGCTTCAGTTACCATTACTTGGAATAGTTATAGTACAGAAGAGAACTATGGTGTTATGTCTAGAATTTCTTCCCAGAACCCTTATTCAGTGCCCTCTCACCACCTTTAAATCCCTCCTGAAAACTGGTTGGAATTTAGCAGTGAGGTTTCCTTGGGGTAAGGGAACATTTGTCCCCTTGCCCTAGGAAAAACCTCAGCCACCGCTATGGGCCAACTCAGACCTGCGCCAGCGATATTGCTGGCGCAAGTCCACATTGATCCATGTCAGTGATCAGGCCTGGGAAGGGGGATAGGAAACAACACATGCCAGCGCCGCCGATCCTGCCCCCCTCCCGCGCCTGATTCACCCACCCCCTCCCCTTCATCTAAAGTTTAAACTATGTTTTCAGCAAAACGTTCACAAAGTAGTTTGCATAAATGAAAAGATGGTTTCTTGCCCCAGCGGCTTCACAATCTAAAAAGATTTAAAAGAGAGACTAGCAAACAGCCCCTGGAAAAGATGTTATGCTGGGGTGGATAGGGACAGTTGCTTTCCCCCTGCTAGATATAAGAGAACCACCACTTAAAAGGTGCCTCATAGCTCAGTTATTAGTGGTATAGTGTATGTGTGCACACCTATAATGAATGAAAGAAATAATCTTGCTGTGATAGGATTAACCTGAGCCTCTCAGATTTTTTTCATTCATCTGATACTGTCAAAGCTGGTTTTGGATAGAAAGAAATGGAGTACAAAAAGGTCAGTAGAGCAGCTGTTTGAACATCGCATCAGTATGTTACTTTACCTGATATAGTGCTGGAACTTGACCTGGATTGTTAGCAGTTATGCAATATTTCTGTCTGTTGTTGGTTTTTAGTCATTGATTGTATCATTGGTGATAAGACATGCCACTAGATTGTTATTTAAGTAAATTTCTTTTAACATCTCTAGTTCCATGATTTTGCTGAGAGAAAGGATTGGGATGCCTTCCATCCTACATTGGTAGCAGAAGGTCTGTTTGCTTTTGCTAATGTTCTGAGTTACCTTCGGCTTTTCTTCATGTATACAACAAGCTCTGTCCTAGGGCCACTTCAGGTAAGTTGTTATATGGGCAAAAATGCCAGATTGGCTGTTTGTGTCTCTTGATTGTTTTTAGATAGATTCTACTTATAGAATCAAAACTCATCTAAATCAGCAGTCTCCAACTTGTCAAAACTGGGACCCATCTCAAACCCCCATTGGCAAAATGGAACCCACCTTCAACGGCCAGTGGACAAGGAGGTGGGCAAGTGAACAGTCATGCTACCACATTCCTCTTTCTTTTCTTGCTTGACGGCAGCCGATCAGCATGAACTGCTACTGTGTATTCCACTCCTTCTTCCAGGCCAACTAGAAGGAGAGGAGGGGCAGACAATGGCATGGGAACGACATGCACTCAATTTTGAAAGGTAGAAGGAGAGAAAGAGGAGGTAAGGCAAGGCAGAGAGTAGTAGTAGTAGTAGAAGTGCTGCGGCAGGGGAGAGTAGGAAAGATGGGTGGGAGATTGAGGGGGGGGTCAATTTGAAAATTGGTGTGCTTGGCCCAAGCAACCCCGCCAAAATCTGTTATGGGATTTGCTTCATCTAAAGTAGATGCTGCTTTGAACTTTTTTTTTTTTTCAAAGGGAACGGCATGATATAAACCAGGGGTTCTCAACCTGTGGTGCGAGTACCCCTAGGGGTACACGGACCTATGGCAAGGGGGATGCCAGAGCCTGCCCCTTATCAGCATCAATCAGTTGTTAATTACTTGTTAATTAGAACTTAAATGCAATCCCCCCTGTCTGTCTGTCTCTCTGTCTGTCTGTCACACACAGAGTTAAGACATTTTTCACATTTAAAATTGTTTTAGTACTTTTTATTTAATGATTAATTAGCAATTAATTAGCAGGGGGTACTTCAGAAAATTGGACAGTGGTAGGGGATACCCGGGCCTCCAAAGGTTGAGAACCCTTGATATAAACCATTTAAATACTGTAAATAGGATCCCCAGCCTTGGCTACTGTTCAAGCTGTGCAGGCATTGCCATGATCCATGTGAGGTTGCATTGCAACCTACTTCTGGTTTCCAACCTACCTGTTGAAGACTTCAGGCTAAAGGATATGTGTATGATAATTGCAACTAAGGAAAGTAACACTGGGTACTATGCAAACTCCTTTTTAATAACTTTCAAAACCCCTTAATGGCATAAGGAGGCAAAACACATTGGCTATTGAAACTTCTCATTCATTTCAAAGAAGTTCACTATGTAACGTACATAGTTATTTGTGTTGCATCTTTAACATTTATTTTTTATTAGTCCTCAGTGTAGTGGCGTCAGAATTCTAGATATACGTAAACAGCCAACAATCACTTCATTCAGTGACACACTGAAGCTTTAGTTGCTCTTGTTGACAACCATAGATTAAGCAATAACGCACATACTATTTTCTAAAAGTAGGTCAAAACATTCAAATGGTTATAAAATATGGCACTGCATTCAGTCAACAAAACGAGATATATAACTGCAACACCTTCATTTTTCCAGATGTTTTCAAAGTAGGGGTCACCTTGTTTATTCCTGAATCCTTTAAAGTGGAAAAACTATTAAGGCTCTTTTTACCCAAGGGTGTATATACCCAACAGGAGTTACCGGTAAATGTGTACACCTGTGGGCTGGGAGGAAATGATCAGTTGATAAGTGTTTATATTTGTTGTAAGCCATGTTATGACTCCATTTGAATAGAAATACCTTAACTGTTTGATAGCATCAATTTATTTAACAAAAGTTACTAGGAAGCTGTCTAATAACACTTGTTTTTTATTTAAAGCATCTGAGGGTGATTAGCATATTAGAGGTGTAGTGCCAGCTACTGAAGTCAGTGACTGAATTGCAGTTAACTTTAACAGGGTTAAGGTAGCTATGCTATAAATCTGTCAGAGCAGCCATGATTATTTGGTGCCTTAGTTACCGTATTTGTGCATTGCTGCAAATTAGGACTTCCCCAGTTCGAATCTTGCCTCTGCCATGAGCTCACTAGGTGGCCTTAGGCAAACCTATTCCTCTCAGCCTCATTTTTCCCCCACCTATTGGGGGAAATTGGGGTAACACAACACTGACGGCGCAATCCTATTCCTCTGTTAGGCCGGCCCTCCTCCCTGCCCCTGTTGATGCCCCATTCCACCCACCCCTCATGCTGTTCTGCCCACCCCCTCCTCTCTCCCGACTCCTGCACACACCTGGCAGGTACCCGGTGGCTCCTGGTGTGCGGAGCTGGCCGCTCGCTGCTGGCAGTGGTGGCCAGGCTATGCGCTCCAGTGTTTCACCTTTTGCAACAGCCAGAAAGTGGTGCCTAGTGCTGCCAGAACATTTGTTCATGTAGTAGAGGTGATGGCTTTGTAGAACCTCATTGTTCAGAGGCAGTATACCTCAATACCAGTTGCTAGGGTTGACAACACTAGGAGAGGACTAGTGTATTGCTTTCTGCCCTGCTTGTGGGCTTCCCAGAGGCATTTGGTTGCTACTGTGGGAAACAAAATGCTTGACTTGATGGACTTTTAGTCTAATTCAGCAGAACTTTTCTTATGTTCTTATGATAGTGAATTGAAATTGCTAACGATGAATATGTTCTGCAGATTTCAATGGGGCAGATGTTGCAAGACTTTGGAAAATTTCTTGGAATGTTTCTTCTTGTGTTGTTCTCATTCACAATTGGGTTGACCCAACTGTATGACAAAGGATTTACTGTAGATGAAGAGAAGGACTGCGCTGGAATCTTCTGTGAACAACAAAGCAACGACACATTCCATTCGTGAGTTTCAGATCGTTGAGTGAGATAGCAGCAGGAAAATGAGCTATTCTGTTTTATAATGAAACTTTCAAACTTTAGGATCCAAATCCATCATCACTGTGAATTGTGTTAGGGAGAAGACTGTTGAGTGAATGTAATGTCTCATTTTAACATGGAGTTTGCAGAAACATTCAGTCTGCACTACCATTGCTACTATCCAGAGAGTGTCCTCAAGCATACACAAGAATTATATAGAGGCTGTGGAGCATCTGGCTGTGTGCTAGCAATAAATATTCCCTGCCCTGTATCGTATGGGCTCATCTTTTGATGGGGAACTCTTTTAGCAAATAGATATTATTTGGCAACAAACAGTCGATATTAATCATATGTTGAATAGAGCTGATTTAAGGAAATGCATACAAATGATCTAATTGGAAATATTATTTCTAAACAGGGGTGGCCCGTTCCCCTGTACCATCTGCACCCCCCCCCCCAATTTTGCCACCCCTGCACTCGCTCGCACTCCCATGGATGAGGAGATAGGACAGGTGGGTGGGCCAGCAAGCAAGCTGGCAAATGAGCCAGCTAGCACTCATGGCTAGGGAGGGGGAAAAGAGGCAACCTCACCCCACTTCCCTTTACTTACCAGAAATCTGTATGTAGCCCATCTTTTGCATGGCTCTTGTTTGAAACTAACAAGAGCAGTGTGTGCTGGGAGTAGCGCAGCACTGAGGGAGAACGGGACTGCCACTGCCGCCATCCTCTTCTGACTTGCTTCTAGCAAGGGCCAGGGGCTTGTCCGTTCTCCACCCCTCCAAGGGTGCCTCTCTACGTGACCTTTTAAGATTGCTTCATGGCAAGGCTGACCCTGTTTCCAAACCTTAAACTGGATGTTTTTAATATAAGTAACATGATGAATGTCGAATATCAACCAGCAGAACAATTTTCAACCAGCAGAAAAACATGGTTTGACCTTGAATGCATTCTGGCTACTTTGTGCTAATGTATCTTCATGGCTCATCTAACCACATATCTCTTTTTTCCCCTGACTTCTCAGATTTATTGGCACCTGCTTTGCTTTGTTCTGGTACATATTCTCCCTTGCCCATGTAGCTATATTTGTCACCAGATTTAGCTACGGTGAAGAACTGCAGTCTTTTGTGGGTGCTGTTATTGTTGGAACATATAATGTAGTAGTTGTGATTGTCCTTACCAAGCTCTTAGTGGCGATGCTTCATAAAAGCTTTCAGCTGATAGCAGTAAGTGTTTTTAATAGTAAAGTTTGTTTATTTAAGTCTAACCTTTGCTCTTGAAAATAAAATCACTACTCTGAATAATTTGATTTGAGAACTGCTCCTGACTGACCTCACAGGGTTTTCTCTTGGGTAATTTGGTCTTTGCAAAATCATAGATCCATTATGAGGAATAACCAAACTTCTGCAGGTAAATTCTGCAAGGTAAATTCTGCAAACTTCTGCAAGCTGAAATTAAATCCTGATAAGACAGAGGTTCTTCTGGTCCAGAAGTCTACGACTCAGGTATTGGACCATCGTCCTGCTCTGAATGGGGTTGTACTCCCTCTGAAGGAGCAGGTCCACAGCTTGGAGGTTCTCCTGGATGTGCAGCTGCTCCTGGATTCCCAGGTGGCAGCTGTGGCGAGGGGGGCCTTTGCCCAGCTTTGGCTGGTGCGCCAGCTGCGACCATACTTGGACCGTTCAGACCTGGCCACAGTGACTCATGCCCTAGTGACATCTAGACTAGATTACTGCAGTGCGCTCTACTGCAGTGGGGCTGCCTTTGAAGACTGTTCGGAAACTGCAACTAGTGCAGAATGCGGCGGCCCGGGTGGTTGCCGGGGCCTGTCAGTTCGACTCAGTCGGACCGTTGCTTCGGTGGCTACACTGGCTGCCGGTTCGTTTCCGGGCACAATTCAAAGTGCTAGTTTTGACTTTTAAGGCCTTAACGGCTCGGGTCCAGGGTATTTGAGGGACCGCCTCCTTCCTTATAATCCGACCCGTACTCTGAGGTCATCAGGGGGCCCCCTGTTAACCGTGCCACCATTGATGGAGGTGAGGGGAATGGCGACGCGGAATAGGACCTTCTCGGCTGTGGAGCCCCAATTATGGAATTCCCCTCGAATTAATAACGGCTCCCTCTTTAGTGACCTTTCGGCGGGGCCTTAAGACATTTTTATTTAGGGAAGCATTCGATGTCTGACATGGTGGGCTGGCTTTTTAACAAATAGCTTCTTAACAAATGGTTTTTAACGAAGTAAATACAGGTTGACCCACTGGGGTTGCTTATTTTTAGTTTTAATTGTTTTTAATTGTTTCTAATTTATTTTTAATGTATATGTATTTTAATGTTTTGTAAGCCGCCTTGAGTGCCCTCGCTGGGAGAAAGGCGGGATATAAATTCTTTAAATAAATAAATAAATAGCAACAACAACAGCCTACGCTGTCATAGGTTTGAGGGGAAAAGGCATCAATACAGCAGATCTATCCAATGGGTCTGGAGTAGAATAGGTAATAAAGGGAAGTTTGTAGTACTTTCTTCCTCTTAAACATAGGCATACTGGGAAGGTTCATTGCAGAGTTCCAGCCAGATTATGTAACATCAGCATGAGTGGTGACTCCTTTATGTATTATAGCTATAAAGTAAAAACATTAAATAAATTCTAGTGTGAATGAATATAGAGTCAGATTGTAGCGCTGCCACTGTAAGTTTAGACCAGTGGAACGATTGCTCCAGAGGCGGTGTCAGGGGCCCCCCCAGGGCGCATGGGGCACCAGTTCCAGGGGAGGTGCCAAAAGGGTTTTTTTGTTCTATTTCCCCCCATTTTTCCCCGTTTCCCCTCTTTTTCACCCAGCTGCTGCCCCTAGCTGCACCCCCAGGGTGGCAGGTTCTTCGTGTGCACCCCCCAGGCATGGGGGGCATTTTCCACACGGCGCGGGGGCAACAACATTGTACTTAGCTAGGTCTGTACTTAGCTCAGTCTCTGTCGGCAGCCATGAGGGTGAGCAGGAAGAGGCTAGGTGACTCTCTAGGATGCATGTGTACCTAGTCTCATTGGTCGGTCCTCCAGAGTCCTCTCTAGGATCCAGAGGATCGACCAGCAAGACTAGGAGCACATGCGTCCTAGAGAGGCACCTAGTCGCTTCCTGCTCTCCCTCATGGCTGCTGACAGAGACCGAGCTAAGTACAATGTTGTTGCCCCCGCGCTGAAAATGCCCCCCATGCCTGGGGGGGAGCACATGAAGAACCTGCCACCCTGGGAGTGCAACTGGGGGCGGCAGTTGGGTGAAAAAAGGGGGGAAAGGAAAAAAAGGGGGGAAACGGAACAAAAAACCCTTTTGGCGCCCCCCTGGAACTGGTGCCCCATGCGCCCTGGGTTTAAAAAGTAGTTTAAAAAGCAGATGCAACCACCATGCACAGCCAGCAAGGAAGGGGGGCTTTTTAAATGTTTTCTTTTTAAAAAAATGTTTTTAAATGGGTATTTAAGTGGGGGGCTTTTTAAAGGTATTTAATTGGTGGACTTTTTAAATGTTTAAAAGCTCTTTAAATGTTTTGTTTGGGGTGGGGCTTATTTGGGGCGGGGCTTATTTTTTACATCACGGGGCAGCGACACATTGCCAAGTCGCACCGGGTACCAACTGGGCTAGCTACGCCTCTGGATCGCTCTGCTGTTCTAGGGTGTTGCAAACATGCCATAAAACACGTTTGTGACATCCGGCGAGTAAGTGGCGCTGGCGGAGAGGCTTGTGCTGCTCCTCTAATGCTGTGGGATGAATCGCTGCTGTGACAGAGTGGTGAGTCCCCGCCAGGCGGCGGAAGGACGGGTGGAATGGGGCGTTTCAAGTGGTGGGATTGGTCAGCTGGGCCCAGGAAGGGGGAGGGATTGGCGGTGGCCACCTCAACCTTCCTGGGCCAGGCCATCATTACACGACTGGTTCAAATGTGCGCCAGCAAAATAGCTGGTGCATATTTGAGTAGACCCATAGGGACGGGTTATGGTTGGGTCAAATAGACCCATGGGGATGGCTGGGGCTCTACTCGGGGTAAAGGGACAAACGTCCCTTTACCCTGAGGAGACCTTCAGCTCTGCCGGCGCAGGCCCCATACTGCACAGGATGCGGCGGGCACCTTATTTGTGCTACTGCAGAGGCGTATCAGGAGCGGATGCTGCCTGGAGCACCGCTCGCTGATGCGCCTCCGGGGGGGCGGCGCCACTCCGGGGGGGCCGCCGCTGCTCCGGGGCGCTCCTATGCCTTCTCCCCCGGCCTCGGAGCTGGAGAAAGCCCTGTAGCGTCCACCACGACCGGTGGCCAGGGCTTTCTGAAGGCGGAGCCGCACTATTTATCCTTTTTTTGCACATGAATTTTTTTTTTAAAGGATAAATAGCGCGGCGCCGCAGTCGGCTGCCTTCAGAAAGCCCTGGCCACCGGTCGTGGTGGACGCTTCGGGGCTTTCTCCGGTTCCGAGGCCGGGGGAGAAGGCCTCGGAGCGTCTGCCGCATCACCGGGCGGGCGCGCACTCCGTGGAAAGACTGGAGCGAGCGGAGCAGCGCCGCCCGGAGCCGCTGCTCCGCTCGCTCCAGTCTTTCCACGCCTCTGCGCCACTGTGTCCTGGTTGAAAGGATTGGGCTGTTAGGGAGATATTGGATTGTAAAATAAGTCTGCAGTCCTATACACACCTGGGAGTAAATTCCACTGAAGCCAGTGGAACTCACGACTGAGTAGACATGTATAAGCTTGTGCTGTGAGTTTAGTTAGTCAACTAGCAGAACAATTTTGCTGTCATAGAACAAAAACATGGTCTGAAATGAATCCCATTCATTTCAATGAGTTGTAGTGACATACAGCGCAATCCTGTGTAACTCTTGCATCGGTGTAACAGCAGATCCACCGGTGTAAGTGCACTTAAGCCAGTGTAACTTGCTGTACGCCGACGGAGACAGGATGAACACCTGCATAACCCCCCTTGGACGCCGCGCACGTGCAGTTCAGACGCAGGACGGACACCAGCGCAACTCCGCCGGTGCAGGGGGCATTCCGGGTGTGTCTGAATGCCCCCAGAATGTCCCCTGCACCGGCGGAGTTGCGCTGGCGTCTGTCCTGCTTTGAACTGCGCATGCGCGGCGTCTGAGGGAGGTTACGCTGGTGTCCGTCCTGTGTACGTCGGCGTACAGCAAGTTTCACTGGCGTAAGTGCACTTATGCAAGAGTTACATACGATTGTGCTGATAGTTAAATAAACTTGGGATACAGCCCATTCTTTGCTTTCATTTTAGTCGGCCCACATCTTGTGTGCGACAGACTTGTGCGAATTCAAGGATATGCATGTGGCTCCCCTCAAAAAAGATAGAGGAAAAACAACACTTTAAATAGTGCAGGTGATTTTGCCCCCTCATTCAGCTTACTTTGCTTGGGCCCTGGAGTGAGCCTGGAGAGAATGAAGCTGCTGTTTTCTCAGTTCCCACAAGTCTCTTGTACTCTGCTTTTAGTTCCTAAAGAGACAGTACGTATTTGTTGGATTTAAGGGAGTTTTGACTATATGCAAATTTTGGCTTTATGCATCGACCTTGGAACACGACCCTCATATCATGTAAGATGTGGGCTGACTGTACATCTAATGCATTAATGCATGAATTGGTTCTCAGTAGGTTTTCTTGCAACCAGCCCTCCTTGCCAATCTCTCACCTGCAGCACCTTTGCAAGTAGGCTGAGTAGATTGGAACCAGGGTGCTCCTGTCCTGACCTTGATGCTCCTGTGCCACTTTCTGGCACAAGAGCATCAAGCTGTAGCTTCCAATGTCTGATCACTAATTTAAATAAAATGTTGTAATTTGCAGTTACGGTTTAGCAGAACTTCTAATATCTGTAACTATCCGTATCTTAGAATCACGAAGACAAAGAATGGAAGTTTGCTCGTGCCAAGCTCTGGCTTAGCTACTTCGATGACAAATGTACGCTACCTCCACCTTTCAATATCGTTCCCTCTCCCAAGACTATCTGCTATTTATTTAACAGCCTCAGTAAATGGATCTGTTCCCATACATCATCTGGCAAAGTCAAGAGGCAAAATAGCTTAAAGGTAAGAATTTGGGAAATTAAATACATATTAAATGCATATTTTTTCATGCATTCCAGCAATTCAAAAATCTGCTGTTGGCTATTGTTTTTGAGTGCCACTGGTGCTAGTGCTACAAGCTCTACTGGGCTGAGATGACCCAAAAGTTCTGGCACTTCTTTGCCTGCTGTCAGTGTGACATCCCACAGTGATGGGGGCCAGGCTCTTCCTTGCTGCTGCTGCTGCTGCTGCTGTTGTTGTTCACTGGGACTGAAGACCACCCAAGTAGAAGGCAGCTATTTTGAATTTTGCATGGGTGGCCCCACATGCACACTTTTCAGGACCTCTCCCTACCTAGTTTACATGCGTGTTCAATGTACATATATGCAAAATAATGCATATTATTTTGCTTAAAAAAAGCTTTAAAAAAAGTAGTGTGAAATGGGGGGAAAAACCCAGCTTGCTCCTTTTAACAGACAGCCGCGCCTGCTGGCAAGGGCCTTGATGCCCTTAAACTGTCAAAGCCAGTAAAAAATTGCTGGTTGACAATGCTATCATTGCACAACAGCATTCACTAATCAGTCAGTCATATCGTTCTCATTGATTTACCAGTTATCCCTTGAACTTTGGAAAAGCCGGGCTCAGGTGGGCAGCCTGAGAGTGGATGGAGGGGAAAGATTTTTTTGTGGAATGTTGGGAGGTCCAGAGAAGTAAATGGGGAGGAGTTTTTGAAGCTTAGTAAGTGGGCAGCTTTTGGAGTTACTAACATGTTGGAATTGAAAACAATGTATACAATCCATCCAAAGTCAAGCGCTTAAGTTCTGTTGACTTCAGTGACAGAGTTAAGCATGTGTTTTACATCTTTTCAATTGAATCAATGGACTTAAAAATATGTAACTTTGAATGTACCATGCTCAGGTTTTTTATATATGTGTCATATCAATGATACACAAACTAGTTAACTGATAAAATTCTGTAGCCACTTGTACATCCTATCTAATTTGAAATTGTTTGTTTAAAGGAGTGGAGAAATCTGAAGCAAAAGAGGGATGAGAATTATCAAAAGGTGATGTGTTGCTTAGTTCATCGTTACTTGACTTCCATGAGACAGAGAATGCAAAGTACTGATCAGGCAACTGTAGAAAACCTCAATGAACTACGACAGGACTTATCAAAATTTCGAAATGAAATGAGAGACCTTCTTGGCTTCCGGACTTCTAAATATGCCATATTTTATCAAAGAAACTAAGATTCAAGGTTCTAAATAAAATGCTTACTTTTTGATTGCTTCATTTATATATTTTGCCATCAGTCCAATGATCCGTTTTTAGTATATTTTTAATATACCATTCCATTAACAGCAACCAAATTAAGTTATGAAAAAGTGACTACGCTTATGTATTCTTTTGATGCTTTTTAAGATGTGTACAGTACATACAACTTATACATAATCTGCTAAAGGTAAAGTTTTTGCCAAAGTGAAGATTTATAAGTCTTAGGGCCCAATTTTGTGGGTCTGCTGTGCCACCGGAACTTGCTTTGCGGCGATCACAAAGTGCGCCATTTTGTGCAGTCGGGCTGTTGCTGCAGGTGGCAAGCAGCCGTGGCCACACACTACCGCCCACCCGAACAGCCCCAGTGCTGGTAAGTCAGCGCAGGTGGTGGGTGAGTGGAACAGGGGAAGGAATGGGGCGGAGGCTGGGGAGGGGTTTGTGTTGAGGCCAGGAAGGGGGTGGTATTGGCGGCAGCAGTGCTGTCAATAACCTGACCTATCCTCCTCCTCGGCCTCGATCCACCTTCCTGGGTCTACTCATACTTGCACCAGCAAAATTGTTGATGCAGGTCCGGGTAGACCCATTAGGGCAGCGGAGGCTTACTCCTGAGCAAAGGAAGTAACCGGAGGAGACCTCTGGGACTGTCCCCCTGCAGGATGCAGTGTACGCTCCGGTGATGTGGCTGCATCGGTAAGGGGGGCGGGAGTTAGGATTGGGCTGTCATTAACTGATACTAGAACTGAGTACTAGGGAATGATTTATCTGCATTCTCTTGCATTATTTTAAAGCAGTGATGACAATGTCTTTTCCCCCCTCTTTCCCCAATGTATAGGGTGTGTGACCAAAATTATTAGTGAGTTGGGGCACCTCCCTTATGAGGAAAAGCTACGATGTTTGGGGCTCTTCAGTCTAGAAAAAAGGCGCCTAAGGTGGGACATGATTGAGATTTATAAAATTATGCATGGGATGGAGAGAGTGGACAGAGGGAAGTTTTTTTTCCCTCTCGCACAACACCAGAACTAGGGAACATCCACTCAAACTGAGTGGAGGGAGTATTAAAACGGACAAAAGAAAATATTTCTTTACCCAGTGTGTAATTAGTTTGTGGAACTCCTTGCCACAGGATGTGGTGATGGCACCTGGTCTAGATACCTTTTAAAAGGGGATTGGACAGATTTATGGAGGAAAAGTCCATCACAGGTTACTTGCCATGATGGGTATAAGTAGGCTTTCGATAGTCCCGGAATCGAGGCATGCTTCAGCCTAGAGAGGACCCGAGCCACTCCCAAGAGTGCACCGCGGCTGCCCAACGCAGTCGCCTTGTTGACCAGAAGCTGTGGAAGCCACGGCCCACATTTTGCAGCCGTGGTGCACTCTTTGGAGCGGTTTGGGTCCTCCCTAGGCCAGTGGCATCCCTAGCCCTAAACCTATAGGGGGCCCCTCGCCGAATTGGTGCCCCCTCCCCACCCCTTAGTGCCGCGATTGGGGGGGCGCAAAATCCGACAATTATTTATTTCCCCCCGGGCGCCACGCCGCTTCCGCCCCCGGGCGCCGCGCCGCTTCCTCCCCCGGGCTTTGCACTTACCTTTTCAGCTTCCCGGCAGCAGTGACCCCGCCGGCCCCGCGCGACCACGTTTCAGGTTTCACCCTTTACCCGGCCGGGCCAGTGGCTGGTTCTGCGCATGTGCAGAAACAGCCGCCGGCCGGGTAAGGGTGAAATGTGGTCGCGCCGAGGTGAGAGCGGGGCTGGTGGTCGACTCGGACTCGGGCCCCAAGCCCGAGTCAGCCGAGTCTGAGTCGAGCGACTCAGACTCAGAGTCCGAGTCGCCCGACTCGGACTTATCAGCGCCCCCTGAAGCTGGCGCTGGGGGCCCTGAGCCACAGGGCCCCCCATCTAATGATGCTACTGCTCTAGGCCGAAGCACGCCTTGATTCCGGGACTATGGTAAGTCTAGGTATGAGCAACCTCCTGGTTTTAGTAGTAGGCTATCTATTAATGCCAGGTTCAAGGGAGTGGCAACAGGATACAGGTATCTTGTTGTCTTGTGTGCTCCCTGAGGCATCTGGTGGGCCACTGTGAGATACAAGAAGCTGAACTAGATGGGCCTTTGACCTGATCCAGCAGGGCTTTTCTTATGTTCTTGTGTTTCCCAGTTTTGCACTCAGTGCCACTGAACAATACCAAAGATTATACTGTATAACATTTTTTTGCTTGAATTCGTAATTTCATTCGTATGTAAAAATGGTAGTTAAGAGAAAATGTCAGTAAATCCTGAGATGCTATACCTTTTGGATCTACAGTATTTAAATCAAGCTTTTTTTTTTTTTTAAAGAGGAGCCCTATACACAATCCTTGAAATATGGAGTCTAAACTTTATTTCTAAGCACTCTTGTGTGGAAGTAAATCCCACAGATGTTTCAATGGAATTAAATCCTAAATCTGGTTTCTTAGATCATAGCATTAGCTCTTATGGACACTACTCTTTGTCATGTGAATGTGAATTAAAAATAGGAAATACTGTAATACTTTATTGCCATGCTCAAATATTTCTTAAAACGAGTGCTATGCAGTTATGCATACATACATGCACATTAGGAATACACAGCTATATTATGGCCTCAATACAGTTAGTAATATTCAAGTCCCATTGAAATCAGTGGGTCAAGTCAGTTGCAGCAATTTATGGAAGCATTACTATTGCTACTTCGATTGAGGCTGTGTTAGGAGGAAATACTTGAAGAAGATGTTGAGTTTTGTTCCTACACTCTTATTTTGAATGCGTTTTGCTTTGTTTTTCTTAATGAATATACAAGTGCCAACTGTAATATGGTTTATATCGTGAACATTGTAATTATCAGCAATTTCAATCTGCTTAATGAGGTGTTACAAGGAGGAAAGTTGTGGTTACAGCATATCCATCTTTCTGTATGCTTCAAATGGAAACTCTTCAGTGTGTTATGTGTTTGGTGGTGGTTTTCACTGTGAGATTATGGGTACAACCCAGTTCACAGGCCTGGTGCAGACATAATGCTGCCTGGACCATAATGCTTACCATGCCGTAATGCTTACCATGGTTAAGAGATTGTGAAAACCCTACAGGCTTATGTATTCCCTCTCATCCTTTTTAGGCATTAAATCATGGCCTCATGTTATATCGACACCAAGATCAACACTAACCATGAGACGTTTTCAGTCATTACAGTTTTGAGCAGTGAACTGGGCAGAGTCTGAATGGGAGCACATTGGCTAGCAGCATCCCTTCACACTCTTTGTAGTTACACTCCCTGCTCTCCCCACATTCAGTTCTTGTCTACAGAAGCAGGCACTGAACTTCAATCAGGGTTCCAGAACATGGTGAGATAGTCCCCTAGGTTTAGTGTGTGCCTCTGCAGACAACTACTGAATATGGGGACAGCAGGGGGCATGGCCAGAGGATGTTGACATGGAAGGGCAAAGCTAGTTGGAATACTCTCGCTCCCCCCCCCCCCCCGGTACATGGGTACAATATGCTCCTACTCATGACAATCAAATAGAGCTACAGGTACCTTTTAAAATCATAGTTTACATTCAGCATCCAAACCAGTGTCTGAAATAAAAAGTGAATGAAGTTCTAAGCCAACATTCCTTGTTTTAAGAATTATAACGTTTTTGAAAAACTAATATTTTGTGTATTATAACACTATATATGTGACTTCATTGGAATTTAGATAACTTGAAGTTCTATTCTGAATTGTCAGTGGACTTCAGTTGAATAAATGACTCAGTCCTGTTTTCTAAAAAAAAAAAAAGAGTTGATGGCAATCGTCACATTGGATGGCAAATCTAAGATTTTTGTTTAAAATATGAACACTTTGTGCCATATATTTTGTCAGCAAAAACATTACAGAAATAGAATAATGGATACCTATTTGGGAAAAAATGGTTAATAGCCTAATGGGTACATAATATATTCAGGAAAATTTATTACTTTTGCTATTGTACAAATCACATGAAACTTTGTCATCGGGATAGCTTTTCATTATAATGTATAGTAGAACAACAGAAGTTAGTCTATTTTTGTGGTACCATCTTTTCCCCTTATATTATATTTCTGTTTCCTTCCATAAACTGTAAGCTGTGCTTTCATTTTTTGAAAGACCTTGTAAAAATAAATGACAATCTGCATTTTCCAGGCTCTCATGAGTAATTTGAAGATCCCTGTTAAGAGCATTTATCCTGTGGTACTTTGGCTGTAACAAAATTTTTCGAAATAGTTGCATGTTGTTTGCTCCGAAACTAGCAGCTTGAATAATACACTCTGTTTTCTTGCACCGGTGTAACAGTAAATCCTCTGCTGTAAGAGCACTAATACCAGTGTAACTTGCTGTACGCCGACGGACACAGGAAACTGGCATAACCCCTCTTGGATGCCTCACATGCGCAGTTTGGAGGCAGAATGGACACCGGCACAACTCCGCCAGCGCAGGGGATATTCCAGGGGCATCTGAATGCTCCCAGAATGCCTCCTGCGCATGCAGAGTTGCGTCGGTGTCTGTTCCACCTCTGAACTGCGCATGTGAGGCATCCGAGGCAGGTTACACTGGTGTCCATCCTGCTTCTGTCGGCGTATGGCACGTTACACTGGCATTAGTGCTCTTACACTGGAGATCTACTCAGAGGCGTCGCTCCGGTAGGGGCGGGGCTGTAAGTATCACTGCGGTCATAGTCTCTTTACCGAGCGAGGAGGAGGCAGCCCCGCCCCCTCACTGTCCGAGCCAGTCCCCTACGGAGAAAGCAGCAGGCAGGGTCTCTTGCCTGCTGCTTTCTCCACAGGGGACTGGCTCCGACAGTGAGGGGGCGGGGCTGCCTCCTCCTCGCTCGGTAAAGAGACTATGACCGCAGCGATACTTACAGCCCCGCCCCTACTGGAGCGACGCTTCTGGATCTACTGTTACACCGGTGCAAGAGTTACACAGGATTGTGGCGTCAGAGTGCACTGTGATGGCATATGCCCCCAAGCATAGCACAACCTAGTACCATCCAAAGCCCAGTTTTTTTTAGTAAGATTTTAATTAACTCTAAACCATGAAATGAAAGACTTGGGCTAGGATGAGGGGACTTCCTGGGAAAAGGAGCAGGGGAACAAAATGTGGCTTCTGCTGTTCCCATAGAAATTGTTCCCAATTTTCAACCTGCAGGGGCTGAAGTAGGAACTGTCTATGTGCACCATGATGGTGTGCGTGTCTGTTCTTGAAGTACAATTCTAAGCATGTCTACTTAGAAGTAATCCCCATTCAGTTTAATGGAACTTACTCCCAGGTAAGTGTTTTCCTTACCACATTATATTGGTAGTAAAATGAGAATCATAATCATATTATACAATAATTGGGATGCTGGTAACTCTAACATCTTCAACAGCATGCAGATAATTTGAGGTCTCTGGACTCCTTAGTGCAGGGGTTCTTAACCTTTATACAATTACAGATCTCCAATGGATTGCCCAATATATCTCCATGCCCCCTCTGAAATCAGGTACCAGTATAACTTCAAGATATGTCAATAGCTTGGTTTTACTTTACAGATGAATAGCTAACAGAACGCCTCAGTCAGTATTGATAATCATTTGGTTCCCATACTCCCAAGGGGTATGGATACCCTGGTTAAGAATCTCTGCCTTAGTGCCTAGTTTTGCTAAATAACTATTAAGTACACCAGTGGTGGCTTAGTGGTTGACGCTGAACTGCAAACCAGAAGTTCTGTAGGATAGTAGTTCGAGACCCAAGTGCCGTGTGATGGAGTGAGCTCCTGTCTTAGCTGCTGCCAACCTAGCAGTTCGAAAGCAAGAAATTGCAAGTAGATAAATAGGTACTGCTGCAGTGGGAAGATAACAGCGTTCTGTTAGTCATGCCGGCCACATGACCACAGAAGCGTCTTTGGACAGCGCTGGCTCTTTGGCCTTAGAAATGGAGATGAGCACCGCACCCTAGAGTCGGACACGACCGGGTTTTGAGCAGTCGAGCACACCTTTTCGAGCATACCTTTACGTTTACCAGTGCAGTTTTAATTTTTTTTATTAATTTTAGATAATGCAATAAAACAGAAAGCCAAGTTAAAAATGTATTACTCTAAATATTGCACATCTTTTTGTCACCACATAATCATTTCTAGAAAATCTTTTTCAGAAAAATATAAATTAAGAGCTTTAATGTACTGAGAATTTGGAATATTTCAAGCTGGCTGGTGTTGCTAGAAGTTTTGAAATATCAAATTGGTATTCAAGATATATCCTCTTGGCATCTGTGACAACAGTCAGTGGGAATTACATAGTTGCAAAATGCAGAACGTATACCACCTTCTTGGAAATGGCAATTGCCCCAATTTTGTTTGTTTAAGGAGAGTTTTTGGAGGACAGATGACAGGATGCAGCTGCAAGAATTCACATTTCAACATCGTTTGTTTTTCAAGGCATTGAGGATCTTTTGATTCTTAGTCTTGAAACTCATAGTAAAGCTGCTGGGTAGGATTTTGCCTCTGCCATCTTCTTCTACCTGACCCATGATGACATAATTTAAGCCTAGAGAGACACAGATAATAAAACAGAAATTCTGCTTTCATTGTTTAACAAATACAGTTATTGTTTTGTGTTTATAGCGTAAGCACTGAATAAAAATGCACTCAATAGGCACTCAATTCAATGGGCACTGACATTCAATGACTCCAAATATAAACTTCTGTATGCCAGAGTTATAATGGGCAGCCCGATCCTACCTAAACTTCCCCGCGCCACAGCACAGGCTATGCTGAATCCTGTGGGAAGTTTAGGCAGGCTGAAAGTCTCCTCGGAGTAAGGGAATATTTGTCCCATTGCCCCTGGGAAAGTCTCAGCTGCTGCTATGGGTCAACTCAGACCCACGCTAGCAATATTGTTGGTGCAAGTCCGCACTGACCTGTGTTGGTGAATCAGGCCTGGGAAGGGGGATAGGATACAGTACATGCTGGCACCCCACCCCCTCCTGGGCCCAATCTGCCCACCCAGTCGCCGCCTTCCCCCTGCCCCATTCTGCCCCCTTCCCACCCTGTTCTGCCCCCCCTGCACCGGCTTACCTGCTCTGGGGGGTGTTGCTCCCTGTGCTTGCACCGGCGGGAAGGCTCTGGCCCTCCCGTCAGCAAACAGGTGCACTGTTGCAAAGTGCTTTACAGCACGTTTGCAATAGCTAGTGCAGGCGGAGCGTATGCTCCACCGGCACTAGCATTGGATAGGATTGGGCCATTAATCTAGATCTGTATATATCTTTTGTTTCTCCTCTCAATATACAGAGGAGGATTGGTCAGTTATTAGAGAAAGCGAGAGATTTTAGTTTCTGGGCTATAATGCTCGTTAACTTTGGGTAGCAGTGCAAAATTCGTTGGTATAATTTTTGGCTGCTTTTTTAATTAACATCAGGGAAGGTTTGGAAGTTTGTTAAGATTGTTTCTAATTGTCATTATTTCCAACTGACAGATCTCACCCTATCAGGAGTTTAATTCATCTATATAAGGAAAGAAAAGCAATGCCAACATCTGAAGCAAAGCTGTATGTCATCTGTACTTTCCCACTGAAAGGGGTTAGTGGTGCAGTAGCTGAATATGATGTTCTCTATCAAATTATTGGTGAGGGATACAACATGTATAGAGATGGAATTATTCTTACTGTTTGTCCAGTGTTCATTTCCTAGTCCCTTTCAACACATTGTAAGCTAATTTACACGGTGAGAACAATCTAATTAACAAGGTCAGGCTTTACTTGTTAAAATCAGAAGAAGTTCCAACAGCCAATCTCAAAGCTATGCAGGTAAGTGCAATCCAGATTTTCTCCCTTATATATTTCAGGTGTTGTGTCTGCCAGAATCATTGGTTCAACGCAGGCTACTGCGATGACCTATATTGCAGCAAAAACCGCTTAAGCAATCATTTTTTTTAATCTTCTTTCAACTCATTTGCACTACTGGACTAGATAAATAGGAATAACTGAAGAGGGGTCAGATAAGCAATTCTAGAATCAAATAAGTGATTAAAGTTTATGAATTTTCACAATAGTTCATCAATATGTAAAACTGTACTATATTGGATAGCATGCCTTGATATTTGTTTTCTACGAATGAGCAATTTTAATACAGTTGAAAGTTAATTTGTCCTGAAGAAATGTAATCATGAAAATGAAAGGCATAATGAGAAACAGTGTACAGAATTCTACTTAGTTGTCTCAACTTACCTCTTCTGATAAGAGGACACTGTTTGCAGACAACAATGATCTTGGCACTCATACTTTTGCCTGCTTGCTGGATTGCTAAACTTCCTTCTTTGTATACATTAATTATGGCTATTGTTGCATGCAAGCTTCCACCTCTGGGGATGGTCGTGATAACAGATCCAGTTATTACTAGAAAGAAAATGGGATTAATACATTGAAATATGATTTGGATATGGTGACATAGTCATGTGGCCACTCCACCTACTGCTCAGAGGAGATAAATCCCAAATTTATTTATTTACAATATTTTTACCCCACCTTTCTCCCCAAAGGGACCCAATGCGGCTACGAAGCCAGGGGTTGGCAACCTTTTAGTGGAAACAGGCAATGATGTCATGGTTGAACTTCCAGGTTGCCGAGCTCCTGGAAGCGGCTGCTTGGAACTTGGCTTGGGAGGCAAAGCCTCCCGCCCAATTTGTCATGTGCCGGACAGGGACTGGCAGAGCTGCCTGCCCAGGCTTGTGAGTCCCTGTGTGCAGTGCGAGCCTGGGCAGGTGGCTCTGCCAGTCCCTGTCCAGTGCACGGCAAATTGGGTGGGAGCCTTTGCCTCCCAAGCTGAGCTCTGCGCGAGCTGGATAAAGGGTGGTGGGCTTGGCCAGATCCAGCCCATGGACTGTGGGTTGCCAACCCCTGTACTAAGCCTTGCCTTTTACACAGGCAAATGTTAAAGGACTGTAAGCTATTTTGTACCAGCTGACCTTATTTTGACCTGTATTAGGCTGGAATCAACAATAATTTACATATGTTTTACACATATTGGCATATTTGTCAACATAAGCCTCCTTCTGTGCATTCACGGACTCCTTGATTTGTTGCCATGATGATGCCATAACTTAAATCAACAAAGATTCTTGTAGTGCACTCATGAATTTATTTCAGAATAAACCTTGTGAACTATAGTCTACTTTCATCGCAATTCTGCCTAAGTATCTGGCGGGCAGCCCAGGCCGCCCGACTGATCCTATCCCTGTTCCGGGATCGGCCCAGAGGTCTACTTGGGGGGAGGGAGCATTTGTCCCCTTCTCCCAGTGTAACGTGGGGAGGCCCCAGTGGGCCTCCTCAGATTTCTGCCAGATATTTAGCTGACACAAGTCCGAGGAGGCCATGTAAAGGCCGTGCTGGCCCAGGAAGGGGATGGGGATATGGCGGCCGCCATCCCCGGGCCGTCTCGGCCAATGGCCCCCCTCCCTCGCCGCCCTGACCACCCACGCCGGGGGATCACTTACCTTCTCTGGTGGCCGCAGAGACGATCCGGCGGCAGAGTGAGGGTGGCCGCCCTCTGCATTGGCCGCCCTTACTCTAAAGTCATCGCAAACGTGTTTTATGACACGTTTGCGACGGCTTCAAACGGTGGAGCACTCGCTAGATTGTGCCGTTTATCAGATACATCTTTCATTCATGAATGTTTATGCTGAAATAAATTTGTGTCTCCATAAGGTGCTACAATACTCTCTCTCTCTCTCTCTTTGTTCCAATAGAGTAACATCTACTCCTTTGGAAGTTATAACATCTAAAATAGCCAATAGATAGCATATACTCATCTTCCTTTCCTCCAATAACAGTGGTAAGTAGGAAAGAACTACACTGAAAATGTAAACATATAAAAGGGGTCCTTGAGATTTTTGAAGGTTTTATTGTTTAATATCGGGATGAGACCATTTTCTGGGTCCCCCTGGTCAGAATGAAGGGTACATAATGCCCCCCCCCCCACGAGAGGAGAAAGGCGGGATAGAAATCTAAATATTAAAAATAGCATTTAGCTTGCAGTTCTCCATATAAATCCAACTGCTGTGCGTTGTTGCTCTCAACATCTTGCAGCTTGGGTTGCTCTTGTCACCTGAAGTGGTTCATAGATTTTGAACGAAACGTAGTGACTTTTATTTCTGTTTTTCCATGCCTTTTAATCCCGTTCTAACCTAAATCTTTGTAATTAATAATAACAATAACGATAATAATTATAATAATAATTTTACTCTCACTCCTGTATGGTTTGTTTTATGCCATTAAAGGTTGATTGATTGATGATGATAATAATAATAATAATAATACTTGCAAAAGTCACAGCTCTTGTTAAAGCTGTTTCAGTTCTGTGAAAACACTACAAATGTATCCAGTGCACAGAAAGAACAAAGATAACAGCTGATGAAGGAAACAGTGGAAAGAAAGCTGTATCGTAAGATTTCAATGCAGAGGAACAGCAGCATAAGTAAGTTTTCATGCTCCATCTGATATGGAGAAACTTTTTGTAGATAGCCAAGTAAAGTATTATACTAACTGTATTGCGCAGTTGCATTACATTACCACATGCTACTTGCAAATTTATATCTGAACAGCTAAATATATCTGAACAGCCATGCTGAACAACTTATTTAGGACATCTCCATATTATAGAATTAGAAGTAAAAGAAGCATATACAACAAAACTATCACTGTGCATAAGAAATACAAGCTGTTCCAAGAAGACAACATGCCAGTGTCTGAATCAACACTTTCATAGGGCAACAGTTCTCCTTCTGTTTAGTCATTTGTGTTTAGACTGGAAAACTGCTTTTTTCTCACACACATTCACTGTCTTCTGTTAAAAAAAACCTAAGGAATATAACTGAGTCATAGACACCAGTATAAGAGATGTAGGTAGGCATCATCTGAAAGAATTTCCTTGTGCACTAATGGTAGTTTACAAATAAATACTCTGACCCTCCTCTGAAACCAAACATACATCCCCAAGTCACTGGGTTGAAGGGAAAAAAGTTGTTGCTCTTACCAAAGTTACTTGAACAGTAATTGCCCTCCAGAGTTCCACTCCTTTTGCATTTTTGCTGGCACAGAGCAACTGTAGGCTTCAAAGCTTTTCCAAAAAGATGCAGAAGGCAGAGTTAGTGAAGTGAGTTTCAGAGTTTCAGAAGTCCAGTAAAAGTACTCTAATTTTTCCTGGTTTTTTTTTTAAATCCTGAGATACAGAAAAAACTGATGTTCCCAAAGGAAAAACCCAAAACAGTCCAGCCAAACTGCACTTCAAAGAAGCCAATATTCTGTTGGCAATACTGATGCAATGTGTTCTTGGCAGCCTCCACCTGTCAGAAGGTAGGCTACGCAATAGCTCTAGAAAGAAGCATGCAGTGCATGACAGTGGATCAGACTTTGAGTTCAAGGGGCATAGATCATACTCTTGGGATCCAACTCTGAAAACACTACAGTGTTCAGTCAGAGAGCAACCCTACGTTTCAGTGGCAATGGTGGTGACCCAGCAGTTTTTCACAGTGGTGATCTGTACAGTAGTTAAGAAGTGGCAGAGGGAGAGGCCTCTTGTGAGAAATGTCCCTAGTCTTGCCAATCTCCCAGGGCTGTTAAGCAATCATCCATCTGAACCTCTAAGCCCATTTTGTTTATGGAAATCTGTGTACAACATTATCCAATAAGACTATGAAGGGTACACTAGTTCATAAATCTATACTCTCAGATTAATTTGATATGAAATCACTCCTCACATGAACACGCAGTTTGGAAAAGTCCTCCTCCTATTTAATCCAGGCAACCATTTTTTCCTCAACATTTTAATTACAATAAGATTAAAACAGGTCAGAAATTGTATCAAAGCTCATCTTGAAGCTATTTTTTCTTCAACACAGACTAACTGCAGACTTCATACTCACTTGTTGTGGCAGGGAGAGTTGTAATAGTAGTTGGTGATGGTGTTGTGGGTAATTTTTTTGGTCTGAATTTGTAGTGGCCAATAAAACCATCAGCAGTTAAACTTAAATCAGATAAAAACTGAACAAGCAATTCATTTCTCTCTGATATAATGGGCCTGAAAGAGAGTAACATGGCATTCACATTACCTGAACAATATATACTGTACAACTGAGAAGTTTTGTTACACAACATAGTACATAAACATACCACATAATATTTTGAAGAGTAAAACTTAATGAAAAGCAAAAAGTTGGATCTTCTTCTGTCATGTGAAATGTTTCCATAAAGAGCATAAAAGATTCCTGTTAACAAGTATGTCCTTGGATGTATTTTCAGAATGAAATAAGCTTCACAACTCTTGAAAAAATCTTTCTCCACACAAATATTTACTTAGGTTCCCAGGAGAAAAGTTGCATTCAAATATGTTAAGAGAAAACAAGTACTTTAGATCTAAAATGGACCATTATACAAAAACACATTTACAAGTTCACTTACTGATCTGTGTACAATTAGTCTTAAATTAAAACCATAAAATTGGGTTTTAAAATTTTAAAAAGCACTGCCAGTAACAGATTCCCAGCCCAATTCTATGTAACTCTTGTACCAGTGTAACAGATCCATCAGTGTAAGCGTACTTATGCCAGTGTAACTTGCCGTACGCTGACGGATGCAGGACAGAAAATGGCGTAACCTGCCTTGGATGCAGTGCATGCGCAGTTTGGACATGGGATAGACGCCGCTGCATCTCCACTGGTGCTGGGGGCATTCCTGGGGCATTCGGATGCACCTGGAATGCCCCCTGGGCCGGCAGAGTTGCGCTGGTGTCTGTCCTGCATCCAAACTGCGCATGCGCGGCATCTGAGGCTGATTTCGCTGGTGTACATCCTGCGTCCATCGGCGTCTGTCAAGTTACACTGGCATAAGTGCACTTACACCGATGGATCTGTTACACTGGTGCAAGAGTTACACAGGATTGGGCTGTCCATCTGCTGTTGGGTTCTCAGGGGGCTGCAAAATGTGGCAAATTGCAATAGGGTAGAATAGTCTTTAGTACTTTTCCTATTCCATGCTTTTTCTCCCAAACACCTTCCCCACATGCTATTTTAGTTTTAAAAAAGGCTTCCGTTGAAAGCCTTCCACCGATAATCTTTATGAAATTGTCCGGCGGTGGGCAACACCTCAACACCGTGGAGCCCTCGGGGGAAGGGAGAAGAGACAACGATACCCCTGAGACCGGGGTGCCCACCACCGGACTGTGCCCACGCACCCCTAGGCGGCAGGGGAGCCAGGTGGGAGTCGCAAAGAATTCACTGGAACCAGCCCGGCCGCCCGGAGAGTGTGGCGTGGAGAGCAGGTCGTGCGGCGGCCCGAGCCCGGGGGAGCATTCCGAGTCGTCTTACGGCTCTCACGAGCCCAACTCGGGAGGCGGTGGCATCAGGACACAGCCTGCGGCAGGTCGCCGGTGGGAATAGCGTCCCCGCCACCCCGGTCTCGCCCTCTGGGGGCGTGGACGCAGACGCCAGCCCGACGCCTATGATCCCCCGTGCGGGCCAAGGCGGGGGAAGGGGCGAGTGTGTCGGTAGGTCGGCTCGTCTGTCGGACGACAGGCCAGCCTGGTGGGATTGGTTGCGGGGTTGGGGGACGGCCCAGGGAAGGCGGGAGCAGGAGGTCCGGCGGACTATAAAGCAGGAGCAGGCCAGTGATGAGGAGGCTGGCGAGCGGGCTGGTACCCAGGAGCGACAGCCCACCTGTACCCGTACCAGCCAGCTGGGGTGCGAAGACCCGGGTGAGAGTAACCCCCTCAACCCCAGCCCTATCTGAGGCCTTGCGAAAGCTGCCCTCGGAGTACGGAGTACTCCTCAGACGGTAGGTTGACCTGGCCCCCGAGCAACCCTCAGCAACAGTGCTGCCTGGCTGCGGGTTAACCTGACCTCCGGGAAACTCTTCTGAAACCGACGGTCGGACGGTAGGTTGACCTGTCCCCCTTTGAGTCCTCGCATTGCTGGCAAACGCCGAATCGTATGCTCCCTCCTGGGCCTTTTTTGCTTACACAAGACTTCTCAGGTCTGCACCAGCAAAATAGCTGGCGCAGACCTGAGTAGCCCCATTGTGGATACCTTACTCTGAGGAGGCCTCCAGCCCACTCCTCTCCAGCAGCGGATACAGTGTGTGCATGGCACCCACGCTGCTACGGTGCTGGGTAGGGCTGAATTGGTTAAACTAACTGATTAATGGCGCAATCCTGCCTATATATAGGACAGCAGAGCATGAACTCTGCCAGCCTAAGGAGTCAGAAATATGCCGTAAGGCAGTTTTGTGGCTCCTCTGGAGTAAGTGGCACTGGTGAAGAGGCCAGTACTGCTTACTCCACCACCTATCGGGACCTGCACCAGCTGATCCAGGTAAGGGCCACACTGGTCGGTGCATGGGCGTGGGGAAGGGCAGGCAGGGGTGGCGAGGGAGGGGGCCATTGGCCAGCCCAGCCTGGGAGGGGGCAGGTATATCGGCACTGAGTTGCCCTGATATCCAACGCCCCTTCCCAGGCTGGGCCGGCCTTACACAGCCTCCCCAGACACACACCAGGTAAAGAGCCTCCGGCGCATACACTGCCACCTAGGTGAGCCCGAGTTGAGGAGAGCCTGGGCCGCACCAGTGCTGAGGTGAGCCCAAGCTGCATTGGCATGGCCCACATCCCAACTTAGATGCAGCGGTCGGCCTTTTAGGCTGGCCGCTGCATCGTAGGCAAGATTGGGCTGTAATTCACTAAATATTGCAGCCCTATACTTCATCTCCTTGCTGATGTTTCTTTTACCCTTTCTCCACTCAAGCTCACCTCTTCTACCATGTTTGTCTCCTTCCTATCTCTAGGCCTTTGCTCATGCCATTCTCTGCACTGTGAATTGCTTCTTCCTCTTTACTGTTAGACTGCATCCTTCTTCCCTCAAGACTCACTTTATAGCTTCTGTGAGAGGACAGACCTCATTGTCAGGCATCCAGCCAGGTGGGCCTTCTGCTCTTTATGTCAGAAACTTGTTGGTGAATGCCTTGCTAGAAACAGTGGTGGGCTTCAGGTTAGTTTGCTGCAGCCTGGAGTGTACAGCACAGCAATTGGGGAATGCACCTAGCACAGTTGCAACATAGCATAAACACAGATCTTGGTGGACAGTTGTCGTGCCAGAGTACTAACAGCTTTGCACACCTGTGTCCTGGTGTTCTACATACACGGAGCCTTTATGTTGTATCCTCTACACATAGGTTTGCCAAATCTGACTGAAGCTTTTCCTGAATTTTTTTTTACCATGACATAATTATGCCCGGAAAGCCCTGTTAAAATCTCCAGGATTGATTCAGTAGTTACTTAGGGAATCAATATTGATTCCTGGAGACTTCAGGCCAATCCTGGGAGGGATGATAGTTCTATCTATATGCCACTGGCATGATCGTGGTCTCATTAAATGACATGCCATTGCTGTATTCTAAAAAGAAGAAATGCTTTTCTTAAGAAAGCTTTGAAACACTTCAACGTGCTCTTTAAGGCAGGTGGTATGGGGTTTGCCTGTGTAAATATAATTGCACATGCATGGGGAGAAAGTACATTTTTACAAAAGTTGCTGAGGATGTACTACATGCTGGTAAAATTGACAGTGGGGGTCAGATGCAGACAAGCACTGAGAGGCAGATACTTGTGAAACCCAAGCAATGCAATCTGTAGCAGTATTGCACAGTACAGCTAAGTATGCACCTTCTCACCTACCTTCAGATTGGAATGTATATTCTTCTCTGGTATCTGCATCCACATATACAAGAAATGCTCCTCTGTTACAGGATTATCTTTGAGTTAGAATCTATATGTTTTGCTATTAAATGACAAAAGTCCCATTTTTTTTAGTAATTGGCTTCCAAACCTAAACTAGAAAGTGCATGCAAAAGCTTACTTTTGCTACAGTCCCCATACTTCACATACATCAGTATGGCTTTACACACAGGTAACAATAAAATCCTCATTTTATGCAATGCCAATGAATGAGAGAATGAACAGACTGGCATTGCATCAACAATAGAGTATTGGCAGCAATTTCCTTCTTTCAAAGGATGTGAAAACACAGTTAAATGAAACTAATACCATTACTTACGCTGGTGGACTGTCTCCACAGTATTTCCCAATTCTTTTAGCATCGTTAATCTCCCCACCATTAAACACAGCCACGTAGTCATATCTACAGTAGTTATCTCTCTCCACATCAAATTTTTCAAACTTTAACTCAATTAGCTGCAGGAAAAGTAGGAATTAAATTAAAACATGTCATAATTAATGTTCCATGTTAGTCACTCTTCAGAATTAAGAAATTTCATAGCCTAATTTTTTTTAACAACAAATGTAAACTGCAAAGGTTGTCAAAGACCACTTGTATTTCTCTCAAACAGCTGATCCTGAAACAATTTGTAGAGCGCAGTACACTTAAACACAAGTACTGTGTTCGAAAGCAATGAGTGAATGTGTGCGTGCTAGGGAGAAGGCAACATCAGATAGGATCAAATTTTGTGATTGGTTTGTGGAATTCCACAGACTTTGCACCGATGTAGCCGCAAATTTTGTGATTGGTTTGTGGAACTCCTTGCCACAGGAGGTGGTGATGGCACCTGGCCTGGATGCCTTTAAAAGGGGATTGGACAGATTTATGGACGAAAAGTCCATCACAGCTTACAAGCCATGATGGGGATAAGCAAACTCCTGGTTGTAGGAGTAGGTTTTCTTTGTGCCAGGTACAAGAGAGTGGCGACAGGATACAAGTATCTTGTTGTCTTGTGCTCTCTGAGGCATCTGGTGTGGCCACTGTGTGATACAGGAAGCTGGACTAGATGGGCCTTTGGCCTGATCCAGCAGGACTCTTCTTATGTTCTTAAATTCTTACAGTGCAATCCTACACATGTCTACTCAGAAGTAAGCCCCATTGAATTCAGTGGAACTTACTCCCAAGTAAGTGTTATAGGATTGTAACCCTAATTACTATTTGCAGTGCAGTATTTGAATTTTCATAGCAATAACAAGCATGTGGAAAGTGAGTAAAGGAAACAAAAAACAGCATATACTGCCTAATATTTTATTTTAAAACATTTTAACCCCACCATTTCCTTCTACAGTAAAAGCCCCAATGTAAACAGTAAAATAAAATACAATAAAGATTAAAAAATAGAAAAAAACATTAAACAATAGATAAAACAATGTAACCAGTTTTTTAACAGGAGTGATATAATTTAAGAGGATATAAAAGCTGAGCAGTATAGTATAATAAAAACATTTTCAGGTTACTCCAGAAGGCTAACAGGGAGGGCTCAGTTCATAATGCAACCAGGAGGGAATTGTTCTCGCACCACCACAGTAAAGGCTCTACCCTTAATTGCCACCAGCCAAGCTTCAGATTGTGGCAGGCTGTCTCAATATACTATTACAAAAGTTAACATTCTAACAAAATATATGAAGAAAAGATCCAAAGTAAGCGAACTGAATGTATAAGACAACGTGAAATGAAAGTATGATTGTAGCAACTTTTCTGCAAAGCCAGTTCCGATGACATGTTTTGCAATTACTGGAGGTATTTTAGAATTATATCTACCGGTAGTTACTTTTGTGGATGTAAATATGACAATAATATGTCAGAATGTATCCTCCCATGCAATTTGTTTAGGGAGAACAGCAAGAATGGAATTATAACCCCTCTTAAATGCAGTTCATGGGATTTCTGTTGAACAAACTACCTGGAAGACAATTGCTGATAGACATATATCCACCACAGGACTATACTGGCAGTCACTTAACAGCCCAATCCTAACCAACTTTCCAGCACCAATGCAGCTGCAATGCAGCCTCTGTGACTGCTCCCCCCCCCCACCGCAGAATGCAGCGAATACCCTGTTGGCACAGCTGCATCCACACTGGAAAGTTGGTTAGGATTGGGCTGTTTTGATAAAGAGAAAAGAATGAATGAGTAGCTGTAGTGGGTGCCTGTCTATTGAGGGGAAAATTAAGAGAACAATATGTTGAGTACCATGAAATGTCAACTATATTGTCCAAACAGTATGGGGCTCTAGCAGTATTTCCCCCTAATTTAATTGAATTTAAAAAAATGTTTAACAATTTCAGTTACAACATTTATGTACGTAGACTGTTCCTTGACTATCTGGCATTACTACCACTATTTTATGTTGCATCAAAACAACTTGCAATTCTGAAACCATGCTTAAAGATGAAACAGAAAACAACAACAACAACCCCAAAACAAAACAGAGGTAGGCATGCATAAACTATATACAGTACATAGCACAATCCGACCTAACTTTTTTGCTGTTGTAACCAGCGGCCCAGTGAGAACGGGAGGCCCCAGAACGGAAAAGGGATTCAAATCCCCTTTGAATTCCTCTTTTGGAGGGGATTTGAATCCCTTTTCCGTTCTGGGGCCTCCCGTTCTCGCTGGGCCGCTGGTTACACAGGCAAAAAAGTTAAGTCTGATTGCGCTGACAGTAATGCAATGGCTGGCCCTTACCAGACAAAAACATGGCTTGTCTTCAATATATAATCTTCATGACAGGGAATTGAATGAAGAATGATCTATGAGGGCCTTTCCTGATTTTGGGGGTATCTTTGCACAATAATTGTACAATTGTTTCTCAGCTGTTGTGTAGGTTCAGATCTCTTTGCTTAATTTCATACTTCTGTTACAGGGAAACATATTGTTACAGAAAAAAAATAAGATTTTTCAGCTAGAATGCCAATTATGGTAATCACTGGTGTGTAGAATCTGATTGGGTCAGTAGCACAACCCTTTCCCTCCCACTGATGCCATTTTGTATGCATTTTTGCAGTGTTTTTTAAAAATTCTATTCCCCTCTCAAGTATGAGCTCATGCTGTCCTTTAAAAGTAAATAAAAAATAGTGAAAACTACCAAAAATTACTCCACACAGCAGTGCGACACCATTGCATGACCCTTTATCTTTTTTCATTCCTTGAATTTGGTGCATTCCCCATCTCCAGTGCTGCACTGTAATCTCTCATCATTCTTTTTAAAGTGAACATGACTGCAGCTGTCCCCTCTAGCAAGACTATCACTTACATGGAAACAAGGGTTGTAATGCCTAGATATAAGTTTATGCTTATGTTATGCTAAGAATAAAATCCCCCCCATTGTCTGTAATGGAAATGCACAACTCTGAACCAAGCAGAAACAAATCTGATAATCAAAGCAGGCTGGAAGTCAAATACTGTATTATGTTGGTTCATTTCAAAGGTTGATGATGTTATCCAGATGAAATAAAAATACAATAAAAGTTGTTAGTTTGCTAACAAAAGACCCTGATTCATTGGTAGCACTATGCCTCCATAAGAAGCATTACTGGAATATACTGAAAATAGGTATAAACTCAGATGTTTTAAAATAATGTATAAAGAATAAGAACCCACGAGGAGAAGAATACATTGATGACAGTTGGAAAGAGATTTCAGGAACATGTGGGAATAAATGAGAGCAATCAAAGTACAGTACTTTGCCATTTATCCTGTTTAGTAAAATCACTAATCCATAGGATTGTTAAATGATCTGTATATAGCAAGCAAGGAATGTGGATTAAAGATGAATACAGGAAAAGAGACTAAGCTGATGTACAGCGTCAAGTTCAAGAAAATGTTATTTTGATCAATGCAGGAGGGGGAAAAATGAAGGCTCAGAAGAAGACTATATTTATCTTGGACAGCTCTTTCATTTTGAGGATTATGGTCATGAGAAGCAGATTAAAAGGCAACTCAAAAGTGGCACGGAAAAGATTTCAGAAAGCTAAATGTAGATATGAAAAGCAACAAACCTACCAAATATGCTTGAAGATAAAGGTATTCAATCACTATGTGTCTTCTGCCATAATATAATTTATGGAGCAGAAACCTGGGCAACAACAAAAAGACAAAGCTTTGAGTAGCCCAACATACCATGAAAGAAGTGTTAGTAGGACTGGTATGAAAGGGTGTGAAACAAAGGATATGAAACTTGACAAAATAGGTCAGTCCCAAGAAATGAAATGGCAACATGCTTATTACTAAAATCCAACTAGAAAGCCAAGTACCGGTAGATTATGAAATTAAACCTCAGGATGCGAACTGAATGAATTTGGCAATAGTTAGACCAGGGGTGGCCAACCTTCCACCATTAGGACCTCTGTGTTCTTAAGTGTTGTGTAGAAGACAGAATCTTGGCAGCTGCAAGTGCTGATGGTGCTGCTAAAGCAGCTTCACCTGCTGAAATGCCCTCACCTATGCAACCATTTAAAGGGCCAGCATTCATGTTGAAAGGTTGGCCACCACTGAGTTAGACATTACTGAGCAGAACAAATGCTTCTACTTGGTTCAAGAAAAAGCAGAGTAAATATTGAAATAATTAATGTCCTTGAATGGGAATTACTACCTTTATAGCACAATCCGACTTAACTTTTTTGCTGTTGTAACCAGCGGCACAGCGAGAACGGGAGGCCCCAGAATGGAAAAAGGATTCAGATCCCCTTTGAATTCCTCTTTTGGAGGAGATTTGAATCCCTTTTCCATTCTGGGGCCTCCCGTTCTCGCTGCGCCGCTGGTTACACAGGCAAAACAGTTAAGTCAGATTGCGCTGTTAATATCCTGAAATGGAAAATATGTTTACTTGTAAATTTGATGAAATTCTAGTTTAGTAACTGTTACTTTGGGGCTTAGAAATGGTTCAGATACTCTAAATCTCATTTATTATTTCTTTTCATTAAATACTATGGTTTACAAGCCTGAATTAAAACAGAAAGGAACATAATATTTACAAAAACTAGACTGTATTGAAGATACAGAGAAAACAAAGAAGAAGAGGGGTAAATGAACATAGAAGAAAGTATGAGGTGAGAATGCGAGTTCGGTGTATCAGGTGTATAAGAAGAATCTACATCTTAACATAAAAGAGAACAGGAAATCGGTCCATTAGTTCAATTTAGAAATCCGAAAACAAAACCTAATTTTATTCTAGTTATATTTTTTGTACCACAGACACACATTTTTGACAGAAACAGGATTTCTTAAAAGCTGTGCAATTAACTGGAACAATTTTCAGTACAGTACTAAAAAATAAACCTACTATAAACGGATGAACATTTTATTACACAGTGGACCTGTGGACATAAACAAAAGAAGACATATTCTCTTCCAGCCTCCCATGAAACTCAAATCCTGCTATCACTACTATATCTACTGCTACCTAGAAAACTTCGTAACTGGTATAATACCCAGCTAATCAAGGAACAGGCTTGTCAACTAGTAGATAGGACTTTATTTTGAGCACCCATTTTCAATGCCTAAATGAGGTTAGATGTAGCCCCCCCCCCTCTTCCTAGGAGGCTTACTGTGACTTACTAAGTCACACCATAAGCTGTTTGCTTTGTTGTGAGTTGGAAGGGACTGGCAGTGTTTGGAGGACAGGTGGGTACTAGAAACATCAATGGAATGGACTAGAGTCAGGCTTGGAGGAAAGATGATCAGGAGGGGGAAGCTTTTGCAGACAGGAGGGAGAGTGGATGAAGGTTGAGATAATGTATTTTAACACAACTTACCTGATTCTTTGGAGCTACAATGTGCCATGAGCAGGTAACTCCTGCTGGGTAATCTCGATCAGGCCAATTAGGAGTTTTAAAGGATCCTGAAGACTTATCTAGTCGTCCACCACAGTACTGATCTCCTAAGAATGCACAACATAATGCTAGGCCAAAAAAACCCGCCATTCTTTGAACTTTGTACCAGCTTTCATACAAAGCAGACAATAATCCTAGCCTCCTGCAGTCCTTGACCAATACCAGCTGCAGATATGACACTTAAAACCAGCAGTGTTCCTAGTGTCTGTTCATTATTAAACCTCTCTAGACTGCGACTGTGTCCATGCACCATTTCATCTCATCTGACATAGAATTTGCTCTAGTGTTGATCTATTTCCAGGTGCCAACCATATAGCCATGAAGGAGTAAAACCAGAGTGAATCCAGTGCCAAGCTAAGGAGGCAGGGGCAGGATGTTTTTAAACACACTGTACTTGCATTTAGGAGAATATTACTCAACCTGCCTCCAATGAGAGCACATTTGAGTGAACAAACTTGCCCATTCTTTAGTCCACTCTGAATTTCTTTGTAGAGAAATGCTCTCTGTCTTTCACTGCTCTGTGATGTATAAAGCATTTTAGAAACTTCTCTGTAACCAATATATACAGTATACAGGTGGGCCCCCATATCCACTGATTCGCTATCCACGGTTTCAGTTATCCACGGATCGTGGGGACCACCCCCAGGCTTTTACTTTTTTCCCAGTAAGCTTTGTTTCTTCCTTAAAGAAACAGGAGAAGCAGCCTCTGGCTGCTTATTACAGGCAAGTAGAACGAGACTAAGTACTAGAGAGGCTCTGCAAGGTTAACAGAAACCTTGCAGAGCCTCTCTAGGACTTAGTCTCGTTCTACTTGCCTGCAATGGAGGCTGCTTCTCTGTTTGTTTTAAGAAAGAAACAAAGCTTGCTGAAAGAAAAATAAGAGCTGGGGGGGGAAAGCATGCCTGCCTGCAGGGGAGGCAGGGTTTGGGGGCCCTCAGGAAACCATGGAGGGGGTGTTCGCTCTTATCCACAGTTTCAAGTATCCACGGAGGGGCCTGGAACATATCCCCAGCGGATATGGGGGTCCACCTGTACTGTATTACAATACCATCACATGTAATGCTTGCTTACACTTTGGCAAATGAATAGTTGGAAACCTAGACAGTCAGATTTGTTTTATATGATGAAAAACATTGAAAGCCTTGGTTAATAGAAAACGGATATCCATTATTCACCTTTAAAGAATGAACTTAAATGTTTTGTTTGTGAATGAAAATCTCTTCCCCAAATTTACATAAGTAGAGATGTTATGACTCCCCCCCAAAAATGTTATATTTAAATCAAGCACTTTATCCTATAGCACACTAATTCTATCATATTAGACTTTGTGGGGCAAAAATAGACTGTTCATGATCTACCTTTGGAATGCCTAGCAAATAACCTTCAATTTAAGATGAATACGTTTGACTTTATAAAGATTCTTACAAGAAAAGGTATATCTCAGTGTAGCTATCAAGTAAGATTTGAAGAACTTACAAAATACCTCTTTCATGTGGTTCTGCTGCAGAAAACTTTGCAACAAAGCCATTTCCTGCTGTATTGGCATCCGAAATCATTTGCACCAACATCTTATTGCTGTTGGCCACCAGAGCACCAGGTTTGAAAGTGCCACAGAACCTGCCAAGGCGCTGTCCATTTGCATGACCATTGTACACATCCACAAAGTCGTATCGGCACAAGTTATCGCTTTCCAAGTCTATGAATCTGAAGGAAAGAACAACCACTTTCCCTTCAGGGACCTGTAGAGAGAAAGGACACTGGAGCTTAATGGCTCATAGGTTATAGTTTGCCCTATAGTATAAATGTTACTGATCATCATATACATTTTATATTTTTGTCTGTTACAAATATCATAGTCCGTCTCAAACCCCTTTTCCTTCTGTTTACATGTTGAAATTCTGCTCCCCCCCTCAAATCTATGCAGTGATGCTATTCAACTTAACAGTATCGCTTCCAAATGTCAATAACTTTGACTCATGTTAGATGTTTGACACCTGACCAGGGCTTGCATTTGTCTGGGAAAGGAGAACCCATGCTTGCATGCCTGTGCAACAGGTCATATGCTAGCAAGATTCGCATTTTCCTTCACCCATGGAAACAGGGAGCATAAGATTACATAAATGTATGGCCCACATCATACATTACATCATAGAGTGATGAGGACACATGAGCATTCATGCTTCTCCATCATGTAAATGAAGGGTCATGGTTCATGGTTAACTGAATGACTTGTAAATGATACTTATGTACACTGGCAAAATTACAGTAGCCAGATACAGTAATTATGTAAGATGAGGCAAATGCTATTATACGTCAGCAATTTGCACTTGCATCAAAAGAATGAATTAAGTCAGTCACATCTTCTCTGAACCAAGTATTAACAGCCCAATCCTATTGGGCTCTACCGCTGCCAGAACTAGTGTCGCAAACAGCACCCCAGCAGCGCACGAAACTGTGCGCTTCCAGAATGCCACTGGAGAGGCCAGAGAGGCCCCACGCGTGACGGCGGGGCAAGGAAGGCCTACCAAATGAGGCCTACCAAATTTGCCAAAACTGTGGGAAAGCCAAGAAAAAGAAATGGAATGCTCTGTTTCCAACATGCAGCTCCACTGTCTACACCATGCTACTTCCATCATGCAATTTTTGGAAAAAAAAATTGTGTACACACATACACACACTTCTAAGGGCTGAAATATTTTGCAGAAAGCTGGATCTTGTCACTTTTTTAAAAATGAACAATTTTCACGAACAAAAATTGACTTGGTTCCAAAAATGCCATTACTGAATGTGCAAAGGGATTTGTGAGTGTGGTAGGGCTTTGCAATTTTTTTGGTAATATTTTCTCATGTAAATATTTACTTACACTGCTGTCTCAGCAGGAAAAGAAAAACTTCTATCTGTGTTAAAAAACAAAACAAAACACCCTCAACCAAATAATCAGAAACTAAAGTATATTTCAGATGTTGAATCCAGCTATTCAGGGTCTGATTCTGCTCCTATATGAGTCAAGAGGATTATATCTCAGTTCAATGGGTTAAATTAACTAGTTTCATGTTTCATTACTACTCTTGTCATGACTAATTTCCTTCTAACCTGACGATGCTCTGATGTCTGGACTGTAGTCAGACAAATGCCAATCAGCTTAACATCTTATGTATATACATCAGTCACTTTCTTTTACAGGGAATAAAATACCTCTTGATACTCCTTATGAGGATGAAGTTGTTTTCGAGTTCCCAAACTATGGCTCCAGTCAGATTCACAACTTTTAATGGACAGCAAATAGAATCAGATAATTCAACAACTTTTTTTGCTAGAGATTTTTCCCTATAGATTGTTAATGGAGTGCTTAATGGATTCTGAGTTTTCTGGCAATGCAGCTAAAATGTAATGCTGCTTATTGCATCTCCACAATAGCAGAGATTCACAAAATGTCAACAGTCTGACTGATGCCTTTGTATCAACATCAAGGGTACAACTCTATAATTATGCCCAACAATTAGCAGTTTAAGAGCCCAATCTTATGCTTCTCCCCTGCCAGTGCAGCTGCGCCAAAAACAAGCGTGCTATATCCAGCGGGGGGGGGGGGACATTGGGAAGATTTGGTGGGGAAAGGGGAATTATTTTACCTTACCCCTCTGTAGCTGGCGCAAGTCTGAGGAGAAGAAAGGGACAGGGAGGGCTGCTAAAAGAGGTGATAGGATCCGGCACGTGCCATCACCACCGGATCCACCCCCTCCTTCAGCCTCCCTGCCCAGTTCCACCCCTTCCTGCCCCACTATCACCCCCACCCCTACTGCTGCTTTATGTTGTCCAGCAGGTGCAGCGGGAACCAGCGACCAATGCGGAGCACTGCCGCCTCTTGTTGGCAGCCTCTTCCACTGTCGTAAATCCACCCGACAGCCCAATCCTGAATAGGATTGAGCTGTTATCTTATATTGCTACAGTTAAGCATTATGTATAGCAGGGAAATTATTTTTCTATTATCATCTTTAGAAAGATTTATCAGCATGAAAAATATTGTGGTCCCAATGTTTCTCATTCCATTATTTGTACACACTGGCTACTATCTAACACAAGTGCCCTGAAGTCCCATAGATTCCAGCCATTATCTACAGTCAGCACTGTGTGTATCTGCCATCAGATAAATTTGCACTGGATTCAAAAATTCCATATTATAGGAAGCTTAATTTTGGAATTTTTTTTCTCTCCAGATAGTTATTGGACTTAAGACAGAAAAGACAAGCTTGAAAGTAAGCAGGTCGTACCAGAAGAAATCTCATGTAATGAGAGACAAATGATTAGCTTGCTTGACTAACTAGAACTGGAGAAAAGTGCTGGAGGCACTCCAGTAATAGCAACCACTATACCTACCCTGATGGGTTCCAGCAATCATGTTGGACAATCATAAAGTCCTTTGTGTGGAGTGGAGTGCAAGCACCCCTGTCCTCCCTGCTTACTCAAGTGTGCTGTCCCTGCCTCTGCCATCTGTGCAGGAATGGATTGTGAGAATGACCCCTATGCATGTAAAATCCAGTGCATATTGGCTAAAACCATTCAATGAATCAAGAAATGAATCATGCAATTTTAGCCTATGCACATCAGCAAGCACCCACAACAGTGCTGGAGCATCAGTGCAGCATCCTGCTGCAGCCCTCTGAGTTTCCCAGAAAGTCATTCCTGTGTATCAAGGGACCATAAGAACATAAGAAGAGCCTTGCTGGATCAGGCCAAAGGCCCATCTAGTCCAGCTTCCTATATATCACAGTGGCCCCACCAGATGCCTCCGAGAGCACACAGACAACAAGATAACCTGTTTCCTGTTGTCACTCCCTTGCACCTGGCACAGAGAAAACCTACTTCTAAAGCCAGGAGGTTGCTTATGGCTTGTAACCTGTGATGGTCTTTTCCTCCATGAATCTATCCAAACCCCTTTTAAAGGCATCTAGGCCAGGTGTCATCACCACATCCTGTGGCAAAGAGTTCCACAGATGAATTACACGCTGGGTGAAGACCCTTGGCAATAGCATGAGACGTGGTACAGGAGAGCTGCAAGGGAAGGAGATAATTCCTGAATACTAGGCAGAGGCACCTTCTGTGGAGCTCAGACTTTTGAGCAGAGTATGGGGCTGCAGCTGGGAAGAGGGGATGTGGAAAATGGTTTGCATTAGTCAGCACCACTGTGGATGCTACTTTTTGGATTTCACATGTTTGTCCTTGTAGGGATGGCACACTCACTAGGCAGGGCAAACATGTATGCTCACATTCCCCTCCATGTGATGGGCCAGATCAGGAAGTAAAAATCATCTGATCAAAAATCATCTGACTGGCAGCCTCATCTAGAATTAAATCATAGCTGATTGTATACATAAATATGCATACATTTGCAAAGAAAATGTTCACCTCATGATTGAAAATCTCATCAACCATTTGTGTTTAACAGGTTGTTTTCCCAACCTGAAAAAAAATATACAAATGCTTGATTTCTCAAAAGAAAGAGTAGCATTGAGAGGCAAAATGAATTAAGATGTTCCAGTCAACAGAGAAGATTTTTCAAAATCTGCTTCTTGTCACCAGCTTTTAATGGAATTCAGCTACCGAACGTATTAAATTAGCTACTTAAAAGGACTATGACAGTCTTGAATGTTATTTTCATATCATATTCTTATATGTCAAATATACTGAGTGTTCTTAGATTACCCAACCTAAATCACCGAGGTCTGCCAAGAAGGGGATTATGTTAAAGCCATTGCTATGTGATGCTTTGTGTATTGTGGTCTATAATTGCTTATACGAGAGACAGTAACAGTAACAGCTGTGGTAGTACCACAGCTCAATGATTGTGCCAAGGCTGTAATATAATGTGCTGAACGACCTGCTTCTATAGTTAGAGAAATAGAATGACTTGCTTCTAGAGTTAGAGAAATCAAAGACTGAACTTTGTGACTGTAATATAATATCTTCTCATTCTATGTCATTGTAAATCAATCACAGAACATTTTCTATCTAAAAAATAATTGCTACTAAATTCCTGTTTAGCTACTACTAGGTTGTAACAATTAACAGCACAGTCCTCCCTAACTATACGGGACTGGCCTAAAGGGCCAGCCACTGTATCCTATGGCTGTCCCGGGCTCCCTGGGAGCACCTTGGGAGAAGGGGACGTTTGTCCCCTTCCCCGGGTGTAAGGCGGCCGGGGGACTATGGGCTTCCTTGGACATACGCCAGGTCCAGAGCACGCCACCGATAACCCCTCCCCCTCCCAGCCCATGGCAAGGATCCAAGTCCGTGTAGGGGAGATCACCAGCTGGAAGTGATTACTTTGCCAGGTGAGGAACTGGGACAAGACACAAGGGGGAGCCTCAACAGCATTCAGGCAAATAGGGTACTAGTAGTTCACTGGAAAATGAGCGAACTCAGGAAGATAGTGGAGGACAGGAAGGCCTGGCGGGATATGGTTCATGGGATCACGAAGGGTCGGACACGACTTAATGACTGAACAACAACAGTTCACTGGAAGACAAGCTGGAGCCCAGCCAAGGGGCTTGCCTTAGCCAGCAAAGCATTCACCTTTTGCATGACTGGCCAGGAACACCCATGGCAGGGACAAAAGAAGAGGGGGGAGCAGGTCTAGAACCTACACCAGCTACTCCACAGAGTTGCTTGCTAACCATCCAGCCATAGCAGAAGGCAGGCAAGGAGCATCCCCTGGTGCATTTAACATCTTGCATCACTGCAAACAGGCATACCTGGCTAGGAGGCTGTGTAGCACATGAACCAATCAGAAGAAGCACTGCATGGGCCAATCACTGGGCTTGCATTTGACACAGTGTGCCTACTGCACGGCCCACTCAATTAGCCACACCCACACCTCCACACCCTTTGTATCATCATGTGGCTGTCAGTTTGCTGTCGTTGGCATTCCCCTGCAACTGTCTGCCTCATTGACCCTGGTAGCAGAAAACGGGATTCATGACCAAAGTGGTGCATCCCCCCACCAGTGGAGTCCAAGAAGTCACAGAATGAGGATGCTGCACACCCTGAGAGCAGAGAGGCCCCTCTCTCCACAGTCCCACCCTGAGGCCAGCTGAGGTAAGGAACAACAAAGATGGGGAGAAGGGATCCCTCTCTGCTACTTAAGTAACAAGTGTGATTTTTGTCAACGTTTTTATTGAACAGTATCATTGACAAAGCAGCATCTGAAAGAGAAACACATAAGTGAAGTTGCCAAACATCTCTTCCCAGCAGAGCTGTTGTGCTACTGTAAGTTATCCAAAAGACAGCCAAGTAACAGGGGCCAGTGAAGTCTGGCTGTAGCAACTGGTTCACAGAGGCGACAGGCACCCTACCGGCGCCAGGGTGCATGGGGGCAGGGCCTGTGTCGCGTGACATTGTCACGCCCTCACGTCACGTCAACGCCCCCCGCCCGTTTTTCGGTCATTTTGGAGCCTAACCAGCTCCAGGGAGGGTGGGAGGGCCTAGGCAACGCAGCGCTTCGGACTGGTGAGTTTCCCCAGCGCCCCCCCCCGCCCGTGAGCGCCTGGAGCTCCTGCTCCACGCGCTCCACCGTAGCCCCGCCACTGCTGGTTCACTGTCTGCCATGAAGTTTCCAATGCTACAGGGGCCTGTCTGGAATTAGGAGGTCAGCAACTTCATCGAGCTGGGCCCATTTTGGCCACTCCGCTACCGGACATGCACCAGCATCTAAGATATGTCAGCTCAGTGCTTTTCTGCTGTTGCACCAGTGTTCGCCGTGGGTAGACCTCTGTGCTGGTGGTGCCATCATTGTGCCAGCAAACATGGACATATGCTCATGTATCTTGAGGATAGCATTGGGCTGTAAATGTATTCCTATATTGATTTTGTAACCAGTGGATGATTGCAGTGAAAGCGAATTAATTTAATGCATTTTTTAAAAAAATTGCATTGGTTTTATGCATTGATGTTATAGTTTATTGTCCTACTTATTTTAAAAACTTGAATTAAACATATGGTAAAAGGGAGGGGTAACTCACCCATCTCTCTCCATGTGAGCACACAATGGGAAATATGTGATCTCCCCCTTCACATGGTACCTGGAAATATGGTATCCATAGTAACACATGAAGCAGCTTTGTGTGTTCCTTCTTAAGGTGTCTTGGTTTCAACTAAAGACATGTCTGTTTGGGGCTCATTTAGATGTGAGGACAGGATGTACTCATTCAGTACTCCCTGTCCATGCAGTCCACAAGCAGTGGCGTTTCTGAGGTAGGGGCCTGACCGTAAGTCGCGCTCCGTCCTAGTACCGCGTTTACGAACCAGAGCGAGGAGGCCCCGCCCCCTCGCCATCGGAGCCATTCCGCGCAGCGAAGCCGAACGATCAGGACTCCCTGCCTGTTTGGCTTCACTGCGCGGAATGGCTCCGATGGCAAGGGGGCGGGGCCTCCTCGCTCCGGTTCGTGAATGTGGTACTAGGACGGAGCGCAACTTACGGTCGGGCCCCTACCTCAGAAACACCACTGTCCACAAGCACCAGCATTAAAGCCTACATTCCAAAAACAGAGTCTCACTTCAAACAAGAGGTCCTGGTTCTACTGTGGTCAACAGCCAAGCTCTCATTGGAGATAAAAGTTCACTCTTAAATTATAACCTTTCTGCAACTGAAGTTAAGGAATTTTTACCACTGATTTTATTTCAGCAAGATCATATTCTCTACTTTTAGTCCTTGCTGATGAATTACTGACATGCTACCAATTTATCATCATAGGCATCCATGACTGGATTCAAAGGGCCAGCAAGAAGACAAGATTGCATGCTATTCTTTTCAACATGATTTGTGACTTCAAAAGTTCTTACTGTGATCTTCCAAGTACATTTGCTGTTTGGAGGGTAGACTCCTGGGAATCCTTCACTCCCAATAAACCCTGATACTCCTGTAAGTACTCCACCACATTTAAAAGACCTGGAAAACAAAGAAAAGCTTTACTTATTTTTTCTTCTTATAAATTCCATTAAGAGGGAACCATGCAAAATATAATGTACAAGAAGGCCCAGGTAAAGCGCATAAAACTTTACTTACTTTTGAGATAGTATTATAGAGTCTGGATAGAATGGCTATCATCTAAAATACCACTGACAAAATACAGTATATACAAGGATCTGTGAAAAGCAATGAAACTATCTGCAGCTTTTTAAAATGTAATGCAATACAGCTGCCTAAAATAACTGACATCTGCAATGTACAAATTTGTTATTGATCACTCAGGTCTATTCCACTGGGGAAAAAATGGAATGTTTGTGGTGAGTAGTAGTCTCTGGGAAGATGAACAGCCACATTTCAGGCAAAACTTCACATATGATAATGAACAACTCCCAACGATGGCTGTTGCTGGTCTAGATCTGCCCATTACCAAGCATTACATTGGTGGCAGGGATAACAAGCACTAGCGCAGTAGCTTTGGTGTTTGCTGTTTTGCTGGTACTTAATACTCTTAAGCAGAGCTGTATTTAATCTGCACTAAAAATGATGGGCCACACTGATTCAAATTCTGCTACCTGTATTGTTCCTGCAAATTATATATAATTTGCCTGTATTGCATAATGTGCTTCGTGGGGCAAACAAAGAACTATGCAGAACACTGACATACCATCACAGACTACTGGAACCCCTGGTGATCCCCACTCTGGCTTCAAAAATGTAACGAGACATGGTTCGCACATGTTCAGGCCAATCTCATATCCATATGGGCTAGAAACTTGTTTTGCTTTTGAAATAAAAGCTGAAGTTCTCATGATGCTGAATTCAGTTCCAATACTAAATTCTGTACTTATCTGAAGTTGCGTTGCGTGACATTTTGGCATACATACAGATCTTCTCTTCAGCCCAGTTCCATAAGATTCTGTGCCTGTACAGTAGCTTACTGGACTGGGACTCTCCACTGTAAACAGTAGCATACTATCCAGTCCTCTCTGGGCCATGCACGTTCTGGCAGTGCAAGGCAACCTTTATGGTGATGCAAAAGCTGGGCACTGTCGCATGCTTCCGGGCCAATTCCACAAGTGGGCAGCGGCACGCACAGCATAAACTCATGGAGGCTCTTCCAGTGCTGGTAAGTTGGCAGAGAGGGTAAGTCATGGGTGGGGAGGGGGAGGACAGGAAGACTTTCAGGGTGGGGGAGGGGATGGATCTTGGCAGCACCAGTGTGTGCCAGGATCCTATCCCCTCTTTTGAACCCACACCACCCCTTATCTCTCCTCGGAGACAGAGAGAACCTACAGCATAGGTTTGAGGACACACATAAGCCATCAGAAGACCTACACAGAGACAAGTAGAAAAGCGGCTGCATTGGCGCCAATGATGGGGGTTAGGATTGGGCAGTTAATTATTAATTTAAAGTATATGGATCTATAAAGGAAACAATGGAGCACATAGGGATGGCCAGGAAACAGTGTCAACCATGCCTGGAGACGCATACAAATCATGTGTAGATAGTCAAAATAGTCAAACAGAGTAACAAAATAGACTCTGGAGATTTATGGAAGGCTGCCAAACACCTGTATTATGAGAAATTGAAATATTAGGGATTCACAACTTAGAGAACAAATGGCAAGGAAAATGTTGTATAAATGCAGTGTTCAATTTGTTTAAATGAAACAATGTGAAAGGAAGCATAACTATTCTGAAACACATGCAGCAGTAATGAGGAATAAGATGAGCAATTGGTGTATCAGAAAGAAGAGACAGTCTGGACATGATCAAGGGAAGATTAACAGAAAGGCAACCGAGACCCAAGTCTTCAAGCAGTAAACATTAGGCAAAAAAGGCAACAGAGATCACATGGTTGGGTGGAGTAGCCATGGCAAGGTCACTGGACAAGACTCACTCGATGAGTCATCTCTGTCTAACTTGGAACAGAAGATGACCCAGATATGGAAAACTGTTGACTAATGCTGAAAGAAGGAATAATCTAGATTCTAGATCAGTGATGGGCTGACTTCTGTCTTTCATGGTCTACTTTTTTCTTTACTAGAACCGTTGTAGTTTACCTCATTCTTTACATTGACAAAGCAAATCCCAGCTTCCTTGTTTTAGCATAACTAAGAGTGAATGAGACATGCATTCTGTGGCGGAAATACCTGAACACACATTCTCTCCCCTGAAAACAAATGCCTCAGAATGCAGCCAATCTACGTTCCACTATGTCAGTGGTTCCCTAACTGGGGCGTCGCGACACCCCAGCCGGGAACAAAGGGTTGCTATGCCCTTAAGGGGCATGGCAACCCGCGGTGACGTCGGTGGCGCGCCCGGGATCGCGCCGCTGCCGCCACCGCCGCACCCGGTATCGTCCTTGTTACCTTCATTGGTGGGCAGTGGGTGTCCGGCGGGGGTTGTGGGGAGCCTGCGGACCCCTCCGCAGGCCTCCCTAAGCGTCGGAGCAGCGCTCCGACGCAATTGCAACCCACTTCCGGTTTTACGTGAAACCGGAAGTGAGTTGCGATCGCGTCGGAGCGCTGCTCCGACGCTTGGGGAGGCCTGCGGAGGGGTCTGCAGGCTCCCCACAACCCTCGCCGGACACCCACTGCCCACCAATGAAGGTAACAAGGGCGATCCCGGGCGCGGCGGTGGCGGGTGGCGGCGGCGGCGCGATCCCGGGCGCGTCATCGCGACCCCTGGGAAGGCCCCGCTGCTACTTAGAGCAGTGGAGGGCCTTCCCAGGAGTTAGGGAACCTCTGCACTATGTCTACTGCACTTTAGAATGCATGTCTACCTTCATCCTAATTGTGTTAATTTATCTTGAGTATGCATTCTTCCTTAAGAATATAGGAAGTGTCTTGCTAGATAAGACCAAGTCCAGCATGTTTTGCAAGAATTCCAGCAACTAGCAGGCACTAGATCAGGGGTTCTCAACCCCTTCCTGGCCGAGTACCACCTTTGGCGCCACTCTCCTGCTGCGTACCACTGGAAATGACTGGCGATGACATCATTGCCAGTTACTTCTGGGTTTTCAGCTTTTCGGAGGCCAGAAAACACAGGTAGGAGGCTCTGGGTGGGTGTGAGGGCCCTTTTCAGTGTTCCCAAGAGACTCAGCCAAAGGTAGGAGCCTCTCAGAAGTGAAAATGCGCCACTGAAAGCGCTGCATCAGAGTGGGGTTCCGGTGGTCCGAGTACCACGAGCAGCTGGCTGAAGTACCACTGGTGGTACTAGTACCACTGGTTGAGAACCTCTGCACTAGATCATTCATCAGAAAATGACCAATGGTCCACTGGTGGACCACCATCTCCCTTCTGTTCATCCTAACCTAAATTAACTACTACTCCTGTTAGGATTGTTCATATACAGTATGTGCAACACAGTCCTAATCAATATATTCAGCAGTAGATCCCACTGAATTTAATGGTGTTACTGTACTTAGAAGTGGGTTTTCTCTGTGCCAGGTGCAAGGGAGTGTCAACGGGAAACAGGTTATCTTGTTGTCTTGTGCTCCCTGAGGCATCTGGTGGGGCCACTGTGTGATACAGGAAGCTGGACTAGATGGGCTTTTGGCCTGATCCAGCAGGGCTCTTTTTATGTTCTTATGTACTTCTTAGTAAATGCGTGAAGGATTGCAACTTTAGTCCAGCAGCTGCTTCTGAAACAATAATCTTTCTTCTGTCTTTCTTGTTATAATTAAGCAAAAAGGACTACTCTTTTCCAAAGCAATATACAACTGACCTTTTAGGATGTTGTGAGGGTTAACAGCACTACAGGCTTTTTAAAAAGAGAGAAGGGTGGTTTAGGGTCATTCATCTAGTACAGTATAGGACAGTGATGGCGAACCATTTGGGCTTGGTGTATCAACATTTTTGAAAATGCCTAACATGACTCTGCTGGTGTGTCACCCCCCCCCCACACAATAGTACTTTGACTATTGCTACTTTTAATAGTAATTTTGAATTGAACTGATCTGAAAACAACTATAGAACACATTGCATTTTATTTAACAGCAATTCGTGACTTTTTTGTTGCTGAATTTTAGTAATTTGAAAGAGGTCTGCCAAAATCCCTGCCCTAAATGTTCAAGACAAGCCTGTAAAACTTTTGCAAAAATGTAAGGTGTGTCAGGGCTCTGGGGGAAACACTGGCATGTCACCCAAAATGACCTCACGTGTCACCTGTGACACGCGTGTCATAGGTTCGCCATCACGGGTATAGGATCACCAACAACAATCAGTGCAGCTGGAGAGAAGATACAAAGTTTAGGCTTATACCATTTTTATACATGACATTGGAATATGCCTTTGAGCATCTCATGTGCTTTTGTGGGGTTTATGTGGAACAGGAAACAGAAGGAAATGATTTTAAAATAAGATAAATGTTCTAGCCAATTCAGAACTTACACTCTCATTACAGACAAAACATTTAAGCCTCATGTGTGACATCTCCATACAGGAGAGCATTTGATAAATTCTGTAAGCCGGGAACAATTAAGAGGAGATGGATAGTAGTTTCAGGCCTCTTCTGTTCCTTTCCAATACAACATTCTGTAGTCTAGGTTGGTCACTGATCTACACAAGCATTTACTGCCATACTATGATGAACTGTAAACTTTAGCCCTGATGCTTCTGCGTTGGAGATTTCCTGTATCCCTGGCTTGGTGTTTAAAGCAGAATCATGGGAGAAAGATGCAGAACATGTAGCTCCAACAAAGAACAAGAGAGCCCTACTCTAGCACCACTCATTTGACTGTGCTGGCCCTGCTATAGTCTTTACCATCAGAACAGCAACGTGGCTGAGCATACTGAGCTCAAGGCACTAACAGCGCAATCCTGGGTAACCTTGCACCGGTGTAACAGTAGATGCACCGGTGTAACAGCAGATGCACTGGTGTAAGTGCAATTACACTGGCATAAGTGCATCTACTGTTACACCAGTGCAAGGTTACACAGGATTGCGCTGTTACAGAGATTAGAAGTCCTCGGGGTTTCCTGGAAAAGGCTCATGCAGTCAGGGTGGGGGATCCGCCCTGGTGCATACCATAAGGGGGTGCCAGTGTGCCAGTCCTTTTGAATGCTGGGTAGACCTGGCTTCCCATGGGTGATGGAAGCCAGGCCTACCTGCTGCTTCAAATTCCAGGTAGACCTGGCCTTCCACAGGGGATCTCAAGGCAGAGGCTTGAGACTCATGGCTTTGAGCAGTCGTGAGGTGGTGGGAGCAGTCTGCCCCAGGTTCCAGTGGCGCTAAGTAAGCCACTGCATGGAGCTGTACTGATTTGGTCTTCGGTGGGTCATCTGTTGCACCAACTTGAATCTTAGGACTCTGGGGATATCAGGAGCAGCAGTAGCACATCACCAGTTCAGTTGTTGCCCACACTATAGCTTTTATTTTGCACAAAAGCAAAGCAGAAAAATAGGTTGGGTAACCCTTTCCATATAATTAGAGACTGCATAGTAACATTCCCTACTGCCAATTCAATGCTTTAGCGCCAAAACAGAAGCACGAGATAAATCCTCACCCCACCCTGAATGTACAACATATTGCAAGAACTGTACTGATGTAACATTTTGGATTGTGCAAACATTCGGTCCTGAGTTGTCCTGCCTATGTTATTACCCTCATCTGTTTTGCAAATGTGTAGGGAGATTAGCAGAAGCTTCAGCCATCATGCTTTCCCCTTACATAGCTGTATCAAAAGGAAGAGACACCATCATACAGTATGTGAAGATCACATACAGGTACCTGCCTATTTTATAGTGTACACACGAGCTGTGGTTTCCAAATACATATACAGTACTGTACTGTGTATGTATACAGTAGTATGGACCTGTGGGCAGCCTTCACAGTGTGGATGTGCATAGGCTCCCCATTTATTCAGGAAGCAACTTGTATGAAACAGTCCTCAAAACCCATTATCTCATTAAAGAAATCCTCCCTTCCCCAAGTCAATTCACATGGCAAATAATAGCCCCTGCTCATTGTGTTTCAGAGTGAACAAAAATTTAAAATGGAGTTTTGTGTCTATAAACATGTGGTGGACATGTGCTGGGGAGCTGTGTCAAATTACAGATGTCCGGTTTGTGTCCATTTCACACCTCTTGGGTTGTCCCTTCAAACATCACGGTGTTAATTGGCCCACTTTGTAGTGAACAAGTAGCAAACTTGGATGCCATGTAAGCCTGAACCAGCTCCTACTTTCTGGAACAAACAGAATACTGTAGTGAAGTTACTTCTTCGTTGAAAATCAAATGAATCCGTATAAGGCTGTGTTCTGGGGTGGCCGTAAGCCAAACCACACACACACACCCTCAGTTCTGCTGCCCACACTCATCCTCATGCCAGCCAGCCCACTAGCTCACCCCCCCTCCTAAACAAGCATCGATCCACCTCACTGGCTTCTGTGACTGCCACGGGGAGAGGAACTTCTCCATTCTCAGCATCCTCTCCACTGCCACCTGGCCAATTTAGATCTAGTGGAGGAGGAGGCAGGGCAGGGGGGGCCGTTTCCCAAGTGCTCCCTGGAAGGGCCAGTGCCAAGAAGATAGACGTCTCTCTCTCTCTCTCTCTCTCTCTCTCTCTCTCACACACACACACACACACACACACACACACACACCATTTACCTAACAACCTTGTTCCTCAACCCAGATCACGTAAGGGCAAGTTATGATCACTCAATGGTGAGGGAAACGCACACTGCACATGCTCAGAGACACGCGTCATTGTTGTTACTTCAAATCTTCCTGGCACTCAGAGTCGGTTCTGAGGGTCTGAACTCTGACACAAACCAATCCCCGTGCATTCAAATGAGGCGGCAGAGATAGCGCGCGCGCCCACCCACGGAGCTTGGAGCGCGATCTCTCGGCAGTTTGTCCTTGCAAGAGAGAGCAGCAGCAGCCTTTTACATTCTCCGTTGTACGGGATGGGGCGGCAACGCGGTGGATCATCCACCGTGGATGGTGGTGGTGTGTGGGCCAGGTGGGGGTACTTTCCAGGCAGCAGGAAAGGGACGGTAAGTAGTTAGCCGCGCGGGAGCGGAAAAAATGCAGCACTGTACAGTACTTCTCTCAAACGGTTCCTCAGCCTACCCCCCCGCCCCCCCCACAAGTTTGCTGGGGCTCTTTGCTACGGCAGCGCCGTGTGGGGACAGCAAGCGCGCGCAGAGAGAGGGGGCGACGGCGAGGGCTCTCCGGCGGGGCATTAGCAGAGGAAGCGGCCAGGCGGCAGGATTGGAGAGCATCTGCCCTTCGTGGGCTCTTGCTCTCCCGCCCACTGCAGCCAGCAGGACTGATGGCTCGAGAGGTTACCTCGGTCTTTGCAGCTGCCGGTGGCTGGAGGGCTGAGCGGCTGCGACCAGCAGAAGTCCCAGAGCCAAGGAGCACGAGGCGGCCGGGATCATGATTTTCCCCTCAGCGGCAGCTGCTGAGCGACGGTGGCGCGGCGTTTGGTTGGGGCACATTTATAAAGCCGCTCGCAAGCGGGGCTGCCCCTGGAGGAGTTCCTCGTGAATATCCCATTTGTTCATCGGGCAAGGGGAGGGGAGAATAGGCTTCTTCGTCTTCCTCAGCCCGGAGGGAGCCACCCCCTTGGCCGCCTCCTTTTCATGGTGAGCAGAGCTGCCTCTTGAGGTGGGATGGCCGCCGAGCTGCGTGCGGCTTCTCAAGGACACCGAGGGAGAAAGGAAGCACTCGCCAGCGAGGACGTTTCCCTGGCTGGTTCTATTGCAACAGAGCTCTACCTCGAAGGCAGTGCCTAGGGTAGTACCGTCCAACGTTTCCTTCTCTAAGGCAAATAGCAAAGTACTGTCCATTGCGTCTGCAGGCAGTTTTGGTTTCCCTACTGGCAAGTACAGTACTGTACTATCCTATGCAGGGCTGGCCCATCCCTGAGGCCAACTGAAGCAGTAGCCTCAGGCAGCAGACTGACAAAGGGCACCCACTTTCATCCACCCAGAGGCGTCGCCAGGCGCCCCCGATGGGGGGCCACCACCCCGACGCCCTCCAATAAAACTGTCAAAATTTTTATTTTTGACAGTTTTGGGTTTTTTTTTTACCCAAATATTTTTGACAGTTTTGGGTTTTTTTTTTTTAAGGTGTTCGGTGATTTTAAGTGTTAAACTGGCATGTTAAAGTGTATGTGTGCTTTGCCGGTACTTAGCTTAAATATGGGGCGTTCCAGCTACGATCATCTTCCTGCGCCCGGGCACAGCTTCTCCCTGCGCCCGGGTGTGGACTCCGCAACGCCCCCAGCAGCGGTTTCCGGAGTTTGCGCATGCGCAGACCCACGGAGTTTCCAGGGACGTTCTGGGCATGCGCAAAGTTTGGAGGCAGTTTAACTGTGAATTTCAATTGCTAGGGCAACAGCAGGGGAACAGAGGGCTATTGATTTCATACGCTGGCAGCCCAATCCTGTGTAATTCTTGCACTGGTGTAACAGTAGATCCCCCGGTGCAAGAGCACTTTTGCCAGTGTAACTTGCCATATGCCGACGGATGCAGGACGGACACCGGCATAACCCCCCTTGAATGCCTCACATGCACAGTTCAGATTCGGATGCAGAACGGATGCTGGCGCAACTCTGCCAGTGCAGGGGGCATTCTGAAGCCCCAAGAATGCCCCCTGCGCCAGTGGAGTTGTGCGGGCGTCCGTTCCATGTCCGAACTGTGCATGTGAGGCGTCTGAAGGGAGTTATGCCTGTGTCCGTCCTGCGTCTGTCGGCATATGGCAAGATACACTGGCATAAGTGCTCTTGCACCGGGGGATCTACTGTTACACTGGTGCAAGAGTTGCACAGGATTGCGCCCTGCATATAGGCTCCTCAGAGGAACCTGGTTGGCCACTGTGGGAAACAAGATTAGCTGTTCCAGCAGTGACTGTTACGTTCTTAGTACAAGATGAAGTGTCTTTCTGATGTGGGACAATTGCAGTGTGCACTGCTCTAAACATGCACAAATGCAGAACTGAGCCCTTGTAGCCACACAAGAATATCTAAACGTCCGCACTGAATATTCAACGCCCCACTCCCTTTTTTGACCTACTACTATCTTAGGTGGTGATTTTTCATAACCTCTATTATATTCTGATTACAGTACTCCCCCCATATCCGCTGGGGATATTTTCCAGGCCCCTCCGTGGATACTTGAAGCCATGGATAAAAGCAAACCCCCCTTCCATGGTTTCCTGAGGGTCCCCCGCCCTGCCTCCCCTGCAGGCAGGCGTGAGCGCCCCCCCAGCTCTTGTTTTTCTTTCAGCAAGCTTTGTTTCTTCCTTAAAACAGAGAAGCAGCCTCCATTGCAGGCATGTAGAACAAGACTAAGTCCTAGAGAGGCTCTGCAAGGTTTCTGTTTAACCTTGCAGAGCCTCTCTAGGACTTAGTCTTGTTCTACTTGCCTGCAATAAGTAGCCAGAGGCTGCTTCTCCTGTTTGTTTAAGGAAGAAACGAAGCTTACTGGGAAAAAAGTAAAAGCCTGGGGGGGTCTCTGCGATCCGTGGATAACTGAAACCATGTATAGCGAATCAGTGGATATGGGGGCACTGGCGTCGCTGCAAGGGGCGGAGCTCTAAGTTCCGCCAAGGCTCCGACCCTCCATTACATCGGAGCACGAAGCGGCCCTGCCCCCTCGCCTTCAGAACCATTCAAGGCAGTGAAAGCACTTTTCACCACCATTCAAGGCGGTGAAAGTAATGGAGGGTCGGAGCCTCGGTGGAACTTGGAGCTCCGCCCCCTTGCAGCGACGCTAGTGTATGGGGGCCCACCTGTAATACTCTTCCAAGGTAAAAAAAATAGCATCCATATATCTTCAATACATTTCCCACAAGAATGAGCCACTACATCTGCATTTAATGTATGTGGTTAGTACAAAACACTCTATTGGGACCCACCTAGCTTTACAATATGCTCAAACATTTACCTCCCTATATTTATACAAGCTTGCAAACTGCAGGAGCTCAGCTGTTTGCAGGGTAATTAGCAGCTATCTTGCAAACTGCAGGAGCTCAGCTCTTTGCAGGGCAATTAGCAGCTATCTTGCAAACTGCAGGAGCTCAGCTCTTTGAAGGGCAATTAGCAGTATCTGATTTTTGAATAGCCTCAGGCCTTGTGGCAATTACTTATCTGATCTTTCTGTCCTCTGGGAACCACCAGAAATCAGGTCGTGACCCATCAGGAAGAGGCAACACTTCATTTTGTCAAACATTTTTGTTAGCTGTCCTAAATTGTTCTTATTGCATTGGTTGTGTGGAGCATTATTTTTATTAATGATGTTTATTATTTTGGAGATTGTCATTCACCTTGAACTTCCATTTTAACGGAAAGGCAATTTATACATTCTAAAAATAAACTTTAAAAAATAATTGAAGTAAACAACCTCCCCTTGGGTTCACTTTTATAGTCAGAGACACCTACGTTGTTACTAGTCCAAACCAGATAAAAATATGATTCATGCTTGCACTGGAACAGGCAGACCACTTGATGTGAAAGTACAGTTTGTGCTGATGCTTTTTTCAAGTTTATTATTATGCAAGGCAACTATACCTCTATAGTACAGTCGCTTCAGCCCTCCCATCTATCCTCTCAAAATTGATGGCTTTTAAAGGGTTTTTGTTTCATTCAAAATGTTAACAAATGTGTAGTACCGGAATTTAATACTTTCAAAATGGCAGTAGAGAAGAACCTGTCTCCACAACTCACCTTATGTACTGGCAGCAATAGTTCAGATGCAAAAGTTACAGGACTAAACTTTCCAGATAGAGAGAGATTTCCCTTTGGCCTGAAAAAAGGAATATGTTTTGAATCCCACTTGCAGGGGAGCAATGGCCAGAGAGAAGAGTATATATGTCCTTTACTTCTGCTTGTGGGCTTCCCAGAGGCAGCTGGTTGGCAACTGGGGGGAAACAGGATGCTGGACTTTGGACTGATCCAGAAACACTTTTCTTATGTTCTTAGGTTATGAAAAGGTAATTCTTTACTTTGTCAGCTAATCTGACCTTCAATGTATTTGACTTCTACAAAGATCCTTGTAAAGTTTAATTTTATACTACTGTGGATAAATTATTTGCTGTCAATCTAAGTAAATTAAAAGGCTGGCTGTTTGGTTTAATAATGTTTATGGTTCCTTTTATAATGATCATAAAAGGGGCTAAAATTACAGTGTTGGAAGAGGACATCCTCTGATTATCCACAAAACAAAACATAATCTGCATAGAGCACTTCAGAGCACAGGTTTTTCCACAGCCCAAGAAAGCAAACTTCTGCTGCGCTCTTGATGGGACCACCCTCACACAAGGGCATCTCTTAGCAGTACAGTATTTGAAAGAAACCAGGCTTTCTTTCTTGCCCATCAATATTGTAAGTTGTTGTCACAACTGTTGTCATACTTTTTGAAGGCTCTTTGGAGGCTGGCTGTGGTCCAGAAATGAGAGGCTTGCCTCCTGAAGAAGGTGAACTGTTGGAGGTGCTCAAGAGTTTGCACTGGTTTCTTTTAGACTTCTATGCTCAATTCACAGAGTTGATTCTGACCTACAAGCATCTAATAGCTTTGGGCCTACATATGTTAGAGACTCCCTCCTTTGTCCCATTATGGTGCGTAAGAGCAACTAAGAGCATTATGCTGAGACAGTGATATTATAAAAAAAAATACTGTATATTATATACTGCTTTTCAACAAAAAGTAGTCCCAAAGTAGTTTACATAACAAAATAAACCCTGCCCCCAAAGGGCTCACAATCTAAAACAAAGATGCAGAAGAGACACCAGCAACAGTCACTGGAAAACATGCCACACTGGGGTGAGAAGGGACAGTCGCTCTCCCCCACTAACAGCACAATCCTCACTAAGGATCCGGCTGGTGGGCCACCCACCAAATCCTGAGCCCAGACTGCCGTTGCACTGGCAGGCCGGAGGTCTACTTGGGGAAGGGTGTAAACCGGAGCCGGCCCGATAGGTCTCCTTGAATTTCTGCCAGCTAAATAGCTGGTGGAAGTTGGGAGTAGCCACCCGGCAGGGATGGGGATATGGCGGGCGCCATCCCCCTCCCTCACCCGCTGGACCGCCCACGCGGCTACCGGGGGAGCACTTACCTTCCTCCGGCAGCCGCATCCTTGGTCTGGCGACGGAGTGAGGGAGGCCGGCCTTGCGCTGGCCTCCTTTACTCCTGAGGCGTTGCGAATGTGCTTTACGGCAAGTTCCTGATGTCTTGGAACAGCGGAGCACTCGTGTTGTGAGCAGCCAGACCCCCCCCCATATACCGTATTGCCCCGAGTATAGGTCGCTCCTGATTATAAGTCGCACCCTTAAAGTTTGGTGCTATTAAAAAACTATAATTAAATCACTGGCATTAAATATATGCCAGTGATTTAAACAAACAGTGCAATCCTGTGCATGTCTACTCAGAAGCAAGTCCCACTGTTCTCAGTGGAGCTTACTCTCAGGAAAGTGTGCACAGGATTGCAGCCTAAACCTTCCTCGCCCACTCCAACATAGTGTGTGTGTGTTTTCCAAAGAACAAAAAGAAGCCCTACATATGAAAGACAGACAGAAGGGCAGGACAGAGAGAAATCAGAGAGAGAAGAAATCCTATGTAGGACAGAAGAAGCCCTACATAGAAATCAGAGAGACTGAAGGGCAGGACAAACGGAAATAATCGTTTCTTTCCAGATCAGCAACACAGTCAGTGTGTGTGTGTGTGTGTGTGTGTGTGTGTGAGAGAGAGAGAGAGAGAGAGAGAGAGAGAGAGAGAGATATGGGGGAAAAGAGAGGCTGAGTTGGTCGTTGAAAAACTGCCTGGAGGGAGACTTGCAGCCTGTCGGTGTTTTGGCTGCTTCAGTCTGGAAAGACGCAGATTGCCTCGATCAGAAGCCTGAACACTGCACGTGGAGCTGGAGAAATGCACGCAAGGGTTTATCCAGGGATGACCCCCTACCCCTAAATTCAGCTTGCCTTCTTTGTGTTTGGCGAGGAGGTGGGTGAAAGTAGCAGGAAACAGCGCGTGTGCTGGATGCACTGGAGGAGGAGAGAGAGAGAGAGCAGAGCGCTGTGCAGCCAAATCCGATGCATGCTTACTCAGAAGCAAGCAACGGGCTTCCTCCCAAGAAAGCGTGCATAAGATTGTGACCTGAAAGTCTCCTTTCCCGATCAACGTCTCTGGAGGTTGCTGGATTTGACAAGATTTGGGAGACTGGGAGACAGTTCCAAGTCAGCTGCACTGCAGCTTCTGCAAACTTTCTTTCTCCCCCTCTGCTTTCTCCCCCTCTGCTCCCTTCTCTCCAAGCCGGCTGTGGCTGCATGATAATCACCCCTGACCCAATAATCACTTCAATTAGCTGCTTCTTTGAAGATAACACGTCTCCTCTTAGCCTCCGCTTCTTCCAGCAATGTCTCTTTATTTTTGCAACACTGCGAGTATACGATGCACCCCTAGTCACTGGCGTCGCTGGAGGTGGGGCAGAAAGCTATGTTCTGCAGCTTTCCGCCCCACCGTTACTCTCCGCTATGAGGCGCCCCGCCCCCTCGTCATAGGAGCCCGTCAGCAGAGAGAAAGCAACGCGCAGGGACTCTTTATGCCAGGACTCTTTCTGCCAGCTAAATAGCTGGTGGAAGTCGGAGTAGCTACCCGGCAGGGATGGGGATATGGCGGGCACCATCCCCCTCCCTCACCCGCTGGACCGCCCACGCGTTGCTTTCTCTCCACTGACGGGCTCGTATGACGAGGGGGAGGGGTGCCTCGTACCGGAGAGTAATGGTGGGGTGGAAAGCTGCAGAACTTAGCTTTCCGCCCCCACCTCCAGCGACGCCAGTGCCCCTAGTTTAAAAAGTTAAATTAGGGTAAAAAAGTGCATTTTATACTCGGGGCAATACAGTATTTTTCCTTCGTAGAGTATCTTCCCCTGAGTCCCCTGCTTTTTACCTGATCCAAATCCGTCAAGAAACCACTGAGATACAAGCCTTTAAGTGTCTGGCTCAGTTGGGAGAGCTGCTGCCTTCAAAGCCCGAAGACCGGTGAACTTGATAAGTTCGAGACACGCCATTGGCAAAAAGCTGTGAAAGCCTCCAGGAAGAGAGATAAGAGCTTCCAGCTGCGTCGGTTGAGTGTGGGAGGTGCCAGCCAGCAGAATTGTCAGACTGTAAAAAGGATACCATCTGGAAAGTAGCTGTTCATGAAAGATTGGACATTTATATATATCTTGTAAAAAAACCCAAGGGGGGTTAGGACAGCCTGCCCATGTACACCACCTTGGATTAAAGTTGGAGGAGAAATCCAATGACCAAGAAAGGTGGTATATAAATACTGTATTATTATCATCATCATCATTATTAAACAAAACCGCATTAAAATTTGGACATTTTTCCGGCTTGCGCGCGCTTTAATTGGAGAAATGTGTTGCTAAGGACAAAAGTTCACTGGCGCATGCACGGCCCGAGCCTCCTGTTTACTCATAGAACGAAGTTGCAATTACAAAAGTTCTCCCTGGTCCAGATAATCTGAGATACACGCTAATATAATAGAAATGGGGACTTTTAAGGCTTATTACTGCGTTTCTGGCTATTCTTTTAATGTTATGTTTCTGGATTCTTTTCAAGAGTCATTGGGGCTTCACCACAGACTGGTTCTCACACGGAGGGGGCCTAATTCTCCTGCTGGGCAGGGGCTAAGGCACTGATCCTCCCTGCTAAGCAGAGAGAGTTCCTGGGGGGGGGGCAGTGTGACCCATCTGATGGCAGAAGGTGGGTTAGAGTCCCACCCCTTCTCTGGGACGCCCGGGAGGCTGGGAGACCCCTTCTTCAGCGGGGTACAGCAGGGCAGAAGCAAGTGTTAAGAGTCCCTTCCCGTTGGGATGGGCACACTGCAGGGAACTCTTTAGGGTGAAGCCATTTTAAAATGAACATAACTTTACACCATTTTGTTATACCTAAACCTCCGTGCTGTCTCTCAGATTGGTGCCATCTACCTTGGCAGCCTCTGGGGGGCAGGGAATAAGGAATGCCAGTGATTCAGTGACAAGCTTTGACTGTCAGCCACTTCCTTGATTAAAAACTAGCCTTTGTGTGTCCTCTTTTGCAAACTACACCATATCACCACAACTCTGGGATAATTTGTATATGGACATCCTTGTTACTGTAACCCAAATGCCTTACAATGGGCTATATTGTAACCCAAGGGCTGGCCCCTTTGTGTCAATTATTCTAATACTGTGTGTTTAAATTACTACTATTGTGTGAGCTGGTTTCACAAGCATTGTCATTTATAAAAACAGGAAATCCTTACTTTACCTCAGACATGCGGTCTGGGGGAATAATCCAATTATCTGAACCTTGCAACACTTGCAGGGCTAAAACCCCATTGGACCTCACGTACACAAAGCACCACACACCTCATTGGTTAACTAATAAAATCTTTCTCTTTATTGGCTAACTGTTTACAAATGTGGCTGTAGATTCTCATTGGCGGGAAGTTTGAATCCAACATCTCATTGGCTGTATTGACGGGTACTTTCTTGGATCCTTCTGTACATTGGTTCCCCTTTCTTATGTATTTCTTGAACAATACCCTCCATGGATCTAAATAGGCTTACCAGATCTCCAACCGGGACAGAGTGCTAGACCTTTAGGAGAAGGAATGTGGGCAGGTGTAGCTTGTTAATCCTTAGAGCACACTCCTAGGCATGTCTACTCAGAAGCAAGCTCCACTGAACACAATAGGGCTTGCTTCTGAGTAGACATGCCTAGGATTGGTCTCTAAGGATTAACAAGCTACACCTGCCCACATTCCTTCTCCTAAAGGTCTAGCACTCTGTCCCGGTTGGAGATCTGCTAAGCCTAGTTCTAAATGTAACTTTAAATGTATATATATTTCCTTGTATTTCTATGTACTTTACATATTTTGCTGCTGTCAATTTGTGTCCTTTGCTAAGAAAGTAAAGATCTTTCTTTTTCACCAGTATTGAGTCTGTTTTATCATCTTTTGAGCTCATTTTTGGCGCCTCTGCTTTTTGCAGAACTTTTTCTTATTTTGCTTCTCACAGCCTCGTGACTGATTGTCTACATCAATGAGCTGAAATCACTTGTACCCTTTGGGGTGCTTACAACACTCGCTCAGCCATTTTGAAGATCCGGTGGATTGCGCCCCAAATATATGAGGACACCACTTTAAAAGATGCCTCTTTGCCCAGTTAGCGGAGATAAGGAACTAGCTAATTTCACCCTTCTTAGACCTAATTTAACCATCAAATGAAACAAAGGCCACTTAGAGTCGAGTAGCACCTTAAAGACTCACCAATTTATTTCCATAAGCATAAGAATTCCTTTCAATGCAATCAAGGACATGCACCTAGCTTCTCCTTTTTTTTCCCCACTAGTGTTTTCTGGTGTTAACCCAGAAGCAGCTGCTGAAGTGTGGAGGCAGTATGGGGAAATGTTTCCAGATGGAGGAAACTTGGGGCCAAATCACATTAAAAAGCAGCTTTAAAACAGCTGTGAGGGGATCCCATTTTGACAGAAGTAAAGCTGCAGGACAGGTGTCTTTCCCCTAGTCTGGATCTCTTCCTGAAGCTGCTGTTCAACTCATAGCAGAAAAAAAGAAAAATACTGTACAGGAACAATATAGGTACCTGTATTTTTCCCCCACTATGAGGCTAACAACAGCTTCAGAAGAGCAATTTAGAATGCAAAAATGGCACAGGGAGATGAATGCCCAACCCTAGCATTGCTACTCTGATCAAATTTGGAGCCCCCGCCCCACCCCAGTTCCTTTTAGTAACAATTAAGAAGTCAGGAGATCCAGTGACAGATCTCCTGCATCACATCTGATTTAGCCTTGACAAATCAATAAAGCAACGTAAATGTAAAAAACGTAAAGTTTTTTAACCATCTGATTAGAATAATAAAATGTATATTATATGATGAAGTTTCCTGGTAAAAATGTTTGCTTTGAACTCTAAAAACAATTTGCTAACTTTGCTTCAATGACACCTTCAGAGAGCCTTAGCAGTTTTGGGAGCAAAATTTCAGTAGGAAAACAGCATGGAAGTAAAGAGCTAAACACTTCCAATATCTGTACTTCAGTGGTGTCAGATAGTAGCCACATCAGGCACCGGCCAAGATCCCAAGTCCAATGTGGCCATCTTCTCATGCCACATGGCCAGGCTCCCCCTTGAACCCTCAGCACCAGTGGCAGTGCCCAATACAGTAGGGCAGAGGTTCCCAACCTTTTGCCGCCATGTACCACCTTTGCAGGTCTCCGGCCCGCAGCATACCACCAGAAGTGGTAAGTGCCAATAACGTCATCGGCACTTACTTCCAGGTTCGTGTCCATGCTGGAGTGCAGAACATCGAGGTGAGGCACAAGGGTGGGCAGGAGGGCCCTTCTCTGTGCTTAGAAGCCTGTGCGCTTGAGCCCCCACTTTTTGGCTTTAGCATGGTGCCGCGGGGCCGTCATGGCGGCCACCATCTTGTCCACTGGCAGCCCGCGTACCACCAGCCTGTGGAATGCGTACCACTAGTGGTACACGTACCACAGGTTGGGAACCTCTGCAGTAGGGGACCCAGGGCAGGACTTTGCTCCAGGTCCCAGCAACCTGGCACCAGCACTGCAGTCCCAATCCTATCCGCACAGCCACATGATTCCTATTTCAATGAGAAAATAACCACACATCGGAACATGATGTGTTTAACTTCACACCTGGTTTGACCCCAAGAGAACAGAACTGGAGGGAATAGGCACAGCGCAGGAGTGAATTGTATGCAGTAACTGCATTAGTCAGGAATCACTGAATTGAAATAGCTAAATCTTGCAGGCTTCTAGCAAGTAAGAATGTCTAGTGATTAATATATGGCAATCTATTTTCCAAGACATAGGTGGAAAGCTATTATAGCATTGAGCCTGTTTGTGCTCTTTTAATAAGAGCAAAAGGATCATGGCAACTGCACAAATGAGCCTCTACCTTGGATCTGTTCTTGTTCCACCCCCCATCCTCTGACTACCCCCAGACTCACATGAGTGTGGATATAGGCCACAATTCAAGGGCATGCATAAGAGTACCTTGACTTTATTCAGATTACACAAATTTGGATGGAGCCACACAATCTCTCAACTTGATTGGCCAGATGTATAAAACTACTGCTGGGGTAGAAAATACTCATACCTGCTCCCAGAACAATCCTGAGGATACTTAAATCAAAGCATTTATGTGGTCTTTAAAATGCAGTTTTCCATTTACTGCTAAATGTAGAGGAATTAAAGAAGTACTGATTCTTCTAGTTAAAAAAAGGGAATAAAACTTTATACATTTTTGTGCTCTGTCCAGACTCTCTCTCTCTCATATATATATATATATATATATATATATATATATATATATATATATATATATATATATATATATATATATATATATATACACACACACACACACACACACACACACACACACACACACACACCCCGTATTGTCCCGAGTATAAGACGCACCTGATTATAAGACACACCCTTAAAGTTTGGTGCTATTAAATTTTTTTAATTAAATCACTGGCATTATTGCAACAGCCTGATTATAAGATGCACCCCTAGTTTAAAAACTTAAATTAGGAGAAAAAAGTGAGTCTTATACTCAGACCAATACGGTGTGTGTGTGTGTATATATATATATATATATATATATATATATATATATATATATATATATATATATATATATATATATATATATATATATATGACAACAAAATGGCTATTTAAGTGTTCTCATCCTTCACCATTTATTTTAAAAAGGTGTCCTTTCATCTGCAATGAACTCACACTACTGGTATATCTGAGACATGAAACAGGCATTTGCTCACTTAAATATAATTGGGGTAGGTTGAAAACAACAGTACCTGAACTAGACTGAGACACAGCAGGCCCTCCAATTTTCTAAGGCACTACATTGCTGAGACAATAGTGATAATGCGTTCCATGTGTGAGCAAATCAGATGGAATTCTTGGTCACACATTGAGGTCTTCGGTGGAACCATTAAGTCAGAGTCCTGGGCCTCAATGTTTGTGGAGGGGCAATGCAAGAATTCTTTTTGAAGTGAAATAACCTTGGGGGCAGGCGAGGATGGAAATATTGCTGTCATAAGCTGAAAAGCATTTATATATAAGGGAAACCAATATCATTCCTTCTTACTCTTTGCAAAAAAATAAAAGTGTGCTTGATGTTTGCATTGCATCAGTTTTTTGGAGAATGCCTGCAACTGTTTCTGGATGAGCAGCTACTGGAACTAACAATGTCATAGTAGACTATAGGCAGCCTGGCGCACTTAAATATAGCTTTAGATAGGCTTACCAGATCTCCAACCGGGACAGAGTGCTAGACCTTTAGGAGAAGGAATGTGGGCAGGTGTAGCTTGTTAAACCTTAGAGCACAATCCTAGGCATGTCTACTCAGAAGCAAGCCCCATTGTGTTCAGCCCCATTGTGTTCAGTTCTTTTTTTAAAAAAAGTTTGGCTGCCCTTTCGTTCCCACAAAATTAATTAATTAATTAATCGGGGGTGTCCCGGTTTCGAATTGGGAAAATATGGTAACCTTACTTTAAGGTAAACTAAAAAAGGCATTCTCAATTAATCATGCAACAGGCCTTTAAAAATGTTACAATGCAATCCTACACGTTTATTCATAAGTAGGCCGCACTGTGTTCAGCGGGCTTTACTCCCAGGTAAGTGTGCATAGGATTGCATCCGTAATGATTTTTAAGAGTAGTTATAAAGACTGCATAAGTTAGGCACCATCTTAGAAGAAAAGGTATTCCCCCTTCACTCTCACACCAAAGGAAACGCTTCTTGTAAGAAGATGCCAGCTGCAACGTATCCAGGCATTGTCTAAATGCCAATAAAGTATGCTTTTTTTCTTCAAAACAATGCCATATGCTGATTTATGCAGCTTCAATTGCTTATTAAAACTAATTTGATTAATCAACAATGATTTATTTAAATGGGTGCTGGTTTTTGGACATATACTATTCATTATTAGCTCCAGGGTTATACTGGTACGTGCTCATTATAACAATGATAGTACTCCCATGGTAGCATTGCACATAGTAGGCCTGCATTCACTTCTCAAATGGGATTATTTTATTGACATATGTTGTTCTGTTACTTTTTCCAGTATTCAGCTGAATACTGCATCAGCTTCCTTCCCAAGAACACTCATATGTTGTTTGCTTAGACTGTTATTGTCATTAAACTCCCATGACCATACCTGTTCAATGGGCAGAGCAATCCTGTGCTCCGCTGCGGCCAGGCTGCTGCTTGGCTGGAGGTACTGTATACTCGGGGAAGGGGACGCTCGTCCCCTTCCCTTAATGTAAATCCAGGCCTGGCCAATTGGCCTTCTCAGATTTCCACCAGCGAAATGGCTGGCGTAAGTAGGAGGAGACTGTGTAATGGCCCAGCCGCCCGGCGGGGACCGGGATACATCTGAGGCTGCCTCCCGGGCCGACTGGTCCTATGGGCACCCTGCCAATTCGCCCCATGCCCATTGGATCCTTACCTGGGTCCGGCGGTGGTCCTTCGGGCGCTCCATCGGTGGAGCATGTTTACAGCATGTTCACAATGGCTTCAGGTGGCGGAACACTTGTACCGCCACCCAACCTTTGAAGAAGATTGCGCTGTAAAGACAGGAAACTTACAATAATTCAGGCATTAATTGCTTCCACTATTGAACACACCTGCTCAAATACCTATTGAAAAAAGCAAATTCAAGATATGACTGTCGCGGAGCCCTCTACCTTTTAATGGATGCAGTGTTGATTCATGTTGTTTACATGATCTGTTGCACCTTGTCATTGGATCCTCTCACCACTTCTGTCTTAGAAAAGCATTCAGGGTATATATCTACTGTTGGGTTATTCAGGGGACAGCGAGGCTTTCCTTAGGAATGTGAGAGCATGGCCAATGATGTACAGGGGATTATCATCATGCCCACACCATCATGGCCCGCTATTTAATGGGGAAAATGGGGTTAAACCTGAATTAAAATTTGACTTGTAAAAAGGCTCCAAGTTTTGAGTCGAGTTTTTCGAGTCTTTTACAATCACCGAGTCAAGTCTGAGTCAAGTCATTGATGCGACTTGAGTTTGACTCGAGTCCAAGTCAATAGACTCAAGTCTATATTGGGATTGTGACTTCTGCCCCAGCTATGACTAGGAACTTGATCTGCCTTTCCTGGAACTTTATCCACAACCAGGTTCTGATTTGTACCCCTACCAGCTGGCCCCAGGGATGCTGATTGTTCCAAAACTCAACCTTGCCTGCTTTGCATCACATCCTTTTCTCCATCCCCTGGGCTTACAGCCAGCTTCTCTTTTTCAGCCTTGGCAGCTGAGGACCTAAAGCAGATCCTGGCATAGCAAGTACAAAATGAGAATGAAAAGGGGAGGAAGACCTCGCAGAAGAGATATGAACTAGCAAAGGGAAGTATAGGAGCTGGATTCTTCTCTGCCTAGTTGGTTGATTAGCAACATTAGTACATAAGGGGGGAGTGTGTAGTTTGTAAGGTGTCAGTCACACACAGTCAGCACACCTGACCCAAGCACACCTATCAAGAAATGAACTCATGCACCAAACTGGATGTGTGACACAGGTCTGTACCTGCAGTGGTTACTTATTTCCGCTTGCATGTTAAGGTCTTGTACTGTTTAAGATGCAAAGATTTTAAAAAACAAGGCATGGACTTGAAACAATGAAAGAAACTGATTTTCATACCAAGTCCTCATTATTCAGGAAGAAAAGCATTTTCCTATGACATGAAATGATACTGGCAGGGGGTAAACCAAATTGAAAACAAACCTATTTCACTACAATGTAAGGTTGGAATGCTAAACATAAAACCAGCCAGATTTTCACTCAAGTTTTATTAGGTTAAACAGAGTATTGTGCCTAAACTACTTGGCTGCGCACATATAGAAAAGTATTTCATGGGATTGCGACATGATCAACAAATGATGAGAAATGTAAACTCAATACGAAGTCTATCGAAGCAAATAGATCTCTCATATTGTGACATTTGGTTTTCTTTACAGGATTCTTTAAACTTTAATTACAGAAAGGCATAAATACAGAAGAATGAATTGCTTCATGATAGCACAGCATAATTTTCAGTTGTCTCTGTTTGGCTGGCTCTAGTACTTAACTATCCAAAAACTTCATTCACTATCTGGGCCAAGGGCTAAGTTTATAAGTTTATAGTTGATGTTGCCTGATTTCACTAGGGAAGCACTTGCCTAGAATTACTACAAAATGTAACATGAACCATACAGCTGCATAAAAGCAACAGAAGAGCAAATATCCAACTGAAACAACAAAAAGCTATAGTTTCATTTCTATCTCTAAAATCATTAATAGCCTGATACCAGATTAGTTAAGTATGCTGAAGCCAATCAGTTTAAAATCAAGCATTTTAACTGCTTTGTTAAATGTTAAAATTATTGTCTTTATTTATTTATTTAAAGAACGTTTATCCCGCCTTTCTCTCGATAAGGACAATCAAGGTGGCTTACAATTAAAACATGTTAAAATACATAATAAAATACAATACAATAAAAATAAGTAACAGCGCAATCCTATCCAACTTATGCCACCGATGTAACCAAGGGTGCAGCAAGAATGGGAGGCCCCAGAAAGGGGATTCAAATCCCCTTTGAATTCCCCTTTTGGAGGGGATTTGAATCCCCTTTCCATTCTGGGGCCTCCTGTTCTCACTGCACCCTTGGTTACATCGGTGGCATAAGTTGGATAGGATCCGACCCTTCGTGATCCCATGAACCATATCCTGCCAGGCCTTCCTGTCCTCCACTATCTTCCTGAGTTCGCTCATTTTCATGTTCGTTGCATCGGTGATGCTGTCTAACCATCTCATCCTTTGCCTTCCCCTTCTCCTTTTGCCTTCAATCTTTCCCAGCATCAGAGTCTTCTCCAGAGAGTCCTCTCTTCGCATTAGGTGGCCAAAATATTTGAGTTTCAGCCTCAGTACCTGTCCTTCCAGGGAACAGTCAGGGTTGATTTCATCTCCTAGCAGTCCAAGGGACTCTCAGGAGTCTTCTCCAGCACCACAGTTCGAAAGCGTCTATTCTTCGGTTACTGGTTACCAGCTGCTTAACCTCTGAAAGTAGAAAAAGGGCTCTGGAACAGATCTTAGCCATCAAGCAGGTTCAGTATGGGAAAATTGCCATATTAGTATTTTTCCAATTACTGAAAAATAGGCAGTTTGACATTAAAATTGTTCATGCCTATTTTTTCTGAGATTTTTTTCTAATTCCATACATCAAAAACTCTGAAAAGTAATCTCATAAGCAGAAACGCAATCTTACAGTGCAATCCTATCCAACTTACAACACCGGTGTAACCAGCGGTACAGTGAGAACAGGAAGCCCCAGAACGGAAAGGGGATTCAAATCCCCTCCGAAGGGGGATTCAGAGGGGATTTGAATTCCCTTTCTGTTCTGGGGCATCCCGTTCTTGCTGCACCGCTGGTTACACCAGCGGTGTAAGTTGGATAGGATTGCGCTGTTAGGGGCTTCCGGTTGGGAGGAATGGCTGGCTGACAGCTCTGTCGGTTGCTCTACACCGACAGAGCACGTCTGATGGACTTAATTGCTCTACCCCTGGATTAAAAGGGTGTGCGATGAGATAAACCACACATCTTCGGATCGCTCCCATTACTTTCTCGGAGAGCGTAGGCTTTTCGAGTTTGTTTTGGTTTGAGCGTGGAAGAGAGGATCAACACCGAGCTCAAAAAATCAGCCGGAACGTAAGCCAAGCCCTCTCCCGCTTATACTTTTGCTTTGCTTCTGCAAGTGGCAAGGAACTGCAGTAAGAATTGAAGAAACAAGCTAAGATAACAAGTTAACTTAAGAATAGAAGATTTGTTGTGAAAAGGATATAATTTGGAAGAAAGACAAGATACTACAGTGAAAATATTAATTGACAACATTAAGTAATTTGTTGGTACTTACGGAAGATTGAATTAGCGAAGAAACATTTGGGGGAGATATCTATTAACTGTTGTAACGAGAGAAAGAGACTTGTTTTGCTTTTGAATTGTTTGTTTGGAATTCCTGTGGTTTGAAAATAGAACAAACAATCCCTTCCGGTTTGAAGGTCACCATTGAAAAAATAATTATGTTGGTTGATATTTGCCGCCTGCACATATTTTAAGAAGTTGAGTCTTTATGGTTTTTGGTTTCTAAAGAGAAGGAAAAGAACTTGAATTGAACAAGTGAAAAAGTGCAATTTGATGAACTTATAAATATGGCTACAAGAAAAAGAGGCAATACATTAGAAAAAAAATCTCCTCCAAGGTCTCCTGGACAAGAAAAACCAGTGGAACAACTGGAAGAATGCTTCAAAAGATGGGAACTTAAAATTGATGCCAAATTTGATAAATTTGATGCCAAATTGGGAACGTTGCAGGAAGAAATTCAAAAGATGAAGGTAGAGATGACGCAGGAATTACGTCAGTTGGATGTTGCTGTAAAAGAAATGAAAGGTGGTTTTCAAGAGATAAATACCAAGATGAAAATACAAGAAGATAAAGTGAAGAATCTTGAAATGGAGAGCTGTAAGATTCAGGATATGCTGGCGTTGGCTGAACAAGAGAGAAAACAGAGTTTCTTACGGTTTCGTGCAATTCCAGAACAGCAAGCAGAAGATATAAGAGATAGAATGTTACACATTCTGTCAAAATTCCTACAAATAGATCGAGACGAAATAGATCTGGAGTTGGATAAGGCATATAGAATTAATACAAGATATGCAGCAGTTAAGAAAGTGCCAAGAGATAGCAACAAACAAGAGATAAAGTTCTACAGCAACATGCTAAATCGAGACTCAAGGTAGAAGGAGTGCACATTATTGTGCTAAAGGAGATTCCGCTGAGAATTTTGCAGAAAAGGAAAACTTACGCTTTCCTGGTTGAAGTGCTGAAGAAACAGAAGATTGTTTTTAGGTGGGGAAAATTAGAAGGTGTGATTTTTAAACTTCAGGGAAAAACCTACAGATTGGATACAATTCAGAAAGCAAAAGAATTCCTGGAAAGATTCAAGGATGGAAGAGAAGAAGAAGAAGATGATGATGGGATGGACGGTGCAGTGGCAAGCAGTGAACAGTAAAGATGGATTACAAATTTTTATCATGGAATATCAATGGAGCTAATGCTCCGCAAAAAAGAAAAAGAGTATTCCATTATTTGAAAAAATCAAGATGTGATTTGCCTTCAAGAAACCCATATAAAAAAGGGAGATACAAAATTTTTGATTCAGAAAAATTTGGGAGAAGAATTTTTGTCAACAAACATCAAGAAGAAGAATGGGGTGGTTTTATATAACCCCAAGCAAATTAGCAAAAATGTATGAGAAGGTGACGAATAGATGTTGGAAATGTAAAAACCAAGAAGGAACTTTTTACCATATGTGGTGGACATGCTCCCAAGCAAAGAAGTACTGGACTCAGATTCATAAACAGATTGAGTTGATTTTAAAGATTAAGATTCAAATGAAACCGGAAACTTTTTTGTTGGGTATGTGGGATGATCATGTAGGCGAAAAATTTCAAACTTTGTTTTTGTATATGATAGCTGCGGCAAGAATTTTATATGCACAATATTGGAAGAATTCGGAGATACCTTCGTTGGAAGATTGGTGGCTGAAAGTTTTGGATTATGCCGAAATGGACAAACTTACAATTTTAATTAAGGAAAAGTCAGTTAACCTTTTCGTGAATAATTGGAAACCATTTATAGATTTTTTAAGAGAGAGAGAGAGAGGAACGATGTGATGATATGTGGATTTAATGAATAGATTGTGGGTGTTATTTTGGCTAAGTTGGAAATTATATATAGAAAATAGTGAATAGTATGCTAGTAGGATGTGACGCTTTGTGCTTGCTATAATTTTATGAATTATGTATTGTTTTTATGTTATTATATCAATAAAATATAAATATACTAGGATTGCGCTGTTAGTTGTAGGTGTTATTTTGATTAAATTGATCTGAGAAAGGACTTACAAGGGTAGGTGGAGGGCAAGACAGGTGCAGTGCTTAGTGGTTAGCAACTGGTATCCATCTCCGCTTCACCTTTTTAACTGGGAATGAACTGGGAAATAGTAGTGTTAGTCTGGTGCTAGAAAAAACCCTGGCAAAGCCAGCCCATCCATGAAGCGAGTGATGTGGCTCGCATCAGTAGTGGGAGAGTGGCAGTTTCAGTTTCAGTTCCACCCCGAGTCTCCCTCCAGTGCTGCCTCCCTCCAGCCACTGTGTTTGGAGCCACAGTGAACTGCTTCCTGCTCACAAAAAATGAGTAGGAAGCGGATCAGCTACTTCTTAACCTTGCTCCTTCCTTGTTTGAAACTCCTGCTTCTTTTCTGTGTTGCGGGACCTCCTGTCCTATTTAAAGTTTGAGTTTTTAAGCACAAGAAAGCATAAAGGTAAAGGTGACCCCTGACAATTAAGTCCAGTTGTGTCTGCATAGTCCCTATCAATAAAACAAGAAGTCTTTCAACAAGGAAAAGAAACAGGACTCCTCCTGTGTAAGGAGAGAGGTGGTATTCTTCCACCTGGATTTTTGGGAGGGTCCGTGGGGCCGTGTGCATGCATGGGGTCAGTAGCGGTGGGTCAGGGGTTGGGCAGTGCCTGGACCCTGGGTGTGCCACTGAATGCCATAAAAGGTGATTCGGTTTCCTGAGCGGAAGTATGAACCAGAGGGCCTACTCAGGCTGGATGTGTTAGGAGTTTTTTCAGTGAAGTAAATTGAAGCTGGCCCAAATGAGGTTGCATGAGAGGAAAGCACAGATAATGGTTTCTTCTTGAACAATAGGATAACTAGGAAAGTGGCCTTTTGATACCCTGAGACCAAGCCATGTTGAACACAATGATCCAGTGCAGATTAGGAACCTGGAGAAAACTGGACATAGCTGATATTTTAAAATGATACTGAAAATGAATAGAACTCCATTAAGGGCAAATTGTGTCCAAAATGGGCCATGTGCTATAACTGGTCAACACAATATGGAATTTATAAACTCAAAATATTGGGAAAAGTCACACAAAAATGGAATGAAATGTGGTTAAGGAAAAGAGTAATAATGGAATACCCACAAAATGAAAAGGGATGCTTTTTCTTTTGACTTTCTCTTCCATTCTTTGGTAATTTTTATTTTTAAGGTTTACAGAGCAATCCTATGCATATCTATTCATAGGCTTACCATCTTCCCGGAAATGGCCGGGAAAGTCCCGGCAACGGCCCTTTGTCCCCCCGTCCCCCCCGAACTATGTTTTAATCCCGGCCCCAGCCTGCCGGCTGCATCGCGGCAGGCCGGAGCTCTTCTGAGACTCTCCGGAACAGCCCGAGTTCACTCGGGCTGTTCCGGAGAGCTCCCAGGCTCGTCGCGTATTTGCGCAACGCTGGGAGCTCTCCGGAACAGCCCGAGTGAACAGCCCGAGCATGTCCACCACATATGATAAAAAGTTCCTTCTTGCTTTTTACATTTCCAACAGCTATTCGTCACCTTCTCATACATTCTTGCTAATTTGCTTGGGGTTATGTACCATCTATACATCATTTTATACATATTTTCCTTAATATTAACATTTAACGTAAATTTCAACTGTTTTAACCATAATTGTTCCCATTGCTCCATTAAAATAACATGACCTACATTTTTCACCCATTGAATCATATATTCTTTAACCTGTTCTTCTTCCATCTCAAACTTCAAAAGCAATTTATACATTTTTGAGATTACCTAGTCTTCAGATTTTAACTGTACCTCCAGTATTGATTCTTCTTTTACAAATAAATCTATATGCCTTTTCATACACACACACACACACACACACACACACACACACACACACACACACACACACACACACCTATTTGCTACTGTATTTATTCTAAGACGCACGGTTTTTTCCAAATTTAGCCATTCAAAAAAGGGGGTGCGTCTTAGAATCGAAGGTGTGCAAATTCCACCCCCAAAACGCCACCTCCTTATCTACCAGGGTTTGTGGGGGGTTCGGAGAGGCCTGTGCGACCCTCTGCTGGCCTCCCCGATCTTCAGTTCGGTGAAAAACAGCGGGTTTCGGCCATTTCCAGTTTTTGCAAAAACCGGAAATGCCCGAAAATAGCCATTTATCACCGAACTGAAGATTGGGGAGGCCTGCAGAGGGTCGCACAGGCCTCCCTGAAGCTCCCCCAAGCCCCGGTAGCTCCCCCAAGCTCTGTCAAATCGGGTTGGCGAAATGGAGCGGCAGGCAAGCTGGGGAGAGTTTGAAGGAAGGAGGTGCGTCTTGCAATCGATGTGTTTTTTTTCCCCCTGCTAGTGTTCCTGAAATTAAGGTGCGCCTTAGAATTGATGGCACCTTAGACTCGAAGAAATATGGTATTTAACCAAGTAAACTGACTGTTAGAGGTTAGAGGTACCAGAACCTTCATGGGAATTATACCTCCCAAAGGTGCTGTGGTAAAAATCCCTGATTCCCCCCCCCCCCCCCGATTTTTTGTCTATTTTGCCTGTTTTGGACATTTGTATCACCTCAACATTCTGAAAGTGCTACTCAGTTATTCAAAGTTATTCAAAGACAGTAGGCATGTTTGTCCTGTTGTGTTGTGATTTACCGTTTGAGCATCTTCTTCACCATCTTACTGGTAAATAAGGACCTGGCTTTGAATTAGCTCATTGGACCATGAAAACCATGTGATTTCCAGGAGTAGCTGTTGGGCGGTGTCATGGAGCAGCAAAGCTCAGGTGACCCTGAAATATCCAATCCTTTGGGTATAGCCTGGTTAACACCCACTGAATACAATGAGATTCAGACCTGAGCAGTCCTGTATACGACTTTATGAAATATGTATTGTTTTTATGTTTTAATATATCAATAAAATATAAAAAAGAAAAAAACAAGTACATTTGGATTTTTTCTTCAAAAATAGAGAGTTCTCTTCGTATCATTTTATTAAGATATATGAAACTCTAATTTTTGGAGGGGATACAGGGGAGCTCAACTCTGCTCCTTTAGCTATTTATTCAATTGAGAGAAAAAACAGAGTAATAAAACACACAGACCTAGGTGTATTTGGTGTTGAATGTTGATGTGTTTTGCTGTTATGTACCGTTTGCTGATCATGAAATGGTTTAAGGTTTCTAGCAATTTGTGTCACATTGGTGAGAATGACAGATTGCAATGAAACTATAAGAAATGTTTTATTGAAGGTTATTGATTTTATTTAATTGATTGAAATTCAAAATTTAAGATTAGAAACAATGCAAATCTACTATTACAGATGATTAAAAGTATAGCTGTACAGTATTGGTATTTTCCATTGAACCAATGCAAAAAATAAGAAAAGGTGTCCCCATAAAACCACACAAAGGAAAACAGATTAGAAAAAAGAATAACCAAAAAATGAACGCATATATGTGTAGTTTGGCCCAAAGAAAGGCCTGTTTTAAGATTACAATATCATGGACTTTGCTCAGTTCCATCTGATTTCAGAAGTAGTACAAACAGGTTTCATATGTTCTACAATATCAGCTAAAAGGAATAGCGTGTTTCTGTACAGTTATATTTTTAATTAAAAAAGAAAAAGGAATCTTTCTTATGTGGGAAGAGGCCATTGTTTGTTTCCACATTTAATGCAAGACAGCAGTTGAAACATTTAGAAATTGCTCCTCGAACAACCCCAGTACATTCTTCTGATTTTGCTACAAAAATACATTTCCGATATACCATCAGATAATTTCAGATGTACAATATGTTTTGGTTTTGCTGTCAGAAATGCAGGAAAAGGTTACATTTACTCATATAGAACTGTAATCACCAAACAAAGGCTTCCTGATATATACTGTATATAAAAATAAGCGATGTTTGGGGTCCACATTACAAAGCAATGAAAGCATTGTTGTGAGATTGGAATTGTGAATGAGTATGGCAGTGAATGAGTATGGCAGTACAGCCAAGCCCTGAGACAATGTGTAACCAGTTTGCCTGAAATGGCTAAAGACAGTAACAAATATTAATGGCCGAAGAAACTCCTTCAATGAGAGCCTCCATCAGGGGAGGGGTAAAGTATAAGGTGATTCCTCCCTCTCTGTTAGTGAGTAAAACAAAGACAGTATGTGCTGGCACATTCTGGAAGAGGCAAAAGAGAGAGGGTGTTTGATCCAAATGAAACTGCAATGGAAGCTAAGATTAGCAACTGGCAGCTGAAGACATGCTTAAAAGATACACAAAGCTGATGCTTGCAGGAGTGTGCTACCTAATTTCATCCAAATACTCAAACCGGTATATTTGTGAACAAAGCAAATATTACCAGGACACCAAGTCCTCAGGAATCTCCCTTCCAAAGGCAACCATAAACTGGATAGTGCTGTACCCCTGGGAATGCAAAGAACTGGGGTGCAAGCATGTAACAGTATGTGTGAAAGGAAGAATTGCTTTAATGGAAAAAATCCAATCTGGAGGAGGAGATCAGAGACAGTTATGGAAGAAAAACACAATCTTCCACGTTGGTCCCACTTTTTAAAGGGGGGGGGAAGATTCTGTATTTTTTTCTTTATAGCAGTAGTTGTCAAATCTGTTTGTGCTTCTGCTAAAACTAAATGGAATTGACACAGGGGTGAAACCAAACAGTTATCGAGATCTATGTGTAGCATCTCAAAGGGCACTTTGGGCACTGTTCCAGATACTGAGCTTCAGATGTTGCTTCACGTGCACAACCCAAAGATGCTCACAGCTAGTTTCTCAGATTCAAGATTATAATTCCAGATACATTAACAGCTCAGTCCTATCCCCCACCATTGTATGCGATGCAGTTGTGCTGCTGGACCATGTACTGCATCCAATGGAGGGGGGGGGGCGATCAGAAGGCCAGAGGTAGGTAAAAAACTGTTTCACTTACTTCTGGGTAGACCTTCTGGCCAGCTATTAAATCCGAGGAGCAGGAGGGGCAGGCTAGAAAATTGGGGAGAAGATCTGGCGTGTGCCTTTGCGGCTGAGATCCACCCCCTCCAGCCCGCTACCTGCCCCCTGCCCTCACCATCCCCAACCCAAACCTCCCCCAGACTGCCCACGGCCCGTCCACAATCTACCCCCACCTGCAACTCACCTGGGCCAGTGGAGCAATCTCCACCATGGTTTCACTAAGTTGGGGCTGCAGGTTTTTCATGCAGTTAGCCAAAGTCCATGCAGGCCAGTTCAAAGTTGAGCCTAAAGGTCTTTATATCACCCTCAGGGCACACAGGGAGCATTTTGGAGTCTACAGGGACTGAGGTAGGAACAGGATGGAAGAGGCTTTTGCCAGATGTGCTTCATCACCGTGATATGTATCATGTAGGTTTCTCCTTCTCTAGAGCTAACCTTTTTGTCCCACTCCTTACTTTTGTTCTATCAGCCATTTCCCCTCTTCCTCAGTGGCTAGCTTCTGCTCCCCCCCCCCCACTTCAAGCTGTACACTCTCCGGTTCCTCAAGCTGTACACTCTCCAGTTCTCAAAAAAGAACTCAGATCATGACATATCAGACAGCAGAAAAGAAAGGAGAAGGCCACTTTAAACAACAAAGTGAGATCATGGCTAATTAAGGTAGCACCTCATCAATCAAGTGTCAGAAGGCACACACAGCTATTTAAGAGCAAGATTCTCAGGTCAGGCTAGGAGAGGACGACTGCTGCATTCTGCTGTTTTGCTTGTTTTCTCTTAGATGCTGGGAATACTACCCAGTGAAACGTCAGGCCAGTTTTAAACCTGTTCTTTTAATAAACGACCAGTGAACCTGGAAAATGTTATTTTTAACTCTAAAATCTCAGTTCCTGTTCAGCTTCCAGTATTTTCCCCTGCAACACGCCTCCATGCAAGCAGGTACATAAACTGTTCAGATGCCATGAGCCTCTCCCTACCAACACTGGAGCCACCCAGGCAAAGCAAGTCCTTCTAGATCAGAGCTTCTCAAACTGTGGGTCTCAACCAGACGTCACTAGGGTGCACACTCCCCAGGGCCGGGCGCGTGTCTCACCCTAGTGACCCCTCCCCCAACACACCCCCTTTACTAATCTTTGGCGCGGCCGTAGTCCGCGTAGCGATTTGGGGGGGCGCCCGACGGCCCGCCGCTCCGGCCGTCCGACGGGCACCCGCTCCGGGCGCCCACTCAATCGTTGTAGCCGGCTCAGGGACGTCTTCCCTGGCCGGCTGTCCTGGAAGGCCCGCTGCGCGAACGTTATTTATAACGTGTTTAGCGCATGCGCAGACCGTTCCTGAGGGAAAAGGGCAGCCCTTTTCCCTCAGGAACGGTCTGCGTATGCGCTAAACACATTATAAATAACGTTCGCGCGACGGGCCTTCCTCAGAAGGCCCGGGAGCGCAGGCCCGGGAGGACGGTCCGAGGCCTTCTCTCGGCCTCGGAGCCTCCCAGGTGATGCGCGGAGCCTCCCGGGTGACGTGCGCAGGGGAGGTGACGCATAACCCTTCTGCGTGCGTCACCCTGGGGCGCTCAGCCCCACGGGCCACGCTACAGTGACGCTTCTGGTCTCAACCCAATGCTGAGGTGGGTCGCCAGGAGCCAAATAGACGCAACCAAAGGCCACTTCTGTGTCGCGACTCACCTCTTTCAGCTGCTCCCAAGTTGCTCAGGCCTAGGATGGCCTCCGGAGGCCTCAGGCCTCCAGAAATGACTTCCGAGTCACTTCTGGTTTCACCGACTCAAATTCTGGTTGCGTCGGGAGGCCTTTCTGAGGCCCGCGGAGGCCATTCTGGACCCGACATGGGAGGAGCTGCAAGAGGTGGAGCAGCAGAAGATGAGGTGGGTTGTGTCCCCGTCAATTTTGAGAGCCGCTGCTCTAGATGACTGAGGTCACTCATTATGGGACCAGGAGTTGGGTTCTTTCAAGCTCTGGCTCTTGGAGTTGCTGCTACCTCTAATGCAGTCTTTCTGCCTCACAAGACCATACACAGAGTGCTGCCCTTCTCTCATGACCTAGCTCCACTTTCCCATTGATTCTGAGAGAGATAAAATAAACAAAAGGCTGCTTTCTTTTGACTCCAGCCACCTACATGCCAAACCTTACTCTTTGTGTCTTTGGGAAGAAAAATGCAGAAGTCAAAAGGGGGAAAAAAGAAAAAAATGATCTGCCAAAGTTCAACTCAGAGTAGTTGCTGGGGTAACATATCCCACTGCTATGTCTGCAGGTAAGGGAAGGCAGAGGACAAAATGGGTGGAATGCCTAATGGTTAGTGATTGTACCCTTCTCCCTAGCTCTTCAGTTCACTCTTCTTACTGGGTAGATTGGAAATGAACTGGGGAAAGGTAGTTGCTGCCACCACCCAAAACTAGAAACCCAGACAGAAAGAGACTGCTTTTGCAACCACCCCCCTCTCTCAGGTTAACAGAGAACCCTCAAATCTAGGGGTATGTGTCCCCTTAAAACTAGTCAGTAGCAAAATGTGATAGACTGAGATACAAGGTAACCTTCTTCCTTCTGAATGAAGGAGACCAGGCAGATAAAACTGTAAAAATACAGGAAGTTTATTAAAAAGCTGGCGAATCTGAAGAATGGATGGGAAAATGTAAGGGATGAAAGTGAGAAAATGATCAATTAGCAACGTTAGAGAAAGGGGAGGATGGTTGGCAAAGGATGGCAAGAAGATTAAAAGACAAAATGAAACAAAAGCCCTGATGCAACATTTCAGGGTACTTTCCCCCCAACCTATTTACTTACATATTCCAGGGTCCTGGTCATGACACTCACACGTGCAGCAAGGCGAGCCCTGCATTAGATGCTTCTGACATCAGATCTGGCCAAATCACAAAGGAAAACTCAGTGTGTGGGCTGTTGGTGGACAGACAGATCTCTAGCTGGGTGGATGTTTTGCTTGATGGCCTTCATTTCACAACGATGCCGGCAGTAATAATAATATTTATCACAGGGTACCTCATCAAGTGCTTTATAGATTTTTTATTTTTCCAACCATCTAGCAAGAAAGGTTAGTCAGGGCGATAAAGATTTTCCCCAAGTCATCCAGTGAGCTTCTATGGATAAGCAGGCATCTGAATCCACGCTTAACCTACCACCTGACACATGGCAGCACACAGAACATTGGGTGGTAATTTCAACCCACAGGCAGTGGACTGTCAGGTGCAATTTCCGTTATTTAAACATTTCTGTTAGAAACAAAATAAAAATTGAAAATTAAAAAGCTGCTCTCCATGTGTCTAAAGGAATGACTCATAAACACCCACAGCAGCTTCAGAGAATTCAGGTTTGGTGCGATAAACCCTTTGTATTACTTTCAAAGCTTTATTTTTAGGAATATAAATTTAGCATGCTTTACTTCAGAGCTTTCATTGCAGCCTCCTCCCCAGTTCCATCTTAGAGTGGTATTCACTAACTTCTTGGAATTAGCACTGCACCTCCCTCACTGCAATTCACCTCCCTCACTGCAGTTTTGTATGCTTACTTGGAAATAAGTCCTACTGCAATCAACAGACTTGCCATCTAAGTATTAACAGTATTTATATACCGCTTTTCAACAAAAAGTTCACAAAGCGGTTTACAGACAAAATCATATGTAGCAGCATATGTAACACTGGTGTTTACATGGTAAAAGGTATACACACTGGTGTACAGTATATACCATGTAACCAAAAACTCCTTCCATGAGTGGAAACCCCTTCCATTCACAAAGAAAAATCTTGGGATCCAGCTCATTTTTGCTTACATGGTGAAGACATCAGATCAACTCGTTTTAAGCAAGACATGCAAGGTTTCTGTGGCAGAATACTCTTTGCGGCTGATTCACACCCAGTTTTTCTTCTCAGTCATCCAAGCTAAAGTTTCCTCCTGACCCAAATGCTTTTCATTTTCATTTATCATCAGCTATGATGAAATTAAAACAGCTGTTCTGACAAGCATTACTTTCCTGCCAGACTTTCATAATGCTGTTCATTTCAGCTCCCACCCTTTGAGTTCCTTAGGGAAATCCAACATCATTCATAAAGCAAATTACTCCGACAGCCAAACACCACAGAGTGACCCAGCAAAGTTCTTGGGTTTGACCAAGCAAATCTGTGTGCAGCAACAGGGATATCACCTCATGAGGCTGGACACAGCACTGTTTAGCAGTGCTATCCTCACCACAAAAGCATGCAGAGGCCTGGGACCTAGTTGCATTTGGTGCAGTAGCGCCATCTCTTGACTGTGCTTTGTAGAGCAGTCATTGACCTTGAGAAACCCAGGAGCAGGAATAGTGCCAATGATTGCCTCACAGCTCAGCTCCTTGACCTTCCAGCATAGTATACCACTGACTGCACTAAACTGAGTGGCCATCTGACTCCCCCTAGTGGTTGTTTTAAGACACCTCCTACTGTTCTCATCTAGCCCTGAAGCTCTCCTCTAAAAGGATGTTAAACATACCGTACTCATGCTTTTATAACTCCCCCCCCCTTGGTATGTGTGTGCACTTTAAATGAGGCATTCTGCACTGCAGGAGATTTTTTTTTCCAAACACTGAGAAAGAGACCTATATTTAATGGCATTTTTAATACAATAAAAAGTCTCCTCTTTTTTTTACATTTGGGGTAAAGAAAATGATGGCATCTGAAGAATAGACACCAGTACAGGGTTGGCAAAAGTAAAAGCTCACTTGCATTTCTAGGAAGGAGGAACAAATGCAGGTGGAATAATGGTTATGCGCTGAATAATAAATCAGCAACCAGGTATGAGAGAAACTTGGACATCTTTATTACTAAGCACATGTGCTGACTGCTCTCACGGGACTCTTGTCCTAAAGACATGAGGAGCAGTGCTAAGCTCTGTGTTACAAGGCTTCTTATAGCCAACAGAAACAACTTTCAGAAGGCAGGCAGTTTAAAAAAGCAAATCCAATTCTTATTGGTTACAGAAATACAGGAACATACGTAATAGACAAGTTACATATCTTATTGGTCATTCTCTGACAGCTGAGGTTTGACGTACATATTTCTTGGAATTTCTTATGATGCTTGTTTGTTCTGTTCACTGCTGTTCAGTTATCTTTATCGGCAAAAGGAGTAGAGCCGACCCAAAGTTCCACTCCACACATGCTGGCTTCTCCAGCTCCCCCCTGCCAGCATGTTATCTGAAGAAGGCCAACTTGTGTACGTCATAATTCTACTGCAAGGGTGGGGAACCTATTTGCGGTGGAGGGCCATTTTCCCATGGGGAAAATTTGCTGCGGGACGGCCATTAGGCCGGCCGCAAATTTTGCCCCCCCCCCGCAAATTTGACCCCCCCAGTGAATTTACCGCTCTCCGAACCCCCACCCACCGCTCTCCGAACCCCAACACACCGCTCTCCGAACCCCCACCCACCGACCGCTCTCCTTACCTCAGGCTCCTCGGCTCCGGGCCGCCGCCGCCGCCGCCTTCTCGCGCCTCCTCCTTTTGAAAGCAGCCTTCTTGTACATGTGCAGATCGCCGCTGAGGCCGAGGGAGGGAGGATCAGAACAACTGCAGTTACAGTACTAGGCAGTAAACCCCATGAGCTTCTTATTCCTCCTTCACGACCAGGGGTGGCATGTGACCCCGTGCTGCCTGAATCCTCTCAAATGCCCCCCTCTGCGTATGCACTACCCATGGATGGGGGGTGAGCAGGTGAATGAGCAGGCACACCCCTGTACCCCCTTCCCTTTCCTTACGAACAGTGCAGGGTAGAGCCTCCCTGCTCTGTGCTGCTTCTCTTTGAAATGGAGCAAGGGATGCTGGGAATGCAGCATCCCTTGCTTCTGCTCAGGGCAAACAGAAGCAGCACACACAGAGAGAAGCTGCATTCCTCAGTCTTTGTAAGTAAAAGGAAGGGGTTGGGCTCCTTCCCTGTCCCTTACTTGTTCCTGCTTACCTGGTACTTTGTGAGCTCCAGGTAGGCAGGGAGAGGTGGAGCCATGGCAGCTCCCCCCACCACTTTCTAGCAGCACTGGAAGGAGAAGGGGGCTGCCACTGCTGCAAACCTCTTCAGACTTGCTCCCAGCAAGAGGACTAGAGCATTCAGTGGAGCAGCCCTTGGGGACATAAGAACATAAGAAGAGCCCTGCTGGATCAGGCCAAAGGCCCATCTAGTCCAGCTTCCTTTATCACACAGTGGCCCCACCAGATGCCTCAGGGAGCACACAGACAACAAGATAACCTGTTTCCTGTTGTCACTCCCTTGCACCTGGCACAGAGAAAACCCACTTCTAAAACCAGGAGGTTGCTTATGGCTTGTATCCTGTGATGGTCTTTTCCTCCATGAATCTGTCCAAACCCCTTTTAAAGGCATCTAGGCCAGGTGCCATCACCACACCCTGTGGCAAGGAGTTCCACAGATGAATTACACGCTGGGTAAAAAGAAATATTTCAGATGGGACAGATGGGCTGGGGGCTTGCAGTCCATTTGCCTCCCTCCCAAGGTGCCATCCATGCCACCGCTTAAAGTTGCTTCATGGCAAGGCTGACCCTGCTCACACCCCTGCTGTAAGTTCTTTCCACAGATTTTGCCAACACCAACAACACTTGACTGCTCTTGTTCTGCATTTTCATCCACACCTACTCTTTTCTACCTCCTGTCCTGGCACCAACAGCTCTGGTTTTTTTGGTCTAGATTCTAGTTTCAACATGGATTCTTCACTTTCTCTAAACTGCCTGCATACGATTCCTGTCCTGCCTTCAACTTGGTCTTCGATTTCACAGCCTTTCTGCCCCTGCATTCTGTACTTATCTGATCTTCAGCTGATCCCTTTGAACTGGCCTTCAGAGTTCGGTGTCCCCCTTCAGCCCTGGTTCATAACCTACTTGCTGTCCTGACAATTTTAATGTTGCTTAATTCTTGGCTCAAGGGGTCCATATCAAGCTTTGACAAAAGGGCACCTTATAAACTTACAATAAATATTTGCAGTTTCTGTATTCAGTCTCAGGTTTCTCTTAGAAGAGAAGCCATAATCACATGTACACACTTTCCTGTTTCCTGTGCTGTGTCTCCTGCCAGCCAGAGCCTTGCTAGTTATCTCTTTTGGAATGCATTTCTGATCCAAGCTCTCATGACAATATGTCAGATATATTTATGTCTCCTTCCTTGGGATACTTGGTGACCCATAATGCCTTCATCTCTGTCCTTCTGTGGTTTGCACTCCTACCAGACAAACTTCTATTGTGAGGAATGCATGTTGCAGTTTGCATTATCCACCCTGCATACATTTTGCAAACTTCATTTTTTTTACTCAGAAGAAATTTTTAATGTGTTGCATACCTTACCCAGTACCTGCTGATGTCTAGATCATTCTGGTATTTGTCCACTTCTTTTTTTTGAACTTTGCCAGCCCATACTACTGGCTGGTTCCATTTTGATGATGAAAGAAAAGTTCAACTGCATTTTTCATAGGCATAATATTATACTAGTAAGTACACCGATGGTAATTAAAGATACTTCTACCAAATATCAAGTAGGAAATAATCTGCTGCTTAGAAAACCTTAAACACACTTAAAAACAAGCATCTGAATACAAAGAACTGTATATACCGGTACTTTTTACAGCACTGCTTTTTAGGGGTCGGCTCCATTTAAACAAAGATATCTTTTTTAAAACCTGTTTTAATTTTGTAATTCATGAATTGAGAGCAACATGGTAATGCTGATTAATTAAGGTTTGGAGACATGGTTTGCAGTAATAGAGATCATAACATTCGTTTTTCCATGTACATGGTTTGAAATATGAATTTGCAAGAAAGCTACTGCATTTCCCCTAACATTGTGTATGTTCAGCATGAATGCTGTATTTAAACTTAAAAAAAGCCATGTCACTCTTCTTTATGTGCTCACATATATTATGGAATTCTAATACCAGTATCTCTGAATTTGTGCAATACAGTTCAAAACGTTTTTTAAAAACTTAAAAACTAGAGACCATGGGTGGCATCTAGAGTAAAGCCAGAGCTACACCGCACGCGTTTGCGTTCCGTATGTGTCTGGTGTCCCGCCCCCTGGTCAAACAACAGGCTCTGATTGGCTGAACGAAACGCGAATGCGGGCAAAGTCTATCTGGACACGACTTTGCTGGCGTTCGCGTTTCGTTCAGCCAATCAGAGCCTGTTGTTTGACCTGGGGGCGGGACACCAGACGCATACGGAACGCAAATGTGTGCGGTGTAGCTCCAGTTTTAAGCTTTCATAAACAAGGATGGGTGTTCCTCCATTCTCTGAGGGATATTGTGTTCACAATGTGCACTTCTCTGTTCATGGAAGTGTTACTCTGGATGCTACCCTGTTGCTTAAAAAACCCAACACTTAAGTGAAAAGTAACATACATAGTTGGATACTGAGTATATATCATATGGTTCAATTCCTACAAAAGGTAGACTACTAATTGTTTTAAAGGATGCTTAAAAAGCCTCAATACTTTTAAGTGCAAACATTATTGCTTAGCACCAGTACATTAAATCGTAAAGAGTGTCCATATGAAACTCAGTAAAAGCATGAATGTTTCATTTTGATCAGATTAGACTGTGAGTGGAAACTACATCAGATCAAGATAGGTTTAGTATTACAGACTTCTGTTCTGATTGACTCTTAGCTACAGTGCGTATTAGGTCACACTGAAAGTAATGGAAACCACATCTGCTATACTATGAGAAAGTTCCACCTGTATTCTTCAGCCTTGCTCCGCTGTGTCACTGTTTGCAACTGGTTGTACTGCACAATCCCTATTTTGACTGTGCCAATCTCCAAATGGACAACAAAGCAACCAGTGACAGGAATGTTAGCACCAATCTTCTAGGCTAGGTGGTACCTCTTGCACGAGTTATATTCCCCCTCCCACTTCCTGTTTCCCCAGTGCTACTATCACTGGGTGGGGGAAGTTGCCATATGGACACTGCATTATAGCCCAAACCTACATGCAGTGCTGTATCATTAAATACTCTTAACAAATAATAATGTTTACTTGTAGTAAGTTCCACTGTGTTCAGTGCGGTTCTCATTCAGGAAATGGTGCATAACACTGCAGCCTAACAATGTAATCCTATGCATGTCTACTCAGAAGTAAGTTCCATGAGTTAAAATGAGACTGACAGCCCAACCCTACCTAACTCCCCCGGTGCCAATACAGCAGTGTCAATGGGGCAAATGCTGCATTCCGAAGGGGAGTTTTGGTCCCGGAAGCTTTCTTGCCCCGGGGTAACCCTAAACTGCCCTGATGTGTGTAATCAGATCTGCACCAGCTATTTTGCTGGTGCAAGTCTGAGTGGACCCAGGTTGGGGGATTGAGGGTGGGAAGGGGGATAGGATATCGGCAGAGCTGCTGCCGCCAATACCGCCACATCGACAACCCTCCCCACCTGTCTCCACCCCGTTCCTCCCCCTCCCCTCCCTGTTCTTCCCACCTTTTGCCCAACACCCTCCCCCCCTGCTGACTTACCAGTGCTGGGGCTTCTCTGGTGGGCACTGGAGCATGGCGGCCCAGCTGCACAGAATGGCAGGTTGCATTTTGAGACCACCGTAAAGCACACTGCACCGCCAGAACATGTGTTCTCGTGATGCAGAGGCCCAACAAGATTGGGCCCTGACTCTCAGGTAAGTGTGCATAGAATTGCAGCTTTAATTTCTGAAATTTCCCCACAACCTTTTATAGCCAACTACATTATAAGTATGCTGTTCTCAGGCTAGGTTAAGTGTATTCAAAATGGATAGCAAAACTTGTACTCCAGTCACACCTTCTGTAAGCACAATAAGCAAGCACATGTCAGTCTAGCCATCCATCCTTCCATCCAGGCACACGTTCAGAGACTATCATCGTTCCAAAGGGCAATTCGCAGAACAAGACATGGGATAAACTTGCTTGCAACACAGGACTCTTTAACAGCTCTTGAATACATTGTTGAGACCAGAATGTTTCCAAACTGGGACGTTTTTCTTTGTAACATATATAAACTAAACGAACAGCAACCTTGATGTGTGTAAAACTCAAATTGTGCTTTCCTAAGCACAGGGCATCATCAGTATATTATATGTAAAGGGTTAGCTTACCATGTGGTATTGCTACACATGGAGACAAAGGGGAGCAAGCCCTTATCAATATTCTTGAGGAAACATTCAGATTCTCCAGAGGAAAACATCGTTCTCTAAACTGGAAGTTTTATGGTCTACTTTCCTTACTATTGCAAGTTCCCCCCCCCTCCATTTCATAATCTTCCATTACACACCACAGTACTGTACACACTTGCACCAATAAATACGTAACATTCTACTTAGAAGAATATGCCTGTGGCAAAAACAAAAAACTAGTATACATACAGTACTGCGAGAAGCGCCCTTAGGATCACAAAAAGTTTTGTTTAGTGATGATCCTCATGCTGCAGACAGAAGATAAGATGACTTCTCTCCAGACTACACAGATGGGTGTTATGTACTGGACATTCTGGAGATTCTGGTTGTCTGATGTATATCACAACTTTTCTATATCATCATTATCATCCCCACCACCACCTGCTTGCATTAACAACAAGCTATTACCTCCACCCACACAGAATTCTGTTTTGTTCATTGTGGAACCACATATTAACTCTAGCTACATATGGCCAAATGTACAACTCCCAACTGAGCTTTCATCACCATGACGTTTCATGTGTACATCCTAGGTGAAGATCTCATAAGCACAGGTAATCCAATGATTATTGTTGTTGTTACATGATTTAAATTAACATTGCATTAATAAAAACACCATCATCACCTTCAGTGAAACAATTGTTACTTCTTTAAAAGAGCACAGTGCAAGATGACAAAACTAATTTACCACACATTCGCTTGTGTGACAGCTGCCTGTGAAGAGATGGCCTGTGAACCCTTTTGGAGACTGGGAAACAAAACAGAATTCGAAGAGGACGAAAGATAAAACATTAATGAAGAATAGTTTGTGAAACAAATACCCTTTACGGCTCGAGACCAGGATATTTGAGGGACCGCCTTCTTCCTTATAATCCAATCCGTCCTCTGAGGTAATCGGGGGGGGGGGAATCCTGTTAACCGTGCCACCTTTGACGGAGGTGAGGGGGATGGCGGCAAGAAATGGGGCCTTCTCGGTGGTGGCACCCCAATTATGGAATTCCCTCCCCCTGGAATTAAGAATGGCTCCCTCTTTAGATACCTTTCAGCGGGGCCTCAAGACATTTTTATTTAGGTTGGCATTCGATTGCTGACATGGTGGGCTGGCTTTTTAATAAATTGTAATTGTAAGGTGACCCACCAGTGTGCGTTTGTTTTAATTACCATGTTTTTAATTGTTTTGTATTATATATTTTAACATGTTTTTAATCTTGTAAGCCACCTTGATTGTCCTGTCAGGACAAAGGCGGGGTAAAAATTATTTTAAATAAATAAACCCGTGAAAACTGCCCTCCAATACTCTTTACTGGAGAGACTGCTGAAATGAAAGAAGGAAACATAAGAATGGGAACAGGCCCATAGCTCTGTGGCAGAGCAGCAGCTTTGCATGCAGAAGGTCCCAAGTTCAATTCTCAGCATCTCAAGGTGGGGCTAGGACCCCTCTCTGAAATGCTGGAGAGCCACTGCCAGTCAGTGTAGTAGTAGACAATACTAAGTTAGATGGATGAATGGTCTGACCCACTCAGGGCAAGGCAGCTTCAGAAGAACTGCTCTTCTGGAGCAGGCTAGTTATTTTTAAATAGTGAAGTGAGAGAACAGCTTTTTTGCCAGCACTAAGACCCCACCTAAGTCTTGACTCCGTGATGTTGAACCAGTGCTCTCTGCAGTCTGTGTGAAGGCGGGGTATGTGTGTCTATTTCAGCGGGTTCTTAATGTAAATACTGTAAACCACAGCAACCATGGCTGATATTAAGAAAGAAGAGTTTACTTGTGTTATGGCAGCTTAAGGCAAATCACAGGATTAGGGTGTAAATACACTGAAATACAGTATATATCGTTCATCCTCTTTGCAAAAGCTGAATCAATGAAGATCTAGAAACATGGAAGAAAAAAGAGAATGTGTCAGAATATATCTGGAAGGGTCAGCTTCCAAATGTCAGAACTCATCTGCTCTTTAAATGTGCTTTGTGTGTAGGAATACCTCTGGTGATTGCAAGGAGATGCAGTGAGTCTCCTGACATAGACCTGTGGAAAGCAAACAGCATTAGCCAAGTCTAGAAGGGAATACTAATGTTTCCAATGACTGGCAGGTTGGGGAGTCGCTCCAAAGTAAACACAAATCAAAATAAGATTCCTATCAGTTTTCAAAAGGAGGGGAAAGCCTTCAATGTAAGGGACAATTGGGAGCAAAACTGATTGAAATGAGGTATTACGCTTTCCCAAAAACAATGAAATTATGTTATGGAAAACTCTGCAAAACAGGATATTCTTCCAGTATTACCATCTGGTGAGGAAATCAGTTCTCATGTTGGTTCACAGATTGCAGCAACTGCTAGCTGCCAGGACCCAGTGAATCACTATGGGCAAAAGCTCTGGGGTAAGGCACCCAAGCCCTGATGTTGTGATCAGCAGGATTTACTATCTCCCAGTCTCATGGGAGATGAGGAGGAAGTTTCTGACACTGGGCACGCCCTGTAGCCTTAATCACCACCACCACCACAGTACCTTGCTCTAATGCTAAACCAATTACAGTACAGTATATAAATGATGACAAGCTGCTAACTATGGCTTGTATTATAACTACACAGTAGAAGAATCAGCTAAGCTGAGCTATGGCAGGGGCTCCTTTTCTATGAGAGTTCAAGTTTAAAATTTACAGGCTGCCTTTCTTCTCCAATAAAGGGGTCATCAAGGCAGCCTACAATTTCAGTAAAATCCCTTCCACTGATACCATCCCTTGAAACCTAAACATTGCAGTTTTTTCCCCATAATTCTGAAAAGTGCAATTTGTTCTTTGTCTTTCTTTCTTCCTTCGTGCTGAAAAATACAATAAAAATGTCTGCATGGACATTTGACTGAATCACTACTATTGTGCAGTGGTGAAACAAGGGTGGAGCGAAGGCAAGTAGTTGTGCAAGACTCCGTTACACTGGAGTCAGCGGCCCCTCCCCCTTGCTGTTGGAGCCATTCTGGCAGCAAAGGCAACACGCAGGACGCTCCCCTGTTGCTGCTGGAATGGCTCCAACAGCAAGGGGGAGGGGCCGCTGACTCCAGTGTAACGGAGTCTTGCACAACTACTTGCCTTCGCTCCACCCTTGTTACGCCTCTGCTATTGTGCACACCATAGCAGGAGAATATGATGAGGGAAAATGAGCCAGTAATTCCAGTTCATAAATAAAATCAACATGTACGTATGTACATACCCTTTCTAAAAACTGCTTTCGGAAACAATTTTATTTAGAGCTCTATTTTTCCCCCTTATACAACACAACAAAAGCAAAAACCAAACCATAATCCAAAAGCCCAAAACCAAACAATGTACAGTACTATTTGTACAGTGTAATCAGCAACCAAGACTTTAAAAAGCACATCTTTCAAAAAGCAAACACAAATGAAAATCAAAATCAAAACCCATGCTCTGTTTTGTTTAGTTTCATGCACAGAACATTAAGACTGAGATGAGCAGTTGCTCAATACATTAGCAGATAGATACAGTACAAAGATATTCCTAAGATCACTCTACAGCCTTTGTGCATTTCCATGCAACAACTCCTAATGACAGCAGCAAACCCTGAAGTATTCACTCCTGGTGCGATGCATACTAGGGTTCCTTGACCAATGGATCTTCGCCTTCACTGGCAGTGGGACACTGTTGTCATCATCAGATCAGGAAATGGTCCCATGGAAACAAACAGACACTGGGAGGGTACAGATAATCTCTCCTCATTCCTCTCAGAAGTGGAACAGAAGAGAAGACAAGGGAGGGGAATAAAGAGAGGCTGAAAGATGACTAGAGAAGAAAGACTTCTTTGTAGCAGTCATCACAGGAGATCTGGAAGATTTCATGGCACACTTTCATTAAGGCGCCTGAAGGTATTATGACATCATCATTTCATGTTAATTTTACCCTTCCCTCAAGGAGCTTGGGGTGGTGCCAATACTTGGTCTCCCAAATTTTCCTCACAATAACCCTGTGAAGTAGGTTAGGCTAAGAGGTGGTGACTAGAACAAAGTCATACAGTTCACTTCATGGCTGAATGGGGATTGTATCTAATTCCCTCTGCTTCTAGTCCAACACTTTAAGCACTACGCTACACTGGCTCTCAATATGAACAAAAGTCTCCAACTCACTTTTCCAGCCCAAACAGGAGAGATAAACCCTCTTTGGGCCAGGATTGAGGGACACCCTTTCTCTGTTCTTTTGTGCCAACCTGCTAACAGGAAAATGAAAGGAACGCATATAAAGGTATAAAGCACATACAGTATGGATATGTGCTTTATACCTTATATGCATTCCTTTCATTTGCCTGTTAGTAGATTGGCAAATGAAACCTGCCTGGATGACAGACATCAAAGAAGTGGTTGCTAGGGCAGTCAGTGGCTGCTTTTGAACCCACCTTGCACATTACTTGGATGTGCTAACAGTGGTTGTGCAAGAAACCTGCACATCCTCTGTCCACATATCCAGGTACCACATGTCAGGGTCACATCTCTCCTAAGGGGAGAGCTCCTATGGGCGTGAGCTGGAGCACATGCACCTCCTGGAAAGGAAGATACATATTGCATGCTATCTCAAACTTTGTCATAGCATTGTTTCTACAAGGTAAATACTGAATTCAAGCCTTCTCCCACCAAGTCCTCAGGTAACAGCCCACGCAAGCATTCTGTTTCTAGCCTACTATTCTCCCTAAAGTGAGACTGTCTATGTGCAGCAAGGAGATGGTGACATATGGGTGCTTCTAAAGAAGTGATTTGCCATGTACATTCTGAGGTGGTACAGTTTCATGGTAAGAATGCCATCAGGATGGCTGCAGGTTTGAATTAGCTGTAAGGATCAAGTCTTCAGGAAGGAAGAAAAATAAAGACCACCTTGCGAGAGTAGGAATTGTTGTGCACAAACTGGGAAGGGGCGATTGCAATTAATGCCTCCCCCAGCAACCTCTCTTGTGTTTTTAGGCAGCTCTGCCGCAAACTCTAAGAATGAGCATTTGAAGAATGAGTACATTTGTATGCACTCCAGTAGCTCTGTCATTTTAACATGTCACAACTTGTGCAAGTCCCATTGGGAAGTTCCATTCATTTTATTGGGACTTGAAGAAGAGCAATTCCCAGTGGACTGTTATGACAACAGTACAGAAAAGAGCTCTGCATCTTTTCTCTTTTAAAAAAAATCAAGTATGATACTTAAAGGCACACTGTTGGCACCTTAGAAATTAATGGATAACAATAATTATGTAACACCCAAGTATGAAATCACGTAACTTTAAAATATCCTTAAAACTCAAGCTTTGTTTGACACCTGACCAACCAGTTGGATTTAGGAACTAGATGAGTGTGAGAACACTTCTGATACATGCCAGATCTCAACAAAACTTTACAGGCCAGTGGAAGTTCATGAGAATCACCAGGCTTAAATCCATTTTTTTTTAATTTTTTTGGTTTAATTTGGTTGTAGTGCACACCGCCCATCAAAACCCTTTGGGTCTTAACACCACCTTTTGAAAAAGCTTCCAGAAACACCTACTCAACTATACCACTTGTTCTTACCATTCAGCAAAGTTATATAAAAAGGAGGACCACATGGGGTTGGGAAATGGATGAAGTCTCTGAATTCTAGGAAGAGACCATAGCTCAGTGGAAGAGCATCTGCTTTGCATGAAAAAAGCTCGCATGTTCAGGTAGGGCAGAGAAAAATTCCCATCTGAAACCCTGGAAAGCCACTGCCAAGTAGTACGGACAATATTGAGCTACATGGATCAATAGTCTGACTGAATATATAGCAGTTTCCTGTGCTCCTAATTACTTTCTCTGAAGCAGCATTGCTTGGAGTGAATGTGCTTTCAGACCTGTAGTCATACATTTTTTTTAAATGACTAACAGCATACGCCTACGCTTGTCTACTCTGAAGTAAGTTCCCACTGAATTCAACTGACTTGACTTACTCTCAAGTCAGTGTGTGTAGCATTGCAACATTGTTGCAATGTCACGCACACTTAATAGTGAGTAAATCCCAGTGAAATCAATGGGACTTGCATCTAAACAAACATGTATAGGCTTTAGTAGAAGAAAGACATAGGCTTTTGCTGCACATCAGGGTTAGTTTGTCATTCTCAAAATTCTGTGGTGCGGATTACGTGACCATTGACAAGAATGAGCTGCAATCCAGGCCACAGGTCTATTTGGAACCGCAGTGCAGCCTCGTTGCCACAGGTGAGAGTATTCTTACCACCTCCACTGCCAAAGAGCAGGTTCATGGTTTATCACATGCCTCTGACTCAACTCTGCAAATCCATATTTTATGAAGGAACATTCCTATCTTAGTGTTTCTCCATTTTGCTGCAAAACCGTTGTTGTTTACAGAGCCATCCCAGCAATGAGGTAAGGTGAGTTGGGTTGTCTCAGACTGCAGATGGGTGTACCATCAGCCACTTCTGTGGCTGCCTCATGCAGCCCTCATTCCCCCCCCACCTCTTCCTCTTCGCTCTAGCGGAAGAAAGGGGTCAGAATAAAGGAGAAGCATTGCCCCAGTTCCACCTCTCCTGGCTTCCTTGTTCCAGCCCTGCTTTGTTGCTCTATTTTTAAAACACAGAGAGGCAAAGCGAGGAAGAGGAAACAAATAAATTGGGCAAGATCCATGGCAGGTGGATGGGGGGGCAGAAGATCTGTGGTAGCAGATCTAGCCCCTGATCGGAAAGAGACAGTCACTGTCACACTGATCCTCTAAACTGAAGTGGAGAAGGTAAGATGATAGAGGCAAGGGGGGGGGGGAAAGCAACAATTTCAGGGGTGCTTCAGTCACCATTTCCCCTTGGGCCAGGCCTAGACCTCAATAAGACAAAGATAATTTTTAAATCTTGAGAACAGTGGCTGAACCACATCTGGATGAAGTCAAGGGCTTATGTCAGTGTTTCCCAAACTTTTTCTACCTACAGCTCCCTTGACCATTGGCGACGGCTCCACATTACATTATGCTGATGCCTGCCAATTGGCATTGCACTATTTTCTGAGAGGATTCCGTGGCATTCTGCGGCTCCCCTGGCTAGTTTCCGCAGCTCTCCTGGAAGCCATGTCTCCCAGTTTGGGAAGCACTGGCTTACGCTCAAGTCCTAATGTTTCTGACTATTCAGGAATACATGCTTCTGTTAACACCTGCGGACAACAAGCTACTAGAAGTTAATGACATTCTTTGTGCCAATGTTCAATTTGTTACCCATTCTACGTTCATTCTGTGTTCTTTTCAAAAGTGCTTTGCAAACACTAGTTAATAAGAACATAAGAAGAGCCCTGCTGGATCAGGCCAAAAGCCCATCTAGTCCAGCTTCCTGTATCACACAGTGGCCCCACCAGATGCCTCAGGGAGCACAAGACAACAAGATAACCTGTTTCCCGTTGACACTCCCTTGCACCTGGCACAGAGAAAACCCACTTCTAAAACCAGGAGGTTGCTTTATGGCTTGTAACCTGTGATGGTCTTTTCCTCCATGAATCTGTCTAAACCCCTTTTAAAGGCATCTAGGCCAGGTGCCATCACCACATCCTGTGGTAAGGAGTTCCACAGATGAATTACACGCTGGGTAAAGAAATATTTTCTTTTGTCTGTTCTAACTCTCCCTCCACTCAATTTTAGTGCATGTCCCCTGGTTCTGGTGTTGTGCGAAGAATTTCCCTCTATCCACTCTCTCCATCCCATGCATAATTTTATACGTCTCAATCATGTCCCCCCTCAGGCGCCTTTTTTCTAGGCTGAAAAGCCCCAGACGCTGTAGCCTTTCCTCATAAGGGAGGTGCTCCAGCCCACGAATCATTCTGGTCGCTCTTTTCTGCACCTTTTCCAATTCAACTATATCCTTTTTGAGGTGTGGTGACCAGAACTGGACACAATACTCCAGATGTGGCCTTACCATCGATTTGTACAAAGGCAGAATGATATTGGCCGTTTTATTCTCAATCCCTTTTTTAATGATCCCGAGCATGGAATTGGCCTTCTTCACAGCCGCCGCATACTGGGTCGACACTTTCATCGACCTGTCCACCAGCACCCCAAGATCTCTCTCTTCATCCGTCATAGACAACTCAGAACCCATTAGCGTATATGTGAAATTTTGGTTTCTTGCCCCAATGTGCATCACTTTGCACTTACTTACATTGAAGCGCATCTGCCATTTTGCTGCCCATTCTCCCAGTTTGGAGAGATCCTTCTGGAGCTCTTCACAATCCCTGCTGGTCTTCACCACCCGGAAAAGTTTAGTGTCATCTGCAAACTTGGCCACCTCACTGCCTATCCCCGACTCCAGATCATTTATGAATAAGTTGAAAAGCACCGGTCCCAAGACCGATCCTTGGGGCACACCGCTTTTCACCTCTCGCCATTGTGAAAATTTCCCATTGACTCCCACTCGCTGTTTCCTGGTCTGCAACCAGTTCCTAATCCACAAGAGGACCTGCCCTCTCATTCCCTGACTGTGGAGTTTTCTCAGGAGCCTTTTGTGAGGGACTGTGTCAAACGCCTTCTGGAAATCCAGATATATAATATCCACAGGTTCGCTCGCATCCACATGCCTGTTGACCTTTTCCAAAAATTCTAACAGGTTTGTGAGGCAAGACTTCCCCTTGCAGAAGCCATGCTGACTCTCCTTCAGCAGAGCTTGTTCTTCTATGTATTTTAAGATTTTATCCTTAATGAGACTTTCCACCATCTTTCCTGGAACAGATGTTAGGCTGACCGGCCTGTAGTTTCCCGGGTCCCCCCTCCTTCCTTTTTTAAAGATTGGTGTGACATTAGCTATCCTCCAATCCTCTGGCACAGTGGCCGTTTTAAGGGACAAGTTGCATATTTTGGTCAAGAGGTCAGCAACTTCATTCTTGAGTTCCTTCAGAACTCTTGGGTGGATGCCATCCGGGCCTGGTGATTTATTGATCTTTATTTTGTCAATTAAGTCTGAGACATCTTCTCTTTTAACCTCTATTTGACTTAATTCTTTAGTCAGGGGAGGCCGTTCCGGCAGCGGTATTTGCCCAAGGTCTTCTGCCTTGAAGACAGATGCAAAGAACTCATTTAATTTCTCTGCAGTCTCCAAGTCCCCTTTTATCACCCCTTTCTCTCCCTCACCATCCAGCGGACCAACCGTTTCCCTGGCAGGTTTCCTGCTTCTAACATATTTGAAGAAGCTTTTATTATTCCCTTTTATGTTGCCTGCCATATGTTCCTCAAAGTCTTTCTTGGCCTCCTGTATCATCTTTTTACATTTCTTTTGCCACAGTTTGTGCTCCTGTTTATTTTCCTCATTAGGGCAAGACTTCCATTTATGGAAGGAAGCTTCCTTGCCTTTTATAGCCTCCTTAACTGTGCTTGTTAGCCATGCCGGCACCCTCCTGGACTTGGTCGAGCCCTTCCTCCTTTGTGGGATACACTCCCGCTGGGCCTCTATGACTGTTGTTTTAAACAGCCTCCACGCACTCTGGAGCGATTGAACTCTTTTTACCTTCCCTTTCAGCTTTTTTTTAACTAGTCTCCTCATTTTGGGGAAGTCTGCCCTTCGGAAATCAAGGGTTTTTGTGTCAGATTTGCTCGGCGCTCTCCCTCCGACATGCATGGCGAAACAGATCGCAGCATGGTCACTGTTCCCCAACGGTTCGGTAACATTTACCTCCCTGACCAGATCTTGAGTGCCACACAATATCAAATCCAGAGTCACCTGTCCTCTGGTCGGTTCCGTGACAAGCTGCTCTAAGGCACAGTCATTTAACATATCCAGAAATCCAGTCTCTCTTTCATGACCTGAGCATGAATTGACCCAGTCAATGTGAGGATAATTTAAGTCCCCTTCATCTGCAACATTTTTCAATGAGGTAGGTAAGCAGAGACTCCCCACTCTACAGATGGGAATACTGAGACGAGGAGGATCAAACATATACCTGGTACAATTCTGTTCAGTTCTACATGCAGTCAAAGAAACTTAACTCCAAATAAAAGAATGATCTAACCAAAATTAAGCAGTACCAAGTATCATTTATTTCAATAAGGGCATATGTTTAGAAATCGATGGACTTAAAGCACCTAACTTTTGCTGGATTGTACCCTAAAAGCATGATACAGTCTCAACTTGAGAGCAGCACCCAAAAGCTCAGTATAGTCCTATTGTTCACCTCCACCCTATCTATGTGCACCTAAGTAGCAGTGTAATTTGCACTGAATAAAAGGGAGGAGCTGGATGGAAATATGGAAGAGATGCACAGACCTCCCTTCCTCTGTAGCAGCCCACTGCACTGCCTATGCATAGGCAGAGTAGGGGAAAAACATAGCTCTACTGAGTTGATAGGAATCCTTCATGAGTGGGCTCTGCATCCAGGGTTGGAATAGATCTGATACCAAGTGTTTAAGATCGAGGTATTAATGAAATGCTCTTCAAATGTCCGAATAACTTGTCTATGACTATCCCAACCAACTACTAGCAGCTAAGCTACAAAAAGAATTCAACTGAATTCCTTCAGGGAGAAAGGTGGGATTGTTGCGAAATGACTTTTAAAATGAAAACTGTTTATTGCCATGAGGCTTTTTGAGATCCTGTGAGCTGTGACTTTGGATGAACATGTGCCAGACTGGACTGTATTATGACACAATGCGAGGGTCCTGCCGCTTGTGTTCCTGCTTCTTATCCCGTATGTGAACCGCATTCGTTGTATATTCTGGCCGGCTATGAAAGTTTTAGATCCTGTTTAAACATCTATTGGTTGTCAAATATGTTGCCATACTTGACAACCAATCAAGTATGGGGGTGGGATTGGCATGGAATCCTCTTCCATGACGAACTCTAGCCAAGTAGATTTTGACATCTAGTCAGTATTTATTTACTCTAGGTTACATATTAAGCAGTGGACAATTTTAAACAATAAAATATTGACAAACATGTAAATGAGCAACAGCTACCCATTCACCCGTGCCTTTCTTAAGAAAGGTGGCAAGTCTAGACATATTATAGAAAGTCTCAAGGAATAAACTACAATGTGTCCAGTACTCAAAATCCTGCCAAGATCTGTCCCCTCCAACCAGGGCCGGTGCTATCATTAGGCCAACTAGGCAGCTGCCTAGGGCACAGACCTCAGAGGGGTGCAGTACTGACCTTTGAGGGCCACAGTTTTATACAGATTCGATTTTAACCCATGTAAAAGATGCAACTGACAATTTATATATATTTTTATTTTAAGATAAATACCACAACAGTGCTATGGAATATAATTAATTATAAAGTCTTCTGAAAAAATCTCTCTCAGCCTCGCCTAGGGGGTGCAAAATAGCCTGGCACCGGCCCTGCCTCCAACTCTACTTAAAGGCAGACCTTGCAAGTGCCTTTGGATAAATGGAATCTTCCCCTTAATTCTTGCGATCCCGGAGTTAATTCTTGCTCACAGATCATTGGAAAAAATTCTGTTACTGACTTCCAAAAACAAAACTGGGCTTCCATACTGCAACTGTTTTGTCATTCTGTTTATATCTACAAACTAACCATCAAGCAGCAAACTATGCTGGGATCACTACACGTATGCCTTTCAACACACTAAAAACAAACATTCAAATACTTGCATCCTAGGAATCCTGCAGAGAAAAAGTAGCAGTTGCCATTACAAGTACTGAGTGCTTAAAAAGTACTAAATTAAAAAAGCTAATCTAACTGGATCCATTCGCCCTCTGATGAATCCAATTAATCACACAGTTAGACTGCAATGAGCTATCATAGATGAAACAGATTTAGCAAAGAGCAGTGATGTTTTGACTATGACTGGGAGGCTGAGCAAAAATCTGTAGGTATGGAAGTGGAAGAATAAGGAAATGGCTGTAAGGACAGCTAGCACCAAATCAGCCCCAGAAGCTGAGAGAGAGAGAGAGAGAGAACGAACATCATGTCGTCTAAATATCAAATGTATTTTTACAGTTTGCCATGGCCTTTCTGACATTGCTTTGCAAGATGCCCCTTGTTGTTATGCTTTCAAAAACAAATCCTCATTATGCAATTTTCTTTATAGGCTCTCTTTGCATCTAGTTGGACCCTTGAGCTTTCTTGTAGGATTGAGAGCAGTAACTCCTTGTCTTTTTGGTTTTCTTGTGCATTTCCTAATTGCTGACGGGATGCTCTTACAGCATCTCCTGAAGACACCTTTCAAATACATAATTTATTTTGAAAGCTGCTGGGTGAGTCATTTTGGGCAAACCATTAAAACAATTACATTGATCTTGCTGCATTACATCCAAACAACAACATTTACCTACTGTCTGATCCAGTCTAACAGTGCGCTGATGCCTTGGCTCCGGGAGTCGCAAACGTGCCATAAAGCATGTTTGCGACACCCGGAATGTAGGCTGCACCACTGCCGCCACTCTGCCATCAAGTCCAGCACCCTGCACCATGGAGCAGGTAGGTTCTGCATCAGGCAGCATGGGGGCTGGGGGAGGGTGGAGAGAGGGGCAGATCGAGCCTGGGAGGGGGTGGGGTTGGCATCTTCATCAAACACCATATCCTATCCTCCTCCTCAGGCCTCCAGTCCCAACATGGGCTTCTCGGGTTAGCGCCACCGAATTAGGTGGCACTGACCCGAGTAGCCCCATAGCAGAGGCTGGGGCATTCCTCAACGTAAGGGGATGGGGTAAGGAAAACCCCAGCCCGCTCCTCTGCAGTACTGGATACTGCGTGGGCCTGGTGCCCTCAATGCACCAGTGCTGGGTAGGATTGTGCTGTAAATGATACGAATGCCATCTGTACTTTTTCACAACAGTAGGTCATAGGGGAATTGAGGTGAACTGAGGTGGAACAGGGAGGAAATTTCATGTGGTAATGGAACTAAATGAACCTCAGCATCACTTGAATTATCTACTCACCACAAGGTTAATGTCTATTTCAGACCAGGTCTAGCTCATTGTGTGTATACCCAGAATATGGAAAGAATAAGATATGGCTGAGCTGCTCCACATTTGGGGATCCTTTTCAAACCAAAAGAAGATTCAACTCAATCCTCCAAAGTTAGGCTAAAAAGCAGCCTGTGCCAGCAGAATTTCCTGAGATTTATTTGATCCTCAGTTACACTGGCCAGTGACACAATGATTTCATCCCCTCCCCAAATTGTCCTGTATTATAGGAGCAAATATTGATTCATAACCATTACAGCAGTGGTTCTCAAACTTTTTAGCACCGGGACCCACTTTTTAAAATGACACTCTATCGGGACCCACCTAGCTATACAAGACTTTAAAAAAAGTGATCTAGAAATAAATATATTTATTTACAAGTAAAGAGCTCAGCTGCTTGCAGGGTAATTAGCAGCTATCATGCAAACTGCAGGAGCTCAGCTCTTTGAAGGGCAATTAGCCGCCTTGGGCTTTTGCCTTGGCATAGGAAAAGGTAGGATATTAATTTGTTTTAATAAATAAATAAATAACTAAATAAATAAAATAAGTAGCTATCCGATTTTTGAACAGCCTCGGCTTGTGGCAATTACTTATCTGATCTTTCCATCACCTGTGACCCACCAGAAATCAGTTCGCGACCCACCAAGTGGGTCCCGACCCACAGTTTGAGAAACACTGCATTAGAGGAATCTCACAGCAAGGCAAGCAACACTACTGGAATTACTTTCTTAATATCAAGATGAAAGCTGAAAACCATGCCACCTGAGCATCCTGCAGCCAAGTAAATATTAGTGGGCCACAATTTACAAATTCTTTTTGTCAATACTAAGAATGTTAATTCTTTAAAAAGAATGTGTCGAACTATTATACAGTATGTTGAACATTATGGACTCAATCCAGCTCACTGCGATTGCAATGTCCATGTGCAGAGAGTTCACTATATAAGGCATGAGTGTCCTGTCCACCCCCTTCCTCAGGGTATATATGCAGGCACATTATGGCGAGTGGGAAACTTGCATGCACCTCCCATATCCCTACCTAGCCTTCCACCCATTGCAAGTCTCTTGACTTAGTGGAGGGGGGAGAGAGCAGGACAGGGATAAGAAAGTGATCTCCCATATCTCACAATAGTTCAGCAGATTGAGCGCTTGTGCATATATGTGGCATGGAAGCAGGGGAGAGAGAGAATTAGGACTATGTTACTCATGAGTGGTGTAACCTTGGTAGACTAGAATCTAGTCACTAGATCAAAGTCGTATAAAGCCTAAACTACATGAAATTGGGAACTCCAAGGATGATGTTGCTTTCTACTACAGAGAAACAGCTAAATCAAACTATATTAATGAGAGAGAATAAAATATAATATTTTCCGCTGTCCCAATCACTAAAGAAGATTCCTAGAAGCAAACGTCAAGGAGTACCAGCTTCCATGTGAAAAGTGATCCACCTGTCAAGTCCAGTAATCCACTTGATTCCAGTTTCTTCCTACTTTTATGACATTACAGTGATTGCAGAGTCAAGTTTACAGCTGAGTTGAGTGTGTTGCAGGTAACATCACATTGCAAACGCTCAGGGGTTTTTTTTGTTTGTTTGTTTTTTGAGGTATAAGCCAACATTATGGATTCCATTTCCACAAGTCCCTCAGTAACGAAAGTGTATTTGATCCCCTGAATGTTCAAAATAATAGTTTCTATGACAACTCCAAACCCCTGACAACTGTCTATATAAACAATTGCTAGAGAAAGGACTAGGCTTTAAAATACTCTTGTTTAGTACAGAGGAAACCTAGACAGTTCAGATTTTTCCTCTTTGTTCCATTAAGAATGTTTGAAGGACTGCAGACTACTGGCAGGGCGCTTTGAAAACATAGTGCCAGAGGAACAAAATGGGGATACACTTCATATGAAAGTTAAGCTTTCTCTTATAAATACACATTTCACCAGTCAGGTTCACTGCAGGCATAATGCTGAACCACAGTGAGGACTAACTAGGGTTAAGTAACTAGGCACAAAGTATGGTTAAGATCCCAGATATGCACTGAAACCATTAAGACCCAATTGTCACCTTGCAAGCTGAGAGGCTGGAGAAGGAGGGAAACTGCTTTAACCATGGCTTGCTTGGTACTGGTGTAACACTTAACCATTGTCTGTGCAGCCCATGGTTTGGAAACCCACTTCAGTTTATGATTTTGCATCCTAGTTTGCAGAGAATCCTTAACCGTAGCTTAGGTAGTCAGACTGACAATTCAGTCGCAGTTAACTGTGATGTCTGCAAAGAGGGCCTCTGCGTGCTGGTGTTTGTTTATGCAATTTGGCCCAAGAGGAGACTACCTATTTCTCAATTTAAACCCAGAAACAATGCATAAGGTCAGTTCCACACATGTGGGCTTGCCACCTGCAATTCACAGTGTAATTTCTTTGCAGCAAATATACCATGTTGGGATCACAGTTCTCTGTCCTATCCAGCCATGTTTCATTTTTCCTCCTATGGTAAAACATTGTGTGCTTGCAGCTTTAATAATTGATGCGAATAGTGACAGTATGTCTAGTCAAGAATCAATTCAACCGTTAATCACAAAAGAACTTCCCAAATGTAATACAGTGCTCAGAACTGCCCTAGGGTTCCTTCATAAAAAAAAAAAACCTTTTTGTGCACACATCCGATATGGAACTGTACATCAAAAGTTGGCCATAGAAAATCCTCTGGACTAGCCACACCCTGAGATTAAATGACTCAATGCCCAACAACTTACTGCAATACACTGAATTGGAAAACAGAAGAGCAGAGAAAAGATATACAAATAATACAGGATGACAAATACAGGATGACATTCTGGCTTCATCTACGTTCCTGGCAAATGTTTCACTCTACAAATTGATGATACTGTTATCCTTACATTCAGTAGTATTTTATTTACTAGGTCAACCCAGAATAAGTGATGTTTCCTCGTTCAAGGAAACAGAAATCAAGTCCATAGCTACAGGACTGTGGAACTGGGATAACTTCTTGGAATACAATGGGGTAGCCAGGTTACAGCAAAAACAAGATGCCTTGCTGTACCTTTAAGACTGACAGTTTGTTGTGGCACACATCTTTAAGGGCTGAAGCCCACTTCAGACACATGGTGTTATCCACAGTAGACAACGTTTATATATAATTTACATATAAACTACATAAGCACACATAGATACAGAAGGGAAAAAAACACTGTAAACAGTGGGGCCCAAAGGCCATGAAATGGAAGAAACACCATTAAAGACATTTCTAGGCAAAGTTCAAATGTATACAAGATCAGCATAATGCCCATTCATAACAGTAGTATTTGGGGATAACATAATCTTCCTAGGTTTTGCTATGCTAATTTAACACCCACACCAGGAGGAAAAAAACATGGTTCCAATTGAGTCTTAAACAAATAGCTTCAGACTTACTCAAATTCTAACTCATTAATTTCAGACTGGAGTCTCCCTTTTAATTTTTTTTTTACAAAATTAAGTAATTTTGAGATCTGAAGCACTGCATCATGGGAGGCTGAAGAGATCTTCCCAACTGTTACTGAATGTTGCCATTATTTGATGTCAGATGCATACAGACATTTGTGTCTATTCCTCTTTGTCCTACGCAGGTCACAGAAGGCCATTATTTGTAGGTGATGACATCACACAAGGAAGGACAGGTGATGATGACATCACGCAAGGAAGGACAGGTGATGATGACCACCTGGGATAATAATACTCCTTTCTCAGACTTGGGTAGTTGGTCTGTTCTTGCAGCTAATTAAAATAGCTATTCAATAGCACCACGGACCACCTAACAGAAACACAAAGGGACCATGCCCTGAAACAAATGCATGTGCCAACTGTCTCATATCCACACAGGCAACACTATTACAAGACGTAACACCACCAACAGCCAGGCCACCTAGCTAAGGCTCTTTCATCACCCAGCCTCCCACCATAATACTGTACATGCCATCCCTTGCAAACAATGCCCTTCTGCTCACTACCTAGGACAAACAGAGATAGACATATGCAAGATATCAAAAGTGGAAACTTTCCAAAACCAGTGGAGAACATTGCATTGCCACAGAATACTTTGCTGCCGACATGAAAGTCAGCATTCCCCAGCAAATGAACACCGAAAGGAGAATTTTTTCAGTAGGTTTGATTCTCTGCATTCAGAGTACAGTCGGAACAAAGGCTCTCTCTAATAATTGTCAGCATTTGTATAGGACTTCTTAAGCATACAAAGTCCCTCTCATGTATCACCTTGCTGCAATCCTTACAATGAGCCTAAAAGGTAAGTACAGTACAGTGGACCCTTTCTATCTGTGGATTCGGGATCTGCAGATTTGACTTACTATGGGTCCCGGATTCGTGGGGTCCATGCTCACAAAGTTGTTAAAAGGAAGAAAAAAAGCCCCCCCCCCATCCCTGTTTCTACCTTTAAACATTGGAACTGTGCTGCTTTCAAACCTCTGCAGGGCTTCTGCAAGCTTAATGACCCACTTCCGGGTCACGTGAAGGCTCTTCCCTCCTCCCAGTCTTGTCCCAGAATGCATCCTGCAACAAGTCTGGGAGGAGGGAAGAGCCTTTGCGTCACCCGGAAGTGGGTTGTTAAGCTTGCAGAGCCCTGCAGAGGCTTGAAAACAGCGCAGTTTCAACGTTTAAAGGTAGAAACGGGGATGGGGGGCTTTCTTCCTTTTAACAGTTTTTTTAGTGTGGACCCCAGTATCTGTGGATCCTCGCTATCCGTGGGTATGTGTGTCCAGATCGGATCCCCTGTGGATAGCGAGAGCCCACTGTATTATCTTCCCATAATGCAGTTGTGAGAGAGTGGCTTGCCTACGGCCATCTAGAGAGTTCATGGCAGAAAAGATTTGCACCAGGAAACTCTTCATATGCAGCCCAGTCTCTTAGCCACAATACTACATCGTCTACACTTCTCTCCTGCTACAAGTGTTAAATAAGAATAGCAAAGCTCAGATGATATGTTATCATCATTTTTTTTAAATAAATAAATATCATCCCCAATTATTGTTGTGGTAAACAGTCACTGTGCCTATCTTGTATACATTTGAACTTTGCATAGAAATGGCACAGATGGAATTGCTTGCATTTCATGGCCTTTTGTCCCGACTGCTACCATTTTTCTTCTCTATGCCCATGTGTATATATATCTGCCAACAGGGCATAACACAGCAACACAATGCATCTGATGGATTGGGCTCTGGTACACAAATGCAAATGCCACAATAAATCTGTTAGGCTTTAAAAGGCACTACAGGACATTTTTCTTCTTCTTGGAATAGCCGTTGCAGACCAAGTGTTGCCTGCCTTTACTCCCACAAGCCTCTCACTACAGTATAGTTTGGGCTGTGTCTCTATAGGCTTAACACTTCGGCTTCATGAATTTTGCTGAGCACAGTCAAAATGCACTAGTTGTTATAACAAAGTTGTACTCCTGAGATAACAGTTGGGTCAACAGGAACATAGAATTCCAGTGAGTTTCATGGATATACCATTGTTGACTACCCTGGCTCATCCGCAGGCCACTATGTTTCTATATGGAACTCTGAACTTGTGGACAAGAAACAATTAACCTAAACCTGCTACTGTTTACATAGGTCACATGTCTTGGGATGAAAATGAGATAAATCAAGAACTTGCCATGGACTGTTGCAAAGCTCTCATTCAGCTCTACCCTAACTGTGTGAACAAAAGCGAAGGTGGAGTGAGTTCGGGATATGGCAGGATAAGTGATCCCATGAACAGATTCTGATGCAGTTTCATAAACTAGCTGGGGATTTGGTCCTGTATCTAGTGCTGCTTCTTGCTGGGCATTTGTCACTCAAGTCCAAGACTAGTAGAATATACACAAGTATCCTGTTAGTTCTGAAGGGGACACTTGATATTCAAGTTATGTATATGTTCACATTTTGTAATGGACATTATACATGTGTACTTTGTGAGAAGCAGGGTTTATATGTGAGTTGTGTGTGTGTGTGTGTGTGTGGGGGGGGAAAGGTTACATCACCTGCTCAAGCTTTGTTCTCACAAGTCTGACCCACAAAGCTTCTGATCAAATCTGGCTCTACTACAATTTAAAAGTAAAGGTATCCCTTGACAATTAAGTCCAGTCATGTCCGACTCTAGGGAGCAGTGCTCATCTCAGTTTCAAAACCGAAGAGCCAGCGCTGTCCGAAGACGTTCCCATGGTCATGTGGCCGGCATGACTCAACACCGAGGTGCATGGAACGCTGTTACTGTCCCGCTGACGCAGTACCTATTAATCTACTTGCAATTTCTTGCTTTCGAACTGCTAGGTTGGCAGGAGCCGTCGCAGGGATTTGAACTGCCGACCTTTCCATGGACAGCTCATGGTTCAGTGGTTTAACCCACTGCACCACCCAATGGCTTCTACTACAATTTACAGTTACTTAAATAACTCTCTATACAGAAGCTTTAAGCAGCATATTTACCCTTGGTAACAACTGTTAAATCGAAAAGAAAACTGTTAAATCAAAATCAATTTGTTCATGTTGAAAGTCCAGTTCCAGTGCACATGACTTCAAGTTGCTTTAAAACAGAGAATACACTGACAGACCCACACCCTTGAATGCCTAATTTGCCAAGGAATTGCCCCCTGGGATCAGATTTTAAATCTTAGTTGTTCATCAGTGCAGGTCTAGTATCTATTGCTAAACTGAAATATCATCTCCTAGACAATTGGAAATCAGCAGCTAGAATTTGCATGGTCCATGCATATTGTTCCTTCTGGAGATTCTGATCCAAAGTGCATTAGTTGGAAGTATACCAAGAAGATTTACTTTCAAAGAATGCATGGAGGATCAAGGCCTAGGAGCTTTCAAGCAGGAGTCTTACATGGCTTCTAACGGTGTCCTAAGCAGCAATAATAAAATAAGTCACATACAGTACTGTGGTGCGGTTGCCTGTCCTTAAATTTCAAATTTGTTTCAAGAGGAACAGCAATTGTTAAGAGGCGTTCAGTGCTTGCTTGGGCGAATTCAAGTGCTGTTGTTTAGTACCTTCCGTCAAAAGGTAACAGGCTTCCCGAATCGGCCGTGCCGTGGAGAGTTTTGCTACAGCAGCCGCCGTCTCTAAAGCCAGAAGTGTTTTTAACTAAGAAGAACCTCAACAAAAACCTTAAGCTTAGGATACCTCAATCGTTTTTGTAGAACTCTGGGACGTTTAAAAACCTCTTGATGACGAGGGCCAGGCACAATATCAAGAGCAGCATGTAGCCGACGGTGCCCAGGAAGGTGGGCGCGGCGGCCGGAGGGGCTTGCACGACGTGCCGGAGCCCCTCTTCCACGTAGAACATCTGATCGTAGATGCTGAGGAAGGTGAAGATGTGGAAGAGCTGGTGGCTGTGGCCGATGATGTCGAAGAGGCCCGGCTGGATGCGCTCGGGCAGCTTGCTGACGTTGAAGAAAGCGGCCACCAGCAGCCAGAAGTAGCGCCGGTAGAAGTAGACGAAGAGGGTGGGGTTGTGGGCCTTGAGGTCGAAGAAGAAGCTCTCCAGCATGATGGGGCAGGCCATGCTGAGCGGCATAGCGAAGACGAAGGTGCGGATGGCGAAGGGGTAGGCGCACCAGTCGGTGCGGCTCTTGCAGCACGCCACCGTGCAGGCCACGGCCAGCGCGAAGGCCACGGGCAGCACCAGCGCGCTGTAGAGGGCGATGGGCGCGCCGCAGTCCACGTGCCAGCCCAGGCGCTGCTGCAAGTAGCCGCCGAGCGCGCGCGGCTCCAGCAGGCTCAGCCCCGGCAGCAGGTAGTAGTAATAGGCCACCGTGCTGGCGAAGCCGTAGTAGCTGATGGAGGCGTAGTCCAGGTAGAAGAAGGCGGCGCGCAGGCGCAGCGAGAGGCAGCTGAACACATGGGCCGTGCAGCTCATGGCAAAGGTGAGCAGCACGCCCGACGCATAGCACCACAGGGGCAGCAGGAGGGGGTGGTGGAAGGGCAGGTCGCCGGCGCCGCGCAGCAGCAGCAGGCGGCAGAACTTGCTGGCGAAGAGCAGCAGCGGGATGAAGTGCGTCCAGAAGTTGAGCGTCTCGTTGGTGGGCTGCAGCACCGACGCCAAGCATTCCTGCGCCGTGCAGTGCAGCCGCCGGTAGCCCGACAGGATGAAGCACTCCACGAAGTCGTCGGGCACCTCGTCCCAGCGGAGCAGGAGGGCGTCCGGCCGCCGAGGGCGGCTAGGCGGGGGTCGGCCAGGAGGCGCCGGCCAGAAGGCTGCAGGGGGCGCCCGGCCCTTGTCAGTCGTGCCGCCGGCGGCGGGCATAGTCTTCCCCTCCTCCCTCGCCGGCTCCTGCGGCCGCTGCGTCCTCCCGGCTGGCTTGCAGAGAGGCGAGCCGCCTGAGTGCTGCTGCTTGGATAAGGAGCAGCAGCCCAAGCCAGGATTGTGATGTAAGCTCACAAAGGCAAAGCCGCTTTCCCTGCTGGGGGAGTTGCAGTGGATTTGTGCTTCGCCGCAGCCGCAGCAGCCGCCGCCTCCTCCGCCTCCTCCCGTACCGCTCATTGCAGCAAGGGCAGCAGGCAAGCAGCAGCAGGAACAGCCTCGCTCGCCCCCAGCCAGCGCGCAGCGGCAGCAGCTCCTGCAGAGAGGAACAGCAGCAGCATCGCGGTAATTCAAACCTTGCCAGCCGGCGCTTGGGTCAAGGACTCCTGTGACCCAGCAAGACTCCCCTTTCAGCTTCGATTTCTGAAATCCTCTGCGGAGAAACTTTTCCCTTTCCCATCTGCGCACTCGAATCACTGGTAGTCGAAGGAAGCCGCCGCTTAATGATTGATGTCTCCGCTGCAGCTCCTTTCAACTCCCCGGGAGCTCCACCGACTAATTTGTAAAGGCAGGGACATCCCGCCCCCTACCGCCACCCGCCTTCCCTTTCCATCTGTTCCTTTTTCTGAACACCAGGAGAAATCCTGGCCCAGGAAAGGGATCCCTCCCTCCCTCCCGCTCTGTTCACCGTGCTGCGGTCCTCGACTAGTAGTAACTCGATCTCCTCACACTGTTTACCTTGGAGGTCGCTCTAGTTCCCCTGTTAGAAAACTGACAAGTACTTGTCGTGGGGGGACGCAGGAGGGACAGGATGATATAAGATAAACGCATCGCTGTAGTTCAGGTGTTTGGAAAAGCCATTCAGAAGAGTTTTAACAATTTGAAATGCATTCATGAATGAAGGTAGTAGTGTACCATAGCCAGTTAGATTTGTAAGGTTGCTTCCCAATGGTCCATTGAATCATTTCTGATGTTCAGGCATGCAAAGGACTGGGCTGTATTTCTGACAACAAGGAACAAAAGAGACCCAGGGCCAGAAGCATGGAGACATCTGGACAAACAAGACAGTGGCTACTAGGCAAGTCCTTAAAGACACAACCATTAAAGTTGTGACTGAGTGCTTTTGCTTTTAAGCCTGGTATGATACTTCCTTTGTGGAGTGACACTTGCTGTCCAATTAATGCAAATAGTGTTTTAGGCTAGTAATCCTGGATCTATGGTTTTTTTTTTTTTTTTACATATTAACATATATTTTTATATGCCTGATAGCAATACACATCCATCTTTGGATAGTAAAATAGTGACTGTTGTGTTGATTTTTGAGAGATTGTACACATCAACTGTACAGTTATGTAATCAGCACACTTATATAAGCCGAACATAAAAAGTGATACAGAGGAAGAGGTATTGTATGCCTTTTAATGTCACTGACAGGTGCATTAAAAGAGCTGAATCAAGCAATTCTGTTGTTTGCAGCTGATGGTATGGGTCTATTCCCTGTGACTTAACTAGTATTTCCCCTCTCAGACCCCAGTGTTAAATGAGCTGAATAGGGTGATCCAAAATATCATACTGTATTTTAGAACTAACACTATTCTATTACGCTGTAATATGACAGCCAAACATAATTTACAATTCCTTTCGAAATATTGAATTAAGCAGCCATTTTAAAATGGAAGAGCTAGGAAAGAATAAAACATGAGAATGTAATGTACATGTAACAAATCAATAATAATATAATTAAAAAGACAAAGGCACATTATACTGTCAGCAATTCATGCTGTTGAACATGTATACTGATGGGCAGAGGCCTTGAAAGATGGGAGATTTGGGCTGTTTTACCCAGGATCCATTGTTTCCTAAGCCCATGCTTACTAGTGTCAGAGTTTCAGACCACCTGTCAGGAAAACTGTACCAATGAGGAGAGACTGGTTTTTTCAGGTGTTTATACAGCAAGGCCGTGACACACCACACCTAAAGGCCGTGACACACCACTAGCGGAGCGGTGTGGCATGTCAGGAAGCGACAGGAAGCAACGTGAAGAGGGGTGTGTGCCTTGTATTTGCTTACTTCACGTAGCAACGCATGAGAAGAGTTGGAGAAATTGAACTTTGGCCAGTGAGAGGCTGCGTTCAGTGCAGTGGGGCGAGACGTGAAATGAAGCATTCGGCCAATCGGAATCAAATCTGAAAAGACTCAATTCTGATTGGCTAACAGATAGGGGGCGGGGCAGGACGTTTTCCACTTCTCTGTGCGGCTTCAAGCCTGTATAGACAGGAAGCGGTGTGGCGGGGAGCAAAGGCCGACTTCTCCTTGCCTAGCTTCGCGCCGCACTGTGCTGCGGGCAATGTGGTGTCACAGGCTTAACTGTTCTGTATTCTTCAGCAGCAGTTCAGCCTTACAACAGCTGAACTCGTGTGTTCTCTCCCAGTCCTAAAAAGAGAGAGGCAGAGTGCTGGAGGAATATGTTGAGTACACACGTGCTTCTTCCTAGCCCTTTAAGACCAGGGTCCTTTTCAGGTGTGGTCCTTATAGTGCTGGCCAGTTGTTGCTTTTCCTCTTGCAGTCACATGTTGAATTGCATCTTTTGTCCCACACTGCACCTGAGGTGGCAGGTTGAGGTTCCCCACCCCCACCCCTGGGACTTGCATAGTGCACCATTTTTCCCAACCACCACCATCCCTGCCAGTCTTCTCTCCCATCTCATCTCTTCATTGCAGTGACTTTTCCACCCCATCCCACCACCTTCTGCTCCCCTTACTTGCTGGGTCTCATTCATTAGCAGTCTGGCTGTGGCCAAAGTAGGTATCATGTGTTTTGGGGACACAGTGGACTGCCCCCTCCTCCTTGTCTGTAGTCTGTTGTATTTGGGCACGTGTCCTCTCAAAAAAAGATGGAACTTTTTTGCATCTTTGCAAAAAAGGATACAGTAGAAGTAGCACTATTCATAGATGTGTACTCATTGCAGTGCTGTTATTAAAAAAAGATTTTCTGCATTCATAAATGTGACAGTTTAAGCATGGGGAAAATACAAGTGGACAATGGATGGATAATGACATTGTGTGAACACCATGCAAAGAGTGAGTGGATAAAGTGAGACAATCCTCCATCTGAAAGTGCCCTAGGAGACAAAGCAGCTGATTCTCTGTAGGGAATAGTCATGCAGCCAAGCTAGCATGGCTGCATCTCCAGCACAGTATATGAATTTCTGCCACATGGGGAGTTTGCAAACTCTTCCTTTCAACTAGAAGGTTTTGGAGCGGATGCTGCCTATCCCCTTCCCTCTCCTTTCCTCCTCCTGTTGTGTTGCTTGTATTAACATGTGGTCATGTTGAAAATATAAGAAGGAAGCATCAATAAAAGTATGACAAATGATAGACAGTTTATATAGGGTGTCCTTTTGTTCCCTTGTTGTCCAGTCATGATGCATACATAGGAGTGCTAAGAAGAAGCTCTTAGAGCTTGTTTGTGATGAATGATGGAATCGCAACCAGGCGGTCAGTGAAGTAATGCACTTCTCTTGTTTCACCCTTGTCAGGAGATCATGATGTACTACTATATTCAGAACAGTATCCTGAAGCTTCTGGCCAGTTTTAAAAGGCAGTTACATGTAAAGGACATGTAAAGTATGGCCTCAAGGGTACGCTGGAGAAGGTTTTTTTTCCTCTGATGTGCCCAATATAAGCAACTGAATTACTGTAATATGCTGTACAGTACATGGGGCTGTACAATTGCTGAGTGGCACTGGACATATAAATCATGTTATGCATGCTTTCTCATCTGTGCTGGTTGCTGGTGCATCAAGGTGCTTTAAAGCCCTAATGGTTTGGGACCAGAATATCCCAAGGAGCACCTCAGAAGATCTTAAGATGACAGAATAATAATCTATCTGAAGTCCCAATCCTATTCGGACATCGTGCCAACATCACACAGACAGCAGCGTGACATACGTCATCATAGCCTAAGCCTGGCTGGCAAGGGTGGGGAGAGAGGCAAGGAAACAAACAGGGAGGCCTACAGACCAGCACAGATGATCGGCACCGGTCCCACCAGCAGGGCACCCACACTGATGCTCACACCCGTGGCTGGCACCCTGCCCCACATCCTGAGCCAGCACCCTAGCCAGGATGCCCAAAAGGCAGTTCTGCTCCTGTAACTGGGTGACCACATCAGACAGCACCTGCTTCTGCCACTCTGCACCTGCCTGGGCGATCACCAGAGCCACTAGAATGTTTTCCTGGCATTGCTCCATGGCATTAACTGCCCACATGACTCTGCCCAGAGCCTCCAGAAGCTGGGCCTGGCCTTCATGGACCTCATCAGCCACCTGCTGCAACAGGTGGCCCCTTTCCACGCATGCCTATTCAACATGGCCCCACAGGGCAGCCACATTGCCAGGCAACAGCTGGGCTGGCCAAGGCCCACAGGCACATGGTAGTAGGGGCCCCCAATGCCAGACCCTCAGCCAACCTCATGGGCCTCTGGGCAGCCAGACCAGCTAATGTGGACTTCTGGGCAGCTGGATCGGTCAATTCGGGTACCCGGGCAGGTGGAGCAGCCAGTGGGAACAGATGTGTGCAGGCCCCAGTTGCCACCTCAGGAAGTTCTGCTCCCTCAAGCTGCCCCATGAGGGACAACAAGTGGGGCTTCTCATCCTCCCCACCAAAGTCTGAAGTCCTAGCAGGACCTGGGGAGAGGAAGGAGTGGACACATAGGATAGGGGGCCACCAGAAGGGAAAGTTGCAGGATATTAATCCTTTCATAAAGAGCTAATTAAATATTACTTTTCTTATCTTGTCATGAGACTAAGTACAAGTTTGCAGGAATGAATGTAATGCATGAACCAGGTGCACAGCAACCTTTCAGATTGCAGGGCCACTTTTCACCAGTGGCAATCTCAGAAGTTCCTAGCAGGCAATAACTGTGATCACCTGCTTCATGCATTATATTCATACATGGAAGATGGCCTTTGAAACAGGTCTTAAATTCAGGGCAGGTTCATACATGTTGGTGTCTATTTTACTTCCACTTACAGATCTTGGATCCAACCTGTTGCTTGCTTTGGCAGGACTGAAAATTTCCCCAACTTTGGTGGGGAAAGAGCTTTGGCCATTGGGTAATAATGGGGGATGTTCCGTGTGTACAGAAGTTAGATAAAATATTTGGACTGCTTGAAGAGTTGTATTATCCTTGCCAAGCTGCCACTACAGACAAATGCATAGTCTGTTTCATAGTTGAGCTGCTCATGCATTTCTGCTAGAATTCTTAGCACTTGCGCATTATCCATCATGGAAAAATTTGGTTCCAGTTCCAGTTAAGAAGGGAAAACCATCTGTAGAACAGGCTAAACTGTGCAGCTTAAATGAACTGTGGGAGACTCTGCAAGATAACATCTATTCTATTGCTTCAATTCAGCCTACACAAAAGGCAGCCCAGGCCATGTGCCCACATAGCACATTCACCTACTACATCATGAACAGCCTCCTTCCTCTACACTTCTGAAAGCCAGATGCCTTCATTTTCTTCTGCTTTCCCATACTATTTTACAGTGAATTCACCCAAAATTGGTGAGTGTTGAATGCAGGTAGTCCCCAGATGAATGTTGTAAATATTTCCAAGAGATAAATATTTCCCCACTTTTTTCAGCAATATGTAAGTGAACATAGGAGAGGGATGCTAGTCAACCTCTAGAAGCTTCTGGTTGGCCACTCTGAGAATCAGGAGACTGGACTAGAGATGCATTATTGGCCTTACCTTTGTTGGGGCGCTTGTTGTCGGGGCTCCACTCGTATTCAAGTGACTGTCAACATTCACCAGAGAGTGAGTTTTGCGCATTTTCTGAGATTCTCAACATGCATGTGTGAGGAAGTTAATGCACCTTACAAAAACACTGAGCTACCTTTAATCTCTGAGGTTCCAAAGGAATATGGAGTGGGATACATGGGGCTGAACAATTGTTCCCTTACCCAGGCGGCCTCCTCCGGGTAAAGGGACGCTTTACCCTTAGTAATGTGCCAGCCGCCCCAATGGGCCTACTCGAAAACACGCCAACAGGCCCAGGAAGGGGGATAGGATATGGTGGAGGAGGCCTCTGCTGATCCCTTCCCAGGCCCAATCCTCCAATCCCACCCCCCGGAATGCCCCATTCCGCTTGGAATTTCCCTCTCCGCTGCGGCGCTCTTCTCCGCTTACTCTCTGGATGCTGCAAATGTGCCTTATGGCATGTTTGTGACACCCTAGACTGGTGGAGCGGTGCTCCGCCGGTCTCAAATGTAGATAGGATTGCGCCATTACTAAATAATGTCTTCATTTTTTTCACAGGACTGTGGAAGGAATGCTGTTCTTCCTTCTGGTGAAGCACTAATATTGCAGTTTAATTATGCAATCATAAATCCTGATTGATTTGCATGCAAGCCTGTTGTCCTGTCATGCAATTTTAAATTTTATTGATTAACATGTTCTGCAATAATTTCAAACATGTCTGTCTTTCTGGAAGATTAATTCACTTCCACATACCCTTCATACCTGAAATGTCAAGGTGGTTAAAAGGAATATTTGCATTAATCCCAGTGTTTGAAATACAGTTCCTCTAATTAGAGCATCAGTTGTATATGAGCATATCCATTTGGATGCAAGTGAAAATCATTATAAAATACCAGTAATCAGGTTTCTTGTAGCCTGGTTTAATTCCTAGCCTTCATATGGGGCTTTCAAGTGTTCACATGTATTATCTTGCTGTAATGTTTCTGTGAGGGGAGCATTATTATCCCCATACAGTATTGCTGAAAAGTGATACAGTATATAATATATAAGTCACATACACAAACACAAACACACACACACACACACACACACACACACACATATTCTAATAGCACAATCCTATCCAATTTACACCACCGGTGTAACCAGCGGGGGAGGGCAGGGCGGGAGGCTTTGGAGGGGAGAGGAGATTTGAATCCCCTTTGAATCCCCTTTTGGAGCAGATTTGAATCCCTTTTCCATTCTGGGGCCTCCTGTTCTCACTGCACCGCTGGTTACACCGGTGGTGTAAGTTGGATAGAATTGCGCTGTAAGAAATAAATAATAGCCTTGTAGGTGAGGACCTGAAGCTGCATAAGCATCAGAGGGAATGGCTCACCCATATAAAGATAAATCATTATTGCTGCTTTTATTTCCTTGTTATTGTTTTATTGCCGCTTTTTGCTTTTTTATTGCTGTTCTATTGTTGTTTTGCTGCTCATTATTTCTTGCTGCTTTTGATGATTTTATCGTTGTTTACTGCTTTCCAATGTGTTGGAGGTTGTTTTAATGTTCATTTTTGTTTTAATGTTTATTTTTATTGTGATATGATGAAATTCTATATGTAGATATTTTGTTAGCCGCCTTGGGTGCCCACAGTGTGGGGAACAGGTGGGGTTTAAATGCACTGAATAAAGAAATAAAGAACGTTGGATCCTGAGCTATGGGCCCTTCTAGCACATATACCGTACATAACAAAGCCTGCAGTTACAGAGTTAGGCTGCTTAGACTTTTTTCCTCTCTCCTTTTGTCAGTCACTTTAAACACATGTAGGAAAGGTAACATATGTTTTGTTTTAATGAATAAATGAACTCAAACTCATTGATGCCAATTGTATTTATTTAAGCTGTGGGCAGGATTGCCCCACTGTGCAGGTTGCACAAAAAGCTGTGACTATGCTTAGTGTAAGCGACAACCATCAAGGCTCCAAAGCACTGTACAATGTAGTATTATGGACAGGCTGAACTTCTTTCACAATCACAACACTGAAGAGTAAAGCTGTAATAACTTTGCATTCTCCCACTTCTAATTGGTAGGAGCAGCAACCAGAAGTGCAACATTAAGCAGCATATGAGTGGCTAAAGAATCTAATTACAGGCCTATCCCATTAACAGAGTTTAAATCTGCAGGATGATTTCGCAGCCACCTGAATTAAGCATGTTGAAATGTTAACATCTGATAAAAACTTGAAGGGCCATCTTTCCAAGGGAGGAATACTGAAACTTTGCAACATCACCACTTGAAACCATCAGTTACTGGAGCAGCTGCTGCTCATATGTTTGCCACTGAAAACAAACACAAAGCTCACAGTCCTTTTGTGGGATTTCCTTTGGTTTGGCCAGATGAAAAGGATAATCATGAACTTGCCAAACACCATCCTCTGATCTGTAGAGATAAAGAAAAACAGTAGCTTGTTTCATTTAGTGCAGGATATTGGTCCCTGCACTCAGTAGCGTAGGATGGGATGGGGCGGGGTGCCGACCGCCCCCCGGGACATCAAACTGGAGGCGGGGGGCATCATACTGACGCTGGCGGCGATCCGGGTGGCGGCACGGCTAGGAGGAGCCTGCAGATGGCTCCTGCCGTCTCCGCGCTGCGTTTGATTTAACCCCCTTCCCCCAACCCCCGAGGGACGTTTGGCTTCGGCTGACATCACTCGGGGGCGGGGTGAGTGAAGTCAGCTTCATGAGGGGGGCGGTTGGCATGACGCCAGCTACATTACTGCCTGTACTTGTAACACACCAACCACTTCAGCAGCTGAGCGTTATAATTCACATTAAATGCAAGAGGACCCAGGCATCAATGTTAAATAAGCTATCTGGAGCAGCTGAGTGGGCACCAAAACGAGACCAGCCATCATATTTCAACATGCACAATTCACATGGGTGCCAAAGACCTATGAATGACATTATCTCTGATTATCTTCACCCATTTCAATCAGCATTCAATCTGATTATGGGACTGAAACAGCTTTGGTTATTCTATCTAGGGCAGTGATTACCAAACTGGGAGGCGTGGCTCCCAGGGGAGTCGTGGAAACCAGCCAGGGGAGCTTTAGAGTCCCACAGAATCCTCTCTAAAAACAGTGCAATGCCAATTGACAGGCATCAAGATAAGGTAATGGGGAGCCACGGCCAATGGTCGCCAATGGTCAAGGGAGCCACAGGTCAAAAAGTTTGGGAAACACTGATCTAGGGGATGATCTACACTGGCAATTAGAGAGAGGAAATGCATCCCTATTGATTCTGCTGGACCTCTCAACATTTTCTAATTATTACCATCCATCATGGTATCCTTCTGGACTGGCAGATTAGGATGGGTATTCAGGGCACTGTTTTACATGGCTCCAATCCATCCTGGAGGATAGGTTCGAGAAGGTGGTGCTGAGGGACTGCTACTCCCCATCATGGCTTTTGGCTTATGGTGTTCTGTAGGGTTCTTTTCTGTCGCCTATGCTATTTAACATCTCCTTGAAACTGCTGGGGATGAAACATATCATCTGCATCAATATGCAGATGACACCCAGCTTTACATCTCTCTACCATCCCCTGCTGGAGAAGATGTGAATTCCTTGAACAAATGTCTGGAGTCAGTGAAGGGCTGGATGTGGCAAACAAATGAGACTAACAGCCCAATTAGATCCACAATGAGACTAACAGCCCAATTATATTCACCAGTATCAGCACCGATGTAGCCTCACCAAAAAGGCACATGCTGCTTCCTGGGGGGGGGGAGGGGGCGATCAGACAGCCTGAAGGAAGTATGGTAAGTAAAAACATTTCATACTAATCTCCTATTAGGCTGCCTGATTGCCAATGGGTCTCCTTGGACATAGAACCACCTATTTTATTTATTATTTATTTTTATTTTATTTTTCATATTTTTTATACCGCTCTTCCTCCAAGGAGCTCAGAGTATTGTACATATTTCCTCCCCTCCTTTTTGTCCTCACAACAACCCTGTGAGGTAGGTGGGGCTGAGAGATAGTGACTGGCCCAAGGTCACCCAGGAAGCTTCTTGGCTGAGTGGGGATTTGAACCTGGATCTTCCAGGTTTAAGTCCGACTCCCAAACCACTACACCATCCTGGCTCCATGTGTCCAAGGAGAGGAAAGGGATGGGGAGATTTTAAAAGGGGAGGATAAGATCCGGCTTATGCCATTACCTCTGGATTCACCCCCTCCCGCTTCTTCCCCCCTCCCCACCCAGAAATGCCCCCATTCCTCACCCGTTGCCCCGGTGTCACCTGGGGGCATTGGCTCCCTCCGGCCCTGCTATAGTGATGCCACTGACTCCTTGTAATCTTTTTATGTGCTGCTGCTGATTTGATGTTTTGTATTTGTGGTTTTTTGCTTTCATTATTGTATTTTAATGTGCTTAATTGTAAGCAGCCTTGAATTTATGATGAGGCAGGGTAGAAATAGCTTAAACAAATAAATAATCCTCACACACATGAGAAACCAAGTACTTACATAACATACCAAACTAAGCATCTTAAACTCACCTATGAAATTGCACAAATGTCAAAGCATTCGTAGATCAAAGCCCCCCTTCACCCTTCCAGTTCTGAAAACATAAACCACTTTGCACACCATTAAAGTTTGTGTTATGATGGGATGCTAATTCCAAACTGTGTAAGCCTGTCCCTGCCACTCACCCCAGAAGTACCCGATATTACCTAGTTGTATTTTTGACAATCATGCCCTGTGAAGACTGAAATAACAGAGATAAAGTGTACTCTAAGCTCTATGTCGTAATAACAATAATACATCTCTAGAGTCAGCCCCTCTGTGGCCAAAGTGTCCTGGAAGCTTAAGGGCCTATGTGGTATGTGCAGGGGTGAAGTTAAGGAGAAGTGGATGGGGAGAAGTGGAACTCTGGGACTCTGCCAAGCTTATTACATTCTATTAAAACACAGATTTAGATACAAAAACAGGGCCTTAATATTACTTATTCTTTATTTACTGCATTGTCTCAGAGTGACTTCTCCATCCATTTCAGCACCTCTGCAGCATCTCTAATCTGGCATTATCACTCATGGACAGTGGCCTGGCTGCTGCTGTATACTAGAAATGAACTGCTGCATTGTGTTATAAATAGCGCTGATTCAGGGCGGGGGTATATATTCCATATGAAATCAATTGTTAGAGAGGGATGACCTTTCAGATTCTAGCTATAGCCCTGCCATACTGTCCCAGGGGGCTGGGCCCCCTTTTTCACAGCATGCCCTAGTATCTTCCTGTTTGTAATCTGTCAGTTTATTCATTATGAGACTGCATAGAAGCTGGGGGGGGGGGGAAAGGACCCAGTTGGTTTTAGATAATGAGGAGGATAATTAAAAAGGATTAATGAACTGGAGTAAAATGAATGGCTTATGGCCAAAGAGGACAGCTGAAAGAAACCACCATAGGCTCTCTGCTCATTCTTGCTTTCACATAGACATTTGCATTTCTTTGATCTTCTCCCTAAACCAGAATCCTACCTTGAACACCTCCTGTTGGCCTCAGCAGAACCCTAGATCTCCTCCTGTTGCTTGGCCTTTTGCTTTTCAGCATGCATCTTCTGTGCACCAAATTAGCTTAGGCTTCTCTGCTTCTGACATATGACTGTGGCTGGGCCCCCTTTGGCTGGGAACCAGCTTCAAAATAAAGACGTGAGAGACTGAATGAGACTGCGTGTCAATTCTGCAGTGAGAAATGGCCACCCAGAACCGATTAAGAAGCTGCTGGGAAGTGCCCACTTCTATTAGGGTGACATTGGTGATCCCCAAGAGACAACTATTCTGCAGTTAAATCTCAAAATAAATCACTAACCTAGATTACCCCACTTTATTAAAACAGAATTGGATTAACTGAAATCCCTGTATTGGAACAGAGGACAGGAATCAAATATCTAATGGTTACTTTTTTTCTGCTAACCTTACTGGTTAAAGACCCTGCTAAGAAAACTGGAACTCTGTTTTGTATGTCTGGGCAAATACCTCATGTATAACAAAAAAATAAATAAAAACAAATCAGCAAAGATTGTAGCATGAATGAATAACTTCAACGGGATTAAAAGTCATAGGTAAATAAGATGTTTAATTTAAAGACAAGTTAAAAACACGTTTCTCTCATATTTCCTATGAGCCTCCTCAGGTGTAAGATGAGCCACTGCTGGACAGAGATGGTATTGCAGAGGAATATGCAGCCAGTATAAAGAAAGCAGTTCTAACAGATATCAGTAACTGCTACAACAAGGGGGCGTTTCTGTGACCTTAAGTAACCACTGCAGCACTAGACAGTGGGGATGACCTGGAGAAACCTCATCTAGTTCACCAAGGTCCCTGAGGTCTTGCTCAACGTGGGAGTCCATATCTTGTTAATGAATGTCAGTTACAGTTTAATAATTTTTTATTGTGCCTAAATATCTGCATTGCCTCGTGATACAGTCTCTGTTTAAAACCCTGTTCTTGTACTAATATTGCCTTCATGCCCTCACGAGATTGGGGAACCGCTGGATCTCGCGAGATTTCGCAAGATCCAAGATGGCGGTGCTTGGAAAAAAGTAAGTTTTACCACTTTAAAAGTGGCTGTGGCGGAGGAGGCTTCCACCGGGCCCAGAACGCCCGGGACCAATCTGAGACCGGAGCTTGGTTTCCGGGACGGTCCCGGAAATTCCAGAATGGATGGTAAGCCTACGTATAAGGACCTTACCTCAATGTTCATCCTGTTGTTGTATAAGCTTCAAGGGATGAGTCTTAAGGCTTCAAACCACAGAACTTTGACATCAATGGGGAGATGGCTACATTACACAGAATAGTTTTGCAACCTTTACCAGTTTCGTGGCTTCACTAAGTCCCCAACATGTGTACTGGTTCCATTTCAGAGGTCTGTCCGAAAGCTGGAACATGCATATCTCAAAATAGCCGGCTCTTGCCAGCCCAGTATGATTGTGCCTGTGTGAAAGCACCACAAAGGACTACTGTGCCTGAGCAAAAGTGCAGATGTAGCCACCTGTAACTTGGGGAGCCAGTTTATCTTAGTCTCAATAGCCCCAACTTTCTGGCATCTGTTGTTTGTTCTGCCATGGTTTCTCTTTCCCCACCGTTTCCCTCATGTCTCCATTGATCGCTTTGGCCCCTGTAAATATAAATTGAACCATTCTCAACAGACACATATCACAAGTTTGCTATTCTTAACTTTTGTGGTTACAAACTGTTAGCAAAGCAAAATCACATTCTTCTCTTATAAGATGTGACCTGAGTTAAAGGTCACTAGAGCAAATGTCATTGACCAGAATGCTTGACAAGCTTTAAGGCCTAACACATCTGTTGTGCATCTTGTTTGCCTAAAGAAAAACCATGTGTTGCATACACCCTCTAGTGGTGATGAGCCTCATAGGACATTGTCTTTAAAGGCTTCTATACAGTATACAGTATTTTATGTGATTCACAGTGCGATCCTTTGCATGTCAACTCAGAAGTAAGTCTCAAATTAAATGGGATTTACTCCTGGGAGTCTGTATAGGATTGCAGACAGGTGCAGAACCTGCAGTTTGGTCCAGAACAGGTGAAGCATTGCCTTTTATTGAATCAACTGTGTTCAAAATTATGGAGGCACACAATTTCAGAATTGTACAGAATTCATTGGGAATATGCTCAGAGCAAACAGAAGCAAAAATATTTAAGGCGATGACGTACCCACCAGGCAGGGAATTTCTTCACTGGCATTATTTTCTGCATATTGCTAAAACCTTTTGCTAACATACTTCTGATTATAGATACAGTATAACTCAGATGTTCTCAACCAGTGGTATATGTACCACTAGTGGTAATTGGACTGCCGGCTGGTGGTATGTGGGTTCCTGGCCACCAAAATGGCAGTTGCTAGGGTGCCCGCACTGCCCCATACCGGAACCCTGGAACCAGCAGCTCAAGCTCTGCAGAGCCTGCAGAGCTTGAGCGCACAGGTTTCCAGAGCCGGAAAAGGCCCCCCCTGCCTGTCCTTGGCCCTTAGATTACCTTAACAGGGCTCCAGTGTGGCAAAAACCCGGAAGTGCCGATGACATCATCGGCACTTACTTCTGGTGGTATGCGGTGCAGCAGCCACCCAGGAGGTGGTACGCCATGCTGCTGGGATTGAGTTTGTGTCCTAGATTCCAAGTCTCTGTGTTACCCATAACTGCTTCCCTTGGTGCACTTTAGTTCCTACTATCTGCATCTCTACTGCAAAAGAAAATATTATCCATGTCTCACTGAACAGGTTTTTCTTAAGACTCTGTCTCTTGATATAGTCCTAGGCATCTGTCTCCAAACTTAAGTTGTAGCATGGAAATTTTCATGGCTGGACACGATTTTCAAAGAAATAGGATATATGGGTTTGACAGCCATGTATGATTTGAGAAGGAATAAAGATCCTTTAAAATTATTTCCGTTGTCTGGCAAGTTTCTTTAAAAGCACACACTATTAAGACCTATACAGAGAAGGTTTCCAGGAACAGGCAAATAAAAATAAAGTCTTTAAGTCTTGTTGCCAACATTTCTTCCCTCCCTTGGGATTTTGTCAAGGCGTCACAGCTATAGAGCTGTTAGATGACAGTATCTCTAGAGAAATACACGGATCTTTTATGCCCCGCTAACTGCTAAAAAGCGCGGGAAGGCTAATTGAAAGCGGAAGCGCTAATCTCGGTCATCTGTCTCTTTAATGAATGTGACCGTGATCCATTTAAAATAGGAAGCCATATCTTATTGGCAACCAAATATGTCTGAACCAAATATGATATTGAGGTCATCAGTCATTGTTGCAGGTTTTCACACTCTGTTTTGACATGATAACTGGTTCTGTTTGGCCTTTATTTCTGAAAGTTTGACATCTGGTGCCCATGTAAACGCGACCCAAAGTAGAGCCTCACAGAGATACCCATAATACACAATTAAATGGAAGGACTGAGTTCAGTTATAGTTTCAGTGGTATCCCATCTTGTGATTCCCCTGCACACCTAAAGCAGTAAATGAGGACAATAATAATAAACAGGCAACATACGTGTGCTTCGATTAGTATCATGTTTCTCAAAACTCCAACAGAACAATATTCAGTGAGAAGCAAATATAGAACCTGCTGAAAGGAAGGAAAGAAGGGGTTGGGTAGCATTTGGCACCTCATCTCAAGCACTCCAAGACCTTGGAACCACCCCATTGGCAAATAAGACATTGTAATAATACAATGAATTCAGTCTCCTAAGTCTGCATAGGACAGCAGTCTATGTTTATATTATTAAAAAAAATCTGCCTCACAGCATTGTCCTTCAATCTCAGTTATTTATTATTTTATGTATTCAAAACCTCATAGAACACAGTCAGATAGATAAAAAGTGTCATTGACTGGTGCTAAATAGTGGATACAAGTTTCGACCTGAAACCTAAGTATCAACTACGTATCGAAGCAATATGTAAGATGTTCCTAAAAGAGCTGGGGTTTTTTTTGCAATTCCAATGGTGTTATTTCAGTACATTGTAGCTGCTTAAAATAATTTCCGATTTTTTTTTAGATTGTTTCAAGTGCCCCGATGACAATGTGGACCACCTTCACATGTTTTATCCATAGTTGTGTTATTTCAAGAGCCAGGTCTTGATATTTTATCATTTTTTCCAGTTCTTTTCCAACAACTCTGGCATCTCCAGGATAATGACCAATGGAATAGTTTTGCGACTCTGTCATGTCTAACTTTGTAGTCTGTCTGCACAATCTTACTACACTCACCAGGGCCTCTGAGAGGAATTTTATCAGGGGGTACAAAGTTTCTTTTGGGCACCTTCGCTAAGGGGAAGGGGAGGGGGCGAAATGGGGAGGGGGCGAAATGGGGTGGCAACCGGGGTGGGTGGAACGGGGCGGGAAGGGGCGGGAAGGGGCGGATTGGGCCCAGAAGAGGTGGGATTGGCAGCCTTTAAATAAATAAATTAATTAATTAAGAGGATCAGAGATAAGATAGCACATTTATATTTGAACATCTTTATTTATGTTAAGAATTCACAATACAGGTAAACTTACCATTTATTTTACAAAAAGAGCTTTCCTGGCCTTTTAGCCCAGACTTGAGTTGCAACTTGCCACACAAATTGTTTTTTCAAGTGTTTAGGGCCCGTCTTGCCACCAGAATGCCAGAAACCCCAGCAGGCCAGGGACAGAGCTCATGCCCCTCCCTCACAGCTTTCGCGTGCCATATGTGTCTAGTGTCCCGCCCCCAGGTTCAAACAACGGGCTCTGATTGGCTGAACGAAATGTGAAACGTTTGCATTTTGTTCAACCAATCAGAGCCCGTTGTTGAACCTGGGGGTGGGACACCAGACGCATACGGAACAGGACGTGTGCGGTGTAGCTCCAGCTTACTGCTGCCAGAAACCCCAGCAGCCACAGGGACAGAGCACAGGCTCGTGTAGTAGCACTGCGCCGCTTTGCCTTGTGGGACTTGGAGGCTAGGACCAGGTTGTCGTCGCCAGAGCAAGAGATCAATTTTTTCGCTACAGAGTGAGTGTGCAATGTGCATGCGGCATGATGAGCCTCCCACAGATAGTAAAATTTCTGGGGCCCCTCCTTTGTCTCCTGCGCCCCCTTTTGGACCCTGGGCCCAGAAATTACCCCCTTTACCTCCCTCTCATGGGCCCTAACACTCACATATCAAGTGAGACAGTGTTTCTTTATTAATTATTATTATTATCCAGAGGCACAGGAAATGCACCCACTTTGTTTATGGCCAAGAGAGCTCTCCCTCTCTCCCCGCCTTTAGCTGGTTATTATTGGCTTAGCTGGAATTACAGAAGAATTTTGTGCATCCTTTATATTTTAATCTGCATAACTGTTCGGTGATTCTTGGAGCAATGTTTGGAATACGTCTTCGCCAGTAAGACAGTGACTGACAGCGCAATCCAATGCAAATGTACAGTACTCAGAAGTACGTCCCATGGTGTTAAGTGGAGCAGACTCCCAGACCCAGCGGTGAACCAGCAAAACGTGTGCATAGGATTGCAGTCTGAAACCGGGCCAGTCGCAGCGGGAGACAGACAGAGAGGCAACCTTCTCCGACACGTCAGTAAAAAAAGCTACCGCCCTGAGGGATCAAGCACACACTGGCACGAGCCTGCCACGCTGAACCACACTCTGTCTTTCCTTACCCTGCAGCAAAACTGAGCGTCATCTCATCATACGGCACGTTTTCTAACCCAGCCTCCCCATCTCCCGCTCGGCTGTCGATTTGTTGCGGCCGTTTCTCCTCCTTCCGCCTTAGTCCTCTCTGCAATCGGTGTAGTCGGCGTTTGATTCTCCGCCGCCAAGGCTTGAGCGGGGGAGAGAAGCAAGATGGCGGACAAGACGCCAGGCGGTTCGCAGAAGGCCAGTGGGAAGGTGAGGCCGCTTTCGGGCCCGGGTCCGCGGTGCTACAGCTCTGAGGAAGAGGGGAGGCGGGAAAGGAAGCCTCGGCGGCTGCCCACGAAAGGCTGGCGGGGGAGCAGAGCTGGAGCCTTACGTAGCTTCAGGGCCGTGGTGCGCAGGCAAGCGAGAAAGGCAGCTCGCAGGCTGGCTTCGCGGCCTACTCTCTCACGCCCCCCCCCCATACCCAGTTGGAGGCAGTGCGGACAGATAAGAGGCGCTCCGATTAAAGGGGTCAAGTGTCTTCGTTTCAATTTATTTAAAGAAAAATTCGAAGGTGTTTTTTTTAAACCAGTACGGTCTGGGAAACCGCTCATCTTGTTCTCATCCCCCCCCCATAACTTAGGGCGATGGATTTTGTGAGATTGAGAGGGATATAAATTCCTTCTGCGACATTAGATAATCAGAGAAGGCGACGATAGAGATGAACTTCAAGAAGAATCTAATTTAGATTCTTCTTGAAGTTCATCTCTATCGTCGCCTTCTCTGTTTCTTACCCAATCTCCTTAGCATCCCAGCCGTCTCAGTGTGGTGGTCTTATGTCATGTGTGGCGTTCAGGTTGCGTCTCCTTGTAGAAAGAATAGACAGTCTTTCAGGCTACTTCATGCCAGATGATTTTCCTATATGGGTATCGACTTCTTGCAAGGGAAAAATTGTAACCCTGTGGACATTTGTGCATGTGATCCATATAGAAAGGATCTTTGGTAGTGGGAAGCTGGAATTGATCGTGGCTTTCTGTTGCATGTACACAGCACAAATCTGTGTGTTTATCATGTGGGTGATGTGTAAGTTTTTTCCTATGTGAAAAGACTTAAGTAGGAATATAGGCTTGTGTAAAATGGTTCTCTATATCTGGCATGTTAAAATAATTTTAGTACAGTACACAGTTTCTTGTTTTTCATCTGGGTTATGGGAAGGCTATAGTGTAGCTGTCTCAGACGTTTCCAAAAGTTGCTCGTTCAAATCATATCTTGAAAGATTATTTTCAATTAAAACTATTTTGTTACCTTTTTGTTGCTTACCCTTTTTCTATGTTCCAGTTGTAGATTGAAAATACACTCTTGTACATTATTTTGTGCTTGTGTTGTCAGCTTACTTATATTGTAGGAACTAAGTAGTATACATTTTTGAAGAGTATACCAAGGCTGTGATTTGTCAGATATTTTCCACTTTGCAATTTTGGAACACATTTTATCTTCAGATACTTTGTCCTACACTTTGGTCTCTAGGTAGTTATTTTCTCTGTCTTTGAGTCTAGAAATGTTTGATTTCCTGCCGCTTACAACCCTTATAACAGGCATGTATGACTGGATTTGTATGTGTGTGTGTGTGTGTGTGGCAGAGACATCTTGCTTATTGTTGACCAGCATGTTAAGGAATCATGTATACAATATATGATTGGAGGTTGGAGACAATCCAACCACCAAATCCGAAAAATGATTGGAAGCAAAGAGAAAATGTATTGGCATCGCACTGCCTTATTGTCATGTGTGATTGTGAACACCTTTGCAAATTGAAATTTAGTTGTAGTAACATGTGACTATAGGTGGTTGCTGATTTGCAGTTATGGAAGGGGTAGTATATGTGAAAAAGACCTGGGCGTTTTAGTATATGACAAACTAAACATGAGCTGGCAGTGTGATGTGGTGGCAAAGAAGGCAAATGTGATTCTAGGGTGCTTCAACACAAGTATAGTATCCAAACTTCAAGAAGTAATGGTGCTGCTGTATTCTGCTTTCATCATACTCTACCTGGAATATTGTATCCAGTTCTGGGCACCACAGCTGAAGAAGGATATTGCCAAACTGGAGCGATTACAGAGGGGGTGACTAGGATGATAAGGGGGCTGGAGACATTGAGTACATGTTGAAGGAGTTGGGCATGGAGAAGAGATGGTTAAGGGCTGACATAACTAACTATAAATATTTGAGGGGTTCGGAATATCCGTGGGCTTCGGAAGTCCTGCCAATGCGATTTCCGGTCACGTTGAGAGGCCTTTCTGAGTCCCGTGGAGGCCTCCGGAGGCAGTCCCTTGGCTGGAATGATGAAGGAGCAGCGCCAGGAGGTGGGTCGCAATTCACTCTCGGAGGACAGGTGGATTGTGGCCTCAACAGGTTTGAGAACCACTGTCTAGGTAGTTATCTATCAGATACGTTGTAGTTGACAGCCTGCATTGGCAGGGGATTGGACTCTGTAATCTTGTAGGTCCCAATTTTATGATTATAAGAAGTAGGAGGCCTCAGTTTGCTAGGATTTGCCGGAAGTTGTGAAGAGTGACAGTGAAGAGTGTTCATTGACTTGGTTCAGACTTGCCTCTCAGCTATGGCTTAGCACTATGACAGCAAGCCTCTGTGAGCTCTCTTCATGTGAAGAGGATATTTAAGGCTTCCATGTTTACGTTAGAACAAACTAATTCTGTGTTGCTTATGAACTTGAAGAGCCATGGCTTATCCTTACTATACTACTTTGAACTATATAGTTAGTTGGAACTATAATCTCCTGATTAGAACATGTTGTGATTTGCTATGTTCACATGTAATGGTAAATCCTGAGTTGTTCTAAACAGGCACTGGAAGTTTAAAATCTCTCACATGTTAAGGGGAGGAAAAGTGTGTGAGCCGAGGGCTCATGAACATCATGCAAAACTATGATTAAGCTTCAGTTTTGCATTGTCTGAACCAAGTAAGTGTTGCACACCCTATATATGCTGCCTTAACCTATTTTGGTTGAAATGATGCATTTTCTTTGGGAAAGGCAAAGCAGTTTTTTTTCTTATATACAGTACATTTTCCTAACTTATATTATGACAGTTTGAACAAAATCGCACAATGATAATCTGAAGAAAGCTTTATCTCTTTATTATGGTTTAGTGTAGAATTCTAATAGAATTAATTCTATTGCGCAGAATCTAAAGAATGAAACTGAAGGCTTTAGACTTCATTCTTGAATAGCAGCTTATTCTGCCATACCATATGGGAAACTGTAAAAAAATAATACACCTCTCAGTTTCAGAAGCAATCAGTTTGTGGTACAACATGGGAGAGTCATCTGTTCAAAGAAAAAAGGTCACAAATTCTACTGGCCTAGCACATGTGTCTTGTGTAAGCTTAAGCAACCCTTTGTATCATTGCCTGGAAATAATCTGTCTTCAACATGATTATTTCTGGAGCACATACTGGTACTCTTTCACTAAAATTCTATCTAAAATAATTACTTGTAAAAGAAAATACGGAATTCTTGTTCCCTTTATTTTAGGTGAAAAATCTCATCAACTGTGTTGTACATGAGTGCCCTGAATTTTAAAATTTACGGTGCAACACAATCCTGTGTAAATATCTGGTGGCAGAGCAAGTGCTCTGCTGCCGGAAGCCGTCGTGAATGTGCTGTAAAGCACGTTCGAGAAGACTTGTAAGGGCCGCCAGCACGGAGGCCGGCCGCTGCTGGAGGATCCTATCCTCGTTCTGGGCCGATAGAGATCAGCCCAGAGGTCTACTCCTCCGGAGTACCTACTACTGGAGGTTTACGAGGATAGGATCCAGTGGGTGGCCTGGACCGCCTGCTGGATAGTTAGGCAGGATTGTGCTGCCCGAGTATAGTTCATTAAAATCAGGAAGAGCTATGCTATTGATTTCGTTTAGCAGCAGGATTGCACTCTTAATCTTTAGTGAACTGAACAGTAATAGTAACTACAGTATTCCATAGCTGTTGAAACTTGATTTGCTTTTTACAGATGGGGATAAATTAATTTACTTCAAACTTCCATACCCAACGTTTAATAAGGCTTGATAACCTTTGGTATGCGAAAATTTAATACTAGGTGGTCAATTTGTTGCATTTATTTTCTGTATATACATACATTTATTGAATAAGGTCTCAAAGCCAAAATAGAATACATTAGTACCAACTGAAATATCATAGTTAGCAAGCTTTTGAGTTCTTCAGCTCTCTTCTTCTGACTAAATGTTAAGCCAAAATGGAGTGGAGAAAAAATGGGTGTGATGCAAGAGACTTTGCAAGTGCATGTTTGAAGGTTATTTTCTGCAATCTGAAGATGAGATTTTAAATTTTGGGGATTACTTCTCCTTCAACCACTTGGTAATACTACCCAGTTTGATTTCTGTTGGCTCCTTTGCTTAGTGTACAACCTGAAATGAATCTCCATCTTTGCTTTTAGTTGGTTGTGATAAAGATATTACCGTAATTTAGTTTATAGATTTTTTTTCTCTCTCATGGCCCAGCATAGCTATCTGTGATTTTTATTGAATAAGACGGTTGGTTTGAGATTCCCAAAGATTTTTCTTCAAATTGTAGGGTAGACACCATTGATTTTGGACAAGCATCCAATGAACTCTGACACTAATTTTGTAAGCAGGGTGGGCTTAACAGTAGCTTTTTAAAAAATTCTCCGCTGTCTAATGCTGCTTGGCTAGCTGTGCTTTGAAATTAGAGAGAGATTCTGAAACAGCAATGAAAAGTGTTGAAAGAAATACAGTAGTTCAAAATTCCATTTGACTAGGGCAACCCCTTTGCATGAAACCTAAGCTGCTCTTTGAATTTTCCCCATTCCCATCTTCACTGGTGAATTTGTTTTTGAGTATTTAATGGAAAGAAGCAGATGAAATTCTGCTATGTTGTTGTGTTGCGTCTGTGACTTCTTTCATTGATCAGCCTGAGCCATTTTGACCAGTGGAAATAATAATAAAAAATCTCCCTCCTAGACATAATTTTGCTAAGATATTATGAACTGCATTACATCTTTTATAGAAAATGACTAGATGTAAGGGTATTATACAAGCTATGAGGAAGATGAAAAGTTCCCTGGATCAGGAACTGATTGAAAGATAGGCACAGAGGATTCTTATTTTTGAAGTAAGCAACTTGAAGATTAAAGCTGAAAAGATATAGTTATAAATAAAGGACAGAATGACAAACCAAAGATTCTGCATGGTGACTTGTGTACAGTTAAGTCTGGAAAAAGAAGCTGATAGAATATTCATTTACATTGATTAGTAAATATCTTCTCAATACTAGGAAATCTGACACATTATTGACAATAGTTCATTTTAAATCTTCAAAACATCATTTTTTTTTGAAAAAAATGATTAACTTGGTTTAATGCCAAATGGAATCTTAAATTGCCTCCTGCTCAATAGAATTCTTGATGGTCATTGTAGATTCTCAGAATTATTCAGTGAATGAGAAAATAAATGGAATAGCAATTTTTATTTTGAGTTGCTTACACTGCGTATCATTTGAGCAATGTGTGTGTAGAAGTGTGCAGGGAGGGAAATTCCATGATAGGTTCACTCATCTGCCTAGTTGACTTTTATTGATATGTTGACACTCTGAAGCTGGATGTTGAAGAGATTGTGACTTATTTAGGAAAGGATTGGTTGTTAATGGTCACTTGCTTTTATGTTCTATACCCTGTCAGTTGAGTTGATGGACTCTTCAATCTAATTATATTATCGCTAAACACTTTGGTGGTTTCTTGTCCCAAAGAGGCTAACAACTATTAAAAAAGAGAAATATTAGCAAACAGTTACTGAGAGGTTGTAAATAGTACTTATTCCCTAGTAAGGGTGTTTAGGGTTGTAACTTTAGAGATTGACAATATGTGTGTTGGCTACAGTGCCTTTTTATATGGGGATTTTTATTATGCCCTTCTACCCCCCCCCCAAAAAAAAGCCCTCAAGATGGTTACAAAATTGTCTGGGGAAAATCTATAATAAAATGGAAACAAATTATAATAAAACATTAATTAAAGCCAGAACAATTCAAACAGCATTTAAAAACCAAACTCAGATGAAGTTATAACCAGCTCAGAGAACATGAAACAATGTTTGCCTGCCTAACAATGTTTGCCTCACATTTGTATAAGTGATGAGAGGGTGACAACTAGGAACAGATGGAACTCAAGAGGGATGGAGTTCTTCAACCTAGGGCATCGGTACCCAAACGCTTGTGTAGAGTTTGGACCAGTGTAAGGCATTGCAGGGGGGCTTGACAGCAGCAACGGCACTCCTGGGATTGCGCCAATGCCGGAGAAAAAAGGGATTTTTTTTACTTACAAGGGGTCACGCCGGCCCTCTGGAGGGTGTGGGGCCACCAGTGAACCCTTTGCAGGTCTCTCTGCACACCAGATTAGCTCCCTAAAGTGATTTGAAGCTTCTTCCGTTTTTAGCTGAAACCAGTGATGTAGGAACAGGATAGGTGGGTGGCGTTTTTCAGCTAGAAAGACGTCTCCCCTGGAGGGGGCGGGGCTAGTGACGTCACGGGAGGTGTGTCACGGGCTGCCACCCCCCCCAAGTCTGGCTATGCCACTGGCTGAAACCAGGAAGTAAAATGGAAGTAGCTTCAAATCGCCTTTGGAATCTAATCTGGGGTGCAGGGAGGCTCGCAGAGGGGTCTGTGGCCCCCCCGAACCCTCCAGAGGGCCGGTGCAACCTCTGGTCTCATAACCCCCCTTTCCCCTGGCGATCCTGGGAGTGCCGTGTCACGTCTCTGCATGTCACCACCACCCCTTAAGGGTGTGGTGACCAATTCTTCCTGAGGCATCTTGACGCCCCAGTTTGGGAACCTCTGAGCTAGGGGCTGTGACTTGTATGCCTATGGGTGATTGCTTTTTTTTTTTTTTGTTAAACCTTTTCTGTTAGTTAAATACTAGGCATTCCTAACCGATGTCCAGTCGGTTCTTCCAAAGGCTCCCAAGTGTATTTGTTTAAAACATTTGTACTCCGCCACAAGCAATTATTAAATGAATGAGAAGTTTACCAAATTACATCTTTAAGAGAATATTTGATTCTCTCTCTAAGGTATCTTTACTGTCCTTTGTTTTGTTTTGTTTTTTATTTAAATAGGACTCTCATTCATTTTGGAGTCCTAGGAGTGATGAGGTATGGTGTTCTCCAGATACAGGCTGAGTATTTTAAAATTGACTTTTGAGTTGATAGGGGAAGGAAGTCCAAATAAAAATAGAATCTTTACAGCTGCATATAAAACGTAAACATCTTGAAGAATAAATAAATGACTCTGAATATAATTCTACGGTTTTTACAATTTTTAGGCCAGGCTGCCAGACACAACTCGTGCCACTGGATCACCGGACAGTCATGTAAGTATCAAGATGGATGTGCAAATATCTAATGTGTAGAAACTCTCTTGTGGAGGTGGGTTCCTAATGATAGTTGCATATGAGATATGGTAGACTCATTTTTAGTAGACGTTAAATTTATTGCAGATCATTCATTTTCCTTTTTTATCACATGTATAGTGGTTAATGAAGGGTTTCTTAAAACCATTTTCATGTAATTATTCACTGATACGAGTCTTGCTTCATTCACACTCCAGAGTAGTACAGAGCCAGGATGGTGTAATGGTTTGAGAGTCGGACTTAGACCTGGAAGATCCAGGTTCAAATCCCCGCTCAGCCACGAAGCTTCCTGGGTGACCTTGGGCCAGTCACTATCTCTCAGCCCCACCTACCTCACAGGGTTGTTGTGAGAACAAAAAGGAAGGGAGGAAATATGTACACCACTCTGAGCTCCTTGGAGGAAGGGTGGTATAAAAATGTGAAAATAAATAAATAAATAAAAATTCTTACTTACCCATGGATTCACTTACCCATGGATAGCATGAGGCTTCCCTGTGCCCCCCCCCCCCGGCCATTGATTTACCTTAGTAGCTTGTGTGCGTCTTCCTTTAAACAAACACTATAAGCAGCAGCATGCTGCTTGTAGTGCTGAAGCTGACTGAGTGCTAGAGAGGCTCAGCTGAAGGACAGGAAGCAGAAACTGTAACTGCTTCCTGTTCTTCGTCTGAGCCTCTCTAGCACTCAGTCAGCTTCAGCACTATAAGCAGCATGGTGCTTCTGCTTATAGCGCTTGATTAAAGGAAGACGCACACAAACTACTAAGGTAAATTAATGGCTGGTGGGGCGCGCGGGAGAGGGGGGACGGAGGGAGTGTTTACCCCTATTCACGGTTCTCCGGTATCTGCGGGGGACCTGGAACAGGAAATCCGTGGTTTTCATTATACTTATATTAGTCATGCCCTGGACATTGCTTGAACAGATGTCCTGTCTAAATGTTATTTCTAGATTATGTGTATCTAGCAGTCCTTGGGGCAGGACAGGTGTATGCCTGATGGATAGTGATTAATGATAGATGATTGTTTGAAATTTTCTCAACACTCCTTTGTGTTCATTTGTGGTATCAGAATATAAAAACAGAAATTGTATTTGTTGCATTCTTTAACTTCATAAATCCAGATTGTGTGTCAAGATAGTATATGCATTTTGAAATACAGTACATAATCTAAGCAAGTTGTATCTCCCAGTCTCTGGGAGGTTGTTGCTTCGTGTATTGCGTTTCAAATTGCATTCTTACCAGCCTATAAATACTATTACTCTCTCTTTTTTTTTTTTTTTGCAGCCACTTTTAGAAAGCAAACTTAAGGCATTCAGTATTGGCAAGATGAGTGCTGCCAAAAGAACTTTAAGCAAGAAGGAACAGGAAGAACTGAAAAAGAAGGTAATGCTGTAGGAAAGTAACAGCTCAATCATATGGGCGCTTTGTGCTGGCGGAACTAGTGTTCCGCCAGCGCCAACTGCCTTATGGCAGTCGCGAGCACACTTCTGGCAGCACGCGAAGTAGCATGCTGCCGGAGCACCAGCAGGGCCAGAATCTTCCCTTGCGTGTCGAGAGATCGCTGCCCGCCTAGGAAGGTAAGGAGGGGATGAAACTGGGTGGGGAGGAGGCATAACGGGGGCGGGGAGGATGCGGGAGGGGCTGGATCTGTCGGCGATGGCATGCGCCGGATCCTATCCCCTCTGTAAGCAGCCTCTCCGCCCCCTTTCTCTCCTGGGACTTTCGCCAGCTAAAGAGCTGGCACAGGTCCGAGGAGACACATTGCAGAGTGGGAGGCTTACGGCGGGGTTAGGAGTTTTATACTGTATTTAAGGTTTGATATCCCTTTTTTAAGCTGTACACACACCTGTCTTAAATGACAGATCAGTTTAGACCAGCATTTCTCAACTGGTCGTACGCGTACCACTAATGGCACGCGGACTGTTGGCAGTCGGTGTGGCCACCTCCGGCGGCCACGGAGGTGGCACACTGCGCCAAAGGGGTTGAGAACCCCTGGTTTAACCAGAAAGCTTGATCCCTGTGATGAGGCATAATTTGGGTAGGGTTTAGGGGATTTGGCTGCAGCATTATTTTTTCCTCGAGCGCCTCTTGTATATGAAACCCAGATTAGATTTTTATTACTTATTTTCCAAATAAAGTGTACTTCATGTTGTTTAAATGTTAAATTCTCATCTTTACATGACCATTATTTTTACTGGAGGACTTATAAATATTTTTAATTCACGATTGTATATCATATGCTTCCCTTACTTTGGCTTGGATCCAAAGACCCATTGCTTGAGAAACGTGACCCCTGGGCCCCAAGAAGTTCTTCCATTTGTGCAAGATCTTGTGCAAACCTTTGCACAGCCTCTTCTCATGATCTTTTTAAGACCCACTCGAGTTTATATGCTGCAATTTATCTCCATTATTCACCATGCTTGTTGGACTTCCACGTAACCCTGGTACATTGTGGGACTTTTCCCAGCACTTGTGCAAAGGTTCACAGAACAGTAATAATACTGTTTCCCAGCGCTTTTCCCAGCGCTTGTGCCAAAGGTTCACAGAACAGTGATCATTTGCTTCTTCTGTTCATGGTTTTTGTTTTGTTTTTAAGTCCGAGCCATTATTTAAATGTTAGAGGAAAAGTTATGGAGACAGTGGAAGCTGTTAATATACTCATTTAGGTGTGCTCAAAGAGCTGTGCATGAAAAACATGCATGCCTTTCTGAGGGATAGTCAGCTGAAGAAATGTTTAAAGCTGCCCAATTTTACTAGTATTGCATCTTTTCATTGTGTAATGTTATGAAACAATGTGTTTTTAGAAATATATATTTTTTCATAAGAAAATATAGTAGTAGGAAATGATCCACCTCGCTTCATTGTTTGCAGTTCCAGATAGCATGAATACAATAAAATTAATACAGTGTGATAGTAGCTCATTAATGCTAGTAATCAACTTAACATTTGGTGTGTGTAGGAGGATGAGAAGGCAGCTGCAGAAATTTATGAAGAATTCCTTGCTGCATTTGAAGGAAGTGATGGCAATAAAGTGAAGACATTTGTGAGAGGAGGTATTGTTAATGCGTCTAAAGGTAAGGCTGTGTACTATTCAAACTGAATTATTGAAAATAAATCTTATTTTGATTCAATTTAAAAATGTTACTTTTAGGTGGATACAATAGTGGATTTTTTCTAAGATGCTGCTCTATATCAAACTATCATGCTTGTGTGAAAGTTCAAAGTTATGTTATGATGGAAGATATATTTTGTTGTGACCTGTGTACGTATATAGCATTTATTTTTATGTCCCACTTAAGGTGACTGTAATAGTACCACTTCCTGGGACTTGACCTGTACATGCAATGAGTATACTTCCTAGGTAGGCTTACCAGATTCCCAGTATTTGCCGGGACAGTCCCGGTTTCTGGGTCAATCCCAGCTGGCCGGCCAGCTGGAGTGCTTGTGGAGACAGGGCCAGAGGTGGTGGCGATCCCAGGGATCACCGCCTGGGAAAAAACACCCCGAAATGGCAGTTTTTTTACTCACCAGGGCTTTACTCCCTGATGTTTAGATCACCGAAAAACGGCGATTTTAGACCACTTTGTTATTTGCGAAAACTGGAAGTGGCCTAAAATTTCGGCAATCTAAACAGTGCGTGGTGGATCGCGCAGACCTCCCCGCACTCCCCCCCCCGAAGCCCTGGTGAGTAAAAAAAATCTCTGCTTTGGATGCTTTTTAAATATTTATTATATATTTTATTTATGTATGTTGATTTTTCCGGCCCCGTGACATCACGATTCTTGGACACGCCCCTGTGACGTCACTGCCGCCCCCCTCCCCGGGTCCTGGAAAATCTGGAAAGCCTATTAAGTTCAAAAGGAAGGAACATTTCTTTCATGTTTTCTTCTACTGGGCTCATTCCGAAAGGATTTGTGTTGAGGAAGTATTGGAAGGGCCGTATTGGGATCCCAGCGTCTGTGCAATAATTCTGTGCAAGAAGATTCTTGGAACAGCCTCCTTCCCTACCCCCACCAGGGCCTGGCAATCCCCTGTGAGAGGAGAGTTACAAAAGTAGTTTGTGGTATGGCATGGGGATGAGGGTATGCTTTTTAGTGTGTTTTTAACATGCTGCATCCCATTGGGCATGGCTTTGCTTTGCCTAAATTAAAGTTTGATCAATGTGTTTGTTGTTTGGCAAAATTCAGTATTTTCAGTAACTATTAGCCTGTCTTCCAGAAGAACATGAAAAGGATGAAAAACGAGGAAAAATCTACAAACCCTCATCACGATTTGCAGATCAGAAAAACCAGCAAAATCAGACATCCTCTAACGAGAGGCCTCCATCCCTTCTGGTAATAGATACGAAAAAGCCAGTAAGTTAGAGTCTGTAGAAATGCTTGCTAGTGGGTTGTCTTCAGAACTATATTCTGGGGTGGCTCCCGTATCAACTGATTCGGCATCCATGGATTCACTTATCCACAGATGCCGCATCCCCCATGTGCACGCATGACCCCCCCCCCGGTTCTTATTTTTGCTTGAGGAACGTTCGTGTCTTTGTTAAACAAATGCGATAAGCAGCCTCCTGCTGCTTATCACAGGCAAGTAGAGTGAGACTAAGTGCTAGAGAGGTTCAGCAAGCTTAACAGGAAGTGCTTCCTGCTAACCTTGCTAAGCCTCTCTAGCACTTAGTCTTGCTATACTTGCCTGCGATAAGCAGCAGGAGGCTGCTTATAGTATTGCATTTGTTTAACAAAGACACGAACGTTCCTTAAGCAAAGAGCCTCGGGGGGCGGGTCGTGCATGGGGGGTGGGCCCTCAGAAAACCGCGGAGGGGGCGTTTGCCCCTATCCCTGGTTTTCATGTATCCGCGGGGGAGCCTGGAACATATTCTTCCCCCCCCCGGATACGGGGGCCCAACTATATTAATAATAAATTTCTTTAAATGTTTTGTTCATTAGTTTCAAAGTCCTTGAATTACATGTTCTATTTCAAGTAAATCAGTGTCTAGGCATCTTATGAAACATAATTACATGGAAATAACGTCCCTTTTATTCAGCACTGTATGTGCACTAGACCCTTGTTTACTTATTATGTAGTGAATCTGAAAGTGTAGCTAATTAGTACTAAATACTTGTTTTTAAAATGGCCTTTTAAAGAAGCTCATGTGTTATGCAGCAGTACTAGCATTATATTTAAAGTAGCTTGATTGAATGCTTAACATAAGAACTTGGAAATTTGTACATGTGCCCCATTATGATGATTTTAAGGTAAGTTTAAGAAATATTTCTAGAAAGGTGATAGTTTTGCAAAATGTATTGGTTGTAATAAAGAGATACAGGCAAAAGTGTTGTAAAATTCTAGTTAGAGAATAGATTGCTTTGACCATTTTATCTAAACATAAGACAACTTGAGCTGTAATTGTTACTAGGCAAGTAACAGTTTTGTTACTTGTATTTTGTTCCAGCACAAAATGGTGCTGCTGTTAAATGCTAAGGGAGCCACCCCAGGGCTGTTCTGAAGACCCAGTCCTATCCAACATTCCAGTGCTGATGCAGCTGTGCCAATGGAATGTGCGCTACATCCTGCGGTTGGGGGGGGGGCAGTCATAGAAGCCTCCTCCAGATAAGGGAACATTTGTTCCTTTACACTGGCGCTGGAAAGTTGGATAGGATTGAACCCTAAGAGTCTTAAGATGGTATTCAGGTGATCAGTAGCAGTGCACTTGGGTATCAGCCCCACATATAGTTAGATATTTCAAATTCTTCCTCAGTATCAGTATAAATAAGTATAAATAAGTCTTATTGTGATGATGTTTCCTCTGGTACAATAATTTATATAGGATTGCTCTATTATGTTTTCTCTGTGTACCTCACTTCTGTTTTCCTGAATGACATTAAAAGGTAGTTTATCAGTGACTATTCCTACTTATTTGCAAATTTTATTTTAGCCTTTGAAGAAAGGGGAAAAAGAAAAGAAAAAGAGCAATTTGGAGCTTTTTAAAGAAGAATTAAAACAGTAAGTGACTTCATGTAGTCTGAGTAAGATATGCAATAATAAACAGCATACAATACTTGTTGGGGACACAAACTGCTGGAATGAGATTTTCGGCATGTGGGCTTTCTTAAATTGATAATTTATTGAATTTGCTGATGGAAAAATAACCTATTTAATCCTGTAAGTCAGAGGTTCCCAAACTGGGGCGTCATGATGCCCCAGCCAGGAACAAAGGGTCACTACACCCTTAAGGGCCGTGGCAACCCGCGGTGACATAGACAGCGTGTCCAGGATCACGCTGCCGCCAACGCCGGGGGTGAACAGTGTCCGCTTTACCTTGGTTGGTGGCTGTGGAGGCCCTGCGGGGTTTGTGGGTCGCAATCGCGTTGGAGGACTGCTCCAATTCTTGGGGAGGACTGCAGAGGGGCCCGCAGTCTCCCCACATCCTCTGCAGGATCTCCACAGCCACCATCGAAGGTAAAACAGGCACTTTTTGTCCTCGGCAGCGGCAACGCGATCCTGGACGCGTTGTCGCTACTCCTGGGAAGGCCCTGTTGCCACTCAAGGCAGCGGAGACTCTTCCTAGGAGTTTGGGAACCTCTGCTGTAAGTTATACTCCTTTGAGTTTTGAGTGGATTCGTTTAAAAAACAAAAACCTTTCTCCCTTTCTCTCAATTAATTTTAATACAGTATGGTATCATAATATTTAATATGGTATCTCACTCATGGCAAATGATATAGTCCTACAGTTTCTTTTGTAAGAGAATGGTTGTGTCAGATTTGAAAAATTGTAAAAAAAAAATCCAAAGTTAACAGAATATGTATGAACTTGTTGAGACTTGACAAATCCTGATCCTCCAGTGTGAAAGAATGTTTCTGATTCTTCCATTTTGTGTTGTGTTAGAAAATGGTAGCCTAAGGGTGGGAAAAGTTCTAGTCCAGCGGTTCTCAAACTTTGGGTCGCAACCCAATTTTTGGTGGGTTGCTAGCACCAAGCAGAGCCTCTAGTGAAAACACGGAAAGATAACTAATTGCCTCAAGCCCTGGGGCTATTCAGAAATCAGATAGCTGCTAATTGCCCTGCAAAGAGCTCAGCTCTTGAAGTTTGCAGTGCAAACCCTGTGCATCTGGCCTAAAGGGCCAGCCGTTGCAACCAAGGCCCATTGCGGGCGACTCCGGCACGGTCCGGGCACACCTTGGGAAGAGGGGACATTTGTACCCTTCCCCTGGTGTAAGCGGCACGGGCCGCATTGTGTCTCGGATGTGTGCCAGCTCTTTAGCCATGTAAGGCCAGCCCTGGCTTTGATGGGGTTCAGACATTGGTGCATCTCACTGTCATTATCCCTGCCCCCTCCCAGCCCGGGCCAGCCAATGGCACCCCTTCCTCCCTGCCCCTGTCTGTCCTCCCCCTGCCCCTGCGTCGACCGATGCGGGACTCATCTGTGGCAACCGGCGCACGGTCCGGAGGACAGCAGAGTGAGTGGTGCTGGCCTCGGCGCCGGCGCCAGCGCCACTTACTCCTGAGGTGGCACAAAAGTGCCTTACTTTTGCGTCACTTCTAAAAGTGCAGCAGGACCGCACGTTGCTTCAAAAAAGGTAAAAAGACACTGCTCCCACTGACGCCATTTTACCTTTTTTGAAGCTCCGTGTGTGCCTGCTGCCTGCTTCTTTGGCCCAGCACTGCATTGTAATCTCCGAAAAAGCCTGTTATAAGACAAAAAACGCGATTGGACGTGACTTCCGGTTTTGCGCGCAACTGGGAGTTGCTCCCGGTTGCGGTTTTTTCCTTTTAACAGGCTTTTTAGGACAATGCAGCACTGGACTGAGGAAGCGGGTGGCAGACCCGTATGGCCCTTCAAAACAAGGTAAAATGGCGCCGCCCCTGCCTCAGTGGGATCCCTCTGTCCACGGATGGCCATCCATGTATACTCAAATTCACGGATGGCCAATCCGCGGATGAGAGGGGCCCACTGTACATTGTCACTAAATCTAATTGTACATGATAAATAACTGCATAGTATTTTCCTGTGTCTACGTGTCTTACCTTTCTCTATTGCCTCATTTGTGAGTCTTCAAGAAGGGACTTGTTTTTTTCATTCTGTGTAAGGCACCATGCACATGAATGGCATTATGTAAACAATATTGATGGTTGGAAATATCATACTAGAAAGCTGAAGTAAAAGCTAGGTGCCAAGGATATAATGTCCAGAAATTGCAGTTTAGATTCCATTAGGCATAGAAAAATACATTAGAAGCAGATATTTTGAGAGATTGAACTTGATACAAAATATCTTGCAACACAGGGAGAAGAAGAGAGACAGTAGTAGGTTCAGAGATGAAATAGTCTTATTTTAAGATCACCAAGGTTATCCCTAATAGACCTTGGGTATTATTTCTATTAAGAAAAGATGTCTACCTCCTAATCACATTTCTAGGCCTATAATGTAATCCAGCCAACAACAACAGTTGAAGCAACAGGGGTTGAAGAAATGATCCTGTCAATCATGAGTATAGGTGTTTGAAAATGGTTTTATTTTTTAGCAGATTTCGGTGTTTTAAAAAATTGAAAATGGCAGAAAGCGGTGTATTGTGTTTTTATTCTAAGTTCTCATTTTCATTAATTTTTTTATTTTATTTGCTTTAAAGTGTTCAGATACAGTATTCTACCTTTTTATTATTTTTCCAAACAGTAGTATTCACAGATCCACTTCCTGCTTTGGAAGCTTATCCACAACAGCAAATAAATAGGCTTCACTTCAGGAGTAGAATATTATGCATCCTTTTGGCATCCTCAGTTTTCAGTCTCTCTGTTTTTTTGGCCTCTCCCCTTGACAGTTGCGTTTCATTGCTTTCCCCCTCTCCTTCAAAAGTGGAATAGGAACAAATAAGACTGAGTTCAGAGGATGCGCAGCAGCTTGCTAAAATACTGTATACTGTGCTACAGAAAATAAAATAAACTGAAGGTGTTATTTATGAGGGCCAGTGGAGGAGCTAAAATGGGTGCAGGTCAGAAATGTGGCTTGTGGATTTCATTAAGACCTTTCCTAACATTTTTTTCTCATAATCTAAGCCATCGGTTCTCAAACTGATGGGTCATGACCCACCAGGAGAACCGGATGCTGTCCCCTGCTACCTTAAGGGGCGGGGACAGAATGGTGGCAGCGATCTTGGGGATCGCCGCCACCGAGGAAAAAAATGTTTTTTTCTCACTTACAGGGGGTCCTGCAGCCCTCTGGACAGTGGACCTCCCTGCACCATCCAGAGGACTGCAGGACCCCAAGTGAGAAAATTTCATTTTTTCCCGGCGGCAGCGGCAATCTCTGGGATCACCATTGCTGCTATCCCCGCTCCCACAAATACTCAGAGTTCTCCCCACATTGCAGGGACCCTATGCAGGGACCCTATACAAGCAATCAATAGAGATCGGAGATAAGGAGGCAGTAGAGATCAGAGATAATGGAAGTAGAAGCAAGGAAAACAACAGGATGGCCGTCTGAGCTGTTGGAGGGGCTTTGCAACGTGTTTTGGTTGAAAAAATGACTGGAGAAATGAGGCAGTAAAAATGGGTTTATTTTGCCGTATTCCTAAAATGGTTTTATATTGTTTTTCAAGCAAAATTTGTGTTATTTTGCATTTATATATATATTTTTCAAACACCTCTATTCATGGGTAATGAGGGGTTTTTGGAGCACTTGGACCATGAACTGAGGCTTGCGGTGCAAAGAGGTACTCCTGTAAGAAGTGCAGTTTTAAAGCTGTTTGACCTTCTGTGCTACATGGTGTCATTATCTAATTGTAACCAGTTAACACTTTTGTAAAATACCTTCTATAGAATTCAAGAAGAGCGTGATGAAAGGCATAAAACCAAAGGTAGATTAAGTCGTTTTGAGCCACCTCAGTCAGATTCAGATGGCCAACGCCGTTCTAGTAAGTAATTATTTTATAGTGTGGTCTTGTGGGTATCTTTTTTCAATGTTACAAAACCTCCCAACTAAGTACGGATCCTGTCTCTCCTTTAGTGGATGCTCCTTCAAGAAGAAACAGATCTTCGGGTGGTAATATAGTTTCATAACTCTTTAATAAAATATTGTTTTACTTTCAAAATGTATGCTTTGGATTACATCTTGTTTTCTTAATTTTAGTACTGGATGACTATGCTCCAGGTTCACACGATGTGGGAGATCCAAGCACAACAAATTTGTACCTTGGAAACATTAATCCCCAGGTAAATTTTATTTTAAAAGATTTCTTTCTGCTTTTCTTTCAAATTCAAAGTAGCTTATAACCATAACATACTAAAAATCATATACATCAAGCTAAAAAAAAAAACACTATCAAGTACAGAGAACTAGCATAAAAACTAAACATAACCTGGGAAAGCAAGTTGAAAATTATTTTTTTCAACCCCCTATGAAACTACGACAAGGAGGGTGCCAAGCATACCTTCCACAAGAGTTCTACGTGGAAGGGGTCGCTATAGAGAAGGCCCTCTTGTGTATCTCCATAAGCCACCCTAAATACCCCTTAGAGCAGCGTTTGTCAAAGTGGTGGGCCGCGACCCCACTTTTTCCGGAAACGGGCAATATCCCCTTAAGGTGGGTGGTCAGCCTGAATGTTGGAGGCAACACTCCAGGATCACGCCCGCCTTCGACTCAGAAACGCTTGTTTTAACGTACCTGGTTGTCCTGCCAGCTTCCTGACGGGTCCGGGGGGCCAGCTTCTGCAGGCCTCCCCAAGGCTCTAAACGATGCTGATCGTGTTGCGAAAACCCAACGGCGCTGTTTAGAGCCTTGGGAAGACCTGCAGAGGTGGTAGCAGCCCCCTTTGCGGAGCTGGCAGGACAACTAGGTACGTTAAAACAAGCGTTTCTGAGTTGGAGGCAGGCGCAATCCTGGAGCGCTGCCTCCAACATTGCCCCACCCTCGCAAGCGTACAGGGAGGAAACTAGGAATTTGAGAAACGCTGCTTAGAGTATGTTAAATACTCATGCTCATGGCTTGCAGTAGGATTTACTCCTGTTGCATGTTGGCCTGCTGCACTGGTTTTCAAACTTTGTTACTGTGACTTCCCCAAAATAATATGTAAATTTATGGAAACCCCCCCCCCCATATTACAGCTATTGATTTCATTAAGATTAGGTAAGCTGTTAGGACAGTGGTTCTCTAACTCCTGGGAAGACCCTTTGCTGCCCTAAGTGGCAGCGGGGCCTTCCCAGGGGTAGCAACGGTGCTCCAGGATTGTCCTGCCGCTGCCACTGCCATGGACGAAAAGTGTCCGTTTTACCTTCATTGGTGGCTGTGGAGGTCCTCCGGGGTGTGTGGGGAGCCTGAGGACCCCTCCACAGACCTCCCCAAGCATTGGAGCAGCCCTCCAACACGATTGCGACCCACTTCCAGTTTCGCTGTAAAATCAGAAGTGGGTCACTATCGCGTCGGACGACCGCTCTGATGCTTGGGGAGGCCTGCGGAGGGGTCCGCAGGTTCCCCACACCCCCCGGAGGAACTCTGTAGCCTCCAATGAAGGTAAAACGGACACTTTTCATCCGCGGCGGCGGCGCAATCCTGGACGTGCTGTTGACGTCGCAGTGGGTTGCCACGCCCCTTAAGGGTGTAGCAACCCTTTGTTCCTGTTTGTGAACGACCCAGTTTGGAAACCTCTGTGTTAGGATATAAAGCACGCTTACCTTTGCATATTAAATAAATAACAATACAAGCTACTCTCCAGTGGCAAGTTCTAGACATACTTGTTTGTTTCAACCTTCTTGCCCTCTTTTAAAGACCTGGATGCTAGAAGGGGAAACGCTGGGGGGAGGGGGCTGCATTACAGACATAGGGTTGCTGGGTCCAGCTGCAGAAGAGGGCTCTTGTTCCTTTAAGACAGTGGTTCCTAAACTTTTTAGACTCGTGACTCCCTTAACCTCCCTTGCCGTTAGCCGTGGCTCCCCATTACAGTGCACTGAAGAGACAGGCACTCTTTACATGCTCAGAGGCACCCTTTCTTATATGTAAGTGTATATTCCCAAAACAATTCCTAAAGTGGATTTTCCATGCTTATGCTGAGCAGCAGCTAAGCCAGGAGCGCACAGGGTGGAGTTGGGATGCTGCTGCCCTCCCTCCATTGGCAGGCCTGGGTAGAGGGCACTGATGTCGTCTGCGTTAGTCCTATTCATGGCAAGAGAAACATCAAAGCATGGGAGGGAGGTCTTTTTTTCCCCCCGTTGGTCATGCACCACCCCAGTTGCGAGAGAGAGAGAGAGAGAGAGAGAGAGAGAGAGAGAGAGAGAGAGAGAGAGCTCCTTTTGGTAGCATCTTTGCAAGATGAAAAACAGATTCTTATACTGCCTGGCAGTCTCCAATGGGGGGGGGGGGGTTGTCCCAGCAAATAGAGTGGGGAACTAACTTAGAGGTGGGTCAAAAAGCAGCAAAGGAAGAAGGAGAGAGATCCTAATAATTAATCAAACAAACAAACAGCAGCTAACTCCTCTTCCTCTGGCTTAAACAAGGGAGACATCTCTACAGCTCTGCAGAAATTCTTGCATCTTGAGGTTCCCTGCAGAGTGCTTAGCTTATCCATTGAGTTAATTGCCTAATTGCCTGTTCCTTGACTACGATACAATATGTGGAATTGCTGAAGAGCTGACTGCAAAGTCTTTTGAAGTGAACTGTGAGTGATCCGATGTGAAGGGGCAGCTTTTCCGGGTCTTTGTTTTTGCTCTCTCTCTTGCAAGCAAGAATATATGTTGGGAGTCGCGCCTCACAGTTTGGGAACCTCTGAAGGGCAGACCTCTTAGCCAAGCCTTGTGCTGCAGTTCAGTGCAGCCTCACCAGCACACAGAGCCTCTTACTGCCACAACAGGTTGCTATCACTCTTTGTGCCTCCACACAGGTGCAGGGAGTCCAGTTTGGTTCAGAGTACTTTGGTGCTGCTCCAGGTTCTGGCTCTTTATGAACCCCTTCCAAACAGCTCACAACGCAGTTTGAGAATTGGCCTACAGTGTAGTGCAAAACTGAAGGAAACTTCAAGAGGTGGCCTTCTGTCATGGAATTTTGTATCAATCATTCCCTCAGTTACTTCCCTTTCACATTCGCAGTTCAGAGGATATACTTCTCATTCCGTTAATCCAAGTATTTCATTCTGGTTTGTTCCTGTTTCCTGTAGATGAATGAAGAAATGTTATGTCAAGAATTTGGGCGTTTTGGACCTCTAGCAAGTGTCAAAATTATGTGGCCACGAACTGATGAAGAAAGAGCAAGAGAGAGGAATTGTGGATTTGTTGCCTTTATGAACAGGAGAGATGCTGAACGTGCACTAAAGAATTTAAATGGTAATAGAAGATTTAAAATGACAACAATGTCTTGGAAAGAACAATGGGAGAAGCAGTGGACTTTTCAGTGGTTATTCAGGGGGAAAGGAGTATATTCAAGGAAATATTCTCTGTTGTTGTACTCAGACTTTATCCATGTGAGGCTCTCTGAATCAAGAGAGAACCTGTCTGAGCCAACGGGTATAACTAAGACTGGGGGAAAAAGGGGGGAAAAGGTGATCAGAATCCTTTTCAGGGTTACCTAAACTGTAGATTCAGTCCCCAGGTACAATGGTCATGGTAGCATAGAGGACAGTCCCACCCCCGCCCTTTCATGCTCTTAAGTTTTGGCCCCTACTCTTTGCTGATACGGTATTTATTTATAGCAGTGATTTTTCAACCACTATGCCAATGGTTGAACCACACTTCAACCACAAGTGTGCTGCAGGAGTTTGGGGGAAGGTCATTTATTAGTAGGGCCATTGGGGGATGTGAGCTCCCTGCCAGCAGCGCAGGGTGCCTTATCAATTGTCAAAAAACTGATGGTGTGCTTTGGCAATTTTTTATTACCTTGTCAGTGTGCTGTGAGATGAAAAAGGTTGAAAATCTACAGAGACAAACACTGTACTTGGGGAGAGATCCTCAATGAGTTGTAGTGTTGGAAGATGTAAACTTCTGAGTAGGCTGAGATCAAAGGAGCAGACTTGCATTTTGATTCATTTGACAGTGACAGAGATCTCAGGAAAGCAAAACAAAAGCATGAAATAACTCTTATTTATACCGCCTATGCCATGTGTATTAGACCAGGGCTTCTCAAACTGGGTCACGACCCATGTAGTGGGTTGAGGCCCAATGCAGAGGTGGGTTGCAAGTTGGGCCCTCCCACCCTTGCCTTTGTTTGGCTCCAAATTTATTTATTTAATTTATTTATTTAAAGAATTTATACCCCGCCTTTCTCCCAACAAGGACACTCAAGGCGGCTTACAACACAAAGATTAAAATACATATATACATTAAAATAATTAAAAACTATTAATTAAAACAATTTAAAATAAACAACCCCAGTGGGTCACCTGAATTTATATTTGTTAGAAGCCATTTGTTAAAAAGTCAGCCCACCATGTCAGACATCAAAAGCTATCCTAAATAAAAACGTCTTGAGGCCCCGCCAAAAGGTCTCTAAAGAGGGAGCCGTTCTTAATTCCAGGGGGAGGGAATTCCATAATTGGGGCGCCACAGCCAAGAAGGCCCTATTCTGTGCCGCCATCCCCCTCACTTCCGTCAATGGCGGCACGGTTAACAGGGCTTAAATAGGGTTAAAATTGGAACCAAACGGAAGCTACTGGAGGCCACATCCAGGTCGCAACTCATCTCCTGGCTGCTCCCTGCCCTGAATGGCCCCCGAAGGCCTCAGAAGGCTTTCGGAAGTGACTTCCAGGTCACTTCCAGCTTTGCTGGCGTGACTTCCGGTTGCGTCGGGAGGCCTCTTGGAGGCCTGCAGAGGCCATCCAGGGCCAGGAGTAGCTGCAAGAGGTGGATCATGACTCCACCACCAGAAGACAAGGTGGGTTTCAGCTGCCCCAGGATTGAGAACCCCTGTATTAGACACTTCATAAAAATAAACAGATTTCTGTCAACCAAGACTTGCAGTCCAAATTCTGCCAACATTATCATCCAGTATAGAAGAGTGGGTATTGTGGCATTTGTGGCAAAAGGATGTATGAGTGAGCATTCCACTACCATAACTTGCACAGATGCACTGGGGGTGTTGGGTAGAAGCAGATACGTCCACAGCATCTGCCTGTTTCTTTTAATTAAAATCTGCCAGTCGGCCCTTTGTATCTGCAGGGGTTCGGTTCCTGAACTCCCAGCGGATACAAACAAATCTGCTTCGGGCAAGGGCCAGGCTGCATCACAGTACCTTATTTTAGCAACGCGCCGGTCCACCGCCTGCTCCTAGACTCCCAAGCGGTTTCCAAGTACTTCAAACAGCTGTAAAGAGTTAAAAAAACCAATTCACAGCAACTTCTGGTGGCGACACGAAACGAAGTTGCTGTGAATCGGGTTTTTTTTTTTTACTCTTTTTAGCAGTTTGAAGTACTTGGAAGCCACGTGGGAGTCCAGGAGTGGGTGACGTGCTGGTGTGCTGCTAAAATAAAATACTATTACACCGTGCCCAGCTCTCAGTCAGCCCTTTATTCCCTGGGATAGCCATCCATGTTGAGACACGTCTGCAGAGAAAAAAAGGATATGTAGTACTGTATTTTAAAAAACCCTGATCAAAAAGCAAAGAAGTCATAGGTGCTAGATGACCAAGTGATAAACTGTTTTTCAAATTTTCCAGTCATTGTGCTCTTCTTTGGAGAAAGTTGTTCCAACATTTAAACCATTATCCAGCTGGTGTTTGTTTGTTTATACACGCGCGCGCGCACATACACACACATACATACATACATACATAGATACATACATACAGGCCCCCTCCATGGATTCCTCATCCGCGGTTTCAGTTATCCACGGTTGAGGAATCTCCCCCCGCACCCTCCACAGCCCCCCCAGGCACTTACTTTTAGGAGAAACCTCTGTTTTTTTTCTTCAAAAGTCCCAAGTGTGTAGCTTCTTTGCAAGCCTGACCAACAAGACTTAGGTGCTAGCTAGATTCTCAGCAAGGTTGCTGAGAATCTAGCTAGCACCTAAATCTTGTTGGTCAGGCCTGCAAAGAAGCTGCACACTCGGGACTTTTGAAGAAAAAAACGGAGCTTTCTCCTAAAAGTAAGTGCCTGGGGAGGGTGTGGGGGGGGGGCGCCGGCCCGGGGAGGGCACGGGGGCCTCTGAAAACTGCAGAGGGGGCGTTCGCCCCTTTCCACGGTTTCAGGTATCCACAGTGGGGGCTGGAACGTATTCCCCCGTGGATACGGTGGCCCCCCAGGATAAGGACTCAAGTAAGGCCATTTTTTCTTTACCTTTCCAGTTTTTTGGCTTTTATTGCCCCGACTGCCACCTTCAACATTTTGCTACTGACGCATATGGAGCATGCTTAGTTTGCATTGGGCTGTGTTGGGTTTTTTATTTTTTCTTCTTAATTTACAAGTGTGTGTGCTTCTGCATATCTAGGCAAGTCCCTCAAGTATGTAGAAATCACAACCTTATCTGGATGTGACCTCTTTTTCTTCCAGTTTGTTAGGCACTCAGCCACCTGAGTTCAGTCTTATTATACAGTATATGTTGATGATGATGCATTGTTTGAAAAGCATTCTGATTGTGCTAAAATATTATATAAAATGCACTACATTACTTGTCTCTTTAGATAAAGTACTGTGTTATAACGTGGGCTGGTCTGTGGAGCCTGAGGTGCTTTGTTTTGTAGGATGTGCATAGTATGTCTGTCTACGTTTTTTTCTGTTGTTTTAGAAGCATACATTGCTTTTAAAGATTTTTGGGGGGTGGAATCTGGGACTTACTCGAAATTTGCATTTTGGCAGTAGGTATCATTGTTTCTGTGATACTGAAATGCTATTATATGTGCATTTGGAATATTTGATACTGATATGCTAAAATTAGAATGTCAGAAATGAAGTTGGGCTCCTCTTCTGCCTGAAATAGGGCTCCTCTTCTGCCTGAAATAGTGATATTGCCATCATCTGCACAATTCTGAACTAATGCAATATTTCATTTGGCAGGCAAGATGATCATGTCATTTGAAATGAAACTAGGCTGGGGCAAAGCGGTTCCTATTCCTCCACATCCTATATACATTCCTCCTTCTATGATGGAGCATACCCTCCCACCACCTCCATCAGGACTGCCATTTAATGCACAGCCCAGAGAGAGATTGAAGAACCCTAATGCTCCAATGTTGCCACCACCAAAAAACAAGGAGGATTTTGAGAAGGTAAAAAGTTACACAGGTCCATAGCTCATTTTGAAAATGCTAAATCTGTGGTAGTCTCTTTTTAAATTGTGTTGTAGAATTGCACTGTCAATCCTTAGATACGCTGAATTGTTCCCTGCCTTAGTTTTAAGGAGCCTGGTTCCTGAGGATATTACCTCGGTATGTTGGGCCACAGAATTGGGCCTTGTTTTTAATTGTGCTTTTAAATCTGGCCACTATGTGTTTTCCCCCTCCACACTCCCTGGTATTTTTTTCTCCTCTGTCCCCCTTTTTGTTAGCTGCCAAATTTGCAGTGTCTAAATTATTTCACTTTAATGGCTAAATTTAAATTCAAGCAGATAAAATGATAAATGAACATGAGGATTAAGTCACAGATAATTTTTGTGTAGAAGGTCGTTTGAGGCATTGAGTCAATAGTTGAGGATAGCTGCAAAGTCAGGATAATTAAAAGAATATTATCTTTTAGCATAACAGTAAGTGGTAAGTATCTCTTAAACACAAGTCACACTGATTTAGTGCTTAATAAGGTTTCTTAGCATCAGAAGGCTTGGGAACTAAAGGCAGTGCAAAGCAATACTCCTGGTTGAATCAGAAGCAGGCTGTAAGATTGTATGCTTCCCCCTATTGCCCCTTTCTGGAGTGCAAATTGTCACTTGTGGCCTTAATCATGTTTGTCACATTGGTAGTGATTGATGCTGACTATGGTTCAGACTATCCAGGCATCCTGTTCAGGCAGGATTTTAAACCAGGAGTCCAAACTGGGTTCAAATCATGTTTAAACGGGAACCCTGGTTAGCCTTAGCAGCTATCCCTGTCATTGTAGATGTAATGCTTGACTGTGGCTAAGGCCAGCAGTGCAAGTTGGAGGAATTTCTTCTCCGGAACAGAGGGTATGTGAAGGGGGAGCACACAATCCCACAAACTGTTCCTGATCACCTAAGCACAGTTAAGTAGTTAGGAGTATTAGTCTGTACAGGAAAATGTAGTAAATGGAAGGAAGATTCATAAATTTTCTTGAAATTGGCCCTCATCCAGTGAGCTTCTTCATATGCACACATTGGCACAGTAGGGCTTTATTTATTTTTATACAGCCAGCATCCCCTATACTATATTCTGAAAGCCTAAGCGAATTTGGAAATGGCTACTTACGCAGTACAGGGGAGCTGTTGTTCAAAAACAAACAACACCTAAAAACCCTGCTGTGTGCATGGATTTTTCTGCATACTACTCTGGATTGGGGCCATTATTATCAATCTGGTACCTATTTAGTGCACTGATGGTACATTCTGTTAGGAATGTACTCATGCTTCAAAATTAGTGGCCTGTACACAGCGTTTGCTCTTTATGTGATTGCGTAGTGTATAACTTCGCAGCAGTGATTGCCTGCAGAACTTGTGATAGATGTGTAGTATTTTCAATGCATATGTATTTTTTTTGCTTGTTACTTGTTAACAATACTCACATATTCTATGTTTATTATCTGATGTGACTTCATATACAGACTCTGTCGCAAGCCATAGTCAAAGTGGTTATCCCAACAGAAAGGTACATGTTTTTCTTTATTATTACTGATCTAAATATAGCAAATATCCCCTTCGGAATTTTATTGAAAAAGTGTGATGTTGAGGGAAAGTTTAAGCTTGACTGAGCAATGGTTAATTATACAGTTTAGGTTTGAGGTGGGAATTTTAGATTTTGCTGTCTGTATTAAAGCTTGTGTTCCACTTGATCATCACTTGCATTTTAGATTAGATGAGGAATTAAGTAGGACAACCTAGAGGTACTTTAGCAGGGAAACATGAAGACTAGGTAAGTATATTTCAGTAAAATTCTGAGTGGTAGCTAGACTTGCTTGCTGTTTCAAAGGGTTATAGTAATACAACCTCAGTTATCCAAATGGCCTGGAAGTATCCAAAAGATTAATTACACATTTCAGGAATACTGGAATACTGTTTGCATTGTCATGGTATTACATGGTGAATGTGAAATTAGGATCATTGGGAAATTTGGATTTTTGAGGTTGGTTAATGAAGGATGGTCTTGGGTATAATGATTGCTTGAGCACTATAACTTTATTATTGGTAATTGTGGGGTTGTCCTTCTCTAAACTAGAAGTCTTATTTCCTAGAAGTATCTGAATGCATCAGTGAGCTGTATAGGGCAGTTGTCTTCTAATATAGAGGCAGTAATTTACAATTTGAATAGTGTAAATGCTAGGCATACCCTTGCTCAGCCAAGCATAAAACGTCTCTCAAACACAGCAACACAAACACTTGTTTAAAATAAATGAGCACCAAAGAATTCCAAATTCTCTTTGACATTGGCCTTGGTGAGCAACACCAGCTGAACTGTCTGCGGCAGCGGGGGACCAGGAAAACATCATGGGATGGATTGGGAAAGTATACAGTTTTTGACCAGACATTGGTACGATCAGCTCCAATTAATGTGGTTTTGTTATAACTGAAAGACTTTTTGTTGGCCAACGTAATGTTTGAGATTTTTTAACTTATCATTATTTTGTAGTAAATTTGTTTTTTGTCATAAACATTCACTCTACTTTTGTAGCAAGGGCTGTAAGTTTAAGATAGCAGTGCAAACATCTTTTTTAATCACATACACAGTATTAATATAGAGGACTTAGAACTTTCAGTGTTGATGAGTGCTAGTGATATGGGATAGTTTTAAGTGGGCCAGTCGAACTTGTTTTTAAACCATTACTATATTTTTGTTGGTCAACATGGAAAATAGTATTGTTACTTTTTAGAGAAAACGGTTCATTCAATTTGCTCATTGTAGCATTTTAAGAACCCATGAAATAGAAAGCATTTCTCTGTACACTTAACTGTATTTGAAGATGCTGGTGAATTAGGCATTTTGGACCTCCTGTTAGTAATTCTGTTGCTATAATTTGGATGAAATCATTAATGGGAAGCTTTAGTGTATATATACGGAATATATAGTGGACCATTTCTGTGAGTTTTTTTTTTTGAAGTTGCATTTAAACAGAAGTTGAATTTGAACAGATGAAAGCAATAAAATTGGAGTTGATCTCTAAGAAGTTGAGCATCCCATCCTGTTGTTGCTCCGGTGTGTGATGTAGCCTCCAAAAATGGTACATGTTGCAGTCTTGTTGGATGAGTACCATCTTCTCTCTGTTCTAAAGCTTAAAAAACCAGCCCAAAGGCAAGCACACTGGCGTTGCCAGAGGTGGGGCGAAACGGTAAGTCTTGCACAGCGGTAAGTCTTGCACAGCAGTAATGGCTCCGTTCCATGGTGGCCCAGCCCACTCACTGTCAGAACCAGTCTGAGCGGTGAAGGCAATGTGCAGGGAGTCTCCTGTGCGTTGCCTTTGCCGCTCAACTGGTTCCAATGGCAAGTGGGCGGGGCCACCATGGAACAGAGCAGTTACCGCTGTGCAAGACTTACCGTTCCGCCCCACCTCTAGCAACGCCAGTGGGCAGGCATACTCGCTGGCACGTTTGTAAGAAAAACAGAATGCAACTTTGGCACATACCAAAGAGATATGACAAAGCAGTCCAGTTTACCCAACATCATGCATCACATCTTGCTGTGTCCATGGGGAGAGTAGATTCCCCATCTGTGCCTGCTGTGAAGTCCAGCCCCAAATAACAGAGTCCTCTTGGGTACAGTAGCTGCCTGGCCATTTTGCTTTGTGTGTGTGCTACTTGTGTCAATCTTGTGAGGAGGTTTCCCATAAGGGGATGTAACTGCTCCAACGAATACAACTGTACTAGACCACTCCAGCTGTGGTAAAAAAATTGACACCTGTAACAAAATATTCTTCCCTGGAGTTGTGTAAACAAGAGTGGATACCTAACTTTAGGAAAAGACTTAGTGCTTCTGTCCCTAGTTAGGGAACTTAGAAGAAGAAAAAAAGATGATAATGGTATTTCACTATAGCTTTAAATATGTTTGTATTGGAAGGCCTGAAACGACTCATTTGCACTGGGATCTTCAAATACAGTTTTCATTTTTGTTTGAGGTGTTTGTATCCCGCCTTTCTGATAAACTGTTCAAGGCGGCTTATGATTCAGTCTTCTTGCCAGTTAGATGTCCAGAAAGAAGCAATGAATAAAATAATTACTGAATTACAAGAAATAAAATGTATGGGTAAAATAGCCATGTATTTGAAAATATCAACAACAGAAAACTCCAATAAAACACGTAAAAGTTTTCAGTTTGGAGATTTCTGTTGTTGATATTTTCAAATACATGGCTATTTTACCCATACATTTTGTTTCTTGTAATATAGTAGCTGGCCATGAAAGTTTCCGTTCTAAAATGATTACTGAATTATTTGGAATATCTTGAGTAGGGGTTATAGGATTATCATAGAACAATATTAAGACTTCTAGACTTCAATAATGATCAAGAATATTGCTTGCTCTAACTGTAGTAAGAAAATAATCTGAGCATTGGTATTTTTGTTTGCTTTTGTAAGAGATGTGCATTAACTTTCAACAATTAATGTAAAGATTATAGACACAAAATCCTGTCTGTGAAATATTATGCACATTGAAGATTCTTGAAAAAGATGTACACCTGGTATAACAGGTGTTAATGAACAATTGCAGTTTTAAAATTCTGAAACATGTTTCGTAGTAAAAAAAAGAGGACATATTTTGAATGTGGCAGAGAGCCACTAATCTTTTGATTTACTGTAAAAAAATTTATAGTATAATAATATGGGGGTGGGGAGGGGAGAATGGCTTTAATTATTGCACTGCTTACGCGTTTTGATATACAACCCAAACCAGTGAGGCCTTTTTCATGAGCATAAGGGATTGTGCATTTGCCATGGGTTTTTAAAATCTTAGTAGCTTCTCCGCATAGCATCATAGGCTGCATTTTTAAACTCTGGGAGGTTTGAAATGCACTTTGCAGTACATCATGGAGTAGTGCTGTTCAGCAAAGTTTAAAAATCCATTGTATATGGGTCCCTTGCTCACGTTTCTCTGGGTTGAGGTCAAAATGTTGACAACCTCAGAAACTCCAAAGAAAGAACCACTATTTTGTAATACTTGTTTTTACAATTTGTTATGAGTAGACTTACATCTTCGAACGTAATTTTGAAATGCTCCGTTATGGACACTTTGAATCTTTTTGAGTTGTGTTCAGTAAAAGTATAACTGTGACTAGGATTAGGACTTGTGGTTCATTAATTATAACTAAATGGAATGTTGTCTCTAATGACAAGTCCCTTTTGATGGCATCAATTCTAAATATTAATATGAAGAATATTTTCTTCCTAATTTTGTGTTTAAAAAAATTCTTGTAACCCACTCTTATGTGGGATTTCCACTGGTTTCCTATCCAAGGAATTTTTATCAGATCTTTGCCCATTTAGCTTCAGCAATATTGCCATATCACTTGTTCGCAGACCACTCACTGCTCCTCCCATTGTATTTTGTTAGTCCATGATTATGTGTTTACAAGTGTGTACCAGCTTTTTAAACCAATGTAGTTTTTATTGTGCTTAAACAGACTATTTTCTCAAATGCTGTAAATAATACTCTGTTGAGCACGCTATTGATGGTTTAGCCTAGAAACTATTCATACAGTGCTACAAAAATTGTATATTAATCTTGGCTCAGGCAAGTACTTTTGTATTGTAAATATAATGCGTGAGCCACAGGACATTATAATATTGGTATATTATATTGTTTGCCCATCACTGAAGATTAGAACACTGCTCTTACATTGTGTACATTTTTTTTAATTATACAGCAAAATAATTTTCTCCATTTATAGTGCCTTAGGTGGAGTGTAGCTTGTATAGTGTTAGGTCTGAATCAATTTTTCTTTAACTGTGTTGTTGTTGTAGGAATTTGCTTGCGCTGATACATCGAATGATAGAATTTGTGGTGCGTGAAGGACCCATGTTTGAAGCTATGATTATGAACAGAGAAATCAACAATCCCATGTTCAGGTGATTATCTCTTCCCCTTGTTCTCGTCTCCACTGTATAGTGTTGGTATTGCATATGTTTAAACACTGGTGTGTGTTCTTACTGGTATTGGTATAAGCTCTTAGGTCTGGTTTTCAGAAACAGCAGATGAGGTGATAACCTTCTGTCTTGACTGTACCATCTCAGCATGCCGGTGGGAGGTCAGAAGATTGAATGCTGCATACAACAAAACTCACTGCATATAGAAAATTTAGTTTTGAGGAGAAGGGTGATAAGCTAGCCTTCCTGGTATGTCAGTATTTTGTGTGGAAGAATCCTTTGTGGGTGGGGGTGGGGGGGTGTGGGTGGGTGTAAGTGTAAGAATATTCCATTATGTGACCACTTCCCTGTTGTCTGAAGTGGTACAGAGTCAAGATGAAGATTTACCAACTATTCTGCTGATTCAAAGATTTATAAATCTTCTGCTGATTGTGAAAACTAGACATTAAATAGAATTTGATGGATAGAGTACACTGTGGTAGGATGGGATCACTGGCAAGAGCTATGTAGTGTGAATTGCTTTTTTGAGTGGGTTTTTTTTCTTCAGAATGCTGTTTTCCTTTGTTCTTAGTAGTAACATGTTTTCTTCCACATTTTATTTTGCTTAGGTTTTTATTTGAGAACCAGACGCCTGCTCATGTATACTACAGGTGGAAGCTTTATTCAATTCTACAGGTAAGCAATATGTTGGCAACCACTGCTGATATTAGGAGCCTAATCCTATCCTTTTCACACCCCCGCCGATGCAGCAGCACGAATATGGCAGCTGCTGCATCCTGTGCGGGGTGTGTGTGTGTGTGTGTGTGTGGGGGGGGGGGGACCAGGAGACTTCTACAGGGTAAGGGGATGTTTAATCCCCTTACCCCTGCGTAAGCCTCATGGCCCGCAATGGGTCTCCTCGGACCTATGTTAGGAATTTTGCTAGCGTAAGTCCCAGGAGAGAAGGGGTGGGGAGGTTGCAGGGAAGAGGGATAGGATCCGGCACGGGCTTTCCGCAACAGATTCCCTTCTCCCACGGCCTACCTGCCCCCCGTTACTCCCCCCCTTCTGCCCAGTTTCGCCCCGCCCCGGTTCCACCCTCTCCCTGTCTTCCTGTCAGCTTACCTTTCCCGGTACATGTCCGGACGTCCTCCAGCGTGGCTGGGAAGGTGGAGGTCTTCCCATCAGTGTCCCCGGCAGCGCACTGACCAGTGTGTTGTCAGGGAGGCTTTTGCGACTGGTGCTGACTGCTTTATAGCTCCTAGTAAATATACTGTACTGCATGCTCTGATTTCCTTGTTGTTAGGGTGATGCTCCAACCAAATGGAGGACTGAAGACTTCCGTATGTTTAAAAATGGGTCGTTTTGGAGACCACCTCCTCTGAATCCATATCTCCATGGGATGTCAGAAGAACAAGAGCCTGAAGCATTTGTAGAGGAGCCTAGCAAGAAGGGTGCACTTAAGGAGGAGTAAGCATCTTTAAAGAGCCTAATTATCACCTTTCCTAATTTTTTTCCTCTAGATAATAACTCATCTGAAGTGTTCCACTGTGTTTAGTAGGAGCTACTACAGGCATTTCAGTATGTGAAGAACTGACCATTTTTTTTAAAGTCTATAGTTTCTGATAAATATTAGTAACTAATTTTAAACATTCTCATGCAGAGTAACTCTTCCTCATGCAGAGTAACAATGAAATGATAAATTACTGCCAGAAACCCCCTCTCATCTCAATAGAAGTGTATACAAGTCAAAAAATTATTTCAGATTCTATAGTTTTGGTTTATTTTGGCCCTAAATGATGTAATGTGTACAGTAAGGCTAACTATAAATCTAAAGAAAAGTATTGCCAAGTTTTCTGAACATGTGAAACTGAAATTTTAGACAGAGGGACAAGTTAGAGGAAATCCTGCGTGGGTTAACGCCGCGTAAGAATGATATTGGAGATGCAATGGTTTTCTGTCTTAATAATGCTGAAGCGGCTGAAGAAATTGTAGACTGCGTTGCAGAATCGCTGTCCATTTTAAAGACCCCACTTCCTAAAAAGGTATGATTAGTTTCTTTAAACAGATACTGTGTGTTGTATAAAGTTTCTGAACAGTTTGTGCATGGTTAATTGGTAGTTATAAGCTGCAGTTAATGTATGTACTAAAACACAGATATGAAACATGCTTTTCAAAATTATTTCAGATCTTACTTGCTAAATCAAAATTGTGTTTTACTCCTGCTGAAAAACTTCAGCTTTCTGCATTTACCTCTTCAAGGGGAGGGGGAATATTTGAGAGTTGTCAGCCTTTCATCAGAACATGTTTTAAATGTTTATGGCTATTTTTTTCCTGCAGGAGTCAGCAATTCAAGTATTTAGTGTTTTGTATTGAATTTTTGATAGTTTAGTAGTTCTTAAATATCAGTTTTCTACCATGTTCTTCTGGGTATGCTTTATTTTAAAACAGCTGATGATGATCTAGTCTTTTTTCTTCAAAGATAGTTTATGGCGTTGTGCTTGTGCCAAGGGTATACGATACTGTCCCTTGTAAAGTAAATTTATATCTATGACCATAGTTCTATATTCTTTGTAGATTGCAAGATTATATTTGGTTTCTGATGTGTTATACAATTCTTCTGCTAAAGTTGCCAATGCTTCGTATTACAGAAAATTGTAAGTATCAAGATTTTTAAAATGCTCACAAAAGAATAAGATAGCATTAAAAAACTTAGTATAGCATACATAATAGAATATGACAGTAACATAAAATAGCACCATTGTCAATAAGATACGTATAAATGATACATTGAGAGGAATGGCATTTTGTATCTGTTCACATTTAACTCTTCCTTTCCCTTGCCAGCTTAAACTGGTTATTGTTTGTAGCATGCGGTTATAGATAGTTGAAGAACTAGGTCTTGTTACTGGTGTGTGTGTGTGTGTGTGTGTGTGAGTGTGAGTGAGAGAGAGAGAGAGAGAGTGTAATGTATGTATGTGAGTAATGTACATGTGTGGTATGTGTCTTGAAAGTACCAATAAAAATATAGTACTACTTTTTCACATTTACAGCAATGTGTTTTACAGTCCTAAAGGTTTATTCATCAAAATCATTGAGACCTACTCCTGGTATGTCACTATTGAGACCTCTGCCTCATGTAGGTCCATTGAGACCTACTCCTGGTATGTCCTGGTATGTCAAAATCATTGAGACCCACTCCTGGTATGTCAGTACTACTCCCAGCTAGGTTTATTTAGAATGGGGTGTCTGTTTCTTTTGTAGCCCTTATTTTAAAATGACTGCAAAACCATGGACCTGGACTACAGCAGTGACTTGCACTTTATTATACTTCTTGCTACAAAGTCTAACATATGGCACCTATCTTTTCAGTTTTGAAACAAAACTGTGTCAGATATTTTCCGATCTGAACGCTACATACCGAACAATACAAGGCCATTTACAGTCTGAAAACTTTAAGGTATGTGCATGTTTGATATTAACATTGATTAAAGTATATTTGCCAGAGTACAGTGAATTCATACCATACAGCCACAAGTTAGAAAAATGGAAACTCAAAAATTGAGTGCTATTTTTAATGGATTACAACAGTTAATTGGTATTGAAACTTATTGTTTAGGTTTATGGCTGTCCTGATCACCACCTGCCCTTTAGCTACTGTAACACAAACAGAGTTAGCTGGGACACCTAAAGCATGCCAGCTCTGTCCCACAGATAAAAACATCCTTTTAAGATTCTGTTGTTGCAGTCTTACACTGGTGAAAAAGTTTGTAAAGAGCAGAGTTGGCTCCTAATACCAGAGTGAGGATCAAGCTTTTGGTAGTCAGACTCCTGATAAGGTAATGGAGCATTGGCTGTAAAAGTGGGAAATCCACCGGTATAGCATACCTATTTAAGAAAGAAAAGTGAGAAAAATAAACAGACTAAATATGGTCTCTTCAAATCCACGAATAGCCAATGAGTAGCTCCTGCAGAATGACTATTGAGTAAGAAAACTGGCACTCTGTGCTGAAAATCTATTTTATGTCAAGTGCCCTTGAACTTGCTATTAGAATTGAGATTTTGGCTTAGAGTGCTAACAATTTCAAGAAATAACCTTGTGCACAACAAAATTTATTCTGTTTTAAACTAAATTGTTTGTGTTTAAGGACTTTTGGCTTAGTTTTTAACCAAAACCAAATCTCCATACATTTTAGTATGAAATAAAATTTCAGTAAATTAATTGTGCTGACCACGTCCCACTGATAACGTGCACCAAATCTCTTTAATGATTTTGCACACAAACTTAACACATCCACCAGAGTCTATATGAATATTCTGTGAATGACACAATGCTGCATAGATTTTTATTGTTGGGCTTTGTGTTTTGCTCTTAAAGTACTTCTCAGTACAAATGACTAGCATTGTTTACTACTTTTAGCAACGGGTAATGACTTGCTTCAGAGCATGGGAAGACTGGGCGATTTATCCAGAACCATTTTTGATCAAACTGCAGAATATTTTCTTGGGGCTTGTAAATATTATAGAAGAAAAAGAAACCGAGGTAAGTGTGAGATAAGACTATTGTTGATACTATTGGTGTGGAAGCTAACAAGAACCTGAAGACATTTAGGTAAGAGAAATGTTTGTGGCAGAAGTTTTGTAGAAGGATTCTAGGTCAAAGACTGCTCTTGGTTTCCAGATTCTGAATGAAACTCTTCTTCAATCTGAGGCTGCATAAAAACAGTTTTTTCCTTATATGAATGTTAACATTTTCCATACCTTTGCCTTTGAACTAGCTCATTTACCAGTTACGTATTGGAAATTACTTGGAACCTGAAGCACGTGCATTGCCTCTTTATCAGTATTCAGGTGTGTGTAAGTGAGGAAGAGAGAATTTTAAAATACCTGAATATTTTTTGGGCCAGCCTCTCATCTCTTCCATATCATGTGGTTACAATTGGAATTAATAGGGGAAAAAGTGACATGGTATTTCTAAGGGCATTTGTATGCTAGTCTCATTTCTGGAATTTGCTTCTACATTTGTCAGAGCCAATAATTTATATGTGGTCCATACTCTGAAGTCTCTCATAGACACTGAGAGAGAGAAGCAAGTTAGAGGATTCTGTAATTATTGCTTACTATATAAACTACTATCAATTGCTTGATGGTACAGACTTAAAATCACTGGGCTACTCAAACCAGAAATAGATACTAGTTGATGTTTACTAACTCCAGATATCTTTTCTGTGAAAATCCAAATCATGGGTGATGAAATCTTTACATTGTAATAAGTGAACATGTGAAATGTTAAACTATAGAGAATATAGGAGTTGGGCATTAACTAATTTGTGATGGAAAATATGGAAACATGAAGTATTTGTGCCTAAATAATTTAGAATATGCAAACATTGTTGGTGATGGAAAATATGGAAACATGAAGTATTTGTGCCTAAATAATTTAGAATATGCGAACATTGTTAACATTTTTCATAAGAAATTTGTGCCTACTGAAATGGCAACTTTGAAGGAAATATTTGACGTTTCTTATTGACGCTTGGAGGTATTGCTTGTTTTAGAAATTGTAGTTAGTGTTGCTTCTGGTATTTTCAAATCTTGCGTGTACGTGAGCTATCTTTCATAGGGATGGTTTTATGCGTTGATGAATCCAGCAATTTCTTTTGCATGGTGAGGCACCTTTTAGCTACCACATGTACAATGTACTGTATTTTTCGCTCCATAAGACGCACTCCCCCCCAAAGGGGGAAATAAGCGTGCGTCTTATGGAGCGAATGTTTAATTAGCAATCTTACCTGGGCTTGTGGGGGCTTCGGGGAGGCCTTTGTGACCCTCTGCAGGCCTCCCTGATCTTCAGTTCGGCGATAAATGGCTCTTTTCGGCCATTTCCGGTTTTCGTGATAACCGGAAATGGCTGAAAAGAGCCATTTATTGCCGAACTGAAGATTCTGGAGGCCTGCGCGACCCTCTGCAGGCCACCCCGAAGCCCCCACAAGCCCAGGTAAGGTAAGTAAAAAAGGTTTTCCCCTATTTTTAGGTCCGATGCGTCCTATGGAGCGAAAAATACAGTAACTGATGCTGGCATACTTGTATACAATATGCCAGATTCTCTGAACCTTCCAGCCCTTTCTCGAGGTTGAAAAATTGCAGGAGTTTTGTGTGTTCTGTATAGACATGCAAATCCCGTGTTACATTGCATGTAGGTGTGTGTGTGTGTAGAGGCTAACTTGTCCATATTGGCAGATATTTTTGCTAGCTATTTGCACCTGTGTGTTTGAGTCAAACAGAAATTATGTGAAATGAAGCAACTTGAGAGACAACGGTGTATATATAGAAATATCAAAGCATCCTTTTACTTTTTGTTTACAGGAAGTACCAGATGATCTTGATGGAGCTCCCATTGAGGAAGAGCTTGACGGTGCTCCGCTAGAAGACGTGGATGGAATTCCTATTGATGTTGCTCCTATTGATGATCTTGATGGAGTCCCTATTAAGACGATTGATGATGACCTTGATGGTGTACCTTGTAAGGAATATCTAAATTTATGGTGTGCTTGGAAGTCTACATTTTCTTGGTGTATGATTAACATTTGTGTGCAAATGAAAGCACCATTTTGTCGTTAGTTTTGCTGTTTAGAATTCAGTCCAAGGACCTCTCATTTTACATGTGGTTGATTTGAACAATTCAATTCAATTCAATTCAGTAACCTTTATTAGGCATAACCATAAACATATACAAAATCATCTAGTGATGTATCCACTGAAAACAACCCAATCAATCAATCAATCAATCAATCAATCAATCAATCAATCAAAAGAAAGCGTTGAAATATTCCAACAAGTAACCAACCCCAGTTAAACGAAAAAAATACAAACTCACTTAAAAAACTCACTAAAAGTACCAGAGATTATATTTTTACATCTCATAGTAATAGCATAAAAGTATTTTGCTAGCTGTAAAATAACATTCTTATCTGGAGAGGACAAAAGAGGAATGCATGATTACCTCAACACAGAGTCCATGATAATGAATCAATAATGGATTCAGTAAAATAGTATGCAAGTCTTTGTACCCAAAACAATGGAATATCATGTGAGTCAAGGACTCAGTGGCCCCTGCATTGCAGCTACAATTTCCGTTGGCCTTGGAGCTGCGGATAAATCTGGCTGACAGCTCTTCAGATGGGAACACATTACTGATTTAAACCTTTTGGAAGAACATGCTTGATTAATTAATACCAAAAGCTAATTTACACTTGCAAATTTTTGAAATAATGTGGTCAAATGTCCCACGCGCTGCTGCGTGTTTGGCTGTTTAATTCTGTTTTTCCCATCAACCATGTCTGGAAAACATCCACCTGCCTTGTCTGGGGAACTTCAAGCTAAAAAGGCATGAAAAGCAATCACAATTGATGTGAAATTAGATGTGATCAGCTGTCTTCAGAGAGGAGAGTATGTATTGTATGTTGGCCACATGCTTCATTTAAGTGGGAGCACTCTTCGTACTGTTCATGACAGTGCTGAGAATATAAAGAAAAGTGCTCAGTCAGGAACATCTGCAAGTGCAAAGAAAGCCTCTTATGCTTGGAGTTCTATAATGGAACACATGGAGTGAATCCCCTTAACCTGTATTATTTACATACGTTCTTATGGTAAAAATATTTTTAATTTATGCATTTTTGAGATATGCGCTACTTTTCAAAAACACAACTCCCGTGTAAAATGAAAAGTGCCTGTATAGCTGACATTTGGCAACCTAAAAATGCATTTTAACTGATGTGTAGAATAATGGGAATAAAATGGAAGATGTGTGTGTTCTATCTATATTAAATCTTGTACAAGCAAGAACTGTATTTTCATTGCACTGTTGGGTCAGAATCTCCCTGGAACAGAACCTTTGTGATATATGCTTATCTGGATGGTATTGTATAATTGATGGTTTCAATACAAACTAAGAAAAAGGAACAAAACCTGATATCAGTGACCCCTATTCAGAAAATAACTCCAGGGTGGATGCAGATTTTGAGAGCTTATGATCTGGCCTGTATTGTCATTTGTGCCTATACTGTACCTGGAATTTAGAAATGGTAACTTCCAAGATTATCTCTTTATGTGGAAAGCTAGCATGTTTAGGAGCTAGCTTGTCCTTCCTGATGTAAGTTGCCTAATGCAAGAAGTTCTTTTGTGGCAGTTCTTGTTGTTTGAATTTATATTCCACCTTTGCCATGCCAAAGCATATGCCCAAGGTGGCTTACAAAGGTTCTATAACAAGATGAACAGTGTATGAAAAAAATGAGTAAAATCACTTAATAAAACAAAGAAACCATATAGGGGCAACTGTTTGGTACAGGGAGAGGCAGCAGAAAAAAAAACATGCACACAGAGGCACAGATATCAACACAGAGATCTAACCCATCACCCAAATGCTTGACGAAACAAACGTTTTGAGCCCTCGCCAAAAAGCCATGAGGGAGGGGGAGTTCCATAATTGTGGCACCACTACAGAGAAGGCTCGCCCTTGTGCTGTCATCCCTCTGACTTTGGACAAAAGCGGCATTCAGTGGTGTTCCTCTGACCCCCCCCCCGCGCTAGAAGTGATGTAATGGCAGCAGCTGTTATGGAGCACTTGTAGGCGCCGGGCGGGAGGGCCGAACATGCCGACAGCGCTCCTTGCTCGCCCCGGTGAATGGGACAATCCACCCTGCTGTCGTCCGCCGTTGCACCCCCCGCCTGCCTGCCGCTGCCCAGGGGCCCACCGCCCCAAGGCCCCCACCATAGGAGAGCCGCCTCAGATGATCTAAGAGGGCGGGCTGGAATATATGGGGGAAGGTAACCTGGACCCAGACTGTGAAGGGATTTGAGGCCAGAACCAGCACTGTGAATTGGGCCCGGAAGTGAATGGGGAGCCAGTGTAGCCGCCTAAGCAGCGGTTCAACAGAATAAAACCGCCTAGCTCCAGCAACCATCTGGACCGCCGCATTGTGCACTAACTGCAGCTTCTGAACCGTCTTCAAGGGCAGCCCCACGTGGAGTGCGTTATAGTAATGTGTTCAGTCTTCACAGTAATGTGGTCAGTTTTTACCACGTACATAATCCTCCTGTATTTTGAAAGGCACAGTCCCAGGAGAACTATACTATGTGCTCTTCCCAAAAGTTTAAATCTTTTTCCTTCCTAAGTCTGCATGTAGATAGTTACACCTTTTAAATGATTTATTTCTTCACATGCCTTAAAGTAGAGAATGTATGGTGCCAAACTACTTAGGAACTTCAGTCATCACTTTAAATCTTTTGTTTAACAGTGGATGCTTCTGAAGAGTCTAAAAAAAATGAGCCAATATTCAAAGTTGCCCCTTCAAAATGGGAAGCAGTGGATGAAGCTGCCCTTGAAGCTCAGGGTAAGTATATCTAATTTATGTCCCTTCTCTTTGTTATAGGTCTTGCAGTTAAGCATCTGATTTGCAATTTTTTTTGCAAAGTATTAATGAAAGTATACTTTAAACTTCACAAGCAGGATTTTCCAATATTGAGCAACAAATACTACTCTTATTCTCAAATAGTGCCATTAACAGCGCAATCCGACTTAACTTTTTTGCCTGTGTAACCAGCGGCGCAGCAAGAATGGGAGGCCCCAGAACAGAAAAGGGATTCAAATCCCCTCCAAAAGAGGAATTCAAAGGGGATTTGAATCCCTTTTCTGTTCTGGGGCCTCCCATTCTCGCTGCGCCGCTGGTTACAACAGCAAAAAAGTTAAGTCGTATTGCGCTGTAACTAAGAAATTAACTGCTAAGCTACTCAGGGCAGTCACAGATGTCCAATAAATATGTATATAATTTCATGAGGAATTTGGCAATTTCTTTGCATAATTATGGACTTCCTTTCTTTTCAGCGGTAACAACATCTAAATGGGAGCTGTTTGACCAGCATGAGGAATCGGAAGAAGAAGAAAATCAGAAGTAAGAATTGAAGTGTTTGTTGTTCTCTTGGCCACTTGGCTCTTAAATGTACCTGGGAATAATGGTAGTTTCACCAATGGAATGGAAGTTTGGAATTTCCATGTTTCTCAAATCTCATTTGAAGGGAGATGGGTGTGAGTTACGGTATACCCTCATAATTAAGACATACATCTTCCCATGGAAAAAGCATTTTCCCTTTGGACAAAACTTCAGAAGCGTGGACCAAAGATTTATATAAAAACCGTTCCAACCTATGGTGTATAACAATAATATATAATAAAAAATTAAAACAAAAACTAGAATTGAGCAGCATTGGGATAAAGAGAAAACAGTGCAAATAACCATGGAGTCATTTAATCAGGGGGAACACTGAAAACCTCAAAATAATTGTCTTCACCATCTTGCTTGTGCACCCTTGCTTGCTGTGTGTGTGTTCCATATCGCCAGTTAAAACTGGCGCTGCCTGGCAGCACATTTCTAGTAGTGGGGGGTGTACCTGCCGCTGGATCCGTTGCTCCGTCCCGTGCTGGCTCCTCTTTGTGCAGTTGTTGTTGGCTGCAAGTTTGGTCCTCCCGCCCTCTGGGCGCCGTTTGGCTCCAAAAAAGGGCCAAAAAGCACCGGTGTGTGTGTGTGTTTCCATGCGGCGGTGGCACGCAAGGATGATGTCACGCCCCCCAGGGCTGGGCATGTGGCGTCCTGTGGGAGGGTGTTGCAGTGGTGGCCCCCCCACGGGGGTGTAGGACTGCTACTGTGCTACACTACCATAACTTGTTTTGAATTGTATTATTGTAACTTTTGGGATCTTTTTGATTTGAAAGGCAGGACCCATATTTTTGCAATAAATTTCTGAAACAGCTCTAAATCCCATTGATTTAAAGTTGGTGTAGCCTGTATAGAATTTTCCAGAAAGGAATTCTGAAATTATTTGTACTGTTATTAAAGTGTATGTTCTCTATGGTCACACTGGGCACCAAGCCAAGAGAGGGAGCTGAAATAGATTCTTAAGTACCTGTGGAACATCTGGCAACTTTGCTTTTTTGAATCCCACCCCTCTGGCACAGAAGGCTCATTCCATTGAAAGGCACCCAATGTAGATAAGGCTACAGTTGCATTTCAGTACAGTTCCTGATCCAGCAGGGGAACTGTGTACATAGTAGGCTGCTTCTGTATGTGGAACATTTTCGTTGGATGCGAGTAAGGAAGTGTGGGTGATGTATAGGAAGCAGCCTTATACTGAGTCAGACCATTGGTTCATCTAACTTCGTATTGTTGACACTGACTGGCAGCAGCTCCCTAAGCTTTTAGACGGGAATTTTTCTCTGGAACCTTCTGCATGCAAAGCAGACTGTCTTGCTGCAGCTCCTCTCTTGGCAGGGAAGGGGCAGATAAAGCAGGAATAATTTTCTTTTAGCCCTGCCCTTTCCTCCCTCCACCAAGTTTTTATCCACAGGTCTGTATTTGTGAGGGTTGTGACGATGGTGGGGTTATTAGGATGGCTACAAGTTTAGAATTTTTTTTTGCTTTCATATTTTTTCCCGTTTTTAATTGTATTGTTTCATTCTCTGTTTTGGAAGCTGCCTTGGGCTGCCCTGTAGCAAAAAAGGCAGGATAAAAAGTTTTAAAATGAGAATGAGGAAAAAATAAATCAAAAGAATGGTATATACAGTTGCAAGAAAAAGTATGTGAACCCCTTGGGATTACGTGGAGTTTTGCATGAATTGGTCATAAAATGTGCTCTGAACTTCATCAAAGTCACAACAATAGAAGAACACAGTCTGCGTAAAATAATACTACACAAAAATTAGATGTTGCCATGATTTAATTGAACGTAATATGTAAACATTCACAGTGCAGGGAGGAAAAAGTATGTGAACCCCTAGCCTAATGACGTCTTCAAGAGCTAATTGGAGCCAGGAGTGAGCCAACCTTGACTCCAATCAGTGTGATGATATTGGATATGTTGCTGACAGCTGCCCTGCCCTTTAAAAACACACACCTGTTTTGGGTTTACTGGTTTCAAGAAGCACTGTCTGATGTGAACCATGCCTCGCAGAAAAGAGCTCTCAGAAGACCTACGATCAAGAATTGTTGACTTGCATGAAGCTGGAAAGGGTTACAAAAGTATCTCCAAAAGCCTTGATGTTCATGTGTCTACGGTGAGACAGACTGTCTACAAATGGAGAACGTTTAGCACTGTTGCTACTCTCCCTAGGCGTGGTCGTCTTGTAAAAATGACTGCAAGAGCACAGCGCAGAATGCTTCATGAGGTAAAGAAGAATCCTAGAGTGTCAGCTAAAGACCTACAGAAATCTCTGGCACATGCTAACATTTTTGTTGACACATCTACAATAAGGAAAACATTAAAACAAGAATGGAGTACATGGGAGGACACCACGGAGGAAGCCATTGCTGTCCAAAAAAAAAATATTGCAGCACGTTGAAGTTTGCAAAAGAGCACCTGGATGTTCCACAGCACTACTGGCAAAATATACTGTGGACAGATGAAACCAAAATTGAGTTGTTTGGGAAGAACACACAACACTATGTGTGGAGAAAAAAAGGCACAGCACACCAACATCAAAACCTCATCCCCACTGTAATACATGGCGGAGGGAGCATCATGGTTTGGGGCTGCTTTGCTGCCTTAGGGCCTGGACGGATTGTTGTCATTGATGGGAAAATGAATTCCAGAGTTTATCAAGACATTTTGCAGGAAAACGTACGACCATCTGTCCGCCAACTGAAGCTCCGCAGAGGATGGGTGATGCAACAGGACAATGACCCAAAGCATACAAGTAATTCAACAAAAAAATGGCTTCAACAGCACAGAATACGCCTTCTGGAGTGGCCCAGTCAGAGTCCTGACCTCAACCCGATTGAAATGCTGTGGCATGACCTTAAGAGAGCGATTCACACCAGACATCCCAAGAATATTGCTACACTGAAACATTTTTGTGAAGAGGAGTGGTCCAAAATTACTCCAGATCGTTGTGCAGGTCTGATCTGCAACTACAGGAAACGTTTGGTTGAGGTTATTGCTGCCAAAGGAGGGTCAACCAGTTATTAAGTCCAAAGGTTCACATACTTTTTCCTCCCTGCACTGTGAATGTTTACATGTTACGTTCAATTAAACCATGGCAACATCTAATTTTTGTGTCGTATTATTTTACGCAGACTGTGTTTTTCTATTGTTGTGACTTAGATGAAGTTCAGAGCACATCTTATGACCAATTCATGCAAAACTCCACGTAATCCCAAGGGGTTCACATACTTTTTCTTGCAACTGTAATAAAAAGTGGGAACATAACAAATCAGATAGGAGTAACTTTTTCCACCAGTCTGTGCTTGTTCTTGTGTGATGACCAGTGCTTTATTGGGAAATGCTCTGCAAACCTTTCCCTGGAGAAAAATATTAAGAGTATTTATATACTTCTGCTATTAAAGCCCAGAAGAAGAAAGTGAAGATGAGGATGATACTCAAAGTTCTAAATCAGAGGAGCATCACATGTATTTGAATCCTATCAGAGAAGAAATGCCCGATTCAAAGTCTTCAAGCAAGTACTCGGAAATGAGTGAGGAAAAGCGTGCCAAACTTCGAGAGATTGAGGTAGGTTGTGTGTCTGTGTATAAAAAAGTTGCTATAAAATTGGTCATAATTTATAGTGAGCTCAGCAGGGTGTGTTAAGCATGAAAATAGTAACTGCTTTCTTATTGTGTAAGAGTAAGCAACTCCTTATTGTGATTCAGCACTAATTATTTACCATGTTTAAGATGTATATTAATATACAGTCAGATGACATTATGTGTGCATTTTACTTGTATGAATTCAAGTATATGCGTTCAGCAAGAAAGTGAGAAAAACAACAGTTTAAACAGTGCAGGTGATTTGGCCGGCCATTCCACTCTCTTATATGCCCTGGAGTGAGCGTGAGATGGGAGAGCGAATCTGCTGTTTCCTCAGTCGTCTCAGTTTCCATGTGTCTCTCGTAATGTGATTTTAGTTTTTTTAAAGAGAGAGTATATATTTTTTGGACTTAAGGGTAATTTTGTCTATATGCAATTTTCACCTTGTGCACTGACTTCAGAACCTAACCCCTGCGTAGGATGTGATGAGACTGTACTGTTGACAGTCTCTAATAAAAATTTTCTGCTGAAAGCTCAACTTAAATACATGGTAAAAGAAGGATAGGAAGAGTGGGGAAATACAGCTGTGGGTAGCAAATGGCAAATTGGGCCTTAAGAAGCCTAAAATACCTTGGACTGTGGAGGACATAATGAATGTGTACTATGCAAGTATTATTCTGGGATATTGATTTGCAGAATTGTTCTGTAGAGGCTTTAATGCCTATTTCCCTTGATTTTGTTCTGAGGCCAGGTTTTACTCTGGTTTATCAGTTTAAAAAAATCTTGAAGGGCAGTCTTTCTTTTGAATATTAGAAGATCCTATTTTCTATGAGTAGAATAAGTAAAGGGAATATCCTAATTAAACTGTAGGCAGAGCAGTATGTAAAAGTGTGAGTCCTCAGCTGCCCTCTGCTGGTAAGAAGAAAATACATAGTACTTTCACTTTCAGTACATCATAGCATTGCAAAATGAAATTGATTTTCAATTTCCCCTGTACATTTTCAATTGCCCCTGCACATTATTTTAAGGGCCTTTTCTCCAGATGTGTTTTCAAATACTCATGCCCACTTAATGTATTTTATTTGGAAATATAATGGAATCTATAAACATTTTATGATGGTCTTCATCAGACTTTTGAAATGGTGCTCCAAAATCAGTTGAGAATTTCCATTTATTTCAGACAATGTAATTAATGGCCCAGTCAATACATTAATGGTGTGTTACTATATTTACATATTGTTATAAAATTTGGGAACATAGATATTCTTTGACATGTCAAAATTACTTTTTAGAAAATATTTGTAGTTTGTGTTGTGGAGGATCAAAATTCCAAATGGATTACTATTGACTTTAGCTGAGTGTTGTCTGCTTGTGTTGTCTGTAGTGCCTACTGTTAGGAGGAAGGCCAAAGTAGATTCATCCTGGAAGCAGAGGCAGGCTAAAAGGAAAAAAAAAAACACGTTTTTAAAGTTTCCATTTCAGAACTTGTAGAGGAACAAGGGAGCTATCGCAACAGAGCAACCAGCTCAGTGGCAGGTTCTTCAAGACTCCCGAGTTTTGTCATTAGTCCCACATACTTTACAGAGGCCAGGAGATGGGTCTGAGTTAGGCTTTGGAATTGCTTATAATTGAAGATAAACTTCCCCTAAAGCAGCGTTTCTCAAAGTTCTCCCCGTAAGTAGGGGAGAACCTTGAGTGCTTGCGGGGATGGGGCAATGGCGGCAGCAGCAATCTGGGAATCATGACACTGCCAGGGACAAAAGGGGTATTCTTAGACTTACCGGGGTTCGGGCCATCCCAGTGGGCCTCTCCAAGCATCCAAATGGCTTCTGCAGGCAAATAAAGCCCACTTTCGGTTTTTGGGGAAACCAGGAAGTAAAACAGAAGTGGGCCTTAATCACCTCCAGGAGCCATTCAGAGGCTAGGGGAGGCCTCCTGGAGGGGGGACCACAGCTCCCCCGCACCCTCCAGAGAACGGCCCGACCCTCAGTAAGTCTAAAAAACCTCTTTTGTCCCCAGCAGCGGCGCAATCCCCGGGCCGCTGCCATCGCAGGTCGCCACTTCCCTTAAGGAACATTGTAAAAAGGAAAAAAAAGTTAAAAAGCAGTTTTCTTACCTTTTACTGCAAACCGCTGCATGTTCATCGTTTAACAAGCTGAAATCTCGCTCCGGAAGCCTCTTCTAGGTCATGCAATTCCCCCCTCCCATTTCCCAAGTTTGCCCCTGAATGCATCACAATGCATTCTTGATTTTGGGAGAGGGAGTTGTGCGACCCGGAAGAGGTCCCGGAGCGCGTTTTCAGCTTGTTAAACATGCAGTGGTTTGCAGTAAAAAGGTAAGCAAATAGCGTTTTAACCTTTTTTTTCTTTTACAGTGGACCCCTATATCCGTGTTAAGAAAAATTCATGGATGTGGGATCCGCAGATAGCGGTGGTCCACTCTATAGCTTTTACACATTTGCAGATAATACATTGAAAAGTACTTAGTGTTTGCATATGCATTTTTACAGCTGAAGGTAATGAAGTTTCAGGATGAGTTGGAATCTGGAAAAAGGCCCAAGAAGCCAGGCCAGAGTTTTCAAGAACAAGTTGAACACTACCGTGACAAACTGCTCCAGAGAGTAAGTAGTGCTACTGTTAACATTTTTTTACACTGTTGTGCATGTTTCAGATAATGTGTTGCGATATGATACTGAGTTTTGTTTGCTGTAATTCACTTGCTCTTGAATATCCACATTATATGGCCTTGGTCAGTATATTGATATACAACAGGGAATTGTAGCTAATCCCTGCTTGGGCTTACCTGCAGCTGGTATTGCACGGCAGTGATATGTATGATCTAAAAAAAATGCACATGCGCACTTAATGTTTTTCCCAGTTACTTGAAACATATTAATATGTGTAGTGAGTTGTAAAGGCCTTCAACCTGAGTACAGGATTTTGCGTGCCTTACAGTTTCTCCAAGGGTACTGTGACTGTGTTGGAGTTGGTTGCATAGCTGGAACAAAGCTTGTACAATGGATCGTTTTCACTTCAGCCCTCTAAACTTCCTCCAAAAGCTGCTCTTGAGGATTGGGGGGGACCCCCTGATAAACATCCAGAACCGGGTGGAGGTGCCATTCATGAGCAGGTGGGAAAGGATTCCTTGCACAAACATTCTGCTCTCACAAGCCTGGATTCAAACTCTTCATGGACTTTGAACATTAGTTTGTTTGAAAAGTGAAAACATTGGTGCAAATACCATTTGCCACCAATCAAACAGCACCTGTCAAAAGGAGGTTTTGAATTAGTTTTTGTAGTGTATAAACAGTCTTGATAATTTTTAATTTTGCTCATCCTTTTATGAAAGTAAAAACATGTTTTGCTCAGAATGTTCCATGGATGTAAAAAATATCAGTCTCATGGAAGAGGTTTGTTGCTCTGCAACTTTGCTCATGTGTCAGCTTGTGCTGTGAGTCCTGCAGGAATCATTCTGTATTATTTCTGCAAATCATTTAATATTGTGATGCCAGATTAGTAAGACCGAAAATTTGTGTTAGCATAAGAGATTTTCAGTTTGCCCCTTGCAAGTGAATAGTGCTTTTTGCCTGAACCTGCGTTGTTGTGCTTGTTTACTTGGGAACTTGGTGCTGATGCTACTCTAGAGTTAGAGCTACTTTTACATAAACTCATTTGTGTGCAAATGTTGCTCTGCTATGCCACGTGGGACATTTATTAACTTGATTGTAGCATTAATGTTCTCAAAGTCAACGCAGTTTGTCTCTAGGGAATTTACTTGTCCCTGCAAAACATTGTTCCATGAACGAGACATCTCCTCCACTATGGGGCTTCTCGGGTCAGCGCCACCTAATTTGGCGGCACTGACCTGAGAAGCCCCGTGTTGGGGCTGGAGGCCTTGGAGGGAGGGTAGGATATGGCATCCAACAAGGATGCTGATCCAACCCCCCTCCCAGGCCCGATACACACCCCTCTTTGCCCTCCACCCACCCCGGTACACCCCCTCCCTGCCCTCCCTTGCTCCGCCCAGTGCAGAACTTACCTGCTCCATGGTGCAGGGTGCTGGACTTGGCGCTGGAGTGGCGGTGCCGGCTGTGACGCTGGCACTGCCTACTCTCGGAGTGTCATGGACATGCTTCATGCTCCCAGCTTTATGCTTTATGCTCCCATGCTCCCAGCTGCGTCAGTCGAGTGTGGGAAGCGCCAGCCAGCAGAAAAACCAGGCTGCAAAAGGATATCACCTGGAATGTAGCTGTTCATGAAAGATTGGACATTTGCAAAAAAAGAGGTAGAGATTTTATGGGTTTAAAAGATCATGTAAATTTTTTTTATAATATCAAACAAGTAAGAGGAATTCCTCTTACTTGTTTGATATTATAAATTTTTTTTACATGATCTTTTAAACCCATAAAATCTCTACCTCTTTTTTTGCAATATGTCTGATCATGAGAATATCCATGCTACGATTGGACATTTATACTGTATATTGTAAAACCTCTCATTAGGGGGGTTAGGAAAGCCTACCTGTGTACACTGCCTTGAATTAATTTTTTTCTGTGTCGATTATTTTATTAAACTGTTGATTTTGTAATTCAGCAATAAAATTTCTTGTCAGTAGGTTTCTATCGTCATAGTGGTGATGCTATGTGAGCTATTAAATCTTTTTATGATGTGTGATGCCACATAAATGTTCATAGAGCAGGGGTTCCCAAAGTTCAGAGACCCGCGTACCCCCTATGCGGGCCTCTGAACCCCCGTGTACCCCAAGTGACTACCCCCGTTTACCCTGAGTGACTACCCCCGTGTGTGGCACGAGTGGGAGGACCTGCCCGCACCACAACCCGAAAAAGAAGGCTACAGGCCTTCACCGTCCCCTGCAGTACTGGCCTGCATCCTACCTTTTCTCAGCGACGCCATCTTGAATCTCGCAAAATCTCATGGAAAATCACCTAGAAAAGGTAGGATGCAGGCCTGTACTGCAGGGGACAGTATAGGCCTGTAGCCTTTTTTTCAGGTTGTGGCTTGGGTGAGTCCTCCCGCTCGTGCCACAACTCGGAGGGAAAGGCTACAGCCCTACCAAATCAGCAGGACTGTAGCCTTCTTTTCCAGGTTGTGGCACGGGCGGGAGGCGTTCTGGAACCCAGAAAAAAAACAGCTGTCCTTTATCAGCTGCTGATCGCTGATATGCGTAGAGGTATGCGTACCACAGGTTGGGAACACCTGTCATAGAGCATTATTGAATGGCGCTGACCTAACATTGCACCTGGTAGTCTTATACGGCATTTAAAGGACATGATGTGCTTACTAACAGCTTGTCTGTTCATTGTTCTAGTCCAGTCTAGGTATATTCATCTACTTCTGTGTTGTGTGTAAAAGTGTCTCAAAAGTCTTTTTGAAGTGTATGGTAGGGACTGCATATAGAGCTGAATAAGATGCAAGGCTATGTTCTAAGTCTTAGAATCTAAGATACAAATAATTTAATTTTGTAAGATAGAAAAAAATTACTTGAGATTTATTGGTGTATAATTTGGAGCTATTTAAATCTTTAGTAATATTTTGAAGATGTTAGCAGTAAAATTCCAATTTTAAAGGATTCAGCCTTTAAAAATATTTGTTGCTGTACGACTGGCTTTTGAGCAAGGGGAACCTTTACCTGGAGATAAGTCATTCAGTATTTTATAATAAATGATATGACTGATGCCATAACTTTGTAGCTTTGGTCTGAAGATATTTGAGGATATCCTTATCCTTTAGCTTATCATTATTTGAGGATCAAAATATTTATATATATTTGCGTATAAATATTTTAAAGTGTTTGTGTGGAACATGACTGTTTACATTTTACTGTTGTAGAACTTTCAATGTCAGTTGTTCATTCTTGTTTCATCCTTTTAGGCTTTGACTCTGTTTTTGTAGTATTTGAAAATGGATTAACAGTAGCTGATATACTTGTTGCCATATGGTTAAATTGTCTAAATTATCTAAAGTGCTGAATTACTTTTTAATCCAGGAAAAAGAAAAGGAACTGGAGAGGGAAAGGGAAAGAGACAAGAAGGACAAAGAGAAATCTGAATCCAGATCCAAGGAGAAGAAAGAAAAAGAAGAATTCACGCCAACAAGGAAAGAGAGGTATAGAATTTAGTAGATTTGTTTTGCTTTTGAAATACTGTAGTTTTAACTTTTCAAATGAACTACAGCAGTCACAAACTTTGTGAGGCCAGAACACTTGCAGCCCAGTCCTAACCATCTTTCCAGCTCCGATGCAACGCTGAGGTAAGGGAATGAACGTTCTCTTACCTTGAGGAGGCCTCCATGACTGCCGTCACCACCACAGGATGCATCTTGAGCCCTGTTGGCATGGCTGTATCGGTGCCTGGAAGTGGGTTAGGATTCTGGCCTCACAAATTTGAATATTTTAATTGTAGAACACTATCTTTTGCTATATAAGACTTATATTTTTCAGTGGGGTGTGGGGACTTATACATGACTACATTATTTATTTATTTATTTTTCACATTTTTGTGCAACCTTTTCTCCAAGGAGCTCAGTGGTGTACATAGTTCCCTCCTTTTGTCCTCACAACAACTCTGTGAGATAGATGAGGTCGAGAGATAGTGATTGGCCCAAGGTCACCCAGGAAGCTTCATGGCTGAGTGGGGATTTGACCTGGATCTTCCAGGTCTAAGTCCAACTCCCAAACCACTACACCGTTCCTAATGTCACGGCATTTGTGGAAAAAGTGGTGAAACATTAATGCTGTTAGAGTGCTAAAGATGTTTTGAAGAATAGTTTTATAGAGGGTAAGACAATGCACATCTTTGTGTGGGTGGTCATAACTTCTCTTGTTCTTGCAAAAGGAAAAGGCGACACAGCACATCACCCAGTCCATCCCGCAGCTGTGGAAGTAGGCGAGCAAAATCACCGTCGCCCAAATCGGAACGTTCAGAGCGATCTGAAAGATCCCACAAAGAAAGCTCGCGTTCCAGGTCTTCTCACAAGGACTCTCCCAGAGATGTCAGTAAAAAAGCCAAAAGGTAAACTGTTTTTTTCCCCAGGGATCAAGGGTTTTGGTATGCTAATAATGTTAAGAATTACATGCAAGTCTGTGCTGCTTTGTTTATTGTTAGTTTAACCTTGAGCTGCCCTTTTTCTAAACCGTTACTTGAGAACAATTGTATACAAAACATACACACATATAATAGTCTCCTGTATATGAGGTTTAGCCACTTGGATAATAAAAGCTGTAAAGAATTTGAACATTGTTTGCTGTAGAGTTATAATTTGTGGAACTTTTGTTCCATGAGATTTTGTAGTTAAATGGGAGGCACACAACTTCTGTGTTACTGATTGTTTGCTCATTTTTTCAGTAGAGATGTTCGACCAGTTCAGACTATAGTTTTCTTGTCCAATCAGCCCCATATATTAAGACATCTTTCCCCTCTGATTCACAACAGGAAAGGGAGAAGCCAGGGCATGTATGTGCTAGGAGTACACAGATGAGTAATTGCATGGTTGGATGAGGAAGGTGTTGTCCAAACTGACCCATTCTACTAGCTGCTGTACTAAAGACCACTTTAGACTCTCGTAGTTTTAAAGCATTGTCTATTTCACTGATGGTTACTGTCAATTGATCTTTGTATGTTGTTCCAAAAATTTCTAGATGGAATTGTGTATAGCAGCAGTTCTCAAACTGGTGGGTCGCGACCTTAAGGGGTGGGGATAGCATGGCGGCGGCAGCAGCAGCCATCTTGAGGATCAACACCGCTGGGAAAAAATGTTTAAAAAAAGTAATTGTTTGACTTACCAGGGGGTCCTGGAGCCCTCCGGAGGGTTTAAGAGGCCCGTGCTCCCCTCTGTGGGCCTCCTCGAACTTTACATTGCCATGGAACAGCAATTACGATAACTTCCGATTTTCGGACAAAAACCAGGACCCCTGGTAAGTCAAAAAAGCACCTTCCCCCCCCCCGACGGTGGCAATCCCCAGGATTGCTGCCGCCATCACCCCCATAAAGACTCTTTGAGAACCACAGGTATGAATTCAGTAGTTGTCATTCATTGTATTGCTGTAAAATGGGTTTTTCCTCAAGCTTGACTACAGTCATTCCCACCATATGCAACTTGCAGCAGATAAATGTTGTAGTGCTGGCACCATTCAGTGGCTCTTGGGGTGGCAAAAGAGGATCTGTATATACTGAAGGTGAAGAGAATATAGGCATATAGGTGAAGAGAATATAGGCATGTTACGCTTAAGGAGGCTGAGCAATTGCGCTTGAGGACTTAGTGTGTGTACATACTTTAGCAGCAACTGGAGTCCTAAGGTTTTGGGGGTTGGATTGAAGTTTTGTAGTTGGAATGGCTTGAGATTTTTTATAAGAAGGACAGAGGAAGATGGAAAGAAGGGGGATGTAATGTGAGCTGAGACCTGAGACAGGGAGGTATTCTAATTTGCCTCACAGCACAATCCTGTGTAAGATGTGGTGGCTGGCCTAAAGGTCCAGCTGCTGCATCCTGTGCAGTTCCCAGGCTGCCCTGGGGCACCTCAGGAGAATGGGACGTTCATCCCCTTCCCCGGGTGCAGGCCGGCCGTGGCCCTATGAGCCTCCTCAGATGTACGCCAGCTATGGAGCTGACGTACATCCGGGGTGGGGGAGTAAGGCTGGCCAGGCCTGGGAATGGACCGAGGATATTGGCGGAGCTCGCTGCCAGCATTCCCGCCCTCCCAGCCCGGGCTGGCTTAATGGCCACCCCCTGGCTGCCCTGTTCCGCCCTCCCCCCGCCCCTGCACCGACCGGCGCAGGACTTATCTCCGCCGGTGGGTGCCGGGAGGGTGGTGGAGTGGCCCTCACTCCAGAGTCATAGCAAATGTGCTTTATGGCACATTTGCGATGGCTTAGAGCAGCCGATTAATTCAAAATAAAAAATAAAATGGGCTTTGGCCCCAAATATACAAAGTAGAGGTAGAGATGGAACAGATTAGAGAAGGGAAATGAAAGGGAAGGAGGGATCAGTTGGGAAAAACCAGGCACTTGATTGTAAGAAGCAAGCAAGTTGGATGTCAAATGGTAGGGCATCCTAGTGATAGAGAGCTTCAAGGAAAAGAATGTAGGTGGGTAATAGAGGGGTTATTTTTGAATATATTTAAATCTGGTATCACTAGCTTGCTACATGAATGCTAGCTGAATCTGCTTAAGAAAGGCAACATTCAGCCCTGTATGGCTTAGAATTACCAGTTGTCTCTCTGCCCATTTGATTTCTCTCCCTATCAGTCCCATTCCTACTATTGTGCAGTCTTTTGACATAAAACCATTTTACTTTCAGGTCACCCTCTGGCTCAAGGACACCCAAAAGATCAAGGAGGTCACGGTCTAGGTCGCCTAAAAAGTCAGGAAAAAAATCCAGGTCTCAGTCCCGTTCTCCACACAGATCCCATAAGAAGTCCAAGAAGAGCAAACACTGACAAACTGTTATTTTTTTATGATGCTGTCACTTACTGGAAATGCGGTTTTGTTTTTGTGCCTGAACAGTCTGTTTAAAAAACAAAACAAAAAAAGCATTCCTAATTTTTTTTGTGAATGCACGTGTATACTCATGAGTAACTGCATCAGTAGACCCGTCATTGTTTTATATTGTACAAAATACATTCATTGTGGCTACTTCCCAGGACGAGATTTTTGTGTTTAGAAACGTCATCGGAAATGTGTGTAACTGATCTGCTGGCAGTAGTGATATTTTGTTTTAGAATGTTGTGACTTAGCAAAAAAACACAATTGTTTCCCCCCTTCCCTCTTTTTTGTAGCTTTGACAACTTGAATTAGATTTCAAATAAAATCTGAAAAGAAAATATAAAAAATGGTGGTTTCTTGCCCCTCCAGCATTTGATTTTTTTTCAAAGCCATAGTTTGGTAGTCCTCATATGTTGGCAATATGAGCCTCTAACACAGAGGTTCTCAAAGTGGTGGGTCATGACCCACCACTTGGAGAAGGGACAGGTTGCTACCCCCTTAAGGGTAGTGGTGACCTGCGATGACAGCAGCAGCGTTCAGGGGATTGCGCCGCTGCTGCGCCGCTGCTGGTACCCGTTTTGTCTCCAGCAGCGGCGTGATCCCCAGATCACTGCCGCTGCCATTGCCCTGCCCCCGCAAGCACTCAAAAGTTCTCCCCTACTCACAGGGAGAACTTTGAGAAATGCTGCTCTAACAGATTCTTCCAGATGTTGGTCAGGTTGGAGAACTTTGAATAGCTTTGAACAAATGATATGCATAAACATTGTGGGCTATAGCATTAGACTCCTCATAGCCTGCAGGCACCTTGAGGAACCTTACAGCCCAATCCTATCCTCCTCCTCCACTGGTGCAGACAGTGGGGGAGGGCAGAATGGGAGGCTTTGGAAGGAAAGGGGATTTAAATCTCCTTTCCCTTCCAAAACCTCCCATTCTGCCCTTCCACACTGGTTGCACCAGTGGGGGAGAAGGATAGGATTGGGCTGTAATTCTGTGCCTGCCTTACACTTTCAATGTCAGGTGATGACAATAACTCTTTACTGGAGAGACAATAACTCTTTACTTCACTGTTGTAGCTCTTTCCTACCTATTTGGTGCTAATAGATTCTTAAGTGATTAAACACAGGAGGAGGTAAGGGTGTATTAGGACCCCAAAAGGCTCTTCCTCTAATCCCTTCTGTTTGCTCATAAACCTTCCCCTTCTTTGGTCTCCCTACATCTCCTGAGCCATTCACTACCGCAGCATCAAATTAATAGACTAGGTTTTGAATTTCAACCACATGAGCCAGCAGTTTTAATACATATTTTCATAAAAGAAAAAGCTGACTTTTATTATATTGACTTGCTGCTGGATAGTTTGTTCTTGCATCTCAGTGGAAAACGTATCTGAAACACCCTGTTCTCTTCAGTAGGAATGGTTGTGAGATGCATAGTTAGTTCCTTACTGAAATCTGAAGTTCTCTCAAATTGCAGTGTAAAAGTTGGACTTACAATTGGCTCCACAGGTGAAATGATATTGAAACCGCAGTATTTGTGTGTTGATTGATTTATTTTTGTGGATGCAATGAAAAGAAAACAAAGCTATCCTTTCCCCCTGTCCAACAAGTATTCTCAGAATGATCATAACTTTAAAAAACAAATCATGAACTGTCTTTATGAAGTGGATTTTATTCTGGACGGTGACCTTGTAAATGCATTTTTGTATTGAATTCTTTCTTTGGCTGTGAAAATCGTTAAAATAGAATAGCAGACATTAGATTTTTATTAACTTGTATCTTTTTCTAATATACTTGTATTCCTCCCCCCCACCCCCCCTTGCACCCAATTTTGGGTGCTCTCCTGATTTTATCTCTGGCATTGATATGACACTGCACCTCCTCTGGGTCACTTAACTTTTTTTCCATGAAAGAAAAGTCACGAAGTTTCACTGTTTGTTTCCTGGAGGAGTGGGCAGATTGTAATAAAAATGTAAAGTTTAAAGGGACCTGGACTCCAGTGAAGTGTTCTTTTTATCCATAATTATAATGTTTTAAAATTATAGAGAGCTAGAGGAACTATTCTGCTATTTTAAGTATTACAAAAGAGACTTCAAATTTGTACAAATACAATGATTAAAACCACATATTTGCTAAAAAATTCAGGATACTGTGATGCAAATAGAGCTGGGAAAAGTGTGACACTATGCAACTTGCAAGAATACAAGAGTCTAAATCAGGGGTGCACAACTTGGAAGTAGGTGGGGGCCAAAATGAATAGGCCAAACTTTCCATAGTTCACAAAAAATCAGGATGCAAATGTATAAAAATCCTATGGATTCCAAAACAATAAGTTTCAACTTACACATTAAAAACCTTTCAAGATTAAAAAACAAAACAAAACCCTGCAGCTTAACAACAAACCACTTTGGTTGCAATTTGAATCTGTGTGATTCAGTAATTCTGCTAAAATACCCTGTGCATTCCACCAGTCTTTGCCTTATTGATTCCCTGCTTTTAGTGGAGTCTTCTACATTTGATTGTGTCATGTATTTGTTACCTTCCCTTCCTCTAAGGCAGAGGTTCCCAACCTTTCCGGTCCGTGTACCCCCTATGCCGGCCTCTGGCTGACTGCGTACCACCAGAAGAAAGCTGATGACGTCATTGGCACTTCCAGGTTCACGGCCATGCCAGAGCTCGGAAAGACAAGGTGTAAGCAGAGGCGTAGCTAAGCGGCCCCCTGGTGACATGAGATGCAGGAAGTTGGACTAGATGGGCCTTTGCCCTGATCCAGCAGGGCTCTTCTTATGTTCTTATGATGTCACCACCGAAAGTGACGTCACCGCTGCTGCCGCTACACATCCCCTCAGAGGCGCAGGTCGGGCAGGAGGGCCCAAACAATCTCCCTCTCTGCCACCTGCTCTTCCCCCTGGCAAAATGGCATGATTCACGCCCCCACCTCCCGCTTTGTCGCCCCCTTGCATGCTGCCCAGGGCCCCCCTCCCCCCACCAGACACTGCTTCTGGGTGTAAGGCACAGGGGAGGGTCATTCCCTGCACCTAGAGCCAGTGTGCTCGAGCTCTGCCAGCTCAGCAGTGCTCGAAGCGCTGCTTTTTGGGTTCCGACGTGGTGCCGTGCGGCCGAGATGTGGTCTGCGTACCGCCAGTGGTACGCATACCACAGGTTGGGAATCTCTGCTCTAAGAAACTCAGGATAGCATATGTTATCAGGGATCGTTAATGTAACTAGTGTTGATAATGTACAAAGGTTTCTGTGGATGTATTGGTAAAGGATTCCGAAGATTTATTGTGACATAAGCTTTTGTAGAGCTTAGCCTACGTCCCAAAAGTCTCTGCTGTGTTTGCAAAAGACATACTGCTGCCACTGGAATTTTGGTATGAAAGGTATTTCAGCATAGGTTGCAACTTATACTGCTACTTTATTCAGAAGTCACTAAAAACCAAGGCTTCCGGGTTTTCTGGCCATGGTAATTTTAATGAAGATGACATTTTCTCCAACATTTCATCCACTAATGTGGCAGGCATCATCAGGTAATTGCAGAGACAGAGGTGTAAAACCCTTCCAAACTGCTCTGGAGTAACTCTGGTAAGAAAGTCTTCTTTAAGCAGGTTGATCAGATGTAAGCCATTCTGTTGATTAGCAACTGCAAAACTGGTGAAGAGGCCAGCGCCGCTCTACCCGCCTCAGATCCCTAGGAGTGCCTGGCGGGAAGGTAGGTTCCCCACCGAGCAGTGGAGGGGACGGGGCGGGTGGAATGGGGCATTCCGGAGTGTGTGTGTGTGAGATTGATCGGCTGGGCCCGGGAAGGGGGAGGGAGCGGTGGCAACTCTGCCATTATCCTACCCCCATTCCCGGGCCTGGCCACCACTACATGGGTCACTCGAATGTGCGCCAGCAAAATAGCTGGCGCAGATCCAAGTAGCTCGTTTGGGATGGCTGGGGATTTTACCCGGGGGAACGAAACATTCCCTTCCCCCGAAGTGTCCTTTCAGGCAGTCTTTTTGTGCCCTGAATGCAGCGTAGGCTGATCGGCCTCGATGCATCGCAGGGCACAAAGTCAGGATTGCATCGTAAGTTAATTTACTTTATTACTCAGCACCACTGTAGTTACTCTGTCAGCAGATCCGCATCATATGGAACAAAGTACCATCTCCCTGGAGCATCTCCAGCAATGATTCTGGGATGCAATGCCGAGTCTGAAACATTTGGCTGGAGTTCAATAAGATCATAGGGATAAGCTTGTGTTGCTGTTGCATATGTTGAAGGCAAAGTTTCAAAAGATGCATATTTATTTTCCCCCCAAAAAAATTCAGCTCTGCAGCTTAACAATCTGGGTGTTTATCATAGAAGCTAAACCTGGCAATTTTTATTCTCATTTTTAGCATACTGCATGAAATTTGATTATAATACTTAGCATTTGTATGGTACTTTCAAATATTTATAGTGCTTCACATGTATTTTCTTTCTGTGATCCATAAAACAACCACCCTGTAAGGTAAGCAAGTACTGTAGTATCTGCTTAGTATAGATGGGACGCTGAGCAAAGGGGAAATATGAACCACGTTTCCTGACTCATAGCTTGTAAGCTGTCTTGGGTCCCTTCGGGGAGAAAGGCGGGGTAAAAATAGAAGAGTCTGGCTCAGTTGGGAGAGCTGCTGCCTTCAAAGCCCGAAGACCAGTGAACTTGATAAGTTCAAGACACGCTGCCAGCAAAAAGCTGTGAAAGCCTCCAGGAGGAGAGATAAGAGCTTCCAGCTGCGTCGGTCGAGTGTGGGAGGCGCCAGCCAGCAGAATTGTCGGACTGTAAAAAGGATACCACCTGGAAAGTAGCCGTTCATGAAAGATTGGACATTTATCGCCTTGGATTAAAGTCGGAAGAGAAATCCAATGACCAAGAAAGGCGGTATATAAATACTGTATATTATTATTATTAAAAAATATAGTAAATAAATAAAATAGCTGACAACCCAATTCTATTCAACATGCCGCGGGTGTGTGGAGCCCTTTGCAACAGGGGAAAGTAATTCTGCTATTGCAAAATGGCTGCTGGCAGAGCATGCAGTGCTCCATCAGTGGCCATTTAGGAGGGCTGCCACATGAGGGGCAGCATTCCAGATGCATTGTCAGAGCTGCCTTACACCTGCCAGAGCAGGTAAGACAGCGGTGGAGGCAGGGAGGGGCATGATGGGGTGGATCCATTGCCGAAGATGTGCGCCAGATCCTATCCCCTCCACTAGTAGCCTCCCACCCCCTTTCTCTCCTCGGACATGCGCTAGCAAAATCACTAGCGCAGGTCCGAGGAGACCCATGGTGGGTTGGTAGGGGTAAGGGGATTTTAATCTGCTTTCCCTGCTGAAGCCTCTTGGTCCCATTCCCTCCCCCCCGGCAGGATACAGCACGCCCATTTTTGGCATGGTTGCATTGTCGGGGGTGGTGGAGGATAGGGTTGGGCTCTTAGTCTCTTAGCCACTATGCTACACCAGCTCTCAACTATATGTGTATGTGCATGGTTGTAAGGGTGCAAGATTTATTAAAAATAAGCCATCAATTCTGGGAGTAAGAGTCACAAATATATGGGAAGCATGTGAAGGTTAATCTCCAGACACTAAGGGGCAAAAGTGAAATGAAATTTGACAAGATCACTGTTCTGGATGCACCCTTAGATTATTAATGTCTACAGTTCCAGTATTGCATTTTGTCATTTAAAGTGCCAGAGAAACTTCAAATACAAATATGAAAATCATCAGAATGTAGGCAGGCAATGGAACTGTGACTTTAATGTTAATAGCTAATCAAGTTACAAGGTGGAAATGATAGACCTTACAACAGTATGGAGGAGGCAAATCAATTTGCTTTATTTTGTGCTAGCTCTTAGCAAGTTTTCATAAGCATTATTTATTTGGCTTGCGATTACCTTTGTTCTTCCCAATTTTTATTTCAGAACAGCTTTTTGTTAATGATAGACTTTCAAAGGCTAATATCACTAAACTTGGCAGCGATTACTGTTTTTCTTTTTAGATGAAAAGAATCTGTTGATAATGTTTGCTTGTCCTCTACATGCAAGCTGCTTATTTTCTTTGTTAGTATGATAAAAAGAAAAATAGCATCTTTATGCATAGGAAATATGTTTACTCCAGGGGATGTGTAGCGTTCTGGCCTAAGGCAGAATTCACTCAGAAACCTGTTGGATGAGCTGCTTTTGTTTTAGGAGTGATTCTGATGGCTTGGGGTGAGTGAGAGCTAACGAGAGAGAAGCATGGAAATCTGTAGAGGCTCAATTCACCGTTAATGTCAATGTCTCATCTGGTACTACAAGAAGCGGTTCTGTGCCCACACATGCCCCCCTCCGCTCACATGTTTGTTTATTTATTTACAATATTTTTATCCTGCCTTTCTCCCTGAAGGGACCCAAGGCGGCTTACAAAAACAAGAAAAAATCAAATACAAAAACCATGACATTTAAAAACAAATAAAACAGTTAATGTTTTTGTTTTGTCTAGCGTTTGGGTGATGGGTTGTGGTCTGCCTCCTGTATCTCAAGATGCTCTGCCATGCTGCTTCTCTGCTCCATACTGTCGCGCCCCCCAGTGGATTTTATTGTTTTTTAAATTTGTTTATGTATCGTTATGTATTGTTTACATTTATTTTATGTATTTTAAATTATGTATTTTAATCTGTTGTAAGCCGCCTTGGGCATTTGCCTTCGGCATAGGAAAAGGCGGGATATAAATTTTTTAAATAAAAAAATTAAAAATTAAAAAGTCATAAACATAATCTAAAATGATAAGAGACCACTATTACAGGGGTTCTCAACCTGTGGGTACCAAGCCCTGCCTCTTATCTGCCCTATCAGCAGCTAATTAAGTGTTAATTAACATGGATTTTAAATTGTAATTATTTTTGGAGCCCTTCTGTCTCTCTAATTTTGGTTTTGGGCTTATTTTTGTACTTTGGAAAATGTACTTTGGTGGGGTGGGGGAGGGAGGAGCTGGTTTTGGGAAGTGTGACTTGGAGAAAAAAAGAGATCCTTGCATTTGTGTCCCTCCCTCCCCCCACAGAGTTAAATGACATTTTTCACATTGTTAGTACTTTTTAAAATTGTTAGTACTTTTTAGTTGATTAATTACCTAATTAATTAATTGATTAATCCAATTAGCAGTTAATTAGTAGGGGGTACTTCAGAAAATTGGACCGTGATAGGGGGTACCCAGGCCTCCAAAGGTTGAGAACCCCTGTGATAGACTGCCCCAGTCAATGGCAGTTTTGTGGTATATGTTCCCAAGTTGTTGTCTTGCTCTCCCCCCCCCCCCCATGGGCAAACACTCACCTACAAGGTGAAGTGTTGAACCGTGTAAGCAAATGGAAGCTGCAATCCTATGTGCATTTATCCAGGTGTCAGTTCCACAGAGTACAATGGGAATTACTCCTGACAAAACTGCATTGGATTGCACTGCACAGGATGTTACTGCTGTTTCCTAGGCTGGGTTTAAGAGTGAAAAACCAAATCCTTGTCAGGCTAAGCAAACATTTTCACAGAGTTACTCATGTATGGCAAATGACAGCTTGTCACTACTATTAGCTAAGCAAACATGCCATGTTGATTTTTAAACATTTTGTTTCAAGCAAAAAAGAAACTCTTTCTTTAGGCTCCTTGGGACTTTTGTAAGGTTCCACAGGGCTTGATGCAAGTTGCAGCTGCTTCAGTGTAGAATTCCTATTTACTCTGTTAGGCTATCTTGGACTGACCTAGTTTCATTTTGTTCAGACAATTCCTATAGGGTTATGCTGATATTGTCTTGACCCAATTATTATATGTTTAAAGTAACAGCAAGTGCTTCTCCCCTGTAGGATTCCCTTCAGAACACCAGAACGCTAAAATCTGGGTTGTTTAGAAACAAATGTTTTCTAAAGCCCATCCCAATTACATTCCTCCTTCAAACTGTTTTCACTATTTCTGGCTTCAAACGTGAAAGATTGTGGGAGAGCAGGGGAGAATGTATGCCTTTGCCACTTTGAAACAGGTATCAAAACAAGCAGGCTAATGCACAATGCTTTATAATCGGAACAATGCAAATCAGATGAGTTCAGGTTATCATTATTATAAGGAATATTTATATATCGTTTTCAACAAAAAAAGTTCACAAAGCGGTTTACAGAGCAACAGCACACAATCCTATGCATGTCTACTCAGAAGTCCCAATGTATTATATAGGACTTACTCCCAGGAAAGTGTGTATAGGATTGCAGCCCAAATCAAATAAATAATTGGTCTGCTGTCACAAAAGGGCTCACAATTTAAAAAGATACAGAAGAAAATCACCAGCAAACAGTCACTAAAAAGACACTGTGCTGGGGTGAAGACTCTGAAGAGGGACTCTCCCCTCTCCCCCTTACTCTACTCTTTCAAAATATAAGAGCAACGCTACTTGCAAAAGTGCCACTTTACGCAGTTAGCAGGTTAGCCTCCTTCAATTCAATTCAAAGACCTTTATTGGCATAAACGATCCACTCCAAGCAGAAGGTCAATAAAACACAAGATAAAATATATATACACATAAATCGTATTACCGCCACCTCTTCATGAGGTTAGCCTCCTTAAATTATTTCACTTTTGGACCAATCCAAACAAACCAATTCCTAAAATTTATAATGTGTGTTCTGCTGGTGGTAACTGCCTTATGACAGTCGTAGAAGGCGCTCTACCAGTGTGCGAACATCCCCTGCATACTGGAGGATTGCTGGCCACTTGCCGAGGCAAGGTAGGACAGTGGGGGGGGGGAGAGTGGAATGGGGGGCAGGGGAGGGCAGAATGGGTCCAGGAAGAGGGATGGCTTGGTGGCAGCGGTAGCTGCTGAACCCTAGTCCTCTTTCCGGACCCAATCCTGCAGCACAGGTCCACATGGACCTACGCCAGCTAATTTGTTAGTACAGGTTCGAGTAGACCCCACCATGCTGTGGAGGCTTACCCTCAAGTAAGGAAATGAATGTTCCCTTACCCAGAGGAGACCTCTACAACTGCCCCCTTGCAGGACATAGCAGTAAATAAATAAATAAATAAATAACTGCTTTGCCATTGCTTCATCAGCGTAGGTGGGGAGAACAGGATTGGACTATTCATGAAGTCATGACTAACTTCTTTAGGATGCAACCACCCATCAGTCTGCCTTTCAGTCTTAGCCCTACTTAACATTAAGAAAATGTTATCACTGCAATTTATGCCCACATACATTTGGATAGCATTGAAGAAGGAGGGAATGTTAATACATCACTAAAATTTTAATTGATTACTCTATCACAGAGGTTCTCAACCTAGAATTTTAATTGATTACTCTATCACAGAGGTTCTCATACCCTAGGGGTATGTGGACCAACGGCAGGGGGTATGCCAGAGCCTGCCCCTTATGAGCATCAATCAGTAGTTAATTAGAACTTAAATTCAATTCCCCCTGTCTGCCTGTCTCTCTCTCTCTCTCTCACACACACACACACACACACACACACACACACACACACACACACACACGAGTTAAGTAAGATATGTTTCACATTTAAAATAGTTGTAATACATTTTTATTTAACAATTAATTAGCTAATTGATTGATTGATTGATCCAATTAATTAGCAATTAATTAGCAGGGGGTACTTCAGAAAATTGGACCATGATAGGGAGTACCCGGGCCTCCAAAGGTTGAGAACCCCTGCTCTATCAAATAAAGTGATTAAGCTTGAAGCTTCAGCAAGAAGCAGTAATTGTAAACTAAGTTTAGAACAGTATTTATGTCCATCCTCTGTTGAAGACTGCAGATTATTTTCATATTAATCACTATCTGAGAGTTGCCATACAAGCAATATCTTGTTTTTTTTAAAAAATTATACAGACAAAGAAGATGCAACCAAGTATTTGGAAAAAATAGAACGTTCAATAGACGTTTAATTTCCTTTAAGAATATTGCACAATTACATAACACTGGAAAGAATGGCTGTTTCAATGCAATTCCGAAATGGGGGCTTACTTACACTAGTATCCTCAGGACATTTGTAAAGCTTGTAGCATTCCTTTGGATGTACAAACACTGCCCAGCCAAAGAGCAAACCTTGGCTTGAACTTTCCCCAAATGCCGAGAGAGATCATGTTGAAATTAAGAAAAAATATGCCTCTGTATTGATTGGTTGCCTGATCCATTTCATATTCCTCATTGCGAAGAGATGGCTTCATTTTTGTCACCTGCCATTTTCTTTTCTCGTACAGGTATTTGTCTATACAACATTGTTTTACGTGTGAGCTATTTCAGAAGATTACCAAAGAAGGAGACTGCTTTAGTGAACAGATTGCTATATTAACATCTTAATGCAATGTCTAAAATGCCAAACATTATCGGGAAGGTGAACGTTCACTGACTACAACATAAAGCCTGGAATAAGCTGTTGAGAAGCATAATAAGCAGTACTAAAGAGAATATTGCAGAACATATTTGTGCTCCCTTTGCCTCAGCAGCACTAGTCTACATGAATTCCTTCAGAGATTATGGATCTTTTAGTGTAAGCAGCTCCTTCAGCACTTTCTCATCCATGTATACAATCCATTCATTTTTGGGATAGGATATAGCGCTTGCTGCTCAGTTTCCAAAACCTGCAAGAAATCACAGAATAACTCTCAACCATACTTTTACTGGTTGAAACGTTTCAGCTTATATTTGCTCTTATACTCTAAATCTAAATGCTAATTTTTTGTACTTCTAAGCCACATTTTGCTAAAAGCCCCAAAGTGGTATAGAACACAAAAGAAATACAATACAACATTCAGTAACACATTCACATAGCTGAATAATCATGGGCAGGGGCAATTACGGCACAATCCTAATCAGTGCTAGCGCCTGTGCAGCGACTGCCGCGGTGGCCTAAGCTGTCATCATGGAGCATGTTGGCAGTTAGGAGTGCCAGACAACCACACTCCACTCACAGTGCTGCAAACCAAGATGCGTTGAAGCTGTATGTTCGAGGGCTCCCCTGGCTGGCCCCCGGGTGTGATTTTAGGTACTCTTAGGCTTACCATCCATCCTGGATTTTCTGGGACAGGGGTCCGTGGTTTCAGGAGTCCATCCCGGGTCCCATCCCGGCTGGCCCTGACATCCCAGTTGGCCCCCTGAAACTGGGAAATGCCCTGGAAAATCCCCCGCTTTTCTGGTGACCGACTGCTCTCCGCGGCTGCCGGTACTCTTCTGAGTCTGGCCGGCCACTGGCCAGACTCCTCACGTGCCTGCGCGAGGCTCATGCAGGCGCACAATGCTCTCTAAAGACTAAAAAAAAAAGCTTTTAAAAAGTTGTGTGCATGCGCGAGTCTTGCAGGTTTGCAAGGAGTCTGGCCAGTGGCCGGCCAGGCTCAGAAGAGTACTGGCAGCCGCGGAGAGCAGTCGGTCGCTGGGATGAAGACACGGTGGTAGAGGGCAGTTCCTGTGGTCGTGGAGAGCGGCGAAAAATGGTGGTGGCAAAAAGACGCGCAGGTGAAAAATGGCAGCGGCACAGTAAGGCAATTTTTTTTAAAATAAGCATTTTGGTGGCAAAAATAAGTCGTGTAGTGCACGGTATGCTGCTCCAAAGTTAGAGAGGATCGGACTATTAGTCAGTTTCAGGAAAGTGATGGGAAATATGCCATGCGGTTAAGTGATCATCATGTCTTTCTTTGCTTAGCTAGCTAGCATTGAAATATGGGCACAGAATGCCCCTCTGCAGGAGACGCTGCCTGCATGAATAGATAATTCCAAAACTGGTGCCAGGCTAGTGGCCTGGGTCTCCTAGGGCGCAATTCAAACCTACTTAGGCCGCTGTTGTAACCAGCGGCCCAGTGAAAATTGGAGGCCCCAGAACGGAAAGTGGATTCAAATCCCCTTTGAATTCCCCTTTTGGAGGGGATTTGAATCCCCTTTCCGTTCTTGGGCCTCCTGTTTTTGCTGGGCCTCCTGTTTTTGCTGGGCTGCTGGTTACAACAGCGGCCTAAATAGGTTTGGATTGTGCCCCTAGCTTCTTAGTGGAACTCCTCATTTAAATAGCAAATGGACAATGGCATTTAACAATTTATACAGGCCTCAATTTTCGAAATGAAGGACGTCCCCACTATTTCAAATGTTCTGGGTAGACGTCCCAAGGACATGATGGACAATGGAGTGACTTTTCACACATAGCAAAAAACCTTTGCTGAATACCACGTTTATCTCCAATTTTGAACCTAACTTGACTGTAAGGAGCACATAACAATTCCTAGAGCAGCCAGACGTGTTGAGAATCGCAGTTCATTTCATGTGTCCTTGTTATGTCTTGGTCATTTTAGGAAGACAATTTTCAGCTCATTAGAAAAAAAAGGTGTCAAACCTTTTGTCAATTTGTCATTTTTTTTCAATTTCTTGCACTGCTTTCTGTTTTCACGTTAGGCTCCCCCTCCTGACACACTGGGAAAAATGTTATTTGTTGGGGAAATATATTATTCCCCACTTTCTTCACAAGGATTTCACTAGGGATTGGAATTAAATAATCTGCAGAAACTGTTCCCAATTATCTGCATACATGTTTATAAAATTAGTCACTGCTTTGAAAGCCATGATGGTTGACAACTGATAATATCGGCAATAAATATAATATTGTTGTATTTAAGTGGTAAAATATTGTAGATAAAGAAATAGAATTATCCAAGCAGCTAGTAAATTGACAGTTGTTTTCGCAAATAGATATGTAAGAATGGAATATCTCCGTGTGCGTAGCCTTACCAGATCCCCCCCAATGCAGGGGGGGACAGAAGCGATACTGGCCGGTACACGGCCGGGACTGGGGCATGGCCGGGGGCGGGGATTTCCTCCCTCGAGGCTGGGAGCTCTCCGGAACAGCCCGAGTGAACTTGGGCTGTTCTGGAGAGCTCCCAGCCTCACGCAAATACGCGACGAGGCTGGGAGCTCTCCGGAACAGCCCGAGTGAACTCGGGCTGTTTCGGATAGCTCCTAGTCTCGCGCAAATACGCGACGGGGCTGGGAGCTCTCCGGCCTCGTCGCAAATACGCGACGAGGCCGGAGAGCACCTAACAAAGTCCCAGCTGGCCGGGACAATGAGGAGACCGGCCGGGAGCCCGGGATTGGGCTCCCGAACCGGCATTGTCCCGGTCATTTCCGGGACTATGGTAAGGCTACGTGTGCGTGCGTGCATGTGTATTTGCTCTGTACACAGTATATGTGTTCCCCTGTGTATTGTGCTTTGCATTTAGGCTGTCTCCTGAGAAGCAGCTGGTTCATACATATATGCATGTTCATTACCACCACCTAATGATTGCAACATCAAGTGGTGATTTGCATATGTATCACCATGGGGGGCTCCTTACACCCTCTCAAACACACTGCTCTTTAACGGAGCCAGTGCACTCAGCTGTGAGCCAAGGGAAAACAGCACAATGTTTTTTTTTTAAAAATCATGTATATGTGAATTTTCACTCACCTTCGATTACTTTCCCAATCTTTTTTTTTACAAAATTTTACAGAAAAAAGCAATTTGGGAGTATTGTACAATTCAAAAAGTCTTTGCAGATATGCCATTTTGTTCCTACCAAGGACTTTTACACAAAGCAGTGGATTTGCTGCTGAAAGTATGCTGGGCAGAGAACCTAGTCCTAAATGAGTGTATGATATATGCAACATGTGCATAGACTCTGCCCTAAACATTCAAAGGAAGCTGCCTTATGTGACAGGATACAGGTATCTTGTTGTCTTGTGTGCTCCCTGAGGCATCTGGTGGGGCCACTGTGTGATACAGGAAGCTGGACTAGATGGGCCTTTGGCCTGATCCAGCAGGGCTCTTCTTATATTGATCCATCCAGGTCAGTACTGTCATCACAATCTGTCAACAGCTCTCCAGGGTTTCAGGCAGGAATTTTTTCTCTGCCCTACCTAGAGAGTGCCCCGGGCTGGACATCATCAAGAGACTGATTGTCTGCATGCAAAGCATGTGCTCTACGACTGAGCCAAGGCCTTCCTCCTGAAGAGCAACAGATGTGGGAATTCTCAAGCTCATGACTGGTGTAAGTCAACCAGGTGGGTTTGTAAGCTGCAATGGAACTCCTTGAATTGTTTAAGTTTGGGAAAGGGACTGAAAAATCGGTGACTAGTTGAGTTCTGTGATGTCCCGTTCCATCATGGTGGATGGATTATTTTGGGTAATCCTGCCACGTCCACCAGTCTTTCTTTTTGCAGTCTCTAGTTTGGAAACTATATAGAAACTCAGAGGCCAGAATTTGGGGGCTATTGATTTTTCTAAGATGGACAACCTTCATGTATTTAGTTGGGTGCTCGGTCAGCCAGAGAATAAGCTCCTTCAGAATGGAATTTTCTCAGCTGTAGCACGACATGTAGGCAATTGGAAAATAGCTCTAGTTAAGGAATGTTCAGAAATTTATCTGTTTCTTTAAAAAACTTGTATCTTGCCTCTCCCCCTGCAAATAAGGTGGCATGCAATATTTCAATATAAAATACAAACTATAAAAACACAAACACCACACCACAAAAGCAGCAAATAAAAAGCACAATGGAGCAGCAAGGCAAATAAAAGATAATATGCAATACCATAAAAGTAGCATTCAAGCAGCATTCTTTATATAAAACTAAACAAAACCAGAAACAGAAACAAAAGAACAAAGCAAAAAGCAAGAAAATGCACCATGGGTCATGGCTGTCACCTGGACAATTTGTATTCTTTCCTTCCAAGCTTTATTAAAAGGTTTGTGAATGTTGTCTGATGTATTAGCAATTCACAGCGCAATCCTGTGTAACTGTAGGCCGGTGGAACGAGCACTTCGCTGGCGTTGGGTGTTGCAAAAGTGTGGTAAAGCACTTTTGAGGCACTCGGAAAGTAAGCGACGCCTGCGTCGCTTACTAGGCCGTCCGTCGCCCATGATGACCCGCGCTGCTGGACAGAGATAAGTTCTGCGCCAGTCAGTGCAGGGGTGTGGGAAGGGTGGGCAGGGGTGGCGAGGGAGGGGGCCATTGGCTGACCCGGGCTGGGAGGGGGCGGGGATATCAACGCTGAGTTGCGCCAATATCCTATGCCTCATCACAGCCCAGGCCGGCCTTACACGGCCTCCCTGGTTGTGAACCAGCTAAAGAGCTGGCACACATCCAGGAGGCCCATGGTGACCCACGCCACTTACACCGGGGGAAGGGGATGAACGTCCCCTTCTCCTGAGGTGTGCATGGGCTGCTCCGGTGCAGGCTGCAATGGGCCTAGGATACAGCAGCCACCCCTTTAGGCCGGCCACACAAAGATACATAGGATTGGGCTGTCAGGCTGGGAAATGAAGGTGAGGTGAACAGGAGGGGGAAGCTCACAGATGACAGTTTGGAACAAGCCAGTTTTTTTTCTATTAAAGGACAGATCTCTAACAGGCTCCAGTCAGGTTCATCACCTGCGTGTGATTCATCTGTGGAACTCCTTGCCACAGGATGTGGTGATGGCACCTGGCCTAGATGCCTTTAAAAGGGGTTTGGACAAATTCATGGAGGAAAAGACCATCACAGGTTACAAGCCATAAGCAACCTCCTGGTTTTAGAAGTGGGTTTTCTCTGTGCCAGGTGCAAGGGAGTGGCGACTGGACACAGGTATCTTGTTGTCTCGTGTGCTCCCTGAGGCATCTGGTGGGGCCACTGTGTGACACAGGAAGCTGGACTAGATGGGCTTTTGGCCTGATCCAGCAGGGCTCTTCTTATGTTCTTATGTTCTTATGTTCTTACCTGCCAGCCTTTTTCCTGCCAACTTTGCCCTTGCCCCCTAGCTGGGCTGAGGACTCCGTCAGGGAACATCCAAAACCTTCTACAAAGCTTAGATTTCAATGAAATTCCATCCCAATCACTGGCGCCACTACAGGGGGGGCGGAGCTCTAAGTGCTGCTGAAATCAGAGCCTCCTTTACACTGGCGAACAAAGTGGCCCCGCCCCCTCACCATCGGAGGCTTTCAGGGAAGCGAAAGCAACTGCTTTCGCTTCCCTGAAAGGCTCTGAGGGTGAGGGGGCGGGGCCGCTTTGTTCGTCTGTGTAAAGGAGGCTCTGATTTCAGCAGCACTTAGAGCTCCGCCCCCCCCCTGTAGTGACGCCAGTGATCCCAATCCTGAATGGTCTTTCCATCTCTCTTGATAGAGAGAAGCCTCCATGGATGGAATCCCTGTTCAGCTAAGTTAATTCGCCCATCAGGTTTGCATTGCACTTTCCCTTCATTTCTGATAGGGGCTCATATCCCAAACAAAACACTTCCAAAGAAACTATGTTGCATTTGAATTTTGCCTACAAAATTCCTGCAGAAATGTCATCAACACAACATTTTTGCATTTCCCCCCATCTGTAAAAGAAACTAAAAGACCAGTACAGTAACCTCATTATCTTCAACCCCCAGGACTTTTGCTTGTGAAAAATCCTATTGGATTCACAAGGGACTTCTCCATACGATCAAAGAAAATGCTCCCCAACCTTATTCTAAGACTTCCTCAAGTTTTTAAAAAGAGACAGTTGTGCTATTTCTAGCCATGAATGTGCATACAGCCCATACTATAGGCAAGGAAAGATAATACCCTGGTGATACCAAGGCAGTGAAGTAAAACTTTGAAGGTGTTACCAGACTGTGATATTGGGATTATTTTTCTAATGGACCAACATGACCACCCACTACTGTTGTTGTTGCTGGTTTCAATAAGGGGAGATTTTCACTTCAGCTGGAGAGGGGGAGAAAACAGAGCAGTATAGAGCAGTAGCGCAGAAAGCAGTATAAATACTGTACATTTCCTTAGGGGAAAAATAAATACAAGAACATTTTTCCTTAGGGCAAAAAAAGAGTTTGGATCCCGGCAATTTGTTTTTTGTTGTCGTTAAGTCGTGCCCGACCCTTCGTGATCCCATGAACCATATCCCGCCAGGCCTTCCTGTCCTCCACTATCTTCCTGAGTTCACTCATTTTCAGGTTCGTTGCATCGGTGATGTTGTCTAACTATCTCATCCTTTGCCTTCTCCTTTTGCCTTCAATCTTTCCCAGCATCAGAATCTTCTCCAAAGAGTCCTCTCTTCGCACTAGGTGGCCAAAATATTTGAGCTTCAGCCTCAGTATCTGTCCTTCCAGGGAACAGTCAGGGTTGATTTCATTTAGGATTGACTGATTTGATCTCCTAGCAGTCCAAGGGACTCTCAGGAGTCTTCTCCGGCACCACAGTTCGAAAGCATCTATTCTTCGGCGTTCAGCCTTCCTTATGGTCCAATTCTCGCAACCATACATTGCTACTGGGAACACCATGGCCCTGACTATGCAAACTTTTGTTGGCATGGTGATATCTCTGCTTTTTATTATGCTGTCTAAGTTTGCCATAGCTTTCCTTCCAAGGAGTAAGCGTCTTTTAATTTCATGGCTGCTGTCTCCGTCTGCAGTGATCTTGGAGCCCAAAAAAGTAAAATCTGTTACTGCTTCCATTTCTGCCCTTTCTATTTGCCAGGAATTGATGGGACCAGATGCCACCATGATCTTAGTTTTATTAATGTTGAGTTTCAAGCCAACTTTTGCATTCTCCTCTTTCACTCTCATCAAGAGGCTCTTTAGTTCTTCTTCACTTTCTGCCATTAGGATGGTATTGTCTGCGTATCTGAGGTTGTTGATATTTCTCCCGGCAATCTTGATTCCGGCTTGCGATTCATTCAGCCCTGCATTTCTCATAATGTACTCTGCATATAAGTTAAATAAGCAGGGTGACAATATACAGCCTTGCCGTACTCCCTTCCCAATGTTGAACCAATCGGTTGTTCCATGGCCGGTTCGAACTGTTGCTTCTTGAGCCGCATACAGGTTTCTCAGGAGACAGGTAAGGTGGTCTGGTACCCCCATCTCTTTAAGAATTTGCCCCAGTTTGTTGTGATCCACACAATCAAAGGCTTTTGCGTAGTCAATGAAGAAGAAGTAGGTGTTTTTTTGGAACTCTCGTGCTTTCTCCATGATCCAGCGCATGTTGGCAATTTGATCTCTAGTTCCTCTGCCTCTTCGAAACCCAGCTTGTACTTCCGGTAGTTCTCGGTTCATGTACTGCTGAAGCCTAGCTTGTAGGATTTTGAGCATAACCTTGCTAGCATGTGAAATGAGTGCCATTGTGCGGTAGTTTGAACACTCTTTGGCATTGCCCTTCTTTGGAATTGGATAAACTGACCTTTTCCAATCCTTTGGCCACTGCTGAGTTTTCCAAATTTGTTGGCATATTGAGTGCAGCACTTTAACAGCATCATGACAAGGCAATGATCCATGAAGGGGCAATTTATTTTACATGTAGGCAAATGTGCCTGTGCTCTCACACACAAGATTGGAAGCAAGAGTCCTTCATCAGGAATTCTAATCTATAGATAGATCTTGTTTGAAAATATTCTGCATTGAGTGTGTTGGAGATATCATTGGTCCTGGGAAGGGGGGGGGAGAAGGATAATTTATCCTTCACTGAACCAGGTTCACAGCTGCAGTACCAATTTGACACCAGAGGGAACAGCATCTATTTTCAGGCTCTATGAAGATGTGGCAGTTCTGCACCTGTGGCCACCATAGGAATGAATTGTTTGCATTAAATGCTGTGCCAGCCAGAACAAAGCAGAAAAGGCAAAGCCGCTTGCTGAACCTGCTTCCTCAGCAACGTTTGTCCTCCTGAGCCACTCTAGGCTCATCTCATCTACTCTTCCTCCACTACCTGGAGATGGTGCCCAGGCTTGGTACTCCCTCCCCGGGCTGGCAAGGACAAGCTGCTCCTTCTGGCATGCTGCCGGTGCCAAGGGGGCTTTTTCCCTGTGCCATTGACCCTACCTATCTGGATGGTCTCTCATTTCTGCTTCATGTTACGTTGTATTGATTAGCTCAGTGATTCTCAAACGTTTTAGCACCGGGACCCACTTTTTAAAACGACACTCTATCGGGACCAACCTAGTTTTACGAGACGCTCAAATGTTTATCTCCCTATATTTACACAAGCCTGCAAACTGCAGGAGCTCAGCTGTTCGCAGGGTTATTAGCAGCTATCTTGCAAACTGCAGCTCAGCTCTTTGCAGGGCAATTAGCAGCTATCTGATTTTTGAATAGCCTCAGGGCTTGTGGCAATTACTTATCTGATCTTTCCAATACCTGGGACCCACCAGAAATCAGGTTGCGACCCACCAAGTGGGTCCCAACCCACAGTTTGAGAAACACTGGATTATCTTGTACACATTGGTGGCTTTCCTTTGTGATGGTGCTTTATATTGTTCTAATTCTGTAAACTGCTCTGGGGGCCATTTTGCTGAAAAGTGGGGTGATACACCCACAAATAAATAAGAAACAAACGCCTGCTATTCACATTCCATCAGATTTAAATAGGGATACTCTTCTGTAATCGTAGCCACCCTATTTTCACATCATGGATCACTGCCCTGAACCCCCACCCCTCCTATTTTTACACATTGCTGAAGGTTCTCCTCCATTGGCTATATGTTACACACACTCAATCTGCAACAGGCTATACTGCCCAGGCTTGTGCAGCAAGGTGGTGCCAATGAGCTGATCTTAATAGCTTAATTATTTTAAAATGAAGAATGTTTTACTCTCCTGTGGGTGAAATGGGGTGGTGATGGGGTCAGGCAGGTAGGAGGGCAGATTGGCCCCAGGAAGGGGGCGGGTTTGGTGGCAGTGGGGGTCTGCCGAATCCTAACCCCCTTCCTGGGCCTGATCTGCCCTTCTACCTGCCCCCATCACCGCCCCATTCTGACCACAGAAGAGTAAAAATATCTTCATTTTAAAATAAGTAAGCTATTAGGATCAGCTCATTCATTGGCACCACCTTGCTGCACAAGTGGCTCGTAGAATGTGGTGTTGGCGAGTTGCTTCTTACAGAACTCTTCTAATTAATGAGAATGTTTGAAGAAATACGTCTGCTCATGAATATTCAATAAGCAGAAAAATAGATGGCATTGTTAGATAAATTATTCACTATGAATTTTTGATTTGGCCTTAGAACATACTAAGAGCTCTATAAAAGGATCTGAAATGTTTAATCCTGAATATGGTTATAAAGTAAAATAAAGTGGTGCGGGGAAAGAGACTAAGGGCACAATCCTAAAGGCGCCTAGCACCGCTGGATCAAGTGTACCGATGGTGATAGGTCAGTGATGGCGAACCATTTGGGCTTGGTGTGTCAACATTTTTGAAAATGCCTAACTTGACTCTGCTGGTGTGTTGCCCCCCCAACTTTAAATAGCACTTTGACTATTGCTACTTTTAATAGTAATTTTGAATTGAACTGAACTGAAAACAACTATAGAACACATTGCATTTTATTTAACATCAATTAGGGTGCAATCCAAACCTACTTAGGCTGCCAGAACGGAAAGGGTATTCAAATCCCCTTTGAATTCCCCTTTTGGAGGGCATTTGAATCCCCTTTCCGTTCTGGGGCCTCCCATTTTCGCTGGGCCGCTGGTTACAACGGCGGCCTAAGCAGGTTTGGATTGCGCCCTTAGTGACTTTTTTGTTGCTGAGTTTTACTAGATGATAATTTGAAAGAAGTCTGCCAAAATCTCTGCCCTTAAGCTTTCAAGATAAGCCTGTAAAACTTTTGCGAAAATGTAAGGTGTGTTGGGGCCCTGGAGGAAACACTGGCGTGTCACCCAAAATGACCTCGCGTGTCACACCTGTGACACGCGTGTCATAGGTTCGCCATCACGGTGCTAGGTGCTTTTCAGCTGTCACAAAAGGCAACACAATGGAGTGTGCAGCCTGGCTGCTGCAGCAAGTGGCTGGTTCTGCGTTCCAGCAGACTCTGGATACCTGATGTCCCAGGTAAGTCTGTGTAGGGAGTGGGAGGGAGGCGGGGGGTGGGAAGAATGGGGCTGGGGGTGGGTGGAATGGGGTGGCTATGGGGGTGGGGAGGAAAGAGAATTAGGACAGGGGAGGGGGCGGTTTTAGTGGCAGTAGTGCACGCTAAAACCGAACCCCCTTCCTGGCCTTGATCTACATTTCCGGATCCATGTGGACTTGTGCCAGCGATATTGTGCAGGTCTGGATAGACCTGGTGGACTGGCAGGGGCTTACAAAAGTTCCATGCTGGTGCCACTGCATTGCCGAGCAGGGAGTTACAGTAGATTGGACTGCAACAGTGCAAACCTGTGCAAACCTGTTCATGTAAGTAAGAAGTAACTCAGAAGTAAGTTCCATTGTGTTCAGTGGGGCTTAGTGCCAGGAAAGTATGCATAGGATTGCAGGCTAAATATAGCTATGGTAAGGTGCATATCTTTGTAGCTGGCTTTGCTGGAAAGCCAGATGAAAAAAGCTCACTGAGCCTGTCAAACATTTGAGCCTGTAAAAAAAAAAGTATAAAAGCTGTTTGGCAAACTGTGTCTGCTAGTATAAACCAGCTGTGGACACATCTGTAGCTAAAGAAAAGAGACTTCTCTAAGGGGTGTTTTACAAGGAGTTGGCCTGAACAACACAGCTGGAATTGCTGCACAAAGAGACAGACAGTGTGATAAACAGAACCTAGATTTTTTTTAGAGAGCAGGTGGCCTACTGGCACAATCTAGCAATGCTGCCAAATGCATTGCAAAACAGCTTTGTATCTGTAGAAGAACTATACCTGCCCACTAATAGAAACTTCTTTTTTCTGCAGACGAAGTTAAAACAATACAGCAAGATTACTTGGGAGGCTTCTGGGCCTGCGTTCAAATCCCTCTCAACCATTGGAGGGATAGCCTTGGGCAATCGCTTTCCCCCCTCTGCTTTATTTATACATTTGGAATTGTAATGAATACTTTTACAGGCAGAGCACGATAGAGATTAAGATACATTTTGCACCTTAAGAAGTTTTGTTTGTCAGTGCTAAGGACAGGTTGAGAGTACTGCTTCATTTCATCTGTCATGATGTTGACAAAGACCATCATTTCTTAACAGCAGGCAGGGGCTCAACTGTGCATTTCACAAGCTGTGTTGGGTAGGTTGTGTGCTACTCACAAGTACTGCTAGCAATACGAAGATTATGACTTCAGAGTTAGAGACTGCCTCATGTGCCCTTACGAGATTTGGCCGCCGCCATCTTGGATCTCACGAGATTTTCGCAAGATTCAAGATGGAGACGGCTGTAAGACAAGGTAAGTGAAGCTATTGGGCAATTTTGCTGTTTTTTCAGCTCCCCCTTAGCTGCTGATCGCAGCAGCTGATAAGGGGAACCATCTTGCATACCCCCAACCTGCGGCCCGCGTACCAGGTTGAGAACCTCTGTTTTAAATTACTGTTTAAGTACCAGCAATCTTCAGGTGAGTTCACAATAACATTTGCTCCTCATCAAGATCTGAAACATCAAGCAGCAGTTACTGTACCTCATTGTGGCAGAGAAAGTGGAAAAGGTCCTACTCCGGTAACATTCTCACAAACCATGAAGAAAGAGGAACTGTGGCGTTAAAGAGCATTGTGTGGTTCTGCTCCATCATCACTTGTAGCGTGTTGTAACAAATAAGAAGATGATAAAGCTATGGTGCTTTTAGTGGGAAGCAGCATTAAAAACATTACAATACAGGTGGGCCCCCATATCCACTGATTCGCTATCCACGGTTTCAGTTATCCACAGATCGTGGGGACCCCCCCCCCCAGGCTTTTACTTTTTCCCCAGTAAGCTTCGTTTCTTCCTTAAAGAAGCAGCCTCTGGCTGCTTATTACAGGCACGTAGAATGAGACTAAAGTACTAGAGAGGCTCTGCAAGGTTAACAGAAACCTTGCAGAGTCTCTCTAGGACTTAGTCTCGTTCTACTTGCCTGCAATGGAGGCTGCTTCTCTGTTTGTTTTAAGGAAGAAACAAAGCTTGCTGAAAGAAAAATAAGAGCTGGGGGGGGCAAGCATGCCTGCCTGTAGGGGAGGCAGGGTGAGGGGCCCCTCAGGAAACCATGGAGGGGGTGTTCGCTCTTATCCACGGTTTCAAGTATCCATGGAGGGGCCTGGAACATATCCCCAGCGGATATGGGGGGAGTACTGTACTCCAAAATCCAGACATTTTGGGGACTATGACTATTGCCACTTCCTAGTTGTGAGGCTGCCTTTGAAAAGTTGCCATTGGAAATCTGAGCCAAAATGCAGCAGCAAGAATCTGTTGCATGGGGCATGTTCTTCAAGTGCTTTGCCAGCTTCATTGGCTCCCAGTTTGTTTCTGAGCTGAATCTGTAATGCTAGTAAAAAGGTAAAGGTGACCCCTGACAATTAAGTCCAGTCGTGTCCGACTCTAGGGTATGGTGCTCATCCCCATTTCAAAGCCAAAGAGCCAGCATTGTCCGAAGACGCCTCCGTGGTCATGTGGCCAGCATGACTCTCCTTGCCGCAGTGCGTAGCATGCAGCTGGAATATGGACGCTGTTTACCTTCCCGCAAGCGGTACCTATTTATCTACTCGCATTGACATGCTTTGGAACTGCTAGGTTGGCAGGAGCTGGCCAAGCAACGAGAGCTCACCCCGTCGCGGATTCGAACTGCCGACCTTTCGATCAACAGCTTATGGTTCAGCGGTTTAACCTAGTGCTAGTACTGACCTTTAAAGCCTTCAACAGCCTGGGCCTAGTGTACTTGAAAGACTGCCTCTTCCAATATCTCCTTGCCTGAGCACATAGAGGCCCCGTTCCATGTTCCCCTCCCCTGTCCTCTGAGGTGGGGCTACCTGGGGCCCTACAAAACTGTTTCCAATTGGGCCCCGTAGCTCCTGGCAGAGAGAAGCAATCTGGAACCCACCCCCCTTCCCGTCTCTTTACTTACCAGAGCAAAGTACACAGCCTGTCTCCTTCCTCCATGTTGGTTCTGTTTGAAATGAACAGGAGCAGCAGCAGCACATGTTTCTCAGCACACACTACTCTTGTTCATTTCAAACAGAAGCGGTGCAGTGGAGGTAGAGAGGGTGCACCCAGAGCTCCAGTAAGCAGAGAGAAAGGGAGTTGGGGCTGCCTCTCTTCCCTAGCCACAGGAGGTGCCTGCTTTGCCCGTCTATTTACAGCATGCAGCATGCTCTGTATGCAGCATCTCCTCCATGCAGCTTCTGTTCGAAATGAAACAAAAGCTGTGTGGAAGAGAGGCTGCACACAGACCTCTAGTAAGGAAAGGGAAGTGGGATGGGAGTGCCTCTCTTCCTCCTCATTAGCCATGGGTGCTCACTGCCCCCCTGCCTGCCCTCGCCGCTCAACCACAGGGGTGCACGTATGAGTGAGCGGCAAAACTGGGAGGGATTCATGTGGCGCAGGGGCATGTGCCGTCACTGGCCTGGCCATTAATATCATGGGAAACTGCCAAAGGAACCATGTCAAATCAGAATGAGCCATTGTTCATATGAATGCATTTTCAGATTTGGAGGTGGCATTGTAGAGTGATGTACAATTGAATTGACACCCACATTCTTTTTTGTGCCCCACTATTGGGCTAGTCGGCACATAAGGTGGACCTTCCTTATGCAATTTCCTCAGGAGTGTGCAAGGCCACCAGCAAGCTTGAGTGAAAGCACCATTTGTGTGAATTAGCACCTCTAGGTGAGTGGTGCATCCACAGTTTCCCCAGTTTCTGAGGTGATCACCCATCCGAAATGGGGCAGCCATAAGTACCCTAAGTGGAGGCACCAGTTTATAAAAACAGTGGTCGGTTGTGTGGGGGAATTGTTCTTGTATGAACTAGAAATGTTTAAAAACTTTTTTTGTAGCTGTCAGGGAAAGGCTCCTGGGAGGGCAGCTGACCAAGAGAAGTAGTGCCCAGTGGTTAGTGCGTATGCACCCCTTTCTTCTCCTTGCTTTCCCTCAGACCAGCAGCTGAACAGGGAAAAAGTTGGTAGCATGTATCTGCTGCCATCTTCCCAGGCTATAGAGACCAGAAAGGGGAAGGCCGTTTGGGAAAACCCTCCTCCCAGGAGAACACTAAGCCCCAGGGGCTCTTACTAAAAATCAAACCCATTGTAGAACCTGCAGGGTGAAGAGTTGTGACAATCCACTGAATTACCTGTGAACGTGGACCAGGCAGACCTAGGGTCAAAATGTAACTAGTTTATTAAAAGCCTACATGAAAAGGGAATTAAACAATATGGGGAAAGAAGAGACGTAATAAAATACACAGGTGGATGGCTTGGCTGGAAGGCAGAAAAGTATTCATCAAATGGATGCAGTAATCAAGCTGGGATGCTACTCAAACTCTCAGCCCACAACCAACCAACCAACCCACCCACCCAATTCCTGGCTGACTTACAGGGAAGTTTGCAAGCTGGCTGGAGTCATTTAGCAGAAAAAGCTACACACAGTCCCTGATCGTAATCTAGTTAAATGGTCCATAGCTGAAGCTACTTACATTGAGCTACTTGCATTGCTCAAGGAATCCCCAGTCATTGCTCTCATGAATAAGGAAGTGAGTACTCCTCTCTGAGCTCACTCATGAATGACTCATTCAGGTGACTGGCAGAGAACAACTGGGAAATCTATAACTTTGGTTTGACAGTGTCATCAAGTTACCTGATGGGTGGAGTGGAAGTCTGAGAAGAGCCTGGGGGCGAGCAGGCAGAAAAATGGGGGGGGGGTTATGATCTAGCATGGGTGACTGCCACTGGATCCACCCCTTTCTTCCCTGGAACAACTCCCAGTTCCTTCCCCATCATGCCCCATTACTCGCCTTTCCCACCCACAGTCCGCCCCACAGTCCACCCCACCACCAACTTACCAGTGCCTGCGGAGCCTCCTGGAGCCACTGCTGCATAGACCGGACCTCTTGCCATTTGTAGCAGTGGCCTGGCAGCATGCAACAGCAGCCCGGTTTTCAAGCCGCCATAAAAGACCTTGTACTGCTGAAACATTCGTTCTGGCAGGAAAATGCCTGGGGCTGCAATACTGCACCTACTTTCCTGGAAGTAAGTCCCATTGAACACCATGGGGCTTATTCCTGAATAGACCTTCATAGGCTTGTACTGTGAAACATGGTCAAGAATAAAGCTCCTGTTCTACAGAATCACTTGTCTGTGCATAGTCTAAGAAAGCAGTAGTGCCTGGGCTCAGTGAATGGCTTGGGAACACCTGATTTTGCAGTAGGGTTGAAGTTAAGATGGCATGAGCCTGATCAAGTAATCTGTATGGAGGACTGTTGGGAGACCAAGATATATGTATAATAAAGGTTGACTCATATTGCTTAACATTAAAATCAGCCAAGTCTAGTAGTCCATCAAGTTTGTCTAGTTATTCTGCTCTTTCCTATCAATTAAAAGAAGCCATTAAACAATGTACGTATCCTACTGCAATTAAAAGATGGACTCATTTGATTACTACCGTTAAGACTAAAAACACCGTCCTTCTGGAATATTGCTGCTGGCTTCTTTCGTAAAAACACGACTATTAATTCTCCGATTTCTATCTCTTCATGGGAAATATATTTTAGATCATTGTTCCTAGACGAGATGAAATCATCTCCTCTGACTCAACCTCCTTTGCAGAATTACCGGATTGGCCACCTGTAACATGTGACGAAACCAAAGAGCTTATAGGTCAGTTAAAACTAGGGAAAGCTGCGGGACCGGATGGGATTCCTCCAGAGTTATCTAAAGCTGCTCCTGACTGGTGGGCATCCCTTCTGGCCGGTCTTTTTACTGCAGCAGATAAATTTAGTAAAATTCCAAAATCTTGGACCCAATCCACCTTGGTGCCCATCTACAAGAAAGGGGACAAGAAAAGCCCCAGCAACTATAGACCAATTAGTCTTTTATCTGTGGTGGGTAAGCTTTATGCAAATCATCTACTTTATAAACTTAATGCATGGATCCTTGAAAACAACATATTAGGCCCTGAACAAGCCGGTTTTAGGCCAGGTAAATCAACAATAGACCATTGCCTGATATTATCACATCTTATTACAAAGCAATTACATCAGTTTAACGCCTGTCTCTATGTGACATTTTTAGATCTCAGGGCTGCATTTGACTCTATTGATAGGGATTTGCTATGGGATAAGTTGGGGAAATTAGGGCTTGACAAAAGGTTGCTCCTATTAATACAAACGCTTTACTGTAACACTTCTTGCCAGATCAAGGTATCATCTCAGGGGAACTTTCCGAAACTGTACCAACCAATAGGGGCGTTAAACAAGGTTGTGTGTTGGCTCCTACATTATTTAATCTATTCATCAATGATTTAGCCCCTTTTTTAACCAACTTCGATGCCCACTATCCCAAATTAGGTTCTTTAGGAATCCCACTGCTATTTTATGCAGACGATATGGTGCTAATATCTCGCACCAAAATTGGATTGAAGTGGTTAATTAAAGGTTGCATTGAATATCCCAGAATAAACTTCATCTTAATTGCGAAAAATCTAAAATTATAGTGTTTGGGAAAACATGGAAACCCCATTCTTGGCTGTTCAAAGGGAAGATGATCCAACAGGTCAACGAATTTAAATATCTTGGCCTATGGTTTAATTTTAGACATTCATGGGTTTCCCATCGCAACACAGTGATCAACTCGGTTAAACCATCTATTCAAGCCGTTACCTGCTTCTTCTTTACATGGGGGAACTCATACATACCAGCTGCCTTACAGATTTTCAACACCAAAATAATTTCCCAACTCCTATATGGCATCCCTATATGAATGACAGCCTATAACAACATGGTTGAAAAGACACAGGCAACCTTTTTGTATAAGATATTGGCTGTCCCTCATTGCATCTCTTATGCAGCCCTATGCCTAGAAGCAGGCCAACAAAGACTAGAGCTACGGGCCTGGTCCAGGTTTTTAAAATACTGGACCAGAATATGTTTTGTTGCTGACCATGATCCCCTGCTTAAGGGTGTTCTCACTGATTCAATAATTACTCCTGGCCTGGCCTTGTATTATAAAAAAATCCAAAAACTGGGTCTGTCAGTTGATCTTTTGAGGGCAGGATCGCTGGCCACAGCTTGGAAGATAATAATCACTAGGTTAGTGGATATAGATAGGCAGACCTTGGCAGCGGCACATAGAATCTGCTCCCCACTGAACTCTCAATTACTGATCAACTATGGCAGCAGACCTAGATATCTGCTCTTTTTAGACAGCTCCCAAGAAAGGCGAGCATTTACGCTAGCACGCTGTAATGCTCTGCCCTCTAAAGTCCTACTAGGCAGATTTAGAGGCCTGCCTGCTGAGGATCGCCGCTGCAATTGTAACTTAGGGGGGCTGGAATCCCTACCCCATATCTTGCTCCACTGTACCTGGTTTCATGATTTGCATGCCCAATTTCTTAAACCATTGCTGTTGGATATAATGTGTCAGTCAGATAATGTTGCTATCCAATACCTATTAGCAGGAAACAATGAGACACATACTAGGCAGGTGGCCAAGTTTCGAAGTCTGCTCGTTCAGAAACGTCTAATCATGCCGTTTTTTAACGACTAACCTGAGGACAATATATACTGGTAGTTTCAATGTAAATATGAGGGGGATTGTAGATTTTAAATGCTCTGAATGAAGTTGATTTAATTTTAGCTTGTTTAATTTATTCTGATCTGCTTATTTAATTTTGTGTTATGTTTCTGTTTGTGCTTGTGTTTGTTTTATATGTATATGCCAATAAAGGTCTTATTATTATTATATTAACAAAGAAAGCAGTAATGGACAAATGGCCCAATATTATTTAATTGAGATAGGAACAAAAGGTTATTGAGTAGTTCTTCAACTTTCAAGATTCAAATGATTAGTTCTTCAACTTTCAAGAGAGCATCATGTTACGATGAATGTGACAAAGGCTTCACTCTTAACCACACCTTCCTGGGAGTAACCCCTATTGAACACAAGGGGTCTTACTTCTGAGTGGACATGCATAGGAGGATTGTGCTGAAAGTCTCCTAATTCTTTTTTTTTTTTTTGCATGGAGTTACAAATGTTACAGTCAAAAACAGTGGCCTGATTCTGGATAATATTTCTTTTAAAATGTATCTTAAATAGTGTGCTTGAATAAGGAACAGAATCCTCACTGTGATACACCAAGCAAATGGCAAGAAAAGATAGGGACACCAGAGAGGGCAGACGGTGAAAACATCTCAATAATATAGAATGGATGTTCTCATGGCTTGGTACAATTTTCAAAGAAATAGGGTATATGGGTTCTAAAGCCATGTCAAAAACAAAAACTAAAAACTGTGGAAGTTTAAAATCTGTTTAAAAGCATACAAATCCTGGTTCATACACTTTTAAAATGCTAAAAAACTAAAACACAATTTCAAAGGCTTAAAAGGTTCCAATGTTTCGTCCCCCACTGAGGACTTTTTCCAGGAGAAACACAGCAACCAGCTGTCCAGATGTATATGGAACCATTTAAGCCTTTGAAATTGTGTTTTAGTTTTTTTAGCATTTTAAAAGTGTATGAACCTGGATTTGTGTGCTTTTAAACGGATTTTAAACTTCCACAGTTTTTAGTTTTTGTTTTTGACATGGCTTTAGAACCCATATACCCTATTTCTTTGAAAACATCTCAATAATGATAAGGGCTGATACCTCAGCAGAAGATAGATCAATCCTTTTAATCTGTTAATTCAGTAGAAAGCAACCTGTTAATTTAGTAGAAAGCAGAACTTTCCATGATTCAATGGCTGAGCAAAAATACATTTATGCAAGGAAAATGAGCCAGCTTCTGACAGCTAATGAGTTTTTTGACTCTGAGCCAGAATTGCATATAAAGCTGGGCAGGACCAATGCCATGAATATTTGACACAGGGCTTTGAAAGGGCCGAGGGTAGACTAGTAGTGAGAGTGAAAATGTGGAGACCCTGCTCATAAGGACAACCCTATGCAGCAATAGGCTAATGTTTGCATTTCAACAGGTTAGGATATTACAGTTCAGCCTACACATCTTTGTCTTTAATTAACTGAACACATTGCTTAACAATCTGGTTCATCTGTTTGGCTACAAAATGCTGAAGATTCTATACCTCTATGCAGGGCCATCCCAGCCATAAGTGAACAAGCGGGTTCACATTGGGTGGTGGACTGGCGCCAGAGCAGAGGGGGAGGTGAATAGACATTCACCACCACCCAGTGGCGTCACTGTGATGCGCGTCACCCCAGAGCGGGGGACGCGCGTCACCCCCCTGACTCACCCCCCCTACAGAAACTTACCTTTTCCGGCGCTCGTCACCCTCCGGGAGCCGGCCGGGAAGCGCTCCAGGGCCTTCTGAAAAGAAGAGGCCCTGGAGCGCTTGCGTTAAAATGCGAACTTTGAAGATTTTTGCGCATGCGCAGACCCTCCTGAGGGCAAGAGGGCAGGCCCTTGCCCTCAGAAAAAGGTTTGCGCATGCGCGAAAATCTTCAAAGTTCGCGTTTTAACGCAAGCGCTCCAGGGCCTCTTCTTTTCAGAAGGCCCTGGAGCGCCGGCCGGGCTGGACGCTCCCCGGCCTCGGAGCGTCCGGCCTCCGGAGGGTGACGCACGCCGTCGCGGAGGTGACGCGCGTCACCCCCCGGCAGCCCGCCCCGCCCGCCCCGCTACAGTGACGCCAGTGCCACCCCCACCCCCCACTCCACCACCATGGATAGAGCTAGCCTTGTTACAGGCCCCTTCCTCCACATTGCTCTTTAATCTAAGTAAGGAAATGCTTGGAAAAACGCTCCCAGCATGCTTCACATTTCCTGCTTTGATTCAAGATCCTTTGAAGAGGAAGAAGCCCAGTAAGAATGAGTGAGGTTTTTTGGGTGGTGGAGGTGGGGTGGCGCTATTGGGTTATTGCTATTGCTTGCCAATAGCTTCAGCTGGCCCTGCCTCCATGTGGGGACTTGTTGTTTGTCTATTCACATCTTGCTACTCATCATCAAGGACAAATTGTTCCAAAGCAGTGAGTTTCAAGCTTCCTAGCATCAGGGAATCTTGCTGCAACAATTTGTCTGACGGGGGACCCTTTCTTGTCTTCCATGGAATTCCTGCACATTGCACCGGTTTCTAGCATTTGTGTAGGATGTCGTTCAGGCCTCCTGGGCCTAGCTGTCACCAGGGCAAACATCATGTACCCTGGAACACATCCAATGTGCCATGACAGCTGCATATTCTGGAGGAAGATCAGTAATGTCTGCTAGTGTCAGTCTTCTCATTGAGCAACCCTTGACTGAGCAACTGCAGATGCTTCAGCTGTCCCTGTTTACCAGAGACGGATCCTATTTTCTGGTACATGTTCTTAGTAAATCGCTGTTCCTAATATATATTTTTTGGGGGGATGTACTGTTAAAATGTGGTCAGTATGAGTTGTTAAAATGCTTCAGGGTTCAGCTCAAAGTATCTAGAAATTAAATCTCTGAGTGGGTAGCTGGATGCCTCTTGTCTTCAGCACACGTGCAAACCACATGTTCACGAACACTAAGGCACCATGCAGAGTGCAAGTCTTGGTATTTCGCACACTGAAGCTCCTGAGGTTCATTTCAATGCAAAGTAAATCAATGCAGCAGCTAGAATAGAACTTTTGGCAAGACGTAATTGTGGGGGGGGGGGAAAGAGGGCTGGGCACTTTCTTGTTGCAAGAGTTGGGAGGTTACAAGCATAGCTCTAGTTTCATCTGTGAAATGTTGAAGGGAAAGCCACTGTGTTCAATTGAGCTTGAAAACTACTGTGCTATCATGCCACTATCCATACACAAGGGCCTATGACTTTCTCATGTGGAACATGGATAATTTAGCTGTTGTGCAGAACCTTTTATCCAAATGAGGGGGGGGGTTCATCCACCAGATTTTAATAATTTCTTAATTCTCCTTGTGTTTTTAAACCTTCTACCATTGGGTTGATGGCAAATTTTTAATATACTGTCAGCACAATCCTATGCATGTCTATTCAGAATTAAGTCCCATTGTGTTCAATGGGGCTTACTCCCAGGAAGTGTGCATAGGATTGCAGCCTGTATGTGATACCTAGAGGATCCAGCTCCCCATCTGAGATTACAAATAGTAATTGTGAAGGGGAAAGAGCAGTTTACCATTTGAAATGGTAAAGATTGATTGCAACAAAGATACAGAAAAGCTTATTAAATATTTGCTGGCAGGCTAATCCTATGCTGTTCCCCCACCTTTAGTAAGTTTTGATTCCAGGAATGCGCCCGAATAAGAAAGAGTATTGCGTGCATAGACCAAGACTTGTTTGACAAGACCTGATGTCAGGAATAAAAGTCAGTCAGTGTCTTGAACATAAGTAAAGAGAAGGAGATATCAGATCAGAGGACTAGTGCATGAAGTGTAACCACAGTTTAAATTCTGATTCTTTACAGAACAAACAACACATTTGTTAAGGCTAATATGGGAGCAGTTAAAGGGCAAATGTTGTTTCTGAAATACACATAAAAAGGAAGTTGGAGGAAAAGATCTTACTGTTGATAAGGCTAAATACTTCCCTAGCCATTGGGTGTGAATGAATGCAATCACAATGCACACTGTGTGAGACATAAAGGGACCCATTTGCTACACAGTATGTTAAATACAGTAATAGTGGAAGCCTTATCATGGCCAGCGGGTGGTGCAGTGGGTTAAACTGCTGAACCATGAGCTGTCGATCGAAAGGTTGGCAGTTCGAATCTGCGAAGGGGTGAGCTCTCGTTGCTTGGCCAGCTCCTGCCAACCTAGCAGTTCCAAAGCATGTTAATGCGAGTAGATACCGTATTGGTCTGAGTATAAGACTCACTTTTTTCTCCTAATTTAAGTTTTTAAACTAGGGGTGCATCTTATAACCAGGCTGTTGCAATTTAATGCCAGTGATTTAATTAAATTGTTTTAATAGCACCAAACTTTAAGGGTGCGTCTTATAATCAGGTGCGTCTTATACTCGGGACAATACGGTAAATAGGTACCGCTTGCGGTAAACAGTGCTCCGTGTTCCAGCTGCATGCTGCAAGGAGAGTCACGCCGGCCACATGACCATGGAGGCGTCTTTGGACAACACTGGCTCTTTGGCTTTGAAATGGGGATGAGCACCACACCCTAGAGTCGGACACGACTAGACTTAATTGTCAGGGGTCACCTTTACCTTTACCTTATCATGGAAGGTGTTGTAGAGTAGCCCTGCAGTAGCAAAGAGGATGAACCCTAGCTGGAGGGTGGAAGAAGTGTTTCAGAGGTCTTAAAATTTGCAGGATATGCACATCTGAGTTGGATCCCAAAATTTCACACCACACTGATACTATTGGTGGATATGGTCATGAAAAACTGTTTATATATACAGTGTGTGGATGTGTGTGTGTGGGCAGAGGGAGAGAGAGAGAGAGAGAGAGAGAGAGTGAGAGAGAGAGAGAGAGAGAGAGAGAGAGAGAGAGAGAGAGAGAGAGAGAGAGAGAGAGTACATATACTATACTGAATATAAAGGAGGCTGAATTAATTGTATAATTATTATATAGTATATAATCAGTGGGGAGTGGAGCTCCAGGTCTTCTCCTACAGCAAGAGTGCTCAGATGCTGCTTTTGAATTTTTTTTCAAAAAAACCTTAGCTGAGAAGAAATATCTGGCTCAGCAAGAGGCAAACTGATAAATTTGCCTAGGGCAGCGGTTTTGCAAAAACCGGAAGCGCTTGGAGATCACCGCAAAATAATGATCCGAAGATTGGGGAGGCCTGCAGAGGGTTGCGCAGGCCACCCCAAAGCTCCCCCAAGCTGTAGTAAGTGCAGTGGGGTGATTTTGGGCAATTTGGCGGCAGTGGTGATCCCCTGGATCACTGCCGCCGCCACCATGCTGTACCCACCCCTTAAGGGGGCAGGGGACAGCGAAAGTTCTCAATGGTGAATCGCAACCCACAGTTTGAGAACCGCTGGCCTAGGGACAAATGTCTAAGCCAGGGGTTCTCAACCCTTTCCCGGCTGAGTACCACCTCCAGTGCCACTCTCCTGCTGTGTATCATCAGAAGTGACTGGTGATGACACCATCGCCAGTTACTTCCAGGTTTTCAGAGGCCAGGAAATGCAGGTAGGAGGCTCTGGGCGGGTGGGAGGGCCCTTCTCAGCATTCCGAGAGGCTAAGCCAAAGGCAGGAGTCTCTTGGAAGCAAAAATGCTCCACTGAAAGCGCTGCATTAGAGCTGGGTTCTGGTGGTCCGGAGGTCTGAGTATCACCAGCAGTTGGCTGAAGTACCACTGGTGGTACTAGTACCACTGATTGAGAACCCCTGGTCTAAGCCATTGTCTTTCCCAAGAGCTACCTAGACAGTATGTAGATCATCTTACATTAAGGGTCCAATCCTAACAGCCCATTCTGCTGGTGGAATGCAGTGGCATCGCCAGGCGCCCCTGCTTCTGGTGCGGAAAACCCCGACGCCCCAAACTAATTAGCATACTTAATTTGCATATTAAGTTTCGGGGTTTTTTTTTGCTTTTTCCTGTTTTTTAAAGGTTTTTAGGGTTTTTTTTAGCGGTAGCGGGGCTTCTAATCATTTGTGTATGCTTTGCGCCAACTTATCTTGTGTATAGGACCCTCCCGCGACGATCTCCAGGGGCGACGATCGCTCCTCTGCTCTGCCGCCCCTGGCACGAACTCTGTAAAGCGCCCAGCAGCGCTTTGCAGAGTTCACGCATGCGCAGACCGTCGATTGGAAACATCGTCACTCTGTGCATGCGTGAAGTCTGTAAAGCGATCTGCACCCCCGGATCATCGCGGGAGGGTCCTATACACAAGATAAGTTGCCGCAAAGCATACGCAAATGATTAGAAGCCCCGCTAGCGCTAAAAAAACCCTAAAAACCTTTAAAAAAACGGAAAAAAGAAAAAAAAACCACCGAAACTTAAGGAGGCTCGCACCCCCCGGGAGCCTTTCCGCCCCTACGCCCTGGGGCCCACCGCACCACCGCCCCATATCAGGCGACGCTTATGGTGGAATGTGCGTTCTGCTGGTGACTGGTCTGATGGTATAAGTGATGCACTGCTGGCGCACACAATGAGGCCACCAGTGCACATGGCTGGCAGCTGCATGTGTGGGCCAGTGAGGAGGCCTCCTTCCACCAGTACTGGTAAGTTGCTAAACTCACCGGTAACCTCACTTACCCCAGGGAATGTTTTCACCACCGCCATGGGACTCCTCGGATCTATGTCTGCAGTTTAGCAGGTGTAAATCTGAGGCATGTAACGGTGGCAGTAAGGGATACAAGAAGGGGTTAGGATATTGACACACATGAGTGCCGCTGATACCTCCCCAGTCTGCCTCCCTCCCCGCCTTGTTCCTTCCCCGCCGCTGTCGCACCTACCTTTTTAGGTCCAGCAGTGGGCCTCCAGCGCTGCCACTGGGTGCAGCAGCACACCTAAAATTGCCGCCGGTGGCGTGCTATGCATGCTGCCAAAACCCATTTTACAACAGCGGAACTGTGTTCCACTGTGATAAGTCCTCCGCGTACAGGCTCACTCCATGATAAGACTGGGCCAAAATGAGCTTCATACAGATGTATCTCCATCTTCCTATACAGATAATTTGCAGCCCAGCTCACATTGCATTCAGGCCTGACCACAAAATTACATACAAAACCTAAAGAGACATATAGCATTGCAGTGTGAAATCTAACCACATCCTTTGGTTTTTATTTCCTTGTTCAACGCTGTATGCAATCTCTGCTTTTAGCAGCTTCTATGGAGGAGGAAATATACAGATACCTATTGACAGATCGCCTATGTCACACCTAGCTTTGCTGTCTGGGCCAAACCACCCATAATGTGGGAGATCCAAGTTTATCTCCTGACCTTTAAAAAAACCCACACCTCTGAAACAGACATGGGGAACTCTGGATTTGATGGCAGCAGCAGTGTTTGGGTGATGCTTAATCCTTTCTCAGGGGCCAGTTCCCTGAACTGCTACTAGTCTTGGGGAGATAGGGTGGGTGGTACCCTCAGATTTAATAGCATCTTAAGGAGGTGGAAGCTGTTGAGAGGAGGGCAGGGCTGGTCCTCAGCCTCCCAGCATTTGAGACAGTATGTCAAATGCTGCCCCCCCTTACCTGGTGATGTGCCAGCCTCTGCTTCTCCACTCCCTGGCCTGAATTGGAAAGGGAAGAGGGGGCGGAGCAGGAGTGTGGAGAGTGGAGCCCTCATCTTTTTCCAGTCAGGGAATGAGAGGAGAAAGAGAAGCAGTGGAGGCAGGTGGGCAATGGAGAGATGGGTGCCCCCCCTTTCAGTCTGCTGCCTGAGGCAATCGCCTCAGTTGGCTTCAAGGATGGTCCAGCCCGAGATCAGGGAAACAGTATAGGGGAGGAAAGTGCTGAAGTCCCTTCAGAAGTGCTGCCACCCTGATCACCTTTGCAGTTCCCAAATCTATGGGGTGGGAGGGAGACCCAATCATGCACATGCACTCTACCAGGTCAAGTGTGATTTGATGATATCAGGGCAGCGTTTCAAGATTTCTTCTCTCTGTTGTGTGAAACTTGGGCAAAATGTTTAGTGCAACAAATTTGGTACCTTCAAGGAGCCATATAATGTTGTGAGATGGATACAATGTTGCCTCCACCCTCAAACTCAAAAATCTCCCCCCACATGATCATTTTGAGGCAGGTGAGCAGAAGAACGGTTACCTTTTTTCCTCGTCTGAAATGTGTACCTGTCTGGTTCCACTCTGTCCAATCTAACCTAACGCAGTACGCTTGTATTATGATGATTCTGAGTCAGTTGAGGAGAGGGCTATGGTGATGACCAGACGTGAGCAAACTTTTCAGAAATCGCGGGGTCTTCTTCACGTAATATTGGAGAGCGAGAATCTTTCCGATTCCGAAGTGATGTATGTTATGTATGCGCAGCAAGCACCCTGGGAACAACAACGTCCTGGAAAGGATACGAGGGATGTTTCCTCCCTACAAGCAATAGCGGAGAGTTCCGCGGGCTGCAGTTTGGAAAACTTTCCCCACAATCCATCTCCAAAGGAGGAGGAGCGCGAGTTTAGGTAGTGGGGGGGGGGGTAGATGGCTGCACACAGGCAGGGGGAACCCTGTGGCGACGGGGTAAGATTTATACGATCAGAAGAGAAACCAGTCCTCGCTCGCCAGCCAGCCAGCCAGTCGCCTCGCTTCTCAGCAACGCCTGAAAATCAGCCCAAGCCTGGTCGGGGGAGGGGGGAGAGTAGGACTGAGCCGAATGGCGGGCGCAGCGTCCAATGGCGAGGCCCGAGGAGGGCCGCGGGAGCCGGGCGGGGGTGGCTGCGTTGGAGGCTGCAGCTCCGCAGCCATTCAGTAGAGGGGGAAGCGAGCCAGGCGGGCGGGAGTTATCGCTGCCGCCGCTGCCGCTGCTTCTGCTGCTGCTGCCTCTTGGCACTGATCGCGTCGCGCTCTTTGCCTCCCGCTCCCTGACTGACTCTGGTATCCCGGGTGCCGGGGAAGAAGTGATTCGCTTCCAAAGTCTCGATGGGCTTGGGATGGAGCGGCGGCGCCTGAGCACCGCTGCGGAGCCTGCGCCGGCTTCTGGTCCTGCTGCTGCTGCTGGGAGGCCGGTTCCTCTTCCTCCTCCTCTCCTGCTGGATCTAGTGCCTGGCGGGCGTTTGGGAGCGATGGGCAGCAGGCAGGTCGGAGGGATATCCAGCGAGCCTTTCGCGTCGCCTTAGCGGCTCTTCGCATCCGGCCTCCTTGTCCTCGACCATCAGCACCTCCTTGAGCCGCCCCGGTTGCAGGGGAATCCAGGCTTGGCCGCGCCGGAGGAGTTGCTGCTGCTGTGCGCCCAGAAAAGGCGCAATGCACTTTCTGGGTGCTGGCCGCCTCAGCAGCCCCTTAAAGTTTGCCCGCTCTCCAAGCGCTGCCTCCGCTTCTCGCCTGGCGCCTGGGCTGCAGAGCAGAAACTCCCCAGGCTTTCGGAAGGACTGAGTCGCAGCTTGCCCCCTTCCCTTCCTGGGATGATGCATTAACTTGGTGCAAAGGAGTCCCCTCCCCCTCCTCCTTCCCCGACTGGAGCTTGGCTGGGCATTTGCAGGCGAGAGTCTGGATCAGCGCTTGGGTCCTGCAGAGAAAGACGTCTCCGGGGAAATCCGTGGATGTATGGAAGGTAAGAAGAAAAGCAAGTTCTTCTGAGCTTGAGAGGCACTGGAGCAAGAGGCCCATGTTAAACTGGGCACCACGGATATCCTGGAGAGCAGTAAGGCAGGCAGTAAGCCAGCAGTAAGCCAGCAGAATGAAGGCTGGTCTCCAGGACAGACTGGAAGATGCTGTCCTTGCCTGGGGAACATCCTGGAGCACCTGAATCAACCTTGACTGCTGAGCTTGGCACACCAGAGCATTCGCCTGTGATGAGCAACAGTTGGCAGGGTTGGTCTCCTCCTCTGGCTCCAGCTCACCAGCATGAAGGTTTTCCGCAGGAAGGCACTGGTGCTCTGCCTGGGCTATGTGCTGCTGCTCCTCCTCACCATGCTCAACTTGCTGGACTACAAGTGGCACAAGGGACCGCAGCAGTGCAGCGAGCCTGTGCCTGCCCGGCGCACGACCTACCCACAGCAGCTGCCTTATTACGTCTCCCAGTCCCGATCGGACACTCGTGCCCTCTATGGGCCCCCGGTTCCCCTTGTCCGCAAGCGGCAGCTAGTCTACGTTTTCACCACCTGGCGTTCAGGATCCTCCTTCTTTGGGGAGCTCTTCAATCAGAACCCAGAGGTCTTCTTTCTTTACGAGCCAGTGTGGCATGTGTGGCAGAAGCTGTACCCGGGTGATGCTGTCTCCTTGCAGGGGGCAGCCAGGGACATGTTGAGCTCCCTCTATCGCTGTGACCTCTCTGTCTTCCAGCTCTATAGCACAGCAGGGGCTGGGAAGAATCTCACTACCTTGGGCATCTTTGGAGCAGCCACCAACAAAGTGATTTGCTCCTCACCACTTTGCCCAGCATACCGCAGAGAAGTGGTGGGCATGGTGGATGACAAAGTGTGTAAGAAGTGTCCACCACAACAGCTCAGCCTCTTCCAGGAAGAGTGCCTCAAATACCACACCCTGGTCATCAAGGGTGTGAGAGTCTTTGACCTTGGAGTGCTGGCACCACTCATGCAGGACCCATCCTTGGCGCTCAAAGTCATCCATCTGGTCCGTGATCCCCGAGCTGTGGCCAGCTCCAGGATAAAATCCCGCCATGGGCTCATCCGTGAAAGCCTGCAGGTAGTGAGGAGCAGGGACCCTCGCATCCATCGCATGCCCTTCCTGGATGCGGGGCACAAACTGAACAGCAAGAAAGAAGGGGGAGGTGGCTCGGACTACCATGCCTTAGGGGCCATGGAGGTGATCTGTGGTAGCATGACAAAGACACTGCAGACTGCCTTGCGCCCACCTGACTGGCTCAAGGGTAATTACATGGCTGTCCGCTATGAGGATCTGGTGGTGGACCCCATCAAGACTTTACGGCAGGTGTATGGATTTGTCAATCTAGTGGTGAGTCCAGAGATGGAAAAGTTTGCCCTCAACATGACCAGTGGGCCTGGGTACTCTTCCAAGCCCTTTGTAGTCTCTGCCAGGAATGCTAGTCAGGCAGTGAATGCCTGGAGGACAGCACTGAACTTTCAGCAAATTAAGCAAGTTGAGGAATATTGCCACCAGCCCATGGCCATTCTAGGCTATGAGAGAGTCAACAGTCCAGAAGAGGTAAAGGACCTTAGCAAAACCTTGCTCAGGAAACCAAAATTGTGACTGAGCTGTGCACCTTCTACAGAATGAGACGGATTGAGAAAGCTTATCAAAGCTTATCTGTAACTTTGCAGACAATGCCATTTTCTTGAGAGATAACAGGAATGCATGACATGGATCTTCCTTAAGGACACTTTCATTGGGAAGATGACTTTGATTCTCTAGAGACTAGTAAGGATACCACACATTAATGTTTTTACATTCCTGGGTTATAATTATCAATAATTTACACACACACACATTTGTAAGTCCTTTATTCTCTTTGAAAGTGCAAGGCACGTAATTCAATATATACCAGAATCTTCACATACTTGTTGTGATGGTGATCTTGAAAGACTTGCTAAATTGTTGAGGCATTATTTTTTGGGGGGGGCGGGGGTTGTGTGGGACTCAGTAAAACAAAATGCAGAGGACTGGACTTTTGTATACATGTTTAAATGTGACATTAATAAAGAAATAAAATATGTTCATTTTATAATGACTTAATTGTTTGGGAGTTGCACACATCAATTTTGCTCATCTAATGTGCAACTGATTATCACAAAGACGTTGCTCATATTTTCTTCTTGAGATAGCAGCCAAGCATGGATGGATTGTTATTTTTACAATGCTACATCGGTATGAAAGCTAGAAAGTATCATTTAAACAAGTACCACTATCAGCTGCTGTACAGGGAGAAGTTTAGTGGCAAATTGACACATATTTACAAAGATCTTTCAGTAAATACTACTTTGAAAAATGTGGTGTACTTAAAATAGCTATGACTTGTCAGTCTGAAAACATTTTACCATTTTAGTAATATTGATGTTTGCTTTGAAATTTAAAGATTACTCCAAATGTAATACAGTATACCATATCTAGTATGTTGTTGTTCAGTCGTTAAGTCGTGTCTGACCCTTTGTGATATACAGTATACTTATTTCAGTTATGCCATGCATAAAAATGCAGGTAGCTATACAGAGTAGCGCAGTGGGTTAAACCGCTGAACCATGAGCTGTCGATCGAAAGGTCGGCAGTTCGAATCTGCAACAGGATGAGCTCTCGTTGCTTGGCCAGCTCCTGCCAACCTAGCAGTTCCAAAGCATGTTAATGCGAGTAGATAAATAAGTACCGCTTGTGGGAAGGTAAACAGCGCCCAGTGTTCCAGCCGCATGCTACGCGCTGCGGCAAGGAGAGTCATGCCGGCCACATGACCACGGAGGCGTCTTCGGACAATGCTGGCTCTTCGGCTTTGAAATGGGGATGAGCACCACACCCTAGAGTCGGACACGACTGGACTTAATTGTCAGGGGTCACCTTTACCTTTTATATAGAGATAAAGGGTATTTCTGGTATGACGTTTAGACAAGCATAATAAGGAAGCAGTTTCTCAAACTGTAATTTTTGTATCAAAAGTACAAACTGTAGGAGATTTTTCTTCTCAGTATACCTATTAATCATGTATATAGGGCAGAGAAACTGTTCTTACTATGTAGTGATGGGAGATTCAGCATGAACGTGAGGAGTCAGTATGAAAGTGAGGTTTCAGAAAGACACCCCCCCTCAACTCAACTTGTAGCAGAAGATAGTGTGAGATAGAGTATCTCACAATCGTATCTTATAAAAGTTAGCCACTTCTGGTATTTCCTCATTTGCTGGAGGAACCTCGTTTTCAAAATGGAAATGATATGCTCTGATGTGCAAAGTACAACAGCTTACAAAGGGTTTGTTTGAATCTTTAGTCCTTGTTCTCCAACTTTTTTTACAAAATGAAATAATTTCTTCACAGGGCCTGCTTTGAGGTCTGACATTTAACTAGATCCAATTGCCTTTGGCAGTGTGCCGGTTTATGAATTCTAGGAGAAAAACCTTGCATATTGCCTGCTTGGATACCGTGCCTTGGGACAATAGAGATAATTTCTCAGGGGAATATAATGAGGACGAGGTCTGGGAAGCTTATTTCTCTGAGCAGCATACTGATAAGTGAGCAGTGTGTGAAAGCTGTGATGTTGATATTTCTTATTCTAATAATTAATTTTAGGCTAAAGAAACAGGTGATAGATTAGATTGCTGTAGCTCACCTGAATTCATCACAAAATAATCTCAGTTGGGAAAAGCGGCAAACAGCCCCTAAGGGTGCAATCCTGTGCACATTTATTTGTGAGTAGTTCTCATTGAGACTTACATCTGAGTAAATAAGCATAGAATTAGGTTGTGAATTTGCCAGTAAGCTTCATTGAAGAAAGCAGCGTATACTCTTGGATATGATTTTTTAAAATATAAAAGAAGAAGTACCATTTCAATATTTGTTGTTGTATAATGGATTTTTTTAAAGTACCAATTTAATGCTCACAGATTCTGAAGATATCTTTGTCAATGCCAAGCTGTGACATCAAGAGTTAATGGTCAACAGTGTGCATCTTAATTAGATTATCCTAATGGCAGTGCTAAATATCTGTAACTGCATCAGTATCATAGGGTTATATTCAGAGTATCCTAGGCATTCTGTCTTGGGCTGTTTGCCTCAGTTCCTGTGGATTCCGTCTCCAGAGGCAATACCATATTGTCCCGAGTATAAGACACACCCTTAAAGTTTGGTGCTATTAAAAAAATTTAATTAAATCACTGGCATTAAATTGCAACAGCCTGATTATAAGATGCAGCCCTAGTTTAAAAACTTAAATTAGGAGAAAAAAGTGAGTCTTATACGGTATAAGGTTCTTATACGGTCTTATACGAGTCTAAGACCAATACGGTATTTAATTTTAGACAATGTAGCTTGCTTCCTACCCCCCTCCACCTGCTCTTTGTTGAAATGCATTGTACTTCTTCCATTGTATGCATCCTGTTCAGCTCTTTTCTTACTGATGCTCTCAGTATCCATAATCTCTGTGATTAGGAGGTGAGTCCCCACCACCACCACCAAAGGGATGCAGTATGCTCTGCTGAAGACCCTAACTTTCTGATCCTGATGAGTTCAGTGTTAGGATTCTTGGAGTCATGGTTCTTGGCTTCCTTCTGTCAGTAGTTCTGACTCATGAGACCAAATCCCATTCAGAGAAGTACTGAAATGTTACGAAAAGTATTTTGTACTCAGGAGTTTGAAAAAAGACATTCACAAACATGTAGCCTTCACAAACATAAACATAAATATTCTTTCTTTCTGAAATGTATTTCTGAGCCCCAAGTAGTCCTTATGAAAATTCAAAATGCCCTCCTGCTAAGACATCATAGGTTTTTCTTGTGTGTGTGTGTGTGTGTGTGTGTGTGTGTGTGTGTGTGTGTGTGTGTGTGTGTGTGTGTGTGTTAGCATAATTCAATGTACTAAGCGAAGATGATGTCTGTAAAAAGGAAAACTATCAGGTTTAACAAGGGGGAGGGATTCGAGGATTTTAAGTTATCAGTGGAGCACTTCCGAGAAGAATATGCATGCAGGTATGAATGATAGTACTGTACAGTATTTGGTCAATATATTTATAGCCCACCTATTCTTCAAGCTCAGAGAGGGTATTGAGGGAAAGGCTCCGAGGGTGAGGGGGCGGGGCTTCCCTGAAAGGCTCCGAGGGTGAGGGGGCAGGGCCGCTTTGTTCGTCTGTGTAAAGGAGGCTCTGATTTCAGCAGCACTTAGAGCTCTGCCCCCCTGTAGTGACGCCAGTGGGTATTGATATTATTTTCTTATGTGCAGCTGGGCATAATTCCTGTTTGACAGAGGTGGATATGACAGAGGGAGATAGTGACTTAGCCAAGGCTTATATGAACATATGAAGTGCCTTATGTTAAATCGACCACTGGTCCTTCAAGCGCAGTATTGTCTTGGTCCAGCAGCTGAGTTTCCAGGCAAACTTACTTTCCCAACCCTGCTACCTAGGATCTCTTTAAGCGGAAAACAGGAGTGTAGTTGAGGGGGAGTGGGCGCTGGGAGCTCTGGAACGTAAGCAGAGGCGTCACTAGATGCGTGTCACCCGGGAGCAGGAGGGCGGGGAGACACGCGTCACCCCCGCCCCCGGTCGCCCTGCGATCCTCCTCCTCTGGCGTCCGGGGCTTTCTGAGAAGGCCCACTGCGTCGCCGCGTTATTTATTCTTTTTCACACATGCGCAGAACGTTTCTGAGGGCAAGGCCTGCCCGTTTGCCCTCAGAAACGTTCTGCGCATGTGCGAAAAAAGAATAAATAGCACAGCGATGCAGTGGGCCTTCTCAGAAGCCCCTGGACCGCTGGTCGTAGCGGATGCTCTGAGGCTTTCCTCGAAGGCCTCGGAGCGCCTGCCCACGTCACCTGTCCGGAGGCTCCGAGCCCGGGAGAAGGTCTCGGGATGCTCCAAGGCCTTCTTCCGGGCTTGGAGCCTCCGGACAGTGATGCGGGCATGCGTGCGCGGGGCTCGGAACCTCTGGACGGTGATGCGGGCACGCGCGGGCGTCACCTTTATGCGCGTGTCACCCCTGGCGGCCCGCCCCACCCACCACACTCCAGCGACGCCATTGTACAGCAGGAGTGGTGACATCATCTGCAGGACCACTCAGGTGCTATATTTGACACTATGCAAAAGGACCTTAGCTGAGAGGAAGCATCAGTGTGATGTGCGCCCGAAATGTTTATTAATTTTTATACTAAAATAATTAAATTGACTTACCGATTTTTCCTGTTGCCGTCGTTGCCCGTCGCCGCCGTGCTGCTGCTGCTCCTTCTTCTCTGGCGTGCATCAGTACCACCAATTCCACCCCTCCCAGGCCTGTTCTGCCCCGTCTCTGCCCTACCCTGCCCCATTATGCTCCTGTCCGCTCCTGCCCTCCCCCAGCCTCCTCACTGCTTGGAGCAAATGTACATCGCCTTGGATTAAAGTTGGAGGAGAAATCCAGTGACCAAGAAAGGCGGTATATAAATACAGTGATGCCTCACAAGACAAATGCCTCACACAACAAAAAACTCGCAAGACAAAAGCGTTTTGCAAGTTTTTTGGTGACTCGCAAGACAAATTTTCTTGCAAAAACAATTTCGTCTTGTGGAACACTCAGCTCCTAAAGCCACAATCTATTCAAATGTTAAAGTATTCAAGAGGGTTAGCAGACTGCAAACAGTACAGCCCGAGGCCACACCGATTATCACCTGACAAATAGCTAACACCAGCAGAGATAAAGGCAAAGCAGAGATAAAACTACCATCCTGAAAAACTTCCCATCCTAGTAGGTGTACTGATTAAGACCCTACCCATTCTTCGTTTTGGCCCGGAAGCGGCAGCAGCAACTCGGCACAGGCTGTCTGCCTGCCTGCTTCGAGTCTCTTACTGACTCACACAGGAGCCGCCCTCACGCCGAGGAAAGCCTCTTCAGCTGTTGCACGGCAGAGAGGTAATGGTGCATTTAGTGGTGCCTGCTCTGCCCCTTAGCCTGGCCGGCACCGCGGCAGGAGGATACTGTAGGCGACAGCTACACTTGCCATTTGAATAAAGTATTCAAGAGGGTTAGCAGACTGCAAACAGTACAGCCCGAGGCCACACCGATTATCACCCAACAAATAGCTAATACCAGCAGAGATAAAGGCAAAGCAGAGATAAAACTTCCCTTCCCTTCCAGAAACGGTGTGCATTACTAGAGTGGAGCTCTGGGAACTGTGAGTACTGTAAATACTTAAAAGTAAATAGCATGGCAGGGGAGGTGACTCGCAAGACAAAATTATTCGCAAGACAACATGACTCACGGAACGAATTAATTTTGTCTTGCGAGGCACCACTGTACTGTATATTATATTATTATATATTATTATCTGCTCCGGTGTGTGGTCATCCTGATACAGCGCCAGCAGGATGGTGTAGGTCTTCCCCCAGATGCTTCTTCCTCTCCGGGTGTTGCAACATGTCTTATGGCACATTTGCGACACCCTAGGCCGGCACATGCTACGCTGGCCTAGCGCGAGAATAGGATTGCACCCTCAGACTTTGTTTCATTTTGTGTAGAGACTTCCAAGAACATGAAATTAGGGTCTCTTTCTATGCTACACAATACATGCAACTATACTTGCAATCCTGAATGTTGCATTATTCAGGAATTCTGGCCCATGTATTCAACCCTACTCTCTTATTCTTGCAAAAGACATACCTGCAAGATTAAGGGTATTGTTGACGTGATTTTATGATCGCGTGTGGGAATTTGTGATCTCCCTCTGGATGAATTTTTTGTCAGTGCTATAGGCAGAGCAAGAGCAATGGAAGCTGCTGTTTGGATCATAGGGAAATTACACGCACAAAATCTTCTTGTCCCTGGAGCGCAGGAGAAAGATTGCTCCAAGCAAACAATGGGTTTCTTTTAACTCTACTTTGATTGTTAAGGAAAACAGGAGCTCTGGTTTGCCTGGAGCTATGTTTGTACTTACAGTGCCATGCTGAAGGGCTCTTTTCCTCTTCCTTGTAAGGAAAGGGGGTGTGGAGTCAACCTGAAGCTAGGGGGTTTTAGGGTAACGTGTAGAAATGCTCACATTCCACCTGATATGCAGCTGTAAGAAGATCTCAAAGATAGACTATTTGGAGAGACATAATAAAGTCGCAGCAATGGTGCATTAGAACCTCTTTAAAAAGTATAATATTCCAGTGTCCAAAAATTGAACAAAGCTGAAAAACTTATTGAAAATGAGCGAGAGAAAAAATTGTGGAATTTTCGTATTCAGACAGACAAACACGTAGCCACAATACCCCGGATTTGACAATTGTTGAAAAGAAGCAGGTCTGGATAGTGGATGTGGCAATACCTGGAGATGTGAGAATTTAAGAGAAAAGATCACAAAATATAAATATTTCCAAGTTGAAGTAGAATGACGAGCAAAAAATAAAAAGGGGGGGGGAGAAAGAGTGTACCAATTATTGTCGGTGCTCTAGGCACAATACCAAAAGGCTTTGAAAACTCCCTGAACATCCTTGGTGCAAATGAAATCACAGAAAGCAGCCTTACTTGGAACAGTACACATATTATGAAAATATATTTGAATATCCTAGGTCAGTGGTTCCCAACCTTTTTAGCACTGGGACCCCCTTTTGTAGAATGACAATCTGTCGGGACCCCTCTAAAGCCTAGGGCTGAAAGTGATGTCAGTAAGCAGGAAATACGTTATTGTTTTTAATAAGTTACACTATTTAATAAATCACACTTAAAATAAATTACATTTTTAAAGTTGTACTCATAAGCAGCCCCATGGGGGGGGGGATGGAGGAGCGAAGTAATATTTACAGAGATGCTAAAAAGGCAAGCAGAAAGTAACACAAAGTGAGCAAACAAGCCCCAAGAGAGCATAAAACACTTCTTTCTCTGCAGTGGGAGGGGGGGAGGACTGAGCAGCCATCTTGGGTGTGGCTATCCAGCCAACATCCCGCAACCCCCCGAAACCGCTTTGTGGCCCCCTTGGGGGTCCCGACCCCCAGGTTGGGAACCACTGTCCTAGGTCCTTGGGAAGTACCCTATATTCAACAGGCCAAATCCAGCCACCAACATCTGATGGGCTGTGCATGAGAACCATAAAAAATAATAAATGCTTAGCATTTGTGTAGTGCTTTCTGAGTGTGCAAAGTGTACTATCTTGATATACTCCTTACAAAAACCTAATAAGGTAAGTAAGGATTATTATTCCCATATTGCAGGTGGAGAAGATGGGCAGCCCAATCCTCCTGGGCTGCCCCGCTGGCGGAACTAGTGTTCCACCAGCACTGGCTGTCATAAGGCAGCCGCAAAGCGCACTCTGGCAGCGCACACCCATCATTGCTGCTCTGGCTGCTCGCTGGAGCAGATAAGCCAGTGCAGGAGACAGGAGGGGTTGGGGAGCGCGGAATGGGAGAGGGTATGGGCAGGAACGGGGACAGGGAGACTGCGGAAGGGGGTGGATCTAGTGGCAATTGTGCACGTCAGATCCTATTCTTATCCTCAGCCTCCCTGCCCCCTTTCTCTCCTTGGACTTGCACCAGCGAAATCATTGGTGCATGTCTGAGGAGACTCATTGCAGAGCAGGAGGCTTACAGAGGGGAAAGGGGATTTAAATCACCTGATGGTCAGTTGATGAGGCTCTCTTGTGGGTTCCACCATGGTCCAGAGGTGTGGTTGGTGGGAACAAAAGAGAGGGACTTTTCTGTGGTGGCACATTTCAAATTGAATTCTCTGTCCTGAGAAATTAAGTTGGCCCCTGTTCCCATTTTGTGGTCTGCTAAAACATTATTTTTTTACACCAGTGTTGATGTTGGTGATGTTAACCTTGGTGGTGTTATGGCTTGGCTTTGCTGTTCCATTTTTGGGGTTTTCTTGTTAGGTCTAATTTTTTAATGGGGTCTGTTTTTGCCATTTTATTGTTGTTGTTGTGTTTCATTTTTGATTGGTTTTTATATTGGAATCTGCATTGGGTAGCTCCCATTTGGGAGGGAAAAGGTAGAGTGTAAATATTTTCAATTAATCAATGAAATCACACTGATCCAGTTTTTGGATTGTGAAATGAATCATAATCTCATATAAGGTAGGTTGTTCAAGGGGTCAAAGCAATGCCCAAGCACCATTTCACTGGGCTCGATACACACTTATAACATGCACTCATATTTCCCCCTCTCAACCAGTCCCATGATCTCTAGTCTGTTTTGAAAAATTGACAAGAAAGGCATATTTCTTTTGAAACACTAGAGACTTGATCATGGGAGAGAAGAGTCAATGACAGTACAAGTCTCTTGGTTGAGAGAATCTCTCTGGTGCTGCTTCCTTCAGGTGTCCTCCCATCAGGAAATGGGACTCCCCCACCCGAGGCTGCTGCATCATTACAGGGGTGTCTGCGAGAAAACTCCCATTTGTATACAGCAGGGTATACAGTACCCTGGGTATACTGCCCACCCTCAGAACGCCATGTGCCACTTTTAATGTCGACAGTCTTGAACGTGCCACTCCATGGTTGTCCTGTTCGACTGCCCCTTCTGGCCGTCCCTGAGGTTCTAAAGGACCCTGCCCTCCTTCTGGTCCTTGACCCTTTGCCGTCCCCCTCCCCCTCCAAGATGTCACACCATCGGCCGAGATGGTCCTGTGCCTTTCGATTGGGGATGGGATTGCTGGTGGCTGCCTCTGACGGCATCTGGGTCCATCACTCCCTGGCGCGCCTGCCTGCATCAGCCAGCACAACGGCCAGGTTGTATCCCAGCATGCTTTGCATGGAGCCAGCCATTAACCAGGTTCACTCTGGCTCGGCTGCATTGGTGGCCCCCACGCGGCGGCAGACCACGTGGCTGGGCTTGGAGGCCATGAAAACTGGGTCCAGGGGGTTCTGAGACTCCTTGCCCAGAGCAGGGAGGCCACGGTCCAGACAATGGTGACTTTGCTCATGTGATTTAGAAAAGTGCCACTAGTGGCACATGACATCTGCCACAGGTTGGCCACACTTGATATACAGGATGGGAGAGAGGAGGTGGTGATGAATGACTCATTGGAGAAAGTCATCCTACCACTGCATCAGAGCTATGGACACGGAGGTGGTTTCAGGAATTGGAAGCAGGCCCTTCTGAGGTTTCTGGGTCCTAGGCAGCTGTCACAGACTGATGATCTCTGATTCCAGACCCCTGAACTCCGATTCCAGAACCTCCCCTGTTCAGCTTTCATTAAAAAAAAAGAGTTTCTAGCCCTTTTTATTTATGAAGAAATAAAGAAAAGTGTGCAGCCAGTATTTTTTATCTATTTGCTCATTAAGAAGTAATACATCTAGCTAACTGTAAATGTATTAGGCTACCTGAATTTATGTTCTGGTTGTTTTACAATGATTCCTCACCCCTGTGGCCATGTTTCTGTCCTCCTTCCAAAGTTTCCGACTATGGGCCTGGTTAAGATGCTTATTAACTACTCCACAGAATGGTTCAAGCAAGGGGACGTAGCCACAAGGAAGAAGTGAGCCCTGCTGTGGGCTGCCCATAGATATGACCACCACTTCCTAGCAGTGATTCATCTGAGTGTAATGGCTAAAGGAGTTATTTCCTCTCTGTGCAGCTGCATCCCCAGAGGCATTTCCACTGCTCCATGCAGAGAAATGTATAAATATATGAACCAAGTGTTTATGTTTAGAGAGGACGATGTTTTGTTATGCTTTTAGTCAACAAAATTGGTTTTTATTTCTATTTTTATGAAAAGGTGAGGATTTTCAATGAATTAAATGAAAGCAATGACAGAGCTTGTGAGAGCATTAGAGTAATAGATGATGTGCAGTAGAGGAAGAAAAAGCACTTTTGACTGGTTATTTTTAGGTACTTGTAGTGAATTCAGCAGTTTAAGTACCCCGTTTATCACAATGGAAACAAGAACTACTAGATGTGTTTTTTTAAAAAAAATTCTGGGCCTGAAAATAAGAGAGAGAGAGAGAGAGAGAGAGAGAGAGAGAGAGAGAGAGAGAGAGAGAGAGAGAGAGAGAGAGAGAATGCCTCACTAACTATCTGAGAACATCTACTATAAAAAATTCCTTCCTAGGAAACCAGATTATTTGGGTTAAACAAAAAATGATCAGATTCAATGGCAGACAAATCTGTCTCTATGATTTCCAGACCAATCTTAACCATGTTTACTTGGAAGTAAATTCACCTGATTTTCGTGGGACTTACTTCCAAGTAATTCAAAAGGGCAGCCATGTTAGTCTGCTACAGCGAAAAAGAACACAGAAATGTTGACTGAATATTAAAAACTGATTATAAAGTCCTTAAATCAGGGGAAATGAGGGCAGATGCCCTGGCACAAAGGGCACCATAGCTCTTCTGGTTTTCATTTCTGCTTGTCCACTGCAAATCTTCCAAACTTGACCCAAGCCCTGCAGGGCTGCATTGGGACAATACATGTGAAAATCAAGCAAAATGACAAGTGGCGATGCAATCCTGACTAAATATCTGCTGGCGGAGCAGTGGCTCCGCCGGCGCTGGGTGTTGTAAATGTGCCATAAGGCATGTTTTCGACACCCGGTGAGTAAGTAGTGCTGGTGGAGATGCCGGCGCCGCTCACTCTGCCCGAGGCCATAGCCAGCACCGGCCGCCACAAGTAACTCCTGCACCGGTTGGGACAGGGGTGTGGGGAGGGTGGACTGGGGTGGAACGGGAAGGGGTGATTTGGCTTGGACGGAGGAGGGATTATCGACAACGTGTTCCACCAAATCCCTTTCCCCATCCTGGGCCTGACTGGCTTTACGCCAGCTCCTCAGATTTGCGCCGGTCATTTTGTCGGCACACATCCGAGGAGGCCCATAGGGGCTGCTGGCACTCTCTTGGGGGGAAAGGGATGAACATCTCTTTCTCCTGAGGTGTGCTCCAGCTCTGCTGCCGCTGGCCTGATCCTGCCTAGGATCTGGCGCAGCGTGCTTTCGCATGCTGTGGCGGCTGTACACAGGATTGGGCTGCCCGTTTATCACTCTACTAGAGAAAAATCTACAAGCAGCAGAAGGAGACACCCTTTTGGCCTAAAACAACTTCTGAAACAAGTGAGCAGCTTCTGGGTTCTCCAGAGCTCTCCTTCAGGCTGGATGTAAAGCAAAAGGGAATGTCTTGCTCAAAATTCCCTCTCCGTTAAGCTGAACCTGAAGGGATTTCAAGCCCTGTCCTGGGGGAATAGAAAGACCCTCTCTTCACAGGCATCTACTGCTTTGCCTCAGAAGTCCATTTGCTGGCCGGGAGAGGTGTACAAGGGCCCAAGCTGTATATTGTAGAAACTGAACATTATGAAACAAACAGAGGTAGCCTCAATTAGAGCTCAAGCTCCAGCTGGACAAAAAATAAACCTTTCTGCTGGGAGAGATAAGCTTGTAAGAAAAATCCACAATTCAAGGCCAGATAAGCTTTGGTTTTATATATGCTTGGAAGGAAGTTGTAAAAATGTCTTTTGAGCAGGGAAAAAGTACCACAAGGGACACTTTTTGGGGTCCCTTTTATTTAGAACTGGGAAATGAACATATGTACAGTACCGTATTCTTATTTAGAAAACCATTTTGATAAAAATGTAACTGACGACGAAGATTTCAATTAGATTTCAATTAGAACAAAACATTTAATCTAAGAAGATTTCAATTAATACATGAAAATTTAATGAACACAAATAGTTTTTTTTTTTTTTACAAAATCGTATATATAAAAAAGGAAAAGTACACATTTGGGTTGTCCACAATTATTGATTTCAGCATAACATTCCCATTGAAAACAACAGTACTTTTCAAACATTTTATCACAGAGTAGAAAGACAAAGGTTAGGATCACATCTGCGCGTGAAATACAAATGCTTCTCTTCTTAGAGATGGCCAAGAAGTCAGAAGAGAAAAAGAAGAAGATTGTCTAATTGTCTCTAGCTGGGATGTATGGCGCTCAGATGCTGAGTGGCAATAAGAGCGTTGTTTGAAAAATGGCTCTTGTACAGGAACACACACTCTTTCATTTGTTGGTGCAGCTGGGTGCTGCTGACTTGCATTTTACACTTATTTTCCATTCAAAGGTCTTGTCAGGGTCACTCCCTTAACCAAACAAACCAAAGTTTTTTCTGGGGATGAAAAACTACGCTGATGTCTCACGGGGTGCCCTATTGACTTAACTAGTTTTGGTTTCATTGGAAAGGGCTATACATTGATAAGCCAACGAATACGTAATTTCTGCTTCCCCCTCCACCCCATTCAAGATGCAGCTGTGTAGCTGTGACTATATAAGGCTGGGTCCCTCTCCGACATTATTCAGCAATGGCAGGCAGACGGGGAGCAGCATAACAATCACGTCAAAACAGTTAAAAGGAAGAGAAGAGGTAGGGCAGACTCTAATGCATTTCAGCTAGAGACAGATTCCTGGGTGGGACCCTAACACATCTCAGCCAGAGACCATCTCTCTTCACCTGCTCATGCTGCTTATCTTCTATAGTCCGCAGGCTTGTTGCGCCAAGGAGAAGCCCAAGGAAGAGCTGGAAGAGCACCAGAGTGTTTATTCTTCTTCCTCTTGCAGAACTGCTGCTGCTGCCACTGCCGCTGCTACCGCCACCTCCTCTTTGCCCACCCAGATGCTTAGGAAAACAGCTGTGTGCGCAGTGAGAGGGGGTGATGGTGTGTGTGTGTGTGTGTGTGTGTGTGTGTGTGTGGCAGCAGTAGCAGCAGCAGCAGTATTGTTTTTTTTCTTTCTCCAGTAGTGTTGGAGAAAGAGGTGGGCTGCCCCAATCCTCTTCCTGTTTGCTGAGATCAGGAAGAGGATTGGAGAGCTAGTTGAAGCAGCTTGGTGGGCCAGCAAGGGGGGGGGCAGGCAGACGTGGGAAGTGGAACATCCCTCCTCAGTTTGCTGTTATCTCCAACTTGCCGCGTGAAGTGAGTGCTTCAGTCAGCCTCATTGTCATCCAGCCTTGGGCCCACGTCTTCCCTGCCCTCGCTCTGTGTCTCTTGGCTTTGGCCAGACCCAGAACCTTTCTGAGCATCTTCTCTGGACCACTTTCCTGGCCATCCCTCAAAGCATGCCCAAAGATGCTTTTGAGTTTCGCTTACAAAGTGCAGGAGATAAATTCCAGACTTCGCCTTCCTACATAGTTGTAAAATTGTTGAAAACCACAATTTTCAGCAATCAACTCTTATGCTGAAACCAAGCATTGTAGAGCTATATGAAGAATGGAAATCTTAATTCATATTTAATTATACCTTTTTTCAATATGGTGTTAGAAATAAAAATAGACAGTACATGTATATATATTCTTACAGGATTAGGAAATGAGCTTGGGAGTTTTGGGAGTTCATTTAGAATACCACATTTCAATACTAGATCAATTGCTCCTGTGTGATACCATTCAAGCTGGCCAGTTCTGTGTTCAACTAAAAATCCAGGAGGCTAGAATTCAGGAGGAGGATGGGACCCAGGCTTTTGCTAAGCTAATATGTCAGAAGCCTACTTCAAGGTTCTTAACAACTCTCTGGGGCCCTCAGGACTGGTGTGAGTGTTCTTCCTTAGTGTGGTCAGTGAGAAAGACAAAAAAAAGCATGGACCTTATTCTGAAAGATACAGAGACGGACAGCCCAATCCTACCGAAACTCTTCCGTGCTGATGCAGCGACACCAGCACCGTGGGGAAGTTTAGCAGGTGGGAGGTCTCCTTGAGGCAAGGGGACATTTGTCTGCTTGCCTGGTGCAAAGTCCCAGCCACCACTATGGGTCAACTTGGACCTTTGCGTGTCAGGTCCTAGTTGACCCGTGTCAGCAGATCAGGCTTGGGAAGGGTAGGATATGGCACGCACTGGTGCCACTGATCCTGTCTCCTCCTGGACCCGATCTGCCCCATCTCTGCCCTCCCCGCCCTGTTCCACCCCTCCCTATCCTCCTCTCACCCCTGTGTGGCTCGGCGGGAGACTTACCTTCTCCGGCGGGCGTCCTCTGCAGTACAGGCGTGTGTGCGAAGGCCTTGGCCTTCACTAGCATGCCTAGTTTCAGCACCATCACAAAGCGCTTTACGGCTCTTTTGTGATACACGGAGGCCTGGCACTCTACCAGCACACCAGTTTGGTGGGATAGGGCCCTAAGATGGGATTTGAACTGAGAGAGACTGCAGCGGAAGCGAAGAGCAGAAACTTGCAGCAAGCAGCTGCAGAGATGCTTAGAAGACATGTGTACTTGATGTTGCTTACAGGAGAATGTGCTCCCTAACTGCAGCCAATGCACAAACCTATCTATTTGTAAATAAAGCAAATATTGCAAAGATATGATCAGCCTCAAAGTTATTTTTCCTTTAAAGGAACCTGAGGTAATGCTGTGCCCTGGCCTTGAAACTTCTTACTGCTCAGGGAAATGAGGCGCAAGAACTTAACAATATTTGTTTTCAACTTTTAAATTTTAATTCATTAAGCACAGAGAACAGAACCTTCCAGCTGTGAATAAAAGGTATCCATAGTGCCCAAAAATTTGTCTTTGCAGCACTTCTCCTTGCCCCTCCCAAACCATTCTACAATTGCTTATCTTGCAGGCATATGTAAAATAAAGCATTGCTGGTCCTCGGATTGTGAATTTTTCTTACAAGCATGAGTCTCCCTGCAGAAAGGGTTACACTTCTGTCCAGCTGGATGATGTCATCGGCTAAGCTTCTTATGTGAGAAAGCACTGGGCAGGGATGTGGATCAAGTCTCTGACTCCAAGTCTCAAGTCAAGTCCCAAGTCTCTGGGTCCAAGTCTCAAGTCAAATCCCAAGTCTTTGCCCCCAAGTTCCAAGTCTTTGGCTGTGAGTTGTGAGTCCCTATCTGTTTAATGGGGAAAATGGGTTTAAACCTGAATAAAATTGGACTTGTCATAAAAGGCTCCAAGTCTCGAGTCGAGTCTTTCGAGTCTTTTATAATTGCCGAGTCAAGTCCGAGTCAAGTCATTGACGTGACTTGAGTCCAACTCAAGTCTGAATCAATAGACTCAAGTCTACATCACTGCTTATTAATGACCATCATATTCCCAGTGAATAGAGACTAACAAAGAAATGATTGTCTTTGAAAGAGCTGCTACATTTTGCCAAGACAAGCTTGACCGTGTTACTGTCATGTCATGTAAAAAATTTTTGACACTGCACAGGACATATTTATTAATATTTATTAGATTTTTATCCCGCATTCTCCCCCCATAGGGGAAATACAAACGGTGGCTTCCCCTTCTGATGTCACATCACTGGCACTGGGAAACCTCTCTAGCCATTCCAGAAGTGGCTTTAAATTATGATCTCTAATTAATAAAGTTTCGAATCTAAATAAAGTATGGGGATGGGCAGAATGCAAAATGGAAGAGAAGGTCCACAGTGCACATTCTGCCAGGTCCAGGGTCCAAGAATAATTTTTGGGGCCCCATTCAATCTTGTAACACAGGTTTTTATGCACCCCCATCGCTCCATCCCCACAATCTATTGTTGCTTGTTATTAAAATATTTTTATTTTAATATTTATATCTCACCTTTTCCTTACCCTGCCTTAAAGCAGTCGTTTAACGGTATAATTGAAGGCATGGCTCAGACTTAGAGTTGCCAACTCTGACTGAAGTTATTCCTGGAGATTCCCCCCCCCCCATATGATGTAACATTTGACATTCCTGGAGGCCTTATTCGAAATCTCCAGGATTGCTTTCACTAGTCACCTGGAGGTGCTGATTCCTGCGGACTCCAGCCCAATTCTGGAGTTGGCAACCCTACTTGTATCTCCTACCCTTACCACCAACTCACATTGGTTGATTGTGATTTTGATTGATCCACCTGTCTAGGAATATTGTTTTCCAACAACTTTCCAGAAAACAGTTTAAAAATGTAGGGACTTCTTACGGACTCACATATCAGTTCTATATAATTACATCATCATTGTATATACTATATCGTTACATCAGAAGCTGGTGTTCTGCCATGTTTTCTGGAAAATTGTTTATAACCTGGACCTCACATGCTAGTCCAATAGGACTGATAATTTTGGTAGATCTCACTAGTGTGGAATTGGCATTTCAGCACTTTTTCCTGGAAAACTGCTTATAGCCTGGAACAGGTACCGAAAGGAGGGAATTTCAGGACTTTTTGTGATCTGTTATTTCGTGTCAGTTAGTCCAACAGGCCCTGTGATCTTGGTTGCTCTACCTAGGTCAAAAGTGGGCATTCCGTCCCCTTTTTCTGAAAATTTTATAGTCCGAATGAGTACTAGCACATGGAGTTTGGTGGAGGTCTGTGACTTGCCATATCACACCCAATTAATCCAATGGGCCTTGTGATTTTCATTGCTCTGCCTATTCTGGAAGTTGGGATTCTGGCCCCTGGTTGCTCTGCCTGTTTTGTCGCTTTTCCTGAAGATCTCCCCCCTCCCCCATGTATTGGGCTTTGAAATATGGAATGTGGGGTCATTTGTTGTCTCATTTTATCATTTTCACCTACTGTGTTGTGTGTGAGTCTTGCTTTGTTTGGTGCCTGAAATCCAGTCATTCAAAGCTGTTCATTAAAAAACAGGTTTTGGGTGAGAAGTTTCAATTCAGCATGGGTATCATTTCCAAAATATTGTTCTCATGTGTCTCTAATATATGCTGCAGTGTTTGGCATGATACTGATAGCACAAGCCTATGCATGTCTACTGAGAAGCAAGTCCCCCCTGTGTTCCGTGGGACTTGATCCCAGGAAAGTGTGCATAGGATTGCCGCCCGAGTTAGAAAATGTCCATTGTGGCTTGTTCTGCTTTGTTCTGGATGGATTTTGGCTGGGAAAGGGTTAATAAAAGCATGCTATTGGAATTTTAATGCCAATAAATGGAATTTGGAATGGTTTCAGGTTTAAAATATCATTCTCAAGTGTTTCTAATATGTCCTGCTGTTCCCCTCCCCCCCCCCATCCGTTTCATTTATTAGTAGCTTGATCCAGCGCATTCCATTCCATTCTGGCTTTAACAAGGCCGGCCCTACAGTTACTGCTATATCTGTCCAAGTGGAGCAAAAAACAGTCAGTCAATGGCTGCTTCTCTTTCCCAATCCCCCTTTTCCTTTAGTTCTCACTTGCCTGGTTTCTCCCTCTGTCACTTTCCCTTTCCTTTGAGCAGTTTCATGTTCAGTGGGGTTTACTTGTAAATAAGCTTCAGAGGATTTCAGCCTTCAACTTTCTGTCTCACTTCTATGTTGTTTTTGTAAATCCATCCCTCTCCTCTTAATCTTTCCCATTGTTTTCACACCCATTATCTCTTCTCCCCTTCTTAAGTTCTGTTTCTCATTCCTCTTGCAACCCCTCTTTTCTGTTACAGTGCAACTCAGAAATACTGCAAGTCCTTTTAAGTTCAGTAAGTTTACGTATGCATAGGATCTCTGCTCTAATTTTATTGTTTTGTACCATATTAGCCCACTTCTTTGCCTCCACCTTTAATGAGTCTGCATCTCAGATTGCTGCTGCCAGTGTAATGTTTTCCCTTCCCCACTGAATAAGCAAACAGCTTGAACACTTCTGAGAGTTTTTTGTACTGTGGTTTCTAAATGTTGAAGGAAAGAACTGGAACTCTGCATATGCTTAGTAAACGATCAATACCCCCCCCCAGTGAACCCCAAGAGTAATGGAAGCCCATCTTGGACATACCTAAGGCTATGTAAGGTAATAAATTTTAAATTTGATTTTTCTTTGTGTTGCATTAGTAGGGAGTAGCTACGAGGTTGTGATCTGGCTATGGGAGCATAGCTATGGGACATCATAAAAAGCTCCTGCATATCAAAATGTACCACTGCACCATTGGTAATGAGTAGTATTTTGTTTCAGGGTGATAGGGGGTGCTTAATTACTGTTTTTCTTTCTTTTTTCTTTCCTTTCGTATAGAAAAATAGTTGTGATTACAAAGGGTTCCCAGCTGCAGGAAAGAACCTATGTGCTCTACTAGCCACACTTTTCACTGAATGAACAGAGGTCGGTGCCATCCTGCTTCCCTTGTTGCCTGGTTTGAATAGTTTCAGGCTGCAATCCTATACACACTTACTTGGGAGTAAGTTACATGAAAGCCAGCGGGTGGCGCAGTGGGTTAAACCGCTGAACTATGAGCTGTCGATAGAAAGGTCGGCAGTTCGAATCCGCGACGGGGTGAGCTTTCGTTGCTTGGCCAGCTCCTGCCAACCTAGCAGTTCCAAAGCATATTAATGTGAGTAGATAAATAGGTACCGCTTGCGGGAAGATAAACAGCGCTCCGTGTTCCAGCCGCATGCTACGCGCTGCGGCAAGGAGAGTCATGCCGGCCACATGACCACGGAGGCGTCTTTGGACAACGCTGGCTCTTCGGCTTTGAAATGGGGATGAGCACCACACCCTAGAGTCGGACACGACTGGACTTAATTGTCAGGGGTCACCTTTACCTTTACCTTAAGTTACATGAACATAGTGTGACTTACTTCTCAGTAAGCATTGTATAGGATTGCACTGCCAATCACCCAGTCACTCCATAGTTGGTCAGGAATTTATTTTATTTGTATTTCACCCTTCCTCCAAAGAGCTCAAAGTGACTTACATCATTATTATCCTCAAATCAGCAATGACTTTGCAAGGGCAGGCTAGACTGGGACAGTGAGAGTGACTGGCCCAAGGTCACTCATGGACTTCACAACAGAGCAGGGATTTGAACTCACACCTAATCTGACACACTGACTCAGTACACCACATTAGCTTTGCTTTCCCATCTTCCAAATGTGATATGTTGTCCTCTACTTCATAGTGGTTCTATTAAAGTGGCTTTCCAGAATAGCCCTTCGGGAGGGAGAATTAAATCTTCCTTGGTGCCAAGGCTGTTGCAATTGTAAACACAATAACTATTTATTTATTTTATTTATTTTAGGAATTTGTAGCCCGCCTTTCTCCCGAGGGCACTCAAAGCGGCTTACAACATATTAAAATACATATAAACACATTAAAACAATAAACACATTAAAATAATTAATTAAAACACTTAAGTTAAAAATAAACAACCCCAGTGGGTCACCAGCATTTACATATATTAAAACCATCTGTTAAAAGGTCAGCCCACCATGTCAGACATTAAAAGCAGTCCTGAATAAAAACGTCTTAAGGCCCCGCCGAAAGGCCTCTAAAGAGGGAGTCGTTCTTAATTCCAAGGGGAGGGAATTCCACAATTGGGGCGCCACCGCCGAGAAGGCCCTATTCCGCGCCGCCATCCCCCTCACTTCTGTCAATGGTGGCACTGTTAACAGGGGCCCCCCTGATGACCTCAGAGTACGGGTCGGATTATAAGGAAGGAGGCGGTCCCTCAAATACCCTGGACCCGAGCTGTTAAGGGATTAAGGGATTAACTAGGGATTGAAGTCCCATTGAACTCAATGGGACTTGCTACTTGGTGAACATGCTTATTTATTTTTTAAAAAACGTATATCCCACTTCTCTCCAGAAAAACTCAATGCTACAATACAAATAAAACACCACATTTTTAAAAAAGAGAAATAAGAACAAAGCAACATAAAAACACAACATTTAATACAAGCAGCAGGATTTAACTTGGCAGTCTAAAAGAAAGGGCTCAAGCAACATATTGAAAAGTTTCCTGAAAATGCTATGTGGTTACCTGACATCTAAATGCATACAAAGGAGGGGCCTGTTCAATTTTGAACAGGTGAATGAATAGGTCTGCATTTGTGAAAACAGTGAATAGGTCTGCATTTGTGAAAAGTATCTATCTCCTCCCTCCCCCCCCCATCAAAGTTTCTTCTAGCCTTCATGAGATGAATTTTGCATGTCTGATTTCAGCCAAGTGGCTTTCTTTAAATGCTTGATGTTCAATGGGGTGGCTATCTTAGTTAATTTTGTAATGTTTGTAAAGATTGCCTATTTTTTTTCCTGAGTAAACAGTAGTTTGTTGTAATAAATATTTGCCCTAGCAACATAGAGTTTCTCTCCCCCAGCAGTAGACTCTACAAAAATAGAGGGTTAGTCATGTTTTCTGTTATTTACAAATTGCATGTGCTCAGTCTTGTGCCCTAGATTTTTTTTTAAAAGCACTTTTCCTTCTGTAGCTCAAAACCCAAGTTGCTTGCAAAAATGAGGGGCCTGTGTGTGCATTTGCAGTGCTTCTCACCCTATAACTGCACAGTGGAGAAAACAGGACACACTATGTGTGTCCAGATGAGGACTCCCACTGCGGAGTCACGATTATGTTTCTACTGCATGTTTAGGGACATGTGTCTCCTCCTTCACACTTTTCATGTTTACTATGGCAAAGACTGGTGGAATTTCACTGCCACATAAGACAAAGTGCCCCTTATCCTGCTCTTCCTTTGGAAGACTCAGAACAGCTTATGGGAAATTCCTTGTTTCTCCTAATGATGAAGTCCACTGAATGGGACTGTGCTGATGCCAGGGGATCAAAATGACCGTTGTAAGCTTTAGGATTGCCTGTTTGAATTTTTGATATTGGGCATGAAATTTTACCAGCCCTGCCTCTGTCTGGCTTTCTCTCCTGTCTGCTTGTATGCTAGTGGTGAATGAATCCTTGCTCTGTACTGCAGGAGGCAGGGGAGAGTGATCAGAAGCAAGAGCACTGGCAAATTTCTAAGGAGTGGGTCAAAGCCACATGATGATGATGTTACATTGTGTGAAAAGCTTAATAAGTCTCTGTCACCCAGGCAGTGGGGCTATCTGGGAACATCTCATAAGCTGATTTGGGGCACTTTGTCTTATTGTGGCAGCCACGTTCAGGTAGGTTTTGCTCTGGTAAACATGTAAAGTACTGTATTAAAGCAGAGAAGGGTGGCCCTAAGATGAGCGGTAGCCATGCATCCAGGAATGGTCTCACCGAGGATTCATATCGTGGAGTGATGGTTGTGTTTCTACTGCCTGTTTAGAGAGGTGTTTCCTCCTTAACACTTTTATGTTGACCTGGCAAAAACCAGTAGAATTCCTCTGCCCTAGCAAGTACAGAAGTCTGGCCCCTCCATCAGAGGCGTCGCTACCCCCATTGGCGCCCGGAGCAACGGGGTGGGGGTGGGGGTTGGCACTCCTATAATTCAATATCGCCGCGGCCTATTGGCCGCGGCGCTCTCAGGAGGAGGTGGGCGGCGCGCTCCGGGAGGGGGCGACCTCCCCCTCAATCGGGAGAGCCGGCTGGGGACGTCTTCCCCGGCCGGCTGCCCGGGGCTTTCTGAAGGCCCGCGCGAGAACGGTATTTATACCGTTCTTTTTGCGCATGCTCAGACTGTTACTGAGGGAAAAAGGGCAGCCTTTCCCCCTCAGTAACAGTCTGAGCATGCGCAAAAAGAACGGTATAAATACCGTTCTCACGCGGGCCTTCAGAAGGCCCCGGGCAGCCGGCCGGGGAAGATGTCCCCGAGCCGGCTCTCCCAATTGAGGGGGCCGGAGACTCGAGTCGGACTCGGAGACTCGAGTCTCCGAGTGGTACTCGGACTCGAGTCTCTGAGTTCGACTCGGAGACTCGAGTCCGAGTCCGACTTGCGGGCGGGGCGGAGTGGGGCGCCCTTCGGGAGATGGCGCCCGGAGCCGGTGTTCTGCTTGCTCTGCCCTAGTTTCGCCTCTGCCCTCCATTACATGTTGATCACACTCCGAACATCTAGCCTGCAACTTGGTGGCCCTAATGGAACAACCCAATTCAGGAGAGTTTCTTCGAGAGATTGATAAGCATTTCCTCTTTTCCATGTATGATGTGGGGGCTGGCAGGGGCAGGAGGCCTTGCTTCCCACATTGTAGGGGGACATTGTAGGCATCAGGGAGGCTTGGGTTGTGCCTGGGAAATGGCAGGGGGGTAATGGGTTCACTCTCTCCCTTGTTGTTGCTTTAAGGTAAAAATAACGTCAGGAGATCCAGCTATAGCTCTCTCATGGTATTACTTTACTGTCTATATTTGGCCAACTCGCAGCAGGTTCAACACACTGAATGACTGACTGCACATGATTTTAAATAGCTTATATACTCAGTATGAATATCAAAGGTGCAAATCAATTTTGTGCTTAATACAAAGTGTTATTTTTTTTAGGGGAGGGGCCTTAATAGTTATTAAGTATTAAAAAAAACCCAACATACATTTTAAAGATGCAATGCTCTTTTGCACCCTGGGATACCATAACAGTCCTCCTATATGGAGACAGTTTGGGCTGTGTGTGTGTATCAGGTATATTGATTCAGCATGTGTAGACAAACAATAGTGGTGTTGTTTTCTGAGAGGGTTGAAAGTGGTATGATAGAGGAATTATGATGCGCACACGCATCCCACTATTCTCTTAGAAATCAAAGGTTTGTCAGACTTCTGTAGTGCTTCAAAATCTACACAAAGCTGCCCTCTCCTGGCATCACTGGTCCTTCCAGCTCAGGATTGTCTACACTGGCCGGAACTCCAAGGTTTCAAACAGGTGTCTTTCCCAGCCATACCTGGAGATGCCAGAGATTGAAGCTGGGACTTCCTGCATACAAATTGTGTGCTCTTACACTGAGCTACAGCCCTATCCACAATCCAATTAACCAGAGATGACAGTGGGATAAAAGAAACCAGAGGAGACTTCACAGGCAGGGGACACATCACAGACAGCACGACACAGACCTCAGACATCACAGACATCACGACATCACAGACATCACGACACAGTCTTAAACATTGCGGTTAGTCTCTAGCTTGGCACTTGCCAGCCGTGTGGGAACTAAAGATCCTTGCTAGACCAAATGACAGACATGGACCAAGCAAGATTAGTGCAGGTGGTAGAGTTCCATAGAATTACTATTTCATATTTACCGAAACCTTTTTCATCTGGTACTTTTGCCTCTCCTTTCAGCTGAACTACCTAACAGCTGAACTCCTATCCAGCCATAGAAGAAATTGCTTCCTCTCTTAAGGGCATGTGAAAAAACTCCCTGACAACTACAGTATCATATGGAATATAGATCAATTTGTCCCATGGTGCATATGATGTGAAAGGACCCGAATAAAAAAGATACACAGAAACTGTTATATAAATGCAAAGAAGTATATCATTGCAAAGAAAGGGGATATATGGGATTTTCAGCCATGTATATTTTGTTGAAGAAATAAAGTTTTTTTAAAACTCATACAACACTTGTCTGAAGAAATTCCTATTGGTATTGATACCTATGACATAGACAAGGTAGCAATATCCAGGACTATCCAAATCAGAACAAGAGAAAAAAGACTTTAGTCCTCTGCTTACATTTCATCCCACGCTTGGGACTTTTTCATATTTTTACATGGCTGAAAATCCCATATATCCCCTTTCTTTGCAAATTGCAACATGCCATGAAAATCTCCACTCTACTCTCAAGTATATCATTGACAGTCCAATCCTATCCTCCACCATCTTCTGCCACGCAGTTACACTGATGGAGTGCGCAGTGCATACTATGGTGCCCCCCCGATCAGATGGCCAGTGAGAGGTAAGTAAAAAAAACCCTTTTTACCTACCCTCCATTAGGCCACCTAATCATTATGAGTCTCCTTGGACCCACACCAGCTATGTAGCTGGTGTAAGGGCCATTTACGACCATGGATTGACAGATCCACTGTTATAAATGGCAGATAGGATTGGGCCCTAAGATATGTTCAAAATGTGATTTTAAAAAATCCTGAAGGAATTTGAAATTGAATTTGGTATTCAAGTATTCAAGGACAAACATTGTGTGGTCCTCATTCTAGCAGGACCCCCATAGAACTAGGGGCTTATTGGAACTGTGGGTGGGAATGATTCATTTTGTTGAGAATTTTGGCACTCTGGGATGTTCTTGAATCAGCATATCTTCATTCATGTTATAGCTCAGAGCAACACTTACACCATTGATGAATGTTCTGCACATCACTTGATGAATAATCTGTGTGATGAGGAGAGAAAAATGTGTTGGATAAAAGTCTGTGATCTGTTTGAGACAATGGCCTAGTTTTTGCCAAAGAACCGGTCCACTGTGCTATTAATATGCATTCACAAATAGAAATCTTCAATACACATATTAATATTAATGTCTGTCTTACCTTGGTATGCTGCAAAGAAACAAACAATCCAAGGCACCATAGGATTGGTAGAAAAAGATTGCATACTGGTGTACTGTACACTCACAGGATGGTTTCATTTCAAATTAAACTAGATTCAATAATGTCCAGTGGCAGAAGAATTGGTGTCTTTCTGGTCTGCTGGAGAAGAAGCAGGATCACATCCCTCAAGTCATTTTTTATTTTGGTTTTTGAAAGCCAGCCCAAAAGAAGCTATAATACAAAGCATGATGGTCTATGTCTGGGGTGTGTCCAGGATGTGACGGACAGGTTGTTGAGACTCATCAAATCCAATGACCATTATCTTGTCCTGCTGTTCCATGTAGGAGCAAATAATACTACCAGAAGTGACATTGGCAGGATCTCAAGGGATGATGAGGCTTTGGGAAGTGAAGGAGTTGGGAGAACAAGAGGTGTTTTCATTTATCCTTTCAGCTAAAGGTGTAAGAGAAAGCAGGATCTTGGAAGAGAACAGTGGTTCTCAAACATTTTAGCACCGGGACCCACTTTTTAAAATGACACTCCATTGGGTCACCCACCTATCTTTACAAGACTAAAAAAAAAAAGGTGATCTAGAAAGAAATAATATATTTATTTATTCATAAGTAATATTTTATTTATTTATTTGCAAAAAACAATCCATTTTTTTTGTAATGAGGCAGCCCTAATGAATAGCCTCAAGGCTTGGGGAGGGGGGCTTAGTTATGTGACCCAGCCTTCACCTGCCCCCACTACCTATCATTGACAGAATTGGACCCCCCCCCCCAAAAAAGATGCTCAAACATCTATTTTCCTAGATTTACACAAGCTTGAAAACGGCAGGAGCCCAGCTGTTTGCAGGGCAATTAGCAGCTATCTGATTTTTGAATAGCCTCAGGGTTTGAGACAATTACTTATCTGATCTTTCCATCACCCTGGACCCACCAGAAATCAGTTCTGGCTATGAAGATGGTGTCCGTGGGAATGGTTTGGATTTTTGGACCACAGCCTGTGCTCCCAGTGTGAAGGACTCCTGGTGGGAGAGGGGTTGTACCTCATGAGGACTGGGAGGAATGTGTTTGGCAGAATTACAAGCCTCATCAAGAGGGCTTTAAAACTAAATGCAAAGGGGGAGGGAGACAGAAACCTGGACCAAGTATAAGAATAGATACTGGAGGCAAGAGTACATAACAAAGGGGAAAACTGGCTTATGGAGTTGGTGACAGACTTGCAAGAAACTACAGCACAGAAGCTAATGGAAGGGTGATACCCATTTTATTGGATACTGGATTTTATTCTTATCCAGACACTTTCTACTGGAGTTCATTGCTCAGGTTCCTGGATTTCTGTGCAAGTGTATCCATTCTTTACATATAGTGTGACTCCCCCTCCCTTTCTTCTTGGGTCTATTCCTTTTGAACAAGTTATACCCTTCAAGTGCTATGTTCAACTCACAGGTCTTGTCCCACCAAGTTTCTGTAATACCTATCAGATATACAGTATTTGCCTTCCTGTATTAGGATTTCAAACGTGTCTTGTTTGTTTCCCATTCACTGTGCATTAGTATATAGACATGGGAGAAAACAGTCAACAACTCCAGATACACTTCTCCTGCCATAATTCAACCAACTCGGATGATCATTTCTCTGTCTAAACTATGGGTATAGCAATAATGTTAGCAGCTCATTTACCTCTTCAAATACAGGGGACAGAGGCTGAAAATTCAATTAACAGACTTGTCCAGTGTTCTAGGGATTCATCTCAAAATTTCACAGCAAATATGCACTTTGAAACTTGACTGTAACAAAGAGTGCTTCCACATAAGGTGTTGACTCCAGAATCACCACTCTTTTCACTCGTTTTTTACAGGGTATCTGCATGACACAGCCATCATAGTGTTGGTCATCTGCATTTCCTCTGGGCTGCTTTCGTCCTCTTCCCAGACCTCAGAAAATCTGACTTTTGTGGGAAAGAACAGAACAGTAGTGCAATCTCTTGAGGTGTAGATTCTCTAGTGCCACCATTCTGTCTTTGTTTGTCTTTGATTGTGCACTGATGTTCCTGTTGATTGCCCTGTTGCCACAACTCTTCACTTTCAGACCTGAGTGCACCTCCACTATTATATTTCTGGTTAACATCAGGCACCAGTTAGAACAGGAGAGTTAGAACAGACAAAAGAAAATATGTCTTTACCCAGCGTGTCATTAATCTGTGAAACTCCTTGCCACAGGATGTGGTGATAGCACCTGTCCTAGATGCCTTTAAAAGGGGATTGGACAGGTTAATGGAGGAAATGTCCATCACAGGTTACAAGCCATGATGGGGATAAGTAACTTCCTGGTCTTAGTAATAGGCTATCTTTTAATGCCAGATGCAAGGGAGTGGCAACAGGATACAGGTATCTTGTTGTCTTGTGTGCTTCCTGAGGCATCTGATGGAGCCACTGTGTGATACAGGAAGCTGGACTAGATGGGCCTTTGGCCTGATCTAGCAGGGCTCTTCTTATGCTCTTAACTGTGTTCCTTTTTTAAACCGATTTTTAAAATAGCACTATAATGCCTCTCCACTGATATTAAAAACAAATTACAATATTCATGCAATAGTGCTAAAGTGTAATTGTGCTAATAAAAACTATTTTTTTTAAAAAGAAGAAGGAAATGGTGTTAATGAAATGAGCAGTTAAAGGGCGGAGGAGGCTGGAGGAAACATTTTTAGAAAATTATTAATAAAGGGTTGTCTCATGTCTGGGAACAAATACTACTGTGGTGAGGAAATGGGGAGAAGAGGAAAGAGGCAAAAACTGCTATATCACATTCACCAGTATGGATGGAATATATACTGGCATACATAGAAAAAGCACTATATCCGCAAAGTCAGTTGGAAAGTCTATGGAACTATGGAAAGTCAGTTGCAATTCTTGATGTCATTGGAAGCACACACACATACACAAAAAGTGCACTAAGTGGCGCTCACAACCCCTCCTCTGGAAGGACCCAATATTTGGAGTTGTTGCATTATTAAGGTAAAGGTATCCCCTGACAATTAAGTCCAGTCGTGTCCGACTCTAGGGTGTGGTGCTCATATTTCAAAGCCGAAGAGCCAGCGTTGTCCGAAGACGCCTCTGTGGTCATGTGGCCGGCATGACTCTCCTTGCCGCAGCGCGTAGCATGCAGCTGGAACACGGAGCGCTGTTTACCTTCCCGCAAGCGGTACCTATTTATCTACTTGCATTAACATGCTTTGGAACTGCTAGGTTGGCAGGAGCTGGCCAAGCAACGAGTGCTCACCCCGTCGCGGGAATCGAACTGCCGACCTTTCGATCGACAGCTTATGGTTCAGCGGTTTAACCCGCTGCGCCACCCGCTGGCCTGTTGCATTATTACATATTACCTAATGCAGAAATCAGTGATTGCCATAGCAGTGCTTCCTCGGATAGCTCCGGCACTGTTCATTCATCCATTTAAATTAACGTGTCATGAAACTGGGTACATTCCTAAATCCCTCTGATTTGTAAAGCTGCGCCTGAACCTGCAGCTGGATGATCAGTAGCTCAGTGCTTTCAAACTCCTATTTACTTAGCTGCTTCTTCACCATGATTTCAGCCAAGTGACATAAAAAGTGTCAGAAAGTCAATAGAGTGAATTCAGTAGCTGTAGTAGCTGTTCCGGGCTCAGGAGCTGATTTACCAAGTTCACTTACCATTGTTTGTTTTGGGAGAAATGTGACAAAGTATAATGTATTGTCTTCTGTACATTTATTCAATGCCATACCCTATTTTGGTTTAATGTATGGGTTTACAAAGGCTGGGAAGAGCTACTTCATGTAAGATAGAGCCTATGTCTTTAGCTAGGCTTACCATTCTCCCGGAATCGAGGCGTACTTCGGCCTAGAGAGGACCCGAGCCGCTCCCAAGAGTGCACCGCAGTTGCCCAATGCGGGCCATGGCTTCCGCAGCTTCTGGTCAACGAGGCGGCTGCGTTGGGCAGCCGTGGTGCACTCTTGGGAGCGACGGGTCCTCTGTAGGCCAAAGCACCCCTTGATTCCGGGACTATGGTAAGCCTATCTTACCATATTGATTTAAGTGTGTATGTACAGTATGTATGGTGTGTGTATGTACAGTATGTGTGTATGCACAAGTGGTGTGTGTATGTACAGTATATAGATATCTATCTATACACACTATCTTTAAGCTACCTTACACTGTCAAATAATTGGTTCATCTAGTCTGGTATTGTCCACTCTGACTGGCAGCATCTTTTCAGGGTAATGGGCAGAGATGAAGACTATCACCTGTTATCTGAGATTATTTTAACTGGAGTTTCTGGGGATTGAACCAGGGACTTTCCTCTGTATACAAAGAATGTATGCTTACCACTCTACCACTAAGCTATGCCCCTCCCAAATAGCTTCTAGCCATGGTAGTGATTCCCAACCAAGAAATCAGATAACTGTAGTCTTGCATGTGGGTCACAGGGCAATCCTACCCATGTTTACTCAGAAGTAAGTCACACTGTGTAAGTGTGTATAGGATTGCAGCTTCATTGACCTTTATGTCTTAGAATTTCCAGGACTGTAACCAAACTATAGTTCAGGAGTGGAGAAATTTGCTTATTGTAAGAGTCACATACGAAAAACTTCAGATGTTTGAGAGCTGCAATATTTAAGAAGCATTTAAATTCTTAAATATATTTACTCACCATGAACATTAAGCCAGTGGACTCTCAGTTTATACCCAGTAATAGTGGCAATTCTATGACCCCTCCCCCATGCCAGAAGTGATGTAACGGCTGTAGCTATTATGCACTGTTCTGAGGCCACGGGCAGGAGGCCAAACACGCCACCGCCACTTCTCGCTCGCCCCGACGAACAGGACCATTTGTGCCTTTGCCGGCTGCCGTGACACCCCTTCTGCCACCTGGGGCCTGATCCTGCCACCCGAGGCCCACTGCCCTAAGGCCCCCTCCCTGACGGCCAAGGCCCCTGATTTACCAAGGTCTCTGCCCGGTAAATAATTATAAAGCTTGAAAATGTCTTATTTACGTTTTACATTAATTGTGATGCAAAAAGGAGCTCGGCCAACATATTTCTGAGAGCCACACATTATACGTCAAAGAACCGCATGTGGCTCACGAGCTACTGTTTGGCCACCCCTGCTATAGTTGCTTGGGTTCTTGGAGGAGATCATAATGATTAAATCAATTTAATTTGTAGCGTAGCCTCAAATCCTGCTTGAAAATATGTGGAAGAAAATAGGAGAAATATTGTGTATAGTTCATCCTCTGTGACAAGAACATACATTTATTTCATTCTGAGCTGTTTCTCTGGGAAACTGAAATATCCTGCAAGGTGGATGCATGGCAAAATAGGCGGTCATGTGCACTTGTCCACGTTCTGGTCACTCTGCACTCTGAAAGAAAGATCAGATTCTGAATGCATTGTCTTGCCCTTTGCCTGCCTGGGCACTGAGCAGTCACCGTTTTAGAGCTATCCTCCTTTCGCCTCATCTGTAAAAGCTTGAACAGAAGCTTTAATATGCAGATTGATTTACTGCAGTAGGATGATTGAAAACTGAATATCTATTATAACCATGAATCATTATTCAGACCTGATTGTGTATTATAGTCTTAAATGTGATTCAGCTGAAACTGCCTTAGACGCTGCTATGTGAAGTGATAATGGGAAGGGCATTATCTATAATGGGTCATGAGCCGACTCATTAGACAATACATCTGATTTTTACTGACTGCATCAGTTTCAATAGTGAGTTTAGCTCTTTTGATGTGAAGCAGAAGTATTCTGAGGGTTATTTGTCAAAATTAAGATTCAGGTTACTTAAGGCATCTGATGAGCTGCTATTCCCCCCCCCCTTAAAGTGAAGGGTGCTTTTATTTCCATATATAAAATGGCTTTTGTTCATGAAGCTCTTATCAAACCCGTCATAAAGTTGGAGGCTTGATTTAGCCAGTTTAGAGACCTGTGCTTCTTACTTTAAGGCTTGTCAAAGATTCTAGCCAATTACTTCAGGGATGTATCAAGTGCACATTTGTAGCACACTCATCTCCATGTTAGCTTGAGTGACGAGACATTCTGATAGAGACGGTTTCTCTAAAACAGTTTATTATCTTCTTCTCCACAACTTGGTATGTTCCTTGGTCTTTTAGCTCTGCTAGTTGCTTGCCTCCCCCTGGTGGGAGTCTTTGGCTCAGTTCAGACAGACAGCAAACCACAGGGGTTATAACGTCTAAGAGGCGTAGCTAGCCTCTCCGGCACCCACCCCGCGTGTAATGGCACAAGCCCCACCCCCACTGGTGGCATCTCCACCCCTGCTGCATCGTGGTGAGAAACATCCTTATGGTGTTTTTTTCACTTGAATAGAGCTTCTAGGAGCCTGGGTGGGCGTGTGGACCCATCAGTTAAGCCGCACAACTGTTTTTCAAATGCTGCCACAGCGTGCCTTTCACACACCCCGCGTGCCGCCCAGGCCCCTACACCCCTCGCCCCAAGTGGCTTTCTGCTGCTGCTTCTAATGCAACTGCATAAGCAGAGCTGAAGGTGTCCAAATCTCTATGGGAGCTACTCCTTGCCTGGTTCAGAAAAACCACAGAGACTGTCCCCAAGGACTGCATGCATTGGTGGGGTAGACAGGTCTCACACAAAAGATACACCACAGAAGCACCACCACCTGTGAGCTTCCTGTGCAAATGGCGATCCATGCGCACATATTCATCAGGCCTGTGCTCAAACAGCTGCGGGGTTAACTGGATTGGTGAGAAGACACACTGTTTGCCATGCTGAAAGCTTACCAATCTGGCATAAACAAATTCTGTCAATTTTATCCATGAGAAATGTGTTGGCCAGCAGTTTCTTCTCATCAGTATGCAGGGGCATCCTTTGTAAACTGGGATCTGCCTGTCCATCTCTTGAAATCTTCCATTACCACAATGCTCATTATCTGCATTTGAAAGATGGCTATTTGCTACAAATGAAAGGGTGCATGTAACAGATCGCAGGAGTAATTTGGCTTTCACTTACTCTTGACTTTCTCCAACTACAAATAACATAAATTAAACCATGCCACTATCTTAGCCAAGATGCAGTTAATCAAATGCAGTATACACTTCAGAACAGACTGTTGAAACAAAAATGAATTTCCTAGAACAGAGTTTTTGTTCTTAGTTTGTACATATTGTTTGCACAAAGCGTTTTAGAAAAGTATCTAACACAGGGATCAATATATTGCAATTATGATTGTTCTATATGTGCATCATTTTTTTCTTAAAGTATTGAACTTCAAAGCAGACTCAGTAATTGAAGGCTGGAAGACATACCTGTGGGCTTAATTTTGCTTTTCTCCAGAGATTCTCCTTGAAATCTTTAGCTGGGATAGTATTCTGGGGTAAGTTTGCTAGCAGAGCCACTTACAGTATGTTTAGCCTGTTTTGTTTTTTTGTCATGTACAAAAAGCAGCTGAACTGACACAGGTCACTACTGCTGTAGTTCTTCCCTAGTGCTTTGCATGGCTGGCCATCAGGGCCTCTGAGAGGAATTTTATCAGGGGGTACAAAGTTTCTTTTGGGCCCATTCTCAAAGGGGAAGAAGGCAAAACAAAGCGGGCAGAGCAGAGGGCAACAACAGCCAGAAAAGTCTCCGGAGCCCAGGTCTACCGGGCTTCCTGATTTGGTGCCCAGGTCTACCCATCTGGTAGATCAGGCCCGGCCACCGTCTTTCACTCTTCATGAGGCCAGCTGAGATCCCAGGAAATTTCTGGGCCTCCTCCTTTGGCTTCTGGGCCCCCTTTTTGACCCTGGGCCTGGGTACACTTTACCTCCTCTCATGGGCCCCGCTCCTGTATTCCTCTACTCCTTTTGGGCAGCTGCCTGTGGAGAGCAAAGATAAACACAGAGAGAGGAGCAAGAAAGAGACAGCATCACATGATCTCTGGGGTCAAGATGCAGTGTTTGAGAGTGAGCAGGAACAGGATGGGCAGCCCACCGCTGTCCAGCACCACCACTGTGAGTGACTGCAGTGGCAAAGTGGGCCGGCTGTGCACTAACTTCCTTCCTTTGCTCTGCTGCATTCAAAACAAGGTATTTCTTAGCAGCGTGTGTGTGAATGGAACAAGGGGACTCAAATCCCGAGGGCTAAGATTCCTGGTTGTTTTCTGCTTTTGTTCCCTTGCTACCTGTGCCACAGTAGCTCATGCAATAGTGTGTGTGTGTGTGTGTGTGTGTGTGTGTGTGTGTGTGTGTGTGTGCTGTGATGTCCTAGTGTCAGACTGTTTGCCTGTGGAACATGCTGTATTTCCCCATGATTGTTGGCAATGACTGCTGTTTCTCTTTCTTGGGGCCCCCGGGAGGGCATTGGCTTGGTGGTGACCTGCATCATTGGATCTGCATCTGCTGCTTACCTCCTGTGTGGTTCACCCTGGCAGCGCTTCCCTGGCTGCCAGTGTTGGCGCTGGATGGGTTGTGGTAATTGGCTTCTTGCACATCTAACTGATGCGGAGATGTTTTCAGAGCGATTGGTGTCAGTGCTTCCATGCTGATAGAGTGACTGGGATGGTGGCAACTACTTGGAGTTGTTCAGGCTCTTGTTTTCCTATCCTCTTTTGTGCTGAATGGGCTTAGGAGGCTATGATGGACATTGCTTGGATGTGCTGCTGGATTAGTGGGAACACTGGCACTACTTGGTCCTTGGGTACCGTTAATAATCCACTGTTGAATTAACTGAATAGGTAACAGAAGAGCTGCAAAAATACTTTGAGGAAAATACTCCCTAAGAAATATCAAGTCGTATAATTGGGACACACAGAAGGCTGTGATAAGAGAAAAGATAATTTTCACCATCATAAGAAAAAATGATAATTGTGTATGGATCAGGTCTTATTTAAGATTCAAGAATTAGAATAGGAGCATAAAAGAACTCAGAGGTTAAAAAAGTATCAGAGGTTAAAAGAGGAATTGCAGAAGTGGAGTCTGCTGGATGTAGGTAAAGATATAGTAAAAGGAATCTGTCCTTTTAAAAACAGAGGTACTTTGAGAAAGCTAGACTACAGGACCATTTGTCAGCATTTAGATCAGTGGTTCCCAAATGTTTTTGGGCCGCTGCCCCCTTGGTTCCATAAATTCATCCCCACTGCCCCCTACTCTAACCTATAAAAGGCACTATTCAGAATAGCAGTTTGCATGACCCATTAAGGAAAACTGTAACAATAAAATTCAAAACAGTAACAATTAATTGCACAATTACTCAAAATCCAATTAATTTTTTTTAGTTTAATTTATTCAACAAAACTGATGAACTTGATCCAGCTTTTCAAAGTCTGATAGTCATCTAGCAAGAACCTTAGATATCACATTTAGTAACTACTTCACTGTTCAGTAAATTCTTAATGCAATGGATGGGCTTGATGACAAGGACGTGTGGTGTGGGCGGGGGCGGCAGTGGTGGCAGAACCAGCTGGTCATAGTCTATGGAAAATAGCCACACATGTGATTGCGCACCTGCGAAAGCGGGTAGAGCTCGTGCACAATCACAGGGGTGGCTATTTTCTGTGGACTACAACAGGGTGGTTCTGCCTCTCCTGCCACCACCACAACCCCCCCCCCCCACTTGATAAAGTGATATCAGTTTACCAATGTCTGGTTTAAAGTCACCCAGCAGTAGTCTTAAATCACCATTTAGTAATCAGAGTTGATTTCTTTGCTTGGAGAGAAGTTGGATGACCACACTAAAAGCATGTTCCATCAAATATGATGTTGGAAATGCAACAAGGAGGTTCTCCTCCCCCATATATTTATTTTATTTATATAACAGTAAGGTAAAGGTATCCCTTGACATTTAAGTCCAGTTGTGTCTGACTCTAGGGGACGGTGCCCATCCCCATTAGGAAGCCAAAGCGCCAGCACTGTCCGAAGATGCTTCCATGGTCATGTGGCCGGCATGACTCTCCTTGCCGCAGCGTGAAGCGTGCAGCTGGAACACGGAACACTGTTACCTTCCCGCAAGCAGTACCTATTTATCTACTTGCATTAACTTGCTTTCGAACTGCTAGGTTGGCAGCAGCTGGGCCGAATGGTGAGAGCTCACCCTCTTGTGCGGATTTGAACTGCAGACCTTTCGATTGACAGCTCATGGCTCAGTGGTTTAGCCCACTGCGCCACCCCATGGTCCTTATATAATAGTACAGTCTCTAAAATACAAGGACCTTCTTAACCACTGTCCACAGTACAGGAGGCAATCAGAAATTTCCTTCTGTAACCAAAACTCTTAGTATGATTTCTTAAATGTTGGCTTCAGCTCAATGTCATTTTGTAGCTCAGTTAGTTCTTCTCCCACTACCCCAACTTCCTCAGTATCTGAAAATGGATTTATCACCCAATCTGGAATTTCCATCAAAAGAAGACCCTCAAATTGCTCAGACATATCTTCATGCAGCATATCCACATGGTCACAAAAAGTTGCAGATCATCATCTTGTATCCCACCTATCTCTTCTAGCTAAGAGAGGCTAGGAAATTGGTATAGCTTGCGATGGCCTATATTGCACTTGAATAGAATTAACTTTGAAATAAATGTAGAGATGACAGATTTGGCCTTAATAAGATTGACCTCATTTCATTGCAACTGCAAATTAATTTCACTGAACTTTGCAAATAGTTCTGATAAATAAGCAATGTCATGCCAGATCTCTTTGAGTTAATCACTGAGCAAAGCATTTGTGCCTTCAAAAAACTCCACAACAGTCTCAAAAAGGTCATAAAAGTGTCTCACACAGTTGCCTTTTGATATACAAGTTATAAAAAATGAGAGAGGAGAATATGTGGTAAAGACAAAGTATAATCTACAAGTCGTTGAAAGATTTTATAGGGATCTTTACTCTTTAGTAAACACCAGATATAAATGCAATAGACCAGGGGTTCCCAACGTTCGGAGACCCGTGTACCCCCTACGCGGGCGTCCGACCCCCCATGTACCCCCTGAGCGCTCCCGTGTACCCCCTCTGGGTTGTGGCATGAGTGGGAGGACCCACCCGCCTGTGCCGCAACCCGAAAAGGAAGGCTACAGGCCTTCACTGTCCCCTGCAGTGCAGGCCTGAATTCTACCTTTTCTTGGCGGCACCATTTTGGATCTTGCGAGATTTCTGTAGGCCTGTAGCCTTTTTCGGGTTTATTTCTCTCCTGGTTGCTGTGATTTTATTTAATAAATAAAATAAGTTTATTATCCTGGCTTGGTGCCAAGATATTTGAGAGACCGCCAACTAGTCCGGCTCGTCTCCTTAGATCATCAGATAAGGCCCTTTTGTGGATACCGTCGCCCAGGGAGGTGCTGGGGTGGCGGCCAGAAATAGGGCCTTCTCAGTAGTGGCACCAACCTTATGGAATTCCCTCCCCTTTGACTTACGAACTGCTCCCTCCTTGGACACTTTCCGGCGAGGCCTAAAAACCTTCTTGTTCAAAGAAGCCTTCTGAGTTCTTGCCTTTTTTTAACATTCTGCTGGTACAGGTGTTGTTGTCGTCATTATTTTTATACTTTGTTGTGAGCCACCTTAAGTGCCTCCCAATGGAGAGGGGAAAGGTGGGATACAAATACTTCAAAATAAAAAGAAATGTAATAAGTGAATGGCCTAATTTAGTGCTGCTAGGACAGAAGTGACTATCATATTAATCCATGGGGATGTTACAATTAATAAGAATGTTACCTATTCTAGGTATTCATTGTTGCTAGTAGAGCATCTTTTAAATTGTCAGCAGATGTTATTAAATGTTACTTGATTATGTCTGCAGTCTTGCAAACTGAGTGCAGAGAGAGCTCTTCATCTTGATCTGCCACATATTTTTGCCAAGTTCCATGGGACTGTCTCCATAATGAAGTATTGCAGAATCCATTCCTGCATTTAGAATGGAGTTGTTGACTACAGTGGATGGTTTATTATGTATTAGAAACTGTGTTTTCTAATGGCCTGTTCTTTTGCTGCCAGTGATTGGGCCAGCTCTGTTCCCACCAAAATGTGTGCCAAAAGCTCCCGTTGACATCAGTGAGTTCAGGATCATAGGCCTTCTAATAATGAAAGCAATTAGGGGGAAAATGACACATAAAGAGGTGTGTTCTAGGATGGCTTAGACTAATAAATAATGATCATGTTATCCACGACTCTCTAAACAGATAAAAGCAAATGCCTACTTTGAGGAATCTCCACAGTGCACAATGAGAAAGAGGATCTTTGTGCACATTATTTATTGGAGAGGCAGCAAGAAATTGTACTTAAATTCCAGATGGCGGTTATGCAAATAATCCCTTAATGGGCAAGCAGGACTAGTTCTCTTTGCCCATATTTATTTTTTGAGATTAAGCTTTTGCTTGTGCAAACGGTGTCCACAGGCTGGTACACAACAATGGACATCTGTGCTTTTCCAAATCATTAACAGTAGATTAGTCATTTTGGCTATTAAGGCCTGCAGTACAAAGATCTGGGCTCACATCTGTTTCTACCCACTTGCCCTCAGTTAATAGTCCCTGTTTTACCCTGCTTTGGTTGCAACAATTTTTTTCTCGAGTCTATTGCTGTCCAGTGAAATTTGTTTTGCTGAAACGTCAGCCTCTGAAAGATATGAATGGGTTTCTTGTTGTTGTTCAGTCATCAAGTCGTGTCCGACCCTTTGTGATCCCATGAACTATATCCCGCCAGGCCTTCCTGTCCTCCACTATCTTCCTGAGTTCGCTCATTTTCATGTTCGTTGCATCGGTGATGCTGTCTAACCATCTCATCCTTTACCTTCCCCTTCTCTTTTTGCCTTCAGTCTTTCCCAGCATCAGAGTCTTCTCCAGAAAGTCCTCTCTTTGCATTAGGTGGCCAAAATATTTGAGCTTCAGCCTCAGTACCTTTCCTTCCAGGGAACAGTCAGGGTTGATTTCATTTAGGATTGACTGATTTGATCTCCTAGCAGTCCAAGGGACTCTCAGGAGTCTTCTCCAGCACCACAGTTCAAAAGCATCTATTCTTTGGCGCTCAGCCTTCCTTATGGTCCAACTCTCGCAACCATACATTGCTACTGGGAATGGGTTACAATACAGTAAAAAAATTAACTAGGGCTGTCGTTGGCTTGAAAATGAAGAGGGATAACATCATTCCCTAAGCTTGCAAAAACTGGATACCAAGTTTTTGTAGACTGCTTCTGGCAAAGGATTCTGATGAATGAAGGCCTGCCTAGGCTTGATTGTGGGAGAACAGTATCATTGCAGTCTGTCTTTCTGGGTAGCTCCTGACTATAGGAGAATCAGATAATCAATAGAGATCTATTGGAGCATTGTCATCTAACACTTTTAGAAGACTGTGGATGCAGAACAGTGACTACATCCATTGCTATAAATAAGGGACTGAAGCCTTACACCTGGTGTACAATAACAACCCAACTCCTAGAACATTGGTTATATACAATAGGGAATTCTGTGTGTATTTGCACCATGCAAATACAGAATTTGCACTGGGTGCAGAATTAAGCATCTGGAAAATTTAAATATTGGTCTTTGATTTTTCAGAAAAATGAGTTTCTAGCCATAAAGATGAAGATAGGCTTATGAGCATTTCCAAAAATCTCAGAAGCCAAAAAGGGTTGAGCAGGATTTCTCGATCTTAAGGAATGGGGATTCAGTGTCCTATAGAGTTGTTTGTCCCTTCTTATTATGACTAGCAAAAGGAGAATACATTCTGAAAATGTGCTTAATTTGTATTATCGCAGGGTCCAGATATTAGTGGAGCTGAATTTTGAGATGTTTTCTATGCAACAGCCCAGTCAACAATGTCTTCCGTTATGAGAGTAACATTTTCCTCTCCTACCTCATTAATGCAACTCTGCCCCCACTGGGCTACTCATGTAAAAACACCTGCTCAAGCCATTTCTTTTGTCAGCTGGTCCTTCTTACTGAGGCAGTTTGCAGATGCAAACTAGATGCTTATTTTCTCGATTCCTCCCTGGCTGGGGTCATGCAAGCAAAGCCTCAACACAGATGCAGTTGGCGTTGGTCAGCAGTCATTCCTAGAATGGTGACAGACAACACTTTTTGCTCTCCAAATTGCATAAATGGTTGCTAGCTGCTGGGAATATGTCCATGCATATGCACCAAGGTTTCTTGAAACTGGAGAGGACAAAGTTCAGTTTTGTGGAATCTCTGTTTTTTTACTAGAAGCCAGACTAGAATGATTTAGAATGATCTTTTAGACTAGAAGTCTATCAACTGGACCTGGGAACAAAATGTTGACTAGACAGACACAGACAGACAGACAGACAGACAGACACACACACACACACACACACACGCCAAGCACGTGTTCAGCTCAGGAAGTTGTTTTCAGTACCCAAACTGAGCTCAGTCTTTTCACTCAAAAATCCACTCCTGTTTTTCCCCCAAGCTTTTTAAAATTTCAGCAGTCTGATTTAGACAAAACCAAACCATTTTTGTTATTGCTATTTTTAAATAACTGGGAGCCAGAAACCCTTGCTCATCTACTGTAAATTATCAAGAGATATGATTATTGTTGTTGATTAAAATTATTTATATCCCACCTCTTCAACACTCGTGGGTAGCTCAAGGTGTCTTATATCATAAAAAGAACCTGAAACAATAAACAATACCAATGAATCAGTAAAAACTCAGGAATCATTAAATTGACACAAAATGTTTTAATTCCCTATTGGTAGGGGTGTTTTTTATGGTTCTATTTTTTCGCAGATTTTGGAGTTTAACCAAAATGAAATAGCAAAAGTGGTGTTATATGTTCTTCTGATTTTTTCCCATTTTGACCACTTTAAAAGTGTACTAAGTAGGTGGTATAGGTTGTACAGTGTCAGCAGATGAAGAATGATGCAAAATTACATGGTTTTATTTTATTGCAAATTTTTTAGCAGAAAGAGGTGTTTTGTGTTTTTATGCGGTTATCAACAACTCCCCCCCCCACACCCCTACCTATCGGAAAGCCAGCAAGAAAGCAGAAATGCTAAGCTCAGGTGGGAATGAATTCCACAGGCCAGGCTCTAAGGCAGAAAAGGTCCTGACATGTATGCCAACCATATGTGCACTGGTGATGGTGCCCGCAACATGTCCGTCTATAATGACCTCACAGGATGAGCAGACTCACACGGGGAGAGGTGGTCTTTCAAGCATCCAGGCCTCAAAGCATTAAGGGTTTTGTAGGTCCTCATCAACACTTTGAATTGTACTTAGAAATGTACATTTAGCCAATGCTGACAAATTAACAGTGATGTGATATGATTTAAGCTTTGGTTTAAACCTGGCAGCTGCATTCTAGACTAATTTACATTGCTACACCATCTTCAAAGCAGTCCCAAGGAGAATGCGTTACAATAGCCCAATCTAATGTCACCAGTGCATGGGTAACCACATCGGATCCACTAGATAAACCAGTGGGTCTCAATCTGTCCTCCCGCACTGCATATACGAGAGGTCACATGGAGCAATAAAGGAGCTGGGTGTATATTTATTTATTTATTTTTATTTTTATTTAAAAAACAACAACCCTCTTTCCTTACCCCTGTGAGGAAGCCCAAGACAACAGCTTACAGCACTAACAGTACAACAATACAGTAAAAATACAATGATAAAAATATTTTTTCAAGAAATCAAACAATAATGCAGCATCCTGAAAAGAGAACCATGTACAGGCAGGCAGGGATGTGGATCAAGTCTCTGACTCCAAGTCTCGAGTCAAGTCCCAAGTCTTTGCCCCCAAATTCCGAGTCTTTGGTTGCGAGTCCCTATCTATTTGATGGGGAAAGTGGGTTTAAACCTGAATAAAATTGGACTTCTGGTAAATGACTCCAAGTCTCAAGTCAAGTCTTTTACCATCACCAGGTCAAGTCATTGACGTGACTTGAGTCTGACTCGAGTCCGAGTCAATAGACTCAAGCCTACATCACTGCAAGCAGGTCTAGGAGCACCCACAAGCTAGAGACTTGTTTCCTTAAGGCAGAGGTTCCCAAAGTGGGAGGCACAACTCCCAAGTGTCACGGAAAGCAGCCAGGGGCGTCGTGTTAGTCTTTTAATTACCACATATTCTTGCTTGCAAGAGAGAGAGCAAAAACAAAGACCCGGAAAAGCTGCCTCTTCACATCGGGTCACTCACAGTTCACTTCAAAAGACTTCAGTTTTGCAGCGAGCTCTTCAGCTCTCTTCCACATTTTGTTTTTAACAGAGGATTGCAGAGGTCCTTATCATAGTCAAAGAACAGACAATTAGTCCATTAACACCTCAATAGATAAGCACTAAGCAGTTTGAAGGGAAGGGAACCTCAAGGAAGTTCTGCAGAGCTGTAGGGAAGTCTCCCTTGTTTAAACCAGAGGAAGAGGAGGCAGCTGCTATGTTTGTTTATTTGGTTGATTAATTATTAGGATCTCTCTCCTTCCTCCTTTGCTGCTTTTTGACCCACCTCTAAGTTCCCCACTCTATTTACTGGGACAACCCCCCCATTGGAGACTGCCTTGCAGTATAAGAATCTTTTTTTTTTTTCATCTTGAAAAGATGCTACCCAAAGGAGCTTTCTCTCGTGCAACTGGGGTGGGGCATGACCAATGAAAAGAAATGACCTCCCTCCCATGCTTTGATGTTTCTTTTGCCATGAATAGGACTAACACAGACGACATCAGTGCCCTCTACCAGGTAGGCACCCCAGGCCTGCCAACGGAGGGAGGGTAGCATCCCAACCCCACCCTGTGCGCTCCTGGCTTATCTGCTGCTCAGCATAAGCATGGAAAATCCACTTTAGGGCTTGTTTTGGGAATATACACATACATATAAGAAAGGGTTCCTCTGAGCATGTAAAGAGTGCCTGTCTCTTCAGTGCACTGTAATGGGGAGTCACGGCTAATGGTGAGGGAGGTCAAGGGATCCACAAGTCTAAAAAGTTTGGGAACCACTGCCTTAAGGGAATGCAACTTCTTCCAGAACAGGCTGACTTTCCACCACTTCCCCCAACCAATAGGAAGACTGGAGAACTGTGACTCCAAGCCCCATACCTGCAAGGTGATCTTTCTAGAATACATGATCGGTGGTATTGAAAACCACTGAGAAGTCCAGCAGAACCATCAGGGACTCACTTCCCCTGTCTAGCTCCCAGTGTAGAGTAGAGCAAAGCCATTTTTATCCCAAATCCCAGCTGGCAACCAGATTAAACAGATCAAGATAATCAGTTTCAAACAAGAATTCCCATGTAAACAGATTTAGAAACAGAGTCACTTTACAGAAGACCATGTCCAGCACCTTATGGAACATTTTTTTTGTCCAAGTCACTCGATTATCAGATATTGGATTCAACAAAGCACTTTGATCAACAAAGCACAACAGATCCAGGGCCACTGGAGCAAAGTTCAGTTTTGGACCCCCAACCTTTCCCATGGGGCCTGCGTGTGTGCACACTCTACCCCCCTGGTTGCCTGGTAAAGTAAAAAAACACTCAATCACCCCTGGACTGCCTAGGAAAGGGTCAGGGGGAACAGATCTTTCCCAATACCACCAGGTGCTGAGTGAAGAGCATCCAGCTGGCAAAAGACATGACAGAACAACGTGCTTGGCCAAGGGAGTTGCTCTGTTGCCATCGTCTCCCCAACCATCTGCATCTGCCATTGGGCTTTCACAAGGCTCCTGCACCATCACAGGGGCCTATGAGGAAGTCCTCTGGGGATGGGGAGGGTAGGAGAAGGCTACTTCAGAGCGACTCACTTGACAGAGTGCTGCCTTGCTGTTGCACTGCAGGGCTTCGGGGTTGACCAGGTGAGCCTTCGGAGGCCCATGGGCCTGTACTCAAGCTGATTGACCCTGATGCCTGTCCTGTCCAATATAACTTATATTTGCTTTATCGAGCGATTCCTTGAAGAGTGTGGGGGATACGGTTCCCCCCCAAAAAAATCAGATGCTGCATGTAACAGTGCTCTTGGAAACACCCTCATTCCAATAGGCAGGAAATGGGTGGCCCAGAATGCACTGCAACTATTGGTTAGACTAGTTTTCAATCACACTGGGACAAAGAGTGCTAGAACAAATCTGCAGTAAAAGAAGTACAGTAGTATATAAGTAGAAGGTATGACTGTATATTCTGGAATACATGAGTTACCCATGGCAGAGTAAACAAGATAGGGAAAATGATTCAGAGTAATTCCAAGTAAACTGATGCCATGTCTACTGCATTGCTAAAAAATGGAAAAATATTAGGTCAAGCTAAGCCAAGGGCCAAGGCTCATATTTCAGTATGTTAAATGTATGTGCTTGTCCACTTGTTTTTGTTCTTTTTTTAAGCAAATGGCCTGTGGTTTCAATGGAAGTTTTATAGGCATTAAATAGTGCATGGGGAGGATGCATGATTGGAACTGGAACTGCAGAGGGGGGCAAAGTGTTAAAGGCTCCTACCCCCCTGCCATTTTGCCCTTGTCAGGACCCCCCCCCAGTGCTAATTGTTTAAAGAGGAACAAAAACAAGTGGTCCAGCACAAACACTTAATGTAATTTGTGCTTTGGTCCTAATTTGGGAGAGTTAAAGGATATCTGTGGAGGAGCCTTACCTCTGTTCTGTTAATATTCACAAAGAGTAAAACACTCTTGACAAAAGCACAAATTGAGCAATTAAATGAAGAGGCACAGAATTATGGAAGGGATGAAGGGAAGGGGAATACGCCTATGCTCAGATTTGCATATCATCCCTAACCTATTCCCGCCTGAATTTTGTCTAGGGACAAAAAAAATTAGAAGCTGTAAACTGCAAGTACAAAAGACACATCTCATCAGCTGCCTTTCCCCACACAGACAGCCCAATGGATTGCATCTGTTCAGAACAAGCTATCTTGCATTTGCAGGTTAATTTGGTATGATCCCTAAAACATAGGGTCTATACAGATATATCCAAAACCAAGTGTTGCGATGCTCTGGAAGTGTATGTCCATGTTGTAGTCCGATGTACCTATTCCTTTCCAAAGCTGAGTTCAGGGAAAATCAGTTCAGTGTGTTAGAAGCAGAAGCTGCTGTGTATAGCACTGATTGCCTGTTACATTTTTTCCACCATTAAGTTGAGCCCAGTTCCCCCCCCCCCGCCTGGATAGGAAAAGAAGGGGTGGGGGATAGAGAGGAAATGTGGAGGGGTGGACAGTGCTGAGCTAGAACATTGAAACGTGGGAGGAGCAGAGGCTGGCACATCATCAGGTAAGGGGGGCAGCATTTGGGATGTTACCTCAGGCATCAGGAGGTCTTGGGTTGGCCCTGGAGAGGGGAGTGGGGAGGTCACATGAGCTGTTTTGGCCTATTGCTGCACAAGCTGCTTCTTTGCTAATATAGGGGCCATAGCTCTGTAGAAGAACACATGCTTTGTATGTGCACTGCGTGTTGCCTTCGCCGCACTGAATAGCTCCAACGGCGAGGGGGTGGGGCCGCCTTGTGCCGGGGAGTAAACGGAGGTTAGCACAGTGCAGAACTTACCGTTCCGCCCCACCTCGAGCAACGCCAGTGTGTGGAAGCTCCCAGATTCAATTCTTGGCATCTCCAGGTAGCACAGAGAAAGACTCCTTGAAAACCTGGAAAGCTGCTCACTGAGATAGATGAACCAACGGCTTGACTTGGTATAAGGCAGCTTCATGATGTTCAGCCTGTATTTCTTTTGGACCAAGCTGGTTGTTGCCACAGAGGCTGAATTCCCCCAGCTGATATCCTCAGGCAGCTGGTTCAAGGGCCTGCGGAAGTCTCCATTCCTGCCAAAGGTATTTCAGTGACAGATACTGGTTGGATGCTGAGGTGGCCTATTAGCTTCTTAGGAGGCAGCAACATCGCCAAAATTTCCATGTCTGGTCTTGTCATTGTCTTTCAGTCTGAGAATCTGTTTTTCAGTCTGAGAATCTGTTTTCAAATGTTCCCTTAATGATCCCTTTAAAAAATCTGTACCTAATTCAGCAGTGAAATAAATCAGCAGTATATGACAGACTAACTCGAAACTCAACGGTAGTACAAACTGAGACAGGAAGAAACTGCTATACAGTTGCAGCTGTACAAGAGAATCTTAAATTGTATATTTAAAAAGCTTGCTGAGCTTGCAGAGTTCTCTGAGTGCTGACCTTCCTGGGAGTTTGTTGTTTTGGGCTTTGGTTTCATAAAATCTGAAATGGAATATTGCAGTTAGTTTATAAAGCTCTGTTTGCTCCGGGGAGAGAGTCCATTTTGTTTTCAGAAGCACCAGTGTTTACTGGCCTGATGCTGCATTCTGGCCTCAGGTTTTATGTTATCCTTTCCTGCTTTCCATTTAGTTATGCTATGCTACTCTGCTACGTATTTCCATCAGCAGGTTTTTTTTTAAAACCATGAACCTGTTTCTTTTCTCACTTCTTTTCAGTGACACTGGAAACTCTATCTCAGACAAATCCATGCTATGTTTGTTGCTGAAAACAGCTTTGGATGGCTGTGAGTTAGCTCAGAGGCCCCGAAAGGAATTACAAAACATAGTCTTAAGAGAGAAGAGAGAACTGCATAGAATCTTTTATTCCATTTTGAAATATTAGCATGGCCATGGGTCCCAGCAATAAGCAGATTGGAATCAAAGCTGGAACAACGTACAGAATGTTAGAAGCCCTTTTATACCTTCATTCAATGCATATGCAAAAAGACAGGATACAAGTCAAATTTCAGCAGGAATTACATCACAAGCTTGCCTACGTGCCATTAGAGACAAAGAGAGAATGAAAGGAAGTCAAGCCTTTCTCCCCTTCAGTGGGAAAAAGGGGGCCTCTTTACAACTTGCATGTAGGTCTATGTGATGTTCCTGAAGCAGCTTTTCCCATAGCAAAGCTGATTCCTTATCTCCATAGCCCACTCCTTCCTGGGCTCTTTGTCCCCCAAATAACAGGAAAAGGGGAGGGGGGAGTTGAGGTAAGGCTGAGAGTGGGATACTTACAAACCCTTATGACCCATGGTTCAAGATGGCTGCAGCAACAGCTACAGCTCCCTCCTGTTTGGAAGATTCCACTTGAAGCCTTTCTCACATTTCAACATAAACTAGTCAAGCTAAATATTGTTAGCAGGGAAACTCACTCACAAGATTTGCATAAAACAATACAATTAAACCTGCAGTAAACACAACCTTGACCTGAATTACAACACAACTTGTCCAATACAACTTTTATAGACAACTTCCCATTCCATTTCCTATTTCTACATTCTGAAACCACTTTGACACATACATACTAAGCCAAAAGAATTTGAATATTGTAACCAATCAAATTCATTGATCCCACAACTGGAATTAGACTCATTCCTTCTTAACTGTGCACTAGACCAGTGTCCCTATTAAAAGTGCAACTTTTCTTGTATCCTATGTACTTCCTATAAAGAAACTCAGTGTAACACCTTTCAAGTGATTAGAGTCAGAACCTAACAAGCACTTACAGACAAACTGGAGTATCAGCTGAAGGAGTTAGCTTTCAGACAGAAAGGTACAGGATCCCCTTACTTTAACTCAGGGTATAAGACATCTAGCAGAAAGTCAGAGTTAGCTCAAAACTCTCACTCAACCATTCACTCTTAGCCAAACTCACTCAAACCATAAGAAAAACAACCTGTACTACTCTGTATTCTTACACTCAGAGACATTTATACAACTAGCACTGGTACCACTTCAAAACAGAATTAGAACCCATTGTCCAATTCATGATATTAAAATAAACAAAGCAGGTTCCAGACAGCACCTGTTCTTGGGCTGTACTGAACTTGAATCTTGAACACAAGACACTATCCTTTCAGCTAAACAGATACACACAAGGAAGTCATGAATCACATGACTTGGTGAGGCTCCTACAAAGACAGTGTATAAATCACAGAATAACTGTCTCTTTAATAACAACTTCCAAACTGTCCCTCCTTTGTATATTAGGAACAAGCCATTGTTCTCCAAAATATATAGAGAAAGGTGCTTTAAGATTCCTTTCCTTGGATATCCTGTATGTTGGGAGGAAATGTTTCTTCCTTACTCACCATCTAGAATTAAACATCTGAAAAACACTATCTCTAGTTTACAAAAACCCATTTTTCCTAAAACAATATAACATTGCAGATATACAACTACAAACCTCCCAAGGTAAACCATTTATAAACTGCTCACAACTTTTTCAAGATCAACTCCCAAAGCTTCTTGACCGTCACTACTACTGTTTTGCTCAGACTGTCTCTGTAATAAAAGGTCTGTAATACAGGCACTCAGTGGTCTTGCTCAGAACCCAATCTCTTAGGTGTTCATACAAGAAGTCTCTATGTCCTTAAAGAAAAGAAATGTCTGAACAATAGTTCAGGCTTTGATCTAACTTGGACCAATGTTGTCCTGGTCTTAGTTGAACTGACTTGGGACTATCAGAGTTTAGCTGTGACAATCTCTTAAAACAACACAAAGTGTACAACTCCAAAAGACACATGTCCACTTGGCATGAGAGCCTAGAATCCAAACAGGCTAAGCAACATCTGGGGTGCACAGGTACAAAACACTAATCTGTGCTGCTCTTCCATTGTTTAATATGAATTGCCATTCTGACACCAAGGCAATATCATTGAATCCTGGGCTGGCTTAATCTCTTATCCATATTGGTTCTCCAACAACAAACAACACACGATCCTCTTTCACAAATTTGGGGGTTCCTTCCCTAGTGACCCCATTGGATCCATCCCTGGTGGTGCCTACAATGAAAAATTCCTAGAAACACAACTAATTAGTTTAATTTCAGCCATTACGTGTTTTGGCTTTTCAGGCTTTTGAAAGATAACCATATACTTCTCACTTCCAGTTGCAGGGCTGGAATAGACCTGTCAAAATGATCAAAAAGTTAAATCTATGTTGCCAGTAATACCTTAGCTCTTCTGTCCTCTCATTTCTGTAACAGACCACTTAAAATGTGATGGCAAACACAAGCCTATAAAGATTTAACTGAACATAAGAGGAAAACACATGATAACATTTTGTTTTTACACAGAACTAGGCAAAACCAGTTAAAATGCAGACTTGGATTGGTCCAGAGCTGAACGATGAGGCGTTTCCTTTCAGGCCTTGTGAATACAGGAACCAAACCTATAAAACAATAAAATAACAGAACATCCAAAACAACAACAAAAAGCAACAATTTTTCTGTGTTCAGGAGTTGAACCTCTGAAAACCCTGTAGTCACTGGATCTCTGTTATCTAGACCATTATTTCTTCTCCCATTTGCCAAATGGTCCATTCCAGTCTCTTATGCATTCAGGCCTCTGGATTCCAGAGTCTATAAACAAAAGTCTCTTCAGTTTTGTTCAGGAGTGTGTGGTGTGTTTTGTGTACTGTACTTTACCACTTTTCCTGACAAACAGTTTAAGTCAATAGGTTGATGTCTTCTGATGCAAGATGCACAGTTGGTTGCATGCAGATGCACAGGAACTATTATTTGGAGCTCTTCTTTTAGCCAGATGTAGCCTTGATTTCTTCCAACTCATGGGCAGCCATGTGGGTATTTACTTCTCAGAAGGATGAGATGCAGACTTTCCTCTTTCCTCTAGGCGTGTTCTCCAGGGTATCTGTGAAATAGAAAACCAGAACAGCAGAAACACCAACCAAAAAAAACATATCCAATATTTTTCTAATTCCTGCCCTGCCCCTTTTCTGGGAGACCCTGCTGGTCATAATATGCAAATTTCGTGCAAGCTTAGGGTAGGTTCCTGTGTTCCTTTCCCTCTGCAGTTCCTCAAAACAGAAAAACAATTTCCAAATTCCAAAAAAAAATCAACATGAGAAAAAATAGTCTTCATCTGTACAACCTTGTCAGGCTGGCGTTAGAGGACTGAACTTTGTGCCTATGCTAGCAGTCCAGCTGCTTGCACTCTCTCTTTTAAAACATTGTCCATTATGAGCAAGAAAAACAACACTGCATAAAAATTAGCCCTTTCTTTCAAAGTCCAGAGAGGCATTATTCCTGCAAGAAAGTAAAGCCAAACCAAAACAGTAGCCCAATGGGAGGGAGGAAATTCTTCTCCCTCGCGCACAACACCAAAACCAGAGGGCATGCACTAAAATTAAGTGAAAGGAGAGCTAGAACCAACAAAAAACACAAACAAAAAAACATTTCTTCATCCTGGGTATATTTCATTAGTGGAACTCCTTGCCACAAGATGCGGTGTTGTCACCTAGCCTGGATGCCTTTAAAAGAAGTTTGGATGGAGAAAAAGTCCATCACACATTACAAGCCATAAGCAATCTCCTGGCTTTAAAAGCAAGTTTTCTCTGTTCCAGATACAAGTGAATAGCAACAGGAAACAGGTTATCTTGTTGGCTGTGTGCTCTCGGAGGCATCTGGTGAGGGCCACTGTGAGATACAGGAAGCTGGACTAGATGGGACTTTGGCCTGATCCAGCAATGCTCTCTCTTCTTATGTTCTTAAGTTATCCAGAAATGCAGTTAGTTCAACCAACTGAAGTTTCAGTGGGGATGTGGCACCTTTTCCATTCTCTCATACTGGTTTCCCCACTAGCTCAGGGCGATCTGAGGTGGCAACCTGCTGCAAATCTGCTTGCTGAGGGAACTATCTCCGTTGGGCACATGGGGAGGGGCTCTCTTCTGGCTCCCACACTAGGGTTTTGCTACCCTCCTTTTTCCATCCTTCAGGTCTGGGCGACATGCATGTAATCTTAATGATGCTTCGTCCCCTCCCCCAACACTTGACTGTTGCAGAGGTGGCAAAATTTTGACAGTGGTGCAAGTCTGTGGTGTCACCTCTGGCCCTGGGTTTTACTTGAAGCTAATTATGTAAGGCATGCTGGCAGCAGATTGTGAGTCTGTCCTTTCTTTTCTCCAACATAGTCTACCTTGCAAGGCTGGTATACCTCTTTAGAGTGACTTCCTCCAACACACATCAGTCCCAAAAGACAGCAGGAAAAAACATCTCTAGCCAGGGCTTGTTTACAGAAGAGGGGAGGGGCAAGTTCCCAGAGCTTAGAAGCCAACAAAGTCAATTCAACATTGCCGTTTGTGCTCCTCCCTTCTCTGCTCTTCCCAGAGCTATCCATTAAAATGCACATAAGAACAGAACCTGAATGGCTTCTGCAACTTCCTGTCTTTATTCTCACTGCTACAGCAATCTTCTTATCTCTAGCTGGCCACCTCCAACAATGCTAGTTTTTGCTAGTGACAACTTTTGCTAGTGACAACTTTCTTCCTTCAATGTGAGCAAGAGAGCAATCTGATTCAAATCTCAAACTGGAGAAAGAAAAAAACTTTGCTGTGGAGTTTTTCTTTCAGGCAGGCAGAGAGAGAAAAAAACTGTTCTCTACTTTAAGATCTTCAGACAACAACAACAAAAACACAAACACTCAAAATAGTATTTCTTTGCAAAAAGGCAACTTCCAAGTGGGAAATCTAAAACAGCCACATTAAAAACCCATATTTGTGTTAGTTTGAGCAGGGGGTCCCAAAAACTGGGCTTACACATCAAACAATGACCAAAAACACACATTTCATGCCTACAACAAATTGGCAAAACAAAAAAGCAGCTGCAATTTTAAATTGATGGTATTTTCTAGAGTACTTTATGCAAGGGAGGGGCTGGCCCTCCTTTTCTAGCTGGTACTTTTAGCCATTCAAAACTACAAACACATACCTAAGCGCTTCATTGAATTTCCTTTTAAAAAGAAGGATCCCTTCTTTGGATGTTTTTACCTCACACCTTATTGAAATCCCTGTGGAGCAGACTCAGTCAGACATCCCCATCTCTAGATTTCTCCCTTTTGGTTAACCCTTTCCTTCCAACCAAGTCCTGGGTTTCCTTCCCCAGCCAAAACGTCTTTTGGACCTCAAAATAATTTAAGGTGACTCACCGGTGCAGATTCTCAGTCTTCCATCCTTGGAGGCCTCCATCATTGTTCTCTCTCTCTCTCTCCTCCTCTTTGTTAGTTCTTTTGGCGTTCACCGTCGCTATTCGAAGCAGCGTGTAAACAAGCAAGTTCCTCTCAAACAGGAGAGTGCCGGCTGAACTTTACTTTATTCACACGCTGGATCCGGTTAGTTCCAGTAAAGAGGAGTTCAGACAACAAAAGGGCAAAAACACAAAGCCATAAAACTGTTGCTGAAAACAGCTTTGGATGGCTGTGAGTTAGCTCAGAGGCCCCGAAAGGAATTACAAAACATAGTCTTAAGAGAGAAGAGAGAACTGCATAGAATCTTTTATTCCGTTTTGAAATATTAGCATGGCCATGGGTCCCAGCAATAAGCAGATTGGAATCAAAGCTGGAACAACGTACAGAATGTTAGAAGCCCTTTTATACCTTCATTCAATGCATATGCAAAAAGACAGGATACAAGTCAAATTTCAGCAGGAATTACATCACAAGCTTGCCTACATGCCATTAGAGACAAAGAGAGAATGAAAGGAAGTCAAGCCTTTCTCCCCTTCAGTGGGAAAAAGGGGGCCTCTTTACAACTTGCATGTAGGTCTATGTGATGTTCCTGAAGCAGCTTTTCCCATAGCAAAGCTGATTCCTTATCTCCATAGCCCACTCCTTCCTGGGCTCTTTGTTCCCCAAATAACAGGAAAAGGGGAGGGGGGAGTTGAGGTAAGGCTGAGAGTGGGATACTTACAAACCCTTATGACCCATGGTTCAAGATGGCTGCAGCAACAGCTACATGTTGTTAATGGACTAATGGCAAAGGGGAGCCATCTTGTCAGTATATGCATGGCATGGGAAGAGGTGAAACCAATGGTATCTTAGGAAGGGACCACACCGAAAAGAAGAGACAACTAACTAATTTATAATTATTTTGTACTCTCAGTATAGGCCCTAGTTGCCAATGCTTATACAATCTTTCTCTCCATGGGAACTTTCTAAAATAGCAGTTGATAGCTTTTTATTTGTTTTTGTCTTTAGGCTATTCACATTATACTTTCATGCCTTCAGGAAACACAAAGTGCTGAATTCAGTTTATAAAATAAATAAATATCCAACTGAACAATCACAACATATTTACATGTCTCCAGGAGCTGCTGATGTAGGAACATATCAGTTAGACTAGTTATGCAATCACAATAATTGGCAACGAGGCTCCCTATGAGTTTTAAGCCTAAAGGCTCTGTAATCTGGTTGTGGCTTAGTTCAATGGTTCCCAAACTGTGATCCGTGGCTCCCTAGGGAGCTGCGGAAACCAGCCAGGGGAATCCTCACGAAAGACCCGCCACTATACAATGTATAGGATTGTAGCCCTAAAGGGAGCCGTGGCCAATAGCCCAGTAAGTCAAGGGAGCCGCCAGTCCAAAAAGTTTGGGAACCACTGGCTTGGCTATACAGTATTAACTATGAGATCAGGGCTGGCCCATCCATGAGGCCAACTGATGTGGTTGTCTCAGGCAGCAGACTGGTCGGGGGTGCCCATCTCTGTCCACCAACTTGCCTCCACTGTTCCTCCTTCTCCTTCCACTTCCTGGATTGGAAAAAAGAAGAGGAGAATGAAAAGGAAGAGGGAATGTGGAGGGGAGGAGAGGAGAATGCTGAGTGTGAACATTAGATAGTGGGAGGAGTAGAGGTTGGCACATCATCAGGTAAGGGGGAACAGCATTTGGCATGCCACCTCAGTGTCAAGAGGTCTTGGGCCAGCTGAGATGATTAATTTTTGCATGTGGGACTGGAAAGAAAGCTGTCACAATTGTGCAAGAGCTGCATCTCATCAGAGATGTTCTGAACCTTTTTGATTCTAGACCAGGGGTTCCCATCCTTTGGAGGCCCGGGTACCCCCTAAAATTAGAGAGACAGAAGGGAGGATTGCATTTTCTCAACTACAAAAAATATGGGAGAGAAGGAAAAACAAACAGAGAGCTTGATCTCTCATGTTAGTGCAAAAAGACACATGCCAGGATCTCTTTTTTCCCCCCACCCCACCCCACCAAAGTACATTTTCCAAAGTACAAAAATAAGCCCAACACAAAAATCAGATAGACAGAAGGGGGGGGGGAGGAATTGCATTTTCTCAACTACAAAAAATACACTGCACATATGGGAGAGAAGGAAAAAAAAACAAAGAGAGAGCTTGATCTCATGTTAGTGCAAAAAGACACACACCGGGATCTCTTTTTCCCCCCACCCCACCAAAGTACATTTTCCAAAGTACAAAAATAATAAGCAGGAAAACCTCATCATGTTGCAAAGAACTCTCTGCTCTTGTTCTGCTGCTCTGAACTGAAAATGAAAGTGGAACTGCAGAGCAGTTTGAATTTGAAAATACTTGGCTCGCTGACACTTAGCTGATCCAGGGAGATAAGGCTCTTAAGTCTTAAGGCTCTTTCACCGCTGGGACTGCTGCAGAAACATGCTGGGGCAGAGCTTCGGCATGGAAACAAGTAACTTTAAAAATTCTGGACAATCAGCTGCTGATTGCAGCTGATAAGGGAGAGGCTCTGGCATACCCCCAGCCGTTGGTTCTCATACCCCTAGGGGCAGAGGCGTCACTATCCCCGTTGGGGCCCGGAGCAACGGGGGGGGGGTGGCGCCCCTATTATTAAAATAGGGTGGCGCTCCGGAGGGGGGGCGTCGCGCTCTGGGAGGAGGAGGCGGTGCGCTCCAGGAGGAGGTGGCGGCGCGCTCCGGGAGGCGGCGACCCCCTCCCTCAATCGGGAGAGCCTGCTGGGGACATCTTCCCCGGCCGGCTGCCCGGGGCCTTCTGGAAGGCCCGCGCACGCGCATGCTCAGACTGTTACTGAGGGAAAAAGGGCAGCCTTTTTCCCTCAGTAACAGTCTGAGCATGCGCAAAAAGAACGGTATAAATACCGTTCTCGCGCGAGGGCCTTCTAGAAGGCCCCGGGCAGCCGGCCGGGGAAGACGTCCCCAGCCGGCTCTCTGGGGCCGGTCAGACTCGAGTCTCCGATGGCGCCTGGAGCGGGTGCTCCGCTGGCTCCGCCCTAGATCCGCCTCTGCCTAGGGGTACGCATACCACAGGTTGGGAACCCTTGTTCTAGACAAACGTTAGAAGAAAAAAAAATCTGAACTGTTGCCAACTGTTGCAGCTCCTGTGCTGAATGATATTCTGGAGATAATAGATTGGCAGTCAGCACTTGTTCTGAGGAAAAGCACAAAACAAAACAAAACAACAAAAACCCAAACACCAAGGTATGCTTTGAAAAGATGGATATGATGCACCACAATAATTCTACCATTCATGTTTTTCAAATAATGGCAGCAATTGAACAATTAAAAAAAACCAACCAACCACATGTACACACCTATTGGCTGGGATCCAAGGGAGCCTGTCTGCTTCCATGAGACATTTCCATTCATTCAAGCTGCTCTTTTTTGTGTGATTTCTGCCTGATTTCCTATTGCTGCTTCACCATCGGCACTTTTTTGAACACTGTTCTGGTGAGTCACTTGATCCTTCAGGAGTGACTTTTCAGGGTGTGTAGGAGGCTGCAGTGGCATGGAAGAGGTAGGAAAGCCCCATTCCAGGAGCAGAACTCTGCCCGAGGTTCTTAGGATCCAAGTCTTTGGACAAAGGGCGCACTGCATCTGGGCCTACATATTGGAAACGCACATTGTCTAAGTCCCTGCTCTGGTTTTCAGCCCTTTCACACAGTCTACCTCCCCCTTTATTGATAAAACACCAGAGAAACATTCAAGGGTAGGGCTACCAGATCGTCGACCGGGACGGAGCGATTGCCCCTTAAGGGGGCGGAGCGCGGGCGGGGCCAGTAATGCTAGCGTTACCGCCCCCGCCCACGCTCCGCCCCCTTAAGGGGCGATCGCTCCGTCTGGTAGCCCTATTCAAGGGTCAAAAGTTCAAGTTGTGGGCACATGTAGTTTGACATTAAGAACGACTCTCACTAGTGTCCTTGTACAACTCCTATTCATTTTCAGTAGAACTTGTTAACTGAATTGTGCCTGAAGTATTTTGAATTTTTCCGATTTGTGGGCCTACTTGCAGAGCATCTGCTCCAATCCCCTTCCCTGCTTTGCCCTGCTTCATACAGAATTCAGGAACAAAGGAAATCAAAACTTGCATATGAATTCCTCAGCAGTAAACAATAAATGACAAACTGCAGTGCAACAACAGGAATATAGAGTACATAAGAAGAGCCCTGCTGGATCAGGCCAAAGGCCCGTCTAGTCCAGCTTCCTGTATCACACAGTGGCCCCACCAGATGCCTCAGGGAGCACACAGCCAACAAAATAACCTGTTTCCTGCTGCCACTCCCCTGCACCTGGCACAGAGAAAACCTACTTCAAAAACTTCTAAGAGTAGACCAGACACAAATGTACTTGAACATTGCTTTGCACGCTAGGTGGGTAAAAAAATCCAGTGTGAACAATGTAATTACAAATGGTTGCACTGTTGTGTTCTTAGACTTTACAGCTTTTTATAGTTCTCTCTTGCACGGGTTTTGGGTTTTCCTTTGTTCTTTTCCATTCATTCTCCTTGGTGTGTAATTAAGTACTTCTTCTGAAACACACGGTAAATTAGAATTTGGATTGAGCCATTCCCTTGCTATAAAGTCGGAATAAATCTCAATTTCTACAAACACAGTTAATTTATGTTATACCATCTTTAGAAGATACACAGCCCGAAGGAAGGCACTGCATTCTCCCTGACACATTTCTCAAACTACAATCTAAAAGGTTCAGACAGCAGCAATTGTAGTGACTAAATTAGTAGCAACAACAGCAACAACAAAGAACTTTAAATAATAAACTCACACATGGTAGGCCTGATAATATAATTTGCTTCAGTCAGTGAATCATTGGTTTTGCAGTGGAACCACAATAAAGCCAATCTGGATGTACGCGGTTGCAATATGCACAGCCAGCAGGGGGTGGGAGAAGAGCCTCACTATAGTACCCAATTGCATTATTTCTGCCTTTTGGGTCTCCTAATAAACATTCTATATGTAAATGATTTCAAGCAAACGTCCAGAAATTGAATAGTTCCTTCTAGTGTATTTGTTGCTCACGGAAACTGAAAAATCCTTTCATGCCTTATAGATCTGTAAGCATTCTCCAATTTTAAACCATTGTTTTGTGGTCTCTCTCTCTCTCTCTCTCTCTCTCTCTCTCTCTCTCTCTCTCTCTCTCTGCCAGGATCTTTTCTTCCATTTTTTTTTAATGAGATTGGAGGATGGCAAGATAAATAGGTATAGGCATTATTGTGCTTTTTAGTTCCATTTCTATGCTTCAATATGGTTTTCTGGGGAAAATCCATCTGCTAATTTGAGTTTTGACGGATTCCAGCTCTGCATCAGTACCTTCCAGATTGTCCGTCGCTTGTTGTACTGTAAAGAAAGGGCCTGAATGCTATCGCATACCGGTGGTTACCCTGCATTACACTGTATCAGGGACTTGTAAAGATTGCATAAACACTGATATGATCTATATAGTGCCATACCTGAAGTACTGTATTATGAGTACACCAGGATGGTGTAGTGGTTTGGGAGTCGGACTTAGACCTGGAAGATCCAGGTTCAAATCCCCGCTCAGCCACGAAGCTTCCTGGGTGACCTTGGGCCAGTCACTATCTCTCAGCCCCACCTACCTCACAGGGTTGTTGTGAGGACAAAAAGGAGGGGAGGAAATATGTACACCACTCTGAGCTCCTTGGAGGAAGGGCGGTATAAAAATGTGAAAAATAAATAAATAAATTACACCAGTGGTGTCTCTGGAGGTGGGGTGGAACGCTAAGTTCCGCACCGCGCTGACCCTCCGTTACTCACCAGCACAAGGTGGCCCCGCCCCATTGCCTTTGGAGCCATTCAGTGGGGCGAAAGCAACGCGCAGGAGTCTCGTGCCATGTAGTAATGGAGGGTCAGCGCGGTGCGAAGGCAACGTGTAGAGTCTACATGGCACTGAAAAACCCATGTTAACAGGACAATCCTATGCATGTCTACTCAGAAGTAAGTTCCATTGTGTTCAATGGGGCTTACTCCTAGGAAAGCGTTCATAGGATTGTAGCCTTAAAGTGCACATATCTTTAAAAATATTGGTTCAGTCCAGGTGAAAAAATATTGTCCAAACTGGCCTATTATTACTGATCAGGTGAAATGGTGCCTCTTCTGCAATCTGCCTACTGAAGTGTCTACTGCCTACTGAGTCTGCTTTATGTGAGACTGGAATTCATGAGAGTTTAGTTTTCTTGTTAATCAAGAACTCTCAGTCTTGCTGACTTTGCTCCTATTATATTATTTACCCTTTGGACAACTTGCTGCATTAGAATTTAAATTTAACTTCCTAATGTAATCAAAGAGAGCAAAGAAAACATATCTCTTACATGGTTTAAAGAGAGGAAAAACTACTAAAGGGTGTGTGCCTGTAAGAAAGATAATTAGAGTTTGACATACACCAGATGAACGTACTATGTCAGTATTAAATAGTTTTTTGGAATCCTCTTTTAGTTCTTGTTCTTCACTGGAGTGATAAATCTGTGTCCACTATACCACTTCAGATTGCAGATTGGGGCTTATCATGCCACCTTAGTGAAAGGTAGGCCTGTCTTTTGCTGCCATTGTTCAAGGTGTGGCTTATGATGAATATGCTACTCAGGGCCCAATTCTGCCCAAGGTGTGGTGGCCGGCCGAAATGGTCAGGATGCGGCCCACGCCAGCCGGTGTAAGCCTCGGAGGCCCCAATGGGCCTCGTTGGATGCACACCAGCTCTTTAGCTGGCACACATCTGGGGAGGCCATGGCGGAGTGCGCTGCTGATATCCCCCCTCCTGGGTCTGGCCCAATCCGCCCACCCCCACCCTGAAAAGCCCTCTGAGCACCCTTTCCCTGCTATTATGCCGTGCAACTCAGCCACAGCTTACCTGGGCTGGTGCAGAGGTCCTATGCCAGCCTAGCGACTGAATAGGATTGTGCCCTAAATGTGACAGAAAAAAGGATGTGTTCTGGGCTACTAAATACGCAACTGTGCTTTGAAATCAGGTCCCCAAAGACTCGGCAGAAGAGTTTTCCATGTTATTTAGTGTCTTGGTATTTATGCAAGAATAATTTGCATAACACTTGATTAAAACTCAGTGGCATACCTAACAGTGGAAAAGCCACCGCTATGCTGCGTAGAGGTCTGATATTGAGGCCGTAATCTTATCTATTGCTATCCAGTAATGATTTTGTTCCTCAGACATGTTTTGTTCTCTTTCCTGCTGTGATGTCTATTTCCTTTTGTACCTGGCTCCCTTATTTTCCCCCCACAGTCTCCAGCTGTTGTATGCATTTCTTCAAAGTAAAGAGTAGGAAAAAAAATCTGAGAGATCAAATACAGAAGCTCTGTTCTCCCTTTGCAGATATTCCACTAGCTGTTCCCTTGCCTATTTCCTGTACAACCTGAAGGAATGCAAAGACTGGAGCAAATTCCACCTTGTCTTAGCTACCTTTGATCCTGAGTAACATCTGTTCCTGAAGGATTTAGCCTGAGGTTTGAAAATTATTAATGTAACATAAAAAATATTTGAAAGTTAGAATTGTTGAGATTTTCCTAATGTGCCTTGCCACTGTATTCAGATTTAGACATTTTGTTCTGCTAAGGACTCAAGCCAATGTCCATTATTTTTCTCTATTTTATTTACATGTTCATTAAAACCTTTATATTCTGCCTTTTGGAGCTCAAGAATCCCCAAGGCAGCTGATAATATTACAGCCAATGCATGTTAAAACAACAATTAGGACATAGTACTCAAAACAAGAAATCAATAGCTAATTAAGCAGAAGTCAGTTAAAAAAGTGTTAACAGAGGAAGATTCAACAAAGCTACCCAAGAAGGAGATTCTTTCCAGCTCAGAAGGGCTCAGAATGCCATCTGAAAAAGTACAGCCTTTGCCTGATGTAGACATTCAACAAAATGGGCAAATTAAACCCAGAGGCGTCACTCCGGTAGGGGCGGGGCCATAAGTTTTGCTCTGTTCTAGTACTGTTTACCAAGCGAGTAGGAGGCTGCCCCGCCCCCTCACTGTCGGAGCCATTCCCGTGTGGAGAAAGCAACGGGCAGGGAGTCTCTTGCCAGCTGCTTTCTCCGCACGGGAATGGCTCCGACAGTGAGGGGGCAGGGCCACCTCCTGCTCGCTTGGTAAATGGTACTAGGACGGAGCGAAACTTATGGCCCCGCCCCTACCGGAGCGACGCCTCTGATTAAACCTTTTCTAGAAGGGAGTTTCAAAGCTCCATACCAGTATTGAGAATGCCTTGTTGTTATGCCAATAAAGGTTTTTTGATTGATGGATGGATTGATGGATTGATGAATGCCTTGTCCTGATTAGCAAACCTCCCCAAACCTCCAATCTTGTGGTACAACTACCAATCTTTTAGATTGTTTTCCTGGACAATGTTTCCGGAAGGAGGAAACGAAACGTCGGAGTTTTAACTACTGGACTTTGGATTTTAACAGAATTTTGTCTGCTTTGTGTACGTGAACAATGAAAGACACAAGCAGTTTGTAATTTCGTTTTTATTCAGGTCGGTTTATTTATTATACATGGCTATGTTACCTGTAATACCCAAGTCTCTGTCCATATATATATAGACCATGGTCTCAGAGGGACCAGGGAAGTGCCAAGCTTAAAAAAAAAAATTACGAAAAATGGGAGAACAAGACAAAAGAAAAAGCTCCTTTTCTTTTTGTGAATATACCATTCTTATATCCTTTCACTCAACTTCACACCCTATTTCATTTTGTGTGTGTCTTTCCCCCCATATTTAAAGTTTATACATTTTATATTGTGTTCTTGTGTTGACCAGTTTTAGTACATGGCCCATTTCGGACACAATTTGCCCTTAATGAAGTTCCCTTAGTTTTCAGTATCATTTTAAAAGTATCGGCTATGTCCAGTTTTCTGCCTAATCTGCAAAACAGAGCCATTGTGTTCTCCGCTACCTGGTCTCATGATATCAAAAGGCCACTTCTTAGCAGTCCTATTGTTCAGTTCAGGAAGACACCATTATCTGTGTTTTGGGCAACTCAGGCAGCCTCATTAGTGCCAACTGCAGCTTTCTTAGTTGAGAAAACACTAAGCCATTCAGCCCAATTAGGTCTTTGATACATACTTATGCTCAGGAAACACACTCATTTTAAGGCATTAACAGCCCAATCCTATTCTCCCCCCCCCCGATGCAGCGATGCCAGAATGGCTACCGCTGCATCCCTCGGGGGGGGGGAGTTGCAGAGGGTTCCTCTGGGTAAGCCTCTGCAGCGTAGGGAGTCTACTTGGACCTGCACTAGTGAATTTGCTGGCCACTGGTTGTTGCTGCTGCTGAACTCACCCCCTTTCTGGGCCTGATCCACCCTCCCCCGCCTGCTGGTTATGGGGCACCCCTTGCCAGGTTGCTGCCTCCCCCAACCCGTTACTGAGACAAAGTTTTCAATTTGCGTCAAGGCTGGGATGGCCCTGATTTTATAACTAGTAAGACCCAAAGCAGGCCAGCAGGTGGCGCAGTGGGTTAAACCTCTGAACCATGAGCTGTTGATCGAAAGGTCGGCAGTTCGAATCCGCGACGGGGTGAGCTCTCGTTGCTTGGCCAGCTCCTGTCAACCTAGCAGTTCCAAAGCATGTTAATGTGAGTAGATAAATAGGTACCGCTTGCGGGAAGGTAAACAGCGCTCCGTGTTCCAGCCGCATGCTATGCGCTGCGGCAAGGTCATGCCGGCCACATGACCACGGAGGCGTCTTCGGACAACGCTGGCTCTTCGGCTTTGAAATGGGGATGAGCACCACACCCTAGAGTCGGACACGACTGGACTTAATTGTCAGGGGTCACCTTTACCTTTACCTTTAAGACCCAAAGCAATATCTTGCCCTTGAAAGAAAGAAAGAAAATAAAATGGATTTCTCTCAAGTGATACTTTAAAAATGGGCCCCGATCTGCACAGAGGTTAGCAGCAACCCATTGCAGTTTACACGAAGTAGCAGCAGTAGGACTTTTACCCTTCATAAAATATAGTTTTATGGTCAGTGTGAAATCAACTCAAGTGAGCAATGGAAACTTACAGAGAAATTTGCTTGATCACAGTGGATAATGTAAACATCGATTAAAAACTGCTTCTAAAACACACTTTGATATCTTCTTTCCAAATTGCACATGCAGTTCTATCTTGAGTCATCCCACCTATTTGTGCACATTGTCACTCATTCATACATTAGCATAGGCCAGAGTGCACATGATGGATGCTAAATCAGTGGCAAAAAGGCAGTGGCATAAGATGACATGCTAACGAGCAACACTGCGCAATTATTTCCTGTCACGTTCAGCATGATGGTTGCTGATTTCAGTGACTCAGGGTCAAACTAGGTGTGATGAAGAAATGCGTCATCACACCTCTGCCTTTCGTTGTTGGGTTTTTTTTTAAATAGCACATATGGTGGTCCTAGTTTGGATTGGGAGCACAGCATGGGGGAAAGAAAAGCTCCTCCCCCCCTCGCCAATGCTGCTATTTATCCCAGGTAGGGAAGCTGTTATTTTTTATCCATATTTTATTTTATCTTGAAGAAAATAGCAACTTTTTTTGGGGGGGGGGGGTTCTTTGGAAAAGTGGTACAGGGGAGCAGGTTAGCAATACAGTCTGAATCCAGATTGGGGCCCCTATAGCTGTGGTTTAATCTTAATTCTTTTTAAAAGATCACAATTTGATGACACGTTCTCATTCCAGTTTGACCATTTGTGTACAGCACTGAAAGTACAGTAAGTAGACTAGCTTGTGAAAATATTGGGCAAAATCCAGCGCATCGTTAAATGCATGTGAGGCCCCCACTCATTTCATATTTATTTCAGATTTATTTAAAGAATTTATACCCCGCCTTTCTCCCGGTAAGGGCAATCAAGGCGGTTTACAGTTAAAACATGGTAAAATAAATAATAAAATACAATGCACATAGATGCACTCGGTGTCGTTCTGGACGGGCCTCTTAACCCTGATGTAGATGGCAGAAGATTAATTAAAAATCACGATCTGTGATCATACATGATTAGGTAGTAAGATTGTATTATTAAGTGGGTGGTTTTTTTAATTGAATTAATCCAAAATAAAAGGTGGTTAGGAATAAGAATATCTAAGGCATTTTCATTCTCTTCTCTCTCTCTCTCCCCCCCCCCCCAGTTTCTTATTTTGCTTTCAAACTCTTTCATGCCTTTGCAGCAGAAATGATAATGATGTGTGCTGCAGTTAATGTAGTTCTTCCGAGGCTGTCAGAATAAAGCTACAGTGCGAAGAATGCCTGGGGCACATGGGTTATGACACACTCTATCTAGAAGGGAGTTTAACAACAAGACAAAGAAAAAAAAGCTGGAAACGCTCTGATTAGGTTGGCATTGTACACATCCACATCCTGCAATCTCCCTGTATGTCAAAATGAATTAGATTCTTGGCTATTTAACCTGTACACAGTGAGTATCATCTTTAAAGGTCTGATTCATTACAGGCTAGAATACACACACATTGCTTCTGCTTCTGTTTTATAAACTGCGACAGCTGTGTAAAATTACTAATTCTCATAACTTGTTCCATGCAAGGCTGTTTATAGGCTGTCTTGTGAAACCAAATTAACACAGTTTCGTTGGTTTCCCATCTTCTGACACTGAAGCATTCCAAATTTGTGAATAACTCCTCAGAGTCCTGAGTGCTTTCTTAGTGACATCAGGAGGGGGGGGGCAGCTACTGTTTGTATTTCCTGTGCAGTGTCCAAAGATTTGACAGTAACACGGTCAAGCTTGTCTTGGCAAAATATAGCAGCTCTTTCGAAGACAATCATTTCTTTTTTAGTCTAGTCACTGGGAATATGGTGGTCCTTATTAATAAGCAGTAGTGAAGAAGAAACTGCCACTACCATGCATTAAGTAAACATGTTTTAAGCACTCTTTCTGCTACAATATCTCGAGGAGGCAGGGTGACGTAGGACAAGGAATAGAGGGTGTGAGACTTTTGTGCAAACCAAGCACTCTCCTCGGTTCATAGGAGAATCAATAAGCATGGAATACAGACTATAGAGTTCAAAGTGGTCTAATAAGAGCCATCATTACCCACTATGTATGTGCTCATTTATTTTGCCCCACTGGTGAAACAGGTTTTTCAGGTTTTTGAAGCACTGCAAGAATCTGCAACACATCTGACCTGAAAAAGTGTGGAATGAAACCATGACTATGCTTCCTATGAGAAGTGATGGCTCTAGCCTTGTCTACACTACAAATGTATGGTGATTTCATGCCAGTTTAATGTTATGGTTTCCCTCAAAGAATTTTAAGAAAGGTGCTGAGACTTTTCTGGTATACATCCCTAGCCCCACACCCTGATACTGTGTCTCCATAACAGCAGGGGAAACTGCAAGGTAAGAAACTCTTAAATAAATAAATTTAAACATTGGGGTGACTTCAAGGTTCCTAAAGTTGGCTGAACCTTGCCCGTCATCAAGAAGTTTTATTCTGAAAATATTAAGGACAAGAAGAAGAACACATGACCATTTTCATATTACTACAAAGCAAAAGGAAAGGAAAGGAAAGAACAAACCCTTGCTGATTGTAAATTACAGAAATTATATCTATGGATATAACACATATACACAAAACAGAATGAAGGAAGGACTACTTAAAAACACACCAAAGAAGCAAACAAAAACCCCACATTGGAAATGAAAGCTATAGCATTAAAGCAAAATCAAAAGAAATATACAGTATACATTTGTATTTGATTGAAATGTTTTTAGGATCATGAAGACTTTCTATAAAGAAATAATAGAGCTAATAAGGCTGCAATCCTATACAGTACTGCACACCCTTTCATGGAGTAATCCTGATTGAACACAATGGGATTTCTGAATAGGATTGTGCTGTAATTCTTTTTAAAAGTTGGCATTTCTTGCCAGCTGTATTTGTTGAGTAGCTTTGTACATGGTCATAACTTCTGCAGTGTTTTTCAGATGACTGCTTTTTGAAAAGCTGTTTAGGCATTTTTAACGTCAGGAAATTTGATAAACGGTCATCACTTAGTACAAATACATTACTAGACCAGTCTTGCATAGCTTTTTCTATGTCTGGGGGGGGACTTCCCCCCCTCTTTTCTGCAATATACATAAGATTGTATGTATATATTACAGTCCCCACAGTTACACAGGCTAGATCTGCTTTTAATGTGTTCATTGTTTGTACTTTCCTACCACCGCTTGTAAAAACATCACAGAAGCCAAATAGTAGAGAAACAAGGGACAACAGAAGAAAAGATCACACAAAATATCGTCAAGGCTTAATTCCAATTTGGCTTAATGCTTGGAGAATTTCTGACAGTCAGGGTCTAATTAGAAAGGGGAAACTGTTCAGTAAACATGTTGTGAAGTAAATGAAAGATCTACACCTAGAGCATGTTGCCCAGACTTGCGATATCGATGGTTGCTAGGCACTGAAGTTAAGAATACTCACAAAGAAGAAAGAAGCAAGGAGATACTTCTAGCCTGTGAGCGCTTTCTTGTTTGGACTGAGCATGCTTTGATTACAATTCCAAGGATCTTCATTGCTAATTTCAGCTAAGCTTATGCTCCAATCGTTTTGTACCCTCTGACTGTACCTATTTTATAGGTAACGTACCCATTTTCTCATAAAGCTTGTCAATTTCTGTATACATGATTTGTATATGACGTTGAAGTCTGTCTCTAGATGTACTTCTTGTTTGTCAGACTTTTTGAATAGAAACAGAAGCTAACCACATTGCTGCCATGTAAAAAACTTTTAAAAAACTTACACATGCCATTTAAAAAACTTACACATAACATTACAGAATGCCGATCATTCACTTTTCAAAGTTCTGTTTTACAGTACAAAACAAGATTATGATAAAAGAGCCAAAAGACTATTTTTGCCTAAGTTTTTGCCATTGTTGATATTGTTTATAGCATGGTGTGATAACTTGTTGGAATATTGGGTAATGACATAGGAAGCTGCCTTCTACTGAGTCAGACCATCGATCTATCTAACTCAGAATTGTAGACACTGACTGGCGGCTACTCCCAAGAGTTTCAGATGGAAATTTTCTACCTGGAGATGCCAGGAATTGAACCCGAAACTTTCTGCATGCAAAGTATGTTATCTGTGACAGAGCTACGGCACTTCCCTGAGATAAGATACAGTGTATGAGACATCAGGTTTGCAATAATATTAATCTTAAGAGTGGATTGCTCATGGATATTCATACTGTGGCCAGGATAAAAAAAAACTGAACTAATTTTGCATGTTCAAGGAGAATATAGACTTCTTCTTCTTCTTCTTCTTCTTCTTCTTCTTCTTCTTCTTCTTCTTCTTCTTCTTCTTCTTCTTCTTCTTCTTCTTCTTCTTCTTCTTCTTTTGAAACACCAGCCCTCCATGCTGCAGGGTAGACAACTTTTATTACTTAGGAGAGTAGAGTGATTCATGGGGGTCTAGAAAGCAGTGCCTCTTGGGTACCCAAAAACAGGTGTTGGAAGCCTTACATGGATGCCGGGGGGGGGGGGGCTGTCAAGTCAGTCAGGTTGAACACCAGCCAAGGGCTCATACCCATGAGAGGGCCCACCCAGCTGGCTGAACCTCAGAGTTCCCTGGTGCCAATCTGCTGCCATAGATTCTCCGCATTCACCTTTGGGGAAGGCAGGAGAGCTGCTTCTCACTGCAGCCACCCATTGCACACCACTGGTAAGCTTGGGGAGTCTGCTGCTGGGTTTTGCCCCAGGTCACCAGCAATCTGGTGCCACCATTGATATCAATGGTCAGGCCAAATCATTGCACTTCAAGTAAGAGGCATGCTGGTTGCAGAGATGGCCATTTGCCACTCCAAAATCTACATTTGGGATCCATGGGATCTGTTGGTCTTATGTTGCCTACTCATGGGCAACCCAATCCTATGCAGGATTGGAATGCCAGCCGTAGCGCTTTGCGACAGAGTTCCACTGTTGCAAAATGGCCAATGACAGCACATGAAGTGTTCCATCGGTGGCCATTTTGGGAGTGCTGCCATCCTTCGCCAGACCCCGCCGCAGCCACCAGAGCAGGTAAGGCAGCGGTGGGATGGGGAAGAGGTGAAACTGGGTGGGGAAAGGGGAGGAACGGGGAGGGGAGGCTGTGGGAGGGGGTGGATCCGGCAGCGACGGTGTGCGCTCGATCCTATCCCTTCTGTCAGTAGTTTCCCCACCCCCTTTCCTCAAACTTGCTGGTGCAGGTCCACGGAGATCCATTGTGGAGCAGAAGGCTTACGGAGGGGTAACGGGATTTAAATCTCCTTTCCCCTCTGAAGCTTCTCAATCTGCCCCCTCCCCCGCTGGATACAGCACGCTCCTTTTTGGCACGGCGGCACCAGCGGGGCAGGGGAAGGATAGGATTGGGCTCTGAGTATAGGAAGTCGTACACATTTACCCTTAGGCAGAATCTTGCACTCTTTATGCACAGAGAACTGAGCACCAGAAACTTCCATAGGTCTAGTATAGCACACACCCCCCCCCCTTCTTTACCATATCTTTGTTAGGCTCAACTTTTAAATGTTACTGTCAACAAACATTTTTTTTCTGCACTAACTTCAAGCTTTTGTAACAAAGCAGTAGGCAGGTTCATTACAAATCATGTCATTGATTCAGAATTAAGTTCAGTACTGTATATAATGGATTGTAATCAAGAAGAATTAACGCCTGCTAGGTGGGTAAAGAGGCATCTTTTAAAGTGGTGTCCTCATATATTTAGCAGGGGAAGATCACCTGTCCTTTTTCACCCCAGCATGGCATCTTTTCTAGTGGTAGTTGCTGGTGTCTCTTCCGCACCTCTTTTTTGGAATATAAGCCCTTTGGGGACAGCAAACCATTTATTGATTTATTTTCCTATGTAAACCACTTTGTGAACTACTGTTTGTTGAAAAGCACTATATAAATATTCTTAATAAATATTCTTGAGAATAATAATTAAAAAAGGCAGGGTGAGAGAGGAATAAAACTAAGCTTTAAAGCCATGGGCTACCTAAAATTGCAGGTGGTAACTCAGATTAACATTGTTTTGCTGTGTCTAATCAAAATGGTTCATCTTGCCAGGATGACTAGAAAACAGGGCAAATGCCTGTTATATTGGGCGAATCGTTTTAAAGGAAAGAAAGCACAGAACTCCAGGGTATTATGCAAAGTCTAAGATGCTAATAAGCTTTGGAAACTGGATAAAGTACTTGGTTTTGGGAAGAGGAAAAAAAGGAACTCTTCAGGGTCAGAAGAACTGACAAGTCACTCTTATCTGGATGTAACTTATCGTCCAGGCATGTATATCAGAAAAGCAACGATTAGGCAGAGGGTGAGATATTAAAGAGGCAAACTGATGGAGCTAGGAGTTGTCAGAATTCTGGTGACAGTGGGGAATATTAATACAAATCCATCATCCTACAGAAGCATCCAAGACCACAGTTACTAGCATTATTAGTTGTGAGTACTACAGCATATGAACTGCATATCCTGATTCAATGTGTAGTTCTCATGCCATGACAAAAGACTCATTGAAAAGCAGCTGCTCAGCCAGACGTATGTTTACTTGACAGAGAGAAAGAACTATAGCATTGTTACAGAGCCAGTGACTGATGTGCATTCAGACCACTTACCTAGACATGGCCTCTAGATGGATAGCAGGTGAAATTCTACCTGTCCCTGAGTATGGAATTTCCAGCTCAGCAAGCCTTGCAAGCAAGCCTGAATTTCAAAGTGGAGGGAATATGGGGATGCCTTTCTTACACATACCTAAATGTTGGAATGGAATTGTGGGGTGTTGGGAAATCATCTCCACTTGCGGCTGAGGAACAAATTTTTGTGGGCTTCCCTGTGGCTACACCAATGGCTCTATTAAGAGTATAGAGAGAGGACGTACCCATAGCCAGCAGAGCACACAAACAGGCCAATTTGACTGGCATAAAATCCATTTTTTTGTTGCCAGTAGACTGCTGTGCCTCTATTCGAAGGTACAACAAAGAAAGCACAATTTTCTCAAGAGCTCCGGTGTATCAGGGACTAATTTTCTAAACACAACCTGTGGCTTCTCCCAGGGTGGGCTGTTCAACAGAAGCAACATTTTTGGCCAACCCTTTATGTCCAGATCGGTGGACATTCCAAAACAAGAGAACATCGCTGTTACCGCCTTTAGTGTCATGTCCGCCTTGTTTCCAAGCTGTTTAAGGAGGATCATAACTTTGAGAACTGTCGCTGGGCTAATTTATACATTTCACAGAAAGAAATGATAAAAGTTTGTTCGAATCCTGTGTGACGGGGTGAGCTCTCGTCGCTTGGCCCAGCTTTTGCCAACCTAGCAGTTCGAAAGCATGTTAATGCGAGTAGATAAATAGGTACCGCTTGCGGGAAGGTAAACAGCGTTCCATATTGGCCACATGACCATGGAAGTGTCTTCGGACGGCACTGGCTCTTCGGCTTCGAAACAGGGATGAGCATCGCATCCTAGAATCAGACATGACTGGACTTAAATGTCAAGGGACACCTTTACCTTTTTACTACTTTAGATTGGTGGTGGTGGGTTCCTGCCTGCCACCTTTATTCTGAACAAAACTATTGGTATTACCAGTAATCTTAGATCTGTACTGTGAATACCCTTAAACATTAAATGTTTGTTGAATGATGATAACCACAAAAGCTTATCCTGAAATAAATGTGTTAGTCTGTAAGGTGCAATGACACTGTTTGTGATAATGACTTAAATGCTGCCAGGATGGTTGTTTAGAACATAAGAGGAGAACTGCTGGATCTGACCAAGCCTTCGTCTTGTTGAGTATCCCATTTTCAACAATAGCAGGCCTCTGGGATGCTTCCAAGCAGGCATCCCTCAAAGGGGAAGTTTTATTCCTCTTGGCAGCTGCCAATATGAGGTGAGGCACAATGAATAAGTGAGAATCTTAAATTTTATTTATTTATTTAAAAAATCTATACCCGCCTTATCCCATGCCAAAGCAAATGCCCAAGGCTGCTTACAACATCAAAGATAAAAAATACATAATTTTAAAAACAAATACATAAAATAAATTAAAAACAAGAAAATCCACTGGGGGTGGGACACACAATATAGAGCAGAGAAGCAGCAGAGCAAAACATCTTGAGACCCAAAAGTCAGACATCAACCCATCACCCAAACGCTAGACGAAACAGAAATGTTTTTGAGCCCTCGCTGAAAAGCCATGAGGGAGGGGGTAGTTCTCAAGTCCCCTGGCAAGGAGTTCCACAATTGTGGCACCACAACGGAGAAGGCTCACCCACGTGCTGCCATTCCTCTAACTTGAGGTAGAGGTGGCACTCGCAGGAGAGCTAAGTTCATGAACTAAAGGGCTAAGTGCATGAACAATTTATCATACTATATTTTAAAGTTTTATTTAGTTCAGAACGTTCTGCTTTAAATGAATCATCCATTTAATGGATGGATAATTAACTGGGAACTTCTCCTCCACAAGTGCCTTAGAAATGAATTGGGCATTTGTAAGAGAACTTGCCAGTATCCTGCACTCTGAATGAATGCGATGAATTCATATGCACTTGGTTTGGAGTATATAAAGGCAGCAATCCTATACACTCTCATCTGGGAGTAAGCCCTGTTGAACATAGTGGGACTTCTAAGTAAATATGTATAGGATTTACTGTAAGTTACTGGTATTGTCCAACTTGATTTGGAAGTTGTTCTTTATTTGTACTGCCATTGCCTTTTGTCAGTGCAATTAAATTACTTCATTATGTAGGGCGTAATCCAATCAAAGTTAAATTTCACTGATAGAAGAAAATAAGTAAAATCAACGGGACTTAAATATTCTTAGCTTTGATTCAATTGTACCCTTATGAATTACAGTACATCGAATGTTGAATATTCATGCGGATTGTGTGTCATATTGTTCTTCAAGCTACCTACTAGATTCCTACCTGTTCCTGCTCTGTTATCTTTCCTGTAAATTTGCTGTCATTTACTTCCATAAATATTCTTAATTGCCATGTTGAAATCAGTCCCAAAGACAGCAAATAGGTATCTAAATTGTCAAGTGAGTATGTTTTCTTAGGCTGATCCACAAATAAACTTAAATGCTTCAGTCCTTAATGTTTTTCTATTAATAGCGGCAGCCAAAAGGATGGTTATAATCCTAGTTCAGATTTGGCCATCTGGAACTGAACAGAAATAATCTAATTGCCATTAAGTAGAAATGAAATTTTGTCATCATTATACTAGATGAATGGCAAATAGCATCTCTGAACACCTTAGGAATGCTAAATTAATTTAGCACCTTGACTAGAAGATGCATTACAGTAACCCCATCACTAGGTATACTAGAATGATCTCTGTAGTAATTTTGTGTAAGCAAAATGTTTGATGTTCCATATTTTGTGTGCCCTCAAATATTTCTGTTTTTAAACTAAGCTGCTCTGAGCACCCATGCCAGTGGAGGAAAGGCAGAGCAAAGGTATTGTAAATAAATAAATAAGTCTGAGAAACAGTAACCTGTACAAGGACATCAAGTGAGTTTATGGCTCAAATAATATGTGAACCCAAGGTCTTCATGAATAAACTCAGCTCTGAATGTGCTTGGCCAAACTGGGCTGGTTTGGACAAGACCTACAGCCCAATCCTAACTAAGAGTTATGACTGCAGAACAGAGGCTATGCTGTTGTAAATGGCCATAGGGTGTGCGCACTGCACCGCTGGTGGCCATTTTCCTGTGGGAGCACAGGTAAGCTGGCACGGGGGAATGGGTGAGCCGTGGGAGGAATGGGGTGGGAGGGGGAGGAATGAGGGAGTGTCTGGGTAGGGAGGGGGTGGACAGGAGGTGGAATGGGGAAGGAGGGGGTAGATCCCAGTGGCATTGGTGCAAATCTGAGGAGGCTCATTCAAGCAGCGGGGGCTTTCTCCAAGTTAAGGGAACAAAAGTTCCCTTACCATGAGGAGACCACAGCGACCGCCCCCTCCACCATAGGATGCAGCATGTACTCCATTGGTGCGGCTGCATCAGCAGGGGATTGGGCTGTTAAACTGGCCCTCTTTATTGCATGGGGTGAAAGAGCATGGGCTTGCACACCTCCTCCCCAACTGTTGTACTGTCACACTATTGCCTTATTGCACACAAGGGAGTTTAAGCTTCTCAGTGTGCAAATTAAATTAAAATAGTGTTTCCTTCATGTACTTAGGGTCAGTTCAGATGAACTGCCTCTGCCTTATTAGGCACCTGCTCGCTGGGTGAGTTGGGGGGGTAGATGTTAGTGCCCAGCTCCTCCCACATTAGAGGACTGGTCACAATATCTTCCAAATTGGCCAAGTGGCTCTCAGACTTTTTTATTTTTATTTTATTAAAAAAAAATCATATCCCACCTTTTCCTATGCCGAAAGGCAAATGCCCATGGCGGGCTTACAAGATTAAAATACATAATTTAAAATAATACATAAAATAAATTTAAACAATACATAACCATACATAACAAATTTAAAGACAATAAAATCCACTGGGGGCCCCGACAGTATGGAGCAGAGAAACAGCATGGCAGAGCATCTTGAGACACAGGAGGCAGACCACGACCCATCACCCAAACACTAGACGAAACAAAAATGTTTTGAGCCCTCGCCGAAAAGTCATGAGGGAGGGGGTGGTTCTCAGATCCCCTGGCAGGGAGTTCCACAGTTGTGGCACCACAGCAGCCCACGTGTTGCCACTCCCCTAACTTGTGATAGAGGTGGCACTCGCAGGAGAGCCCCCTCAGATGACCTAAGAGAGCAGGCCGGAATGTATGGGAGAAGGTGGTCCTTCAGATATCCTGGACCCGAACCGTGAAGGGCTTTAAAGGTTATTACCAGCACCTTGAATTGGGCTTTGAGGATGAACCCTTGCAAATGAAACTCATGACATCAAATCAAGCAATTTCTCTACTATTGCAGAGTAGTTTATTGTATGTGACATTGCTTGCTGAGGACTCAGCATAGAGCTTCTCACCTGCACCTACTCTACAACTTATATATCTAACAGCCCAATCCTAACTAAATGCTGCCCACAAGACACAGGGCACAGGAGCTGGCATAGGTTAAACTGCATCCTGTGGGCAGCCAGAGACCATGAGGTGGTGGAGAGGGAAGTAAAATAATGTTTTACTTACCCACCTCTGCTCCCGCATGATCCTCAGTGGGTCTACTCAAACCACCGCCAGCTACTTACAGTAGATAGAAATTTGATTAGAGCCAAGGGACATGTCAGGGACAAAATGGGGGTTAGGATATTGACGGAGCTCTCTAACTATACCCACCCCTGACTCGCCCATGTTCCACCCCTCCCTGCCCAATTCTGCCCATCCCGCCCCCACTGGTGGCTAACCTGTACAGGTGCGTGCAGTGTGGTCTGGCGATCTTCTGTTGCTGCTACCTCTTGCAGGAGCACTTGTAAAATGGCCACCGATGGCAATCTGTGTGTGCCGCCATCAGTCATTTTACAGCAGCAGAAAGCCTTTCTGTTGCTGTAAATGGCTCTGTGTGCTGGCTCGATTCTAGTTAGGATTGGGCTGTAAGAATTCCAGTTTCATCTAAGTAGCTTTAGAAGTTGCTTTACTACATTAATTAATTACTAATTAATAACAGTATTTATATACCGCTTTTCAACAAAAAGTTCACAAAGCGATTTACAGACAAAATCAAATGATTAAATGGCTCCCTGTCCTCAAAGGGCTCACAATCTAAAAAAGATGCAGAACACCACCAGCAACAGCTACCAGATAGACACTGTGCTGGGGTGAAAGGGGAGCAGTTGCTCTCCCCCTGCTAAATAAAAGAGGAGCACCAATTGAAAAAGTGCCTCTTGCCCAGTTAGCAGGGGAAGTCATACAATGGATTACATACAAAGTACTTCAATGGATACATTAGAAGTCATACAATGGATCAAATAAAATTTCTATTATTGGTATCGGCCCTATTCAGTTTCTAATTTAACAACAAGTGAACTTTGAGGCAATTTCAGATTTGATAGTAGATTCTGCTTAGGTGGGAGATGCCATAGCAAAAGTTGGACAATATTTTCCCTTGCACCAAAAAATTGCCCGATGGCCAGGTGTTAAGGGGAAGGTCAGCAAGCCTGCAGCATTACACAGCATGTCACTCTCTTCTTCCTGCTCTTGTTTGAAGCTGCTTTGTGTGAACACAAAGCAGTGCCAGAAGTCAAAGCTAGACAACACTCTAATGAGAGCCTCCAAAGGCAAGGTGCATTTGTGCATCTTGGCCTGGAAAGCGTGCCACTTAGGCCTGTGCTCTGTTAATCGTGGATCTGATTTCAAATTGGGTGACTTGCCAAAAAGCCTTTAAAACTTGTGTCTTGCTTCGAAGCTGCTGCTGCTGTCAAAGAGAAGAAAAGATAAACATGAAAGTCGTATATATCTGTGTTGTTTATAAAAGTGCTGCTCTATGGATGACACTGTTACAGATGCTGCACTGTGGGCATCCAGCTGTGCAGAAATGAGGCTCTCCTCCCTTGAAATGCATGCACAACCCCTTTTGTGCCTTGCTTGTGTTTGCCAAGTGAGCTGTCTAAACTCAAACACACAATATTTCTCAGGAAGGTGTGTATATTTTGAATGCTTCAGCAACTCAGTAAAACAGTCTGACAGTTGCACAAATGGCTGCTACACACATCACACTCTGGACCACAACAATGACACCTGGATAAACATGACTGCAAGGACAACAAAGAATGGGATGCAAGACAATAGAACAGACATTTTGAAGATGCATCCTGATTCACAGTCTTTTGTGTTTTGTTGTTTTTGGCTGGCTTAGAAGCCTTCTTTCCTTCAATATGGCATATATACCAAGGTTTCTGTAGGAGAATTTTATTGGTGGCAGTGGCGTCCCTAGCCCTAAGGGGGCACCTTGTCGAATTGGCACCCCCTCCCCACCCCTTGGCGCCACTGAACGTGGCGCCACGATTTGGGGGGGGGCGCCAAATCCGACAATTACTTATTTATTTCCCCCCTGGGCGCCGCTTCCCACCCAGGCGCCGCGCCGCTTCCTCCCCCCGGGCTTGAATGGCACTTACCTTTTCAGCATCTGGGTGGCGGCGGTGGTGGCGACTCCACCGGCCCTGCACCGCACGCACTCACTCGCACGAACGCGTTTCAGGTTTCACCCTTTACCTGGCCGGGCCGGCGGCTGTTTCTGCGCATGTGCAGAAACAGCTGGGTTGAAAAGGACTCCTTTTCAACCCGGCTATTTCTGCACATGCGCAGAAAGAGCCGCCAGCCGGGTAAGGGAGAAATGCGGTTGCGGTCACGCCGAGGTGAGAGCGGGGCCTCCAGTCGACCGGACTCGGGCCCCGAGCCCAAGTCTGAGTCGGCCGAGTCCGAGTCGGGCGACTTGGACTCTGGTGACTCGGACTCGGACTCCGAGTTGCCCGACTCGGACTCGTCGGCGCCCCCCGAAGCTGGCGCCGGGGGCCCAGAGCCACAGGGCCCCCCATCTAACGACGCTACTGATTGGTGGCCCTGTTTGGATTATCTTTGCACTGGGGAGAGGCAATGGTCACCACACCTCAAAAAGGATATAGTTGAATTGGAAAAGGTGCAGAAAAGAGTGACCAGAATGATTCGTGGACTGGAGCACCTCCCTTATGAGGAAAGGCTACAGCGTTTGGGGCTTTTCAGTCTAGAAAAAAGGCGCCTGAGGGGGGACATGATTGAAACGTATAAAATTATGCATGGGATTGAGAGAGTGGATAGAGGGGAATTCTTCTCCCTCTTGCACAACACCAGAACCAGGGGATATGCACTAAAATTGAGTGGAGGGAGAGTTAGAACGGATAAAAGAAAATATTTCTTTACCCAGCATGTAATTCATCTGTGGAACTCCTTGCCACCGGATGTGGTGATGGCACCTGGCCTAGATGCCTTTAAAAGGGGTTTGGACAGATTCATAGAGGAAAAGACCATCACAGGTTACAAGCCATAAGCAACCTCCTGGTTTTAGAAGTAGGTTTTCTCTGTGCCAGGTGCAGGGGAGTGGCAGTAGGAAACAGGTTATCTTGTTGGCTGTGTGCTCCCTGAGGCATCTGGTGGGGCCACTGTGTGATACAGGAAGCTGGACTAGATGGGCCTTTGGCCTGACCCAGCAGGGCTCTTCTTATGTTCTTATGTTCTTATGGTGGGAATGCAGTATCTCATATGCCTGTCTCCTCTCAGATGCCCCAGTCCCAATGTGGTTTGATTTTCCTGTTTCCAAATAAGTACAGCTATCTGGGTGGGGTGTATATGGCTTGTACCATAAAGAAGCTGGGATGAAATGTTTCTCCTATCTGCTTTATGGTTCCAGCACTCAAGTGGCACCTTTAAAAAGGGTTTGCTGAATATTGAAATTCAGCTTAGCTTTGCTGAATATTGAAATTTGATTATAATAGTACTGGACAACAATTTTTGACTTTTTGTGTGTATCTGAGGTTAAACCAAGTTGTTTATGTTGTCTGTTGTTGTATATTATGTTGTTTGTTACGTTGTTTATTAAACTTTATGTTGTTTGGGCTGCTGAATATGAACATGGTCATTAAAACACCCGATTAGCTCTAGTTTTGGGATACAGCATCGCCACCTCATAATACGAGTCAAGCAGCTTCCTTGTGAGGAAGCCGACATCATGACTTCCTCACAAGGAAGCTGCTTGACTCTCATTATGAGATGTCGATGCCGTTTCCCCAAAACTAGAGCTAATAGGGCAAAACCGATGCCATTTTTGGAATCGGAGCCCCAAATATACCCAAGAATAGGTTTCACTTTTAAGAATGCAAAATGTGCGTTGGCCTGTGTACCCTGCGGAAGGAAAGATTGTTCAATGATTCACTAAGCACAGAAGGTTTTCTCCTTTGAGTGGCCAAAATCTTGGTGCTAGCATCCAAACTAGGTCACTGAAGAGGTTCAGGATTAGGGGAAGCAGCTCTGCCCCTTTGTCCTACTGCATAGGAATAACTTTCTAGTTCACCCACTTCATACACAATCTTGCTTGCCAAACCTACGCTGGAAATAGAAATAGCTTTTTCTAGACATTCTGGATGGCTGCAGTTGACAGGTCCAGGCAATCCGCCGCTTCGGGATCTGACAACTTTCTGCTGCAACCTTGCTAAGGAGGGGAAACAGAGTTGTGAAGGAGCTTTGCATATCAGGAAAGTGTGGAATGAAATTTAAAGTCAGAATTATAGCAGTAAACCGAACACGATTCAACAATGTGATGTGGTTGCTCTGGAGGTCAATGCCATCTTAAGTTTCATTATAATTATAAGTTTCATAATCAAAAGCATTATAAAAAAAATCTTGGGATGATTCATGGGACTGATCTGGGTGCTGATGGCAATTATCACTCATGTTCAACCCATAGCCTTCAATGGAAGGAAGATATTCAGAGAGGACCTAGAAGGACAAGGCCAGGGTGCTGAGGAAAGACTCTGGAGCAGGGTGTGTTTAGCACAAGACAAGAAACACGAAGGGGACAGGAGCAGAATACTACTTTTCAAAACACTGAAAAGAAATGTGAGGATCATAACCACTGAAACTTGGCCAGAAAACAATGGGTTATGAACTCCAGGTCTTTTTCAAGCCACTGCCTTTGCTCCAATTGTAGCTACTGCATGTGCAGCTCCCATTTGGTAGCATAAGATTAAAAGATCTTATATTGGCCCATTCAACATCTGGAAGCTTTCATATAATCCCCTCCAGGGCTGTTGATGGGCTTGAAATTAATCCAGAGTCTCACGGAGGCATTATTTGTATGAATGGGCCAATGTAAAATATTTTTATTCAATTATGTATGTTATGTGTGGGGAGGAACAAGGAGTTATTTTAGTGACTGATGTTTAAAAAACAAAGTGACTGATGTTTAAAAAATGTTTAAAGTCACTAGATGTTTAGTGACTGATGTTTAAAAAACAAAAACATTTGATGACATGTTTTACAAGTTCAATGCCGATGTAACCTCATGTTAATGAGAATTAACATTCTCATTAACATTATCTCATGTTAATGTTAACTAAAACTTGCTATGAGGGTCTGAAGCAGGTTTGCAGAGTTTTTAATGGGTATACGCTAAACTTGCCACACACCAGAATCAATGATCATGTACTAAAGTATTGCCCACTTTAGTATTGCCCTTTTATGCCCATTTTAGTTTGTGAGCTCTTTTGAGACAGGGAGACATTTAGGGTGCATTTAGAAATCCTTCCTCAGCACATATTGTAGATTACACAACAAAGGCGAACTTAGCCCAGAATCTTTATCGTGCATTACCACACCGGCTACTTTATCCCTTCTTATGCAAGGTGATTTCAACTCAACTTCCTTCTCACGGACAATGGCCCATGTCTCTGGATCCAACATCGTCTCATAATGCAGCCCTCTGAACTGTAGGATGCCTTTCAACAACAGATTGGAGTTGAGAATATCTTATCTTATTGCCAGGCAGGAAAAAGCAAGTGTGTCTTCACTTTTCTGTTAGATATTTGTTCAGAAAATGAAATTATTATTATTATTATTATTATTAAGAATATTTATATACCGCTTTGTAAAAAAAAGTTCACAAAGCAAAGCAGTTTACAGAGAAAATTAAATAACTAAGGGCGCAATCCTATCCTACTTACGCCACCGTTGTAACCAGCAGCGTAGCGAGAATGGGAGGCCCCAGAATGGAAAGGGGATTCAAATGCCTTTTGAATTCCCCTTTTGGAGGGGATTTGAATCCCCTTTCCGTTCTGGGGCCTCCCATTCTCGCTACGCTGCTGGTTACAACGGTGGCGTAAGTAGGATAGGATTGCGCCCTTAGTTATTTAATTTTCTCTATAAACTGCTTTGCTTTGTGAACTTTTTTTTACAAAGCGGTATATAAATATTCTTAATAATAATAATAATAATAATAATAATAATAATAATAATAATTCATTTTCTGAACAAATATCTAACAGAAAAGTGAAGACACACTTGCTTTTTCCTGCCTGGCAATAAGATAAGATATTCTCAACTCCAATCTGTTGTTGAAAGGCATCCTACAGTTCAGAGGGCTGCATTATGAGACGATGTTGGATCCAGAGACATGGGCCATTGTCCGTGAGAAGGAAGTTGAGTTGAAATCACCTTGCATAAGAAGGGATAAAGTAGCCGGTGTGGTAATGCACGATAAAGATTCTGGGCTAAGTTCGCCTTTGTTGTGTAATCTACAATATGTGCTGAGGAAGGATTTCCAGTAGGAACAAATGCAGCCCTGCTCTCACAAAGGGACTTTATTGTAGCCAGTAAGCTCAATTGACAACATAGAGGATCTCTGGGGAAGACGTCCAGAGTAGTAAAAGCTGTTGCTGGCTCCCTCTGAGGCTATGATACTCTAATTTTTGGAAAGGATCTTGTGTTCACAGCAGTGCCAAGGCAAAAAGATGTTTATCCTAATGAGAGTGAAAGGTAGTGATGGGAATGATAAATGGCAGCCAAGCCATCTATAGGAGCCATTAATAAAAAAAGGGGAAATAATAAGGACTTTGTTTTGAATTTGAAAAGCCCACCACCCGGAACTGCCTGTCTGAATGAGTTACACACAGTCTGATTACCTAGTTTATCTATCCTCTAGTTTAGGCAGAATAAAATTACCATATAGCCAGGACCGATTACTTGATGCAGCTTGATGCTATGTAATTCACACACAATCCTTGGGCTCATAGAACCACATCATGAGGAAGCAGTTCACATGTGCCTGTGTTGTGTGTCAAGGAGGTCTGAGGTTGATGGTGGTTTTCCTTTACTGTGCGTAAAAGAAGGAAAGTCCATTTTCAGCTCCACCACGGTAATCATTGTGGGCCACCATTGCCACGTGGTTGGAAAGCCCTGTTAGCGGTGGAGTGCTAAAAATCAATGTGCATCAAATTTTGCATCACTCATCACACGACTGCTTTTTTCTTGGTATTTATTTTATTTATTTATTTACAGTATTTTTATCCCGCCTTTCTCCTCGAAGGGACCCAAGGCGGCTTACAACAACAACAACAACAACAACAACAACAACAACAACAAGAAAATACAATACAAAAAATACAATACAAAAATAATCACATTTTAAAACAGTAAAAAACAATTAAAGAAAATTAATAAAAACAGTATCTAAAAACTGATTAAAAAAGATCATTGCTACAATTAAAACAAGAGCATAAAAACAGCAGCACCCCCACCTGTACCAGCGAGATGTAAAAAATGATGTTAAAAAAGTATCAGTGGTTAACAATAAGCATAGGCTGGAGCTGAGCATGAATATGGGGGTGAATTGAAAACTGAGAACAGGCCATGGGTTTTAGGAAGCTGAACAGGACTGGCCCCAAGACCTTCTGATGCCTGAGGTGGCATGCCAAATGCTGCCCCCCTTACCTGATGATGTACCGGCCTCTGCTCCTACCACTCCCCAGTGTTCTAGCTCAGCGCTCCCCTCCACATTTCCTCTTCCAATCCAGGGAGTGGAAGGACTAGGAGGGGCAGTCGAAGCAAGTAGTTTTTAACTGGACGCTCCACTTATGTGTCATTTCTTTCTTCCGGTCTCTTTTCCCTCCAACCCCCAAAATGTGTCATGCCATTTGTTCATCCTGCAAAAAAGGGTGTCTAAAGACAGCTTTTTTTTTTGTATAGTATTCAGTCCTCTGCCTGGCAAAGTAATTGGGTTTGGTTGACCCTGCATCTGGATTCCATGGCATAGCAGTGAGGTAACTCTGTAGGGGCTGAAGCAAACTTGTAAGCCAAACGCTGGCAAGGACCTATATACTTCCATAGACAGCGTCAGTGGTGGCCACTTCAGTGATTTCAGCACCTTCATATGAACAAATAACAGTGCAATCCAAAGGAACGGTTGAGTGATGGAACGAGCGTTCCGTCGCCGGGAGACATAGCGAACGTGCCGTAAAGCACGTTTGCAATGACTCGAGAACAGGGAAGGCCGCCCCCCCCGCTCCGGCACCGGAGCACCCGAGCGGCCGCCAGCAGATCCAGGTAAGGATCTGGTGGGCGCGGGGCGGTTCGGCAGGCAGGGGGCCCATTGGCCTAGTTGGACCGGGAGGAGCGGGGAATGGCCTCGGCCATATCCCAGCTCCCGCCGGGTGACTGGGCTGTTACACGGCCTCCCCCGACTTCCGCCAGCAAAAAGTTCGAGGAGGCTGGTTGGGTCGACTGGCATTTACACTCAGGGAAGGGGATGAGCGTCCCCTTCCCCGGGTAGACCTCCAGCCCGGCGGCAGCCCTGGGCCGCGGGCCGGATCCTTAGGCAGGATTGCGCTGTAAGTCTCTGCTGCAGATAAGGAGTATACACCTTATACACCCCATGTGAAGAGAAGAAAAAAAGCACATCATTCTGGCTATTATCAAAGGAGCTTTATACGCACCATTTGGAAGTCTCATTAGTGCCATATACAAACTTTCACTCAAAACATTTACCTAGTAAAAACTAGATTTATTCTTCCAGAAATAAGTATAGCAATACATTAGAGTAATGGTCCACCAATGTAACCTGCTAAGCCCTCCAGATTGCAATAAAAACACCCCCAACATAAGAATCTGAATGAAAGTTGCTGGTTCAGAAGATGGAAGCCCCCCCAAGGAAGGTGAAACATTTATAGCATAATTGCTGTTGACTGCAGCAAGTCTATCCCTTAAGGCAAAATTGCTTGCAGTGCAGGTCAAAGTAGATTTCAGTCTCTTAAAAAAATAATGAATTCTATGCTGCTGCCAGTGGTAAGGAATGAAGTAAGGCCATCTTGGGTCTGAAAACATGCTGCTTCTCTTCTACTAAAAACGTTGTGCGATACAAGAGAAATGTGAGAAGTTAGTGAACTGGCTGTTTTGTCAAAGCAGGCATCCTTTGTGTAGACTCACCTTCCTAGTCTGGAAAGCACAACTGCACATAGTGGTGTGAGCCAGGGATGAATGAAGGGGAGGTTGGATGGGGCCCTGAATGTATACCCACAAAAATACCCGTTTGTTACATTATTAGAGACAAAGGTTTTAGTCAGATTTGAAGTACTTGATATTCAAGTCCATTTTTTTTTTACAAAACAGAATCATTTTTATTAAGCAATTAAACACCAACATACAAATCACCATGAGAAAGTGAACAGTAATAAAAGCCAACACATAGATGTTAAACAGGTACAAACAATTAGGGGAGAACGGTGATTGAACAAAGATAGATTAGCAAGTCTTTCCGACAGGATTGATGGGCTACTGCTAGACAAGGAATGTTTGGAGTTCTGGTTATAAAAGTAATAAATGGATGCCATGTTGAATAAAAATCCTCTGGCTTGGTTAATCCCCTTGAGAGTCCCCTTGAGAGTCAATTGATGGATCCATTTTTTTCAGAAAATACTCTGCACCAAATTCTTGAATTTGCAGAACAAATGAAGGTGCCGGTGGACTTCCAGTTGAACACAATCTCAAGTTGAGTAACAAGGTGAGTTAGTTCCTATGTAATAGGGTGATGAAAGGTCTAGAGCAGGCATTCCCAACGTGTGGGGTACACGGACTGCAGGTCGGGGGTATGCGAGACGCTGTCCCTTATCAGCTGCTGCGATCAGCAACTGATAAGGGACAGCTGCTAAAGGTTTTTTTTGGGTTGTGGCATGGATCGGGTGCCTGCCCGCGCCACTAGCAGGAAAAAGGCCCTATGATGTCCCCAGTAGCTCCTCCTACCTGTTCTCCTGGGCGCAGCCATATTGGATCTCAAGAAATCTCACGAGATCCACGATAGCGGCGCCCAGGAGAACAGCTAGGAGGAGTTACTGGGGACATCTCGGAGACTTTTTCCGGCTTGCAGCATGGGTGGATGGGTCCTCCAGCTTGCGCTGCAACCCGGAGGGAATGGGTACACGGGGGGGGGGGGTACGCAGGGGAACGTGTGGGATACGTGGGCTTCTGAAGGTCCGGGGGTACGTGGGGCAGCCAGAGGCCCGTGTAGGGGGTACGTGGGCCTCCGAAGATTGGGAACCCCTGGTCTAGAGAGTATCATTAAAAGTGAGAGTTTTCACTTTCATTTTAATTCTTACATCTACCTCTTTCTAGAAATGTTGAACTAATGGGCTGTCATATAATAATGTACACTATTTCTAGAAAAAGAGAAGCTTGTCTCAAATCAGTCTGGAAATAATTTTGGTTGATGGGAAAAAAAAAATCCTCTTCCACATCCTTATTCTGTTGAGACTCACTCTAGTTACTAAGCAGTAACAGAAATACATCCTGCACCTGGTCAAGAGCACGTTCACTGCCAGGGCTGAGAGCTGGCATAGAAAAAAAGAAGTTGGGGCAGAGCCCTGGTGAGCCTAGCACAAACTGAGCCCAATATAGATGTTTTCCAAATTGTGTGTGCATGATGAGATGAAAAACTGAAGCAGTTCTGGCATGTCTAGGCCAGACACGAATATAGGATTCAGCATGTGCTGGTGCTGCCGAGATCTGCCCCCATCCTGGCCTGTTCTGTTCCTGTCCCAAAACTACCTCTCCACTGGTCGGGGTCCATTGATGGCCAATCTGCTGGCTGCTGTTGGCGGTATGCAGCCTTCTGGGCCTCGTGCCAGCAGAACATTCTGCAGAACAGCGGAGAAGCTGACAGGCCTCATGGTCCGCCAGTGCAATGTGCGAATCAGACTGGGCTGCCAGTTTATTACCTTACTTGTGTCAGACAACTAAGCACAGCTTCTGCTTTTCTGTTCTTTCCCTCTGAGAGAAAGAATGGGGCTCAGCTTCATAAATGACTCCTTTGCACTGTTATAGCTGGAGTCTGGTTCCAGATACTACAAGCAGAGCAACAATCAATCCATATTTATTTATACGGTCAAAGACCAACAACAGTTACAAAACAACATTGCATACATTACTACATAACTATGTTAAAACTAAAACCCAAAGTTTAAAAAATTTAAAATAATAAACATTCATGCCAAAAAACAAAGGGCTTAAGCAGAGCGACAATGGAGTAACAGGCTCCAAGTTTATGATGTCAGAAGACATAATGTCTATCTGTTTGCTGCCAACAGGTACTCAAAGCAATAGTAACATCAATATAGCAGCTACCTATGCTGATGTTAAACCAAGATTTCTTGGATGATGGGAATGATGCAAGGCATTGCTTTTGGTTTATTGGGGGGCATTTTCCATTTTTTTGTTTGTAATATTTACTTGTAATTTGAAATCTTACAAATTAGGTTGGAGCCATAGAAATCGATATGCATGCTCATGATCCAGGTATATGTGTGATAGTGCTAGGAAAGGCTGAAAATACATTTATAATGCTGCATTTCCATTATTGATTGATCAGATTTCTGCCCTGTTTCCAAGTGAAAAGTCTCAATGTGGCTTAAAGATATAAAAAAATAAAACCAACACAAACATCAATAAAACTAGCAAATAAATGACTTTAAAACCCATTAACCATTAGGATCTTGCCATTGAATTTGGTACGCACATTCATCACATAATTCATCTCAGATTGAAAAAGTGGCTTGATCCACTTAGTCCTTTGAAGGGGAAGGAAGAGGAAAGATTTAAAAGGAATTCATTGCTAATTATACTAGCAGAAAACTAGCATACAAGTGAAATAATGAAACTGTACAGTTGGGAACACAGATTGCAACAAACTTAATAAAATAGTTTCTGAAGACCTCTTGAACCCTGTGATTTGTTAATGCACCAATAGCCCAATCGTATCCAGGGCCAGGCTGCATGATGCCGGAATGCTGATGCAGCCACTGGCGTTGCTAGAGGTGGGGTGGAACGGTGTCCACTCTGTCCACTCACTGTCAGAACCAGTCCGAGCGGCGAAGGCAACATGCAGGGAGTCTCCTGCATGTTGCCTTCGCCGCTCGACTGGTTCCAATGGCGAGTGGGTGGGGCCACCATGGAACGGAGGAGCGGTTACCGCTGTGCAAGACTTACCATTTCACCCCACCTCTAGCAACGTCAGTGGCTGCATCCCAAGGTCCGGCGGGGGACCAGGCTGACTGGGAGAGCTAAGGAAAATTACCTCCTCTGCCACTTCCTGGTCCCTTATGAACCTTCTCAGATTTATGCCAGCTCTTTTGTTGGTATAGATATGAACTGCTGCAGGGGGCATGTCAGGCCCTGAACAGGAGCTCCCCAGATTCATTGGACGCTGCTGATATCCTTCCTGTCTCACCCTGATCCACCCCAGCCTGGCCCGATCCCTCCATGATCCGCCCCCAATCTGCCTACACCACTGAAGTACCTGTGCTGATGGCACAGCACAGCTAATGGACTGTGGCCCTCCACTGCTGGCACAGAGCTTACCAGCTGCTGCCCCATCGGCATCGGTACACAGGCTGTCAGAGCAGCTGCAGCAATGGCCGCTTACACGATATGATGGTGGACTGCGAGATCCGCCACCGTATCAAACAGATAGAGTTGGGCTGTAATGCTTTAAAGAACTATTGCTGTTGGAAGATCCAGGTTCAAATCCCCGCTCTGCCACGAAGCTTCCTGGGTGACCTTGGGCCAGTCACTATCTCTCAGCCCCACCTACCTCACAGGGTTGTTGTGAGGACAAAAAGGAGGGGAGGAAATATGTACACCACTCTGAGCTCCTTGGAGGAAGGGCGGTATAAAAATGTGAAAAATAAAAATAAATAAATAAAATCTTTAAGTAAATAATCTTCTGACAGCACAATCCTATGCATTTCTGCTCAGAAGTAAGTCCCATTGTGTTCAATGTGGCATACTCCCATGAAAGTGTGTGTATAGCGTAAGTGCCCAATCCTATGGTCACTCTGCACTGCCAGAACTTGTTTTCCAGCAGCGCAGGGTGCTTTCCGCCTGCGCAATGGCTGGGCCAGTGTTTTGTGCTTCTCGGTGGCTGCTGCAATGGGCAGTAACACAACACACAAAGCAGCAGATCCAGAGGTCTCCGTCAGCACCAGTAAATTGGCAGCAGAAGCGTGTTGTGGGCAGGGAGGGGGAGGGAAGGGGTGGATCTCGGTGGCATCAGCACGCACCAGATATTAACCCCCCCATTTCTCAACCCCCCCTTATCTCTTTTCTCTCCTTGGACATATGCCAGCAAAATGGTTGGTGTATGTCCAAGGAGACCCATAGGCAATCAGACAGGCTACCAGGGGGTAAGTTAAAAACATTTTTACTTGCCTCCAGCTGGCTGTCCCATTGCCCCCCCCCCCAATTGGATGCAATGCGTGCTCTGCCAGTGTGACTGCATTGGGGCCAATGGGATAGGCTTGGACAGTAAGTCTGTTTAGTTTCATTTGCACTCCAGTGCCTCTTAAAAAAGTGAAACCAACTAATGGCAAATTCATGTAATCTACCAAACCTTTCCACCGGGGCACAATATTTTTTTGTCTTACAAGCTTTACAGTTTCCATTCCCAATTTGTGTCTGAAAGCAAAGCATAACAGACACCCTGCATTTTCATTCTGCAGTCTTTCTCCAGTGTGAATAATGTGGTTTTCTTGTTTTCTAACTGTTTGTGCAATAGATTCTTTTCTTGTTTATAGGAAGGGTCTGTAAAAATAGATGAAAAAGCCTCATTTCTAAAAAGGAGCTGGGGTTGAATCCTGCCTGGAGTTCATGTCCTCTGGCCAGGAAGCCCTTCCTGCTAACATAAGAACATAAGAAGAGCTCTGCTGGATCAGGCCAAGGGCCCATCTAGTCCAGCTTCCTGTGTCTCACAGTGGCCCACCACATGCCTCAGGGAACACTCAAGATACCCATATCCTGTTGTTGCTCTCTTGCATCTGGTATTCAGAGGTAGGTTACCTCTAAAACCTGGAAGTTGCATATAGTCATCATGGCTTGTAACCTGTGAAGGACCTTTCCTCCATAAATCTGTCCAATCCCCTTTTAAAGGCATCTAGGACAGATGCTGTGGTAAGGAGTTTCACAGATTCATTACTTGCTGAATAAAGAAACATTTCCTTTTGTCTCTTCTAACTCTTCCGCCACTCACGTTTAGTGGATGTCCAGTTTTAGTGGATGTCTAATTTTAATTTTAGCTTAAATATTTTGGCCACCTAATGCAAAGAGAGGACTCTCTGGAGAAGACTCTGACGCTGGGAAAGATTGAAGGCAAAAGGAGAAGGGGAAGGCAAAGGATGAGATGGTTAGATAGCATCACCGATGCAATGAACATGAAAATGAGTGAACTCAGGAAGATAGTGGAGGACAGGAAGGCCTGGCGGGATATGGTTCATGGGATCACGAAGGGTCAGACATGACTGAACAACAACAATTTTAGTGGATGTCCCCTGGTTCTGGTGTTGTGTGAGAAGGAAAAGAACTTCCTTCTATCTACTCCATCCATCCCAGGCATAATTTTATATGTCTCACAGCCCAATCCTATCCTATGCTCTACTCAGCGATCCAGCTATGCCAGCACCAGCAATGCTGTATCCTGTGCAGAGTAGGCAAAGTTGGAGGTCTCCTCGAGGTAAGCCCCAGTTTCCACATTGGGTCTCTTCGGATCTGCGCCTGCCATTTAGGTGTCGCAAATCATCAAGGAGGCCTGTGTTGGGAGAAATGGGCCTGGGAGGGCGATAGAAGATGGCATATGCTGCTGCTGCTGCCAGTCCCGCCCCACTGCCATAGCATACAACGCAGCCCCTTTTGGCGTGGCTGCATGCTATGGCAGGAGAAGGGATAGGATCGGGCTGTAAGTGTCACTGTATAGCTCTGATCATTACAAGGGTGACGCTCCAGCAAAGCAGAGATCAAGTCCTTCAGTTTGGGATCTGCCCTGATGATGCAGGGAGTAATAATGCACTTGCATCCTGCTGCCGGAGCCCCTGGTTGAGACATCTTATAGGTTGCCATTGAAAATTGGTTCTGGGGCTGACTCTTGACTCTAGCCATTTAAACAAAGAGCTAACCATCCAAAAAGGTGGCAAATATCCACGCGGTCTGCCCTATCAGAGACCTTCCCATTTCAGAGACAGTTTTTTCCTTTAGATATTTAACATTGCATTGTTTTTATCCCTCTCTCCTTCCAAAGAGCTTAAGGCAGTGTACATGGTTCTCATGTTTTATTCACAACAACCCTGTGTGGTAGCTTAGGCTGAGAGACAGTGACTTGCTCAGAGTCATCTGGTAAGCTTTGTGGCTAGTCAGAGATTTGAACCCAGGGCTCCTTGGTCTACAAAGCAGATTGGATTTGATGAGGCAGCCACAATAAAGTGGGGTAGGGTGGGTCTGTGGGGGAGCTGGCTTCCAGTATCAGAACTGGGCTGGGAGAAAGTTATTTAAAGCAATGATATTTGCGCAGCACAGTGGATGGGGTGGTGATGGATTTCACTCCCCTCCCTCATGCACTCCTTTTCATGTAAACTACAGTTAGATCCCCTCACACATACAAAAAGAGCCAGGATGGTGTAGTGGTTTGGGAGTCGGACTTAGACCTGGAAGATCCAGGTTCAAATCCCCGCTCAGCCATGAAGCTTCCTGGGTGACCTTGGGCCAGTCACTATCTCTCAGCCCCACCTACCTCACAGGGTTGTTGTGAGGACAAAAGGAGGGGAGGAAATATGTACACCACTCTGAGCTCCTTGGAGGAAGGGCGGTATAAAAATGTGAAAAATAAATACTGTACATGTGAATGGGGCAGACACCTGAATGGCTGCCCTGTGATCTCTAGTTTGACCTTCATTCCAACGTTTTACCTGCTTCATCACACTGGCTCGCTATTAAAACAATAGGTTTTTTTTTAAAGGGTTGTTCCCTCCAGTGCTGCAGTGTGTTTAGGATCTTGTCAATTTCATTTCTATGGCATGATTGCGGTGTGTGTGTGTGTGTGTGTGTGTGTGTGTAGGTGAGCAGAGAGGCCAGTCTGCAAGGAGTGACCTCTGCATCTCACCCATCCAAATGTCAAGGGCTGGATTATGTGGCTTTGCATTAGCATATTGCTTGTTGAGAACCTGTACATATTCCTGTGCAGCAACACTAAGACCACAGTCTTGCAAGTGAATACTGAGAACATACTTTCCCATTATTGGCCAAGGAATTGCTTGGGTCTGTTGTTCTTTGCACGCCAGAGCCAACAATGGGAGCCAGCTGCGTGCCCAGCTCTCTGCATCACACCCAGTGTCTGCATCAAAGGCGAACTAATACAAAAGGCGAGAAAAGCGGGCAGGGGGTGGGAACAGCAGGAGAAAAGCAAGGCTATAAATTATCATGGCTCTTTGCTTTGTCTGATTACTTGCAAATCTGCATGAACACACCGACTTTTTGCTGCTCCAGAGAGGTAATAGGGGGCACTTCTTGATTCTAAACTTCAAACCGTGTTCAGTGCTCAAGCTGATATTTTAAAAGACCCCCAAGAGTCATCAACAGAAATAGAGGTTATCTGCTAAACACAGAGGTCAATATTGCCTCTGCAGCAGCCAAGTTTACTTTTATTAAAGGTGGTTTTAGAGTTTGTGTTTGTCTTTGTTTTTGCAAAAAGTACCCATCAGAAACCTTTGAGACGTCTCATGATAGACTTACAATAAAACTAATTAAAATTGTTAACAAGATAAGAGTGCCCTGTTAATTCAGCGGTTTGCAGAGAATGTATTAACAATAGGCATTCAACAATGTTTTGCTTTTTAACCAAGGTCCATGTGGGTAGAAAGAGCAGGAACTAGGAGTGCAGGATACATCTTTGTTTTCATCTCAATAACCTATCAATCAGGAAAGAGTTACCGGTATATCCACTTATGCCAAACCAATTTAGATCAGAAGTCCTCACTGGAAGTAGTCTCACCTTGTTCTGAGAAATAGGGTGTGTTATCGGTTTCCTATTTAGTTCCTTTACTGTTCAGTTCAGATAAAAGCAGTTACATTTTGTGTCTTCAGTAACTTAAATGAAGAGCAAGACAGAAATATACAGAAAACGGGATTTCTTTTGTGAAATGGTGGTAGGAGGAATGGAAGAGAATAAAAATGTGGGCTGTGCAATCCTCTGAACAGGTACTTGAACTCAATGTGGCTTATTTCCATGTAAACATGAGTACATTTGGGCCATGTGGCCCATTTCATATTATCTTGGCAGTGTGGGTGGTGTAGGGCCACTCAGAGGAATTTTATCAGGGGGTACACAGTTTCTTTGGGGTCTCTTCCCTTCATGTGAATTTGTCTCCTGGGCCCCCCTTTTTTGGCCTGGGCCCAGGTACAATTGTACCCCCTTAACCCCCCCCCCTCTCAGAGGCCTTGGGTTGGTACTGGGATCATGAACTATGTTTATCTGCTTGTGTGAAGTGGCACCCATGTGATTTGGGCCAATTTTAACAATCCATGATTATTGGGATGGGATTTCAGTCTGAAATCTTAAAAATAAAATGAAGACACCAGCTTCTATATAGCACCCATAGGGATTTTAACATAAGCATAATGAATAATATTGAAATTCACATGCTATCAGTTGTAAAAGCGGCAGGGGAAAGAGGAAGGAAAATGATAAAGCATGTTAATAGTAACTGACAATGGATCCTCTATGTTTTTGGGAAATGAAATGTCTTCGCTTCCAGCAACTTGGAAAGGTGATGAAGGAAGAACAAATAAAAATATCTGAAGGGAACATGTTTGACGCTGAAGGGCTCAGTAGAGCAAAGGCTCATGTTGCTGACTGCAGTGGGGTGTCCAGACAATGTTAGTTAAATTCCTCTCCGCCTTCCTTTAGGTTCTCTTTCTGTTTCCAAAAGGTAACTTTTTGTAAAGAAAACCTCAGATGAAAGATGAAAGCTGAGCTGGTGAAGTCAATGAGAAAATGGATACATTGTATGGGCTTTACTACTAACAGGTTGTGAGGAGGGAGAGAGAAAGCAGAGTTTTGTCTGCCGTAGTAATGTACACCAGCTACTCAAAGATGAGAGAACGCTGAGGGTTTGAGTGTGTTAGGAGTGTGTATATGGTCAAGAAAGCATTTATTTTGTTGGCTCAGTTAATACTGAATTCTTTGATCACTTCCAATCCTATGCTGAACCAGGTTACTCGGGAAAGGTTTAGTATGGCAGTGGGTGATTATTAAAGGAGTCCACAGTGTGCAAGAAAGGAGGAGGTGTCTGTAGGAGCCCCCCTACTATTAAAAAGTAATTTCTTTACACCTAATTATATGGTTGGGATTTTAGAATCCTCTCATGGTGTCATTTAAAGACACATGTGAAGGGGTTAACAGGACGGGGAGATGGTGAGTTCTGCTTGACCTGACTGTTTAACCCATCTTCTCTATCCAACCCCCCCCCCCGATATCTTAATTCACTCCTTTCCTTCATCTTTATTTTCCTTTGCTGCTGCTGCTGCTTCGCTTCCTTCCTTCCCTTTGTGCTCAGACCCAATCTGCCATGGATTAGATTAGTATGTGCTGCATTAATATGAGAAATCTTATTATATTTATGGGCTATCGTTATTATCTTTAACTCACTGGTGTATTGCTTCTTTTAGACATATGTAATGATTAGCAATAATAGTTCTTCATGTGGTTGGAATACATTATTTTAATACATTTTTTAGAGCCGTCAACTCTCTCTCTCTCTCTCTCTCTCTTTCAGCTCTAATTGAATAAAGTAGCAGTAGTGATTTACTCACATCCATCAGCTTTCCCTATTGGGTACATAGATCCAGATTGTTAAAGGTGAAAGCAGCGTAGAATAATTGCTGCTCTGATGTACTTGGGGCCAAAAGAGATATAACCCAGGAGGTCTGTGATTAGAACTCTTGCTTTTCTTTTAAGCAATCATTGTGGGAGGGCTCTGATTTTGATTAGAGCAGTGGCACTAAATGAGAGAGTGTTTGAACTCTTTACCCCCCATGACATTTCCTCTTCTTCCCAGGTTGTTTTTAATCTCACTGGGGAAAAACAGTGGTGTCTGGATGGCAGGATAATCCCTCGGAGCCATCAGGAATCCAGCCGGATCCATAAACCTCTGAGAGTGGACCTTCCTAGTAGGTCATCCAACCCTGCAGTTATCATCAGTCTATGCTAAATAATCTTCTCCACAACCAGGTCACCATCTTGCTGTAAATGCCAGGTCCAACATGCATCCTGCCTGTGCAGTGCTTTGAGATAGGACCATGGTTGCCATGGTTAGGCTTACCAGATCTCCAACCGGGACAGAGTGCTAGACCTTTAGGAGAAGGAATGTGGGCAGGTGTAGCTTGTTAAACCTTAGAGCACAATCCTAGGCATGTCAACTCAGAAGCAAGCTCTATTGTGTTCAGTGGGGCTTGCTTCTGAGTAGACATGCCTAGAATTGTGCTCTACGGATTAACAAGCTACACCTGCCCACATTTCTTCTCCTAAAGGTCTAGCACTCTGTCCCGGCTGGAGATCTGGTAAGCCTAGCCATGGTGGTAGCATTGAAATCTGGAGCCACTCCTAAACAAGGGGCATTGGTGTGGATATTAAAATCTCCCAGCACCAGAAGTCTAGGGGACTCCAATGTCAAGGCCAGAATCACCCCAGTTGGCTCAGGAAGCAGATAGTTGGGCAGCGGGGGGGGGGGGAGTACACCAACAGAATCTCAATCAGGTCTCACTAGCTGAGCATAAGGGACAAATGCTCAAATTCAGAAAACCACTGGACAGGGCACTGGGACTGGGACAATAGCCAACTGCAACCCTGCCTCACCACTCCTGAAGTCATAGTTACTATATATTGCCTGGAAACCTGGTGAACAAAGCTGGAAGAGACCAACCCTTCCTGCCTCATCAAACCAGGTCTCTGTTGTACATGACAGTTTGGCACCGTCATCCAGGATTAACTGTATGGGTGTACCTTGTGTATTTGACACCCAGGGGCCAGGGCGGATCATTTTTTAACACCCCCTCCTCCATATGACACCTTCCTCCTCTATACGACAAGCCTTTCCCCCTTTCTCTACCTCAATCTATCTCCTCTGCTTGACTGGCCAACTAGTGTGCTACCGTCGTCACCCAGCTTCCGCTTTCGATTGGACAGCAGATGAAAAGCAACTCAATCAGGGTCTGTGCATGCCCCTTTGGAATTGATTGGCAGAGCTGCTAGCCAATTGGTGCATTGCTCTGCCAACAAGCATTTCATTTGGAGAAGGAGCAGGTTTTGCATTTGCTTGCCTGCAAGGAAGAAAGAACTTTGATTTCAAATCCTTGTCAGACCACTGATGCATGGATGGTATTTGAATAAATTTTAAGGGGGGCTTATATGGAGGGTGGGAAGCATGTGATGCTGATACCCCTTAGGCACCCCCTTATGGCTGGCACCTCCCCCCACTTGGTATGCTAGAGACTGTATCTGTCTACATGTTTTCTTTTCTGTGTTAATAGGAATTTTGGGAGGGGCTGCACTGAGCAATTGGTGCTTGAGTGTCAAAATGTCAATCCAAATGGGGGTCCTGTGACTTGAAAAAAGATGATGTGGGGACTTCATCAACTGCCATATAACAGGTAGGAGGCTACAAAGTAAGATGTAATGAAACTAGTCCTCACTAAAGTAATAGGGTAGTTCAATCAGGCAAAAATAATTTTCACCTGAGCAAAGACTTCAAGTAAGATGAGAATAACTTCCATTTGGGACATACTTGCATAATTGATTGCAGGTTTGTGTAAAAAAAATGGTCCTAATAACAATACATTTTGTGCATACAGGTAAGCTGGTGGTTATATATGTTGTGCTAGAGCAAAGTCCTCAATATACTTGCAGTTATAACATTTGTTCAGGGAGTTTCATCTTAACAGCAGTTAGAAGACATTACAGTTCTCTCTGAATATAATCTCACAGCCATTTTGACTAGGACAAAAATGTGTACACGGGTGGGGGTGGGGCTGCAGCACAGAATGGGAAATTGATTTGTACTTCCTGTTCCCTCATGGTCTTGTCCAAAATTGATATTTCTTGTCTCTCCAATAGGGATTGCACAAGATTGATTTCAGGTGAGATGGAAAAATACGAGCAACAGGAAAAACAAGTCCCATGCTGTCCATTTAAATTGCATTGAAGTCGTAAAGGTTCACACATTTGCAGATTCATATAATCCTCTATTATTGGATGGGCTAGGAGTTCTGTTCTCCATTAAATGTACATGTATCTAGTATTATGCCATTTGCACAACATTTTTAAGAGCAACAAAGCATATCCAGTGACTTTTAGGTCCCAAGGTGAGATTTCACCGTAAATGTGCCTGCTGCATTTATTATTGGAGCTTCTCATTATACTTCAAGGTTTCAGGAATCCTCTATAAAACAGCAGTTTGGCACTTATGGGTCCTGATGCAGAGCTCTCCATTCTTGCATTTGGCTACTGAGAGTTGCCTCCTTTCTTCACCATCCTCCTGACCTAAGCCCTCTTCGCAGAGACGCAACCACGGTGGAGCGCGTGGTTCACTCGAACCAGGTGCTCGGGCGGGCGGGGCAGTCACTGACGTTGTGTCGTCCCGCCCACCCACCCTGGGGCCCGTTACGCTCTGAAATGAGTGGAAAACGGGCGGGGAGGGGCGCGTCGATGTGACGCGAGGGGCGTGTCGACGTCACGCGACGCAGGCCCCGCCCCCACGCGCCAGGCGCCGGGAGAGCGCCTGACATTTCTGTTCATATGTTATCTTTATGGCAGTGTTTCCTACACTTTTTCGACCTGTGGCTCCCTTGATCATTGGTGTCCATTGGCTGCAGCTCCCCATTACATGATGTTGATGCCTGCCAATTGGCATTGCACTGTTTTCCAAGAGGATTCCATGGCACTTTCTGGCTCCCCTGGTGTGATATAATTTCTAAAACTGGCCCTCCCAATTTGGGAACCACTGGTTTATGGTGAAGGGCCAACACAAGAGGGAAGTGAATGGGGGCATGCTAGCTAATCATGCATCTCTTGCTAATGCATCTCATGGTGACTGCCCCCACCCCCCAGCTCACCCTGCATTCTGCACTTTCTGCAGAGGCAAATGCTCAATGCAGGGAAAGTTTCTCCTCACTTTCTAAAACCTGAACATGGGGAGAAATTTTCCTGTGGTCAGTGCTTGCCTCTGCAGATAAGTGCTGAAAGCAGGGAAATCTTGTTAAAATTGTTTTTAGATTGTGCTTATGAGTTTTTAATTAACTGTTTTATTGCTTTAAAATTGTTTTATTGTTTTATTGTTTTTTTTGTAATTATGTTTTCCTGTTTTTGTAAGCCGCCTTGGGTCCCATTGGGGAGAAAGGTGGGATAAAAATATTGTAAATAAATAAAATAAAATAAATCTGGAACTTGTGGACACAGAACAAGTTAGTGCAGGGAGGCATGGGCTAGATCGTGTGTTCTTGTCCACACCCTCATGTGTTGACACTCCATGAGGCCATACTATTTTTAAAAAAGAGTTCTAGCTTCACATACATCCTGGCATGTGGAGCAATTAATTTCTCTTTCTTCCCCTTCCCAATGCAGGAAATGGCATGCCCAGGAGCTAGAAATTCACGACTACTTTTCAGCAGGGTCAGATATCAGTGGAGCCAAAAGATATTCTCCCTTGTGGGGACAAGGATCGTTTGAAGTCGCTTGATTCATGTTTTGGAAGAAATTAAATACAAACACATTTCTGGTTCTGATCTGCTGCAGAGAGCTAGAATTCTCGTTTTAAATTTATGCTTAAAGCAGCTGCTGTAGTATTACATTCAGCCAGCAATTAATTAGACTTGGGAAAGCAAGATTAAAACTTGATTATATTTAAGTTTGTGTTGCTGTTTCCATCTGTGACAGCACCAAAACCCATTTCACTTTACAATCATTCACAGTTTCATTGAGATGCATTGACATTTATTCCTTCAGATTACAGATGACGTTCAAAGTTACGAGTTCTTGTTTCATGAACTTTTCCTTATGGCTTTATTGGTAATGGTAGGAACGCTTTCATGACTGTGCAATAAGCAACTTGAAGCTGCATTTCCTGAGTTGAGAAAAAGATGCAATCTGGTACACAGTAGGCATGCTTAAACTCATTGATTTCAGTTGACTCCTGGATTGGGGCCAAAGTGCAGCTTTCATCATTAAAGTCTGCACGGAATGTTTTTGAGAGTCTCAGGTGTGGTCATTCATCTCACCTGAGACCCACTAGCTGCATACTATGTGTAAGCAGCTTGCTCAGAAGGCAGATCTTGGAAATCTCACAGCGGCTTAGGATACATAGAACATGCACAAGGAAGTGTGCAATGCTGTGAGCAACCCTATGCTATTTTGAGCAGTCTTTTCCTTGGGATTGCTTCTGGAACTTTCAGTTATGTGAGCAAGCACAAGGACACTTCTATTGAGAAGGGACCTTAGATGCATGCCTACATGACCATATATTTATAATACCCAGTTTGTACATTCCAAAATAGGTCAGCAGGTATTGACATTGAATTGGACAAAACAATTCCACAGAGAAGACTCTATATCTGTAAAACCATGTCTTCATAAGGTTGTTATTGTGAGTCGGTGAGGATTTGAGGTACATGATACATGTCTAATGTGCCATTTACACTGAAAACATTTTATATGAGCATGCAAGTGTACAAAAACGATTAGTCTGCTTTTACTCATTTCACTAAAATGAACAATAGAAACAAAAACAACTCTTCCACTCAAATATGAGATCTATTCCTTGTAGGTAGAGCATGCCTGGTGTTTTGTTATTTCCTTGCCCCTCATCCCCTTTCTTCCTGCTCATGCTGTTTCCATGTTTGGGAGAGATTGTATAAGTATGCTAGATAATAAGCCAGAATAGTTTCCGTAATTTAAAATAACAGAACAATGCAAAAAGATACATGGGTTTGTACAGAGGAATATAGGATTGCAAAAGATATTTCCAGAACACCAACCAGAAAGACATCTAGCAACCCAACTTGTAGCATTTAACAACTGTCATCCTCTCTAGGCCTTTGTGCTCACCCACATCCATATTGATCTGTGCATATAGCACGTGGGTCATCCAAAAACTTCTACAACAGCACAAGCTGTTCTTCAGAGTCCCTCCAGAATAATTTCCATTGTGAATTTGAGCAGCAATATTTGTGAGCTCATGATGGATGACATGGATGACCTTTTCTCCATGCTGCATGCAAAGTGGTCTTGTGTCCAGGACTGTATCATTCCTTGCTGCATTACCTAAGAATCTAGAGAGGCATGAAAGGTTTTGCTCAACTTCCTGTGAATTTCCTATACACAATGCTCTATGTCTTTTGCATGCATGTGTACACACGTACACACGTACGTACACACACACACACACACACACACACACACACACACACACACACACACACACACACGAGATTCTAGAACTGAACAGAGAACACTGGAATCTGATGAAAAATTGCTGAAAGCCAGCACAGAAGGCTTAGTATTATGAACCTACTGCACAGGAGAGGCGACAAATGGATTGGGGAAGGAAACATATTGCTGCCTACACCAGCGATCATGCTCAATCACAATAATAATATCAAGGGCCTTTGTTATTGATCTGTTTAGTCCACAGCAGCTCATATATCAATGCCCAGTTTTTGTGCACTACATTATTAACCCTTTGTTGGCAAAATGCCACCAACTGAAAGACTCACAAAGTTTCGCAGCAGAGATGGGAAAAGAAACCCCTGCCTCAGTTCGTACAGAAGAACTGTCCACATCATACTAGGATAGTGAGGCAAGGGAGAAACAATGTAAAAATGCCTGTGATCTTTGGAGCATGTACTAGTTAACCAAATCCCACCTGTCCCTCTATTGAATTAATTCGAAGAATAACATTCAAAGGCCTTTGTGCGTAAGTGAGATAGGAAAGGGAATGATAAAGCATGATCAGAGACTATGACTGCATGTGTATCCAGTCCCAGTATCAGACAGGCAGTGCCCTCAATTCGATTATTAAAAATTGCCACTGTCAGAAAAATTAAATGTAGTTGTGTAATATATAGGGATGGTAATAAATTCTCATTCCTCCAGGCTCTGGGGATGGATTCAGCAAGGTTTTGCTTCTTTTCAATTCATACCCTTAATACATTTTTGAGCTTCTCACTAACTCTGCATAATAAACATGGCTTCTCTTCCTTTGGAGCTCTTTGGATTGCTTGCAATATACGTTTTCACTGGACTTCAGGCTGTGGAAACCAACTGGGATTGACCTGGAGCAGCTTCAGATTGGAGTTCATATCCTCCTAAGCCGAGGTCTCCTTCATAAATGTTTTCTTTGCCCCCAGGATGAGGTGAATCTATTTTACTCTGTGCCGGCATCGGAGAAATGTCTGAGACTGCACAGTTTATAGCCAATTCATCGGCACTGACAATAAGGTCCATATCGTCATCCTTCAGTTGCTCCTACATGTTTTTTAAAAAGATAAAAGATAAAGAACAGTGTGTAGCAATGGCAGAAATGTCTCTCAAGATGCTTTTGTTTCATCCAAATCAAATCCAAATTTGAAGAACACTTACAGCCTAATCCTGTTCCCAGTATAAGCCCTGGAGACCCCAATGGGCCTCCTCGGGTGTGTGCCAGCTATTTAGCTGGTGCACATCCGGGGAGGCCGTGTAAGGCCGACCCAATCCAGGAAGGGGACAGGGAAATCGGCACAGCCTGGTGCCGATATCCCCACCACCTCCCAGGCTGGGCTGGCCAATGGATCCCTCCCCCATTACCCTGGCCTGTCCGCAGGGCTTACCTGGGTCCAGCAGCGTGGAGTCCGGGGGACGGCGGCATGAGCGGTGCCTTCATTAGGGCAAATGTCTGCTTACTGCAAATAGACTACTAACCATGGGGGAGGATAAGATTCAGGGCTATTGCCGGGGAAGAATAGGATTGGGCTGCCTTTCAAATTCCTTCATGTTGGCTGTTACATCAAAGCTGGCGTTGAGAGCTGTTTTTCTGCAGTTGTGTGCCTTTTGCACAGGTAAAGTGTAAAAACTGGCAGACTTTCTATAGTGCCTGTCAGGTTCCCTAGATTGCAAAGTCAAAAGCAGCACACCTTGCTCCCATTTGCATCATGGTATTGGTGGATCTGGAATAATAGGACGCTCCCAGATGACTAGGAAGGCTGACCAAGAGCCATTATCACCTTTTTGTTTGTCTTTATGAGTTTAGGAAACCTTCCCAAGTGGTGGCTATTGAGTGACCATGTAGGGTACTGATAATTGCAATTTGAACTACAGACTGGTGGACAGTCAGAAGTTTGGCAAGACCTCCCCTTTTACAATTTGAAAGAAAGAACAGTATTTTCGGACAGAGGGATGATTCTATACCATGTTGACTTAGCAAGAACATAAGAAGAGCCCTGCTGGATCAGGCCAAAGGCCCATCTAGTCCAGCTTCCTGTATCACACAGTGGCCCCACCAGATGCCTCAGGGAGCACACAGCCAACAAGATAACCTGTTTCCTGCTGCCACTCCCCTGCACCTGGCACAGAGAAAACCTACTTCTAAAACCAGGAGGTTGCTTATGGCTTGTAACCTGTGATGGTCTTTTCCTCCATGAATCTGTCCAAACCCCTTTTAAAGGCATCTAGGCCAGGTGCCATCACCACATCCTGTGGCAAGGAGTTCCACAGATGAATTACACGCTGGGTAAAGAAGTATTTTCTTTTGTCTGTTCTAACTCTCCCTCCACTCAATTTTAGTGCATGTCCCCTGGTTCTGGTGTTATGCGAGAGGGAGAAGAATTTCCCTCTATCCACTCTCTCAATCATGTCCCCCCTCAGGCACCTTTTTTCTAGACTGAAAAGCTCCAAACGCTGTAGTCTTTCCTCATAAGGGAGGTGCTCCAGCCCACGAATCATTCTGATCGCTCTTTTCTGCACCTTTTCCAATTCAACTATATCCATTTTGAGGTGTGGTGACCAGAACTGGACACAATACTCCAGATGTGGCCTTACCATCGATTTGTACAAAGGCATAATGATATTGGCCGTTTTATTCTCAATTCCTTTTTTAATGATCCCGAGCATAGAATTGGCCTTCTTCACAGCCGCCGCACACTGGGTCGACACTTTCATCGACCTGTCCACCAGCACCCCGAGATCTCTCTCTTGATCCGTCACAGACAACTCAGAACCCATTAGCGTATATGTGAAATTTTGGTTTCTTGCCCCAATGTGCATCACTTTGCACTTACTTACATTGAAGCGCATCTGCCATTTTGCTGCAGGAATGCCATGGTATGCTATATATCATGCAATTTGTGTACTACTTTCTATTAACTTTTTTTTAGACATCACTATTAGGTCCCCTCAAAATAACAAAATCCTACAGATGCAGAAGACAAATTATTAAGAATTTTCAAATGAATATGGTTTGAGCATGCCTTCTTCACTGGGCAAAAATTGGTGACAAGTATAGTGATAATTCCTTTCAAAACCTGGCTCCAATGGGGAGCCACCATCTCCTGCAAGGTTGGCTTACATGAATGATTTCCCCCCTCAAAAAATAATGTAGTATGTACATGAAATTTAGGTACTTACCCCATATGCTCTAGGGCTTGTCAGTAATCTGGCCAATGGATTACACCATTCCGGTAAAGTTGTGGTAAGTGGTGGTCCAGCATGTGTGAGAATGGGCTTTAGATATCTGCAGAACCTGTTAAGGACTAACTTCCACCTATGTATACACAATGCAGTTAGGGTCCTCAACCACAGCAGCAAGCATTATATGAAATCAGAAAGGGGTAATTATCATTATCATCATGCACACAATAAAAGCAAAGGCAATGGAGCATTTTCAGTCCATTTTCACCAGTCACGCTTGGAATACACCTTCATCTTTATTGCAGAATTTCTTTCACTCCTAAATATGGTTAGTGCAGCAAATTATATAGGAAACATATAGTTGTTATCCCAGTGCTAATCTTTTAAAAAATGATCTGCCAGACATGTGTTATTCCGCTGCTGTACTTGTAAACCAATGTTGTTTTAAAGATGCATATTACTCATTGCTCATCATCATCTTCATCAGTCTTATAGAGAAATATAGCATCTGAAATATGTTTGAGGTTTTCATCTATCCCATACCTGAAAGTTATGTGACTATCATGGCATTTCAAAAAAGGGGAAATATGTTATACATGGTACTGCTCACTATGACATAGTGTAGAGCAGTGGTCTCCAAACTTAATGCGGTCACGACTCACTTCGTCTTCTCGCTTCCAGCTCGCGAACCCACCTTAAGAAGCCACTCCCACATTGTGCCGGGCCTGGGAAGGCCTCCAGAAGCCTGTGAGGGTTTTAGAACGCCTCCGGATGTGACTGGAAGTGGCGTTTGCAAAACCAGAAGTGACCTGGAAGTCACTTCCAGAGGTGTTCCAAGGCCCGTGGAGGCCTCTGGAGGCCGTCCTGGGCCCGGTGCAACATGGGATCGGCTTCCAAAGGTGGGTCGTGAGCCAGAAGCAGTCTCCACTTGTGTCCGGAGGGCTCCAATTTGGAGCCAACCAGATGCAAGGGTGGGCAGGGCCCCCCAACTGCGCGACCCGCCACACATTGACCCATGACCCACCAAGCTCTGGTGTAGAGGCAAGAATAGTAAAAAAGATGATTAAATTATTAATTTTTTAATGGTCCTTTCTGGATCCCGCAATGATTTGGGCCAGCTTGCTCATCACCCTACACTTGGGGACTGAGCTGCCCAGTCTTTCCAACCTCATGAAAGATTGAACATTTATATTATATATGTGATTGTAAAGACCCCCATTAGTGGGGTTGGGAAAGCCTGCCCATGTAAACCGCCTTGGATTAAAGTCAGAGGAGAAATCCAATGACCAAGAAAGGCGGTATATAAATACTGTATATTATATTATATTATTGTTAAAGCCCACCTGCTGAAAGGGGACTCACAGCTGAGGGAGTTCTGTTTCTCCTCCTCTTTCCTACTGTTTGCTCATCCATCTCTCGTCAAGAAGAGACGAGCAAGAAAGCAACAATGGCAACTGCTGCTGTCTGCTCAGGGGTGGCCCACCCATGATTCTTATCTGGTGATGGATTGGGGCCTGAGTGGAGAGGCAGTGAACAGATGCCTGCCACCACAGATGGAGCTGACCTCCATACCAGCCCCTTTCTCCCCATGGCTATTACTCAAGGCCAGAAATGCCGGCCGTGCTCCTGCCACACCCTGTATGGCCTGCTTTGCTTAAAGAGCCTGAGTGGAGGAAGGAGTGAGATTGCTGGCTCCCCCACTAGGCACCATTAAAAGAGCTTGGTGGGGAAAGGAGGGAGCAAGGTTGCTCTTTCCTCCATGTGGTCTCTTTAAACAAAGAAGGAAATGCAGAGCACTCTGGCCATGATCCCGGCTTGCTTCACATTTCCTGCTTTGATTGAAGAGCCTGCGTGAAGCCAGGAGCCAGGTAAGGAGGACAATGGAGCGACGTGCTGCCTCAGGCAGCCCAATAGCTTCAGCTGGCCCTGCATCTGCTTACTTGCCACCTTGGCCAGTGAGCAATCAAAAGCAATGACAATGAAGACGGTTAGGGCCCACTGAAGCAGGGTAGTCCATGCTGAAGGCTTCCATCTCAACACTCCACTTGCACTCCACTACTTGGACTCCACTACTGTATGTGCATAGCTGAAAAAGCCCTGTCACTAGGAAGATGTGAGGGAATATGAAAGTCCTGTTCTGGGTGTTTTGAGATCTGTGATGGCTTACCCACACATGCAAGCCAGCACTTGATGCTGCAGTGGTAAATGTGCCTGTGGTTTGGCTCTCACTCGTGGACCGAAACTTAACACGCCACCATCAGCAAGCCTGAAAGACCAGGTAATGCTGGGAGTTTGTCAAGCCCAGCAGAAATGTGATTAGAAACAGGAGGGGATCTAGTCGGGGGATGTGTACAGCACGCTATCTGGGTCTATCGTTTTCATCTAACATCTGTGATGCCCTGAAAAGGTGCCCCCACAGACAATTGCATGCACAAACTATTCAGGCTGCAGCTGCATGAAGCACTTTGCATAAAAGAAGCAAATGGCCAGTAATTGTCACGTATCTTCTGCTTCCTTCAAAGTGCCCACTCAGCATTTTACAAATAAAATCAATGCCCCCCTTTCAAGAGGCAAATGTATTTCATAAAACGTTAAGTAACTTTATTGCTGGGGAGTGAGCGCTAAGTTGTTTTCTGTAATGTGCCCTTTCTGAGAATTCAACACATTCATTTTACACTTCACGCTTCAGTGCTCCTTTATATAAAATTATGTAAATACCCTAGAAACAGACTTATGCTATTGTTTTGCACCTGTCTTTCCAATCTTTTCATCCAAAAGTGATTTATCGGGAGAAAAGAAAATCTGCTCATCTTGAGCAATTAGATCATCTTCATATTTGTCGAGACTGATTCCCTCCAAGATCACTTGAATGGGGTGTATTCTTAATCACTTTTCCTCTCTACCATCTCTTCTGTTTCAATGGAAGCTAGTTGTCAGCTATTTATTTCCTGTGTTGAAGAACGCTTCCTGAGGCCGTTTGCTTTGGCCATATTATTTGGCAAGAAAAAAAAAGCAAAATAAAAAGGCACTAAAGCCGATGGGCTGAGGTCTTGTAGTAAGAACAACTAACATATCATCATATTGACCAATGATGAGGAATCTTTTGGCTAACTGACAGCCCAATCCTACTTAACTCCCTGTGTGGCGATGCAGAGGCTCCAACAAACATTCGCTGAATCCTGCGGGGCATTTTCGGCCTTAGAAGGCCTCCACAGTGTAAGGAAACATTTGTGCCCTTCCTCCGAGGTAAGCCCCTGCTGGCCCGGGAAGTGAAACTTGGACTTGCGCCCGCGATATTGCTGGCGCACGTCTACATTCGCCCATGAAGGTGGATCAGGCCCAGGAAGGGTATCGAGATACAGGAAGCTGGACTAGATGAGCCTTTGGCCTGATTCAGCAGGACGTTTCTTACGTTCTTAAGGGGATTAGGATTTGGCAGGTGCTGCTGCCGCCGAACCCTCCCTTCATGGACCCAATCCTTCCATCTCTTCCCTGTTCTGCCCACCCCTGTCCAGTTCTTTCCCCTCCCTGCCTTCTTCCTGGTCTTACCTGAGATGGTGGGGGTCGATGGTCCATGCAGACCCGGTTGCTCGCCGCTTCTGTCAGTTTGGCCAGGCTGCACTCTCCAGAGTTGTCACATTTGTGACAGCCAGAAAGAGTGTTGAAACGAGCATTCCAGCAGTGTAACAGCCAGTTAGGATTGGGCCATGAGTTTCACTTTTAGTCCCTAGCCAGGATTCAAATGACCATGTCCAATTGGAGACTTTTCAAGCCTTCCTGTCCACTATAGTCCCCGCCCTTCCCCCCTAAAGCAGCTCCTGGAGATCAAGGGGCCTTGTCTGCACCAGCATTCAGTATGGTCTGAGCTGGAAGGAGATATTGGCTCTCCCTCTATGCACCTTTGATATGCCCAAGTAGGTTTTGGAATCCTGGCCACTGTATATCGGGCTAAACCTTAATCAGAACCCTTTTTGTTTTTCAGGACTGCACCATTGCCACAGGGGGGTGAACAGTGAACCATCTGGTAGCCAAATCTCACTGGTACCTGTTAATTGACTGTCTGTTGGATAACTTGCAATGGCACAACAGCTCTGCTGGGAGGAGATGAGTGGCAACCCTACATGTGTTTCTCTTCCAGATGGTGCTCTATCACTGATACCATTCAATAAAAAATTGTGACTGGATCACACTTGTTGCTACTTTGTTAGCAGATAGAGATCCTGTCTTCCCACCTTACTTGTTTCTCACCTCAGCTGGCTGGCCTCAGGGTGGGACGACAGGGAAAGAGGACTTTCTGCTTCCAGGGTCCACAGCATCCTCACTCTGAGCCCAATCCTACGCAGGCCTTTGCCGACAGGACTAGGGTCCACAGTCGCAAATGTGCCATAAAGCACGTTGTGACAGCATGGAAGCCTGTCTCGCCAGTGTGGAGGCCAGTGCCGGCAGGCCTCCGCCAAGGATGGAGCTGCACCCACCAGAGGAAGGTGAGCTCCACGAAGGTCAGTGGGGAGGCGGGGGGAGGGTGGTGGGGACGCAGGGAGGAGGTGTTCCAGGGCAAAGAGAGGGTGGAGAGGAGGGCAGTTCATGTGGTGGAGGCCTCCACTGAATCCTAATCCACACCCTGGGCTTGAAAGACTGACACGGGTTTTCTCGGAGCTGCGCCAACCATTTTGCTGGTGTGCCTCCGAATAGCCCCATAGGGGCTTCTGGGGCGCAACATGGGGGAAGGGGAGGATCATCCACTTCCCTCAAGGAGACCTGCAGCCCCGTGCTGGATGCAATGGAGCCTGCCCCGGCACTGCTGCATCTGAGCGCGGGGCTTTTAATAGGATTGGGCTGTCTATGACCTAGGACATCGCACTGGGGTTCATACACCATCAGCACAGCCTCCAAATAGGATTGGGTCATTACTTTTCAATTTGCGGACTGTGCCTGCAGTTCTTTCAAATTAGTTCTTGGGAAACCTTTTTTTGTGTGTTTCCTGGAGTTGGAGACATGTCCTTTCATCATCTTCTCTGTTGCTTTTGTGCAACACGTTTAAAATCTGTATTCTACAATTATTGGTCCTAATGAGATACGGCTTCAAGTAGAGACAATTCTCCAGTGCTGGCTGGGTGCTTCTGACTTTGCAATAAACGATTAACCTCTTCTATAGGTAACTAGTTATCATTTTGCCTCCTAAGAAGTTTAACTCTCAGTGGCCTATGCTTTTATCGTTTTAATAAATGAAGCCAACATGTTGCCTCTTCGTTATTGGCACAGTTGGTTTATGGCTTATACACAAATAGTATAACAGAGTGATTCTAATCTATGTGCAGTGCTGTCTATTAGCATGGTAGACCTGAGTTTGCTGCAAAATTTCTCCCCTCTCTCTGAAAATGCTTCTAATGAGGCATCTGTCAATGGTTCCAAAATTTCATAACTTAAAGTGCAGCCACTGGCATCTTAATTGTCCCAAGGCAGACATTCAAGTGGTGGACTGACTGATAGAATTGTGAACACAGCTGTCATAGTGATGCTTTATACTTGGCAGTGCTATGGAGGCTGCTTGCATCTCTCTAATTGTTCCTTTCTTCTAGCATTGAAGCAGTAGCCCTCTTCAGAAGAGCACTAAGGCTCTCTTTGCTCTCTTCAGAAGAGCACTAAGGTGGCTGTGTACATGTCTCCCTCTCCACACCTGTGTAGGAAGATGGTTAGAGGGTAAAACGAGCACAGTGCCTAGCGGTTAATGTTAGCCCTTTCTCTTGTTCCCCACTTCACTCTCTTACTGGTCTAACTGAGATTTACTGGGAAGGTGGTAGTCTTCCTGCAGCCACTACCAAATCTAAAAAGCTCAGACAGAAGGAGTTCCTTTGGGGAACATCTCTCTCAGGTTAATTCAGAGCACCCCCAAAATCAGGGGGGCTTTAGAAAGCAAACAATAGCAGAACATGATGGTCTGGAGACACATGACAACCCAGTCCTTCCTGAGTGAACTTAGCTTAGGCAAGCAAATCAGTAAAAACTATAAGGAGTTTATCAGAGGAAGCAAAAATCCCTTGTTTTTGTGAGCTTTCGTGGCAAGCTACAAAAGCATGGGGTTTATCAAGGACATGGTGGAGCACCACACACGGCTATCCCTCAGCATAAGCTTTGAAACCAAAACATTGCAGCTTATTATGTATAGAACAATTATGCTTACAGTTTCAGAGCAGATTTTGAATTATTTCTGCACAGTATTTTCAGAGAGAGAGAGAGAGGGGTTGCTTCTTTGTCCCATTATGCCGTGGTGCAATCTGTATTTTTTGTTTTGTTTTTGCAGTTAGCTCAATTTAATTTAATTAGCCTGCAAAGAGCTTTCTGGATTACCATTTAAGGCTGCCGTGTAGTGTAGACTTGGCTTCCACTACGGCTAAGAATATCTTTCCTTCTACTTTCTCTCTCTCTTTGTTTAACATTGAGTGTAGTTCTGTGATACTCCAGAGCTAGCTCACTGCTTTGGGATATCACAGTAAAAGGGTCATAAAGCATAGCAATTAGTAGTGGGATCATTCCCAGATGCCCCAGACCCTGGTGCAGTGTCAGGGGACAGAACAAGACATCCAGGGATGATAAAATGGCACTGGGAGAAGGAAAGATGACGGTTCACTGCTCCCCCACAATCTCTGGTCATTGTCCACAAGCCCTGGATTTCCAGGCAGTGGAAAGGAGCCATGCAGTGGCATAGCTAAGGGGCCCCGGGTGCCAGGCCACTGGTGTGGGTGGGTGTGCCACAGGGGTGACAACAATAAATTATTTATGATTTATTGAATTTATATCCCACCTTTCTCCCCCATAGGGGGACCCATATTTATTAGGGTGTGTACTGTACTGTAAGGGTCTGGGGGGGGGAAATGAAATGTTACATTTCTGTGAATGTTTTGGGATTATTATTTATTAATAATTAACTAATTATTAATTATTATCATAGTTAATATTATACATAATGAGCTTGTTGGGACTCGAGGGGGGTGCAAAAATGTCATGGTGCACCAGACCCTAGCTCCTACTCTGGAGCCGTGGCCCCTCACTGCCTAAGGGTGAGCCCCGACACATGTCTCAACAGGCCCCACCTGTGTAGCCAGCCCTGCATTTCCATATTTCCCATAATGTGCAATTCTGCCCTTAGAAAATAGAATAAAATTGTGTGAATAAGTACACAACTCTGCCAAAAGACACCTTGATGTACTTGGCTTCAGCCAGAAAATACAGCCCTATTAACACTTAAGAGTAGACGAAGTATAATTTTTCTAAAATAGCTCTGCTCTGAAAGACATACAGATTAGGGAAGGATTTGTTTCTGATTCAACTTTAGCAGACTCAAGTCTGCATAATGTAGTTATTATTCACCATTGTCCCTTAGTATTGTATCAAGAAAATGACATAATGCAGGAGTGTCTGACGGCAGTCATTTATACAGTAAATTGCTAATCAGTTTTGCTCCCTAACATCAGAGCACCTAGAAGGATGTTACTGTCTGCAACCATTTTTGGGTTGCAGTTCCAATTTGAGCATAAGGCTGGCACGTGCACTTCACATTCAAATAACAGAGGAACAGAAAGGCTGAGGTCTGGCATGTTTTTGTTTCCCAATAGTCGAGGCACCTACTACAGCATTATGTCACATTGTCTGCATGAGCACAATATATCTCATTTTAAAAACGGTCAGAATTCTGAAAATGAGATGTTGTGTAACATGTTTGGTTCTTTCTGATTTTGGAGTTTGTGATAGAGGCAAATGAGAAGATCTTTGGGTACCGTCTAATTCCAGAATACCGTGACTCTCCACAATGCAAAGCATACAGGCACTAAACGACTCAGCTGCCTTTTTATCTCATTGCTACCTTGTTTTAATACATAATGTATGATAATCCAGCACACAAACTGAAGCCAAATAGCTTTGGAGACTCATCCTGATTTCTACACCCATTTTTCTGAATCCTTTGAGAAAGCAATTATCTTTGCTCCCCCTAAAATAAAAAGGTAAAGGTGACCCCTGACAATTAAGTCCAGTCGTGTCCAACTCTAGGGTGTGGTGCTCATCTCCATTTCAAAGCCGAAGAGCCAGCGTTGTCCGAAGACGCCTCCATGGTCAGGTGGCCGGCATGACTCTCCTTGCCACAGCACGTAGCATGCGGCTGGAACACGGAGCGCTGTTTACCTTCCCGCAAGCGGTACCTATTTATCTACTCGCATTGACATGCTTTGGAACTGCTAGGTTGCGGATTCGAACTGCCGACCTTTCGATTGACAGCTCATGGTTCAGTGGTTTAACCCGCTGAAATGTCATTTATTTCCTGATCTTACACAAAGATGTTAATATCTGGAAAACCTGCTGAACCTAACAATTCTAGGCCTGTGTATTAAATATGGTTATTTTTCCTCATGTAGTTTAGCTTGGATGTGTATTTAAGGTTATTTCAGACCCCGTCTCAGTAAGGCTTCAAGTGTCATTTTCCACTGCAGTTTCTTCTTTCCTTGTGTGGCCAGTTGTCACAAGTTATGCCTGGGTGACTACACTTGCTAATGCCTGTCTATCTTTCTGGTTGTTTTCCTTGCTTGATTTAGTCCAGAAGCAGTTTTGAAAGCACATCACCCAATATAACTTGCCCATATGAGAGAGTTCCATCGTTTGTTACCTTTGTGCATGAATCTGCATTTTCTCTCTGAAATTGAGAATGCTCTGTTATGTTGTTAAGAGAGACTGAAGCCCGACCCACACTGCAAGAGCTCCGGCGTGTCCCAGATGCGTGCGGAGCTGTGCCGAGTTGTGTGGTCACCATTTCGAGAGAGAGCAGCTGAACGCGGGAGAGCTAGTTCTGGCGCGAGCAGAAAAGTTTGTTGCCCATGATTTTGAGGGGGCGGGGATGCGGAGCTACTGTAGCCACAATTCGGATGAGAGGGCGGGATGAAAGGGGTTGTCAGTCAATCGGAACTTACTTGAGTCTCCGATTTCTCTTGGATCCATTTCTCTTTCTCAAAGTTAGCAAGATGAATTCTATTCCCGGCACAAATTGTTTTGTTAGTTTTCTCTCCTTCCTGCCCGTCTCTCTCTTCTCTCATGTATCGGACCGCACTTGTGCTTAGCCAACCACTGCTGCGCTTTCTAAGAAGGCAGGACAACAGGAGGGACTATTCGCTGGAAGGCACTCGTGGAGACAAGGTCAGCGCTTGGAGGCGAGTGGCCAGGCACCTACGCTCGCTCACCTCCACGCCTGATCTCATGCGGTGTGGGTCAGGCTTAAGGCAGCAGAGCCTCTAAAAAAAAAAAAGTGCCACTGTTGAGAAAGTGGCAAGTGATGCACCCTATATTAAAAACTCAAAAAAATGTTTCCTGTCCCTGTCATTAAATAAATCTCTAGACAGCAAATTAAGCTGTGCCTTGTGATAAGATAATCATTTACATTTTTGTTTCTCATGAATCAAACATGTGTGGTTTGTTTGTGCGTGGGTGTGAGGAAGTGGAATTGGTGCCAGGAGTTTTCCATTAGCTACAGCAGCAGCTCATCTTCTAGTTATCGAAAAGGAAATACCAGACAAGGAGAAAGTAATGAATCGTGTTTTAATTTCTATTCTCTTAAATTAAACGTTACATTTGTCATGATTATTTACTGGTGCTTCATTGTGGTAAGAGCTGAGGCTTACGTGCGCTTTGAGTGTGTCTCCTCTGAAAGTTGACACCAGTGGGCTTTGATTTCCAAACCTACCTGTTGTTTTCTTATTAAATGGCCCAGTGCTAGTGGCAGCATATCTGTGAATATGTATTAAAAGGATGGGCATTACCCAGCCCCATACCCTCCAACATTCCACAGATAGAAACCAGGACATTCATGGAAGCATGTACGGGGCGGCATTGAGTACAAGTGGTTCACTGCAGACAATAGGTAAGCTTACCAGATATCCAACCAGGACAGAATGCTAGACCTTTAGGAGAAGGAATGTGGGCAGGTGTAGCTTGTTAAACCTTAGAGCACAATCCTAGGCAGGTCTACTCAGAAGCAAGCCCCTTTGTGTTCAGTGGGTCTTGCTTCTGAGTAGACATGACTAGGATTGTGCTCTAAGGTTTAACAAGCAACACTTGCCCACATTCCTTCTCCTAAAGGTCTAGCACTCTGTCCCGGTTGGAGATCTGGTAAGCCTAACAATAGGGAATAATGAATAATGAAGTACAGGCAGAGTAAGTCATTCAAGATTATCAACGCAGATGTGCTGAGCCACAAACTACTGTACTAGAAACTAGAACACTCACAGTGCAATCCTACCCAACTTACACCACTAGTGTAACCAGCGGTGCAGCGGGAACGGGAGGCCCCAGAACCAAAAGGGGATTTAAATCCCCTCCAAAGGGGGATTCAAAGGGGATTTAAATCTCCCCTCCCCTCCAAAGCCTCCCACCATGCCCTCTCCCGCTGGTTACACCAATGGTGTAAGTTGGATAGGATAGCACTGTCAAAAACAAACCCCAAAACATTGGCTTGGATGCAGAGTTCCATTTATGCAACGCACTTTCGTTTCTTCTCCTTTCTGCAGGCCTTTGCATGACTCCTGAAAAGCTGCTCCTGAAGTTTTGTGGGCCCTCCAGAATGGTGTGAGATGTGGCTGGGGGGGGTCATCATCTGGTGCTGGTGGGGGGAAATTGGCAGAAACTGGAGATCACCTCCTTGCACAAGTGATTCTCTTATGTAAGGGATTTTCAGGAAGGATCTAGGTCAGAAATATAACTATATGCTGTTCATAGAGCTTCTAAACCTCCAGGATTGGCCTGGAATCTCCAGGAATTGGCAGCATCTCCAGTTGACTACTGAAAGCATCAGATTTTGATGGGTCTTCCAGGAATTTCTAAAGTCATATCAGTTGGGAAAAATATATATCCAGGAATAGCTTCAGCCAGAGCTGGGCACCTTGTTACTGAAAAAAACATTTCAGTGCTACTAGGCTGTGTTTCAGCTTGGGCACAGCATTCTCCTGCACAGTGACTCTAGACTCCCAAGACAGGAAATGTGGCTGCTCCAGAGTAAGGAGGGTAGTTTCTAGCTTTATGATCCTAAGCTAGGGTTCAGTAGCTGGTGGGCTGTAAGCCAAATCTAGCTGCCTTAGTGGTGCCATGTACCTTTCAGATTCCAACCCCTGTGGACAAAGATAGGTGTGAATGAGCGGTGATTGTGGCAATGAGATTTAGCAACAGACTATTTGGAGTAAATGAATGTGCCATTCTCAGGAGGCTAATTTTCAGTGACAAAATAGTCTCCTGTACCTATATCCCAGCTGTCTCCTCCAGCACAGTTAATAGTAGCTCTAGGAATTATTTTAATCATGGAAATTACACAGGGGAAAAGAATAGTCCAATTCACACAATGCCACTTCCTTGGACATGTTAGCAGCCCCTCCCCCCAGTCTGCTATGAAGTTAAAACAAAGATGTATTAAGATCTAGTCATGGGTCTCATCAGTCAAATGTACCATAGTTTGATCATTAGTTGGTGTTCTGATACTTATAATGATAGTATTGTGGCACTAGGTGTCACTATAGTGCAATACCTAGTGAGGGAATACAGACATTTGCTTAACAACTAGAAGATATCTCCATGTAGCTGCTCTTTGTACCACCCTCTCTGGTGTGAAGCCGTTGTGAGAGAAAGGTCATTCACATGAGAAGGCTTTAGAAAACACAGTACACTCTGAAGTATGGTAGGAGACATATGTAAGTTTGAATACAGATTAGCAAAGCCCTGCATGGAATGCTGAAAAGCGAAACAAACAAATTCAACCTGCATTTCAGATCACCAAGGCAGAGGGGCGTATCGATCAGCAAGAGGCCTATTGTATGTTTTCTGCTGTTCAGAACTATTCTCAGCGTGGAGTCTGCTAAAACAACTTGTTTGCTGTCTTTATGGTTCCCATATCCCCACTCCACTGAACTACATAATGTTTAGATTGTAGCATCTGGAAGCCTCAGACAAATTATATTTTGGATTCCTACAGAGCATATGCTCATTGTATAGGGTGAGCTTTTTTTTAACCTTTAATGCCATGTCATTTCATTCTTATGATAGTATTGTTTTCATGCTTTGAGTGAACATTTGTGGCAAGAGCAAAAATATCCATTGTGCAATGAACAAGTACACATATCATAGTAATGGGAGGAAAAGAACCAGTTGTAGGCAGTAGATAATACACTCAAATGTTTTAGAACAGTGTTTCTCAGCCAGTGGTACGTGTACCACTAGTGGTACATGGACTGCCAGTTGGTGGTATGCCGGCACTAGGGTGGCAAGATGGCGGCCGCGCCGCACCATGACAAAGCCCTGAAAACAATGGTAAGCAGCCCCAGGTAGCCAGCAGAGCTCGAGTGCAAGTGCGTAACTAGCTCCCATGCTGTCTGGGGCATGGGAGCATGCTGCATCCTGGAATTAACATCACGTGACATCATGTGAAATCATTTCCAGGTTTGGGTGCTATCAGAAGCCCTTGTGTTCCGCTCAGAACGGTCTGAGTGGAATGCGAGGGCTGCCAATTGCCTGTTGCCCCTGCACATCACTCCTCTTCACGATTGTGAAGAGAAGGCGTGGCACGAGAAGGCAGCAGGCGAATGGCTGCCCTTGTGTTTGGCTTGGAGTATTCTGAGCCGAATGCGAGGGCAGCCATTATGGAGCCTGAAGGTTGCACCCTCCCCTGGCGTTGCACCCGGGGCAGCTGCCCCTCCGGCCCCATAGTTGTTATGCCCCTGCTTGAGCAGGCTTTCAGGGCTCTGTCATGGACAAAAACCCGGAAGTGGTGATGACATCATCGCCACTTACTTCCGGTGGTACGTGGAGTGACGGCAGCCCCGGAGGTGGTACGTTGCACTGAAGGGGTTGAGGACCCCTGTTTAAGAAAATTAAATCATATCCTGTGATTATAAAGTTCTGGTTCTTGGTTTGTTGTTCTTCCTCACTGATTTGTATTGTGGCAGCTAATGGGGTCAACGTAAGCTTAGCAAGGTAGTTAAAGACCTTGAGCTTTGGCTCACTTGCTGAGACCTCTCATTGCACCTTCCTACCCCTGTTGCACCTGGACTATGCAGGTACCATAGCATCAATTTTATAGGCTGAGTTGCAGATGGGGCTAAACCTGTGCTTCTATAATGCATTCCTTTTAGTGACACTTTCCTGGTGGCAGAAAAAGAAATGGGGGGGGGGGGGAGACAGAAGAAGCAAAGTGCATTTCTTGGGAGGCAAACTTTGTTCCACATATAAGATCTATGCAAAAGAGAGGGGGAGGGTGATAATAAAGACAAGCACCTTGAGTATGTGAACAATACCTTTCCTTAAATTACAACAGGGGTTCAGCAACATGTGGGAGCTGGAGGACAAGCTGTTTGTCTGGGGGGGGTTGCTCGCCCCCCTGGTAGCACTTATGCACTTTCCACATTATAACAGCCACATAGGGGCTACCTTTAATTGTGAAACACATGTTGAAAACACATTTTAAGTCATCAGTTTTACTCCAATACATCTCACACATAGACTCTTGTGTGTTTCCTTGAGAATGTTCAGAGATATGAACGAAACGTCGAACCTATATTTTTTAATGTGTGGACTTTTGGTGATTTTATTCTGTTTTAAAATACATTGGAATTCCTCATATTTAATTATATTTTTATGTGACTTTTAAACCTATAAAGTTTCTTTCTTGCTAACATGTTGAGATGCCTGTTCTGTGGCTCATCATGGGGCTGGGTGATTTTCTTCAAATTACCACTGTAAGTTAGCTAATGGAAAGGGTAGCAATGGCATGGAAATAACTGTCAAATCCTGGTAGTCAGCCACTGCACGTGAATGGCTCACAGTAGGGGTGACACCTGCCACGTGGATCAATTTATAGTGGCTTGCATATGGGAGCCTTAATACGTGGACCGATTCATATGCTGGGCAGTGTATGAACTCCTTCGTATGATCTAAGAGCAAATACATGCAAAGTTTTGCTCAGCTTGCCTGCAGGAGGTGTGTAGGCTTAAGTGAATGCAGTGCCTTGCAATTACATTTTTCTTTACATTTTTAACTGGATGACTTGTGGGATATAAAGGGCTTTGAGAACACGCAGCTCCTTCCATTCAAATATACTGTATTATTTTACATAATTTTTGTGATAACAAAAGCTGCCACATCCGCTTATGTTGCCAGGGATTTGAAATCGAAAGGGTCAGGTCTGTATCAGAATTAAAGTGCCTTGCCTCAAACTGTCATGTTTGAACTGGCGGTATTGTTTATTATTATACAGCCCTGGACGGCAAAAATGCTTACGAGAGGCCATATTTTGAACTGAGTAAGAGCCGCGGGCCCACGCAATATTCAGCCCCTTGTAATGATTCGCTCCTGTGTGAAGTGAAAAGGTAAAAAGTCTCTTTCAGCCTCTCCCCCACTTGCAGTATAAAGTACAACAGCCTTCCATTTATCTCAGCTGCTCACTCGCATTTGCTTGACTCATGGCTTTCATAGGAAAAACCAGCTGCAGTGTCAGTACTGTAGCACAGGGGGGCCTAAGGGACCTAGCCCCTTCCCTGAATATTCAGCGTTCATTAAAAAGATACGTCTCTGTTATGTATGCCAGGAGGTACTGTGGTTGATGCCTGGCTCTAGCTTAGGCTCTTCTTTTGCTGCAATGGTTGATGGGTAGTTTTAGTCTGGACACATCCTCCTGGGGCAATAAACTACTGCTTTGTTTAAGATGTCTACCAGATCCTTGCCTATTCTCCTGCTGCTGAACCCAACAGTCTGTGTCTGTTCTGGACTGACTTGCTGCCCCCCTCCCGGGTCCCCCTTCCCATAAACATTCTGACCGAGATTCTGTGAGTTCATAGTAAGGAATGATTTCTTGAGATTGGAAAGGTATCCTGGAGTTGGGTTGAGCCTCTGGCCACCAATGGCCTATTATTATATCTTTTGTTTAACGTTATAATTTCTTTCTGGGTGAAATATTACCCACCTCGAATCTGTGAGATAAACTGGCATTACAATTTAAACCAACCAGTCAAATAAATAAATAAATAAATAAATATTGCTCAGAGCCATAAAAAAAACTAAGTGTTCCTAAAGGTCTTGGTGCGTGTATGTGTGTTTTGTTTAGAAATGAATGTTCTGCAAAGGGAATAGTAGTGGTCTGTGAATCCCACTATATTTTCATTTTAAAAATAATTACCATGCTAAAGAAGGTTCTGTCAGCTTCTATTGTAATTACAGTTGATAAGTGTTTATTTAAAGTAGAATATGAACGGAGACATGCAATTTCTAGGGAGTACATCTGTCAAGAAACTATTAATGACTCTAGTTCATTTTGTAGCTGCCCTCCTTTTCTTTTTTGCTTGTATTTTCCCTTATTCAAGGCCCCTGTTTTACTGTGCAAGAGACCATCAACATGAATTCTTCTTGCTTCTGGTTATTTATGGACTGATTTTCTTCCCATTGCTGAATACTATCAGATCCTGGAAGCTGGTTGCAATGAATGTTAGCATGCTGCTGTCAATCATATTAGCTTATCTAACTGTTACTTGGGATGAAATTGGAAATTCCTAAATAATGCGACACAGAAACTGAGGTTGTTCTCAGCAAGGTGATTCCCAGTCTGAGTGTCTCCTGTTCTAGTAATGTGAGTGACAGTGTATTTTTACGCACTCCCTCCAATACAGTTAGGGGCATCTGTCCAGCTAGAGAAACAGGCTTCTGTACTTATGTCCCTTGCTGAAAAAGAAAGCACTTGCACAAACAGTTGCTCTGTGCATGATTTCTTCCTATCCTTCAGTTAAGCAGTTGATTATTTGTTTGAGGGACAGGAAAATGGAGCAGGGAGCTGATTTCTCCCTACATTAGCCCATGCCCGATGGCACTTTCTCCAATAATTTGTGTGGGTGTGTAAATGCCATTCCCCCCCCCCCCCATGCAACTTACATGGTGTAAGAGTGCATTTGCATTGTCTGGGCTTTTTTTTTTTAATGGTTTCTTGCTGGAGGTGCCCCTACTGCTGTAGGGTTCTTACTTTACTGGTGGTACTTTGGTTCTAAACTACCAAAGATTTGACAGTTGTTTACTACCATGTTCTTTGTAAAATGTGAAGGGTCAGTTCAGGACAAGGTTGTTTAAGCCCATGTAGGGAAGCAACTCTGCCTAGAGCTGGGTAGCTGGCTCTTTTCACGGGAAGAATCCTCCATCATCCCTTACTTGTTGCAAAAGACCCTAGAATAGCCATAGTTTTTCTTCACAGCCAACAGAAAAAAAGCAAAGCAGGCAGCAGAAACAGCTTAATCTCCACTGAAGTGGCAATACAAATAGCACAGAAGTGATTTTACTATTGAGGTGATGGTGGGAGTAAACTCCCGGTACTTTGCTGTGGAACTACATCATATACTGTGGATCAAAAATCCCATGTGACCATTTAATTGGGGGGGGGATAACTTATTCCCCAGCCAGCGGGTGGCGCAGTGGGTTAAGCCACTGAACCATGAGCTGTCAATCGAAAGGTCGGCAGTTCGAATCCGTGCGAAGGCTCCTGCCAACCTAGCAGTTCGAAAGCAAGAAATTGCAAGTAGATTAATAGGTACCACGTTAGTGGGACGGTAACAGCGTTCCATGCGCCTCGGTGTTGAGTCATGCCGGCCACATGACCATGGAAACGTCTTCGGACAGCGCTGGCTTTTCGGCTTTCAAACGGAGATGAGCACCGCTCCCTAGAGTTGGACACGACTGGACTAAATTGTCAAGGGATACCTTTACCTAACTTATTTTAATCCCTGGTATGGTGATTTCTTTTTACAGCTGAAGTGTTCAAGCAGTATAATGAGATTTGTAAACTATGAGCAGAACGACACATAACAGCAGAACCCACTGTCTTTGAATGGTGGTCTGTTTTCTACCAAACAGCAATAAAGTAGCGGGTGGTCTAGTGAAGAAGCCATGGACCCCCCTCCCCCCCACGCTTTGGCCTTCTCAAACTCTTCCCCAGCTGCTTTTTTCTCGGTTAGGATCTGAAACCAGAAGTGAGCAGGGATGTCTTGAGGTGAGGAGGACTGGGGGCAGGGGAAGACTGAACACTCCCTTCTGCTCCCTGCTTCTTTGCTAGAAACCTTCTTGCCGCTCTTTGGTGGTACCTCATATTCAGAGATGTGGTTATGCAGTCACGTGTGTCCTTGGACTGCAATTCTAAGCATACTGACAAGGAAATAAGTGGGAGTTGCTTCTGAGGAGACCACATAGGATTGGATTGCATAACCATAATGGAACTGAGGTAGACAAGGAGAGTAGTCGGCATATTTTAAGAAAAAACGTATTTTCTTTACAAAAAGAAAGACATTTCTAAATTTATTTGGCAAGGGAAAAAACCAAGGGTGAAATACAAGGTCCTTCAAGAAGCAAAGGAGAGAGGAGGATTAGGACTAGTGGATTTGAAAGTATATTATGCAGCATGTTGTTTTGTATGGTTGAAAGAGTGGGTGTATTTACAAAATAGAAGATTATTGGAGTTAGAAGGCTCCAACTTGAGATTTGGTTGGCATGGGTATTTGTGGTATGATAAAGTGAAAGCAAATTTAGAATTTAAAAATCACTATGTTAGACATGCATTATGGAGAATTTAGAATAGATATAAAATGAGGTTTTATGAGAAAATACCATTATGGGTTGCACCATATGAAGCGCACTTTGGTGGAAGCAGTGTGCCAAAAGAGAAAGGACTATTATACAGAAATTTATTAAATTTTTCACAAGGAGACTGTACCATAAAGTCAAGAGAAAAATTAATGGAAGAAGACTTTAATTGCCAATGGTTTGTATATGCTCAAATTTTGGAGAGATTTAAAGTGGACAAGAAGGCATATGGATTTGTAAAAGAAGAATCAATACTGGAGGTACAATTAAAATCTGAAGACCAGGTAATCTCAAAAATGTATAAATTGCTTTTGAAGTTCGAGACAGAAGAAGAACAGGTTAAAGAATGTACGATTCATTGGGCGAAAAATGTAGGCTGAAAGCCCCCTCTCATCCCATTGGTCAAACAGTTTGCTCCGTGTCCCGCCCTCTCTCAATCATGAGCATGGTCCACGACTGATCGCAATGGAACCACACTGCTCCGCACATGCCGCATGCGCCCTGGACGCACCTGGATACGTGCGGTGTAGATAAGCCTTAAGCCAGAGGCAAAGGAACCTTGCTAGTCCTGTTTTCATAGTAGAATTTGTTATGAATTTTGTGAAAGGAAGAGCATAATTTCTGCTTGATTTGAGTTGGTAAAATGCCACCAAGATTCTGCAAAGCTAGAATCTCTAGCTAAGATTTCATGCCAAAGGGGAGCACCATAAATGAGCAACAATGGCTTTAAAAAGAAATAAGAGAAAATGTTGGGGGAAAACTACAGAAACATAGCTGAGCAGAATTGTTCTGCCTTGGGGTCAATTGCAAATTCAGAATTGCCTATGACTTCTTTTTTTAAGTGAAAAGCCTGCATTATAAAATGAAATGTCTTCAAGAAGGAAGCAAAGGAACTTGCAGAAATCTAGCTGTACTCTGTTGTAATTAATATGGTGCCATCAATGTGCATCATACTTTATAAATGGTGACAAAAAGACAGATCCCTCCCATGAAGAGCTGACAATCTAAAATTCAACATGGATGGTAACAGAGGGAAGAGAGGATATCAGCAATGAAGGTGAACAAAAGTGTTTAATAACATATATTTACAGCTCAACAGCCTAATCCAGCACAAATTCCCACGCAGTGATGCAGCGGCGCCGGCACAGGCTGTGCTGCATCTTGCACGAGAATTTTGACTACTAGAGGTCTCCACAGGGTAAGGGAACATTTGTCACCTTGCCCCGGGAAAAGCCCCTGCAGCTGTAATGGAGCAACTCAGATCTGTGCGAGCTATATAGCTGGTGCAAGTCTGCGTTGCCCCATGTCGGCGGCACTTTTGCGACTGCAAGCACCGGTACAGCACATGTTACACTGCCTTGGATTGCATCACAAGTCTAACTAATATTCCAGCGCCGATGCAGCCATGCCAATTGAGCGTGTGCTGCATCCTGAGGTGGGGGGGGCAGTCATGGAGTCCTCCTTAAGGTAAGGGAACATTTGTTCCCTTACCTCAGGGCTGCATTGCGGCTGCATCGATGCTGGAAATGTGATTAGGCTTGGGCTGTTAGGCTATGCGGGATAAGGACTAAGGCAGTGTTTCCCAAATGTTTTCTACCTGCAGCTCCCTTGGCCATTGGTGACCTTTGGCCGTGGCTCCCCATTACATTATGTTGATGCCTACCAATTGGCACTACACTGTTTTCTGAAAGGATTCCGTGGCACTCCGCGGCTCCCCTGGCTGGTTCCCGCGGCTCCCCTGAGAGCCACGCCTCTCAGTTTGGGAACCACTGGACTAAGGGGTTGTGCCCCTCATAGAAAAGATGGTTCATGAAGGGAGAGAGGTGGCATTTTGTAGGTGATCTGGGAGGGAGTTTCAGGCAGAAGGTTCAGCAAGGGAGAAAGGGGAGAGTCATTAAAGGGAGAGGGTAGGATAGAGGGGGCACATGAAGGGGTAGTGCCGGCTTTAAGCCAGTTGGACCAATTGCTCCCAATTAGGCCCTGAGCCTAAGGGCCCCCCGCAGTAGGGTAATCTACTCTAGTCTTGTCAAATACACAACAATGTGCTTAGATCCATTTGATCCATTAACTCACCTGCACTTTTTAAGCACAGATTTTGATTGCTTTCCATTCTACCAAAGAGTGGACTATACCAAAGAGGACATATTTACTATACTAACTTTTAATTATTTTTCTAAGATTCTACAGACCTTGGCTGTGAAGCTCCTAAGGCCGGCACTGGGGGTAGATGAGGACAACACAGTATTCAACTTTCAAGTAAAACATTGAGGGAAGAGGAAAAAGTTGAAGGAGTTGTAGAAGGAAGGAGAACAGGAAGTGGAGGAAAATGGTAAAAAAGGGAGTAAGAGAGATACGATAGTTTCAATTATAATGACTGAAAAAGGAGGTAAAGTGAAGGAGGAGGGATGCTGTGAGAAGACCTTAACTGTGAATCCAAGGCAGATAAGAGAAAATGAGCAGATGTGGCTTGTGGGTGGTGGTGTCACTGTGGTGTTCAAACAGGTGAATGAGAGATGAGAAGATACATGTATAGTAGATAAAAGCAGTCAACGTTATGTTCTCCCCCAGGGGTGTTCAGCTGCACAAGAGCATGAATGAAGCTACAGAACTAATAGGGTAGCCTAGCGCTGGGGTTTAGAGATGAGAATAGTCAATTGGTTTGGGAGAGTGGGACGAATGAGTCAAGTGCTGTGGCTATGGATGCTTTGAAGCTGGAAACTGTAGCGTCCAAGGAATGGTTAGAAGCAACAGAAGGGAGTACTGTGTAACCCTTATGAGAAAACCACTAGATGGATAGATTTCAGGTTGTGGAAGGAGGAAGGTGGAGTGTGCACAGTGCTGAAAGAGACGGGCAGCCCAATCGTATCCTCCCCCAGTGTAGGCGATTCAGCATGGTCCATGTGGTCCACACTGAATCCTATCCAAGGAAGGGACAGGCTGGAGATCTTCTTAGGGTAAGTGGGCATGCCCGCTTACTCTGGGTAAACCCCCGGCTGCCGCAATGCCGATTCTCTTTAGCTGGCAGAGAATCAAGTAGCCCTGTGTTGGGGCTCGAGGCCTGGGAGGGAGGATAGGATACAGGCCTGATCTGCCCACCCCGCCCTCACTCTGCCCTGTTATGCCCCTCCCTGCCCTCCCCCAGGCCCTGCGCCGCTTGGAGAAGCACTTACCGGCTCCACGGCACAGGGTCTTCTGCCACTCGGTGGGGAGGTGGTGCAGACTTCGGTGCTGGAGCACTGACCTCTCGAGTAGTCGCAAACGTGCTTTATGGCACCTTTGTGACACTCAGCACCGGCACTGAGGCCCAGCACTGGTGCGCCTAAACCATAGGATTGTGCTGAAAGTGATGTTCAAACAGTGCCATTCTTGGTGGAAGGAAGGTGAATGCCTGAAGCAGCTTCTAGCAATTCCTGGACTGAAGTTTGATTTAAAAAAAAAAATTCCCAGAAGTTGCAGCCCCCGTACACCTTAGCTTAGCTGAGCAAACCTTGCCGTAGCATTCACATGCTCAATTCTCTATAACAAACTGAAAGAAGAAAGGGTGGCTTATCTGAATGTCCTCATGCTAACCCAGTAGCCTCCCACAGCTCAGCAGGCCCCTTCATTGGAGAAAGAGCTCTGTCTGTGAGCCAGAGGCCCCCGTTCACTACGTTTTCTTTATTGTTTGTTCAAAGCTGCAAAACTTGCATTTATCCTTTGTTGGTAACCTTTTATCTTTTGTGACTCAGGGCAGTGAGGGAATATTTATATGAAGCAATTAAAAACAGAATTATACACCCCTATTGCTAGGGTACTGACAAATGATACCCTTGTACTGACAGTCACAGTCGAGTAACTTCCACACATAGGTTGCGTTTATGAATTGAGAATTCAGCGTGGGTTAAATTGATCATGGCAGGCATTCTCGATTCTCATTCTTATTCTCATTCTCTCATTCACAGGAGAGGCAGGTTCCCCATGCACAGTACAAACCTGGCGCTGATTTGTGGAGTGGAAAATGCGATACATGTATCATGCTGTTAATCCTTCCCCAGATCTGATCCAGAGACCTATGAAAAATATACTCAGGAATCAATTTGCGAATGCAGGGACCAGCTTTCAGTGTTCCATATTCTGGTATGGGTTATTTTGTGAATGTCTGAAACTGCCTTATACTGAGTCTGGCCATTGGTCCTTCTAGCTCAGTATTCTCCACAATGATTGGCAGTGGTTCTCCAGGGTTTCAGGCAGGGGTATTTTACAGTCCTACCTGGAGATACTATGGATTGAACCCTGAATCTTCTGCATGCAAAGCATATGCTCTGCCACTGAGCTACAATCCCTCTGCTTCAACGGCACATAAACCACTCACGACATGAGAGATCCTTGATTGAGTCTCCTGAATTTTCTTTTCCACTAAAGCAGCCATGGCAGTGCTTAAACCTTTTCCCCGGAGGTATCTGCCTGATCTAAACCATGCCCAAAGCAGCTGTTTGCTCTGAGGTGGAAAAAAAAACCCCACAAATACAACACAGTGGCATAGCTGGCATTTTTCCAAGGGGGCCGTGGGCGGAACGACGCGTCTTCGCCCCACTCCCCCACCACCGGAATGGAGCGGGATCGGAGCCAAAAGGTGCCGTTCCATTCCGGTGGCGGGGGGGGCAGGGCGAACATGTGTCGTCCCGCCCACGGCCCCCTTGGAAAAAGAACAGCTATGCCACTGATACAACAGTTCAATCTAAATGTCCCCCCTCCCCGGAACAAACAGCAACTTTAGGGCTGTGTGAATGACTGTATCTGGGTTCATTTTTGCAGACCAACAATCCATGTACACTCACTGAATGCAGGTTGTACCTGCATTTAATGTGCATGTGAATAACTGATGGATTTTATGCTGCTGCTTTTCCCGATAGATTTTTGTGAAGGTTTTTATGCTGCTATTTTATGTGTATTGGAGATGGTGCTCTGTGCTAGGCTCTGTTCTCTAATTTGGTTTATTGTGCTGCTAGTTTTTATATTTTGTGTAATTTTTGTAACTGTATTCTTTTAATAGTGTTATTTTAGTGTATTTATTATTGTTATTTTTTATGTTTTGTAAGCTGCCTCGGGCGCCCTGTTGGGGGAGGCAAAGGCAGCATAAAAATGGACCAAATAATAAAATAAACTGTACCCAAGAAAGATAAACAATGATTGTACCCCAGTACACAAATGTACCCATGTGCGGTTTAGTATATGTGCAACTCTTTGTGGGGTGTGTGTGTGGAGAAGGGTAAATTTAGATTGAGTAAAAGGATTTTAAAAAGCTATACCACAGTGCTGCTGCTGTGACTAAAATTGAAGACAGTAGGTGATGCCTGTGCACTTTCATCTTTTGTCCCACAGGTCCTTGGGTCTGCCTTCCACTTTGATGGGAATTACAGCCAAGGATGAAAGGGTCACAATGGGAGCATCAACCAATGGGACCTTAAGGATTTGCATGATGTTGTCAGGGAGAGAGTAAAGTTTATTGGCCACGCGCAAAGAAGATTTTCTCTTCGTTGAATTGGTCTATTCTGCTTTGTGTACTCTGTTAAAGCATTCTGAAAATGGGGTTTGGGCAGGTCTGAGGGGAACACTGACTTCACCTCCTGTGGGCTGGAGACAGTAGCTTTGGAAGACTCGACTTGGCTTCAGCTCACAGGCCAAACCACCATGCCAAGGAAAGTCAAGCAAGGGTGTCACCCCTCAACAAGGGGTGTTACTCCTCCCTGCAGGGAGGGGTGACACCCTTGCACGGTCATTTTCGGCTGCTCCAAATTGCTTCTTTGGAGCAGAGAAAGAAAGAAGCGACTTGGAGTTGCCAAAGAAGACCACGCGGTGAGTGGGCAGTGCGGTGGCCATATTGGCACCCCCAAAATGGGTGTCACCCTTTGTGGCCTGTCCCCGCAACACCTAGTGATTCCCATGCCTCTCTGGCTGAAATAACTGCCACTTACGTATTGTGCTGTTTTGTATTGTGCACACCAGCCTTGGTGGCACACAGGGGAGACTGTGATGCCCCTGTGTTCATGCCCTTGCCTTGTTGGGCCAGGATGGAGTCTTTATGGTAGCACCGAGGGATTAGTTGTCCCTTCGTGCTGGAGAGAAGATGTGTAAAATGTGTACTGTTGCTTATGGGCTTAGGAGGTAAGTAGCTGCTTATAAAAAAACAAAAAAAAAACAACACTATTGAGTATGTTGAAAGACTGTCCTTGAACGGACATTGTATAACTAAAAGAGGACAACAGTGATAAATTTACTAGAATCCCAGTGTAAATTTCAGCTTAGCTCAATGTTGCATCCCTGAAGAGAATGTTATGTACACACTAATCAAAACAGTAACTCATGCAAGGTATCTATGCAAATCAAACAACAAATATTAAAACAACATGTAATAGATGCCTTCAAATAATAGAATAGAGAGACAATGGAAAAGACCTCCAAGAGTAAATCACTGGGATGATTAAAGTTCTTGTAATATACAGAATCAGAAATTATTTACTCAGGGATTTGCAAACATGGGCATGCACCCTAACTCATACGATTATGAATGTAATGCATTTGCAAGTTGTGAATCTTACAGAAGTACTTGTTAATAAATCTCATTGGCATTGGATAGTGAGAGTTTCTTTCTTTACTTGCAAATATTTATATGTATGACTGAACTGTGACAGGTTTGGAGTGTCTTTCAGCAATTCTTGTCACAGATTTGGGACTTTAGAAGAAAGCTGTGACCTTGTAGATATATAAAACCACCTAACCTGAACAGCAGGTATGTGGAAACCTGTTTATTTTCCAAATAATGACAGCCACTTTACTAAGCTGGTGATTGCTGTTGTAGTCCAATTGCTATTCCAATAAATTGCCTAACAGATAAAATCCCCTAAACTACAATAGGAGGTTAGCCAGCATAGTTGCTAATATATTTACTAAAAGTTACAAAAATACTTATAATTCCATTTGTGATATCAGTCAGCAATGATTAAAACCAGAGAAACACAGCTGTATTTGTATTAGAAGTTTACCACTCTTGCGTAGAAGTAAATCCTACTATTTCGCCACATGTGCAGTCTCTTCATGCCCATTCGTGACCAGACTTACTTACATCCTTCCGAGTGATGATGACAACCTGGTAAAAGTATTTGCTAGGAGCAGGGGCTTGTCCTTGCAATTCAAATAAAATACAGTATCTGGGAGGAGGGATGCAATTTTAGGACACCAGCATCCCATTGCTATGACAACTTGGAAGGGTCGGGACCAGCCCCCTTTTGAAGGAGTCAACCCACTCTTAAAGTATGAAGTCTCCATCACCCAGCCCATAGAGTGGCAAGAACCTCTCCTTTGGTTCTTTTTGGGGAAGCCAAGGTTGAGAGGTTCACAATATTACAATGCCCCTCTAGCACCATCACTCACCATTCACAGATGGACAGGAAGCCACCCCTGGTTTATAACATACAGACTTTTCAAATAAAGCTAAACATGACTCACTCACTATTCAACTGCAGCGACAGCTGCCATTCCTTGCCTTCATCCCTTTTTATGTCGAAACATTTTGAAATTGCTTTTTAATAGTAATAATACCTGCTCTTTATGTGGACCCTGCGGCTGCAATCTAATTTTGAGATATTTGCTCTATTCTTTCTTTTTTATGTTGAGTGAGCCCTGGGACTAAATTATATAGCCTTGTATTGCTTTTTTATATTTGTCTTGTGATAACTGAATGCGTGTTGTTTTGGTGGGTTAGGTAAAAATGCACTCAAGCTTTCAGGAAATTCAGGATTGATAACATCTTTTGATGTCAGGCAGAGCAACACCAGGCAGTGAGCTGTTTCTTCTCCGACATCCATGGCTGTGCTGTGCTCAAATGACCTCAGATACTTTAGTAGTCTTATATTCCAACAGTGTCCTTTCATTATGTTAAATTGCTTAGTGCTGTTTTGATGTCAAATGATATTCACCGCAGTCCAGATAGATTGGTGAAATTGTATTTCCCCTCTAGTCTGAAATTTCCCCCTCTAGTCTGGGTTTAAATGCAGTAGCTGCACAATATTGGTCTCTTCTCCATACGTTGTTTGGAGAAACTTGTAACAGTTCAGTGAATAATCCAGAAGTTTTAAAGAGATTATCTTTATGCTTATGCTGATTAGGATACACACAAGAATAATTACATCTGAATGGGCAACAGCCAGCCCCTTTGTGTGGTGGTTGGGTAGTGTAGATTCATCCCCACAACTGGCCTGAAAGCCAGGGGTGTTGGAACCCCAATGCTTGGGTGTCCCTACTAGACCAGGGCTAATGTGGTGATAGAAAGTAGGAGATATCTGAAGTGGCACACTGGCTCCCTACATCCTTCAGTGCCTTGAGCATATTGCTGCAACTGGCTCTTTTCTTCTTCCTCTCAGCACTGCAGGCTCAGCCAGGTTGGAAACTGGTAGGGCCTTTGGGGACCCACCCAGGCAAACCTCACATTGGAATTTCTGTTGCCTCAGGTTTGCCCTGGCTGCACTGTTTGGATGATGTGACTAAGAACAAGTTGAATGCCTGGGGCTTACAGAGCTGGATTTGCTACTAGGAGATCCAGAGGTGTCAAAACTCACCAGCTCGAAGGGGAGGGGAGAGAAAGATCCTGGCAGACCCCAGTGCATGTGTGGCCTGGCCATGAGAAATTGAGATTTGGTTGGCATGGGTATTTGTGGTATGATAAAGTGAAAGCAAATTTAGAATTTAAAAATCATTATGTTAGACATGCATTATGGAGAATTTGGAATAGATATAAATTGAGGTTTTATGAGAAAATACCATTATGGGTTGCACCATATGAAGCGCACTTTGGTGGAAGTAGCGTGCCAAAAGAGAAAGGACTACTATACAGAAATTTATTAAATTTTTCACAAGGAAACTGTACAATGAAGTCAAGAGAAAAATTAATGGAAGAAGACTTTAATTGCCAATGGTTTGTATATGCTCAAATTTTGGAGAGATTTAAAGTGGACAAGAAGGCATATGGATTTGTAGAAGAAGGATCAATATTGGAGGTACAATTAAAATCTGAAGACCAGGTAATCTCAAAAATGTATCAATTGCTTTTGAAGTTTGAGACAGAAGACGAACAGGTTAAAGAATGCACGATTCATTGGGCGGAAAATGTAGGTCATGTTATTTTAATGGACCAATGGGAACAACTATGGTTAAAACAGTTGAAATTTACGTTAAATGTTAATATTAAAGAAAATATGTATAAAATGATGTATAGATGGTATATAACCCCAAGCAAATTAGCAAAAATGTATGAGAAGGTGACGAATACATGTTGGAACTGTAAAAAGCAAGAAGGAACTTTTTACCATATGTGGTGGACATGCCCCCAAGCAAATAAGTATTGGACTCAGATTCATAAACAGATTGAGTTGATTTTAAAGATTAAGGTTCAAATGAAACGGGAAACCTTTTGGGGGGGGTATGAGGGATGATCATGTAGGCGAAAAACTTCAAACTTTGTTTTTATATATGATAGCTGCGGCAAGAATTTTATATGCACAATATTGGAAGAATTCGGAGATACCTTCGCTGGAAGATTGGTGGCTGAAAGTTTTGGACTATGCTGAAATGGATAAACTTACAATTTTAATTAAGGAAAAGTCAGTTAATCTTTTCGTGAATAACTGGAAACCATTTATCGATTTTTTAAGAGAGAGAGAAGAACGATGTGATGATATGCGGATTTAATGAATAGAACGTGGGTGTTATTTTGGCTTAGTTGGATATTATATGTAGAAAATGGTGAATAGTATGCTAGTAGGATGTATTGCTTCATGCTTGCTATAACTTTATGAAATATGTATTGTTTTTGTTTTAATATATCAATAAAATATAAATATATAGACAAAAAAAAAGAAAGAGAAATTGGCTTCCCTGGTATGAACTCTGGGTTAGTAGTATGAAAGATCAACTTCCTACTAAATTTAGGGATTTGAATAAACACCTCTTTTGTACCATGCCTGGACTCTCCCTGGATTACGAGACTATTCTGGACCTTAGGAACAATCCGACAACAAACTGGACAAGAGCCACCATTAGAAGGTGTAGCACTAACATAGCAACATCAGGTCTCTCTTCCCCAGGCTCTGCTCCTGGATGAGAGCCTCCACTGATGCTCCAAGAAGGGTGAAGCATCAAAGCTATAACATAGATCTGAGCCAAACGTTCTCACAATTTTCAGCTCAAAACGTATAGAAGGCTAAGGGGGAGAGGAGACTAACACATCATGGCTTACTTAGTTTCTCCATCATCACCATCTGCTTTGTGGTGGTAGTGCTGCTCTACCCAGCAGCTGCTGGTAGATTTCATATTTTCAATCCAGGAATATCCTGACATAGTGTCAAGATGAGGGAACTTCTGGATTAAAAGAACAAAACAGCAACCGCAAATTGCCACTGCTGCTGGTAAATTAGCCTGCCGTTTGCCACTCCCAGGCCTGAAACGTCCACTCAAAAGGAGCAGTGAAATTCGGGTGGACTTTTCAGGTAAGTCTTAGCTATAAAAAGTTACTACCTGGCTGATACTTGTACAACACCTATGGTTTCCAGCTCTTTATTAGAGCTACCTTCTGGACAGTTCCCCTGGTGTTTCAGCAATCATACCTTAGTTACTAGCTCCATTCTGAGCTGAAATTCAATCTTAGCTGGACAGCTCTCCCATTTTGCTTGCAAGCTGGTGAAACCAAAGCTACTGGCTCCTGTGCTGGCTAACGTCTAAGGCAGGGATGTACATCGCTACTCATAGCCTTGTGCACAGTAGCAAGGCTGGTCTGAGGTAACAATGGCATGGGGTAGGTTCTGTTCACACACAAGCTCTGGTGGTTGGATGCAGATGCCAGCAACATGCACATCTAGCTCCCTGGACTTGTTTGCAGTCTGTGTGTGCAAACAAAAACCTGGATCATGCCCATTGCCTTTTAATAAAAAAACAGAAAACCTAAAAATGAAAAAGCACTTTCAAGCCCCATTAATGTCACTGGGAGAGATTTGCAGCCCAATCCTAGCCAACTTTCCAGCGCCAATGCAGCCACAATGCAGCCTTGAGGCAAGGGAACAAATGTTCCCTTACCTTGAGGAGGCCTCCGTGACTGCTTCCCCCAGAATACAGTGTGCACCCCATTGGCATGGCTGAATCAGTGCGGGAAAGTTGGTTAGGATTGGGTTGTTAAACACATGCTTAAGCACAGCATTGAAATCAGTGGAATTTGGTGTGTTGTGCCAATGTGCTTAAATAAATGTACAGCATTTGTAGAACTAGTGAAATGTATGTCATTATAATCCTCAGGAGTGGGATGTGGAATGGAAGGACTCGGACATCCTCTGTTGGCACTTCTGTGTGACATCCTAAACTGCTCCGAGGCAGTACTCATGTTCTGTGCTTTGTTATATAGCAATTATTCTGAAGAAAACAACACATTGTGTTGCTATGACAAGAACAAAACTGGCAATGCAGAATCTGTTGGTCTCTTGTCAAGGCATCAGACAGAATGTCACTAGTATAATTAGTTCACAGTGTCTCTAGTGAAAGAAGATGTGATTACATGACACCTGTAATGAGGCCCAAGATAATGACGACAGTGTGAGGCTGCGTCCTGACAATGTTCTGGGTGATTTTCATACCATTGCAAAAAACAAAACAAAACTGGACCAGTTAAAGATTGTTTTTAAGAATTATTTTCCGCAGTAACAAAATAATCCAGGGCACTTCAGGGTTTTACAGCCATTGGTGTTTACAGGTCAGCCATGGATAATGAACAGCTAAAGCACACTTATTCCACCTGGATGTTTATGCATTTTCAGCAATTACCATCAATAGGACTTTTCAAAATGGTCTGCTACTTAATGATTTCATTGTTTTGTACTTTCAAATGTGTTGATTTTTCTCTCTCTTCAAGTACTGTTTGATATTATACCCCGAAGCATTTCTCACATCCTTTATATACATTACTACTGCAACCAAAATTAATTTTAAAAAACTGCTTAGAAAGGACAAATTGTAGTGAGTCTAAGGTGCAAATTGCATGTTACATGCAAGCGTATGGTGTCAAGTCAATGTTTTCAAAAACGAAAGCAGACTTGGGGACCGGCTATGATTTTGAGTGGAAAAAGGTCCTCTGTTCCTGTATGTAAAATGATAGCTTTCTGAGAGGCATTTTTGTTTAGAATTCTGCTGGGGAATTATTTATTTTTTCCCTGCCGTGGTTTTTTCGCCTTTTCCCCCTGCCTCCCCCTCTTTGTCCCGGAATGCCCCCCCCCCCCACCACCGCTGATTGCCTTTTTCTTTTTAACGTCACTTGCTGTCCTGCCCGCCACTTGCTGCCACTGCTTGTTTCCATCCTGGCCGGCAGGCTGTGTCCTCTGCAGCCGGCCGGGACTGAATAATGGTTTGCATGCCAGCGCAAGCTTCGTGCAGGTGCACAATGCCTGGGAGCCCTTCGGAATCGTCCGGGGAAGTATTCAGTCTCGGCTGGTAGTGGAGGACGCAGTTTCTGGGGCCGCCCAGAAACCGGGACTGTCCCAGCCAAACTGGGATGTATGGTAAGCCCCAAGCAGCCATGAGCGGTTGCTTTTCTTGCTTTTCTTGCTTTTATTTTGCAGTACATATAAAACTGTTAGTGCAGCTCAGTTTCCCTATGGGGCTTGTTCTTTCCACAGCTTTGCTAACAAGTTATGGGCCCAGGCTCAAACACAATTCAAACTGCAAAACAAACAGCTGAGGATAAACTATGAGATGTTGTGACCAAGCAGAAGGGGCAAGACATGCCCAACAATCCACAGAAGAAAAATGGCTAGCAGTTCATAGGCCAAGTTTGTAATAGCAAAGCTAAGCTATAAAAAATTTCAGCTGTGGAAGTTTAAAGTAGAAATGCTGCTTTCCAAAGAAGATCTCTGGGATGTGTTGAATAAAGACAGTACTGGGATGGAGCAATAACAACAGTGACCTACCTATGGAACAGATTGCCACTGAAGGCAATTGACAGCCCTCCAGTTGAACTATGACATGGATCCAGACCAAGCATAAGGTCCATTAGAGTGTTCAAATGCAAAGCTTACACCTATATTCCTACTGAGAAACAGTCCATGTAGGAGAACAGCCGAAGGCATATTTATGGGTTACAGTGACCGGTGTAAGGGATACAGGATCATATTATATATAAAATAATGTGTGTGTGTGCGTGCGCACGCACACACGCACGCACACACACAGAGTATATAAAGCACTTTGTGTACTCAGCTCCATTGTGGATGAATTGTTTTTTTTCCACAGCTCTGCAGTCCTGGTCCTTGGACTTGAAATGCTGTCATTAAGTAGCTGCTAGACTGAGTGGGTGGGGAAAAAAGGTTTGCGACTTGCTGACATTGGTAATTTTGTCTTGTTTGGGGTTTCTTTTTAATTTACTTGCTTAGTGAATGATAAATGAATTTTAATAACTGGATGAAAAAATGAAATAAATTATTTAGAGGGGAAGAACATACTAATATTCAAAAGCAATTACCTTTTTAAAAATGTCATCCTGAGCCTTAATCACTATACTAAAATAATAATAATAATAGTATTGAGATCAATGTTTGTAAACTGTTTGAAGACAAAAAGTACTATGTGAGGCTCCACAGCCCATTGCCTGGCTACTACACAAGTACTACCTGTAGTAATAACTGCCACAGCTTGTATTCATTGTTCATATGATTATTGTAGTCAATGCCAGCAGCACCCATATCAAAACAGAAGAAGGGCTTCTACTTCATGGGCTGATGGAACTGTCAATCGTGTTTAATAAACTATAGACCATAATGTTATCAATGGGAGAAAAGGGAATATTTGTATCATTAGCAGGAACATTTTCTGAAACATCAACAGCTGCTCTTCTGTGCATTGCAAAACAGGCACATAGGATTCTTGATTTGTCATCTCCAATGACTGAAACACACAGCCTGACACCACAAGCAATAAACAGCCATGCTGGTGACAAACACAAGTGAGGAATATGACACGTCTTGGGAGATGTGGCATAGACAGGGTGGAACTGTATATCATAACATTCTGTAATGTACAAATAGAAAATGCTGAACAATGAAAGGAAAAAGCCTTTGTTGCTGGTTCAGAAAACATTTCTGCTGATCCTTGTTACCAGGCTTAATGAGTGCATTTCAGATTTTAACAAACTGGTGGATTGGCCATTTTATTAACAAGCTGGAATCAAGATGCATCTGTCTCTCATCCTGAGATTTAACTTCTAGAGTCCCCAGACGGTACCTGGTGCTAACATTGACTGGATCCTGAAGAACCCAACGCTAACATTGTTAAAAGCCATCATCAATATTGACCCCCAAGGCAGGATAGGAACAAAATGGGGACATGAGCCCTATTGATGTTATACGGTACTCAATGTGTGTGCAATCTGCATTCATGGTTATTGACACAGTAGTGTTCCATGATCTGTACATGTGGTCTGTACTCTACATTTTCAAGGTCCCCCTGTTGACTTTCGAACAGCCCAATCCAATGATGCTGTAAAATGGCTGTAAAACACCTTCTGGCCGCCAGAGGCGTTGCTCCGGTAGGGGCAGGGCCGTAAGTTTCACTCCGTCCTAGTCCTGTTTACCAAGCGAGCAGGAGGCTGCCCTGCCCCCTCACTGTCGGAGCCATTCCATGCGGAGAAAGCAGCAGGCAAGAGACTCCCTGCCTGCTGCTTTCTCCGGATGGAATGGCTCCGACAGTGAGGGGGCAGGGCAGCCTCCTGCTCGCTTGGTAAACAGGACTAGGACAGAGTCCCATCAGGATCCCAGAGTCCCAAACCGCCCCTACCAGAGCGACGCCTCTGCTGGCAGCATACTGAGCAGCGTGCTGCTGGGAAGGCCTGGGCCTTCCTACACACGTCACTGGACCTACAGAGGCCCACAGAGGCATTTAAGATGACGGGGAAGGTGGGGGGGGGGTGGAGGGGAGGGGCAAAACTGGGCAGGGAGGAGGCTTAAGGGGGGACGGGGAGGCTGTGGGAGGTGGTGCATCCTGCGGAGATGGTGCGTGCCGGATCTTATCCCTCTTTCCTGCAGCCGCCCTGCCCCTTTCTCTCCTCGGACTTGCTCTAGTGAAATTGCTAGCACAGGTGTGAAGAAATCCATTGCAGAGCGAGAGGCTTACAGAGGTGTAAAAGGTAAAGGGATTTAAATCCCCTTTTGCCTCTGAAGCTTCCCAATCTGCCTCCCCCCAGATATAGCATGCCCGTTTTTGGCACAGCTGCACCAGTGGGGAGTGGGTAAGAAGGATAGGATTGGGCTCTAAATTAATGCATGTACAGCAATGTACACAAAAATGTATACGTATGTACAAACCCCTGTTTGTGCATACAGTGTAATGTGTGAATACGCCATGCATTTTGCCAGGGACAGGTGCCAGAAAATAGAGAGTTGGAGTATATCCCTATAGCCCCCCCCCCAATTAATATTTTTTTTAATTAGATATTTTTCTGGAGGTAACAGACATGAACAATACTGGAATAAATTATTATGAATTAGGTTTTCACCTTTCCCTTACTCCCCAAGTTAACGTTTTTTCCCAATGCGGTCCCACATTTCAACTTATAGTTAAAGAAGTAGCCATCTCAAGAAAAAGCAATATCCTGTGCTGGAAAAGACTGAGGGGTAATAAAAGCAGTGACAACCTACAGATTTAATTTTGAGTTACTTATACGAATATTATTGATAATCCTCTCCAATGTTGTAAAAATTAAAGGTGGGAAAACGTTATCACTTGCCTACAATAATACTGAGCTCAGGATTACATTTGAATAAATTGCAGCTTCTCAGTAAAAGGGAAAAAATTCAAATGACTTAATTTGGAGTCTTATCTTTCTGCATACAATTTAACAAGTTCATATGAAAAGAGACAAGGAAAGGAGAAACATTTTCTTTCCAACATTATTACAAGAGATTTATTACTCTGTTATGAAACAGTCACAATATCACGGCGTATTTCCATAATATATATTATGCTATCATCCTGATCCTACAAATTGGCTTAAGTTACAGTGGCATTGCTACCCTGAAGCCTTTATGAAGTAATTGGTGGGATATATATGGGACACACAAACAAATGTACAGCTACAATTAAAGCTCGAATTTGCATTCCCCACAACAGAACATACTTCCTCCTTCCCGACACTAGCGTTCTGCCAACAACAATCCAGTGCTTCCTTCCACTTTGATACGTCTTTCTCCCTTGCGAGCCACTGTCTGTATCAATTCAAAATGTACAATTGCCCAGTTTATCCCACCCCAAACTGCTGAAGGAGTGTTCAAGCAGCACAACTACAGCATAGCAGGGCAGGACCCCAGAGTTGGTGCTTGCTTGAGTAGGGAGGCCAAGGGGAGGGGTCCAAAGGACTCCCAAGCAGAGGCGGAACCACGGTGGAGCGCGTGGCAACAGGATCCTCAGTCTTCAGCTTGCCCTGTGTTGAGAAAAAGAGTGTCAGTGCACTCCTCTCTAAGTATAAAGTGGCAGAACATGTACTCCGCCACTCTAAGCCATTGCAAACATGCCGTAAAACACATTTGTGATGACTCGGGAGTAAGGGCCACTACTCCGCCGCCCTCCAGACCCTGCAACTGCAGGTGGAAGTAAGTCCTACACCAGTCAGTGCAGAGGAGGGGGGAGGGCGGGCAGGGGCAGCCAGGTTGTTTTTGTAGTGACTCAGAAGCACAGATCTGGATGTTTCTGACAAGTCCAGTGTCTTGGGTGGCCTTGTCTGGTGCATCAAGGAATGTAGGAAAGCCACATCTGCAACCTCTGGAGAAAATGATATCCATTTATTTCAAGGTTAGACACTTGGCTTCAACACTGATCATCAATGACCTGATTTTCTGTAACATTTTCCTCATTTTCCTCAACGCCAGAGAGAGAGAGAGAGAGAGAGAGAGAGAGAGAGAGAGAGAGAGAGAGAGAGAGAGAGGATAAGCCCTGGTTACTGATATTTTATTCCTTTCAGACTGGTTGGTTGCTTCCCCACCTATTGCTGGCCCTTTTGTCACTTACAAGTACATACAGCATGTGTGTTAAAATCTGGGGTTTTGTGATAGTTTCAGAATCAAACAGTGGGCTGTGGTTGTTTATTTTATGGTGCTGGGTCTCACTCTGCCACTCTTGCTGAAGTCAATCCCTATTGATGGCAAAAAGGAATCTTGCTTCTGAATAATTAAACAAACACAAATATTGGGCTAATTATAATTGTAAAACGAATGACACAGTAAGACTGAAATATGGACCAACATATCAAGATCATACATTAGACCCAGATGGGAGCTGACAAGGATTTTTTTGGTTTTCTTTTTCTGCAATCTATCTATGCTGACCTAACTATCGTTTTTAATGAGTTGCACATTTCTTATGGGAATAGAGAAGCTCATCAAGGCCCCTCTGATGGCATCATCATTAACTTCTCTTGTCTTCCCCCAGACACTCCCTGGTGTGAAATGTGATTTATCTCCTTAATATCTGTCTGATCTACACAACATTGTTGTGTTCTGTCCTTCCTTGCACTTCTAGAACTTGTACAAGGTCTCCTGGGGTGAGGTTGCTGTATAAGTAGATACTGGCCAGGTTATTCCAATCTAATTGAACTACACTGTTATGAAAGACAGAAATAAAGCAATCCAGACTTTGAGATATGAGCCATCACTACCATCATAATACGAGAGGATTTCCATTGCTCTTAACACAATGAACACAATTCAGACACTTTTCCATGGGAAGAGAGGCATCACTACTATTCCTATGGGTAGGAACAGAGTCCTAGAGTTTGCTGCTGAGAGGGGCGAGGCTGAAAGAATGATACTGATCATAGGAAGCTGTCTTATACTGGGGCAGGCCATTGGTCCATCTAGCTCAGTATTGTTGACACTGACTGGGTGGCGATTTGCCATGGTTTTGGACAGGAATCTCTTTCCACCCTACCTGGAGATGCTGGGGCTTCAACCTGGGTCCCTCTGGATGCAAATTGAGTGCTTTGCCACTGAGCTGTGAGCCCTGTCCATCCTCCTCAACTGATTAGGCCTTGGGGAACAAAAAGGTCAGGGGGGCATGGCTAGGCTTACCGGATTTTGAGGTGCCCAAACCAGGGCACCCCCCTACTTTTTTCCCCTCCAGAATTTTTTAATTTTTTTTATTTTCATGTCACTTTGCTTTTTCCTTTTTTTTTTGTGGGCATTAGGGAGGCCGAATTTTTCAGTTATTTAATTATTCCCCCCACCATTTCTCCCCTTTTCGCCGCTTTTTCGTTTTTTCCTGGCTTGCTTCCTCCTTGTTGCATCTCCTGCTGCTGCTGCTGCGCCGTCACCGCCGCCATCCAATTCCTGGCTGGCCAGCTGCTCGGGCCAACCAGGACTCCTCACAGGAGTCGACCACCCCCTCCTCCCGCCGCCGCTTCCACACTTTTAAAAGTGTAAACGTTTTCCTGTGCGCCGCTGTCTTGGATCTCGCGAAATCTCATGAGATCCAAGATGGCGGCGCCCAAATCTCACAAGATGACTACTGTCTCATGTGTCCTCATGAGGTTTGGGTGCCACTATCTTGAATTTTGCAAGATTTCATGAGATCCAAGATGGTGGTGCACAGGAAAACTTTTACACCTTTAAAATTATGGAAGCGGCGGCGGCAGCTGGAGGGGGCAGACCCCGGTTCCGGCCGGGATGGACCCCCGGAATCCGGGACTGTCCCGGTATTTCTGGGATGATAGTAAGCCTAGCTATGGCTAAGGTGCAATCACTAAAGAAGGTAACGAGAGTAGATGGTGGCCTGAAAGGTCAGTCTGGTTGAAGGAAGCAGAGGACCAAGAGAAGAGGAGCAGAGAAACACAGTTTTTAGGAAGGGAGGGGGATCAATGATCTGGGAGAAAATTCATACCCTGGGCACTTCTGGGTGAGCACTGCTGTGTATAATGGTGATATGTCTTACTGTGTTTTTCAGCAGAAGCAATAGTGCTTTATGGTAGAATGCTTCCTGTTCACACTTCTAGTCTCAAGAAGTTTTTGGGTAGTTTTGAAATTTTGAATTCACACTGCTTTTGGATGTACGTAGTTGTTATATCGTCATCTCAAGGACTCAGAATGGAGAGAGGATGATACACCTCTTGCATGTTTGAGGCCTGCATGTTTTACTTATGGAGACCCTGTCCAGATTGGGGCCTCTGGGTGGGGAGGGACTTTTACCTTGTTTCTCCACCACGGTCCTACTATGGATCCCTCCCCCCTACAGCTGTGCTTCCTTTGGCACTGATGGGGCTTTTCTCCTGAAACAAAAAGCAGTCACAGGAGAGGGGGGGTCTGATCTGGGTCAGGATCATGGGGCAAAGGTTAAAACTCCCTTCCTTGCTATGGTCTTGATCCAGATCAGACCATATGCATGTGCATGTAACGTTACAAAAGTTCCCTTACCTAGAGGAGACCTCTGGGACTGCCCACCCTCAGGATGCAGCATGTGCTCTAGTGGTGCAGCTGCATCGATGGGGGGTTTAGATAAGATTGGCTTGTTAGTTTTTCTTTAGTCAGTAGCAGTCACAGGGGGGAATCTGGATTAGGACCGCAGAATTGGGGAAGGGGGCTTTAGCTTTGTGTCATGATCTGGAATGCCTTCCCCCAAAGTTGCTGTTGTCTAAAGAAAAGCTAAGCCTGTTGGGGACTGTCGGGCATTAAAAGCCACATGTGGTTTATGGATTAGTGATGAGAACTTTCCCGAGCACACTTCTTCTCTGGACCACCAATTTCTTATTTAAATCAGAGTACAGACTTTGCACAATTTCCTTTTTTCTGTGTTGGTGGCATTGCTCAAATACGACAATGCAGCAACCTGCCCAGTAGGGAAACATTGTGAGGGTCTCAGTCTACTGAGCAAAACAGGTAAGGAACAACCAAAGAAGCATCCACATGGTTGACGTAGTACAATGAATGGCTGTCCCTGATCACAGACACATTTCACAGCAGTAGCAGTCTGAAACCAATGCTCTGCACAGACTATAAGAAGGTCAGCGATGACAATTCCGCCTGGGGCTCTTTCCCTCAGATTTGCCCTTTCTAAGAGTAGCTTGATCATAAGTTGGCCAGAAATAGCATACGGCCTTACAAAACTCTTCACTCCACTGCACTTTCTGATGGGCAGTACAGTACTGGGATTCAGGGCATGCACAGAGGTATAATTACACCGGCTCTTCCTTGCGCATAAGTGTGATCACATGCAGCAGCGTCACTAGGGCGCGCGCCGCCCTGTGCGAGGGCGCGTGCGCCGCCCTAATGACCCCCGTGCCGCCCAACAGCCGGCCGGTGAGGATGTCTCCGGAGCCAACAGCAGCGGAGCCTCTGCTGCTGCCGGCTCCGGAGACATCCTCGCCGGCCGGCTGTCTTGGGCAGGAGGAGGCCTCGGAGCGTCCGCCCTCGGAGGAGCTCCAAGGCCTTCTGAGGGAGGCCCGATGCGTGACAACATATTTATAAGGTTTCGCGCATGCGCAGTACGTTTCTGAGGGCAAATTTGCCCTCAAACGTTCTGCGGATGCACTAAACCTTGTAAATATGTCGCGCATCGGGGTTCCCTCAGAAGGCCTCCTCCGAGGCGTCACTGGAGCGCGGCGGGAAGGGAGGACCGCCTGCGCACGACGCGCGGGTGCACGCGTCACCCATTGCGCGCGTCGTCCCTAGGTGGTCCGCCCTTCCCGCCACGCTCCAGCGACGCCTCTGATCACATGCATGTGCTTTGGCACTGCTTCTCCACAGCACTACTCTTGAAAGACTAATGGCACAATCCTGTGTAGGACTACGCTGGGGGAGCACGTGCAGGGTGTCACAAAAGTGCCGTAAAGCACTTTTGCGGCGCCTGGAGAGTAAAGGCTGCCGGCGCAGAGGCTGGCGGCCCTTACTTTGCATCCCAACCGGCCCTGCGTCCACTGGGGACAGTAAATACAGCGCTGGCTGGGGCAGGGTTGGAGGGAGGGCGGACCGGGTGGTGAGGGAGGGCGGCCATTGGCCGTCCTGGGCCTGGAGAGAAAGGACATATCAGAGGCGAGATCTGCCAATATCCAAAGCCCTCTCCAGGCCTTACACAGAGGCCTCAAATGTACGTCAGCTCCAGAGCTGGTGTACATCCAAGTAGACCCATCGGGCCTGGGCTGCCTTGAACCCAAGGAAGGGGACGATCATCCCCTTTCCTTGAGGTGTACCCAGGTTGGCCCGGGGCAGTCCAGGACCTGCTTAGGATACAGCAGCCAGCCATTTAGGCGGGCCGTGTGTCCTTACACAGGATTGCGCTGTAATTGAAGAACAAATGTATTGTACTAAGAACAAATGTATTGTACAAATGTATTGTAATTGAAGAACAATGTATTGTGGATGGAGACAAGAACGGATTGAGGGTGGAATGAAAATGGTGTAAAACAGCCTGGTCTGTTGCCCAGGTGGCCAACTGATATCTAACCCAGCAAAACTGTGTGCACTGAAAGGAAAAACTGAAGCAGTGATGATTATCCATTTCATTGACTGCACATACACGCTAGAACTGAAGGGAGAGATTTTGAGATGTCATGTCAGTGATTGCAATTCTTAGAAATGATCATTCAAAACTGCCCTTAGGGATAGGCATTAGAAGTTGAGAGGGAAGAAGGCCCAGGAGATAGGGAAAGTAGAGGAGATTTATTCCACTGAGATTTACTGAGACAGCATTTGAGAACCCTTACTGTAAAAACAGCCATATCAAGGTCACAGGTAAGCTGAGAAAGCAAAGTACAGTAGATCTATATCTTGGTTGGTATGCCTTTAAGTCCGAAGAACAACCTGTGGAATCATCAGATCTGCAGTTTGCTTGATCTGCATTTTCACGGGTCATTAATATGTAGTATTCCCTGAGAAGCAAAGAGTATCTTTTATCTCACACAGTTATAAGGGCTGCCTGCCCTACAGACCTTTCACATCTTTATTCATTCCTCTAGTGGCCAATTGAATCCCAGTAAGGCAAAATATCAATAGCAAATTAACTGCTTCTTAGAATATATTTTTTTCAAATCTGATTTTTAATTAAATGTACCCAATATACAGTCATTTGTGCAGCAAGTGTAATAATATTTTATGCATTTAAAGCTTTTGGATGCCTGCAGTACATGAAAAGCACTTTATGAGCCCTTGTGTTATTGCATATTTCATTATAATGTAATTCTATATTAGGTATTCCATTTATGTGCAGCCCCAAAATAGTTCATACTCTCTAGCAAATGCAAATTTCAACAGAGGAGCCATAAGGAATTTTTAAAGCTTAACTGTTTGTGACACAGACACACTATTCTGCATCGCTGATGAAGAAACTACCACGGTAAAAAAAAAGCACAACTACTACAACATGCTGCAGAACTGGACAATAAGGGAACAAACACAGTCAACAGAGATGTGAGGATGCAATCCTGCCATGAATGGGCTGGAAGGACAGCTGGATCTGTTGCAAGTGACCTTTCTCCTTCCAGTCAGGATTTGCTACAACTTAAACTGACTGTTCGCTGTTTGATGTCTCTAGCTGGTCCGAATCATTAGTATAAGACCCCCTCCACACACACGCACACATAAACTGTCTCAGTTCATTTTTTTAAAAAATACAGCATCCCGTTGAAATGCAAACTGGTATCATGAAAACCATATTCAGAGCTCTTTGACATACGGTATTTGTTTGCTTTGGTGAAGATATTCTGCTTTCTGCGGTAGTCAGTCCTTTCCTCACCAGTCATGCTTTCTGAGTAATTAAGCATGAGGACATTCTTGTGGGCCCTCCAGCAGTTATTGAATCCCAAAGGAACCTTTGATCCATGATCTAGGCACTGCTCCGAGGACTCCAACGCAGTAGTGTAGCTACGCCACGTGGGGTGTGTGTGTGCCCGCAGCCTGGGATGACACCCCCCATGATGTCACACCCGGATGTGACATCACTTGGCCCACCCAAGTGATGTAATCCAGAGTCCCTCGGGGGTGGGTGGGAGGGGGATACAAATTGTGGCTCACTGTGCCGCTGGAAGGCCTCTGCGGCCTGTTTCGCCACCTTTCTCACCGCCGCCATTTTGCCACCGCCGCCACCGCCTTTTTGCCACTGATCTGGTGGCCTTGACACCCTCCATGTCACCTGGGGGCGAACCGCCCCCACCCCGTAGCTATGCCACTGCTCCAATGACAATTAGCACAATATTGATCTTCTCCCAGAGACACCCAAGTTCTGCTCACGGGTCTTGATATTTTGTGACTTTCTCATGTTTTTTATCTTCAATTCTGCTATCTCCTGAGATTGCAATATTGATGATCCAATCTTGATTTTTCTCTTTGTCACCTATTGTTATATCTGATGTATCGGTTTCTGGAGATGTTTGTTTGTAATCTGAAGTACCAAGGAATCTTTGTTTGGTCATCTTCAGTGATTTTGTCAGGTTTATGTCCCATGAGTTTCAGTATGAAGGTAATTTGTATTGTTTGCAAAGATTCCAGTGAACCAAAGCTGCAACTCTGTCATGACATTATTTATAGTCAATTTGGGCAATCCTGCTACAGGCATTGACCTGATGGTTGACTATTTTGTCTTTCATCTTACAAAGTTGACATTTGCTGTTATCACTGGTCTTCTGAATCTTTGCTTTGATATTATTTCTTGCAAGTGCCTGTTCCTGTGCAGCTAGGATGAGATCTTCTGTTTCTTTCTGTAAATGTCCATTCTGCAGCCATTTCCAGGTGTTTCCTTTATCAATTTTATTATCGTCTTTCAAATATTATCCATGAAGTTGTTTTCCTTTCCAGTTTTCTAGTCATGTTTGAACCTTAGCCTTTTTGTAGTCTACTTTCTGTCACTTTCAACAGGTTACCTTAACATATTTCGACGGATAGTCTTTCTTTGCTTTTCTTGATGTAATCATTCAGTACTCGTTTTTCTCCCTAAACTGTTTCTTAAACTTGTAAAAGACCCCTTCCACCTGATTTTCTTGGTAGGTAAAGTCTATCAACATCACTACTAGGGTATAAGAAGTGATGCATTGCCATGATCTTCCGTGTCTTTGAGTCAATTGCTTCCAATTCTGCCTGTGTCCAATCAATAATGCCAGCAGTACAGAGTAGAACTGGGACAGCCCAAGTATTAATTGCTCTAACGGTGTTACCACCATTTAACTTTGCTCATAAAATCTTTTTAACTCATCGGTAATATTCACTTCTTATAGTTTTTTACTTATTCATGTAAACATCATGCTTGATGTTATCTACTTACAAAATAACAAGATATTATCTTGGATTATCATATTAGTGTCATCCTAACAGCCAAGCTGTCAAGACCTAGATAATGTCTTAGGAATAAGACGAAACGTTGGTTCCTGTAAATATCAGACTTCTCCGCACTCATTGTTTTGCTGCTTGTTATGAGTGGCTCTTTTTGAAGATTTTATATGTGTGTGCCTGGAGTTCTTTGTATTTTATATTTTAATTACATGGCTACTTCACCCATAAAACTTGTGTCTTGTATTTAACAACATATTTGTAGGGCATTTCAAAGTCAAGGCCCCTGATGATATTATTTCTTGGCATCCTGATTTCTCCTTGCTGAATTATCTTTCCTCTTTTTAGTGCTGGTGTGGCACATATATCAAATCCAAATTCCATGGCAATGTCATTACTGAATATTCAAACTGTATTTAATAAAGAATTAATCTCTGATCATGACCTTCCATAGATCTTCAATCTGTCCTTGTACAGTAAAAGTGATATTCTTGGGCCTGTTTCTGAGAGTCAGTACCCAAGGCCTGTGTTTAGTATTATTGTCAATCATATTAGTGCAATGCCAAAGAACAGTGGAGATAGTGAAGCTCCTTGAAAAATTCCTCTCTTTGGACTTGTCCACTTTCTTCTCTATTTACTCCATTCACTTTCTTCTCCATTCCACTTTCTTCTCCATTCACAGTCTTCCAAGTGCTTATTGCAGCCTTAATGAATGTTGCTACATTTTTACTAATGCCAATCATTTCTAAACTTTTCAAAACCCATGCATGAAGAAGTGATTCGAAAGCTTTTTTGACACACCGATCAAAGCAACATTTAAGTTGGTTTTCTGCCATTTACAATTTTGTATGACCAGTTTATTGATTAGAAGCTGATTTTTTATTCCTTGTGATCTGTGATAGATTCCGTTTTGTTCAGGTGGTAGGATGGCATTGAGTTGCAAATATTCTTCAATTGAATCAGCAATCATTTTTGTCAATCGCACAAAAGTTGTTGGAGAGAGGTTACTGGGCAGACGTTGCTTGGCATGGCTCCTTTTTATTTGTTCTTCAGAATGAGAAATGTCCTGCCATTGTTAAACAATCTTCAACTGCTAGATGTTGAAGCATTTCATTGAGTTTTTGTACCAGATGGGGATGAAAGCTTGTTAGGTTCTTCAACCACTAGACATGAACTTCATCTTTTCCAGGAGCTGTCCAATATTTCACCTTCTTTAGTTGTTTTTGCAAACTTTTTAGTGTTATTATTAGCCCTTCCATTTGTTTTCTTTTCACTTTCATTTTTTCTTTAATACAATTAGCTTTTTATTGTATTATTTTGAATCTTCCCAAAGGTCTTTCCAGAATGCAATGGTTTCTTCTTTGTTTGGTCTCATGTCAGCTTTTTCAACTAATGATTTATTTTATAGAATTGTCTTTGATAGGTTTGAAATTGAAAATGTTTATATTCCTGGATTCCCCCATTGTATCCATAATCTTCTTGGATATTACAATTGTCCTTTGCTTCAGTTCTTCCAAAACCTGGGCTATGGTATTATGAGAGGATAGAAGGACCCTCTCTGATTATCTATGATGATGTGTATTTAGTATTCATTTTTCATAAAGATTAATTTGGACTTTATATTCCTATGAGTATAGCTGAGTGTGGGGTTTGGGAGTCCCAACAGGGCTGAATTGAGCATAGTTCTCTCGCCAGCCCCACTGGCCCTTTGCCAGGTATGTGTGCATTGCAACACAACAGCCACTACCTACAGTGAGAGATCCTTGCATGCTTCCCATATGTAGATCCAACAGCCCCACTTCTCCCCAGGACTGTGTGTGCATTTCTACCTGGCATTTGAAAAAGTCTGTGCATTAGCAGAAAATCAAAGAAACCAATTTCGCTGTTTATAATTTTTTACATGTCAGCAAGAAATCAGGCTGCAGTATGTGTGTGTGAGAATGCTGTAGTTAAGAGTGAAAAAAGCCCCTTGATCTAATCATCCAAAAGAGTAATATTAAAAAATCAGTTTGCACCTGGCCAATAGTCGGGAAAATAATGTTGAAGGTAGATTTGTTATTCCCAGCACGTGTTCTTTTTACGTATTTACATAAAAGACCAAAAAGACTCTGGAGGAGTTCTCTATTCTGCAGCATAAATAATACATACTTGAAACTCATTTATACAGATTAGTTTTCTCTTTCAATCAGGTACAACACTAAGTGCTGCCCACACACTCTATAGGCCAGAACAGCTCCTCTAATCTTTTATTGAATTGTGCTGCCATGGAAATGGGGAACAGGGGATACCAGTTAGATGACAGTAGCAACCTCAGTATGGAGAAGTGTGTTTGATCTATGGAGTTATAAATTCACAGTGGAGTGCTTGCATATACATCATTTGACAGGCAGTGAGCCAAGAAACACAGCAATAGGTCACTTTCAGCCCAATCCTATCCTTCACCACCAGTGCCGATGCAGCTGCGCCAAAAAGGTTTGTGCTGCACCCTATGGCGGGGGGCTGATTGTCTTGGTAGGCTGCCCAATTGCCAGTTGGTCTCCTCAGACATATGCCACCACTTATCCGAGGAGAGAAAAGGGGCGGGCATCCTCAAAAAAGAGAGAATAGGATCCATCGTGCGCCATTGCCACCAGATCCACTCCTCCCAGGTTATGTGGATGAAGAGTTGCCATCTTTTTCTGGCGCAGCTCCTTTTTCTTCAGTAGCTACTGCACATGACAGACAGAAATTCAAGAGGTGGTTATTCTATGCCTGGAAATGTTGCACCTCTTTCTTTCTGATTGTCATGTAGTTGACACAGGAGCCTGGTCAGAAAACCACAATAATGAAGATGTGGTTGTTCCTATTCTAGATTCATAATTGCCAACTTGACATAGTCACTGTGCTTATGAATCTATAAGCATGTCAGTATTGCGTGAATTGCTTCTGCTAAGTATCAGGCTAAGAGGCAAATCATTAAGTTGTCCTTGTGCGTTCCTGGTTATTACCTTAATCAGCCTAGATTCCTTTCACTCACATGGCTTCTAGAGGAATTCCACTGTAATTTACACTAATAATGAGATCCTTATTAGGAAGTGTTAGCAATTTCCTGCCTAGGTAGGATTTTAATTAGCAGTACTGCATGGCAATTGTTCCTATCGTACCAACAGGATGAGACCAGCAGAATGTTGTGCATGTGATGGGAAATGTGCTCGAAAGTGACAGAAACAGAAAACTGTGCAAGAGATAAACAGGCAAAAAAAAAGCAGCTCTTTAAACCACTTTAGGCACAACAAAAGGCAAGCTTTTGCCCATTCAGTTTTCAAAGTGAAAGAATAAGTGACTTGAGAGGAGATTCTGAAGCACGGCTGGTTAAGCTGGTACTCTGTGCTTTCACTACCTTTATATCATACTTAAGCCTCCTGGGGTCTGTTAAGTATTGCCAGCCAACAAACGATAATTTCATGCTTGAGTGGACTAATACAAGTCCAGGCTTCTTGCTTCTCGGGAAGCGCAATGACATTACACCATGCAAGTCAATGGAGAAAAACAATAAAGCAAGTCCGCCTGGGATGCAAACATTTCCTTCATTTGGAAAGCAATAGGTAACATACGTCGGTAAACTGCAATGCTAAATGGATGCCTCTATTGGACTGATGCAAACCTAACTGACTGTGATTGAATCACGACCACTGATTTCATTAGCCCTTCTTCCAAGACCTTGAGCTACTTACTTTTCATTTCTGCTCAGGGACACATCACAGAAGTGCCTAAATATGTAAAAACTGCCTTGCTGGACAAGGACAAGCCCATCTCCCGGGCTTCTACATTCGCTTTTTTCCTTCTGAAATCACCACAACACACACACACACACGTTATCTGCTCCTGAGAACCCAGATGATGCTTCTCCCAAAGTGCTGCATTCCTATTTTTTTCTGGGATCATACTTTTAGCATACGAAGTATTTAAGGGATTTAAAGTCATGGTAAAAAAGGAAAGAAGAAATGGCTCAATTCCCTCTCTCATGAAGCAGAGGGGACTGAACGAGTTAAAAACACATGAACGGTTTCTCCCAACATTTTGGCAACCAAATAACCTAGCTCAGTGGTTCCTAAACATTTTAGCACTGAGACCCATTTTTTTAAAATGACACTCTATTGGACCCACCTAGCTTTACGAGACTTTAAAAAAGGTGATCTAGGAAGAAATGTTTTATTTATTTATTTACAAGTAATATTTTATTTATTTATTTGCAAAAAAATAAATAAATTAATCCATTTGTCGTAATAAGGTAAAGGTATCCCCTGACAATTAAGTCCAGTCGTGTCCGACTCTAGGGTGTGGTGCTCATCTCCATTTCAAAGCCGAAGAGCCAGCGTTGTCCGAAGATGCCTCTGTGGTCATGTGGCCGGCATGACTCTCCTTGCCGCAGCGCGGAGCACGGAGCGCTATTTGTCGTAATGGGGCAGCCTTAATGACTAGCCTCAAGGCTTGAGGGGCTTAGTTATGTGACTCAGCCTTCACCTGCTCCCACTACCTGTCATTGACGGACTTGAAAAAAAAACACCAGAAAAAAAGACGGTCAAACATTTATCTCCCTATATTTACACAAGCTTGCAAACTGCAGGAGCTCAGCTCCTTGCAGGGCAATTAGTAGCTATCTGGCAAACTGTAGGAGCTCAGTTCTTTGAAGGGCAATTAGCAGCTATCATTTTTTGAATAGCCTCAGGGCTTGAGGCAATTATTTATCTGATCTTTCCATCACCTGGGACCCACCAGAAATCAGGTTGCGACCCACCAAGTGGGTCCCGACCCACAGTTTGAGAAACACTGCCGTAGCTGCCTTCTTCAGGGGTCGGCTATGGGTCCACAAAATTGAACCCAGACCCAAGTTAACCGGCACAACAGAGATTTTGCGTTTAAATAGTCTTAATTAGTCATTTCTGCTTGCTGCACTCACTGCTTCAGCCGCATCTCTTAAAGAGACTGCACTTTCACTGCTAGGCAGTAAAAGTGGCTTGATCTTACAGTTTCTCATACTTTTGTTTTTTGAAACAAAAAAGTTCATAGTGTTTCATAGTGACGATTGAAGCTTCAGCAGCAATTGTAGTACTGTACTACTTTTCTGAGGTGCAAACTGAAACAGCAGTACTGTCATCATACTTGATGTGGAGTTGTGATTTGTGATGTGTTTGATGAGAGTGTGCACCCCTGCCTTTCTCCTTGCCTGGCTGTCTCCCCTCCCCTGGTTAAAAAGCAGTCAAGAAACTCATACAAGGCAAGAAGGCGTCCTTTAAGATGTGGAAGTTCTGCACAAATGAGGAAAATAAAAATGAGCACAATCTTTCAAAACAAATGCAAGAAAGTGATAAGGCAACAAAAATGTTTGAGAAGAAAATGCCTGAAAACATGAAAATAAGCAGTTCTTTAAATGCATCAGGTGCCGGTAACCAGCTAGCAGCAGGACCTTTTGATGACAATGTGAAAGTACTGAAAGGGAACAGGAAGATTGCAGAGAAACTAAATGAATCCGCAGTCTTCACTGTGGAAAATATTGGAGAGTTATTTTCACCTAAAACATTTATTTTTTTAGAGGGAGGCATCCAAACAGATGTGAACAATACCTTTAGGAGTTCTGGAACATATACAGGCAGGTCACATCTTATGCAAGGGTTAGGTTTTGGAATCCGTGCACAAGGAGAAAATGGTGAATACTTCAAACTACCTTAAACCTGAAAAATACATACTGTTTCTTTAAGAACTAAAATCACACTATGAGAGACATGCAGGAACAGCAGATTCATTCTCCCATGCTCCCTACAGGGCACATACTTGGTGAGTGGAATGGCAGGGCACTGTTTTAACTGCTGTTCTCTCCTTTTTTGTTGTTGCCAAGCACTTATACTTGAATTCAAACAAGTATAATGAACGCATAATGCGACCTTACTGTAGTGTCCAAAGCACTTTACATCCATATTAAGGACATCAAGCACTCTGGGCAAGTCACATTTCCCAGGGTCCTTACTGCCTGGGACATTGTATACTTGCATTCCAAGTGCTAGGGAGAGAGAGACAGCTTGGCACCTGCCTCCACAGCACTCACTGCAGCAGCCAGAGATGGGCATGGATGGGAGGAGTCCTTATTGCCATTTGAGCCAAATAAGGACTCTTCCCTCCCTCTGCTGAAGGAATGGTGCCTGGTTTGGAATGTGAGCTTGTATTAGGAACAAAATGCATATTCTGAACCATGCAATTATGAGTTTTATGGCCCAATCCTGGGCCAGCCTGCATGGTGTAGGGCCACTGACTCAGCATCTGCTATGTAGGGCCACTGTAGGGCCACTGACGTAGCATCTGGCTGGCTGGGGACCAGGCTGGCCACAAAGAGTAAGTAAAGAAATTTTTTACTTACCCCTCAGCTGATCTCCTATGGCAGTAGTTCTCAAACTGGTGGGTCGCGACCAGATGCAGTCAATGCCCCCTTAAGGGGGTGGTGACGTGACATCCCGCCGCCACTGCCACCGGTTTTTTTTAGTTTTTTTTTACTTACCGGGGTCGCACTGGCACTCTGGAGGGTGTGTGTGTGTGTGTGTGTGTGTGTGTCTGTGGGTGTGTGTGGCTTCAGATTGGCTCCCTGAAGCCACCAAGGCCCACTTCCATTTTTGAACGAAAACCTAGACTGATTTATGAGATGTTTTACATTATTGTTCATCTGGGCAGCAGGCGAAGACCTTTTTGTTCACAAAGATGATAAACCAGGGTGGCCCCAACTGATCTACTGCCTGAAGTGGTGGCTGATGTGCTGCCCCCTCCAATACTTCTGCTTTCTCTGTCGGCATGTGTGTGCAAGTGTGTACACCACCCCCACCCCTATGTGCCAGTACTCCTGGTCTCAGACCATGCGCACACGCGCGCACACACACACACACACACACACACACACACACACACACACACACACACACACACACACACCTCTTTTGCTCATTGGCTTGTGCTCCGTTGCTGCCACATCCTTCAAGCTGGCTGAGTCCTCCCATCTGGCCAGGAGGTGACAGTGGCATGGCCAGATTAGGAGGAGAAGAGGTAGCGGAAACCCCTGTGGCAGTAGCCACAAGTTCCTACCACCTCCAGCTCCACTGCCATAATCTTTGGCAGTGGTGCTGGAAGAGGTCCTGCAGTCCACCCACCCACTGTTCCTTCTTACCTGCTTCCTTCATGGTCTTTGCTTTCCCACCCTGTTTTCAAACAGAGCAGCAGTTCAGGCCAGAAGAAGGAAGTCGGGGGAAACAGTGCTCTACTTCCCCCAAAGGGAGTTTTTGTCTTTTTTGGAAGGGACAGGTGCTTCTCTTGACTTCCTTCTTTTGGCCCACTTTGCAGCTGGGTTTGAAAATAGGGCAGCAGAGCCAAGACCATGGAGAAGGTAAGTGGGGAGGCAAAGTGAGGTGCCTCTGGAGGTAGACAAAGGGCTCTGAGTGAGGCTCTTGCCCATCTGCCACTCAAGCAGCCCGCCTCACCTCACCTATCCTCATGGTTGGGCTTGTCCTGCTACTAACTGCCTCGGCTCTGCTTTATTAGTTTTACTCGTTTTCATGGACTGCTTGCTGCGCTACTGTTTCTTGTTGTTGCGTGTACGTGTTTTATTTGAGATTAGTGTTTTGGGATTCTTCTTGTTTTAATTGTATTGGCATGGAGCTTGGCTGTTGTATATCACATAGGAGACCTTTAATAGACAAGTGACCTATAATTATTTAAAACAAATAAATAAAAAATACTCCACTGCGGCAGAGTCTTCAAGGCCACCAGAGAAAAGAGCAAGGATCGCCGATGTCTCCATATGAAAATAGGGTTGTTCTCGGTAGGTTTAATCAATCCAGGAGAGAAAAAAGGCCACGACTGATGGGAAATGACAGAAATAAAGCTTCTGGTCTCAGCTCAGCTAAAGTTCATCATGACTAATGGCTGCAGTCCTGTGCATTCTTTCCTGGAAGTTTCAGTGAACAGTAAGACCGATTTCTGAGCAAACATGCATAGGATTGCACGGCACATCCCATTTAAATGAATGAGATGACTTCTTATCATCTCACACAAATGAAAGCCAAAAAACTTCTGCACAAGAAAACAGAAGTGAAAATAGACATTAGCTAGTGTATTTCTGTACATTTGCCCCTGGCTTGTCTGTGAAAGGATATTTATACCAGAAAGTAATAATGAAGACTCAGCTTCCCTTTCCTACCTGTTTTGTGCCTTCAATACCAATTCTTTACTTTAAGAGTTGGTTTTCTAAAAATCCTGTAAAGTTTTCTGCACTTGTCCCTTTATTTATTGCTTCAAAGGCTCAAGCTCTGCATAATGCTATGAAGTCTTTTACACAGACAGATCATGAAACTCACTGCGGTGCCTTTGTGACTAGCAATGCAAAAGCTTCCATCAGGCAACATCTGCTTCAGAAACAGCCTAATTTCAGTGTGATTTCAAAGACTCTTAAAAGGACAGACATTAGGGAAAGAAGAGTCCTATTAGCTTATCGTAGACCTGATCAAAGTAATTTTCTACTGCTTTATAAAATCTAGTTTTAAATGCACGAAGCTTTGAGATTCATCTGTTTCCCATAGAAGACTAACAGAATTTATTCCAGTATCCTGGGAGCCCCATTGTTGGAGAGGAAGGGCAGGGTGTAATATTTTCAATAAATAAATAAATAAATATCCTGCCCAAATTCTCTTACAATGAAATCTTAATTCTGAAATCTTAAAGAATTACATTTAATTCTCCCTAGCAATATTCTAGTGGTTATCCTCCGCTTATCGCCATCCTTTATATTTCTTCAGATTCTTATATCCTCATTAGTTGTCCTTTTGTTACTGGATTTCAGGCACCAAAATCATCCATTGGAGTGCCCAAATAATTTCACGACCTTTCTGTAAAATTACAATAAATTGTCAGTGCATGTCTCCTATATTTGCTGTGAGGAGTTTGACGTTCAAGACTTTTTTTTAACCTAAAGGTGAGACTTAAAAACTTTAGAACAGAGTACCCTTCCTTATTTCTTGTATGTCAAAGAATTCACTCCCCAGATCAAACATCCACAAGTAAATTGATATCATCATGTTAGATTTGCTCACATGTGTGAATGCCACATACCGTAAATCTTTCATAGGGCTCAAAATAAACAGGTGATGTTTCATGGTTTATTAATGAACATGTGAATTGGTCCAGGCAGGGCCACTCAGAGGAATTTATCAGGGGGTACAAAGTTTATTTTTGGCCCCTCCCCCTTCATGTGAATTTGGTTCCTGGCACCCCCTTTTTTGCTCCTGGGTCCTCTTTTTGACCCATTTTTGGCCCTGGGCCCAGGTAAAATTTACCCCCTTAACCCCTCTCTCAAAGGCCCTGGGTCCAGGCAAAGTAAGATCTATCCCAATATTTCACATTTCACTCTAGATTTCAATGCTTTTCAAAGTCCAGCTATTCAAGAAACAAAAGCAAGAATGTAAACCATAAAAAATCCTGAATTTTGTATACCCATGATAACTTCCATAAGTTTATCTGCAAGGACAGAAAAGCTCCACATAAGTTCAAGCACACATAGTTATTCCCATTGTAATTCTTGAAATTTCTAAAATATTTTAGATACTGTTTTTATTAATTTTCATTAATTGTTTTTTACTGTTAAAATGTGATTATTTTTGTATTGTATTTTTTGTATTGTATTCTTTTTTCATGTTGTAAGCCTGCTGTACAAAAACCATGAAGCACACAATTTAGGGCTACAGTCCTTGTGTCACTGCAAGGGGACAACGTGGCCCTTTCTTTTGCTGTTGGAATGCAGCCGTACTCTCTGCTCTATCTAGTGCAGGGGTGGGGAACATTTTCCCCGCCGAGGGCCGTTTAAATATTTAAATTTTGTTTGTGGTCCGGCCGTCAGGCTGTTCGCCATTTTTAAATTAATTATTTAATTTAGGGCCCCCGCCCCCCCACCGGCCTCCGGAGGCTCCTCGCTCACCGTCCGAGGCCGGGAGAGGGCCCCTGCACGTCCTCCTCGCTCGCCGGTCGGCCCGTTCTGACCAGGCCCTTGTCGGCGATTTTGCACATGCGTACAAGGCCGATGAGGGCAGCTTGCCCTCATCGGCCTTGTACGCATGTGCAAAATTGCCAACGAGGGCCTGCTCAGAACGGGCCAAGCCGGCGGCCCGAGAGGACGTGCGGAGGCCCTCTCCCGGCCTCCGGAGGCTCCGCGCGGACCCGGCGGAGCCTCCGGGGGCCGGTTGGGCGGCCTCCCGGCAATCTCCCCGGGGGCCGGAGCGGATGGCCACGCTGCCCTCATCGGCCTTGTACGCATGTGCAAAATCGCCGACGAGGGCCTGGTCAGAACGGGCCGACCGGCGAGCGAGGAGGACGTGCAGGGGCCCTCTCACCGGCTTCAGATGGTGAGCGCGGAGCCTCCGGAGGCCGATGGGGGGGCAGCCTCCCGGCAATCTCCCCGGGGGCCGGAGCCAATGGCCACGCGGTCCGGATTCGGCCTGCGGGCCGGAGGTTCCCCTCCCCTGATCTAGTGCATGTTGATAGTTCCTGTGTTGTACAGTTTTTTCATGTAATTTTGAGTATTGGCTGCAAATTTGTAACAAAATTACTTTCCTAGTATATATTTTAGAGCTCAGCAATTGACAGCTTCTCAGCCAAAGTAGGCTTCCTGCTACCTGATTCACCAAATGGGCATGGAGGAGAAGTATTTGTATTTGTGGCAATGGGATTGGAAAAGAGGCCATATTCATGTTTTGTCATAATGACTGTGCAACAAAACGTGTTGCTGACCAGGGTTGTACTTAGACAAGTGTTTGATAACTTGGAGCTCCACCTGTTGTTTTGCTTCCTTCCTCAGCCCTACAAAATGTAGCATCAATGTGGCTTAGCCACATTTTCAGTTGCCTATTTGTAACCTCTCCTCTTTTGCTGCGATGTTGTGCTGAACTTAATACCCATGCAGGTCGTATACCACATGTGGCTATTCCTCCATGCTAATGATAAGAACCTTACTATCAGCTGCAAAATCTGCCACGCCTAAATCTCAAATTATTTTACTTCGACGTGGCTAAAACTTCTATTAGAACACTCATCATTTTTTACTCCAGAATTGTCACTAGAGCATCTTTTGCCTCTTTCCAAGTATTTGTTCATAGGATGACAGTGTCAGCCCATAATAAAGGGCAGATTCAACTCAAGATCATAGGATGACATTTCCTTTGACTGTCAACTCTTCTTTCACTGGAATGCATGTGGTTTGCTTTTGGTGAGCAAGATAAAGGCTTTTCTCACCAGCTACAGTTCAAAACTCATCTTAAGCAGTCAATGTTTATGATTTATTCAAAACCCAGGAAGAAGTTGGTAAATAAAATAGGATGAAAAGTACTAATGTTTAAAGACCTAATACAATTATGTCTGGATCTAAGGAAGGGGGAATGGTATTAATATCACTACTTTAGGTAATTCCATAAGATATATTACCAAGAAAAATTTGAATGCCAGAAATGGAATCTAAATTATGCATTACTGTCTGAATAAAGTCCAAGTCCCTGAGCCTTACATTTAAAGGTCTACTAGCTGGCTGTCAGCGCAATCTTATCCAACTTACACCACTGGTGTAACCAGTGGTGCAGCGAGAACGGGAGGCCCCAGAATGGAAAGGGGATTCAAATCCCCTTTGAATCCCCCCTTGGAGGGGATTTTAATGCCCTTTCCGTTCTGGGGCCTCCCGTTCTCACTGCACCGCTGGTTGCATGCACCGGTGGTGTAAGTTGGATAGGACTGTGCTGTGTGTCTTCTCTTGTCTCCTTTTATTCCCATTCTTTTTCTGCTTCTTAGTAAGCTCACGTGCTATTTGCCTCCTTTTCGTCCCTTCTCCCATTTTTGCCTCTGTGCTCTCTGCTATGTTACTTTATATGCCCAGAACTCTTCTTCTCTCTGACATTCTATTATTTATTTTATTTTTATTCAGAAACGTTCTGCCCTGCTCTTTGGACAATCCGAGTGGCTAAGATATAACATCAGTGCTTATAAAGCACTGATGATATATTGAACTATCGCTCAAAAATTCTTTTGGATTTCCTTGTCAGCTGAGTGCTTCTTTACAGGAAGAAAGCAGCGGCAGAAGCCCACAGGCTGGAAAAACAAAGATGCAAAAACAGCCCTACCAAATGCTGACTCTGTACTACACTTTGCTATGTCTTCCGATTCTACTACTTTTAAAACGTACTCATTCCTAAAGGTCCACTGCTCAGTTAAGGAATTGATTTTACTTCCTAAAATTCACCTGGTACTAAAACGTTTCTGACTTTAGAAGTTGCTGGGGATTTTTTTTCTGTTGGATGCTTAAGGCTTTGTTAAAGCATACTGAAGTCTATCGATAAGCTTATGGCCATTTTAGTCGGCCGGGTATCAGGCTTGTACTGTGTACATTTGGGAAGAACAAATGATATTGTATTGTTCACTTTCCACACACACTTCTGTTTGTTAGGTCTGCTATTATAGTGAATGCTCCGCAACGTGTGTGGGACCACTCTGAGAAACTCACAATAATAGTACTGTGACCAGATTTTATGGCTCACTGGCACTGCCAGGAATGTCTGGGCCCTGGGGGGAAAAATCAGCTGACCAGGTTGGGGATGGAAAGCACTGTGGTGATAAACAACAGCATTCTTTCCTACTGCTCAGCTGTTGAGTGTGGACAGAAGTGAAGCTACTCTCAGGGCTTCTCATGGAGGACCACACTACGGTTGGAACGGCAATCATTGTTTGAGTATTCTCCTCCTAAGCTTCAGTGACCTCCTTCCCAGCAGAGAAATACGTTCAACCTACTGCTCCTGTTTCTTTGAGCAGCTTCTGGCATTCTTCCTGGAGAGCTGTTTGGCAATGCAGCTAAACAGAAGAAGAAAAAAACCATTGCTGCTACTGCTGGAGGGAGGAAAGTGAATAATGATAAAGGTAAATAGGAGACTACTGAGGTGGCATCCACGGGAGAGGGATAGCAAGGCATATATGGCATCAAATCTCTACCCATTGACTGTGGGATAACCTGTCATAAACTCCCTACAACTTCTGGGTCTCCAGATACGGCTTAGAACTTTCACACATTTACAAGTTCTATAGATGATACGAGAAGATGCTTGATTTTTGTGTTTTTACAGCACAGCAAGGCTGAAGGAGCACAGAATGCATAATGTGCAAAAGAATATGCTGAGGGAAGGGTTTAAGCTTAGCCATTATAGTTTTCTACATGCAGGTAATGTTTGCACATAGTTTGTGCAGGTGTTTGGAGGGTATGATTCAATCATTTGAATCCACACCTGCAGTCTGCAGTGGTACAGCCCAGACATCGATGTACCTCTCAGGGCCCTACACAATCCAGACCAGTGTGCCTCATGCAGCTATATTGCAGAAAGGGACTTGCAAGTAAGCTGCTGAAGATAACTTGTGAAAAAGAGGCAAGCCACATGCTGCAAGGGAAGGAAAGCCTCACCCATGTCATGGTCAATGTGTCCTAGGAGAAAAAGATATCCTTCGCAACCTCCAATATGGCAACCCATCCAACCTTGAGCGGGGGAAAATCCCACTTCCCATGTAATTTGGAGAATCTCTGAGCAACCCAACTTGCTGTGTTAGCACTGCATGATCAATATATTAGTTTATCCCAGGGGTTCCCAACTTGTGGTACTAGTACCACCAGTGGAACTTCGGCCGACTGCTGGTGGTACCTGGACCACTGACCACTGGACCCTCGCTCTGAAGTGGTGCTTTTGGTAGCGTGTTTTTGCTCCCAAGAGGTTTCTGCCTTTGGTCGAGTCTCTCAGGAACGCTAACCTGCCCAGAGCCTCCTCCCTGTGTTTTCTGGCCTCTGAAAACCTGTACACCCGGAAGTAACTGGCGTTGATGTAATCGCCAGTCACTTCCAGGGGTACACAGAAGAAGAGTAGTGCCGGAGGTGGTACTCGGCCGGGAAGGGGTTGGGATCCCCTAGTTTATCCTTTTGAATTCTACAGCAGAACTTCATATCATGATGGACAAACAGATTGCAGAAACATTTCATCTGGATAATTGGCCTGTCTCTTAGGAATTGAAACTTCTCCCAGAGCGTGTGATTCAGTGTGTGAAAATGCTCAGATCTGTCAGTCCTAGCAATAGCAGCTTGAGCTGTTCATCTCTTTAGGGATTTAAGCATATAGTTGCTGGCAGAAATAAGATGTAAAAATAATACTTTCAAATGAAAATACATTTGTACCATAATGGCAGAGCAGCAGTTGCTGTAAACGAGAACACCAGACAAAGATTACTGCTTATGATAGAAGGGAGAAATAGCTTCTTAAAATGTAAATTTGCTTTCATTTCAGGAGTAGCTTCCAAATTTATTTTCAAGCATGAAGGTTTTTGTTTGAAACATGTAACACCACAAATCAATTGGTCATCAATAAGAACTATTAGAAATTCTCCATGTTGTTTTTCTCAGTCTAGCACCAGGCAAGTAACTTTCTTCTACCTATTCTAAGCATTCCTCATCAAAAGCCATAAATAAACAAACACAGGAGAACCCACAATCAGTGATCTGTTTTCAGAGGTTCAGTTATCTTTCAGGTCTTAACCATCCTCTGCCATTTCTTAACATTTTCACTTTCAACAATTTTGACTTTATCTGTAACTCCTGGCTTGCCCTGAAGCAGGAATTCTGTTCTTAACTTCTCTCTTGATATGTTTCTACCTAGCCTAGGTGTTCCTTCTCTGACATTTCCTAACACTTTTTAATTTCTTCTCCTCACCTTCTTTTCTCTTCAGTTGTACCCATCTATGCTCTCTTGTCCCTTCACAGAACTTGGTCCTTTGCTTTGATATCCTTTCACAAGCTCAAACGGCAAACTGTATGGAGTTCTGTATTGCTTTCCTCCATAGAAAGAAAATCAGCTTGGGCAGGCTGTGAGTCAGGGTGGAGGAAGAATGGACAGAGAGAGAGAGAGAGAGAGAGACTGCCTAATCTTTCCCTCTTTTGCCATGTTCCCACTCAAAGTCAATCCCCACAAGCTGCTTCTTCACCTGCAGGGAAAAAGATATGGTATCCCTTTATTTTATTTTTTTTTCTCTGCAGGAAAAAAGATATGATGTCTCATATTTTTTCTCTAGAAGTGAAAAGTTATGATGTCCCTGTATCTGTTCCTCAACGGGATCAAAGATACAGTGTCCCTCAACGCAATCCTGTATAACTTTGCACCAGTGTAACAGTAGATGCACCGGTGTAAGTGCACTTATGCTGTTGTAAGTGCACTTACACCGGTGCATCTGCTGTTACACCGGTGCATCTACAGTTACACCGGTGCAAAGTTACACAGGATTGCGCTGTCTGAGACTTTCCCCTGAAGGTGAAAAAGATGCATGGAGGGATTGCTTTTCAAAGGAAAAATAACCAGAAGAAAAGTGGTTAAGCAGCTTCTTTTTGACTACATTTCCTCTATTCTGACTTCCACCTTGCTCAGGCTGATTTTCCTTTTGTTAAAAAAAACATGGTGAATAGAAACACAGAGCTCTGTGCAACACACAGTGTGAATCTCACTTCCCACCTTTATCCTCTCTTTCCCTGTTACTCCGCCTTACTGATGTATGCAATTCTATGTCCTTTTAGAACTTCTATAGACACAGAGTTTTCTTTATTTCTAAAAAAACCTGGAATAAGCATGTGTCTAATGCCTGCTCTGATGCCACTTGGCATTAATTTTTTAAAAAGCCTTTTTTTTCTTTTATATTGCATTGCAAATTAAATGTTCAGCTGTGCAAAAAAAAAAAACCATCAGAAAATTTTGGCTGAAATCTTATTTACTCAAATTTTCCACATGAATATCTTCTTGCATCAAGACTTTAATAACTGATTTACAAAGGAGTAATAATGATTTACTATGGGATACAATAAAAGGTATGGTTTTATAGATTCTGTCATGTCTGTTTGTGGCAGATGTGTGTTGCGGACAGATCAGATGTGAAGACCAATAGCACAATCCTGTCTACAATTAGACAGACGGAGCGATTGGTCCGCTGGTCTAAGGTGTTGCAAACGTTCAGGAAAGTACATTTGTGACACCCAAAGAGTAAGCGGCACAGGCTGAGAGGCTGCTCTGCCGGCGCCACAGAATGGTGGAGTGCTGCGGCGGAGAGGTAAATCCTCACCAGGCAGCAAAGGGGCATGGGGAGGGCCAAACGGGGTGTTCTGGGGAATGGGTGGCATTGGTCGACCGGGCCTAGGATGGGGGAGGGATCGCGGTGGAGCACTCCGTCAAATCCTATCCCCCTTCCCGGGCCTGGCTGGCGTTGCACAGCTGGCTTGATCGTGCACATTTTCTGGTAGACCCATTGGGGTGGCTGAGGCTCTATTTGGGGTAAGGGGATGAACATCCCTTTACCCCATAGAGGCCTCCGGCTGCACCGGTGCAGGCCCAATCCTGCATAGGATGCAGCGGGTGCCTTATCTGCGCTGCTGCGTCCTGCTAGACAGGATTAGGCTGCAATTCTGTACTGGTCACAGAAAACAGAGTTTTCAGTAGAAAGACCTGCCTGTTGAAAAGTTGTAGGTAGGGCTTATGCATCATATTTTCTTCATTCCTCCACTTACAGAATTCTCGAAAGACACATTTTATTTCCTCTGGAGCTTATGTATCAACTTTATGGTACAGCATATGTCTCTGTTAGGGAAAAGTAGATGGGAGCTGAGGATGGATGGGTTTGAGCTTGAGCTCTGCTACTCTTGACCAAACTATCCACAGTTGTCACTCTCTGTCAAAGAGGACTAACTAGAAGACACTCTACACTTTTGTACTGTAATGCATAATGCATCATGATTCAAGGCAAAATATCACCAACTCACCCAAGGGATGTAATACAGGAAAACTAATTATCTTTGGCCTAAAGTACATGACGGAGCTCCTGATCAAGTCTGGACTCTGGTGACCTTTGTAATCCAGTGGACTAGAAACATGGCCAGGCCAGCCCAGCTAATGTGTGACCTGATGTGGTTCCCATCAGTGGCATACGGTGGGGGAGTGAGGAGGTGGCAGTTTTGGGGTGCCCTTCCTCCAGCCTGCCACAGACGTGAGACACATTGATCCATTTCCCACTCACTACAAACAAGGAAGAACTGAATGATCCACTTCCCTGCACTCCGCCCTCACATGGGATTTAAAGGGAATGTGCTCCTTTAAATCCCGTGAGAGGACAGAGCGAGGCAAGGAGAAAGTGGGGACCTTGTCAGCACAGCTGCGCTTGTGGTGGTTCTTGGGCAATGCAGGTTCCAGGGCCAGGTCATCATGACAGTGTGATGACGGGAACTGTAGTGCCTTGATGCTATGCACTGCTTGGTGAGTTCAACACATCTCAGATTTGGAATAACAAGAACAGCAACAACAATAAACATTTCATACATCAATATCATCACACTTCTTTGTTTCTGGAAACGTATGGTCTCTCTCTCTCTCTCTCTCTCTCTCTCTCTCTCTCTCTCTCTCTCTCTCTCTCTCTCTCTCCTTCTTTAGAAATGATCTATAAGACCATTTCCCCTTGTTTCTGAGCTTCCTTTGAACTCCCTGCCATTATTTCTTCTCCCTACGAGGATTTGTGATTTAATTTCACACTGTACTTTAAAAAATGAAAGGAATATCTCATTTACCCCACCAAGTTTGTCTGTATTATTTTCCCCTTTAATGAAATTAGTTTCCACGACTCATTTACACAGAAGCAAATAATAGGATACTTATGGTCAAAACTGTACCATATTCTGAAGAGCCAGGCGCTTTCTGCTTTGGTTGTGTTTTTATCCAGGTTATTTGCAGTCTGCAATTGAAAAAGAAGGGAATTTAACAATTAAAAGAAAAACACAACTATTCGAAGTCCTCCACACTTCTACAAGCAACAAATAGACAAAATGAAAAATGTAAATGATTTAAAAACTCAGCTCACAAACTGAGGCAACATTGAAATTAACATTTTTAAAAGGTTAAAGAAATAATTATAGAAAACCTGAAACAAAAAAAAAAAAGTATTTTGAAAGCACAATACACCATGGAGTTTTGCAAAAGTCCCACTGAATAAGCTCCTGTGCAGCTCCCATAATGTCAGAGGGATGTGTGTAAGAGAACTTCCTGGAGACTTGTGCATGTTTGGATGTTAAAAATAAAAATGAATAGGAACTAGCAAATTTTGACAGCGTGATCCTATCTCCAAGTTATGACTGGGTGTGGCACAAATGGGGACTTGGGTGATGGAGGAGGGAATTTTGCAGAAGTGGAACCCTTTCTCCAAACAACAGATTCCCAGTAGCCAAGGAGGGAGGAAGACAAGGATAAGTGAACCACCTGTATTCATAGAACACTTTCAGGTATCCTGTTAGACTTGTACTGCTACACTGAGTTACAGCTCTACACAGAACCCCTTGACTACATCTCACATAGGACTCCTTCACATAGGACTCCTTCAGGTCAGGGAAGGGAAGGTGTGAGCCATAGTCTCTTCCCTTTGGAGACTACAAGGGCTCTATCATGCTCAGGAGACTGTGGTGAGCGTAGCTCTCTGGAGCAGAAGGCCTGGGTTCTAGTTCCACTCCCTCCTTTACCATCCCAACTTATTCTTGCCAGAAGGATGCTGACCAGGTAAACTTTGACCCATGGAAGTCACCTTGCCAGCTCCCAGGGTGGAACACTCCTGTTGCCTACTGTCTGCTCTTTCCTACTGAGCTAGCAGACAGCTCACAGTGCTGTCCTCCAGGAACTTCTTGTTGTGACCTGAGCAGCACTGTTGTGACTGTGGGTCCATGTGGCTTCATGCCTATCCCATGTGAACAGCTTGTTCCCCTTGTGAATGTGTCGTGAGCAGTCTTCTGGGTCTGTGTGGGATCATGGGGCCTGAAGAATGAGACAAATCCTTTTCTTGGGAGCCAGTGACCTATGGGACTGGGTTCTTTCAGCAGACCTCCTCCTTCACACTGGGCTATGGAGCTTGACTAACTGTTGTGACTGGAATGGCAGTCCTTCCTTTCCTGCCCCACCCTGTCTTTCCCCCTGTTTGCTGCTGCTAGTTGTGTTTGGTCTACAGGGGATTTGAGCTCTAATCTGAGGGGAGGCCTGGAGAAACCAGTTGCTGCCATCTTATCCAATGGGTCATGGAGGCCTCTGACAAGGGAGGTCCTGTGGTTTCTTCCTGGCAGTGTTCTTGTGCCTTGTGTGCCTTGTGTTTGGGAAGGGGTATAGACTGGGCTGTTGCCTTCCCTGCACTGGTACAGTAGAACAACCATCAGTGCACAACAGCAACAACACCACAATGTGTGGCTGCAGAGTTGCCAGGGATGCCGTGGAAGTATGTTGCTACCATGCCTTTTGTTTCTGCAGCTAGTCTTGTGCATATGTACTGACGGCACACAGAATTATGGCCAAGCTATGCCAGTGTTACCCCTAGCCACTAGCCAGGATCATGACCACTAGCGTAGGAAGCCCATAGGATTCGCCTGCCCGTGATGTTGAAATGAAATTCCTGTTCATCCACTATTCCCTGAAGCGATGTTGTCATTTCATCACTGGGCATAGCGAGTTCTTGAGCAGATTGCATCTTGTACCATATTGTTCTTTGCTGCATTGCTACTCATGCAGAATAATTCAACATTTATTTTTATTAATGATTCAAATTTTATTAAGCAGCTGTGGACCACTATATTCTCTGATCAATAAAAATGATATTTCTTCTAAACTGCTGCAGTGGGATTACTATCCATTTACTCCTGTCAAGCTTAGAAGGTATTTCAAGTATTTTATTTTATTTTTGTTTATCGCTTACAGAAAGGTCATTCCTACGGGGATCATAGTATTCCAATAATTATGACACGTTTCCATTCCCCCTCCCCCCCTGGATATGAGAAAACCAACACTGGAAAATAGAGTTAAGTTGTTGATATTTTATTCATTGACTTCAAATGCTGGCTGCTGTTTTATAAGCTGACTGCGGAGGGTCCTCATGTAGCATACCCTGTGGAAATGTGCTTATAGGCTAACACACAATATGTATCCTGAGCACAGAGAAAGGGGAAGAATATAAATGGGCAATGTTGAAATGAAAGGTTCATTATATTTTGTACTTTGCAATAGACACCAACGGGCAAAATATACAAGCCTTCCATCACATATGCAGTGCTTTGTATGTGCAAAAGTTGATGCATGTTTCTTTAAAATATCTGGAAATGTGCCCAATCCCTTCCTAATCACCAGTTCTGAGAATTTTTAAGGTATGTGCCAAGTTTTAATCGCCTTTCAAATTTGCTAAAAGTATATTTTATACTCAGATACACAAGTCCAAAATATAAAGTTGGCTCAAAGAGAATGTTGCAAAGGATTTTTTATGCCTCTTGTTTTTTTCCCTATACCCCCCACAAGTAGATTTCAGAACAAGAGGCACCTGCAACATTTTATGTGACTAGTGTGTAACTTATGTGGACTGATCCATGGGTGTGTTGACTCTCAATAAAAATATTATGTGAATATGCGCTCATAAAGTTATTGATGTTAAAATTCTCTATCTCTAATTTTGCCTATCTAGTCTGGTACTGTCTGCTCTGAGCAGAGGTGTAGCCTATCTTTTGCACACCTGGTGCAGCGTGCCAGCCCAAACCCAGAAGTAACTGATGTGGCATGATCAGTTCCGCAGAGCTCTGCAACCCGGAACTATTTGCTCCACTCTGAGTGAGTCCGCTCAGAGAGGAGCGGAGCAAGAGGCAGCTGGAAGGGCTGACAGCCAATTGACTGCCTTCAGCTTTTTTCACGGCTTCTGCCTGTGAGCCGAAGGCGTGAGTTGGAAGCAACTCGCATGGCTTTGGCTCGCAGGCAGACCCCTCTGAACAGAGTCAAAGGCAGCCAAGGGACTATCACCCCTTCACTTCGACTTTTTTGCGGCTCACAGGGCGCAGGCTAGCTGAAGTCGCGCAAGTTGCTTTCGACTCACATGGGTTCAGCTTTCAGGGCAAAGGTGAACCACTGAACAAGCCAAGGGGGTGTCACCCCTCTTAGGGACAAGAGGGGTAACACCCCCTTGGCTCAGCCATTTTCTGGCTCAGCAAAGCTCGCGAGAACACAGAGGGACTCGGGTGGCCAAAAATGGCTGCTGACTGCCTGGGGGTGCTGCACAGCGCGAGCCACCCTATGGTGTCACCCCAAAAATGGGGCAAAGAAGGGCGTAACAAGATGGCAATGGTGGTGGAAGGCGGGTGGATCAGGCCTGGGAGGGGGTCGGGATTGGCGGTGCCAGTGTGCGCCATATCGAACCCCCCTTCCTGGGTCTGATCCACCTCCACGGATCAATGTAGACTTGTGCCAGCGATATTGCTGGTGCAGGTCTGAGTTGACCCATTGAAGTTTCTGGGGCTTACCCTGGGGCAAAGGGACAAATGTCCCCTTGCCCCGAGGAGACCTCCAGCAGTCAAAAATCACCTGCGGGATGCAGCGTAGCCCATGCCAGCACCGCTGCATCGCCACATGGGGATTTACGTTGGATTGGGCTGGAACAAAGAAAGAAAAAATGCTGTACATGCTTAAAGTAGCTTGAGGTTTGACTCTCAAAAGATAAGTCATTTTGATCAAACATTTTGGAATCATGCTGCTCTGACCTATATAGCATTTTGGTATTATCAGCAGTATTATATTTGACTAGTTTTGTTAAATTATCCTGTGTATGTTGTCCATACCAACCCTGCGTTCTTTGGCTAAGGTGAATAAAAACTGTAAAATAAATAAAACATGTCATGAAAGGATTGAAGTGAGCAAAGTTGCAAACTCCTGGTGAAGTCAAGGGCACTTTCACGTATATCTGGCTTGAAAGAGCTGGATACAACAACAGGTGACACTGAAGCCTGTTAATTTCTTTATTTTTGACCTTCAGTGTTTGAGCAGGGGTTCCTTGGCTTTTCTGGGCTTAGTGAGACCAAGTCAAAACCTGCCAAACCTCTGTCAACAGACTCCCTGAGGTGGCGGAGAAAATTACCCCAGAGGGGGGAAAAAAGCTATTGAAGCCACGGTCAGTTGTGACATGTTTTTCAAAACGTATTCTCGTAGAAACAGTTGGAGAGTCCACTAGAAGGTATGGAAATGTCACAATCAATTCTACTGAACCTATGGCCCGATCCTAACAGGGCCTGCACTGGCGGAACGCGTGTTCTGCCAGTGCACACTGTTGCAAAAGTGCCATAAGGCACTCAAGCCCCGACACGGGGCTGCTTGGTTCTATGCCAGCTAAACAGCTGGTGGGGAACCGTGTAGCCCCATTGCGGCGGTTGGGGGCTTACCCAGGGTAATCAGGCCCCCCCTCTTGCTGCCTTGCTTCCTTGTTCCTCAGTCAGCCACTCTGTAGGTTTCTGAACCTTGCTGTGCAGAGCCTCAGAGCCATTTGTATCTCCCTCCTCTCCTGCTCTGCTGGTTGGAGCCCAAAACCACTACTACCCCTCCTCTCTCTCTCTCTCTCTCTCTCTCTCTCTCTCTCTCTCTCTCTCTCCCAATATTGCTGCAGCCAAAGGACAACTCTTCTCCAGGAAAAGGTGACTATTACCCCCAACGCTTCAAAGGGAATCCTGCTAATGTGAAAGTCTCTGTCTTTTCCATCTGAATTCCTAGATCTGTATGATGTGTGTGATTGTATTTTGTGTATGATTCTGCTTGAACTATTTAGTAAATATTGAAATTAACTATGTGTGTCCTCCCTAATGCGAAGAGAGGACTTTCTGGAGAAGACTCTGATGCTGGGAAAAATTGAAGGCAAAAGGAGAAGGGGAAGGCCAAGGATGAGATGGTTAGACAGCATCACCGATGCAACGAACATGAAAATGAGCGAACTCAGGAAGATAGTGGAGGACAGGAAGGCCTGGCGGGATATGGTTCATGGGATCACGAAGGGTCGGACACGACTTAACGACTGAACAACAACAATGTGTGTCCTCAATATTATTTAAAAGGGAATTCTGCAAAAGCCCAACTCTAGTATAGCTGGTCTAAAGGTCCCTGCCTAATACCAAATTGCCATTTTTAAGCTATTCCCCTAATTACAAAGGCAATTTTGGTAACAGATTTTGGGCCATGCTGAATGCCCTATGCCAGGGTTAGGATAGGATTGGGCTGCCCACCTGTACTCTTCAGCTGAGCTTTAAACTACAATTAGGATCTTTTTGGCTGATTTGTTTGAGAACTGATATATTTTCTTGTTGGATCTGTAAGTTCCCTTGACAGTTTTTATGGTCAAAAGGCATAGTAAAAGAAATTGTTTTTTTTTTAAAAAAGTGCAAGCTTAAAGAGGACTTTTTTTCTCCGCCGTTCCCTTGGGACTGTTCCACGGTGCATCAGGGCTAGCTTTAGATGCTAAACAAGTTGGAAACACAGCAGAGCACTTGCACTCAATTATTTCTGAACATTATTGATGGCCTCACAACATTGCATTATGAAAAGCTATCAGTGAACGAGTGGAAATAAATGAGCGACGAGCCCATGGCAGGGCAAGTGAGAAATGCAATGGGAAGTGACAGATCTGACACAAGAGAAAAAATTGTGGGTGCCTTCATGAGGATAATGCAATGTGATTAGGCCAATGTGAAGTCCAGGTAACTTTGGTACACAACATGAACATGCAATAAAACTAACTCCAAAGTTCTTTCTTCAAAGAAGCATTTTCATCAGCTTCCTTCTCAGAAAACTGAAACTGACAACCCAATGGGACAGTCTCATTGTGAAAACAAGGAAGAACTTGTGAGACCTTCTAGACTAGAAGCATGATACAGCCCCACCATGGGAGTGCACCCACTCCTTGTCCCACTCCCCCCCCATTGGCAGGCAGGCAGTGCAATGGGCCTTTATGATGACTTAGTTTGCATATGCTTGACATATTCCTTTCCAGCCTTTCCTCTTGCATGATGCCAATAACTCATGTTGGTGAGAACTGGTTCTTGATATGGGAGGGGCACACAGACCTACCATTCCTCAAAGTGCCCTGGCTGGCTCACTACCGGCATTGTGCCTGTGTATACACTACTAGGCCCATAGCCAGAAATGTTGTGATGAGGGAGCCTGAGGAGGCAGTAAATCATTGCAGAGGAGCAGCCAGAACATAAAGAAAATAGCTACAGCACGTTTAAAATTATTTAATTGTATTATTTCGAGTGAACAGTTTACATGGAATCCAGCTTGCCTGCTTTTCTTCACATTTCTACAAGCACAAGGTTCAGATACTGAGTTTTTAAAAATTGGAAGCTGAACATTTAGAGAGGGGGCCTTTCATATTCCTGAATTTGGCAGGCTCACATTGCCCTCCCCTTGCATGGCTATGGCACCTGGCACTGAGCCCTGTGATTATGGCCTGGCACTCACTGAGCTCTGTTCAGCTTCATATACAGGTGTGTCCCCCTTAATGACGGATCGCTTAATGATGTTCCACATATATGACGGAGGTTCCCAAAGTGTAAACAAGGAATTAAAGCTACAGTGTTGTTGTTGTTCAGTCGTTAAGTTGTGTCCGACCCTTCGTGATCCCATGAACCATATCCCGCCAGGCCTTCCTGTCCTCCACTATCTTCCTGAGTTCGCTCATTTTCATGTTCGTTGCATTGGTGATGCTGTCTAACCATCTCATCCTTTGCCTTCCCCTTCTCCTTTTGCCTTCAATTTTTCCCAGCATCAGAGTCTTCTCCAGAGAGTCCTCTCTTCGCATTAGGTGGCCAAAATATTTGAGTTTCAGCCTTAGTATCTGTCCTTCCAGGGAACAGTCAGGGTTGATTTCATTTAGGATTGACTGATTTGATCCACTGGAGAAGGAAATGGCAACCCACTCCAGTAACCTTGACAAGAAAATCCCATGAACAGTACCAAAAAAAGCTACAGTACTGCATTTTAAATGCAAAAAAAAAAAAAAATGTTGTCTTTGTTGTGTGTGTGTTTCTACCTCCATTAACAGGTAGAAATCTTGTTGTGCTTTGTGTTACACTCATAATGTACACTGCGTTTGCCATTCATTCCCTCTTACAACTCCACTGTGTTACATTGAGGACTCGCTTAATGACGGTTTCACTATATGATGGGTTTTCCAGAACGTATCCCCGTCGTTAAGCGGGGGACACCTGTATATCCCTCACATATGGATGTTGCAGCCTTTGTGGGTTTGGATCAGTCTCTGGTAAAGGTATTGTGGCAGGAACATTCCTGGGCCAGCAGCATCAGAGGCATGAAGTGGGCAGTGAAGATGATGGATAGATTTTCATGGGATTTGCAGGAGGGAGGGGGAAGTGGAGAGCACTTTATGCAAAGTGAGATTTCAAAAATGACCAACCACATACTACAAATCAGGGATTGACCAGCCCATAGATGTAGCGGGGTCCAGACCCCAGTTTAAATCCTGGCAGAAACTGCTCAGTATTTTCAGGGCATCCACTGCAGCCTACAAGTCTTCAAAGTGGCCCCACACAGACTGGCTAATGCAGAATAATAACCTAACCTAGAAGTACCGTATTTCCTAGACTCCAGAATTTGAATAATAGATAGTTCAATTTATTCCTGAGGATTAAAGTCATCTTCTGAAATAACATTTTTCTTAAAATGTGCCAAATGAAATCCAGTAGGACTGCAGCATGTACTGTATGGGCATCTTGTAGGATTTTCTAGCTTCCTGGTAGAACTGGATATTTTTCAAATGTTCCTGGAAACTAAATTATAGACTTTTAAAACCTTATTAAGTATATGTGACAGGATATAGATCTGCATAATGTTTTCTCTTTAGATTTTAACTTGCCTGAGTAGCAACGTCTGTCTTCAGATCCTCATCTGGATCTACGCCAACCCTGTTAAAGAAAACAGACTTGCATGAATCAACTTTTCCCCCCTGTAAGACATCACAAATCATGGTATGCAATGAAAATAAAACCATTTATATGTATATACCACTTTTCAGACAAACTTCACAAGCCAGTTTACAAAAAATATTGCAACAGTATGTTTAAAATGTTTCAAATGTTAAATAACATCCCTGCCCTAAGAGGGTATTTTTTTAATCCAGAGAGTGCCATAATTAGAAATGGCACTTCCAGGGGTCAACAGCCAATATCCAGGAGCAGAGCAAAGATGAGTGGGAAAATGGTGTGGAAGTAAAGGGTAAAACACCCTTACCTTGGCAGCATACTTCCAATCTGTTACTTATGAGTAAAACTTAAGGCCCTGGACAAGATGATACATGTGGGCAGCGCAATCCTGACTAAGGATCCGGCCGGCGTTCATCCCCTTCCCCGAGTGTAAACCTGGGCTGGCCCTATCAGCCTCCTGGGATTTCCGCCAGCTAAATAGCTGCCAGAAGTAGAGGAGGCCATGTAATGGCGTAGCCGGCCCAGCGAGGACGGGGATATAGCCGACGCCATCCCCCTCCCGGGCCGGCTAAGTCAATGGCCCCCCTCCCTTGCCCGGCCGAACCGCCCATGCAGCCAGCGACGGAGCGCTTACCTTCTGCCGCCGTCTGCGTGGAGATTCGGCACCGGAGTGAGGGAGGCCGTGTGTGTGTGTGTGTGTGTGTGTGTGTGTGTGTGTGTGTGTGTGTGTGTGTGTGTGTGTGTATTTGCTTGCTTAGCCCTTATTGGAATTCTCTGGCATTAATTAACCGGACCTTATTTTGTGGTTCAAACAAATAGGTTTAATAGGAGAATTATACTAGATGAAAGGGAGAAAATACTAACAGATTTTGCAGCACAGAAATCTAAAGTCCAAGCACTAGGGTGACTGAAAGCCCCCTAAAGTCTGTCAAGCTGCTCTTTTTGAGTCAGGTCTAGTGAGCTAATGTACAGTGTAGTGATGCAGGGAAAATGTATTCTTCCACCAGATGTTTCATTAAGACCATTTTGTAGTCTGCTGAACAGTTTCTCTCTGTGTGCATTTTTCTATCAATTATGGCAACTCATAAATGCATTTTAAAAATGTTATGTATATGTTTTGGCAACAATTATTCGCTTCATTACAAATACTATTTATCTATTCAATGTATACAAATTCAAGTTCTCATTGTGGCAAACAATCATGCTTCAAATACAATTTAAAACAATAATTAACTTATAACAAGCTCCAAGCTAACACAACCAGTAGGCTGGAGGAAAACATACTGTACAAAAAAAATAAAATCAATTCCAGGCACACTTAAAAATTTAAAACCTACCTAAAAAGAAAAGTCTTAATACCTAAACAGGACATGGCAGGTTAGAGGGCAAAGAATTAAGAGCTCTGCTGCCATCTCTACTGCTATGCCATTGTGTAGCCTTAAACACACAGCGCAATCCTATCCAACTTACGCCACTGGTGTAAGCCAGCGGTGCAGCGAGAACGGGAGACCTCAGAACGGAAAGGGGATTCAAATCCCCTTTGAAGATGATTTGAACCACCTTTCCATTCTGGGGCCTTCCGTTCTTGCTGCACCGCTGGCTTACACCGGTGGCGTAAGTTGGATAGGATTGCGCTGTAAACTGAGGCAGACAATAGGAGAAACCATAATATACAAATGTCAATAAATACAAATACACTGTACATGCTTGATAAAAAAGAGACTGAATGTTTGTTTCTATCTATCACAAGACTAGCATTCCAAATTGTGTCTTTCCTTGGTGACACCTGGGGCAAGCTCTCATGATGTCACCCCCATAGACCTCCTCCCCTATCAGACCACACGATGTGGAGGCCTCCTGGGAAATGCGATCCCCCTGGGAGTCGCAGTGGAGATTGTGAAAAACCCATTTTCTACCAGTGATACGTTTTTGTACCATTGGTAACAAACAGAATAGAAAGTCATTTTGGTGTCACCCCTCCCTGAGGTGTCACACCCTGCATCCCCCTAGTGATGCCCCTGGTCACTGTGCTGTACGTTTCCCGACTTTCACTCCACAATGTTTACTACTGTTGACAGCTGTGGGGAAATGCGCAGCATAATGATGTCAGAAGGGAAGTAGTTCTGCATATTCGGGGGGGGGGCTATACTCAACACAGGGCTGTCATTTCAAAATTTGTATGGATTCTACAAGGTATTCTGTTATTAAGTGTATGCTCTTGTGAACCAAAATATCAGAAGCAAGGATATCGCATCCCCCAGTCCTGCTCTGAACAGCTGTTTCCTGATGTTGGGAACTCAAAGAGTAAGCCAATTAGGTTCTTTCCTATTAATCTTCATTCTCAATGGTGTTTGTTTGTGCCTCCTGGAACAAATTCAGCCAAACCTTTTCCCTCTGTTCTATAAGCTTCTTCTAAGAATACATCATGGGGAAGCCATGGATTAATCCTCATGAGAAATTTTTTTTTCCCTCAGGGAGCAACCTTATGTCCAGACCTTGCTTCAAGGTCCCCCTGGATAATACACTGTCTCTGATTGCCCTTTGTTATGTTAATCCTGGAGGCAGCCAACCTAGTGTGCTTGAGAATTCATTGTCTGCATCCCTTTGATCCACAGTGTTTGTTCCAGAAAAGGTTTTCCATGAAGGTAGAGCTCAGCCTTCCTTATGTTGCCTTCAGTTGGCTGGAGAAAGGTTGACAGAATGTTCAAAGGAGCCTTCTTTATTTTCCTTTCATTAAGGACTCCTGAATGTTGTAAGACAAGACTGTCAGCCTGATCGGAGTCAGAGCTGGTTGTTTATTTTCTGTTACTAGAAGAGATTTACCAAGAGGCAATTCTAAATGTGATCTCCATGTGTATGTTTTTCTGCCTGGTTGTGCTTTTTTTTTTTTTTTTAAAGATTATGTACTCCAGTTTTCACTGAACCATTTTAATAATTTGCATATCCTCTCCAGCATTTCACAGAGGACAATACTCTTATGTACTGGCAACGCTGTCTGAGGACTCCCAGCCCCACTATACTGTTGCCGGCCTCCCACTGCCCTGAATTGTGAGCAATTCCAGCCACCACAGCGCTACTTGGGTTTGGTTTCCTTCGATCACTGGAAGCTTAGGCCATTTTGTAATCTTTGATTCATTTACAAGCAAAGCATCAGGCAGCTTATATCCGCCCCTCCATATCTTGTGGGGGTATTACCTTCTCCAAGTTCTGAAGGTGTTCCACATTCCAGAAAGACTGCTGTACTCAGAAACTCTCTGCTAACAATTAACACTCATAAAGAAGCATCCACTGACCATTAAGGACCATCAACACTCTGTTCTCACCTCTCAAACCATGATCTGGCATAGCTATAAATCCAATCTGTAACAATATGCTCTGAATGCTCTTGTCTGTCTGCTTTACGCTATTCATTTATTCTGCAACAGGAGAACCAATTGTACAGAAGTATACTAAATAGTTCCACGTTAACCTCACCAGCTGCAGCATGTGATATGGTAGGCTGTGCAGTGCTTGGTATCTTAATGTTGATACATGTGCATTTACTTGCATGTATTCTCGAGTCAAGAAAGGCCCCTAGTCTCACTCAGAGATTTCACTTCTGAAGATCCAGATGAGGGGGCCAAACCCTGAAAAATGACAACTGTAGGACACCAACAACAATAAAAAGACATCTCCAGATCATGACCTCATCCCAGAATCTCCCCTGTCCAAATGAAACTGGGAGAAATTAGGGGCAATGGCAGTGCCTTACCAAGGGTAGCTGCTAAAACAGAAGGATTGTCCTAATGAGGAGGGACCATTAGAGTGTATGCAGTCATGATATAGTCAGTTTATGGATACTGATGGCCCGGCAATCCTATCCAGCGGTTGCACTAGTTCTGCTGGCACATGCTGTCACAAAAGCGTCTTAAAGCACTTTGCAACAACACAGGGCCTTGCTGCAGTGGCGGGAAGGCCCAGAGCCTTTCTGCTGGCGCTGGCAGCCAGACAGAGCCTGCCGGAGCAGGTAAGCCCACACAAGGGGTGGAACAGGGAGGGGGGATGGCAAGGGAAGGACAGGGAGGGGTGGAATAAGGTGGAGGAGGGCGGCAATGGGGCAGGGATGGATTAGGCCTGGGAGGGGCGGGATCAGTGGTACAGGCATGCACCGTATCCTATCCCCTTCCTGGGTCTGATCCACCGACATGGATCAATACGGACTTGTGCCAGCTATAGAGCTGGTGCAGGCCCTAATTGACCCATTGCGCATGCTGAACCTTATTCCGGGGAAAAGGGACAAAAGTCCCCTTACCCAGAGGAGACCTCCAGCATGCAAAACACTCCTGTAGGATGCAGTACAGCAGAAATGACGGGCGCCCTCCTAGCGCCCGGCGCGTGGAGGCGGGGACAGCGTAGCGTCACGTCGATGCGCCCCCCGCCCTCGATGCCCCCCGCCCGTTTTGAGCTCATTCTGGAGCCGAACGGGCTCCAGGGAGGGAGGGCGGGCCGATCCAGCGCGGCGCTTCGGGACGGTAAGTTCTCCAAGCGTGCCCCCCGCCTGCCCGAGCGCCTGGAGCTCCTGCTCCATGCGCTCCACCCAAGTTCCGTCACTGCAGTGTAGCCCGCACCACTGCCGCTGCATTGCCACACGGGAGTTTAGATAGTATTGGGCTGTTTATGTTCAAATCTTTTATTTAATCATTTTTGGACAGCTTACAAACGAATATCTTTCATTGCTAGAAGTATTTCCAAGAACAGTGAAATTAGGTTTGTGTGAGCTGATATGTGCACAAATTAGGGGTTGATTCTAGTAAATGAAATGGCCCTGAAATGGGGGATGGATGAGATGTACAACAAGATTAAACTCTCATGGCCAGATTTAAGTCAATTGGACCGATTGCTCCCTATTGAACCCCGCACCTAAGGGGCCCGCATGCTATGGTAATCTAGTCTTGTCAAATACACATGACAACACATTGAAATTTTATATTGAAATATGCTTAGATCCATTTGGGCCATTAACTAAAGTGCACTTTTTAAGTGCACATTTTGATTGCTTTCCATTCTACCATAGAGATACAACGTCTATAATAAATATATTTATATATCTAAGATTCTACAAACCTTAGCTATGAACCTGCCCCCCCCCCCCAAATGATTCAGATTGGGCCTTGCAGCTCCTAAGGCCAGCTCTGTAAATTCTTATACTGTTGGATATATTCAAGGCAAAATTGCAAGAAGGCAATGCGTTTTAAGACTAACAATGTGACTTTTTATGTTTTTTATACAGTGGGCCCTCGGTATCCACGGGGGTTCCATTCCCAGAACCCCCGTGGATACCCAAATTGTGTAAAGTGAAACCCGCGGTGGGGGCGGTGGGGGGCGGCACCACAGTACTTTATTTTTCATCTGCACTGAGTCTGCCGCCCACTTCTCGACTTCCACATGCCTTTTAACTACTCCAAACTGCAGCAAACGTTCGCATCGTGACTGGAAGTTGCTTTTGATCGAGTTTTTTTTAAACTGTTTGCTGCAGTTTAGAGTAGTTAGAAGGCACACAGGAGTTGAAAAGTGGGCGGTAGGCCCGGCGCAGCTATAAAATAATATACCCTGTTTCCCTGAAAATAAGACAGGGTCTTATATTAATTTTGGCTCCCCAAAAACATGGTAGATTTTATTTTCACGGGAGGTCTTATACTTATGAGTGCCAGCAAAAATCACGCAAAGAAAATGATGGTAGGTCTTACTTTCGGGGGAAGTCTTATTATCAGGGAAACGGTACTGTGACGCCGCGCCCAGTGGGTGAAGTCCTTACACAGATACAAGGGTACATGCAGGGCTCACTATATGTGTAATAAACATGGGTAGTTCAGGAGCTGACCCTGCTAACATGATGTTACTCCCTTCTGATGCATGTTCATTTTCTCCTACTGAACATCTATAAGGGGTTTCACAATGTTATCAACACAGACGAAACAGTTGCCCTTTGTTGCAGCAAAGAGATTTGTACTTTTGACATGCATGCTAGATGCCCTTAATTGTTTATAACTTTATAACAATAGTCAGTGAATTGGCCAGAAATATAAGTAGTACTGAGGAATATATATACTGTAAGTCATCTGAAACTTGGGGGGGGGGGGAGGAGACTACCCCTCTTTCTCAGTGGTGCCTCTGTAATGTGTTTGTTTTACTTTGTACTATGAAAGGAATTGCTTCCTGAAACTCGGAATAAAATCAGACACAAAAGACATCAACATTAATCTTATCCTGTCCCAAAGCCTGAAAAAAAAATCACCTCTTCCATGATGCCCATAATAAATCAGTCAAAAGAACTTTTGTGTTTATATCAAGCCATAACTTAAGAAATATCTGCACTAAAGGAAATGAAGTGAAAGGGGGAAAAAACTGTCAAAGGAACACACAGCCCAATCCTATTCTTTCCCCTCTGCTGATGTAACTGACATTCCTGGAGGTATCCTCTGGTTAAGGCAATGTTTGTTCCCTTACACAGGGGTAAGTCTCTGCAGCGCAGAGGGGTCTACTCAGACCTGCAGTAGTAAAATCAATGACACAGGTCCACATGAACCGAGGCCACGAGATCAGGTCCAGGAAGGAAGGGGGCTAGGATTCGGTGGATGCTACTGCTGCCGACCCTGCCTCCTTCTTGAAGCTGATCTGCCCTCCCACACCCCCGTTGCTGCCCCATCCCACCCTCCACCGCCCCATCCTGCCTCTCCCGCCAACTTACCTGGGTCGGCGGATCCTGACAGAGCTGCTGCCCCATGCGGGGCCACCGCGGCCTCCCCACAGTGAATGTGTTCTATTGGGTCTCCCCAGCATTCAAGCCCAATAGAATTGTTTAGGCATGTAATACTCACATGCCTAAAATAAACAAGAATTTAACACTTTAATTGTAGCCCGTTCCCTTCTTCATCATAACCCCCATTAAACTATGTCAGATTATTTCACTGCTCTGATAACTGCGCATTTACAACATTTTTCAGGGAAGAACCAAGCAACTGAACACACTGGCAACTCCAAAACTAATGCTGTCATATAGAATCTTAATACTATAGGGAGAGAACTGTACCCTATAGTCCAACATATCCAACACCCCCTATGCACTGCAAGGAATCAAACTGGGTCTCCTTGCAGCCAGTCTCTGGAACTTTACCTCTTGTGCCACCCATGCCTTGGCCCTTCAGAATCAGGCCAGGTAAACGTCCTAGAGAAAGACGACGTCTAGGAGGCAATGCCAAGCCAGGCGCAGTCGGTGGACCTCAAGGTGTTACAAAGCCCATGGCTCCAAGTCCTCCTGGCAGCACAAGCACCTATCAAAGTAGTAACACAGAATGCTGGACTGTACACAGAATGTACAAATACCTTGGGCCCTTGACCTCAGCATGGCCAGGCCTTTTGCGCCTGACCCTCTCTGCTCCCTGATTGCTCCCTGTGGCCTTTCCTGCCGATAGCCAAAGGATGACAAACACTGACCCTGGAAAGAGGCATGGATGAATGTGATCACCTTCAAACTTGTTATTATTACCAGCAGCTTTGGTCTCCACCTCTTTAAGCTTACCTTTTTAAAAAAACCAATTGCTTAAAACAAAGTATAATATCAGGTACGTTGCTTTTTCTGAGAACACAACATAGACATGTGATTGTAAAAGGAGAGAAATGGCTATTTAGTAAAAATACAGTATGATCTCTTTTACAGTGTGGTGTAAAACTAGGCCAAGCAGAAAGAAAGACAGATCCTAAAACTAGAAAAGAAGAAGCCGCAAGGAATCTGAATGCTGGAAACCGATGAAATCAATAGAAACACTAGCTGAAATTATTGTTCAGGCAGAACCCAGCTCTCCCTTCTTTTCTCACTTCAGCTTATTGCAAAATCCAAGATACTGGAGGTTAATATAGTTACAGACAAGCTGGAGAAAAAATGGCATCTGCCTTACTACGGAACCACATCTTTCAACATTAATCAGTGAAGTGAAGGCTTTAGAAAACTTTAATATTGAACTTTTGGAAAAATCTTGTGGAGTCAGTGCTTCCTACTGCCCAAAAACCAGGCATAAGGAGATGTAAAAGAGATGCAACCACCTCAACAAAAAACAATATTCTCATATGTGGCAGTTTATTCATATGACTTTGGTGTAGATCAGACTAATATAATCCTGCTCAAACAATGCACATGGTAGACTGAAGATGTAGAAAGGGGAGGACGACCGTCGTGGTAGGCCCTGCCCCACCCCTCTACAATATAGCCAGAGATCTGAACAGAGCCGGTGTTCAACTAGCATGTGCATAGATGCTCTGGTCTACATGATTGGGGCACTCCTTTTTGAAGGGTTCTTGCATATGTACAAATGTAGGCTCTACATCATTATCTCAAATAAATAATTAGAATTGAAATTATTGGTCTCTGGTTGGCAGTAACTATGATCTGTATTATTGGCAAACTGTTGCCTGTATGCTGATTTCCTTTCTATATTGTTAGCTCTCATCATCAATTCATGTGTTGCTGTCTGTGCTCTGAAATATTTATGTGAATATAAATACTATAGAGAATGGGCAGCCCAATCCTACTTAATTCCTTGTGCAGTGATGCAGCCATGCCAGTGGAGTATGCATTGCATCCAGTGGGGGAATTTCGGGGTGCGAAGGCCTCCTCGAGGGAATATTTCTTCCCTTGCCCTGAGATAAGCCCTTGCTGCCACACTTGGTCTACTTGGACCTGTGCCAGCTACATAGCTGATGCAAGTTCGACTGGACCCAGGCCGGGGGATTGAGACCAGTAAGGGGGATAGGATATTGGTGGAGCTGCTGCCGCTGATACCACCCCCTTCCTGGTCTCAATCTACCTTCTTCCTCACCCCAATCTCCATCTTGTTTCTCCTCATCATCATCGCCCTTGTCTGTCTAGGTAAAAGGGGTGCAATGTAGAAGTCAGGTGGGTTCCACTTCTCCAGTCAAGTAACATGATGACATCATGATCAAACCTATGCTTTTAAAGACCAAGCACAGGGATGCTTGGGTTTGCTTTTCTGCTGGTCTGCTGTGAGAACACTAATGCTGGGAAACAGAAGGAACCCACTTGCGTGCAGGGACCGAGGATTCCTCGGACAATGTGAGTAGCTAATGCTAGGAACTGTAAATCAAAGCCAGACACATTAAGAGCACAATCCTGTGCACAATCCTGCGAGTGCTCCGCCAGCTTAGGGTGTCACAAAAGTGCCATAAAGCACTTTCGTGGGACCTAGAGAGTAAGCATCATCAATGCTGAGGCAAACACTGCTCACTCCGCTGCCGGCCACTGACCCGGCCGCCCGGACACAGGTAAGCCTTATGCTGGGTGGCGGGAGGGTGAGTCGGGGTGGTGGGGTAGGAGGCGATTGGCCGGCCAAGTTGGGGGGGGGAGGGGATATCGACGGCATGCTCCACCAATATCCTAATCCCCATCCTGGTCCTGGTACATCTTATGCAGGATTGGCCTGCCCAGATTTTTCTTTTGCTTTTGTTTGCTGTTTTCACTCCAAGCCAGCTTGCAAACTTCACTGGTGTTAGCGAGGTAAACATTGTTTTGTAGGCTTTGCTTTCGAGTAGTATCTCAGCACAATCTGCAGGGCTTTATTGGGTATTGTATCAATTTGATCAAGCCTTTTCTCTGTGAACATCCAGCCATGTGCAGGCATTTTCTATCAGCCTGCTTGTACTTTTTTCTACCCCTCCCCCTTTTGTTTAATTCCTTTTCTTGTGGACTTTTAATAAACTAGTTACATTTTTACTCTTGCCTGCCTAGTCCATGTTCATGGGTAATTCAGTGAGTTGTCACTTATCTTTGCTCTTGCAGGTGCTACTGTGGTTTCAGTTTTTTAAATAGGATACCATGGGGAGACTATTAGGCAGTGAAATGCTCTGTACACTAACAGAATCCCTAATCTCATGGGATTTGACGGGGCAGGGATGGAATCTCTTTAGTAACCCCACCTTCCTAAGCCTCAAGTCAGTGCTTTATCAAGAAACCATGTGGATCAGTGCCTGAGAGAGATGAGCTCAGCTTTCTATGTGAACTTGTGACCCAATCCTATTCAGGCCTTTTGCCACCAGGATGCTCATTCCAGCAGCATAAGGCTCTTTACAGCTGTCGCAAAATGGTGTGGCCTGGCCACTGTCACAAGCAGCGAGTTGCCATGTTCGCAGGCCAGTGGACCCAGGATGCCTGCCTGCAACAGGACGTTAGCACAGAGGGGGGTAGGGTGGTGGGGAGGGGCAGAATGGAGTGGGAAGGAGGAGGAACAAGGAGGAGATGGGGCAGGGAGAAGGGCAGATACGAGCCAGGAAGGGGATGTTATTGGTAGCAGCAGCGTATGTCAATATCCTATCCCCCTTCCTGGTCTTGATTCCCATGACCAGGGTCCACACGAACTCACGCCAGCTATAGAGCATGTCCGAGTAGACCCAGTGGGCTGGTGCAGTCTTACCCTGGGGCAAGGAACATATGTTCCCTTACTCCAAGAAGGCCTCCAGAAGCCTCCATTGTGTGCCACATTGATGCATCACCACGCACGGAGTTGAGTAAGATGAGGCTGCCTTCGATGCAAGCCAGGTTGGTTCCCTCATCCATAATCAAATAATATACAGTGAAACCTTGGATTGCGAGTAACTTGGTTTGCGAGTGCTTTGCAAGACAAGCAAAACTGTTTTTCTAAAGTTTGACTTGATAAACGAGCAATGTCTTGCAATACGAGTACATTGTGTTCTCCAAGATATCTCTCTCTGTGTTTGCAGAGTAACAATAGCATCTCCTGGGCAACAAACTGCCCTCATTAACTGCTCATTAACACTCTGTTCTCCCTCTGCTAGAGGCTCCGTTTGTGCAGCTCAGACTTTGCTTTGCAACTTCTGTCTTGCAGACCTCATTAACAAGCTGTTTTCCCCCTTCCCCATCTGCCTCTAGCAAAGACTTTACTCTGCAGAACAAGGCTCAGGTTTTGCATATCAGACGTTGCAAAGTGAGCTACAGTTTGCAAGAGCAAAGGAGGACTCAGCAGGGCAGCTTCTTAATTAGCTGAGCCCAGGAGATAATGCAAACACACACAAAGATCTCTTGCAGAATAATGAATCATCTGAGTTTCCATTATTTCTTATGGGAAAATTTGCTTTGATATACGAGTGCTTTGGATTACAAGCACGTTTCTGGAACCAATTATGCTCGCAATCCAAGGTTCCACTGTACTGATTTACCTGTTTACAAATGTGCTTGTTGGATACATACTTTACTTTTTAAGGTGTACACATAAAACGTCTTAGGCACAACATTTAATAAACTCACGGAGTGGCCTTGGGCAAGCTCTCTCTCCACCTAAACTGCTGTGCAAGGTTTATTTGAGGCTAATCACTACTTTGAGCTCCTCAGAAGCAGAGTGAGATACAAGTGTTACAAATCAATATTCAACCAACCAACCACCGCACAATGATTCAAACTGGGCAGACAAAAAAGTAACCTTTGTTCTGTGAGTGAACAGTTAAATCCTTAGTGTAAAAGGAAAGCTGGGGGGAAAAGTGCTTAAATCAGCTGCAGTAATCGAGTGGAAAAATGCCTATTCCTTATCTTTAAGTTTGATCTAGGGCAAACAGAAATAAAATCCAACCTGGCAGGCAGCAATATGTCTACCTACAGAGTAGCATTGAATATGCAGCAGAATGCCAAATGGTAATAGTTCCGGTTCTCTGTTGTTACATTGTTCTCTGAAACCACCTTTTAAATGTGCACATAATGTCACACTACCGTAAAACAAGCATGAAGTCGATGGGAAAAGAAATAATGAGAGTGTAGTTCCTACATTCTGACAAAGGAGCAAATAAAGACTGTCTGCTTTAAGATTATTATTTTAACAGACAGCAATTTGGCAATAAAGGGGAGGCAGTGACTTCTTATTATATTGTGTTTGTTGGTGCTTTGCTTTCTCCAGTGGGCTGCTTGTTTACATGACAGGGTAGCGTTCTCAGAAGTGCTACCTCTTCCACGTGAAGGGCCAGCTAGGCAGGCAGAGCTCAGGGGTCTCAATGCGTGGATGAGACACATGTTGTCAGGAGGAGGGGTCTAGGTTTGTTAGGCACTGGGGAACGTTTTGGGACAAGAACATAACAACATAAGAACATAAGAAGAGCCCTGCTGGATCAGGCCAAAAGCCCATCTAGTCCAGCTTCCTGTATCACACAGTGGCCCCACCAGATGCCTCAGGGAGCACAAGACAACAAGATAACCTGTTTCCCTTTGACACTCCCTTGCACCTGGCACAGAGAAAACCTACTTCTAAAGCCAGGAGGTTGCTTATGGCTTGTAACCTGTGATGGTCTTTTCCTCCATGAATCTGTCCAAACCCCTTTTAAAGGCATCTAGGCCAGGTGCCATCACCACATCCTGTGGCAAGGAGTTCCACAGATGAATTACACGCTGGGTAAAGAAATATTTTCTTTTGTCTGTTCTAACTCTCCCTCCACTCAATTTTAGTGCATGTCCCCTGGTTCTGGTGTTGTGCGAGAGGGAGAAGAATTTCCCTCTATCCACTCTCTCCATCCCATGCATAATTTTATAAGTCTCAATCATGTCCCCCCTCAGGCGCCTTTTTTCTAGGCTGAAAAGCCCCAGACGCTGTAGCCTTTCCTCATAAGGGAGGTGCTCCAGCCCACGAATCATTCTGGTCGCTCTTTTCTGCACCTTTTCCAATTCAACTATATCCTTTTTGTACAGATCCAGGCAAGCTGGGTCTGTACAAGAGGGACGGGCTTCACTTGAACCAAAACGGAACCAGACTGCTGGCGCGTAACATTAAGCTGGCATTGACTTGTGCTCCCTGAGGCATCTGGTGGGGCCACTGTGTGATACAGGAAGCTGGACTAGATGGGCCCTTGGCCTGATCCAGCAGGGCTCTTATGTTCTTATGACAGCCCTCCTGCACCCATTGCTGTTGACAGCATGGGAAATGCGGTTTACAGGCACAGCTTGTAGGCATAGTTTCTAAAGACTAATCGCCCATTCCACAAGCCACTTGTTGGCACAAAGAGTCCAACAATTCATTCCTACACATCAGCTGTAAGATCAGGTCCCATCACAAGCAATGGTGTGGCAGCAGCCATAGGTATGACTCTGCCAGCCTTGCTTGCCTTTCCTATGGCAGCAGGCTATTCAGGCAAAACTACATGTCATAAGGAACATGGAAATGGTACTTTCATTTTCTAAATAGCACATGAGGGAGTGTGTGAAATGGACTGAAACCATGGCAGGAATAGGGGGGGGGGGGCTTTAGAACTGTGCCCCCACCAGGTTTCCAGTACTGATTGTGTGTCCCCTGGCATGCTATTTAAGGAGAGAAAAAATGCTTCTAGAACCAATAGAGGTGTTTTTTCTCCAGTAAATAATAATAATAATAATAATAATAATAATAATAATAATAATAATAATAATAATAATAATACCGCTTTTCAACAAAAAGTTCACAAAGACAAAAGGTTACAGACAAAATCAAATGATTAAATGGCTCCCTGTCCCAAAAGGGCTCACAATCTAACAAAAATGCAGAACACCACCAGCAAACAGCCACCAGAAAGACACTGTGCTGGGGTGAAAGGGGGGCAGTGACCCTCCCCCTGCTAAATATAAGAGGAACACCAATGGAAAAAGTGCTTCTTGCCCAGTTAGCAGGGGTGGCACATGGCACATGGAGCGGTGTGTGTGTGTGTGTGTGTGTGTGTGTGTGTGTGTGTGTGTTTGAGACCAGGGTTGGAACTGCACCAGGATCAAAGACCCCAGCCCCCTGTTGTGATGTCTCCCCCAGCCTGTTTCGCACACTCTATTTAAAAACAACAACCCTGGTCAGTTTATGCATTCCCCATAATATGTCGTTATGTAGTAATATGTAGTTACTATGTAGTTATGTAGTAATACGTAAGGACTTATCTGAAGCAAGAAGAGACACAATCCTTCACTGCTGTTCCATTGTATTATGGGTTTTTTTTAAAGACAATGGAGGAGCAGATATTTTTGGCTTCCCTTAGCAAATATGGAATAGTACTAGGATTACTGAGACTCTTTTCTCATTGCATGAATTGGACAGTTCTGCTTGTGAACTTCCAAGCCTTCTTAAATCAAGAACATTTTCACACATCCCATTGAAAGCTCCTATATGCTTGCACGCATAGATACTGCAAATGTGGATGATTTTCATGTGGAAAAGAGCCATCTTGGAATCAGATCTACATTTGCCTATGTATGTTTTACGCTTCTGTCAGAGAACCAGCAAACGCAAAAAAGTACTTTTAGAGTCATGACATGGAACCCTGTCAAAGAGTACGGAATCAAACTGGTTTTCTTTCAGCCCAAATAAAGGTGGTGATTATTTTTTTTAAAATACGGATATCGCTGCCAAAGTTTGCCATCTGTGGCAGACCAAGAGCAAAGATACATGAACAACCAGCAACATTAAAAGCTGGCTTTGAATAGTGCATCCAAAAGAAATCCCATTTGCAGTTCCTGATTCTTGGGAAAACTTATAGTTTCTGATTGATGCAATGCTGTGCAGCTGTTAGCTTGGAGCCACTGTGGTGGCCCTTACGAGGAGGTTGTGGAGTTGGCTGAGTCCACCCCATCTATCCCTCACCCTCCAGAACCATGTAAGTGGTTCACAGGACATCTGTGCTCAGTTGGTCGAGTGACCGTCTCATATATGACTGAAGATCTGAAGGACACAGACAGAACGTTATGGCCGGAAGTGTCTGTGTCTGTTGGCATGCCGAGCTGATACGTTGCAGAGCTTCTGTGGGGGCGTGGAACTGCAGCTGCACTTGATGAGAGTCAAGGTTGCCCTTTCAGCTGAAGCGTGGTGAGGCGAACGCCAAAGAAAGAGCGAGAGCGAGAGAGCTGGACTGTGAAAGAAACATCTAGAATGAAGGGTTCTATGAAAGACTGGAACATATTGTATTGTAAAAACCCCTTGGGGTTTAGAAAGCCTGCCTGTGTAAACCGCCTTGAAATTAAAGTCGGAGGAGAAATCCGATGACCAAAGAAAAGGCGGTATATAAATACTGGTTTATTATTTATTATTATTGTGCTGCATAGGTGCTCTGCAGCCATGTACCAGACTGACACTGTTCTTGAAGTGCTGAAGAAATGGGACTAGGAAGAACATAGGAAGCTGCCTATTTGGAGTCGGACCATTGGGCAAACTCAGTACTGTAAACACTGGCAGTGGTTCTCCAGGGTTTCAGGGGTGAATTTTGCTCTGCTCTACCTAGATACGCTGAGGACTGAACCCAGACCTTCTGCATGCAGAGTATGTGCTCTGTCATTGAGCTATAGCATAGTTCCTCCTTGGCTTACAGCCCAATCCTATCCAGGCCAGATGCCAATGGAACGCGTGTTCCATTGGTGGTGACAGCCTTACATGTGCTGCAGAAGCACCAGCAAAGAGGCTGGAGTGGCTTCTCACATGGCAGCAGAATGTTATGGGTCCGCCAATGAAGGTAGGCCAGCAGGAGAGGCAGGATCAGGAGAGTGAGAGAAGATGGAATGGGGGAAGGGGTGAGAAGAAGGGGGGCAACAGAGCAGTGATAGGGGAGGGTTGGATACAGGAAGGGGCAGGTTTGGCAGCAGTGGTGGCCACCAAATCCTAACCACCATCCCAGACCCAATTCAACAGCATGAGTCCATGCAGACCTGCACCAGCTATTTTGCTGGCTCAGGTCTGAGTAGACCCAGCTGCACTGTGGAGGCTTACTTGCAGACAGTAGCATAGGAATGGGGAGGGGCAGGGGGTGGTCCGCCCCTGGGTAGCATGCCCAGGGGGGCAGCAGGGGGCATCACTCACCCCCAGTCGCGGCAGTTGTGGCGGTGGCAGCTCCGTTCGCAGCACTTTTTTCTTTTTTGGGACCTCGGCAGTGTCAGCAAGCCTCGTAGCGCTGCTGCCGAGGCTCCACAAGGCCAGGGGAGGTGTTTTCGGCCCACCTGCCTGCCCCTGGGGCTGTTTCTGGGCCTCTGACAGGCCGCGTGATGTTAACCTGGGGGCATGGCTTCCGGGATATGTCACGTCGCGAGGGCGTGGCCTCCTGGGGGCATCATCTCAGCCATCGGCCTCCGGTAGGGAGGCGCCTTGCTACACCCCTGCTTGCAGGTAAGGGAACATTACCTGCAAGGAGACCTCCTTACCTGGAGGAGACTTCTGGGTCTGCCCCCCCCCCCAGGATGCAGCAGTAGCCTTTTTAGCGCTGTTGCGTCGACATGGGGTGGGAGGATAGGATTGGGCCAGATCTTCCTCAGTAGAGCAAATGAGAAATTCAGAGAAAAGACATTCTCTCTTAAGAGGGGCCTTGCAGCACAAGTAATATTCAAGGCAAACATATATTTTACTCTTTAAACTGGAAACCTTATGTAATTTATTTTGTTAGAATTAGTCAAATGTTGAGTTGAGTACCTATTAACATTTATTCCCTTCTCCCAGCTAGCTTCCACTTCTTTTTCCCCCTCCCTCTTAGCTTTCTTTGACAGAATATTTCTGGCTTGCTTATCTTTCAAATGCTCTGAGTATGTCTGCACAATACTTTTGCAAGGGATGTGATATGCTGATTCACTAATCCGCTCCAACGCAGTGCTTTAAAAATACTGTCGAAGGCTTTTGTGACCATATAGATTTCTTCCGGTCCTGTCGTGAAGTGACCGTACATCTTTCATCAAGCCCAATTGGGACTGCCATTCACACTGCATGTGTGAATGAATGGCAACCAGCCGAAAGGGGCAAAGGACCAGCAATGGTGTCAGCTGCCTTTTTCTTTTCCCCCAATTTCTGCACTGGGAGGTTTAGAGAGGCTGCAAAATGATTAGGCATAAACAAGCAAAAAGTGGTTTCCCCAGTCTTTGCAATAACAGTCAAGCAACAAAGCTATATAGCACAGACTTGGCATTCCAACGCTTTACGAGACTGAGCTTCTGCAAAGCCCTCCCCATGCTGCAAGGGATTTGGTAGATCAAATGTTTTTGTACACAGCTCTGAAATGCTATTAATAAAAAAACCTCTAATCTGCAGCATGATTAAAAATGCATTTTCTGCTAATGTAAAGAGACAGAAACACCATCACACTACAAGAAGAATAATTTTTGCATGTTGTGGGGGGAAAAACACACACACTGCCTAATTGTCCTAATTGCTACTTTTATGAACTCTGCAGAGATGAACGTTGGGGTGGTTTTTTTTTGTTTTTTTTAGGGGAAGAGAAAAAATGGCCAGGAATGAGGCCGTTTTGTTGGCATCTTTCTTTGACTACTAATGAGCTTCACTAGCCAGGAAAAATGAGAACTGACTTTACAAAAGAACATGAAAACTGTGCCCAGATGTATTTTGACAATTTCCTGCAGATGAGGCTAGTTAATTCTTGGCTTAGGAAGAGTAGATCCCTCCAGTGAATTATGTCAATGATTCTTCGAGCTGTATGATGTTTGCTCTCTGAATCACTTTAGGTGTCTGTTCCTTTATTTTCCTTGAATATAAACAGCACGGCTTTGGAAGGAAGCCCAGGCTGTTGTAAATGCATTATGTTACTGTTGATGTGATTAACCCAAAGAAAACACAGTCAGTGCTTTTGAGGCAGTAGCCTAAATAGTGAGATGACCAACTCTTTAGGCAACCAGCTGGAGGAAACCAATCTCAAAGGTGATCTTATGCCTCCAAAACTGGGGATTTTTCAGATGTGGACAAAGGTGCCAGAAGAAAAGGTAAGTACATCCAGAATATATCATAATAGCATCACTTATTTTAACATCTATTACTTTAGTATGGGGATATTGATGGAGGGAAATCGTTAGAATGATTTAGCTCCATTGTGAAGCAGCAAGTGGCCTGATATGAACCCGCAAGCTTTCAATACTAGAAGGGCTCACCTTCAGGAAAACAGATGTCCAGACGTTGTCAGGGCTCAGCCTCACTGGCCAGCTGCTGAGGTCTGTGCACCTACAGAGGACCCACCACTGACTCCTGTCCTGCCCCAGGCAGCATCCATAGCCCCCTGCTCTTTTTCTCTGGGCAGTAGTGGGATTGGGGCCCCCTCCTCTCTTTACTGGCACTGCGCTGCCTCAGAGGTAGCAACAGCTCCTCTTCCTTCCCCCTCCTCCACTGGATGGCAGGCAGGTCTTCCTGCTTCTAGTTGTAGTTGCTGATAGAAGAAGCCACTGCTGCCACTGCCCAGAGGGAGAGGGCGGTCTGCTGCTTCTAGCTGTCATTGCTAGAAGCAGCAGCCACCCAATCAGTGGTGATGGCAAACAAATCCCCACCACAGCTTCCTATCACAGGAGGAGGAAGAGGGAAAGCTGCTGCCCCCACTACAGAGCTCATAACACCTAGTGGGGAGACCACAAGGTGGCTTCTTGTAGAGACCCCACCAAAATGTGCACCCACTGCCCTGCAATCTGTCATTATACCTTGTCAGTGAATTATTTGCCCCCTGCTGCGGCGGTGCCCCTGCAGCACTTACTTCTTCTGGTCAGCCTGTCATGACCCCAGGCCTAGCAGCACATCGGATGGGGAGCCTGAGGAGGAAGAGCCAGTTTGGGTAAGTCTCTGGGTAAGCCTTTGCGACATGGAAGGGTCTACTTCAGGGATTCTCAACCTGTGGTATGCATACCCCATAGGGGTACATGGACCACTTACTGGGGGTACGCCAAGCCCTGCCCCTTATCTGCCCCATTAATTAATTAATTAAGACTTAGTTGGATTTTTTCGGAGCCAGCGAAAAAAGTTCAAAAAAAGCTTTTTATTAGTCCGCAGCACTAACTTCCGCCTCAGATCACAGCTGGACCTGCACCCGTGAAATCGCTGGCACAGGTCTGTGTGGATCCGGGCCACAGGATTGAGAGATTAGGATTCAGCGGGGTTAGGGGATGAGGTGGTTAGGATTCAGCAGCCACTGCTGCAGCCAAACCCACCTCCTTCCCAGACCCAATCTGCCCTCCCCCATCCCCATTGCCGACCCATTCCACCCTCCCCATGCCCCCATTCCATGCTTTGCTGCCAGAACACTAGTTCTAGCAGCAGCGGGGGGTGGGGTGGGGGGAGTAGGATTGGGCCATTAATTAATGTTTTTTAAATCTCATCGTTTCACAAAAGTATTTCGGTCAGCTCACAAATGCAAAGCAATAATACGCATTCAATGTCACAATAATTAAAAAGAAAACAAAATAAACTACAGAAGTTTTTAAAGCAGCAGAGCTCAGTAAAAGCAGTGACAGAAACAACAGTAGCTTGGCTAATGAAATGTGAAGAACAGCTGGCAGAGATAAAAACAACACCATCTACTGTTATTGAAAGGCATGGACAAATGAAATTGGTTCCACATACTAGTGCCCAACACTCATGAGACCAAGTACTCCAATCTGGGCAGAGTCATCACCAACCTGACTTGATTGGTAGAGACCTGAAAAACAGCCTGTCCAGAATTTGTCCAATGTACTTATATTCCACTATTAACAATATATTAAAATAACTAACAAAGTACTGTATAGCATAATACAAAATCAAAACACATTACAAAACAAAATAAGCAGCAGCTATTAAAGCGGAAATAAATAATAAAATTTGAAGCAGCAGGGAAACCTACTGAGGGCGCAATCCATATTAAAGGTCCGGTGGGTGGCCCTGGGCCACCTGCCGGATCCTATCAGCATTCCAGGCCGATTGTGAGCGGCCCAGAGGTCTACTCGGGGGAAGGAGACATTCATCTCCTTCCCCCGGTGTAGTGATCTCAATGTTCTCAATGTTGTGATCTCAAAGATCTCAATGTTCTGCTTAAAAAGAGCCAATCAGACCTCTCTGAGGAGTTCCATAACTGTGGTGCTGCAAAAAGGCTCTGTCCATGGTGCTACCAAACAGATTTCAGTTCATGGTGGGCCAGAGAGCAGAACCTCGCCACCTGATCTTAATCTGGGCAGATTAATATGGGACAAAGCAGTACAGTAATTTGTTCCCCTATCATAAAGAGTTTTAAAGGCCAACAACGGGACTGTGAATTGAGGCTGGAAGGAAATTGATAATCTTGGTAATCTCATGGGCAGCCAGATCCTGACTACAGGTCCGGCGATGGAACGATTGTTCCGTCACTGGAAGCCATTGCAAATGTGCTGTAAGGCATGTTTGCGATGACTCGTGAGTAAGGGAGGCCGGAGCAAGGCCAGTTGCCGTCACTTCGACGCCGGGACGTCCATGCGGACGGTGGAGGAAGGTAAGTCTCCGGCGGCCGCCACATGGGCGGTCCGGGCGGCGAGGGAGGGGGGGCCATTGGGCGAGCCGGCCCGGGAGGGGGCGGGGATGGTGTCTGCCATATCCCCATCCCTGCTGGGCCGGCTCTGCCATTACACGGCCTACTTCCACCAGTTATTTAGCTGGCGGAAATCCGAGGTGATTGGGCCTGCCCCAGTTTACACCCGGGGAAGGGGCTTCCCTGAGTAGACCTCTGGGCCACAGTAGTGTGGCCTGGAACAGGGATAGTATTCGGCGGGTGGGTGGCCCTGGGCCACCGGCTGGATCCTTATGCTGGATTTCGCCCTGAGTCAGATGATTTCAACAAGTGACTAGGTTCATATGGGTTCAGGTGGTCACTGAAACACCCTGGTCCCAAACTGTATTGGGACCAGCTTGTGATATTAGAAATTGTTTGTGATGGTGAGAAGGCTCAGGTACCAATTAGCCAGTGAGCATCTGATTAGCCAATAAGGTTAGCTAACTAGCCAGTGAGACTCTTCAAGGGAGGAAGAGTGCTCAGAAAAGCACACTGCAAGTTTAAATGGCTTTCAGTTATCTAGCACTGCTTTTCATGTAGGTCTACATCAGGGGCTGGCTGGAAATGTAACAGACAAATGCAGCACATTATTAAACAGAACTGTTATAGGCCACACATGGAAAAACGTGGAACATCATTACTGAAAAACATTGTGTTCTGAACACTCATTAAGTTAATAGAGAGGCGGCACAACCATGTCACCTTTGCAGTATGCTTGCTGATGGCCAAGTGACTCAGAGGTTGAGCCATTGAACTTGTGATGGTACGGTTTTTTTCTTTGTTAGAGAAATGTAGACACCTTGGTGTAGCATGCCAGCAGAAACATAGCATTTCTAAGACAGCTTGTGTTCTGATATGAGACTCAGTGGAATAGTTTATAATGAAGATTAACTAATTCGAACTATTTTACTTGATGTATTTGTGTATTCTGGACCAAAAGCCCTTTTCATGCAGTTCTCTTATAGAAGAGGAGCATGTGAAGGGGGAGGGGACACACACTCTTGTGTCTACTGTTCACCTCCATACATTCATTCTATGCCCACAGGTACAGTCACTGTGTGGCAGTTGGGTGCACAGAGGAAAAGTGGTGATGCAATCAGCTTACGTAGACAGAAGACTCTGTGAAAAGCATGACCCTTTTTCAAGGGGAGAGCTGCGGTATCCTTTTTTGTGAAATTTGACTCACAGCCCAATCCTACCTAACGTTTTGTGCAATGAAGCAGCAAAGCCGGCACAGGCAACACTGCATCCTGCATGGGAAGTTCTTAGGCTGGCAGACTCCTTGAGGTAAAGGATGTTTTCTCCCTGGCCCCGGGGAAAGCACCAGCTCCCGTAACAGGTCTACTTGGACCTGCATTTGCCATATGGCTGGCGCAAGTCTGAGAGGCATTGTGTAGGGCCAATGGGCCCGGGAAGGGGGATAGGATGGTGGCGCACACTGCCACTGCTGAACCCGCCCCCTTCCCGGGCCCGATCCGCTCACCCCACTGCTGCCCCATTATCCCCTCCCCCACCTTGTTCTGCCCCCCACTGCCCCACCAGAGACTGAAAAACAAGGAAATTGTCAAACACCTGCCGGTGGAGCACTCACCTACCCCATTGTGCGTAGCTCCCTGCACTAGTGCCAGCAGGATGGCACAGGCCTATAGTAAAGCTGTAAAAACTACACATTTGCTCCCCTCACTTAAAAGTAAGAGTACAATTTATTAGGCCAACTTACAAAAGAACTGCCAAATACAGAAGAAACCAAAGTTCACAAACACTAGAAGTGTTTATTCTTGGGGGGGGGGGGGATTACTATGATATGCTCAGATAACTAATACGATGAGGCATAACACATGTTAGGGATGCTAAACATCTCTAGAGTTGCCAAAAATAATGTTTCCAGGTCACCATCTGTTATAACCTGAAACCACATGTGAGATATACCAGTTAAATATCTAGCACACCCATACAATGTTCCATCATAATCTGTGAGCATGATTAATGCTTCAAAGGAGAGGCCAACCCCACCTTTAAAAGCATGAAGTAAAAACAAATATTTTCAATGAGTCACAGTCTGGCCAGTAGAGAAGGAAGTGCCACAGTTGATGTAACAGATGGAAATGGAATTCTTATTTCTTTTGCTTTTGGTTTGCTTGGATGTTTTTTTCTGATCATTTGCTGATATAGATTTTATGCTGCATGTTCTTGCAGTTCTTCCAAGCTTTTATGAGCACCCTGGAGCAAAGTCAGTCAACCACATGTTAAATACTACTTGTTATCTGTGACACTAAAGTCACAGTTGGCAACACACCTTCATTTTTAATCTATTAAGCCTCTATCTTTTTACTGGAGCATTTGGTTGGAAATCCTAAAAATGTTGATTTATCACAATATCAGGGCTGGTTCCAGATTAGAAGGGGTTGGCAAGATGCTGCCCAGTGGGCCTCCTCCTAGCTTGGTGAGACCCCCTCCTTTTAATGTTGGCAGTTTTGGTACTACTGGGGGGGGTATTTCTTTTGCTGCTGCACTAGAAACAATGGTGATTTAGCTAGCAGGTGCCAATGGATGCCCAGTAGTGGCCCCAGCCCCCGGGGCTGATGGTGCCTGGTGCACAGGTGCAGAGCGCGTGCTCAAGAAGTAGGTTGGCAGTGACATGATGACATTGTCACGTCATCGCGTCACTGCCAATTGCTTCCAGAGTGCTAGGATTTGGAGCCAAACAGGCTCAGGGGTGGGTGGGAGGGCCGTTCAGGCGCTGAAAACCTTCTGAACACAGAGTTCTGGGCCTCATCAATGACAATGTGGTGGGGGCTGAAAACTCAGGCAGTGCTGGTGTCACCCCACCTGCACATCATGACCAATGCAGCCTGCACCAATCCCCCCCCCCCGTGATGCCATTGTGTACGCCCACTATTCCCCCCCATACCCCCAGATATAGTACAATGATAGTATGCTGGCCAAGGGGCATTGTTGGAGAAAACAGTGGGTCCCACTAAATGCCTGCCAGCGAGAAAGCTGTTGTTTTCTGCTGCTGCAGCAGGAAGCCCTCCAAACCCTAGCATGCCAACAACACCTGCCACTAAGGTAAGGAGAGGGGGGAACCCAGCTACTGGTTGATGTCCAATCCTCCCTAAAAGGGCAGAGCACATGTTCATAACAGGTTACAATGGGGTTGTTGTAACTGCTGTTGCAATGGGGTTCCCCCACTGCAACAGGGTTCCCCCATTGCAACTGCTGAGAATGCTGTCTTGTGAGTTGAGACAGAACAATATATATTATCACAAAGTCGAGGCAACACTATTGGTTTTTTTTTCCATTGCAGGAACACATAGTTTGTGACCTGACAGGAGTCCCACCAGAGACTGAAAAACAAGGAAATTGTCAAACACCTGCCAAGCCACAACATGAGGCATGCAGACTACATACAGCTTGGTGGGTCACAAGTCATTCAGGTCTGCTAGATTGTGATATTTGTCCATTATTTAAAATGGGAGTAAAGACTATCTGGGAACTGAAAGCAGTTACAAGCAACCTCAGAAAGCTACTTTAAAATAGGTTGTTGATGGCCTGGTGTTACAGTGTGACCACCTAATTACATAAACTGTGTGACAATTAACAATTAATTTCACCTCCTATGTAGTCTTATGTTCCCATTAACACAGCAACCAAATAATAAAATGTCCAGGAGTGAAACCTGAATCTAGATTACATAAAGTAACTAGATTGTATAACAGTGTCTAGATTCAATGGCATTTGGGTCAGAAAGGACTCCTGCAAGGTTAAGAGTACATAATTAAAAAAATATGCAGAGGATATCGTCTTTATAAAATAGACCCTATGTTTGCAAGAACAAACACAGAACTTGGGTTGCACCTTTAAGATCCCATTTGTATCAGTGACATAATGGTGTCATCTCTTTGAGGGAAGAAAAAAGAACATGTCAAAACTGGTATTCTGCCTTTAAATGAATTGAAATCAATTACTTCCTTGCTGAGACAAGAGGTAATTTTCTCATTTAAACCTCACAGATGTACTGACTAGCAAATTATTGTCAGGCTGTTACTTCTATGATAATTAACAATAAAAAGTCTCTGTTATAGCGTAATTAGCTGTTTACTAAATGTTCTCATTCATCCTGCAGCACAGAGGCACTGTTTTTAAGATGTACACTATTAAGGAGCTACCTTAATTAACCTTTTTATATTCAGCCAATTACAGAATAGTTTTATGGTCTCGATAGCATAACTTTGGGGGCATTCATTGGGGCATTCATTGAGTGACTACTGCATAATCTTAGATTTTAATGGGGCTTCCTTAAGCCATGCAGATGTTGTGGGCAGCCCAATCCTTCTTTGAAAAACATGCCTTAACTTGATGGGAGAAACTATCAACTTCTGACTTTATTTATTTATATTACATTTTTTAAAAACTTTATTTTCTTTCCTGAGAAACCGGAAGATCCAGGTTCAAATCCCTGCTCAGCCACGAAGCTTCCTGGGTGACCTTGGGCCAGTCACTATCTCTCAGCCCCACCTACCTCACAGGGTTGTTGTGAGGACAAAAAAAGGAGGGGAGGAAATATGTACACCACTCTGAGCTCCTTGGAGGAAGGGCGGTATAAAAATGTGAAAAATAAATAAAAACAAATAATTAAAAAACAATAAGAAAACATAATAAAAGAACAAGCAAAAAACAACAGCAATTCACCCAACCCCCAAAGCTATGGAAAACAAGCAAAAAGCTCCAACAGTAGCAACACAAGTAATCCAAACATCAATGACAGAATCAATGACAATCCACTACTAAAAAGCCTCCCAAAATAACCACACTTTCAACAGGCAACAGTGACAGGGCCAGGCATTCCTCTTGGGGGGGGGGGGAGGCATTCACATACTGTTGCTTCTTGTCTGGTATGCTGTGGTGTGAAATAAGCACCACAAATCTGAAACTATTTTGTACACAAAGGTACCTTAGGAAGCAGGATTATGGTCCTCCAGATATACAGATAATTTGAATGCCTGTGGTAGGTCACGTTTATTATACAGTTTGCCAGTTGTCATTCATGAGTCTTGCAGCATTGCCAAAATCTCCTGCAGAGCACAGAAAGGAGGACACAGTGGCACATTCTCCTGATCCAATATACTGAGAAAAGCAGGAACGACCACAGGACCAAGCCATATAAAAATGATGTCTGCCTGGCACACACTATCAGCACAATCCTGTGTAACTCTTGCACCGGTGTAACAGTAGATCCACTGGTGTAAGTGCACTTATGTCAGTGTAACTTGCCGTACGTTGACGGACGCAGGACGGAGACCAGCGTAACCCCCTCGGATGCCACGCATGCGCAGTTCGGACACGGGAACGACACCAGTGCAACTCCGCCAGCGCAGAGCATGTCTGAACGCCCCCAGAATGACCCCTGCACTGGCAAAGTTGCAACTGTGTCCGTCTTGCGTCTGAACTGTGCATGCGTGGCGTCCGAGGGGGGTCACGCCGGTCTCTGTCCTACATCCATCCTACGTTACACTGCCATACTTCATTACTTCTGAGCTTCTGGGAAGACAGCACCATAACCCCACATCTGATATTAACATGGGAGGAGAGAGCCAGGGCCAAACTGTTTGCCTGAAAGACTACCAGAAAGAATAGCAGCGTGTCAAAAAAGTTGTGGCTCAGCATTGACAATTGATAAGGGTAAGAACTGTGGGCAAGAATCCCCTCATGAATACCTAAAAAAAAAAAAGTACAATGTTTTCATGCTTGCTCGTGCATGGCTATGGTGATGGGAATATACGGCATGATGAGAGAGCAAGATGGGCCGTACTAGCAAGCTAGAGAAAATGAGCAAGAGCAGAGAAAATGAGCAGAAGTGGACTTTAATAAGGAACTAGATGAAGTAGATCAATTGAAAGTTCAGGTATAATGGGAGCTGTCAAGGACTGTTGAAATGATGTGCATATTCAAAAACAAGCAAAAGTTGTACGCTGTTTGAAAGCGAACAATCACTTGTGCAGATGGCTCGGCAGAAGGGAAAAATATCCTGCAATTCAAGGAAGAAATGCAAAGCTGCAGCAACAACAAACTGTATATGCACGAAGTCCAGAATGAGACCAGCCAGTTTGCAGAAGACTTGTGAACTCGGTCTGTCCCTAGTAATTATTAGTTTATCCCAGCTGTAGGTTTAAATCCATATAAGGGAAGAATGGCACGGTTTTATTGTTCACAGGTGCAAGGGGCTCGAATGGCCAATCCTGATGCCATTCTACAAATAATAAACATGTTAACTGTTAGACACATTACATTTAATTACCAGCTTTGGTGGATTGCAGCAGTATCAACTGGGGATTTGAGAGACTTTTCAACAGAAGTCAGTTTTATCACCCTCTAAAAGTATGCCAGGAAGAACTCAACAAATGTAAGTCCTATGGTTGAAATTGGATTCCCAAAGGGAACCTTCATTACAGGAGTGCAAGGAGTGGGCGGCATTGTTTTTGTTGGGGAAAAACAGAGGGCGTCATTGAGCAGATTGTCTTCCAGCAAACTCTGAACTGAAAGGAATGGGAGCTCTTGCCTCGTTCTCATGCATTTCAGTAGGGCAGGAGTAAGTCCTAGTGGCTGTGCCCATATGTCTTTATTGCCCAAAGGTCCTTGGCACAGCACCTGTTTTGCATGCAGAAGGTTTGAGGTTGGATCCCTGGCATCTCCAGATAGGGCTGAGAAACCTGTGCCACTCAGTGTCGACAATACTGACCTAGATAGACTAATGGTCTGTCCAAAGATAAAGCAGCTTCATATATATTCATTTATTTGTCTGAGGAAGCAACTGTTGGACTGCTTACAAGGCACTACACAAATACAAAACTAATGAACAATACTGTGAATTGTACTGACGCTCATAACTTTCTAAGGATCTTGGTGTACCGTCTTTAAATAAACACTGCCTTTAATCAAATTTATGTAGCCCTGAGTGATGGCTGGGGAAAATTATGGCCATACAGAGCCAGGATAGCATTTCCTTTTTCAATAGCAAATCAATGCATGTTTCATTCTAAGGAAATTATTTTCCATCTCCCTGAGGAAATGTGGCATGAGCTGAATACAGGTATGAAAGAAGAATGCGAGAGAAGGAGTGGGCTAAGTTAGGACAAAACCCCTCATTTAATTAAATTTCCCTTTCTCCAAATGACCTTCCTTCAGCTTGATAAATGGGAAAATGAAAATGTGCTAACAACAAGAGGAACAATTAGGTGTATTTATATCAGTTTTGTAACTAATGCCTCATGGATCAATTTCAAGCCATTATAATGTGAACTTGGCAGATGTATTGTTTTGCCTTTTAGAGGAAAAGCGCAGGCGAGATCAGAGCTTTGTATGCAAAACTTGTGATACTGGTGGGAAATGGGGGGAAAGTCCACTGAGAGTACAACATATTTCTTGACCCCCCCAAACCTACCTATTTCCTGACCCCAAACAAACCTACCTTTTTCCAGCTAAAAGCACAAGATCACTAATGTTTTCAGTCTAGCATCTGTGTTTGGCTTCCTCAGAGTTGGCCTGCCTGTCCATTAAGGTAGGGGTCCATGCAAGAATTTAACATATGATTCTACCTTCCATGCTGTAGTATTGAGTATTGCTCAAGCACCCGCCACAAATCACATGAGATAAGATTGCTGTTGGGGTAAATTGGGCCACGTTATTGATTACAATATTCATTCAACTGAAATCCTGCAGCGGAACCTGACTAGGGAGCTCCGCCCCCCTTTAGTGCAGGCATCTACCCTAAGGGAGACAGATGCAACTGTTCACTTCCTCCTTGGGCGTTGGCACCCTGGCTCCAACCAGAGATTGGCTCACACCAACCTCTGATTTTCCCCACCAACCCCTGGAAAGGGGGTCAAGGCAGCCACATTACCCAGCTCATCCCAAGCCAGAAAGCATTTAGGATGGACTTTGCACTTCAGGCCTTAAGGGTCACCACCCAACATTCCTGAGCCAGACAGCATCTGGAGAGTGGTACATGCTTTCCTGCTGGCCCTTGCATACCTTATAATACTCACTGAGTCCCTATTCCTATTCCCAGGCATGCACTACACCTGCCCAAAGTGACCAAATTGGCTAAGTTAACACCACAACTTAGGAAACAGTCTGGGTGTAGGTGAAACACCCCCCCCCAAAGGCCAATCAGGTGAAAGACAAAAAAATCCTACCTGGCCCCTATAGGTGGCTGGCTAATCTTCAAACTATCCCCAGGGTGAGTGGAATGGGTGCAGCATCGCCTGAACTCCAAATGGTGACTTTGAAGACATGGAGCCACAGAAACCCTGAGGTAAGCCACCAAAAGGCGCACCAATTGGGTGCCACTTTACAGCAATTTGCTCATGCATGGCTGGGGCCAAGCAAAAGAGGTCACTGTCTTCAGTGATGGTGTGGCCACATTCTCTCACAATAAAAAGGGAGAGGACCCTGTAAGCAAGAGCAGTCTTTTCCTCTGACCAATGGAACCAGACCAATGGTTCTCATGTTGTCCCCTTACTGAGCATATCAGCAATTTTCCATCTATAATAGCCAAAGAGTAATCTGGGTTTTTGCTATTCATTGCAGCATCCAAACCCATATGTTTCTAAACTGGTTCTAAAGTGTGAAAGCTGCTCATGAATGGGCAGTCACAATTCCCTCTGACCGCACTGGAAAGGATAAATAAGGCCATTCTAATAGACCAGAGAGTTGGTTGGTTTGTTGTAAAGAAAACATTGATGCTTCACTCGAAAGCAAAGCAATGAAAAATTAATCACATGGGGTGGCTGGAGAGTTGTCACAATCCAAGCAGCACCATCTGCCTCACACAGAACATCTGATAATTACTTGATCTGCAGCACATTCTTGTTGTTCACAGGTGTGATAAGAGAGGGACTTCCACAGTCTTCAGCAGCCTTGTGGCCTAGTTACATGTGCTCTCCTTGAGTTCTCATGGCACAGCAGCCATCTTCTTCCATGGGAAAGTGGAGTTGTTCCAGAATTTTCAGTGTTCCTGAATAGTTATTACAAGGACTGCTGAATAACTGAAGCATACTTGCGTCACCAGACAATATTACTGTGATTGCCCTATGACTGTATGGTAGTGAGCCTTTCCGATGGCAACACTTTTTCCATCCCTGTTGACTCTCACTTAGCCATGAGACTCATCTACAGGTAGTCAACAATGAGCTCAGTATGTCTGACTCGTATGATCTCAGTCCTGGATCAGATGGTTTTGACTCAAAGCAGAGTTCAGATCAGATTTCCTGGTCACATTCGTTGCCTTCTGCAGGTGGCAAAAGTTGACCCAAATCGCTGGCGCAAGTCTGCGTTGATCCAGGATGGTGGTTTGGGCCCAGGAAGGGGGTTATGATTCAGCTGCGGCTGCTGCTGTCAAGTCTGCCCCTTTCTCGGGCCCGATTTGCCCTCCCCTGCTCTGATCACCACCCCGTTCTGCCCTCCCCTCACCCAGTTGCCACCTCGTTCTGCCCTCCCCTGCCCCGTTTTGCCTCCTCCCACCCTGTCCCACCTTCCCTGCCACCTTACTTCCATCGGTGGGTCCAAGACACTCCTCTGACACACACAGGAAGGCTCTGGCCTTCCCGCCAGCACTCTGGTACCATGCGACTCCGTGCACTGCCAGAACTGGTTTTGCGACTGCTGTAAGGTAGGTAGCGTTGGTGGAATGCTAGTTTTGACAGTGCTACGAGCCCTTAGGATTTGGCTGTTAAGTAATAACTAGTTAATTAGGAGAAGGGAATCGTGTGCACTGGAGGAAGTACTAGTCTTCAGTCTTGAACTAAACTAGTTTACCATCAATGATGTTTTGCCCACATTCTTGTCTGATATGTCAAAGACAGAGGCAAGGCCCCAAATGACTACCTATAAGGCACAAACATTAACTAATATGGAATATGTTAATGATACGAAGAAAGAGCTGTTTGCCTTCTTGTATAAATGTAAGAGGAAGCTGTCAATGCAGTAGATAGCTTGAAAGGCATATTTTTACACTCACTTGCCATGTTAATTGCCAATCTTTTGCTTTCTGTTAGTGAGTAAGCAAAACAGCATTCCCAAATATTCCCTAAGGAAGAGCTGATCAACAGGAACCATTTGAAACAGTATTATTTAGCATTGCTTCTTGTTCCCTTGAAGAAGTGACAGCTGAAATTGAATAAATGCTTTTCAGCTATTGATGAATTGCTACACAAAATAGTCACACAAATTCCTTGAAATCTCTTGGCAAATATTTACAGAGGGGGTGACAATAAACAAACTAGATCAATGCCTTGCACAACAATACCTGTAAGATAAGAACATAAGAAGAGCCCTGCTGGATCAGGCCAAAGGTCCATCTAGTCCAGCTTCCTGTATCACACAGTGGCCCCACCAGATGCCTCAGATGCTTTATTGTACTTCTGCTACATTTGTCAGGAGAACCTTTAACTTCCCTGTCTCTGATGGAAGATTTAACTTGGTATTTTTAATTGTGGGGTGGACTGAAAGGGAAGGGAAAGGGTCATCCGGGAGACTCAGAGCGGCTCCTTGGTTTACTGAGGAGCTGCAAATGACGAAGCGACGGGGTAGATGTCTTGAGCGACGGTGGTGGAAAGCTCATGCCGAGTCCGACCAGACACGGTGTAGGGTCCATTATAGAGCCTACTCCGTGGCGGTGATAGCAGCGAAGAGAAATTTCTTCTCTGCTACCATTGTGTCTGCAGGCAATCGTCCAGCGGAGCTGTACCGTGTGGTGCGAGGCCTACTCCATCAGGCCCCTCCAACAGATCAGGAGGAACACACGGTGGCCCGCTGTGACATGTTTGCTAAACATTTCGCAGATAAAATCGACTGGATTCGCCATGACTTGGATGCCTTATTGACAATATCTGAGGATGTTCCCTTGGCACCTGCTGGTCCGGTGTTGTGTGATTCTTTTCAGCTTGTACAGCCTGAGGATGTGGACAAGCTCCTTCGGAGTGTGAGGCCGACTGCCTGCCTGCTTGACCCTTGCCCTGCTTGGCTAATCAGATCTGCCCGGGAGGGGCTGGCCGAGTGGACAGGGAGAGTGGTAAACTCTTCTCTGGTGGCGGGGATGCTGCCGCTCGCTTTGAGGTGGGCGGTGGTTCGACCCCTTCTGAAGAAGCCCTCCCTTGATTCCACAATAATGGACAACTACCAGCCAGTCTTAAACCTCCTATTTTTGGGCAAGGTAATTGAGCGGGTGGTGGCGTCTCAACTCCAGAGGGTCCTGGATGAAGCGGATTATCTAGATCCCTTTCAATCTGGTTTCAGGCCAGGCTTTGGGACGGAAACAGCCTTGGTTGCCTTGGTGGATGACCTACGCCGAGGACTGGATAGGGGGAGTGCGTCCCTGTTGGTGCTGCAGGATCTCTCAGTGGCTTTCGACACCATCGACCATGGTGTCCTTCTGGGCCGACTGGCCGAGTTGGGGCACCCCTCTGCAGTGGTTCCGCTCCTATTTGTCAGATAGGTCCCAGATGGTGGTGCTGGGGGATGCCTGTTCGATATCCTGGCCCTTGAAGTGTGGGGTGCCACAGGGTTCCATCTTGTCCCCAATGCTATTTAACATCTACATGAAACCGGTGGGTGAGGTCATCCGGGGATTTGGAGTTGGGTGCTATCAATATGCTGATGACACCCAGCTCTATCTCTCCTTTCCACCTGATTCCAGGGTGGCTGTTGAGGTTCTGGAGTGCTGCCTGGAGGTGGTTGGGACCTGGTTGGGATGTGGGCTAATAAGCTGAAATTAAACCTGGACAAGACAGAGGTTCTCCTGGTCCGGAAATCCACGATGCAGGTACTAGAGTATCGTCCTGCTCTGAAGGGGGCTGCACTCCCTCTGAAGGAGCAGGTCCACAGCTTGGGGGTCCGCCTGGATCCGCAACTGCTCCTGGATTCCCAGGTGGCGGCTGTAGCCAGGGGGCCCTTTGCCCAGCTTCAGCTGGTGCGCCAGCTGCAACCGTACCTGGATCGTGCAGACCTGCCACGGTGACGTCGCGATTAGATTATTGTAATGCGCTCTATGTGGGGCTGCCCTTGAAGACGGTTCGGAAACTGCAATTAGTGCAGAATGCGGCGGCCCGTGTAGTCACTGGAGGTAGGCAGTTCGACTCTGTCGGGCCGCTCCTCCGACAGCTGCACTGGCTGCCGATTCGTTTCTGGGCCCAATTCAAAGTGCTGGTTTTGACCTTTAAAGCCCTATACGGCTTGGGGCCAGGATATTTGAGAGACCGCCTACTTCTATATAGTCCGGCTCGTCTCCTTAGGTCATCAGAGAAGGCCCTTTTGCGGGTACCATCGCCCAGGGAGGTGCGAGGGGCGGCGGCCAGAAATAGGGCCTTCTCAGTAGTGGCACCAACCTTATGGAACTCCCTCCCTTTTGATTTACGAACTGCTCCCTCCTTGGCCACTTTCCGGCAAGGCCTAAAAACCTTCCTGTTCAAGGAAGCCTTCTGAGCCCTTGCCTTTTCTTTAACATCCTGCTGGTACAGCTGGGACGCTGCTGCTTGTTATGCTCTTTTTATGCTCTTGTTTTAATTGTAATGATGATCTTTTAGAATTAATTTTTAGATGTTGTTGTATTAATTTCGTTAACTGTTTTTACTGCTTTAAAATGTGACTTTTGTACTGTATTTGTTGTATTGTATTTCCTTTTTTGTTGTAAGCTGCCTTGGGTCCCTTCGAGGAGAAAGGCGGGGTAAAAATAATGTAAATAAATAAGGCATGCTTGTAAGAGCTTTATCATACAGTACATAATACGGTAAAAGACTCATTCATTGAATGACTCCAGTTTGGCTGAGTGATTATAATTCATTGGCTATAATTATCAGTTTGCTTTGCAAAGATCATGACGTTATCCTTGCATCTATATGGCTTTTATCCCCCTCCCGTTATTAAAATGGATGATGCCCAAGAGACCCTAAGATCTGGCACTGGCTCAGGTACCCATATACATTCCTCTATTTTATTGCCTATTTTTCTATGTCTTGGACACCTTAGCTCCCCAGAGGCTTATTTTATTTTATTTATTCATTTACAGTATTTTTACCCCGCCTTTCTCCCGGAAGGGACCCAAGGCGGCTTACAACATGAAAGAAGAATACAATACAAAAAGTACAATACAAAAAAATAATCACTTTTTAAAACAATAAAAAACAGTTAACGAAAACTAGTAAAACAGCATCTAAAATTAATAAAAACAGATCACATTACAATTAAAACAAGAGCATAAAAACAGCAGTCCACCTGTACCAGCAGGATGTTAAAAAAGGCAAGGACTCAGAAGGCTTCCTTAAATAGGAAAGTTTTCAGGCCTCGCCGGAAAGTCTCCAATGAGGGAGCAATACATAAGTCAAGAGGGAGGGAATTCCATAAGGTTGGTGCCACTACTGAGAAGGCCCTATTTCTGGCCGCCGCCCCTCGCACCTCCCTGATGACCTAAGGAGACGAGCCGGATTATATAGAAGTAGGCGGTCTCTCAGATATCCTGGCCCCAGGCCGTATAGGGATTTAAAGGTCTAAACCAGCACTTTGAATTGGGCCCGGAAACGAATTGGCAACCAGTGCAGGCTGCAGCCATCAGAAGCGGTCCGACGAGTCGAACCGCCTACCTCCAGTGACTACACGGGCCGCCGCATTCTGTACTAGTTGCAGCTTCCAAACCATCTTCAAGGGCAGCCCCACGTAGAGCTTCTGTGCAATTGGGGCAGCCTTTGACCTTTGTTTGACAAATGCCATTAGGAGACAGCAACATTCAGAGCTCTTCTTCCTGTCTGAGATGGCTAGCCCCTGCTGAGATTGCTATACGCTTAGCAATTGGGTAGCAAACCTGTCTATCTTGGTCCAGTGGATGGGATGGAGTGACCAGGTAGTTTCTGCTCCTCCAATCAGGGAATGTGATGACAGCATTACAGCCAAGTTATAAATTTCCAAGTCCACAGGAAGGGGGGGGGTCATTCTCTACCAGTCACCTGAGTGACCCCTTCATTGGGAGCTCAGAGAGGTGCAGCCACTTGACAAGTGAAAGGCCTGAGGATCCCTTGCACAATGTAAGAAGGTTAAGCTAGGGACTGTCAGCTAGGATCATTAAAGGTTTATGTTATTTTACGGTCTGCCATCATTCTAGTCGCTTACAAATTTCTCCCAGTTACCTGACCAGTGTAATGGAGTAGCATCTCAGCCCATCTGCTGGGAATTAATGGTTATTGCATCCTTTTGGTAAAAACCTTTCTTTATGCACATATTAATGACACCTAAACTCACATCTTCTGATGACCTTAGGTTAGGATTCAACAGATGCCACTGCCACCAAACTCGACCCCTTCCCGGTCCTGATTTGCGCTCCTCCCTGCCCCCATTACTGCCCTGTTCCAACCACCTCCCACCTCTCTCCCACCCCCTGTGCACACTTACCTGTGCCAGTGGGTGACTGGAGTCTACTGCTGCTCGCCTCTTGTGGAAGCAGCCAGGCCATGTGCTCTGACGTGTTGCCTTTTGCGACAACTGGAAAGTGCCTTGCACCACCAGAACACTTGTTCTGGCGGTGTATGGCACCAATAAGTTTGGGCCATCAGTCCCATAGCCAGACTGAAAGTCCCACAGCCAGACGTCCAGGAACCCTGGAGCTGTGTTGCCACTATACGCTCAGGCGGTTTGCTTAGTGATGGCAGATTAGAGACTGGCCAACAGTTCACAAATATATCTGGGTCTAGGGAGAGCTTCTTCAAGAGCGGTCAGACTACCAATGTCAGGGCAGCTGGAAACAACCCCTCAAACAATGAAGAATTGACCACCCTCCCCATTTATTCAGTCAGTCTCCCCCCTTGACTGTTTTGATCAGCCAGGATGGGCAGGGGTCAAATGCGCAGATGGACGACCAGACAGTACCAAGAATCCTGTCCATGTCCTCAGGCCGCACCCTCTATGGGTCACCGTATGTAGCTTGTGGATGTGCTCAGCATGGTGGCTCACTAGTTGTGCACTAGTTGATTTAAGGAGAAGGCAAAGCAATCTATATTTTATGTTTTCAATGTTTTATGAACTAAAAATTCTAGGTTCCCGAGTGAATGTCTCCATGGTACACCTGACTCTTATCAGATTGAATCCATTGAGCCTGCCAAAGGAATAATGCTAGTGAAAAGCTGCCAACTTGGCTTCTTTGTTCAGCTTGTAACACGTACGGTACATGATTTAGGATAAGATCTAGTTCATCTAACTAGCCTCAAAAGGTGATGTGTTTTTGGTGGGTTTTTTTTTGTTATATTTAAAGCCTGCCAGTTCACAGCATGAACTCCTCCATGGGTAATCATTTTCTAGCTAATCCATTTTGCTGTCTAGCCTGTCTGAACACCCAGCACGGACCTCTTGTTTGCTGGATAATTGAATGGTTGGCTCTCTGGGACTAAATATAAAGGTTGCATCTAAGAAGTACTCACATCAATGCTGGAAGAAAACACTGCATGCTTTTTTTTCTCTTCTAAAGTTGCTTCTAGGATTTATTATTTTATAGTTAGCTCAGTCTGCTTGTTAATACTCTTATCAAAGCCCCAGATCAATTCATGCAATGCTGACAGAGTGGGACCAATAAGAGCCCTTACAAATGGAGACTTTTAGGAACCCTTCCAATGCAAGAAGACATTTACCCAGCAAGCAGATTTGTAGATGTCATTGTAGCACCTAAGATGTTGACTCAGAGCATTGTGACAGTACAGTACACTCTGAGTCACAGACTTTCATGATGTTATGTCAGCATGTATGTGAATCTCTCAGGTGTAACGCTGGCAATAATATCTATCCACAAATAAAGTATTGGAAATATTGCTGTGATGCTTCAGTATCTAATGGCTTAGAACACAAATGGATTCATATGTACTGAGTTCTGTGATGAGAATCCATTTACTTTCAATCTGCCATGCTGGGAAAGCTCGTTAGATTGATGAAGGAGCCTCATCTATAACAGTTAGTGATTTAGGAAGCTTCCAAACTATGACAAGCAAATTAAACAATAACTTTTTTTGGGGGGGGGGGCTACCTTTAGGATTGGAAAAGGTCAGTTTACGTTCCAGTTCCAAAGAAGGGCAGTGCCAAAGAGTGTTCAAACTATCGCACAATTGCACTCATTTCACATGCTAGCAAGGTTATGCTCAAAATCCTACAAGCTAGGCTTCAGCAGTACGTGGACCGAGAACTACCGGAAGTACAAGCTGGGTTTCGAAGAGACAGAGGAACTAGAGATCAAATTGCCAACATGCGCTGGATCATGGAGAAAGCACGAGAGTTCCAAAAAAACACCTACTTCTGCTTCATTGACTACGCAAAAGCCTTTGATTTTGTGGATCACAACAAATTGTGTGGCAAATTCTTAAAGAGATGGGGGTACCAGACCACCTTACCTGTCTCCTGAGAAACCTGTATGCGGATCAAGAAGCAACAGTTCGAACCGGCCATGGAACAACTGATTGGTTCAAAATTGGGAAGGGAGTACGGCAAGGCTGTATATTGTCACCCTGCTTATTTAACTTATATGCAGAGTATATTATGAGAAATGCAGGGCTGAATGAATCACAAGCCGGAATCAAGATTGCAGGGAGAAATATCAACAACCTCAGATACGCAGAGGATACCACCCTCATGGCAGAAAGTGAAGAAGAACTAAAGAGCCTCTTGATGAGAGTGAAAGAGGAGAGTGCCAAAGTTGGCTTGAAACTCAACATTAATAAAACTAAGATCATGGCATCTGGTCCCATCAATTCCTGGCAAATAGAAGGGGCAGAAATGGAAGCAGTAACAGATTTTACTTTTTTGGGTTCCAAGATCACTGTAGATGGAGACAGCAGCCATGAAATTAAAAGACGCTTACTCCTTGGAAGGAAAGCTATGGCAAACTTAGACATCATAATAAAAAGCAGAGATATCACCATGCCAACAAAAGTTCGTATAGTCAGGGCGATGGTGTTCCCAGTAGCAATGTATGCTTGCGAGAGTTGGACCATAAGGAAGGCTGAGCGCCGAAGAATAGATGCTTTCGAACTGTGGTGCTGCAGAGACTCCTGAGAGTTCCTTGGACTGCTAGGAGATCAAATCAGTCAATCCTAAATGAAATCAACCCTGGCTGTTCCCTGGAAGGACAGGTACTAAGGCTGAAACTCAAATATTTTGGCCACCTAATGTAAAGAGAGGACTCTCTGGAGAAGACTCTGATGCTGGGAAAGATTGAAGGCAAAAGGAGAAGGGGAAGGCAAAGGATGAGATGGTTAGACAGCATCACCGATGCAACGAACATGAAAATGAGCGAACTCAGGAAGATAGTGGAGGACAGGAAGGCCTGGCGGGATATGGTTCATGGGATCACGAAGGGTCGGACATGACTTAACAACTGAACAACAACACCTTTAGTCTACAATAATTGACATTATTAGTTATGGTTGCATGTTTGTTTATTTGTATCCCACCTTCTAAAGTAAGCTTTTCTAAGGCAAAGCACAAAAATAAAAATGCTATTAAAAATAAATACTATTAAAATACTATTCATCAATCAGCCATGATAACAAAATGGAATTATCATATTCAGACTCAGTACACTTCTGATTATAAGGCAGTGGGGGATAAACCATAAGGCAGGGGTCGGCAACCTTTTTGGGCAAAGGGGCTGGATGTTTGGGGATGACATCATCATGTCATTGCTGAACTTCCAGGTTGCTGATCTCCCGGAAGCAGCTGTGCAGAGCTTGGCTTGGAAGGCAAAGCCCCCTGCCCAATTTGCCGCACACCAGACAGGGTATGGCAAAGCCAAGGGCTGGATGACTCTGGATGGTGGGCTGGATCTGGCCCGTGAACTCTAGGTTGCCGACCCCTGCCATAAAGGATGACCATCACCATCATATCTGACTTGTGAGCTTCTCAGAGACAGCTAAGTTGCTAGACTGAATACTTTACTAAATAGACCCTTATAGACCCAGCAAACCACTTTTTAAGGCAACCAGAACTGGAAATAGAAAAGATTCTTGTGCAGCTGTTCACTGAAGTTTTCAGAAGAAAAAAAAAAGGATGGCAAAAGGGCTCCTGGATTAAGAAAGGAAAAGGCTTAATTGTGCCAATAACTGCTAAAACATAAGGCATCTTTCAATAAAATCCATTTGGAATGCACCTAAATGAGACTGTTTACTGAAGCTGTTTCTTGAAGACTTATGTGCTGTGCTTTTGTTTGCAAGGTGGTTGCTTGATACTGAGAGTTTTTGCTGTACTAGTATCAATGCAATAGGGTTGTAGAATTGACTCTCTGGCCGAGTCCAGTGAAAGTGTGGCAAATCTGATAAGGATGACGGACATGAGCTGTATATCCAAACTGCAATGAACTTGGCTGACATTGGAGATAAGAAAAAGCAATCAAACACAAATCTCACCCACGGTATATGGGTGCTAGCATTTTACTTTTATTCACTACATTTGTATGCCAATCCAGATTTTGTCTGCATGCTTTTTATCTGAGCATCTTTATTATGGCCCCAATTTAGTTATTTTGAACTGGTGCTTTACAGCCACAGTCTGACACAAAGGTTTGTTAATCAGACATTGTTCTGTAAACAAACATGGACTATGTATAGAATCAGCGATAAGAAATTGTTGAATTACAAGGCAATAATGCCATCAAGATCTTCCTTGGTGACTTTATAAAACCATACCAGCAACCTCCTGAATAGACTATAAAATAACGAGATTTATTTGGACCAGACAATTTTTAACAATATACATTGCCGTTGAAACAGTATTTTTAAAAGATACAATGGAGCAGCCATTTGTTAAGTAAACAATCTTTGGGGGGGGCATGCTTTCCCTTTTCTTCTCTCGTTATCATATCTTCCTCCTCTGATGCCGTCCGCCAACAGAGAATTCACAGACCAAATGTAAAATCCATTAAGTGTGCTTAAGAAATTCCATTCATGTTATTTATGTTTGGATCTGGACAAGGGGTTATGGGGTTCTGTATTATACCCCAGAGTGGAGGCTCTCAATCTACACCCCTGCTTCAAAAGCCAACTCTTATTTGTACTCATTCATAAAAGTACTCACAACCAATGCATATATACACACATGCATATAATAAGGTACTCAGCAACACCTCCATGTTCATTCACAAACCTGACCCGCATAGTCTGAACACCGCACCTGTGAGCAAAAGCTTCCTCAGCTTCCCTATGTACTTAAACACACACATAAATGCACATACTGTACATACACACACGTGTTCCAACTCATACTTATTCTAGCTCATACTTCAGTCTGCAGAACGTGTTGATTCCTAGTAAAGAATACCATGATGGTGCTTTATTCTATTATCACTCAAAGACTTGACCCAACTACATGGTTTTAGTCATTGTGACCAATGGACAATTCGGCACAAACACTGCTGGAACTAGCATTCTGGTGGTGGAATGCACTTTATGGCATTGTAACAGCGCAATCCTGCTTAAGGATCCGCCAGGCGGCCCAGGCCGTCTGCCAGATCCCGTGCTCCACCGTGGGCAGGTTTCTGCTTGGCCAGAGATCTACTCGGGGAAGGAGATGCTCGTCCCCTTCCCTGAGTGTAAACGCAGGCTCGGCCGATCGGCCTCCTCGGATTTTTGCCAACGAAATTGTTGGTGGAAGTAACAGGAGACCATGTAATGGCCCAGCCGCCCGGTGGGAACCAGGATACGGCCAAGGCCGTCCCCCGCCCCCTCCCCGGGCCGGCTGGGCCTATGGCTGCCCTCCCTCCCCTGCCGAACCACCCCCCCGGCCGGCTAGATCCTTACCTGGGTCTGGGTGGTGGGTGGGTGAGAGCTCCGTTGGCGGAGCAGGGGAGGCCAGCCTTGCGCCGGCTTTCCCTGCTCGTGAGTTATCGAAAAAGTGCCTCATGGAACTTTTGCGATGGCTTAGGGCGGCGGAATGCTCGTTCCGCCGCTCTGGATTTATGCAGGATTGCGCCGTACATCTCATTACAGAAGCGTGTAGAGCCATATGCTTCCATGCCACTGTCACAGACAGCAGGGAGGACCCCGCACGTGGCGGTGGCAAAGAGGAGCCCCTGCCGACATTGGTAAGTTGGCAGTGTGTGCAGAATGGGTAAGGGTATGAGAGGATCAGGGTGGATCGGAGAGGGCTGGAGGTGTGTCGGAGGTGGGGGGCAACTTGTGTTGAATGCTATCCTCTCCAGTACCAGCTGACACGCCCACTTTGTCTCCTCAAGCTTGCGCCAGCTAAAGAGCTGGAGCAGGTCCAAGGAGACCCACTGGTAATCGAGGGGCTTATGGAGGGGTAAGGGAAATATTTTGTCTTACCACTCCCAAGGCTCCCAATTGTCCCCCTCCACAACCACAGCATGCAGTGCAGCCTGTTTTGGTGTGATAGCAAGCTATGGTGGGGGAAAGGATAGGATTGGGCTGTCATTGACTACATCCTGCAAATTATGTTGAGAACTCCTTTACAGCCTTTGTAAGGCAAAAGAGAGACATACAGACTATGACTGCCTCCTGCGAGTGATGTTTCATCAAGCAAAGGGTGCGATGTAAGGGAGGGGGAAAGAAGGATACTTTTGCTGCTGCTGCCTTGCTTAATTAAGGAAGACCCTGCTAAGTGCATTCAACTGCACATGGGTTGGGCAGCAGGGAGTGCAGAATTACTTTAACATGCATGACCCATTGTATATCTGTGGAGAAAACAAAACTCCAAACATCATAACACCACCCCCAAATCTGATAAGATAGTAGGGTTTTTTGAGCAACTCAAAAAAAGTGCGTTTTCCTGGGCTGTAGCTGCGGCGGGAGCAGAATTTGGTGAGTTTTATACGTGGGGATTATGTTTTTAATGTGGGAAAAGTGCTTTTTGGGGGTGGGCGGTTGGGAGAGGGATTTGGTGAGTTTTATACGTGGGGATTATGTTTGTAACGTGGGGAAATTGCTTTTTTTGGGGTGGGGGGAGTTGGGAGAGGGATTTGGTGAGTTTTATACGTGGGGATTATGTTTTTAATGTGGGAAAAGTGCTTTTTTGGGTTGGGGGGAGTTGGGAGAGGAATTTGTTTTTGTTTTTTTAGGAGATCCTGGCAATTTTTTGTGCATTTTGAGATCAAGCTTATTACTGGTTTTTTTTAAGAGTTCCTGGCATTTTTGTGCATTTTGTGCATGTGTCTTATTGCTGTGTGTTTTTAAAAGAGATCCTAGCATTTTTGTGTATTTTTGTGCAATTTATGCAAATTAGCTAATTAATTATGCTAATTATCTGGGGGTACTCGAGCCATTTTGACCTTTATTGGGGGTACCCGGGCCTCCAAAGGTTGAGAAACCCTGCATTAGACACAGAAGGACTCACTTCAGAGTAAATGTGCAGCTGCCTATGATAGCCATGAAAGCACACTGATCCCCCCCCCCCCCCGCCCACAGGAAGTTATACCCATCTCTGGTTGGTCCGATTTAAATGTTTGGATCATATAAGAGGGTTTTAAAGTCATTACACCACTACACCAGGCAGGGAACCTGTCCTACAAGCCTATGTGTTTGGCTCAGCATACCTTTAGATTAGCCTGTAAATCAGCAATGAAGACAACTTGAAAACTACTTTACAGCCTTGTAAGGCAAAAGAGAGAGATGGCATTTTGGAACAGTTTCATTTCACAAAATGATTCCTAAGTAAAAAGGTAGTAGTGGAAAAAAAAGATCTGTGTGATTGTCGCTTAAGCTGGTTGTCTTTGCTTTGTCCAACACTGTGTCAGTTGACTGGGCTCTTCTGGGTTTTTGCCCTACCCACAAACTACACATGTCCAGATCACTACAGAAACCAGTTAAATGAGAATATTTGGATTTAAACTTAGCAACCTATTCATGTGAGCATATTCAATATGATAAAGTCCGCAGGCTGTGACTTTTATGCTTCCCTTTCATGGGGGAGTCAATTTTCTAAATTTGTCCACACATAATCATCACCAGAGTTAACAAGTACTTGGAAAAGGTCTTCAAAGCAATGGTTTCCTTTGACATAGACTGGGCCTTAAGATTTTCTCTACCCTGGAGCAGTTGCAGTACAATTCTATGCATGCTTACTCAGAAGTAAGCCCCACTGTGTTCAATGGGGCTTACTCCCAGGTAAGAGCGTCTAGAGTTGCTACCTTAATGGACTTGTACTGCAAAGTCAAAAGATGTTGGTTTTTCTCTTTTTCTTATAAACACCAAACTGCAGCCAGCTGAACACACAGACCACTGCAGTGCTTAGATGAGCCCAGTGGAAAATGGTGTGCTGGGGTACATGAGAATCAGTCAAAGGGGTTCTGGGTTCAGATGTAATGCAAGACCATAGTTTGTGCTAAGCCATGGGCTTGAAATTCCAGACATGTAGGAAAGTCCAGCTTTTCGGGGGCCCTGGGGCAAAAGCCTTGCAGTGACACACTCCCCGACTCCAGCTACTCCCCCATATTACCCTGGGGGTAGCAGGCAGAACCCTTGAACTGGGAAGCAGATGGGCACAAGTGAGCACTGGTACCAGCACATATAGTGGCAGCGGTGAAGCCAACTCTTGCCAGTCCACAGCCTGATTCCTGGTTACTGGGCTTTTCGGAAGTGGGCTTCTTGACACAATTGCTGCTGTTTAGAGCCTTGGAGGGGTGGGTGGGTTTGCAGACGTGACAGCAGCCCCCTGGACCCTTTGGGAAGCTGGCAGGACAACCAGGTATGCTGACGCATTTTTACGTCAGAGGCAGGCGCGATCCTGGAGCACTGCCTCCGACATCACCCCGCCCCCGCAAAGACTTACAGGGGAGTAAACTCCCCTGAAGGACTTTGAGAAACACTGCTTTAAGCTGTTGAATTAAATGGGGCTTACTCTCAAAAAGTGTGATTAGGACTGTAGCCTAAGTCACCAGGATGTGGCAGTATCCTTGCTTAAAGCAAATTGATATATTGCAATATCTTTCAGTCTAGACAATATTTTATTTCACAACGCTAGATTTCTTTTGACTAAATTACTAAGGCAAATCATCTATAAACTGTAAAGTCATCCTGAATGACATGTCTAAATGTTTTACAATTTACAATAACTATAAATAATACAATGTCATCAGCACTGAAAAAGACAACATCAATTAAAACTCAGTGCAAAGCCACATTTGAAATTTACTGTTAGTAAATTAACCAATTAATCATAGCAATTTGTCAGCTAATGCTTCCAGCTGTACTTAAACATCAAGAGGAATATGCAGTAAACAATGGCGAAAAGTATCTGCATCCAACAACCTCCACTCAAATTGGGGAAGAAAATGTCAGTTCTTTGATTTGTATCTGTATGGTAGTCCAGTTGACCAAACTAGACCAGATAAACAGCTTACATTTGGGATACAGCAAAGATCTGTTCAAAATCTCATGGTAAATAACCAGTCCAGATCCAATTGGCTAATCAGCCAAGGTCAACGTTTGGATCAACAACAGCAAATAGTTCATCAATAGCTACCATGTATTCAACATCTGAGCAACAATGTTCACAAGCATATTTCTAGGGTAAATGTTTTAATGTAGCAGTGTAAGCCCTCAAGGAAACCACTTCTGCAGAGCAAACTGAATGGGAAAGCAAACATGAAGCATCAAATATATGCAATCAAAGATGAAATGTGACCTCATCAACAACTCGTCCTGGCTCAGATCTTTACGCTTTCTGTAACTCCTATGCTGTTCCCTCTCTAAGAACTAATTATTATTAATATTTTAAAGAATGTATTTACATAGTGCTTTCAATTCACAAAAATGGTCAACATAGCTAAACAAACGGTACACTAGGGCTCTCAACCCCTTCCTGGCCGAGTACCACTTCTGGTGCCACTCTCCTGCTGTGTACCACCGAATGTGTCTGGCGATGACATCATCACCAGTTACTTCCAGGTTTTCAGGTTTTGGAAGGCCAGAAAACACAGGTAGGAGGCTCTGGGTGGGTGTGAGGGCCTTTCTCAGTGTTCCCAAGAGGCTCGACCAATGACAGGAGCCTCTCGGGAATGAAAATGTGCCACCGAAAGCGCTGCATTGGAGCGGGGTTCCGGTGGTCCAGCAGTCCAAGTACCAGTGATGTAGACTTGAATCTATTGACTTGGGCTCAAGTCGGACTCGAGTCGGACTCAAGTTGTGTCAATGACTTGACTCACTGATTGTAAAAGACTCAGGGCGCAATCCAAACCTACTTAGGCGGCTGCCGTTGTAACCAGCGGCCTAGCAAAAACGGGAGGCCCCAGAACGGAAAGGGGATTCAAATCCCCTTTGAATTCCCCTTTTGGAGGGGATTTGAATCCCCTTTCCGTTCTGGGGCCTCCCGTTTTCGCTGTGCCGCCAGTTACAACAGCGGCCTAAGTAGGTTTAGATTGCGCCCTCAAAAACTCGACTCAAAACTTGGAGCCGTCTATGACAAGTCAAATTTTATTCAGGGTTAAACCTGTCTTCCCCATTAAACAGATAGGGACTCGCAACTTGCAACCAAAGACTCAGGACTTAGGGGCAAAGACTTGGAACTTGACTTGAGACTTGGAGTCAGAGATTTGATCCACATCTCTGCCGAGTGCCACCAGGTGTCGGCCGAAGTACCACTGGCTGAGAACCCCTGCACTACACCAAAAGGGCTCACAATCTAGAAAAAAAGATGCAGAAGAAACACTAACAAACAACCACTAGAAATGACGCCATGCTGGAGTGAACAAGGATAGTTGCTCTCGCTCACTAAATTGAAGAAGAGCACCACTTTTGCCCAGTGCCTTTTGCCCAGTGTGGTAGGCCCTTCCCCTTCCCCTCCACCTTCTCCTACAGGGATAGATCAGTGTTGACAGGTGAAGGGTATGACAAGATAGAGCCTTCTAGAGGTTGAGAGACAGACACAGCCAGGACATTAGTTACAGAAAGAGGGGCTTATTACAGCCACTTGAAACAAAACGTTTTTACACCCGAGAGCTATGGCGCAGGGTTGGACTCCACACCCAGTTAGCATTAATACGAACCATAACAAAATAATTTGGATAAGGAAAAGATGCAGGAAACAGAACGGGTGACTAAAAGCAACCATTTTTCAACATTAGATTATTAGCTGACATCACTTACCTGATTTGGAGCCATGTAAGCATCGGTGTGGTGCCTCCTCCAAACACCCAGACTGTGAAGAACACAATCAGTAAGGTAGTTGTAAACATCATTTGCTTAGGCTGAGATTCTGTGTCCCGTATAGCCAGTGCAAACGCTATTGCACCACGTAAACCTTAGGAAGGCATAGAGGGAAAAGAGAGAAAAACAAGGCAATGTAAAAAAAGTCACAAAAAGAGCAAACTTCCAGCCCATATTTTATGGGAGCAGGGAAGAGTCTGTAAAGCAGATGCAGATCACAAAATCATAACCTTTGGTTTGGCTACAGAAAAGAAGCCTTCTGCCTCCAGTAATAGGATTTTGCCTGTAGATTTCTGCACTTGCACAACAGTAAGATTCAGTGCCTTAGGGCAGTGTTTCCCAAACTTTTTTGACCTGCGGCTCCCTTGACCATTGACAACCATTGACTGTGGCTCTCCATTACATTATGCTGATGTCAGCCAATTGGCACTGCACTGTTTTCCAAGAGGATTCTGTGGCACTCCGCAGCTCCCCTGGCTGGTTTCTGCGGCTTCCCTTGGAGCCGTGCCTCCCAGTTTGGGAACCACTGCCTTAGGGTCTCTGTGATTATATCTATGCTATGCATTTTTCTTTAGTTTACAATGTAAGGAAGTTACCTGAAATGCCTTGCATAACTAAATTATGCAGTTCATTTCTGAGAAGAAAAGATAAGGAAAACGCTTTCTTAGGTGGACAGGCCACATATGGGGACTGTATCATCTCGTTTATATAAGATTTGTGTTTTCTGAAATGTCACCTCCTACTTGAAAATCCTAGTAGTGTAAAATAAGTATATTGCCCCAATAAAGCTGAAATGCTCAAGTTACTTATCCTAGAACAGTGATGGCGAACCATTTGGGCTTGGTGTGTCAAATTTTTTGAAAATGCCTAACTTGACTCTGCTGGTGTGTCGCCCCCCCCCCCATAACTTTTAATAGTACTTTGACTATTGCTACTTTTAATAGTAATTTTGAATTGAACTGAACTGAAAACAACTATAGAACACATTGCATTTTATTTAACATCAATTAGTGACCTTTTTTTGCTGAGTTTTACTAGAAAGAGTTTTAATTTGAAAGAGATCTGCCAAAATCCCTGTCCTAAATGTTCAAGACAAGCCTGTAAAACCTGTAAAAATGTAAGGTGTGTCGGGGCCCTGGGGGAAACGCTGGCATGTCACCCAAAATGACCTTGCGTGTCACCTGTGACACACGTGTCATAGGTTCGCCATCACAGTCCTAGAACCTTCCCATGATTGAAGGCCACTGGATGTTTTCAAGTAAATGCTTTGACAATTGCTGGCAAATCGTTTCTGGGAGCCTGATTCTCCAAGCAACAAAATGAACCCATTCTTACTGATGTGAATGCTACTGCATCTGTCCAAATGTTATCAGAATCAGAACTTGCATGTTGAGCAATCTGAACACTGGAAATTAAGTAAAACAATGATTGACAACTTTAACTGACAATTCAAACACTTCACATGAGCACATCCATGATTTTGAAATACAGATAAAATAGTGCAGCCTTTCAGGATCAGTTTCATTCATTTTATTATATCCTTTTTCTTCTTGAATTCTTGTTTTATTTCTTAATATTCTTAAAAATAGTATTTCTAATTTTTGAGTTGCTTTTATTTTTTTAAGAGATCTTAAGACTACAATCCTATACTCCACTGAACACAGTGAGGCTAACATCTAAGTAAACATTATAGGATTGGGCTGCAGATTGGTTTCATGCCCGTTTATTTCTCATGATTTTCCCCAAATAATCTTGGGCATGATCATTGTTGATGGGTTCTGCAAATCCTCTGTATAGAAAGTCCAAGCCTATGCCACACTACTGCAGTGTCCAGGATTCCTTGAGACAGCAGGAACAGACTTCATAAAACCAGTTTAAGTCTGCAATCTAGATACACTTTATAGTGTGTTTTGGTAATCTGTGTTATTGATGCATATTAACAGGAATCAGCCACCGGCACGACCCCTAAAAGCCTCAAGACAGAATCCTGTTGAGGCCTGGAAGTACTAGTGCGAGGTTGTGAAGAACTAGTTCACGATCAGTAAACTGAGTGCTTCTGCCCATAAAGCTCAAGAAATTTGTCACCAAATTGCTAATGGAGGGCTACTACACAGAACACGATTACAAATGTCTGGAAGTAGTTCCAAAATGTGTGACTCCATAACTTCTGAAAAGTGAGACACACCTTGATACACAGTGGGAACCCTTCCCCTAAAGAGGTCGAGGGACCAAAACCAAGTGAGGTATAACTGTGAAGAAAGCCTAGTTAAATAAAGAACTAGTACTTCTACTAGTTCTATAACTGTGAAACAGAAAGCCTAGTTAAATAAAGAACTGTTACTTCTCATCAAAAAAATGGCTGGACGCAGAAATCTGTGTGATGTTCCATTATCTGTTTATGCAGCTGTCTTGCAGAGAGTCTTTATGGAAAAGATGTTGTTCTGAAATGTGAATGGCATGTGGCTTTATTACTAGAATGTTCAGGGTATAGCATTCTCGAAACGACAGTACAGCTACCCAAGGGTGAAAGGCCAGTGTTTATTTCAGGCGTCCATTTTAGAGTTGTAGCTCTACTGGGAGAAGAAACAGTGCCAAACCATTTCCTTTTTAGATGTTTGTGTGTCTGCATAGAGAGAATCACATTTCATTTACGCTGTGCAATTTAACACATATTCAATAAACTTTACAACATTTCAGAAAAAAATGTTCTGCTTCACCGAAGGCAGTTTATATATATATATATATACATACACACACACACACACACACACACACACACACACACCAAAAGAGATTTTATGATGTAAGGAGTCCTGTTTTGGGCATTCTGCTCTTGATGGGTTCATGAAATAATTTTATTTGCATCTCAATAATAATTATTTGGAAGGGAGCCCTTCTAGTTTTCATCTGTATTTAACTCCAGGTCAGGGTGCTCAGGGTGAGAATCAGGCCAATTCTCGCGATTCTCTCAGCATGTCAGCAGTGATAAGTCTTCTGCTGTCTTCTAGCTGTGGGCAACACACAAATGGTGATCCTGTGAATGCTTCTGTCACAGACACAACGCTGTGTGGATTTCCTTTTGTAGAATGCTATCCGAGTAGTTTTTGAACACACTTATGGCGAAATCCTAACTAAATATCCGGCGCTGGAGCGAGTGCTTCGGCGCCGGATGTTATTGCAAATGTGCCATAAGGCACGTTTGCGATGACTCGGGAGTAAGGGAGGCCAGTGCAAGGCTGGCCTCCCTCACTCTGCTGCTAGGATGAGCATGCGGCCGCCAGAGGCAGGTAAGGCTCTTGCTGGCGGCTGCATGGGCGGTCTGGGCGGCGAGGGAGGGGGTTCATTGGGCAAGCTGGCCCGGGAGGGGGCGGGGATGGCATCTGTCCCCCATAACCCCATCCCCGCCGGGCCAGCTCGGCCGTTACATGGCCTCTTCCTACTTCTGCCAGCTATTTACCTGGCAGAAATCCGAGGAGGCTGATAGAGCCGGCCCCGGTTTACACCTGGGGAAGGGGATGAACGTCCCCTTCCCCGAGTAGATCTCCAGCCCGCCGCATGGCGGTCTGGAGCGGGAATGGGATTCAGCGGGTGGCCCTGGGGCGCTGGCCGGATCTTTAGTTAGGATTTCGCTGTTATTGGGGTAGGCCAAAAAGCCTGCCCCTTGCTTAGTCCTGTACATGGCTTCAGCATTCAAATGGCTGATTGCTGCAAGGAAATTAACAGAGAGCCCACACTGACAAAACACCTGGGATGGCGTCTTCCACCTGGGGAAGGCTTTTTTGTCTGCACTGTGGGAGCCACTTTTCTATGGTGATTTCCCACACTGCCAAGGTAAGCATCTGAATACTGGAACAGCGTGAGGCTAATCACATGGGTTTTTAAGTGACAAATTCATATTTTGAAGGGCTACTTGAAGCAGTCATAGATATCTGATGTAAGCTGAACATGTTGGGCCCAATCCTATCCAACTTTCCAACAATCAGCCATACCATCCTATGGGGGGTGGGGAGGAGTCATGGAGGCCTCCTCAATGTAAGGAACATTTGTTCCCTTACCTCGGGACTGCATTGCGGCTGCATCAGCGCTGGGAAGTGGGATAGGATTGGGCACTTAATCTAGCCCCCTTTTTCATGTTTGGAGGGAAATGGACTGCAATCTTTTTAAGCATCTGCATGTTCAATGAACAAACTTTTACAAAGGCAAGTGAATACAGTAATTTTGAAAAGAATTTTTAAATGCTTGAGACAATGGGTGCCTAACAAAACATTGCTTATAAACTATAATATGGAGCTGCGTTTGCAATGTTAGAACTAATGTAAAGTGATACATCTACAGAGACCAAATAAAATAGCACAAAGGTAACATGGGGCTACTGATGAGGGTACCCATAGCCAGATCCATGTATTAAAAGTTCCCCATAGAGTGGTAATAAGTAAGCGATGCATGAGCCCACAGTATGACTTATTTACAAAAGAACCCCCTCCTAGGTCCTGGATATACAAAAGAAATAACTGCATTTTGCACATGTAAGAGGCTTTGGCACGCTCACCTAATGGTTCGCTAGAAAAACACAAAGCAAACTGTAAATCCTGTGTAATGAGAAAGCCCTCTAAATTAAATCAGTAATTCAAGCAAGATGCTGTGAATGCTTTACAGATATTTATGAATTTTATATAAGCCTCCCATCACTCCACTGAGGAGCATAAGGTATAGTGAATTTGTTTCTCCAACTAATAAAATGCAGAAACATCAAGAATAACATAAGGTGGTTCTGTAATAGTGTACTAGAATCCTGAGAATGCCCATCTGAGTCAGGAAATGAAACTGCTGTCACTCAATGAAGTTCCAAGCGCTAGACTAGAGTGAAAGAATGCTGCAATCTACTTATATAACAAGGGATTTACACAATACTATTTTTTTATAAACATGAACTGTAGTTTGCACTCATATGTTCTCATTCTGGGCTTTTCTTTACATCTTCAATATCATTTCAGAAACACTTTGCCTTCGTTTCTGTCCAGATTGTGGGCTTTGGACTACGGGAGTTCAGGTTTATCTGTTTGCCTCCTCATCACTTTCGCTTGTGACTCCTGAAGCTAAATAAGAAAAGGATGAGCTTTTGCAATGCCCAAGCCTGAAAAGTACGTCTTTTGACCTCCTAGTTTATCTTACTGCTTTTCTTTGCTGAATAGGGTTGGTCTCATTGTTCCACCATAATCATAATATTGAAGCTTCCAGGGAACTAGTAAGCCTAGAAACCTCCTATTAGCCTAGATATCCTCCTATTTTGAATATCCTCCTATTAACAGAGTTCCTATCAAGAGCCTTGGTCGAGCAATCCCTAGAACAGCAGTTCTCAAAGTTCTCCCCACGAGTTGGGGAGAACCTTGAGTCCGTGCAGGGGCAGGGCAACGGTGGTGGTGGCACTCCCAGGAATGTGCCACCGCTGAGGGAAAAAGGGTTTTTTCACTTACCGAGTATTTGTATTCTTTCCACAGCTTTCTATCCAAGACAAATGTGATAAGCACACAAATATAAGAACCGCTAGCGGCCCTGAGGTGATGCTGCCACCACCTTTGTTACCAGCGTTCACTGTTAGTGAGCCTGAACACAGGCGCGCCAGGTACAAACCAATATGGTGGTGCATAAGAGTGTTCGATGTTTCTGAGAGCTGCACAGTAACTTGCCAGTTTCTGTCTTCATAACACTGCAAAGAAACGGTATGGGGTGGGATCGCTCTCTTGATGCACTAGATTGCATTTTGCAGGTGACATTCCAAAGTGATCAGATGAGCTTTTGTATCTGGGTATGCTAAAATAATACATGAGTACAGAGAATTGCCTTATACTGAGTCAGACCACTGGTCCATCAAGCTCAGTATTGTAGATTTGAGAAGTGTAGATCTGAGAAGTCCCTTTGGGGACCCTTCCGCAGCTGACACAAAGGTTAAGTGTTTTCCATTCTTACCTTTCTTGACTGGCCTTATCCCCAGCCAGTGCATAGGATGCAGTGGCCAGTACGCCGATGGCCCTTCAACCTGTGCACTGGTCCAGGATAAAATTGGGCTGATAGACATTCTATTCAGGAGCCCACATGTGCGTTTCCCCACTTTGGTCAGTGGAAATCACAAATCAGGAAACGATAGGAATGGGCGAATGCTTATTTGCATTATTTTTATATACACAGTGGAGGAGCGGTCTGTGCACTCATATATCATGAAGACTGTTACTATGTGGTTCAAATTCCTCCAAAGCCACCATAGGCCTGCCAACTTTCTAAACTGAGAGGGATACGCTTCCAAAATGGGCAAGCCAGCTCCCAGTACACAAGGCAGCCATTCTGCAATCGGATTGTGCTGAGTAAGTGTAATTTTCCCAGCTCTTCTACTCCATTCAAGTCCACTTCATAAACTTTCATAACAGGCAGGCTGCACCTTGGTGATTAAAATGATTAAAATCATTACTACACATCATCAGAGGACAGAGGCAAAGCTTTCTGAAGTGATCATAAATCTCTCCAGTGAATTCCATGGATCATGGAGCAGCTCACACATATTTCCCTAGTAGAGAGTAACTTTCCCTTTTCTTCACAAGAAAGCCACATTTTTCTGTGTATGCTTCTCGACATAGATTGGTGGAAGCAATCGGCTTACCTGAAAACATCATCATGTGCTGGAAATTCCTGGGAATCTTTTGTTTTCGGCCCAAGTTGAGAATGAAGGAAAGTGGGTATATGTTACAGGCTCTTGCTATGAAAATTGCCACCTACAATCATTTGAAGTAAGAGGCTAAAGAAAATAATGAGGGAAATAGCAAAACTGATTCACATGTGTGGATCCTCTACAATAAAGAGAAGAACCACCATTTTATCTCACTGTGGGTTGAAGCAAACTTAATATTGTCAAATATACTCACTTCCACTTCTGTCTCTATAACTAAGGAAACTGTTCAGTCCTAGGGTTCCTTTCAGACTACCCTTGAAAAGCATTTTCTCACTTCCCATTTCAACTACTTTGAATTCATGTTCCGTCTTTGACAAAGACAACAGCTCCCTCAATGTTTCTGAGAAACCCCTCAATACAAATTGTACAGACACCAACAGTATTATTTTCTCAAACAGTAATTCAGAAAGGATAAATGTACTTTAGGACATGATTACTGACTCATTTCCTCACAATTCATATTGACTCTCTCCAGTTTCACCTTTTCGGAGTCTTCCCCCCGCCCACACTTTTGATTATTTTTGAAGGGCTCAGAAAATCGTGTTGGTTTTCTCATTTTCCTTCAGTGCTTTGGTCTAATGCCAAAGTTGCTTTAATAGCGATTTTAGAAGAATAAAGACATTTTAGACAAAACATTACACAGCTGTATACAGATATATACAGGACTTGTATACATTCCCTCCAGGACTTCATCCAATGTATCAAGGCTCTGCTATTTCACTCTTAGAGCTTGAGCCATGCTGTGGATGCAAGGCAAGGAGGACAAATTGAATGGCAGTTTCTAGAAACATTATCTCAGTGGGGATTTGGGGAGCATATAGACCAAACCCAGCTGCCAAATTGTGCATTCAGTGTATAACATTCATTCTATATGGGTTGTTCCTACTACTGTAGATAAGAGACGGGAGTGGACCGAGAGTGAAATAATCATATGGTTTGCAGGGAAGGGCTTACACAGAAAATATCAAGGTACTTTACCTAAGCTTCAGCTGTGTCTGTTTAGGAAGCTTCCATGAAGCTTCCAAGAATCTCAGCATTTGTACAGATTCTTTACTCTCCATCGCTGAACTAGCTCTGGAACCACACAGTCCCCTGGAGCATTACAAGCCAGTTCTTTTGCAGGGAAGAGGACAGAAAATTGCACAAACAGAGCTGCTTTCTGACAACAGCAAAAGCAAAAGGAAAATGAAACCAAAACTATTTTTTGTCTTACCTCTCCTCTAAGGTGAACTGACATTGGGACTGCCTACAAGATTTCCAAGGGCAACAGCCCCTGCAATGACCACTTAGCTCAGGGGCAGGGAACCTTTTCCCTGGCGAGGGCCGTTTTAAATATTAGAAATTTGCTTGGTGGCCGTCCGTAAGGCCGTCCGCCATTTTTATTTATTTAATTAATTTTTGCCCCCGCCCCCCCATCAGCCTCCGGAGGCTCCGTGCTCACCGCCCGAAGCCGCTGCCGGGTCCGCGCGTCACCTCCGGAGGCCGGGAGAGGGCCTCCGCACGTCCTCCCCGGCCGCAGCCTCGACCCCTTCTCACCAGACCATCGTCGGCCATTCTGCACATGCGTACCATGCCAATGAGGGCAAGAGGGCAAGAGCTTGCCCTCATCGGCGTGGTATGCATGTGCGAAATGGCCAACGGCCTGGTGAGAAGGGGTCGAGGCGGCAGCCGGGGAGGACATGCAGAGGCCCTCTCCCGGCCTCCGGAGGTGACGCGCGGACCTGGTGGACCAGTTGGGCGGCCTCCCGGCAATCTCTCCGGGGGCCGGACCGGATGGCCTCGAGGGCCGGATTCGGCCCTGGGGCCGGAGGTTCCCCACCGCTGACTTAGCTGATCTGAACTTGCTTCCAACTAAGGCCCCTTCATAATGCAGCAAGATCTTTCACCTAGTATGACCTGTGCTGTAGCAGAACATGTGAGTCATGTGATCCTGAGTGGGACTGATCACATGGATCTTTCCCACTAAATGAATACTTTGTCCTGGTAGGATGCGTACTGTATGTAGAAGATCTACATGATCAGTCCCATCCATATGGTCACATTATTCACATGTGCACTCCTACAGCATGGGATTGCACCATGTGGAACTAACTTCTACACTGCTGACTCCATATCTGGAGAAGGCCAAAGAAGGCCACATTCTCACAGCAGTGGTAAACCTATGTCTGAATGGTACCACTTTAGGCTGCAAGTAGGCTGCATGTAATTCTATTACATGATCGAATGTTCTCCCACAGGATCATAGGCCTAACCACTCACACAGGGTTCTCCTGCAAAATAAGTTAATTCATGTGACTTTTTCATCCTGAAGCTTGCTGGGCTTAAAGAGGAATTACAAAACATTTTCCGTGCAGCGTACAGTATTTGCTTATACTTAAAACAAAGGATACAAATGCTCCAAATATAAACAGTGCATTGAAGATGTGATTTTGGAATGTGAACAGTGCTAATCCCATATAGCAGAAGATGACATTCTCAGCCAAAAAGTTCATGAACTCAAACAACTGAAATGAGAGAGAAACAAAAATAATTAGTATTGCCTCATTTGTAGTTGCTGAATACCCATCATATATTCAACCAGTAACATCAGTTGGTGAAAACAAACATTATTCTAAATGGACACTTATCAAATATCCAAAAACGTATAGCCAGAGTTCTTGGATTTAAGTATGGTGAGACCCAATTCCCAGGGTGCTAACTGTGGACCCAGCCAGTGTGTTGAAATGCCACACAGTGGTAGTTTGTTCAGCACAATAAGGAACATGATCATAAGGTCTGTATTGGCACAAATGTCAAGTGAGCTATAGATGCCATTATTTATTTGTGTGTGTGTGTGTGTGTGTGTGTGTGTGTGTGTGTGTGTGTGTGTGTGTGTCTTCATCACAAGTATAAAGTATAAGTTAACTTTCATTTACTTCTGTGAAAAATGACTCGGTGATAATGTAGAAGTCTGAGTTGTGCTCAATGAAAAGGAATGACCTATGAGTGAAAACAACCAGTTATCATTAGGCTCCAAATATTCTAGGTAAGTGTGCTGGCTAAAAGACCAGGGCTGGCATCAGAAGTGGGAAGGTTGGACACTGGCCGAGGACCCTCACCCAACAGAGGTGAGACTGACCACTGAACCTCCCAGTACCAGTGGCAACAGTGAATGAGTTGGCCAAGAGACTCAGTCCATCACTGTACCTGCCACTCCATAAACAAATGGGAATGTCCCCATTCCCAAGAAGCCCCTGTATCATCACAGAGTCTCTAGAACAGAGGTGGCGAACCTTTCAACATGGACTTTTAAGTAGCCTTACCAGCGTCCTGGAATTGAGGCTGGCTTTAGCCTAGAGCAGACCGAGCCACTCCCAAGTGTGCACCGTGGCTGCCCAATGGGGTTCCGACTTCCGGTCAACAATGCAACCGCTGTTGGGCAGCCGTGGTGCACACTTGGGAGCAGCTCAGGTCCGCTCTAGGCTGAAGTCAGCCTTGATTCTGGGACGCTAGTAAGTGTTGTATAGGCAAGGGCATTTCAGCAGGTGCAGCTGCTTTAGCAGCACCATCAGCACTTGCAGCTGCCAAGATTCTGTCTTCTACACAACTCTTAAGAACACAGAGGCCCTAATGGTGGAAGGTTGGCCACGCCTGCTCTAGAGGATGCTCCTCCTGGCTGGTGGGGATGGCAGAAAGGCTACTGTCCATCATCCATCATTTGCCATCAGTTAGCTCAGGGAGAAGGGGGCCCAATGCACCATGGAACCCTGTGACAAGCTTATCTTACCGAAGGAAGAATGTGAGTGTGCTAACAAAATGTTGTTAGCATGCAATATAACAATACTGCAATATAACAATACTGGTTGTGGTTGTGTGCAATATAACAATACTGGTTGTGGTTGTGATAGCTTTAAACTGTGAGCTTGCATAGTGATGCAGAACCACGGTCAGGTTCCCAAAACAGGCACTGTTATAGGAACCTTCCTTCAAGAGCACATAGGAGTTCAGCTTTAGAAAGAATAAAACACAGAGTTTATTATCATCCTCAAAAGGGGACAGATGGTTTATATGGTTGCAGTTTCTTTCAATGTAATACAATGTTACAGCTTCATGCTGGGCACAGATGACTTAGGTATAAATGATTACAAATTGTCTGTTGAAATGAGCTAGAGAGCTTCTGGTTCAGAGGATAAATTTCAGAGCATTTGCTAGTTCTGCAGGACCTTCTATTTCACTGTAGCTACTGGTTATGGTGAGGCTTCATTTTCACTCTGGGAGTATACGTCTGGCAGGTCCTCCATTTGCCCCTCAGAGATTGACTGTTCTACAGGATATAATTTTCTTTCACCAAAGATCATTCCCACTCTGGTCTGCCCTTTTATAAAGTGACAGGCTACCCAGAGTCACAGTTTCTGAACTCCCACTCCAGCTAAATGCCAACTTCCAACTCTGATGGAAGACATGATTCCTCATAGCTGTGAGCCTTCCTGACTCCTCACTCTTACCCCAACTAAACGCCAACCTCCAATCACTTCAACTGCCCTGTAGCAACCTGCTTAATCTGCTTTACCCTCCCTCCCACCTTGGAACTTTGAATGTATGTTTCTCATTGGCTACCCTCAAGCCAATCTCTCTCAAGTTCATTCCATCTCTGGGTGGAATTTGATTGGCTTAATTCTTTCAGACTGGTGGGACACTGCCCTGCCCATCACAGGTTACCTGTATAGAGCTTTTTCCCAGGACCTTCAGCGAATCCAGCAACCTGGCACTAGCACGGTAAAAGTCCAATGACCATAGTAGGATTTATTCTCATGAAAAGAGTTTGGGTACTAAGTTGCTTAGCCAGGGCTAGCCCACCTATGAGGGAAAGTGAAGTGGGTCTTTCAGCTTGTTGAGCTTGGTTTCATTCAAGCACAAAAGTCCCTGTAACTAAGTTTTGAACAAGTGTTTTGAATGTTTGCACCATTTACACCGGGGGAAGGGGACGAACATCTCCTTCCCCCAAGGTGAGCCCAGGCTGTGCTGGTGTGGCCCTCAATGGGCCTAGGATGCAGTGGTCGGCCCGTTAGGCCGGCCACCACATGTTAGGCAGGAATGGGCTGCCCGCGGGGTAAAGAAACTGGAAGACTTTCTCCAGCTCCATGTCCTTATAGGCAACAACAACAACAAAAATAAACTTCAGAAAATGTCTGTTTTTTTAATGTTTTCATGCTATTGTTCTTTTTCCCAAACATGGCACAAGACTCACTGGCTTGTTCAAAACTAAGTTACAGGGACTTTTGTGCTTGAATGAAACCAAGCTCAATGGGTTCCTCATTCTGTAAAGTCGCTTGACGTGCATTCATAAATCACAGTATTGAAAGGGTTGCTGTGGAGATATTTCTCTTTACATCCTCAATGTATTTTTATCTCTGAAGGATGACAAAGGAAAAAAATAAACGCTGTCAGAGACACTATCTCAGACAAAGACTGAAGGACATGAATAGTATAAAGGCAACATTTTGGTGGACGAGACGTCTTCCCTACAGTGGCGAAGCCATCAAAGTTACAGAGCATGTGAAGTGGACGTGGCTCATGGTCTCAGCTGCATCACTGAACAAAGGCATTTCTTTGCTGTAGTATGAATTGCAACACCACAAACTGAGACATGAGCCAAAGTAGTACCAAGTGTCACTTTGTTCTACTGTTGTTTGAACACGAACGAACGAACGAACACACACACACACACACACACATTCCAATTTAGGTGTTGCTATCATAATTATAATTCATTCTCCAAGTGGCGAAAAGTTTCAGGGGTAGTGGCATATGGATTTGGGTTTTTTTGGATGAAAGAGCAGTGGAGAATGACAGCATTGTTTATAATATCTGCTTTATTGGTCTGATTTGCCCTCATATGATTTGGGATGTGCATAAGCATGTTCCACTTTCCTCCTGATTCAGTGTTCCCCCTTCTAATTGCATGGTGTGTGTGTGTGTGTGTGTGTGTGTGTGTGTGTGTGTGTGTGTGTGTGTGTGTGTCCCCAAATGGCAACCTCACACGTGATCTAAATACAACAGTTAGAGAATTGTCCTCTACTGTTTTTTTCTTCTCTCTCACTTTAACACACACTAAGGCCCCAATCCTATCTCTACCCTCTGCCGATGCAGCCACGTCAAAAAAGGTGCACGCTGCATCCAATGGGGGATGTGTGGATCGGGAGGCTTGGGAGAGGTAAGGGAACCCTTTTTACTCCTTACCTCTCCATAAGCCTCCCGCTTGCCAATGAATCTCCTCGGACTGTGCCAGCTTTTTAGCTGGTGCAAGTCTGAGTAGAAAGGGACAGGGATCTTCAAAACAGAGGAGATAGGATCTGGTGTGCACCATTGCTGCCAGATCCACCCCTCCCACTGCCTCCCCACTCCTGTTCCTCCCCCTCCCTGCCCAGTTTCACCCCCAGTCCACCCCCCGCTACATTACATGGTCCGGTGGGCGCTATGGGGCACGCCAGCAGAGCTGCGGTGCCGCTGTCGGTTGCAGCAGCGCTTGCAGAATGGCGACTGATGGAGCACTGTGGCAGCTATTTTATGACAGCAGAAGTTACTTCTGCTGGCATAATAGGCTCTGTGTGACAGCCAAATCCTATCTTCTTTGAAACAGGGATTTAAGACAAAGTTTTCATGGAAAAGATGGTCTGATTTGAAGAAAGAAAAGACAGGTTGCACCAGATAAGTGTTCTGAGAGGGAATTCCAGATGTAAGAGAAGCAGGTGTAGTAGATTAGGGGTAGTAGACCGACCGACTGACTGACTAATTTTTGAATTTTTGAACATCAGAAAATTAGGAAGAAAGGGTAGGACTAAGCCACAGAATGCTTTAAAGGAATTTGTGCTGAAGATGGATGTCTATGGGGATCTACTATTAGGATTTTATGAAAGAGGGGCTGTTGCATGTCTGAACAATGTGAGAGGTGAATTATTTTGGCAGCAAAAAGGTGAGAAGACAGATGTGACATGGAAAGGTCAGAATATGATGGCACTGCTTATGATGCTTTTTATGTTGTTTTTAGATGCTTTTATTATTTTTACTGCTACTGCATTTGATATATTTTCTATATTTTTAAGATGTACGCAGGCCTTTGCTTTTTACAGGTGGGCCCCCATATCCACTGATTCGCTATCCACGGTTTCCACAGATCGCAGCCCCCCCCCCCCCCGGCTTTTACTTTTTCCCAGTAAGCTTCGTTTCTTCCTTAAACAAACAGGAGAAGCAGCCTCTGGCTGCTTATTGCAGGCAAGTAGAATGAGACTAAGTCCTAGAGAGACTCTGCAAGGTTAACAGAAACCTTGCAGAGCCTCTCTAGGACTTAGTCTCATTCAAGTTGCTTGCAATGGAGGCTGCTTCTCTGTTTTAAGGAAGAAAAAAAGCTTGCTGAAAGAAAAATAAGAGCTGGGGCGCGCGCGCGCGCCTGCCCACAGGGGAGGCAGGGCGGAGGGCCCCTCAGGAAACCATGGAAGGGGGGTTCGCTCTTATCCACAGTTTCAAGTATCCACGGAGGGGCCTGGAACATATCCCCAGCGGATATGGGGGGAGTACTGTACTTCTTATTGTATTTTACTGAATATTGAAAACCATCCTGAGCAACCTGTTATTGGCACAGCATAAATTGTTTAAACAAACCAACAAATAAATACGAAGTTTGAACATAAAGCAGAGCTTTACATCAGGGGTTCTCAACATGTGGTACTAGTACCACCAGTGGTACTTCGACTGACTGCTAGAACCCCACTCCAACGCAGTGCTTTTAGCAGCACGTTTTTTGCTCCTGAGAAGCTCCTGCCTTTGGCCAAGCCTCTCGGGAATGCTGAGAAGGGCCCTCTCACCTGTACATACCTGTATTTTCTGGCCTCCAAAAACCCGAAAGTAACTGGTGATGATGTCATTGCCAGTCACTTCTGGTGGTACACAACAGGAGAGTGGTGCTGGAGGTGGTACTCGGCCGGGAAGGGGTTGAGAACCCCTGCTTTAGATGAAGGGATGGATACAAAGGACTTCATTTTTATAATATTGTTTTGAGAAGGAATTGGCTTACCTGCCCAAGGCAACTCCAGAATCTATCTGGAGAAAACTCTAGATTGATTTCAGGGTGGACTGTGCTCCTAAAGCCCTGCTAAATGGCCATGATGTTGTTACCAGGCATCAAGACCCTCAGACCCTGCCATGCCCTACTGCCTGCCTCTACTTCATGCAACTTAGCAGAATAACACAGGACTGAAGCCCTCGACACTCCTAGCCATGCTTGCCACAAGATGCAGGGACACTGAAAACTATGTCAAATAAAGTTCCCACGAATCCCAGTCTCCCTTTGATGCGTAAAATGGATCTGGCCTTTCTTTCTAACCATGAACAGTCATTTGTGTTAATTGCACTGGGAGTTACCTCACACAACCTTCAACATGTCAAAACTATTGCAGTTATGGTGATATGAACATGTATTTAAATGTAATGAATTAAGAGATTACAAGACAGGCAAGCAGGCCACTAAAAGTCTTCGTCCTCTTTTCCACCCAACCCTTATCATATATCTTCCTAAATAGGAAAGTCTCATGTAATCTGCAGCGTTCACACTTATCCATCAGCTGTGTGGCCCTGCCCTGCAGCAGTGGTGCTAGCAATGGGCACCTCCCATAGCAGTGACCCCTGCTAACTGGGCATGAGGCACTTTTTCAATTGGTGCTCCTTTTTTATTTAGCAAGGGGAGAGCAACTGCTCCCTTTTCACCCCAGCACAGTGTCTATCTGCTGGCTGTTGCTGGTGGTGGTCTGCATCTTTTTTAGATTGTGAGCCCTTTGGGGACAGGGAGCCATTTAATCATTTGATTTTGTCTGTAAACCGCTTTGTGAACTTTTGTTGAAAAGCGGTATATACAGTAAATACTGTTAATAATAATAATACAGCAGGGCCCATGAGAGGGGGGCAAATTGTACCCAGGTCCAGGGTAAAAAAGGGGGCCCAGGAGCCAAAGGAGGGCCCCCAGAAATTTCCTGGGATCTCAGCTGGCCTCATGGAAAGTGAAAGACAGAGGCTGAGCCAATAGGGAGGCCAGGTCTACCAAGAGGGTAGTCCTGAGTGCCGTATCTGGAAGCCTAGTAGATCTGGACTCTGGAGACATTTCCGGCTGTTGCTGCCCTCCCCCTGCCCCGTTTTGCCCCTCCCCTATTGAAAAGGGGCCCAAAATAAACTTTGTACCCCCTGATAAAATTCCTCTTGGAGGTCCTGCCATATAGCACCACCTGGTCTGTGGCAATGGCACCAGAGAGAGAGAGAGAGAGAGAGAGAGAGAGAGAGAGAGAGAGAGAGAGAGAGAGAGAGAGAGAGAGAGATATTTCTGTGTGATGTCAAAGGAGAAGCACTGAAACTGCCAGAGCTGCAGAAAGTGATGCTTTGTGTACGATATTGATTTTGCTGGGTATTATAAGAGATTTGGAAGCGTGAGGGTGATTGTAAAAAATCAACCCTATGTAGCTCTGTTAACTGATGGGTTTGAAATTGATGCCATTTGAACAATGCTGTTTAATTAGAACATGGTTATCAAAAGTGTTTCATGAAGTCAAGGATATTGATAAATCGATAATGAAGAAAGTTCTTTTGCCTGACTTTTAAATTAAATTGTAAGTGAATACAAGCAACCTCTGTTATTGCTGGCTTTTCAAACTCTTTTATTGCATGTTAATCACTTTACTCATTTTCTCTATTTCAATTAGAGATTTAAAAATCACAGAAAGCCGGTTTTACTTTTGAGCCAGAGCCTGAAAGTTGATGCTTTGGGTAAAAAATCAGGAATAATGAATGCTGACAGTGCGGTGGTGTTATGTTCTTCATTCTTAGGTTAAGCTGCTTAGAATGGAGGAATCGTGCATATAAGAAGATAAGCTCCTGGTTTATTTTTACTTCATACAGGGTGACAATTTTAAAGTCTGAGCTTATTTTGCAACTGCAGTCCGCCACATATACTTGCACAATGTTTTAGATTTCTGGAAGGGACTTGGGAGAAAAACAAATTTGCCCCCAAAAAGTGTGTGTGTGGGGGGGGGGAGAGAAGCCAATTGCTAACTCCAGAAGGGGTAGTTTTGTAGCAGCAAAAATGGCATCACCCCTTCGGATGGCTGGGTAGGTATTACAGTAAAAGAGCCTTTGAGCAACATGGATCTGCTACATAGGCTGCTCCAGTGTGGAGAAATTGACTGGCTTGATTTAAAATATGCTCTTTGATCATTGCACTCCTGTAGCAAACACATCTCTAAGCATGTGTCCAGTTAATTCTTTATGGACAGTTTGCTTGGGCCAAACAGGTGGCATGAAGATGCCAATGTGGCTCCAGTCAACAATTAGGTACTCCTTCACAAACATTCCAGCAGTGAAACTTAATAAGAGCGCAATCCACTGGAACCTTAAAACCATTGCGAACGTGCCGTAAAGCATGTTCGCGATGGCTGGAGAGTAAGGGCGGCCGGTGCAGAGGCCGGCCACCCTCACTCCACCACCGGATCACCCATGCAGCCGCCGGAGGATGTAAGCAATACCCTGGCGGGCGCGGGGGCAATCCAGGTGGCGAGGGAGACCAGGGGTTGGCAGATCTGGCCTGGGGGGTGGGGATGGCGGCCGCCATATCCCCGTCCACTTCCCAGGCCAGATCCACTGTTATACGACCTCTTCGGACTTGCACCAGCTAAATAGCTGGTGGAAATCTGAAGAGGTCCATTGGGGCCTCCCCGTGTTACCCTGGGGGAAGGGGACAAATGTCCCCTTCTCTCAATGTAGTAGAGTAGACCCTGGGAAATGGGGATAGGATCCGGTGGGCGGCTCAAGTCCGCCCGCCAGATAGTTAGGCAGGATTGGGCTGTAAATCTATGGTGGAGACCTCACACAACCTCTACAACACAAACAATTTGAATGTATGTTGAGAGAAAAAAATACTATGCTGCTATGCCCTCCATTTTTGGAATCAACCCTGAGTCAGATGCAAAGCCAGTGTAATTCATGTGGTTATGCAGCATGTACTTATCCGAGACCTGGGAACTAAGAAAAATAGCTTTCAGCAAATGGTAAGGAATAATTTGAAGCCAATTTCAATGCAGCTGTGACATACAAAGAAACATTGAATGCTTTAAGATTTAATTGCTCTCCCTGTGCTCGCTGGAAAGAAGTAATGTGTTCGATTCAAGCCAATTGTCCCCCAAGTCGCTAAACACTAATATATTTACCTTTCTACTTGTGCGTTGATGTTAGGATTAATGGAACAGGTTGCTACTCATGTTTTAAAAGCAGAGCGAAAAATCAATCTCATCCTCCTCCCAGCACCCCCACATGGCATTTTCTTGAGACTTGCCATCATAGCACTAACCTCTGGCAATCAATTCAATTTCTAAGGAGACAGAACACAATTTATTCACCTTCCATTTGCTGAGAGGAAAACCTCTATTTTGCAATATTAATTCCTGAAGCAAGTTCAAAAAACAATTTTCATCGCTCGCCAAGTTTTGAGTGGCTGGTGTGATATTCATTTAGACTGGTTTTGAATTATTAGAACTTATAACTAAGTTCTATACTCTTGAGTTAAAAAAAAATAAATATCCTTTCTTAAGAGTTTCAACACAATTTACATCACCTGTTGCTGTTTTCTCGTGACTATAAAATCTCTTTTCCAGTAGCTATCACACTCAGAAGCATAGAGTTACACTGTTCAGTTGTGGAAGTAGAAAACAACCCTCTTTGTTTATGTTAGCCTTTGTCCCTAAAGTATCTCATGCATATGTTTCTTTGTTTCATCTTTGTTTTGCTTCAGCTTTATTTCTTTGTTTCTCATGCTTACACACATGAGATCAAAAACAGACTGTTACTTCCCCAAAGCCACTGGCATTTATATATTTATATACCGCCTTTCTGGTCATTGGATTTGTCCTCTGACTTTATTCAAGGCGGTGTACATGGGCAGGCTGTTCTAAACCCCAAGGGGTTTTTACAATATAAGTTCTAATCTTTCATAGAACCCTTCATTTGAGATGTTGCTTTCACAGTCCAGCTCTCTCTCTCTTTGGCGTTCGCCTCCGCACGCTGCAGCTTCAGATAACACAGGCAACCTTGATTGTCACTCAAGCGTTGCAGCTGCAGCTTCACTCCCCCACAAAGACTCTGCAGCTTATCAGCTCGGCGTGCCAGCAGCTCTCCGACAGACTTCCGGCCGTCTTGAACTGCTGTCCTGCAGATCTTCAGGCAGATTTATGAGACGAACGCTCTACGTCCTGAGCCAGACGTCCTGCCACAGAATATTCAGCTGTGTCCGGGATTGATGGGGTAGGGGGAGTGGTTAACAATAGAAACATAGAGTTGGAAGGAACACACAAGGTCATCTAGTCCAACCTCCTGCCTGTAGCAAGAAATCCTCCTAGAGCACCTCCAGCAGGTGCCTGCCGAGCCTCTGCTTGAAGATCACCGGTAAGCGAGAATCTACCACCTCCCTCAGCAATCAGTTCCACTGCCGCCCTTACTATCAATGATTTCTTCGTGATATCCAGCTGGAATCTCTTCTTTTGCAGTTTGTATCCATTTGATCTAGTTCTACTCTCTCAGGGGCAGTCAAGAATAAGTTGTTCCTTTTTCCATATGATAGCCCTTCAGGTATTTGAAGAGCGCTATTATATCCCCTCTCGGCCTCCTCTTCTCTAGGCTAAATGCACCACGTTCCCTCAACCTTTCCTCGTAGGGCTTGTTTTCCTCCAGCTCTGTGATCATCCTCGTCGCTCTTCTCTGAACCTGCTCCAGTTTGTCCACATCTTTCCTAAAGTGAGGTACTCAGAATTGGACACAGTACTCCTCCAGGTGAGGTCTGACTTATTTATTTATTTCAGTATTTATATACCACCTTTTTCATAGACTCAAGGTGGTTTACATAGGCAGACCGACCATAAACCCCATTTTTTCAAATTGCGTTTTTACACTCCATTTCTCAAGATGTTTCCCTTCATAGTGCAGTTATTGTTCTGACAGCACAGCTCTTGCCTTTCCAAGCTTCCACAGGCAACCGCATATCAAGCCTCAGGTGGTTTCACAAGCTGTTATCTCCACAGCCCACACTTCTCTGCATTCCTTCATGAAAAATAGCGTCACTAGATGCGTGTCACCCTAGAGCAGGGGGGTGCGCGTCACCCCCCGCCCTAGGGTGACCCCCCCAAAAATTCCCAAAGCCCTTTGCCCTCAGAAAAGTACTGCGCATGCGCGAAAAATGTAAAACTTTACTTTTTGAACCATCGGGCCTTCAGAAGGCCCTGGAGCGCCGGCGGGGCCGGATGCTCCGAGGCTGGCTCCCTGGCCTCGGAGTGTCCGGAGTCGGGACGGTGATGCGCGTCACCTCCGTGACACGCGGGGGTGCTCGCGTCACCCCTTTGGCGCGCGTCACCCCCTGGCGGTCCGCCCCACCACCACGCTCCAACGATGCCACTGTTCACAAAGCTCTGTCGGCTCTGACAACTCCATCAGCGGCATTTGTCACCCTTCCAAAGCAAGACTGGGACTACATAAGAACATAAGAAGAGTCCTGCTGGATCAGGCCAAAGGCCCATCTAGTCCAGCTTCCTGTATCACACAGTGGCCCCACCAGATGCCTCAGGGAGCACACAAGACAACAAGATACCTGTGTCCAGTCGCCACTCCCTTGCACTTGGCACAGAGAAAACCTACTCCTACAACCAGGAGGTTGCTTTCCCCCATCACGGCTTGTAAGTTGTTACGGACGTTTCCTCCATAAATCTGTCCAATTCACTTTTAAAGGCATCCAGGCCAGGTGCCATCACCACATCCTGTGGCAAGGAGTTCCACAGATGAATTACACGCTGGGTAAAGAAATATTTTCATTTGTCTGTTTTAATCCTCCCTCCACTCAATTTGAGTGGATGTCCCCTAGTTCTAGTGTTGTGTGACAGGGAAAAGAACTTCTCTCTATCCACTCTCTCCATCCCATGCACAATTTTATACGTCTCAATCATGTCCCCCCTCAACCGCCTTTTTTCTAGACTGAAGAGCCTCAAACGCTGTAGCCTTTCCTCAGAAGGGAGATGCCCCAGCCCACTAATCATTTTGGTCGCTCTCCTCTGCACCTTTTCCAGTTCCACTATATTCCACTGACTCTGCTTAGCTTCTTCAGGCAAGGTGGCAGCTCACACTTCCTTTCCACTAATACCAAGTAAAGCAGGACCACTACTTCTCACAACTTGGAAGCTACATTGTATTAGCCTTCTTTGCAGCTGCATCACACTGCTGACTCAATGTGACAAAACTGCAATGTCTCTGAAAGAACTGACGGATCAGTTTATGTAGGAAGAAAATTCACAGAGGGGCTGAAGACAGGAGAAACAGTGTGCTATTTGCATAGTTTCCCAATGTTTTGGGACAAGCTCTCTATGCTTCTTCTAGGCAGATGATCTCAGCTACAACCCCTGGCTTCTCTGATTAAAAGGAGGATGTAGAAAACACTACTTTTGAGTGGTCCCATTCTGCATACAAAACAATAGCCACTCAACTACTTGAATGCAGAGGGAAGGACTACATAGCAGAATGCAAATAACAGGAGAACCAAGAAACAGGGACAGGAGTGCTGAAATGCATAGCACTACTAGACCTGTCATTATCTGTTTCTCTGACCATTTGTCCCACCCGGTGCATCGATAGTGCTTTGCTGGCCCACAATGGACAGCCTGGCATTGCAATTTCACGTTTGAAAAATCACCACAAATGAGGTCTGAAAAAAGGGACATGAGGACAACATCGAAAACACTGGAATGCAATGGTTTGGCAACAATTCTTCCTAATTAGTGATGGCTCAATCCTATTGAGCTTCTGAGCCAGCCTAGCACATGCTAGGCCAGTGCAGGCTGTTGCAAATGTGCTGGAAAGCATGTTGCGACAGTGCACCAGAGGCCTGGATTGGTGCAGAGGGACCGCAGAATGCGTTCCATCCTAGGGACGCTGGCGTGGGGGGTGTAACGGGATGTGGGGAAGATGGGGAGGAGGTGTAATGCGGGGGTGGGCAGATCGGGCCTGGGAGAGGGTGGTGGCAGCAGCTTTTTTTTTTTTTTTTTTGCTCATCCTGTGATGGAGAAGCAAAAGTAAGTTTGTGAAAGTTACTCTATCAGTTTGTAAACAAACATTCCAACTTTTTGATGTTCCAAGTGATTCTGCTATGGATAATTGGTTCTGGACTTCTCAACAATTTGCACTAAGGAATTTTGACACGACTCTTAGAGATTTAAAAGTGAAAGATTACAGCATGCTCTGCATTTGAACAGTAGACATTTTATACGGAGAAGCTGCATCTTGTTTTAAAACCATGCAGCTGAATCTCTTAAAACAATTTATTTAAGTGACAAGGGTCTCAATTCTCGCTGAAAATACTTCCAATTTGCAAGGTCCTCTGAAGCAGCTCTTAACAGGATTTTAGTTCACACTTTTACCATTTAAAGATAATACTTGATGAAATGAGAAAGGTTCTTGCTGTTAGCTATGTGCGCTCACCAGAAAATATTTCAAAAATCTTTTACAAGAAAAATAGAAACAATGCAAATCCCTCTTTAAGGGTTCACCTAAGCCATTATACACCATGCAGCACTGCTCAGAAGCCATTCAGAACAAATGTTGACAGTCATAGGGTGTGTCATTCCAGCAGGCATTGCCTTTGCCCAACCTTCATTCATTGCAACGGAGCAAAATTGAGGGTTGTATTTCTTAGCAACCACCACTGAAATTAATGGCGGTTGTGCCGCAGAGGCAACAAACTGATTGCAGCTATAGTCAATAAAAAAAGCTCATAATGAAAACACGAATAAATGATTTGCTAAACAATTTCTTGACACTTTATGGTCTCAAAATATTGTACTCTCTCTTGCATGGTGAAAAAAATGCCGTAGTCTAGAAATTAATAGTACAATCACTGTACTCATTTATATTCTGATGCTGGAAGGTGATTGTGTCTCATCTAGAGAATCATCCATGTGCAAAAGCACATTACTTTATAAAAGTCTAAAAATCAGATATATTTCTGAAAACATGGAGCAGGAGTAGTTGCTTTACAATGCCCGCCCCCCCCCCCCCCATCTTGGTGGTTCTGGAAAGGTTGTTTCATTGATCATTGGAGAACCCAGCTACCTGTTTGCCTTGTTACCACAAATACATCTGAAAGGTTGCTGGTAGTGACATGGTGTGTGGTAGAATGCTCAGGGACCCATTTTGGCCTATGCTTATGGATACATATTGGTGGTCACAAGTATGGTAGACCAATATATATTGGTGGTCACAAGTATGAACACAGATGTGGCATCTCAGATCAGGAGTTTTGTGATTCTGAAATGGTTACAGAATCCATAACACTCTAGGGTTAGAACAGATCAGGAAGTTCCTTGCTTCAAAAGTACTACAATTAGAGCCCACCGTAAGTGCCATATCTGCTGCCAGAATTAGCGTTCTGATGGCAGGGAGTGCTTTATGACCATAGCAAACGGCCTGCCAGCAATGCGCAGAGCCACATGCTACCGGCCCACCGGCAGCGAGGCTGGAGCACCTCCATGCTGAGCAACAGCCATGAGAAGGTCTGCCAACAAAGGTAAGTTGATGGGGGAGAAGGGGTGAGGAGAGCGGAACAAAGGCACACCCGCGTCGCTAGAGCGTGGCGGACCACTGGGGGGTGACGCGCACAGAAAGGTGACGTGCGCACCCACACGCATCACCTCCGGAGGCTCCGAGGCCAGGAAAAGGCCTTGGAGTGACCTCCCCGGCTGGTGCTCCAGGTCCTTCTGACGAAGGCCCAATGCGGCGATACGTAATTTATAACGTTTTTCATGCATGCGCAGAACGTTTCTGAGGGAGAAAGGGCAGCCCTTGCCCTCAGAAACGGTCTGCGCATGCGTGAAAAACGTAAAAGTTCATGATTTGACGCATTGGGCCTCGTCAGAAGGTCCAGGACAGCCGGCTTGGGAGGATGTCGTCCGAGCCGGTTGCAAAAAATTTTGGGCTGTGTGCAGGGGGTCATTAGGGTGACGCACACGCCCTCACTTCAGGGCAGTGCACGCCCTAGTGACGCCACTGGCAGAATGGGGGGGTGGAGCAGGGGAAGGGTGAATTGATTCCAGGAAGGGGGCGGCTTTGGTGGCAGTGTCAGCAGCTGAATCCAAACCCCCTTCCCAGACCTGTTCCCCGGCCCAGGTCAATGTGAATCTGAGCCAGCAATTTCACTGGTGCAGGTTCGAGTAGACCCCTCCGCACCACAGAGGCTTACCCAGAAGAGACCTCTGGGACTTCCCCCCACAAGATGCTAGGTGAACCATTTTGGCTCCCCTGCATTGGATTGGGCTGTTCTTCTACCACAACCCCTTAAGAAGATCTCGCACTGAAATGAAGCTGCAGAAGAGTACTTCCCAATAGTTTGTATCCAAACGTTTTGAATTCCAAAGGAAGCAGAGTTTTGTCCTCTCTCCCTGACCTGAAAGTCTGTCCCGCCTATCAAGCTCATCACAGATATCCCTGCTTCATCGGAGTTCCTTCCTACATGCTGGGTGAAAGAAAATCCAGTAAAACCAGGTCAGTTATATAAATATCTGCATTCGTTCAGATCACATTTGTAAGTAATGACGAAAGCCCAATTAAACAGCACAGACTATTCAGTTGCATTAACTATAGGAGCACACCGCCATAGCTACTGCACTAACTCTGGAAGGCAGAAGCAGAGAAAATAAAGACTTTTACTTGTTCCTATTGAAATAGGCACAATTGGAAGGAAACGGCATGGTGGTTGGTTTTCATCTCCATTGCATCTGGATTCATTTCCATAGTTAAAGAACAAAGCTCCCCCCCCCCCACATCAAGTTTGGGAAGCTCATAAGGGAGTTTTCTGTAATGAACTCATTATCTGTGTCTTGGTGCTTCGCATATGGTGACCATGAAGCACTGGAAGGTATCTGAACCATGTCAACTAGCAAACCATGTCAACTAGCATATCCTTGACTCTTCTAAAAAATTGACCCATAGACGTTAGTGATTCACAGTGCAATCCTGTGTAACAGTAGATGCACCGGTGTAAGTGCATTTATGCCAGTGTAAGTGCACCTTACACCGGTGCATCTGCTGTTACACCGGTGCAAAGTTACACAGGATTGCGCTGTCAGAGGCTTGGCTAAACCTGATACATATGATACTGTCTGGTATCTCATTATAGCATATATGTCGGGTTTTTACTGTAACAGACACCTGTCTCTTTCTTAGTCCCCCTTATCCCATCAGCCTTTTTTTGTGGAAAGACACATTTGGTTAAATGTATGTATATGTTGCAGTAAACACCCGAAATTTGTTATTTCTAGTTCCACCTAGAAGTTTCGTACCGCTTTCTGAGATCCTAGTTCTAACTAGTAAGAACTAGACGCTCCAAACCGTCTCTAGAGATCCTAGTTCTAAGTAGTAAAAACTAGAAACTACTGTATGTGTTGCCTGTTGGTACAGTAGTTTCTAGTTTTTACTACTTAGAACTAGGATCTCCGAAGATGGTTTGGACCATCTAGTTTTTACGAGTTGGAACTAATTCTAAAGAAATTCATCGCCTCTGTGGCGATTACGACCACTTCCAGTTTTCGTCAAAAAATCAGAAGTGGTTGTAATCACTGCTCCGTGGCAATCTAAAGCTCGGGGAGGCCCACAGAGGGGGTCGCGGGCCTCCCCACACTGTCCAGAGGGCTGCAGGATGCCCCGATAAGTGAGAAAAAAATCATTTTTTTCCCGGCAGCAGCAATCCCCAGGATCACCGCTGCTGCTGTCCCCACCCCCACAAATACCCCATAGGTTCTCTCCCTCGCAAGGAGAACTTTGAGAATCAATGGTCTACACTGTAGATTCTACACTGACTACCAGTGACTTCCCAGGGATTCAGGTTTGAACCTGGGAATGTCTGCGTGAAAAACATGCATGCAAAACCACTTCTGCATGCAAAATCACTGAGCTGCAGTTCCTCTTTATAATGTAGCAAGAATATAGTTTCATTGGCATAAAAATAATACACCGGTCTGTTTGGTGGATAACAGCTGCTACTGAAGCAAACAGTACATGTATCCAAATGTAAAGGTCCATTAGGTCACTTCCATGTGACAAGTAAGCATTTTGGCTCATGCTTTTAAAATTCATATAACTGATCTCAGCCAACTTCTGGCATCTGCCGCCCTGCTGTAGAGGGTAAATTGTCACCTTAACAATCTGAGGAACTTTATTAATATTTAAAGGCATTTTTGAATGTTTAAACAGATTGTCAAATCTTGTATGATGCTGCTTGGAAACTGGTTTGCTTCTAACATTATGTTTCTTCAGATTGCTGGCACCCAAAATGATGTTTCTTTCAGCAAAGAAGACAACGCAGATGACGCAAGCTCACATTTTTGATGTCTTGTGGCAGCAGATCTGCCTAACAGGAATTTTTCAGGTTGGAGTGGCTCTATGTGTTTCCACTAAATCATCTGCAAGAATGACTGGACATAAAAACTGAATGAATTGTATATATCCAAAGAAAGTTACAGCACAATCCAAGTCTTCGCCAGTGCTTCAGTCTTGATGCTGGCCTAGGATGTCACAAGTGTGCCGTAAGGCATGTTTGTGGCACCTGGCGAGTAAGCAGCACTGGTGCTGAGGCCTGTGCTGCCCACCTGCCAAAGGGGCCAGAGGACAGCATCAAGGAGCGGGTAAGTCCTGTTCCGAATGGTGCTGGAGATGGGGGAGGGGGCATAACGTAAGAACATAAGAAGAGCCCTGCTGGATCAGGCCAAAGGCTCATCTAGTTCAGCTTCCTGTATCTCACAGTAGCCCCACCAGATGCCTCAGGGAGCACACGAGACAACAAGTTACCTGTTTCCTGTTGCCACTCCCTTGCACCTGGCACAGAGAAAACCTACTTCTAAAACCAGGAGGTTGCTTATGGCTTGTAACCTGTGATGGTCTTTTCCTCCATGAATCTGTCCAAACCCCTTTTAAAGGCATCTAGGCCAGGTGCCATCACCACATCCGGTGGCAAGGAGTTCCACAGATGAATTACACGCTGGGTGAAGAAATATTTTCTTTTGTCCGTTCTTACACTCCCTCCACTCAATTTTAGTGCATGTCCCCTGGTTCTGGTGTTGTGCGAGAGGGAGAAGAACTTCCCTCTATCCACTCTCTCCATCCCATGCATAATTTTATAAGGCTTAATCCCGTCCCGTCCCCCCCAGATGCCTTTTTTCTAGACTGAAAATCCTCAAACGCTGTAGCCATTCCCAGCGGCGTCACTAGGACGCGCGCCGCCCTAATGACCCCCGTGCCGCCCGACAGCCGGCTGGCAAGGATGTCTCCGGAGCTGACAGCAGCGGAGCCTCCGCTGCTGCCGGCTCCGGAGACATCCTCGCCGGCCGGCTGTCTTGGGCAGGAGGAGGCCTCGGAGCGTCCGCCCTCGACGGAGCTCCAAGGCCTTCTGAGGGAGGCCCGATGCGTGACGTCATATTTATAAGTTTTTGCGCATGCGCAGTACGTTTCTGAGGACAAATTTGCCTTCAAACGTTCTGCGCATGCGCTAAACCTTGTAAAGACGTCTTGCATCGGGATTCCCTCAGAAGGCCTTGGAGCTCCGCCGAGGGCGGACGCTCCGAGGCCTCCTCCGAGGCGTCGCTGGAGCGCAGCGGGAAGGGAGGACCGCCTGTGTGCGACGCGCGGGTGCACTCGCGGACCGCGCGTCACCCATTGCGCGCGTCGCCCCCAGGCGGTCCGCCCTTCCCACCGCGCTCCAGCGACGCCTCTGGCCATTCCTCATAAGGGAGGTGCTCCAGCCCACAAATCATTTTAGTCGCTCTTTCCTGCACCGTTTCCAATTCAACTATATTCTTTTTGAGGTGTGGTGCAGGGCCTCTGAGAGGGGGGTTAAGGGGGTAATTTGTACCCGTGCCCAGGGCAAAAATGGGTCATAAAGGGGGCCCTGGAGTAAAAAAAGGGGGCACAGGAGCCAAATTCATATGTAGGGAAGGGGCCCAAAATAAACTTTGTACCCCCTGAATTCCTCTGAATGGCCCTGGTGTGGTGGCCAGAACTGGACACAATACTCCAGATGTGGCCTTACCATCGATTTGGACAAAGGCAGAATGATATTGGCCGTTTTATTCTCAATCCCTTTTTTAATGATCCCGAGCATGGAATTGGCCTTCTTCACACCCGCCGCACACTGGGTCGACACTTTCATCGACCTGTCCACCAGCACCCCAAGATCTCTCTCTTGATCCGTCACAGACAACTCAGAACCCATTAGCTTATATGTGAAATTTTGGTTTCTTGCCCCAATGTGCATCACTTTGCACTTACTTACATTGAAGCGCATCTGCCATTTTGCTGCCCATTCTCCCAGTTTGGAGAGATCCTTCTGGAGCTCTTCACAATCCCTGCTGGTCTTCACCACCCGGAAAAGTTCTGTGTCATCCGCAAACTTGGCCACCTCGCTGCTTATCCCCAACTCCAGGTCATTTATGAACAAGTTGAAAAGCACCGGTCCCAAGCAGTGGCGTCACTAGGGTGCGCGCTGCCCCAGAGCGGGGCGCGTGCATCACCTAGTGACCCCTTCCCCGACACCCCCCCTTTACAAACCTTTGGCGCGGCCATAGGCCATGTTGCGATTTTTTTGGGGGGGCGCCCGATTGGGGAAGGTGGCGCCCGACGGGTCGCCGCTCCAGGCGCCCCCTCAATCGGGAGAGCTGGCTCGGGGATGTCTTCCCCGGCCGGCTTCCCAGGGCCTTCTGAGAAGGCCCGCTGTGAGAACGATATTTATACCGTTCTTTTTGCGCATGGGCAGACTGTTACTGAGAGAAAAGGGCTGCCCTTTTCCCTCAGTAACAGTCTGCGCATGCGCAAAAAGAACGGTATAAATATCGTTCTCGCAGCAGGCCTTCTCAGAAGGCCCCAGGAAGCCAGCTGGGGAAGACGTCCCTGAGCCGGCTCTCCTGATTGAGGGGGCTTCCGGAGCCGGCCTGGCGAGGCGGGCGGGAGGCCCCCAGGCAACGCGCGCCCATGCGCGCGGGGGAGGCGACGTGCGCGTGTCACCTTTCTGCGCGCGTCACCTAGGGCCCCCCGCACACCTCGCCACAGCGACGCCTCTGGTCCCAAGACCGATCCTTGGGGCACACCGCTTTTCACCTCTCGCCACTGTGAAAAATTCCCATTGACTCCCACTCACAGTTTCCTGGTCTTCAACCAGTTCCTAATCCACAAGAGGACCTGCCCTGTTACTCCCTGACTGTGGAGTTTTCTCAGGAGCCTTTCATGAGGAACCATGTCAAACGCCTTCTGAAAATCCAGATATATAATATCCACGGGTTCGCTCGCATCCAAATGCCATCCGGGCCTGGTGATTTATTGATCTTTAATTTGTCAATTAAATCTGAAACGTCTTCTCTTTTAGTCTCTATTTGACTTTAGCAGGGGGAGGACGGAGATGGAGTCGGATTGGGCCTGAGAGGGGGGTGGGATTGGCATCCTCATTGGACACCATATCCTATCCACCCTCTCAGGCCTCCATGTTTGACATGGGGCTTCTCGGTTCAGCGCCACCGAATTAGGTGGCGCTGACCCAAGTAGCCTCATAGCGGAGGCTGAGGTGTTACTCGGGGTAAGGGGATGAATATCTCCTTACTCTGAGGAGACTCCCAGCCCACTCCTCTCCAACACAGGGTACAGGATGGGCTTGGTGCCCACGCTGCAATGGTGCTGGATAGGATTGGGCTGTTAGTCATGACTATTTACTAATCTTATTTTTATCTTTAAAAATGACTGATTCATCTTCTGGCTGGGAATCTGATAATCAGCCTCAGAGAGTGATTTCTCCCTAGTGTCGATGCTCAAAGGTGAGCTGGATCTTCATTTGCCAAAAGGGCTGCCTTGTTCATTTTAATGGAGGTGAAGTTCTTGGCATGTGCAACTTTTCTGCCTCCATGGATGTGAATGGGGCAGCCTGTTTGCACAATAGCTTTGTGTGTACAGCAATACACATGTGAGAACTCTGATGGGAATGATAAATTCATTAGATAAACCATTCATTCAGTGACACTGTTCCATTTTACTGTGTTGTATTTGACTACATAAATACTGTATATTCTAACTTTTTCTTAGTGCAATTCATTTTATAAACCACTTTGTGATTTTAAACATGAAACGTAGGGTATAATGGCATACAAGAGAGCACTTTTTAGTTAAATGCCTCTTTTCCAACATCAAGAATGTGTATCTTTCATCCTAAGTGTATAAATTCCACTAATTCATAGTGTTCTCTTAAGATGTTTTGGTACATCTGTTCAGACAACAAATCTGGCACATTCCCCAAACTTTGGCTCCTTCCAATCCAATGCACAAAACAATAGTTTCACAAATGTGATTATAGTGCTGCAGATCTCCCTGCAATGGCAACTCATTTGCAAAGTTTATGATTATTTCCAACGTTGCTCATGGAGGAGAGGAGACGTGGGTCACTTAAGTCCAATCTCTGTGATGGGGTCGTTTACCCAACAGGGCTCTTTATCATTTGAAGTGAGGTTTAAAACCACCTGGCTTGAGGTCAACTTTTTCTCTGTGCTGAAAAGGAAGGACTAACGAAGAAGGCGACATGCCAGCTGCAGCTTTTATGCTTCCCATAAATCAGGCCAGAGGCCTCCAAGAGAAATCACAGCCTGGCATTAAAGGGCTATCATTGAGAAGATCGCCTCTGCCTTCTCACAGCCACAACGTCAACTAGAGGTGCTTGCTGGTTCTGCGGCTATTGGTCCGTGGCCTGCTTAGAGGCTTTTTACCCGTCCTTCTGAGCCAAAGAGAACATTGTTGTTACTTTAGTCAGAGCAGTGGGAGAATTTGTAACACAAAACCAGGCTGGACTAATTCAGTGTGCTATGCTGTAGCTTTGATCCATAGCCTGTGGAAAATGCACTTCGCATATACGTCACTGTAGCGTGGCGGGCGGGCCGGGCCACGGGGGGGGGCGACGCACGCATCCCTGGAGCCACCTCTTCGGCCTTTTCGGCCTCCAGTTTGTTGTGCGCATGCGTGGATTTTCCACACACGCTGACTCCGTCGCACTCTGGGCAGGCTCGTACCCTCAGCTGAGGTCTGCGCATGCGCAAACATGGCGGACCCGCAGCTGAGGGCAACCCGGCAGGCTCTTGACCTCAGCGATGGTGTGTGTGTGCGCGGAAAATCCACGCATGCGCACAACGAGCCGAGGGCAAGGCCAAAGGAGGTAGGTGACGCACGATGGTGGGTCGGGGGTCGGGGGCGACACGTGTCATCCCAGCCCCAGGGTGATGCGCTGACAGTACATTTCAACTGATAACATGATTCTAAGTGGAGAGGGAGCCACTCTAGTGTATTTAACTTGCAAATCAAGCTACACATTAGGTTGAATGCAGAAGGTGGTCTAATATTTTTTGTTTTCATTTTGTAAAGATCACAGACAGGACCTTGAAGCAGGGTAAAATCAAGGGTGGGGTAGGGGTAGACTGACCATATATCCAAAAGGGACAGGGTGCGTATACCTTTAACCATTGGGATTTGGGCAGGTGCAGCTCATCATGGAAGGGTGCAACAAGCTACAGCTGCCCAAATGCCCTCTTCTTACAATGGTTAAAGGTAATCTTACCAGCGTCCCAGAATCAAAGCTGGCTTCGGCCTAGAGCAGACTTGAGCCGCTCCCAAGTGTGCACTGTGGCTGCCCAATGGGGTTTCGGCTTCCGGAACTTCCGGTCAACGGCGTGACAGAAGCCGGAACCCCATTGGGCAGCTGCAGTGCACTCTTGGGAGCGGCTCAGGTCTGCTCTAGGCCGAAGCCTGCCTCGGTTCTGTGACACTGGTAAGACTAGTTAAAGGTATAGGCACCATGTCCCTTTTTGGATATGGTCAGTCTAGGTAGGGGGCCTTAAACACTCTGCCCACATCATTGTTCTGATCCTGATTGTGCCCCCTTGCCACACTCAATTTTTATTGGAAAAAAGTCAATGGCAGTCTCCCCCCAATATAAGTTGTATTGGGGGGATCAGGATTGGAGGTGATTCCTGTCCCCATGGTTTGTTCCTTTTCAATGCCTTCTATGCACGGTTTACCAAATGAAAACAGAAAAAATAGAGCACATTATGTATTTGTTGTAACATGTAGCTTGGCCCTCAGCAGTAGTACTAACACTGCTATTTCTCCCGTCTTTCACAGGCTGTCTTTCTAGGCATAGCCTCCTCCTCCTTGTCTCTTCCTCCTCAATTCCATTACCAAAACATGATGTATCATCTCTAAAAGTCAGGTCAGGCCTGCAGCATTTTCAGAAAATGTGTAGGCTTTGAGAGTGTCCAAGGAGTTCCTTAAATGTCTAGCAGTCAGTGTGAATCCCTCCCTATACAAGTTCACCATAGATAGGCTTACCAGATCCATACCAGGACAGAGTGCTAGACCTTTAAGAGAAGGAATGTGGGCAGGTGTAGCTTGTTAAACTCTTAGAGCACAATCCTAGGCATGTCTACTCAGTAGCAAGCCCCATTGTGTTCATGATATAAGAACATAAGAACATAAGAAGAGCCCCGCTGGATCAGGCCAAAGGCCCATCTAGCCCAGCTTCCTGTATCACACAGTGGCCCCACCAGATGCCTCAGGGAGCACAAGACACTTGTATCCTGTTGCCACTCCCTTGCACCTGGCACAAAGAAAACCTACTCCTACAACCAGGAGGTTGCTTATCCCCATCATGGCTTGTAAGCTGTGATGGACTTTTCTTCCATAAATCTGTCCAATTCCCTTTTAAAGGCATCCAGGCCAGGTGTCTTTTTAAACTATAAAAAGTAGGTATTATAGCTGTGAACGACTGTCAAGCTACAAATGATTCTTGTCCATTTCAAATTCTGTCCTCTTTTAAAGGCTACAAGGTATTTGGCAAGATATTGCTTCATCTTCCTTTCCTGTAGAATTGTAGTGTAGATTTGTCTATAACTTTGTCTGATTGCCAGTTCATGTATTCAGTTGAGCCAGGCTGTCAGAGAATATTATAATATCCAAGGGTCCGAACAAGAACTGTTCATTCCTGCGAATCATAAGGGCATGCTTTGCTTTGTGGTGGAAGCAGTAATCAAGTCAGTGCCTTCTCCTGTTTTTCTCCAGACTGGAAATGTTTTCCACTTGGTTGAAAGTCAAGAGGCAGTAGGATTGCAAGTACCAATAAATCCTGACATCTAGGTGATCTTTCCATTTGGAAGTGGAGATTAATTATCTATAAAGGGCTTACCGTATCTACCACTGCAGCAGAGGGTAGTGGACCATGTCCAGAAAGGTATTATTGAAAAAGAATGAGGTCTTTTGTCACACTGAAACACAACCACTTGGCTGGCCAGCTAAATGTCATGCAGCTCTAGAGAAAGCCTGATTAAAAGGATGTTGTTCAGATGTGTACCTAAATGCTCATTGCTCCACATGCCACGAAAGGCTCACTGTCAAAATTCAAGCCCACAGCACACCATGATCTGTTGACTAGAGGGATACTAAGGAGGTATTCATCCAGTGAGTCACCACATAGTTCTTCTGATGGAACTGTAAGAAGACCAGCCACACCTGCCAAGGAAGCTTCCTTGCACCAATTGCCAGAGTGAACACATGAAGCTGCTTTATATTGCCCCAGATTATTGACCCATCTAGTCCAGTATGGTCTACTTTGCCCAACTCCCTATGGTATCAGACAGGGTCTTCTCAAATCCTGTAACCCAAGATTTTTCAACTGGAGATGCCAAGGATTATATTTGGGACCTTCTGCATGCCAAGCATGTACTCTATCACTGAGCTATGACCCTTCCCCAAGGGCCAAGGCAACCAGTTGGTAATCCTTGTCCTCTATGAAGGCAGAGCAACTAGGAGAAGAATGCCTTTGCCTTGCGCTTCCTCTGCCTTTGCTTCACCTTGTCTTCAACTGCACAGGAGCTGAGTTTCACATTCACCATGACTGGATCAGAACATTCCAGTGTGCAGATGCTGCTGCGAGCTGCTGCTCTCTCACTTTCAGACATCCCAGAAGGAACACAGGACAAGCTGACCCTATCTGAAGCTTTCCACTAGAAGCAGAGAAAGAAGGACTGTCACTCTTCGCATCCAGATCCCAGTGCACATTGCTGCAGTCCTTTCAGCAAGAGCGGCTGACGCAGGTCAGTTCACTCTGTGTTGTCCAGAGCATCACTCCATGATTACTCTTTTGCACTCTGCCTGGCAGGACTGGACCCAGGTCAGTGCTCTAATTGAAATCAGCACAACAGATTCGAGCAGTCCTATGTAATTATCTCCCTGGTGTTGTCAAAGGCAGGATGAAGGAAAGGGCAGCGTGACCCAGTGCTACAGTGATGATGTGCATGGACGTATTACAGATCTTAGAAGGGGTAGAAAGTGATCCTGATTCGTTGCTCATTTACCAAGCATCTCTCAGCAGTCATGTTTCTCTTGAATATTCCCTGTGATAAGCTGCTATCGTGCTCGGAACTGTACCTCCAAAAGCCAAGCCACGCTTCTCAACAGAACAGCATGCAAGTTAATGTAATTTTGATGCATATTTCAAAGCCTCCAAGGGATTATCACATCCAGGCGAATGTTCTTTGCAAACTAAAATATTAAAACTTTCCCACAGTGTCTTTTGTGCTATTTCAATTTTTTAAAAGTGTAATTGAAATATAACACAGAAGATACTATGGGAAAGTTTTTAATATTTTTGTCAGAGTAATTAAGAAACATTCCAATGAATAATGATTAGCATTTTTTTTGGGGGGGGGACTTAAGAAAGAGAAAGATCTTTTCTTAAAAGAAGTCCAGGCCGCGCGTTAAGCGCAGGGGGCGGCATTTGCTTTGTCGCTCCTGGACACATAAGTAAGGGGGGTTGTTCCCCCTGAAGCAGAGGTGGGTGGAGCCTGGTGAACTTATAGCCTGGCTTCCGGCCACCCTGCCTCCGGCTCAGGGTGGTGCAGCGGGTCCGGCTGTCTTGGCCAGTTAGGTGTTGACGGTGATAAGCCAGCCTGCTTAATTAAGAGGTGGTGACTTTGAGTCAGGGTTGTAACGTTGCCCGGGCAGTCCTTAGGATGTGTCCACACTTCAGCGCTTCTCGCATGCATGTGGAAAACCCTGACCCAGCCTGTAGATCTCCTATTTCTCTCTGTTCTCTGTTTGTGTTCAATAAAGTGGCCCTTTTCATCCATATCTCGACTCATGTGTTTATTGGAGCATGCTAAAGCAAAAGCCCACACAGGCTGAAACAATTGTATACTAAGAACTGCTAGCTGGTATTCCAGTGTGACTCATGCATAGCTCATTTTGTCCCCCAACCTATCTATACAGATGAAAAAGATGACTGCAGACCACCAGAAATTGTGGAGTCCCTGCAGACTTCTAGAGACTTCATTACAGACACTCCCCATGTTCCCCACTGTAGACTGAAAGTTGCAAGAAATCCAGGGTGTACCTTTCCTAGCATCCTGGTTCAGTAGAACCCCCAAAAATATCACTATCCCACAAAACACATTTGTAGCTGAGCCAGTCCTAAAAAAAAATACGTTAGTATATTTTATTGTATTTTATTCCATTGGTAGGGTCCTTAAGGAATCTCCCTGATGGGATAAACGTGATTTCTGCAGTAGTTATTTCACAACATGTATTTGACAAGGTGGATTCTTGTCTTTCTTGCTATTGTTATTAGATGATGATGATTAACTATGTAGTTTTGTTCACTAGAACCAGATACAAATAGGGTAAGAGAGTCTCCTGGCTTTCACAAAGGTTTTTAAAACCTACTTGTTTCACCAGATTTTTGGCCCAATCTTAACTAAAAGACATGCTGGTGGAACTCATGTTTTGCTGGCATGTGCACCATAAAGCACCATAAAGCACTTTGCAACAGTGTGAAAATCAGATGCACCAGTGGGAAGGCTAAAGCATTCCCGTGCATGCCAGCAGCTGTCGGGATGCCCGCTAAACCAGGTAAGTCAAGTGCAGGGTGGGGAGAGGGCGGGAAGGGGATGGAACAGGGTGTGGGGGGGAGGGTGGCAACAGGGGTGATGGTGGGTGGATTGGGCCCAGAAGGGAAGTGAGATCAGCAGCACCAGCATGTGACAAATCCAAACCTCGTTCCCAGGCTCGATCCGCCTGCATGGATCAACATGGATTTGTGCCAGCTATAGAGTTGGTGCAGCTCCGAGTTCACCTGTTGTGGCTGCTGGGGCTTACCCCAGGGCAAGGGGTCAAATGTCCACTTACCCCAAAGAAACCTCCAGCAGCCAAAACTCACCCATGGAATGCAGCACAGCCGGTGCTGGTGCTGCTGCATCACCATGCGGGAGTTTAGTTAGGATTGGGCTACCGCTACCCGAAGTTTTAGAGAGCAATGATGTCATTGCCAGTTACTTCCGGTGGTACGGCAAGGGAGAGCGGCGCCAGAAATGGTATGTGGAGGGGGGAGGGTTGAGAAATACTGCTTTACATTGTTTTATGTTTTGGGCAGCCCAATCCTAACTAACTTTCTGTGCAGTGATGCAGTGAGGCCAGTGCAGGCAATGCTGCATCCTGTGCAGAAATTGGGAGGTTAGAGGTCTACTCGAGGAAAGAAAACTCCTGTTTCCTTACCCCAGGTAAAGCCTTAGCCCCAGCAATGGGTCTCCTTGGATCTGCGAGAAAATGACCCGGGAAGGGGGATAGGATTCGGCGCTCACCACTGCCACTGATCCCACCCCCACCCTGGGCCTGATCCACCCACCCTGCCCCTGTCACTGCCCCATTATACCCCCTCCTTGCCCTTCCTCCACCCCGTTCTGTCCCCCCCTCCAGCTTACCTGCACTGGAGCATGTCCCATGCCCAGGCCTCTGGTGCACTGTTGCAATGTGCCTTAGGGCACATTTGCAATAATAGTGCCAGCACAGCATGTTCTACACCAGCAGAAGGGCTTAATAGGATTTAGCCATAATTCCCAGAATTAACCAGAATCCTCTGCATGACAAACTGCTTTTGAATTGAGTTCAAAAATTGTTTGTGACATGGCACTGGGCCCAGGCATTCAAAGGACAGCGTGAGAGATTGAGAGCGAGAGCAGAAAAATAGAAATTCCCCTTGGAACGTGCACCTTTTGAACAACCTCTTTAGATCCTGGCCCTACTCAATAAAGAAGTACAACTGAAGATTACCTGCTCTGTATAGTTCATCATCTAGATTGACAACTGATGATCTGGCTTTGAAGGAAAAAACAGACCCTTTAAAAAAAGTTTTGCTTAGCAGAAGAACGGTTCATGTTTTCTTGGCAAAGTCAGCACTAGTATTCTTCTCCCTTAATGAAGACACAAGTCGTTTTTGGTGGGTTTTTTTTTACATCAATAGAATCCCTTCCAGCTACACTGTCAGTATTGCAATGCACTCATTAATTTCAGCAGAAGGTACAAAGCAAGCAAGGGGTGGTGGTGTGGGGAGAGATATGGTGCCCTACCTGTTTAGTTCTCAGTTTGGAGTCTGCTGACAGATTGTTGTACGTATAATGGGCCTGTGTGACTCCACAAAAAAGGACTGCCACTATTCCTGAAATACAAAGAAAAGACTAGTCAGCTGCTTCTGTTTTCTTCTCGAGCACAGTCAAAGGCGGGGGTGGGAGAGGATTAGCCTGCATGCCTGCAAACGAATTAAACCATGTTAAATGCTTTTTAAAAGTTTCGAGGAAAGTGTTATAATAATAATAAGCTAGAATTTCAAATCAGTTAGAATTTGGATTTGATAACAAATTGTTGGAGGTTCAGAATTCTTGACAATCTCATGCCGATGCTACTTACTTAACCCCATGTAAATATATACACAGAATTCTATTTTAAGGAAAGGTGCTTCTCTACTAACGTTCTTTAGCTGGAAACAGAATTAAAACCATGGTCCTGCCAAGCACTCAGTATAGTACTATATTATCTAGCAGTGCCCTTCCCTATGGTCAATATCCTTCTATAGTGTTTATTCTCAAGTAAGTCTCATTCAGCAATGTGGATTTTTATTTCTTTCTTGCAGCCCATTCATTGTTTCCTGTTCAGCTCAGCTGGAGATGATTGATGAATTGCCCCTTAATTGCTCCTTAGGCAGCTTCTGTTCCCCATGTGGGTGGTTAATTATTTGTTTCTTTTCAGTACTTTTTCTTTTCACTTTTAAAAGTGAAATAGTGCTATTTTGCTGTACAATGTGAAAGTAAAAAATTAACAGCGCAATCCGACTTAACTTTTTTGCCGGTGTAACCACTGGCCCAGCGAGAATGGGAGGCCCCAGAATGGAAAAGGGATTCAAATCCCCTCCAAAAGAGGAATTCAAAGGGGATTTGAATCCCTTTTCCGTTCTGGGTTCTCCCGTTCTTGCTGGGCCGATGGTTACACGAGCAAAAACGTTAAGTCGGATTGTGCTGTAAATTTGCTCCTGCCTCCCTGCACATGAACAGGAAGTGGCAGTACAGACTAATTCATCACTAATGTTCCAGCTGTGCAGAATAAAAACAATAAAATGAGTTGAAACTGCAAAAGGAAGCTTTTGATTAAAGTCACAGTAGCCCTTAAAGCTTCGAATAGCACTTTGCCGGTGCACACTGGACAGGCTGGTGTTCTACAGTATTGTTTTGCTGCAGTCCCTCTCCAATGTGTTTCCCATAAGTTTGTCCACACAGGGCCATGGTAGAAGGAGACAGGGAAGGAGGAGGAGTTGTCAGAGGGAGAATAAAAAGATATCTGGGGGAGCAAGGAGAAAAAGAAGAAATGACCTATGGCAGAGCGTACGAATAAAGAACCATTTTGCCTGCTGCACCTTATTTTCTAGACACCAGTTACAAAATGATTTGGTGATGAGTTTTGGGGCCTTGTGGGTTTGCAAGCACTTTCCATCATCTGTGCCTAGAGTTGCTTCTGTCCTTCTGCATCACACAACCTAGAGTACAGTATCCCCTTTCTCTCCGCTGCTAATCTAGCAACTACAGCCCTGAGGTTTTTGAATGCCTGCCTTTCTATATTTTCAACCAGGAATAGGTAGGAGGCAAGGTGGGGGTGGAATGTGTGACATGGTTGAAAGGGAAACAATGCAAGTCAGATTTACTGATGTAGAAACTACTGCCTTCTCTCCATAAAGGAAGAAGCCTCTACTCTTACATTGCCTTGGCTATGAATGCCAGAGAGGTCTTCAAGTACCTTCCTTCCATCATTGATTTGCCACAAGATGCCATCCCCTGTGATGCTGACATTCTGAGCCCTGGATGAATGCTTTAATCTATGGTTGAATATTGTCTCCTAAGATTTGAAATTCTATTTGCGTTCTCTGCTGCAATGTGAGCCCACTAAGCAATATATGGCTGCATTGCGTGAACTGAGTGTAACAAACGTGTTTGCTATCTTTGCAGGTGAGCTGATCAGAGATCAACTGAACAGGAGGACAAGTCATCCCAAGATCCATGAGACATTCCTTATTATGGTGCAGGATTTGATTCTTGAAGAAACAACTGAAATTGTCCAAAGTGTGGAAGGGGCTCTTTTGGGGGCAAAACCATTCTCCGGTAGACTGGATGTGTCCAACTACCCAGTTAGAAGTATATGCATTGTGGTATGAAACCACCCACCAGCAAATTCCAAGAAATGCCTACTGTTCTCAGTCCTGTGCAATCACAAACTATCTGTGCTGTCGGCATGGAAATCCCATCTTTAAAAGGTGCTCTGCAACGGCAGCGATACGCAAGAAATGCAGTAAGAAAAGCCATTTTGCCAGCATCTGCAGTGCACAGAGCCCAAGAAGTAGGTTCTTTATTCATGGACTCTGACAAGCCTTTTCTCCTTTCTCTCCCTTTCTTTTATTTTCCCCTCTGATTCTGTCTCCTCCTTCCAACCCTTCCTACTAGATCTCTTCCTACTAGAGAGAAACTTATGGAAAACAAACGGGAGGAACTGCAACTGCATTTTATGGTAAACAGAAATCACCAGGTCTGAAACACAGTAGAACACAGACAACACTAGAATTTCACTTTTCAGCAAAAACATTGTCTGAATGCTCCTCACACACACACACACACACACACACACACACACACACACACACACACACACACACACACACACACACACACACACACACACGACCAATGCAATTGTGACATGCAACGTAACGAACTGGTAGAGTGTAATTCAATGGTGCTCATTTCCAAGTAAGTGCACATAGGTTGTTGTTGTTCAGTCGTTAAGTCGTGTCCGACCCTTCGTGATCCCATGAACCATATTCCGCCAGGCCTTCGTTTTTTTTTTCATATATATTTAATTTTTATTAATAAACTACAAAACAAAACAATAAAACAAAACAATACAGCATACTACGAAAGATTACAGCAAGCGCGAAGCAGTAAATCCTACTTATATACTATTATATATTTTCTACTTATAATATCTAACTAAGCCTATATCTCTAATATACTATTCATTAAATTCACACTTCATCACTCCTTCTCTCTCTCTCTCTCTCTCTCTCTCTCTCTCTCTCTCTCTCTCTCTCTCTCTCTCTTAAAGAGTCTGTAAGTGGTATCCAAATATTCATAAAAAGATTAACTAACTTTTCCTTTATCATCTAAAAATCTTAATTCCCACTTCAAATATTTTAATATATAAAGCCACCCCATTTTTCTCCAAATGTATTAAAATAAAAACCTTCCAAATGTTTCTTTTTTTTAAAAAAAAATCTATATCCCCTTTTTATATAAAATTCTTAAAAACAAATCACATCTTACTTAAGTCTTTTTAAATAATAAAACATTATTTTCTTTTATTCACAAAAGGGTTAACTAACTTTTCCTTTATCATCTAAAAGTCTTAACTTCCACTTCAAATATTTTAAATTTATTAAGTCACCCCATTTTTTGTCTTCAAATTTGTTAATTCATCATCAAAATTTTTCCATCACTCTTAATATAAGTTTCTTAAAAACAAGTCATATCTTATTTGTTTTTTAATAATAAAACATTCTATTATACATTAACATTAACTCCAATAATATTCCCCACAAAAAAATAAAAAATTATAATCCCTTTTTACTTTTGACAGTTTGCCATTACCCCTTCCATCCCTCCCCTTCCTCCTTCCTCTTCTTCTTCTTCTTCCTCTTCTTCTTCCTCTTCTTCTTCTTTAAATCTTTCCCAAAAGTCCCTTGTTTTTTGAATTGTATCCACTTTACAATTTTTTCCACAGAATCATTCACGTCTTCTATATTCCTCTCCCGAAAGACAATCTTCAGCACCTTTTTTTAGTAAAGTACTCTGCTTCTCTATCTCAAGTCTTGGTTTAACTCTTGGTACTTCCTCTACTACAGTCTCTTCCACTAAATCTTTCTCTTTATTGTTGTCTTTTCCTTTATCTTCGTGTACTTCCATCGTAACCTTTATTCCTTGTAATTCATCCTTTTCATCCTTTTCCTTCACTGCTTGTTTCAGTTCTGCGTTCATATTCTCAAGATTTCCCTGCAAAATTGTCATTTTTGCATCGAATCTCTGTTCCCATTTTTTAAAACAGTACAATAGTGTATTCATGTTGCAAATTTTTCACCAGGTGCCAATCTCTCTTCTCTTAAAAAAAAAAGAGGTAATATAAAAAACTTCTGCGGTCGACGACGTGAAACAGAAAGATTAATTGCCAAGATCCACGAACTCTAACACGGAAGGGCTCATATTCTTTTAGCAAAAATGTCAGGAATGTCAACAACAAAAATCCCAAACCATTTTCTCTTGCCAAAATAGTCTATTTAAAAAAAACCTTCTTACTGTTTTAATCTTGCATAAGTACAGAAAAGAATCAATAAAACTCACCACTATTAAAACTTTAACTTCGTCTTTCCAACTTTCACTTTCGAATGTTCAGTTCAGTTCGCCTTATCGCAACGTATTATTTTTAACGTTAACTCTTATCTCGGCTAATTTCTTCAACTCATAAATCATTTCTACGCCTCTTGCTTAAGTAAAGCAAAGCATGTCGGAGGTGGCTTGACTTGGTTTTCATCTGCGGGTCGAGCTCGATGGTAATTCAGCCTTCTCACCGAGAATCCAAAACTTCAAAGCCTTTGCCTTGAAGTGTCAGAAAGGGGGCGATTGAAAGCAATGTGGTTTATCTCTTCGTACTCCCTTTTAATCCAGGGGTAGAGTAATTAAGTCCATCAGATGTACTCCGTCAATACAGAGCGATCGGCGAAGTTGTCAGCCAGCCATGTCCTCCTAGCCGGAAGTCATCCCGCCAGGCCTTCCTATCCTCCACTATCTTCCTGAGTTCGCTCATTTTCATGTTCGTTGCATCGGTGATGCTGTCTAACCATCTCATCCTTTGCCTTCCCCTTTTCCTTTTGCCTTCAATCTTTCCCAGCACCAGAGTCTTCTCCAGAGAGTCCTCTCTTCGCATTAGGTGGCCGAAATATTTGAGCTTCAGTCTCAGTACCTGTGTACATAGGACTGCAGCCTAATAGAGTTATTGGGACATGAGTGCTAACAGTCTGCATCATCTGGTGAAATTAGGACTGTTTTTCGATATCTTTAACCTCATTAATTAACACAAATAAGGATATATATTTCCTAGAGTATTTTTGTTGAAATCTGGAGTGGCGTTTCAGGCGTGAGGCGCACAGGATTTTCAGTTTAGCAGGCAATATAAAAAAGCAATGACAAATCTCGATAAAATAATTAAGAGCAGAGACATCACACTGACAACAAAGGTCCGCATAGTTAAAGCAATGGTATTCCCCATAGTAACATATGGCTGCGAGAGCTGGACCATAAGGAAGGCTGAGCGAAGGAAGATAGATGCTTTTGAAGGTGTTGGAGGAAAATTCTGAGAGTGCCTTGGACTGCAAGAAGATCAAACCAATTCATACTCCAAGAATTAAAGCCAGACTGCTCACTTGAGTGAATGATAGTAATGGCAAAATTGAAGTACTTCGGCCACATAATGAGAAGACAGGATACCCTGGAGAAGATGCTGATACTAGGGAAAGTGGAAGGCAAAAGGAAGAGGGGCTGACCAAGGGCAAGTTGGATGGATGATATTCTGGAGGTGACGAACTCAACCTTGGGGGAGCTCAGGGTGGAGACAGCCAACAGGAAGCTTTGGTGTGGGCTGGTCCATGAAGTCACGAAGAGTTGGAAGCAACTGAACCAATAAACAACAATACAAGGCCCCCCCTCTTGGATGTATTCAAAATCAAATAGCAAACAAGCTGTGCATTTTAAGAACATGTGTAGGGGATCTCTTTTACATCTCATAATAATTTTGGTTCAGCTAAAATCTCTCTTCCCCCTCCCCATTTCTGCCACCTCATTTGCAAAATGTGCAAAAATGTGGAGTCATTTGAGCAATTCTTTCAGGGGTGGGGGAAACTGAGGTGGGGGGGATGTGAAAATGACCAGTGGCAGCCAGCTTTGGAACAATATTGTCATGATATAACATTGATCGGGGGTGGGGGGGTAGTGCTGAGCAGTGGTGTAGCAAGTGTGGGGAACTTTTGGCTCAGTCCTAAATTAAGGTAATATTGTCAATGCAGATGAAAGCAACCCCTCCCCTTTTATAAAAGAAAAGAAAACGAGATCTATACCTTTGGCATGCATATCTTGTACACAGACCCATTTAATTGCTTATAAAAGAGTTGTAGTGTGGAAAGCAGTGATTTCTCCAGTGATATGGCTGGTTTTGAAATGTGTGTGTGCATGCATGCCCTCTTTCGTAATGGTCTCTCCACTGTAATCACAGTAATGCCATCCCTAGACATTGATAAATTGTAAAGTAAATGACTGCATTCATGTTGGTAAAAATTTGATTTATTAGCACCCTGATGTTTAATTAGGGCTGGTGTGAGTATAGCTTTCTCAGAACTGGTTCTAATGATATGTCAGCAGCTGAGTTGCACTCACTAAATTGCTCATGCAAAATGGTCTTTTCTCGTCACCAACAAGGGCCTGTAATCTCGCATGTGTTCACCACTCCAAAGTTACACTGCTCTCAGGAGTAGATCAAATACAGTCAAATCCTATCCCCCTGCACACTACAGCATGTAGTCATGCCAAAACGGCATGCACTGCATGCTATGATGGTGGGGAGGGGGGCGACCTGAAGGCAAGCCTATGGGCCACTAAGGGTCTCCTCAGACCCACACCAGCCATTTTGCTGGCATAAGTTCAAAGAGAGCTAGGGACATTCTGAGTTAGGATTTCGGGGGTAGGATCCTGGCGCAACTTGTTGCCACTGGGATCCACCCCTTCCCTCCTCCAAAATGCCCCATGCTCTCCCCCTCCCCGCCCACATCCCCACAACCAACTTACCAAGGCTGATGCAACCTGTGGTCTGTGGCAGCAGGTCTCTGATGCTGCCATTGCTTTGTGGTAGTGGCTTGAACTGGCCCAGCAGTGGTGCTCTCTGTACACTGTTGCTGGGCAATTTGTGACAGCGAGATGCTCCTCCCACTGCACTAAGAGCCCATAGGATTGGGCCGTTAGGCTATGTGAATAAGGAAACAATATTCACAGCAGCTGGCCAGTTACTGACCTTATACCAACAGTGAATACTGACACTATGCAACTATACATATTTCACCAGTGAGATTAGGAATATTGTCCAGACTCATGATTGTCAAGTGGAACCTGAAGCCCAAGTCTTTGATGGTCAAATGTCAGCATACACATTTGTTGGACCATAATGACTCAAACTTCTGACAAGTGTATGGAAATGGTTAGAACAGGGATGCATAAGGTCCATGGGCTGGGTGCAGTCCACAGAAGCTCTTTAACTGGCCCACGTGATAATTGGGCTCTCCCAGCACTACCTTCTGTTTCTGGGATGAAGAGACAGGAGTCCTCAGAGGGCAAGGAACGCTGCGGGGGAAGGGGCAGACCAAGAGGGGTGAGAGAGGGAGATGTTGCCGAAGTGCTGAGAGAGCCCAATTATCATGTGAGCTGCCCTTTCAGCAGTGCCGCTTCTGTCAAGATATCATTTCACAGACCACCTCTCAGCTGCTGAGCTGCAAAGTGATGCCTTTGCAAAAGCAGCACTGCTGAAAGGGTGGCCCACATGATAATTGGGCTCTCCCATGTCTTGAAAATATGATCAAGATTTGCATATTTTCTCTTCTGTCATTTGCAGCTAATGAGTTTCTACATGAGAACAAGGGGCTTATTTCTGGCCATCATCTACTTAATGACATCACTTCCTGCTTAATGGTGTCACTTCCGGCCCTCAGCAGGCTCCATGAATGCTATTCGGCCTGCTGTATGAAATGAGTTTGACACCTCTGGGTTAGAACTTGCACTTGAATACAAACTGACAGCATAACAGTCTCTCTGCACTATATGTGGGCTATAAACTTTACATTATTTTTATGAGAAAACAAATTAGTGGAAATATTCAATTTCTTTCTGATGTCATTCAGTTCCCATTTCAAACTGCTACTGCCTACATGGCATGTGTCAAAGAAAAAATTATTTGCGAGTTCTCTTCTCATTAAAAGTTAGTGGAGCTTTCAGCATGTGGTGCTAAAAATAACAATTCATTCATTGGAACCCTATCCTACTAAACTGAATGCTCATTTTCAAGGGAAGAACGAAGTTTCAATGTAAAAGAAATATTGATTTGATTGCTGCTTCTTGAGAATTTCCATTTCTGTTGAAGTAGTTATGAGCATGAGTACTTGCAATTAATTGACTGCCTCTGCCCTCCCCTCCCACTGTTAAAAGCTGAATTTGATCATCACCAAGGCAGTTGCATCCACTGTTGACTAAATAGGACTATAGTGCAAAAGTAAAAATCTAAGGGCCATAAATAGAAAAAATAACTCTACAAGGTACAATAGAAATTGTTTCTCAAAAAAGTATTGCTCATTCAAATAAAAATCGGAGAGAATACTCCCCCTCTTCCAACCCGATAACGAAAGGATTTCTCCTATTTTCAGCCTATTTACAGGTAGCAAAACTCCAACTGTGCCAATTTCTTTGATAATGAATAAGAAATATAGCTTAAAAACTAGCTGGGATGTGGGATGAGCATTTACTGTATGCATGTAATGAAAGCTCACTGCCTGACACTTAAATAAGGAGAAAGGTAGCAGCAGATCAGCTCTCCGAATACACAGAGTTGCAAGTTATCACATGGTCCATTACTCATGACATCCAACAGGAAGCTTTAAAGCCCTAATCAAGCTTGTTCGTAAGTCAAATGTTCATATCTCCAATGTCTGTAAATTAGAGACCTACTCTGTACCCATGTGATGAATGCACTGGCGTCACTTCAGGGGGGCGGAGCTCTAAGTTCCGCCGCGGTCAGACCCTCTGTTACACGGGAGCACGAAGCGCCCCCTCGCCTTTGGAGCCATTCAAGTCGGTGCGTTTTGGCTAAGGGGGGTGGGGTTAACAGAGGCGGCAGCTGCAGCAATAAAAGCAGCAGCAGGGCTTCCTGTTTAGTTTGCTAACAGCCCAATCCTATCTAAAAACACGCCACCTCCCTCTTGCCCCCTGCTGCGCCACCTTCCCTCCCTCCCCCCGACTTACCTGCACCAGGGCTTTTCCTTGGGCTGCTAGCAGTGGCCCAGCTGTGGGGAATAGTGCATTTCCTTTTGCAACCACCATGAATGATGCTGTGTCACTGGAATGCGAGTCCCAGTGGAGCAGCATGCCTATAGGAGTGGGCCCTTAGTAACGTGAGAAAGCTAACTGGAAAAGAAACATTTTTAGTATGCTCTGGAGGCACCTAGGTTGGTAGTTCCCAATGCAACTGGGACAGAGTTCCATAATATAGGTGCCGCTACAAAGAAGGCCCTACCCTTTGTTTCCCCCAACTTGGCTTCAGTAAGGGGTGCCACTTGAAGGAGTGCTCTCTCAGATGACCTCAGGTGACGAGTTGGCTCATATAGGAGAAGGGAGATTCCTCAGATACCCTGGTCCCAAGACATAAACTTCAGATGGTTATACTCCTGCTAATTGGGCAAAGAGGCATTTTTTAAGGTGGTCATCCTCTTATATGTAGCAGGGGGAGGGCAGCTATCCCAATTACCCAGCATAGCATCCCTCCCAGTTACTGTTTGCTGGTGTTTCTTTTGCATCTTCTATTAGATTGTGAGTGCTTTGGGGATAGGGAACCATTTCTTTATTTACCTATGTAAACCAGTTTGCGAACGTTTTTGTTGAAAAGTGCTGTATACGTAGTAATAAATAATAATAATAATAATAATAATAATGGTTGATAAAACAGGTTGCATAAAGAAAATGGTTTCTTTATGTAAAAGAAAATACATTCCAGGATTTGAGATTGAGTTTTTGTGGGTAGGAAGAGTCCTCCTGAAATAAACCTGAATTAGTGCTTCTGGGCAGTTTGCATCAAATCAAAACCAGGGCGACAATATCTCCAAGGAGCATTTTAATTGGAATGTCCCACACAACTGGATGTCAGAGTATCGCTTTGAGGCATTTGCCGATTGCACCGCACCAGCGCAAACTGGAAAGCTTGACAGTTCTCACAGGCTTTCATCGGAGAGACCCAGTTTATGTCAGGCTGACAGGAAGCATCAGAAGAGTGGCTGAGTTAAACATTTAGGGCACTCATCCAGGGACCTGACACTTTGCAATGACATCTGAGCATCCTGTTCTAAATACAGCCAAGGTTCTTCAGTTGTGTTGACTAGGGTTATTCCAATTCAACAGGACTGCTGGAATTTCACAGACCTCAAATTCACACACTATGATATCTACAAAGATGAAGAGCTTGAGTTTTGTTACAGATGCCCCATAGGTTATAAACACAATTATTTTTGTTTTTTCTCCAAGGAACAAATCCTGTGAGTTCAAGGACTAAGTTGAAAACTAGGGCTGAGCTGAAAATTCTCAAGATGATGTTTTTGATTTGAAACAGGCAGCTGGGGGTGGAGATTGTACAAAAGACCCCTTCTCATCTGTCACAGACATTTTTGTAGTCCTGGTGATGATGATCACATTCCCCATTACTGTTGGATACTTTCTCTTGATTTTTTACCCTCTGATGCCAGCCAGAGTAAGGACAGAAACTAGCATACCCTCACTCTGCTTTGGCTTCAGACATCAGCACATAGGCAAATCTTATTGGGCCAGTTCAGCCCCTTTGGACAATACATCCAAAAGGAGCCTCTCGTTAGTGATTAGGGACACTCATGCATGTTCTGGTTCTCCTTCTGGCGTATCTTCTGCGTTTGTCTAATTGCATGAGGAGAGCTCATCCAAACCAGTCCTTCACACCCAATCTGAACAGTTGTCGTTTTCTGGTGTGGAAACCCAAGCCATTTCTGGCTGATGGCCACAGCAAGACCCTTCACCCACAAGCTTTTCTGTGCATCAGTGCAAGATGCAAGGTTGTGTTTGCTAAGGTAGTCAGAGCTAGGCCTTTGAAGGCAAAATGAGAAATGCGGTATCTACAAATAAAAGAGAGTAGTGTAGCGGTTCTAATGTTAACATTACAGGGGAGATATGCAGGACTGGAATGGAAACTTTCCCTACCATACCTCTCCTTCTCACCTGGTGACAGGGTCAGCTTGAATATATCAACATACAGCCCAATCCTGTGTAACTCTTGCACTGATGTAACAGTAGATCTACCAGTGTAAGTGCACTTATGCCAGTGTAACTTGCTGTATGCCAATGGACGCAGGATGAACCGCCCTCGGACGCCACGCATGTGCAGTTCGGACGCGGGACAGATGCCGCTGCAACTCTGCTGGCGCAGGGGCATTCTGGGGGCATTTGGACGCCCGAGGAATTCCCCTTGCACCAGCAGAGTTCCACTGGTGTCCATCCTGCGTCTGAACTGCGCATGTGCAGCGTCCGAGGGGGGTTACACCAGTGTCCATCCTGCGTCTGTCGGTGTACAGCAAGTTACACTGGCGTAAGTGCACTTACACTGGTGGATCTACTGTTACACAAGATTGGGCTGTGATTGGGCAAGAATTACATAGGATTGTGAATCAGCCCACTGACTCTATGGTGCTGCAATGAAGCTAAATCAGAGTGAGGGTTATATTTCTTGCCCTCACTCTGGCATAATGGGTAAAAATGAAAACAGAGAGACAGTAGTACCCATTGCACCACCATTAAGTGGGGTGAATCCTTCACCTCCTGTTATTGCCCTTCCAAATTGTTGAAAGTTGTGACCCTCTTTACAGCCCCCCCCCATTTGCTGTGCAGTTTCTGTTAAAAACAATTACGTGAATGAGAAAACAAACTTCTGGTGACAGAATCAGAAAGGCCTGACTTGTTTTCTCTGTCATTTGCTTACGAGTATAGAGCAATTTTCTTTCAAATGTCTTTAGCAATTGCTCTATTTATAAGCAACAACTTCATTTCCTTGTACACTGTTCTGAAGGTTTTTTTTTAATTGGATCTGGACTTTGTCTTCCTCTCACATTTTGGTCTCTAAAAATAGTTTACTACAGTTAGCATGTATGTGTAAAACCCATCTGTTCACGGTGCCACCCAAAAAAATTAATGCTATGATTTCAGACAGTGTTTATGTTAAAAGAACAGGATGAAACATTTTCTAGGCTGACTGAAGGGAGCGACTCCAATATATCACTGGGGTGTGAAAAGATGATAAGTGCCAATTATATTCTGGTTGGTTATACAGTATGTTCCAACCACCTAAAAAAAGAAGCTTACCTTTACAGCTGCTGTGCCTAAAGCCATAAAATCATTGGTGGCATCTATATTTCCATTGCTGCAATAGATCTACTTTGCTGATTGAAGACATATTTGCTTCAAGACATTATAGAATCCACCTCTAGTGGCTTAACTTGGCGCCAGATGGACATTAGCACATGTGGACATTTTTTGCATATCTAATATGAGTCAGCCTTTGGTTTCTCTTCATTCCTTTCTTCCGCCATCCAACTCATGCCATGTATTAAAATTAAAGAGACTTTTCAATATGTGCAAGGCATTCAGATGGCGTATATGGGAATTATCCCATTTTATCCTCACACTAACCCTGTGAGAGAGGTTAAAAAGACAGCATGCGATTGGCCCAAAGACACCAAATCAACTTTATGATGAGTGGAAATTTGAACCCAGATTAATCCTGTTCTGGGCTGGCCTGCACAGTGCAGGAACACTGATACAGCACCCACTGCATCCTACAGGCTGGCTGGGGACCAGGCTGGGTGGGAGATGTAAATGCTGGTGTAGCATTGAGGAGCTTTCTAGGTGTGTGTCCAGATTGGGACGGGGGTTCCGTATCTGGCACATGCCGCTGCCGCTGAGATCTGCCCCGCCCTGCCCCTATCCTGGCCTGATCCAACTCCACCGCCAGCAGAGACCCACTGATGGCTGATCTGTGGGGCACTGTCAGTGGGGTGCGGTCTTCTGGGCCTTGCCCCAGCAGCAGCTCTCCACAGAATGGTGCAGAGGCTGCTGCAACGGTGGCCCATGTAGCCTGCAACGGTGGCCCAGCAGACTTCGTAGTTCGCCAGCGTACGACATTGATAGGACTGGGCCACAAGTCTACTATACCACACTGGCTCTATGAAATATGTTTCATAAATTTTCACTGAATTTACAAATTTGAATATGGGGTGTGAATCACACATGGCAATGCTTTCAAGCATGTGACTTCTCCACAGAAAAGCATAGGTGTTTTTTATTGCATTCAGCTGTGAACATCTGGGCACATCTTTCAATTCTCTCTGGTAGCATAGTATGTGTGGGGTTGTGTGTGTGTGTGTGTGTGTGTGTGTGGCCTGTGTAACTGTGTAACTCTTGCACTGATGTAACAGTAGATCTACCAGTGTAAGTGCACTTATGCCAGTGTAACTTGCTGTATGCCAATGGACGCAGGATGAACCGCCCTCGGACTGTGTGTGTGTGTGTTTTGTATAGGAAAGGACACAATTAGAAAGCAATGCTTCATGATCAGAACTGATTTAGGTCTGATTCTAGAGGAGACCTTCAAGGGCTCAAGTACATACAGATATTGCCCAGTTAGAAGGCAATGGAAGAAGAGTGATTATTACTAAAATTATGTGTGGTTGAAACTAGCGTGTTTGAGAATCTGCAGCCTGCTGCAAGGAGTGGAGCTTGGCTGAGCAGCTGTTTACAAAGGCTTTTATTTGTAATGTGCCATATTTTCTGGGTGATGAAGCCTATGAGGACTTTTTCATCTAAAACGTCAAGACCATGTGCCTCAGTCACATCCTATTTGGACTACTGCAATGTGCTCTACATGGGGCTGCCTCTGAAAAGCGTTTGGAAACTACAACTGGTGAGTAATGCTACCATCAGACTGCTGACTGCTGGAAGGGGAGAAAGACGCAACAACTCAATACAAACATCCTGCACCTAGTTAGCTAGCTGGAGGGGTTACCTATCTTGTGCACACACACACAGACACAGACACAGATACACAGACACAGACACAGACACACACACACACGCGCGCGCATGCGCGCGCACACACACACACAGGAAGTCTCCTTTAGAATGTAGATTGCCATTCTCTGGCTGACGTCCTTACACCTCTCTCTTGGCTCAGTCCTGGCTGGGCCTTGCACTGCTGGAACGTGTTCTGGCAGTGCAAGGTCCTTTTGCAGTGGCATGAAAGCTGGACCACTGCCATGTGCTTCTGGGCCACTCATACAAATGGCCAAAGGAGTGGCGCGCACAGCAGTGGTTCCTGAAGGCTCTGCCACTATCAGTAAGTGTGTGGCAGGGGTGAGAAAGGGGAGGATCAGGGAGTTTCAAGGTGGGGAGGAGGAAGGCAGGGGGCATGTGGGGGAGGGACGGGGTGGATCCTGGCACCAGTGTGTGCCAGGATCCTATCCCCTCTTTTCAACACCTGTCTCTCCCCTTTTTGCTCCTTGGATTTCCACCACTGGAAACAGCACATGCCTCCTTGGTGCAGCTGCATTGTCACCAATGGTGGGGATAGTACTGGGCTGTCCCTCTGTTAAGACGCTCGGCTAGACAGACGCTCTCTGTCTCACTCTCCTATCTAATTACATGTAGTTCTTTCAATAAAGTATTTCCTTTCCTTATAACCACAAGCCTGGCAGCAGAAATGACGGACACCCTCCCGGCGCCTGGCACGTGGGGGCGGGGCCTGCGTCGCGTCACGTCGACGTGCCCCTCGCGTCACGTTGATGCGCCCCCCCCCGCCCGTTTTGAACTCATTTTGGAGCTGAACAGGCTCCAGGGCGGGCGGGCGGGCGGATGCAACGCGGCGCTTCGCAAGAGTAAGTGCCCCGAGCGCACCCCCCGCCCGCCCGAGCGCCTGGAGCTCCTGCTCCAGGCGCTCCACCCAAGTTCCGCCGCTGCCTGGCAGGCAGTGATCTTCTTAATAGAGGTCTTCCAAACAAGCTGTGTAAACTAGTTGTGCCAGAAATCCCCTTTGGCTGTGGGAACAGGAAGGAAGAAGTAACCTGCCAAGCTCCTAAGCAACAAGACTGCGATCTGGGAACAAGCCAGGGCGGAAAGGGTGGGAGAAAGAGGAACTGCCCCTGCCCACTTGCCCCTGGCACCAAGCCTCAATACCCACCAAACTGGAAGGGATCAGACCATTTCAAGGTGCCAGCACTTCAAGAAGACACCTAACCATTTTGCAACCCCTGTTCATGAGTGACTGTATCAGCGAGGCAAACATCTTCAAATAAATAATACCCATTTCAATTGTGTAAAAATCAAATAAATAAGCTAGTCCCTGAGGTCCTCTTACTCCTTCCTTCTGCTGACAGAATTTTGCAATTCTCCAATCAGTCATAGCACAGGCAGTAGAGGATTAACAATAATTACAGTGTCACATGTGTATAGCATTACAGTAGCCAACTCTAGTGACATTCAGAATGTCAATAAAACAATAAACCACCATTGTTACCCATTCTGAGCCTTAGATATGGGGTACTCTAAAAAGAAATAAATGTTGTTCCGAGGATATGTTGTAGCAGCAACAGTGATATATCTTAGGGAAGACAGCTTGAGTTTATTGATCAATGAGTGAATCTACGATTGCTGAAGGTTTCCTAAATAGGCTGTTAAAAAAAAAAAAGCAACAAGCAAAACCCCAGCAAAAGTTGTGTAGAAAAACCCATGATTGCTCCTCTGCTTTGGGCTTGGAGGTAGTTATTATTTCCACCACCCACACATTTCTCGTTTTTGCAATGAAAATAGCAACAACGAGCTGTGGGAAGCTTTATGTAATCGTATCCTCAAAGTGAATGTTCTGCTTTTCAGCTCTGGAATCATATAACCGAAGTGAGTGATCTGTTCCAGGCATGGGAGCTTTGATGCACAGAAAGGGCTTCTCCTTCCAGACTGTATTCCCCCTTCGTTTTAAGGGAAATGTGCACACAAGATTCAAAACTCTGTTGGCACCTGACAACTAATGCAAACTCTCATACATGTGAACTCCTGTATCCATTCTAAGCCAATATGAAGATATGAAGTCCTAGTATCTGTACTTACTCAGGGTGAAGCTACACATTACACTTTGGAGCTCTGTGACTAGCAGTGCAATCCTATCCAACTTACACCACCGGTATAACCAGTGGTACAGCGAGAGCGGGAGGCCCCAGAATGGAAAGGGGATTCACACCCCCTCCAAAGGGGAATTCAAAGGGGATTTACATCTCCCCTAAGCAGGGTCGACTTTGGTTCTCACTTGGATGGGAGACGGCAGCTGCTGATGGACCTCGTGAAGATACTGAGAAGGCACCATGAGAGAGTGGAATGCAGAGGAGTCAGCTGGAGAGAGAACATCTAGACAACCATCTGAGGGTGAACTGTGGTGAACTGTGAAGCTTGGAAGTGCAGAGCACAAGCCAGAAGGAGAGCTGCACTCGGAAGGAAAATATCTCGCATATGGAAGGTTCTATATGAATGGAACAATATTGTACAGACCCTTATCGGGTTTAGGATAGCCTGCCTGTGTAAACCGCCTTGAATAAATCTGATGATGAGAAAGGCGGTATATAAATACAGAAAATAAATAAATAAATAAATAAATAAATCTCCCCTCCCCTCCAAAGCCTCCCACCCTGCCCTCCCCCGCTGGTCACACTGGTGGTGTAAGTTGGATAGGATTGCGCTGTAGAACTCCAAATGTCATTGTCTTCTTGTAAAAGTCACCATGGGATACCTATGAATTGGATTGGGCATGTGATGCAGGGGAAGGGAGTTCAACTCTCCCCCCCCCCAGTAATTCCCTGACTCTCCTGAGGCTGCTATTAGCTCTGGAGGGACACCATACAGGCACATTGCTTTTAGTATCTGTTTTCCCCCTCCACACATAATAGATAATAGGACTGTATAATAGATGTGGCAGGGAGAGCATTTGGATTGGGTTGTAGTATGAGGGGAAAGTGTTGAACCCTCCCACTCTGTAGCCTTAATTCAAACAGGTTGGTCCTACTGCTTCCTTTACAAGAAGACAATTATATTAGGAGTTCCAGTCATGACTTTCCAATATAAAATGTAGTTTGGCCTTCAGAGACATCAGTGCTTACCTGTAAGACCAGCAGCTTCTGCAGACAAGAAGGCACTCCAGGACAAAAGGAAAAACAGGCCAGTTTCCAACATAGGGAATTCACAGAGCTTGGTAAACTTTGTCAAGTACTAAGAAAAACGTTAAGGAAAAAGAGGAGCAACTATTTACAGATTGCAACATTGATCCCATGACAATATTATTTTAAAAGTACAGGTATGAGGAAAACAGATAATTCCCACAAATTCAATAAAGTTTATTCATAAGCAATTTTACAGAAGTGATGTAAAATCTAAAAAAAAAGGATTTCTTCCCAGAGATAGGATCAAGTAGTCGGGCAGCCCAACCCTACCCAGCGCCAGTACGTCAGGGCCGTGCGGCCCACGCTGTATCCAGCGCTGGCTAGGAGCAGGCTGGAGGTCTCCTCAGGGTAAGGGAACACTTTTTCTCTTACTGCAGGTAAACTCCCTGCCTGTGCAATAGGGCTACTCAGATCTGTGCCAGCTCAATCGCTGGTGCAGAACTGAGAAGTCCCATGTAGGGGGATAAAGGCCCAGGAGGGGGGGGGTAGGATTTGGCATGCTCCAGTGCTGCTGATCCCGCACCCCTCCCAGGCCCAATTCTCCCACCCCCACCTGTTACGCCCCCTCCCTGCCCTCCACCCAGCCTCCCCTAGCCATGTGCCACTTGGAGCAACCGTACCTGCTCCAGTGCGTGAGGCTCCTGCCTTCCCGCTGGCACTGCCTGATCTCTGGGTGTCGCAAACATGCATTTTTCACGACACGTTCACGACACCCTAGGTAGGCGCAGAGGCCACTGTGCCGGCCTAACAAAAGCATAGGATTGTACCGAAACACTAGAGCATCATAAAGCTCATCTAAGCCACTTCATATGACAGCTATTTGGGTGAGGACAAGAGAAGTGGGGCAACAGTGCAATGGGAAGGAGATGCATCTTAAATTACCGTAATTATCGGCATATAACATGCACCTTGATTTTCAAAGGAAAGCTTGAGTAAAGAAAGATATTGCAGATCTGCAGCTGCCATGGCAGGTTTGGAATCTTTTAACATTAGTATTGATGTTAAGAGAAGCTGAAGCTGCCCCCTGATGCCCCCCAGCGGTTTTTTTTAGCCTTTTCCACGGCGCTTGGCCGCTTACCGTGTTGTTGCTGCCGCCACCGCCACCACTTGCCCGCCACTGGCAATGAGTTCACTCGGACATTTCCACAGAGCTTGTAGTCTCGTTCAGCGCCTGCGAGTCTTATGCACTAGTGCAAGTCACTAGGGGACTGCAAACGTGAATGTCAAACGTTTACAGCTGTGTTCAGTGCCTGTGAGGCTCCGAGGGATGCAGGCGCTGCTGAGCGGGGGCAGTCCTGGCGGCCAGCAATGCAGCTGGCCTACGGGACGAAAAGCGGTGGTGGCGATGGCGGGCAAGTGGTGTCAGCTGCTGCAATAACACAGGCGTCATGGAAAAGGCTAAAAAAAACCACCGGGGGAGGGCATCAGGGTATAACATGCACCTAGTTTTTGAGGCCTATATTTTAGGTTAAAAGTGCGTGTTATACGCCGATAAATATGGCACTCTCATGTGGTCGAGATCTTATGATGTTACCAGAGTATTATGAGAGGGGCATATTCTATAGCTGCTTCTTACATCACCAAGGTGACATCAAAAGTTAATCATCTGTATTATCCTATCATGTGGTGGAAGACTTTGATCATTTCCTTGCTTCCTCAGATTTCTGATACAGAAGTGCGGAAAGGCTCTTTTCACACCTTGGCAGGGCGATACTGACAAGCTTATCAAGTGGTTGCATGCACACTGTGCTCAGTTACCCTTTGGTGAATGTATTCTCCTTGAGTATTTGGAAGGCAGAAATGTCAAGAATTATAAACAATTTGGAGCAATGAATAATTACCATTCCTACCAAGCTTATGATTCTGACCGTTCATAGCACAATCTACCTTTAAAAACAACTCTGCTTTGCATGTTGATTTAGCATGAGACTTCAAGAAAAGGATCCCTTTGAATCCTGAGAACCATTCGTGATCTGAAGCAGTTGAATTAGTCAGTGTAACCATGTGCTCAGAGTTAGCTTTAATTTTCCAGCATTAGCTCAATTCAGATGCTGTCTACTTCTATTTCCACTTCTCTTTGCAATGTTTTCAGGTCACAGAAATGCAGCTGTGACAAAGTCAAATGGCAAACAAGATGATCAAGTCAAAATTAGCTCAAGGATTATATTATTTTAGGCGAAGGAGAAGGTAATCACTAGCTCAGTGGAGCTTATTTAGCCTTGATTTAGGAAAAAGAAAATGAGCAAATAAAGATCTATTCCAGATGAAGCAATAAGAGAAAGATTAGATTAAAACAGTCAACCTGAATGATCATTCTATTCCTGTGTGTTAAAACACCATTTGAGCAGGGTGGGGGGAGACTTACTCCCTCTCCCCCAGTGGGAACCTTTAACTCTCTTCCCTGTGCACCAATAGTCCTACCCTCCCCCCCCCCCCCGCTGGTGCAGCTGCACCAAAATGGGCAGGCTGTATCCAGCGGAGGTTGGGGGAATTGGGATGCTTCAGCAGGGAAAGGGGATTTAAATCCCCTTACCCCTATGTAAGCCTCCCACTCCACAATGGGTCTCTTTGGGTCACTTTGCAAGTCCGAGGAGATAAAGGAGGTGGGGAGGCTGCAGAAAAGGGAGATAGGCTCCAGCGCATGTCATCGCCAGTGGATGCACCCCCCGCAGCCTCCCCCCCCATTATGCCTCCTCCTCTCTCAATTTCACCCCCTCTCCACCCTGTTTCACCTTCCCCTCCTGCCTTCCCCACCATCTTACCTGCCTCGGCGGGCCTCTGCTGAGGCCTTTCCGCCAGCACATTACACCAGCTCTACTCAGCGTGCTGCCAGAAAGCACTTTATAGTTACTTTTCAGCCGCCGCCAGCAGAACACAGCAGTTCCGCTGACTGCTGAAGCCCATAGGATTGGACTGTAGGCTGCCTAGGGCCACAGAAGGGGAGAATGGGAGTGGCCTCTTTGCTTCCTCTGGTCCTGAAAGAAGTTTAGGAAGTCCTTCATCCTTGTTCACTCCCTCCTTCTACCTTTCATGAGCAGCCATTTCTAGCAGTTTTTCACATACTACCTTCCAACTTCATGTTTGCTAATCTCTGCTTCTGGCTGGGGTTAGTTTTGGGTTGTAGCACTGGTAACCACATGCTGCCTTCCTCCTGTAGTTAACAACCAGGAAGACACTGGTGTCTGGACTGCTGCTCCCTCCACAGTTTGCTCCTCAACTCAGCCTTGCCCCCCCCCCTGTATTTTTGTGCCCTTCTTCCCCCATACGGATATTGTTCCTGTGTTCCCTGGCTTTGGTGATTCTCACAACATTATTGTTTGCAAAGGGAGCGTACATTTTGGCCCAACATTTGTTACCAGAATCTTTATGTTGGTGAAATGCCAAGACAATTGAGCCACAAATTAAACAATCCATTCTTTTTCTTCCTTTAATCTATCATTTAGTGTGTTTTACTTATTTAATTAGTGATATTGTGCAAACTTGAAGAATAATTTGTTGCAAGCCATGCAGTTCTATTAATCAAAGGGAAGCAAAGCACTTTCCCTGTATTTTTGTATAACCTGGCAATACTGACTTTTTAATAGATTGCTCAAGTTCCAAGCGTCCATTGGAATAATGACAAGGAAGTCAAAACAACCTCTACGTTATGAGGGCTGAAACCAATTTTGCCTGATCTGAGAATATGCTAGGAAAGTGGAGGGAACCTATTTTTCATTTCCATGCTCTGGTTTGGATGGGGGGGGGGGCAGGCACTCTATTATTTTTATGCTTGCTTATGCAGCCTTTTAACATCTGTTCAACCTGTACACTAAAAAAAACCAAGAACAGGTTATTATAAAAGTGTAGTAAGCCTGGATGTTCTCTCTTCCAATGGATATTCAAAAGGAGTTTCTGAAACAATGTTAGAATGTTGTAAATGTTAGTAAAATTTCACAGCCACCTGATAGATCTATTTCAGGAATGGTTCACACAAAGGGACATGTTTTCCCACATCACTCTTGACACTGTGCACATGTACACCTGTTTTAAAAAATCATATCCTAGCTTCCTACATTTTACCAGGGATGTGGATCAAGTCTCTGGGTCTGAGGTCGAGTCAAGTCCCAAGTCTCTGGGTCCGAGTCTCGAGTCAAGTCCCATATCTTTGCCCCCAAGTCCCGAGTCTTTGGTTGCGAATTGCGAGTCCCTATCTATTTAATGGGGAAAAGGGGTTTAAACCTGAATAAAATTTGACTTGTTGTAAAAGGCTCCAAGTCTCGAGTCGTGTCTTTCAAGTCTTTTACAACCACAGAGTCAAGTCCGAGTCAAGTCATTGATGCGACTTGGTCCGGGTCAATAGACTCAAGTCTACATCACTGCTTTTTACCCAAGGTGGTTTACAATACAACACAAAATCAAATCATTAAAACATCAATCTGACCATCAATCTGAAGAAACACAAACTTAATTTAAAGGCAGCTAAAATAACAGCAGCAATTTCTTTTTAAAATGCAAGTGTGCTGACAGGAAAATGTTTTTCCTAGACTTCCAAAGCTAAAGGCAAAACTACATATTACAGGTAGTTCTACTGTTCTTGGGGGGGGGGAGACTTTTAAAAGACATGTTGCAATTTGGAGTGGAGGTGGGGGACAATTACCTCTTATCCCTTCCTCCATGAGTCATTTTTCCGCTGCAAATCACACACAAGCTCCTTTTATTCCAGATGTTGAAAAGCCTTTGGGAGGGCAATTTTCAGTAGAAAAATGGCACAAAGGGAAAGGGTTAAGAAACCTCTCTCTCTCTCTCTCTCTCTCTCTCTCTCTCTCTCTCTCTCTCTCTCTCAATCTCTCTCTCCCCCCCCCCCCCCGGCCAGGCTTCTACTTTAAAGCACAGGTTCAGTAGCTGCACTGGTTAGTTTTTAAGTCTTTCAAAAGAACACAAAACGGTTTGATTTTTTTTTTTAAAAAAATCTCTCCCACCAGTATAAAAACACTGAAGCTGGAACGTGCAGTTCTGCTCTGAGATATAGACAGGCAAGATACTTCTGGGAGAAATATGAATGTGTGTGAATGAGAGAGAAGCCCTTGGGAAAATACTCTAAAATATTGATTCTGTTTCCTTTGGCAACCAGACGTGATGCTGCTTTTGCCCAAAGGCCAGAAAAATGTGGGAAACTCCCTTGATTTGAAATGTTTTAAAGGCAGCTGGACTGCCAATGCTTACTGGAGACAGTAAGCAAATAAGAATTTTACTCTGATTGGTCATGCCCTCATAATTCTGCATGTAATTACTCATCGTTCTGGCCATGCAATAAAATAAATCTGCCTTTGGGCTACTCTGGGGACACATTCATGCTATGCATTTTCATTGAACGTATTGGCAACAATCTCCTTGGATGGTATTGGGAAAGAAGAGTGAAGGAAAGAGTAGCATAATTGCTCTGGATGTTTGTGAGCTTCTCGCTGTTTCTACCACCTGTTGCCCTTCTTAACTCATTTGCCATGTATTGTTGAACCAATGAGGCACAAATTCCACGGCACCACTATCCCGTGGGCCAGTGAAAAGTCAAAACTGAGGGTGTGTGCAAAATTGCACACACCCTGAGGGTGTGTTGCTCAAGTCTTCATTGACAAGTGTTGTTGGAAGCGTAAGAGTAAATACTTGCATGGTTCTCTTTCTCACAATACCTGATCTTCCAAAGGGGCTGAATTTCAAGAAAGGATATTAAAGCAGTGACAACTGCATAGGCAGACCCCATCGCAAATGATCCAGCAAAGATCCCTAGAAAATTCCCCACTGACTGGAAGAAGGCAGCGGCATCAAACACATTGGGATTCTCCTTGGGACTGTAAATTGATATTGAACTAAAAGGAAGACAAAAAGGAGAGAGGAATAATGAATGCACTCACATGGCACAGGCAGTGAAATCAAGAGCTTAAGACTGTACTTTCGCAAGGCCTAGCAATGGCTCCTCAGGGCTCCCAGCAGATTGGAAAGTCATGGAGAAGATGAAAGAAGGGTTTACTATTTAAGGCATTATCGTGTGCTGCTGTCATTTCCTGCCAGTCCGTAAACATTTTTTTTGCACTTGAAGTGTCATTAAGAGTATTATTTCCAAGCCAACTAGACATTAAAACATGGTAGGTATGTAAGGAATCTGCAGGGAAGATAGATAGCTTTGAATTATTTATTGGCCATATGTCTTTGGAACAGTTATACATTCACAAATACCCCGGATAAAAAGGCCATTTTTATGGCTTGCCCACAAATGGGCAATACAAATCATGGTATGTACAAAATCTTTGGCAGTGATCTTGTCATAAACCATTATAGTCGTTCCATTCGCTAACTTCACCCTTCATAAACAGCATTGTGAGCATGTCAACAGCCTTACAATATGAAGCCCTGGGGAAACACAAACCAAACATTTTCCTGTAGAAAAGGAAACAGTTGCCTCAGCCAGAGGTCCTCTTTTATATCCAAGTCTTTGGCTGTTGACATCAAGATTATATTCTTATGGGAAATTAATGCTATACCACAGTGGGAAGATCATCTCCTTAAAACATTTTCGAGGGCATCAAACTTCTTGCTCACCAGCAGAGCTGTGATTCCCCAGAATGCTAATAATATTGCCAAGTCGGCATGCTTTTCTTTTTGTTATGATATTAAATTTAAGAGATATGCAGTAGCCTCAAGCACCCCAAACACTAATTAAGAAACATTTCAGATTTCTATGGCCCTTTCACTTTCAGCACTTGAAGTCTTTTATACTGGCTGTCAGAGAGCATTTGGCACAGGATTCTCAAAAGCAGTTTGTATCCCTAGAAAATGCTTGGTATCTTAACCATTAAAAATTTAGATTTATTCTAAACTGATGTTAATATTTTATGCTTATGAATATTAAGAACTTGTCCGCCTGGCCGTGTGTACTTTATTCAGCAGCTAGCCAAAAGAGAAGTAGCACAGATTTAAGAGTGCCCCTCCCCCCCCAAAAAGACACACTCATTTAGGCACTTGAAAGCATAACAGCTAGGCTTCATCATGATTATCAAAATGATCAAGAGCTAATTTAAACAGCACCAGTGCAATGTGGTCACAGCTCCCCTGTGGTCGGCTATCACATCACATTGACAATATTTGAAGTTTCACATCAAGTGGGCTGCTTGATTCATATGTGTATTTCCATGCCATCCTCACTTACTTTGATGGAGGGAAACATCAGTGTACCAAATACAGACATGATCGTGATCCAGTGAACCTGGTGATGTGCAACATTAGGCATCAGTAGCGACATGTAAGAGCTCACCACAGGGGAGCAGCAATTACACTGGAATGGTGACAGGTATAAAAGTGAAAAGGTGACACATCGTCTCAAGACTGGTCTTAGTTTTACACTGCAGGTATTGGCACTGCCTTGTGGCTGACACAGCATCATACGGTACTAAGAAGCACATGAAAATGTTACAGCCCCCATATGGAGATGACCCAAAATACTTCCACCACGTGATGTCACTCTACAAAGGGGCTGAAATATTAGAAATCTGCTTGCCGCATGGATGGCTCTGATAGTGCAGAGAGTTGTGAGCAGCTGCCAAGAATATGGGACAAGAATATGGGACACTGCCAAGAATATGGGACACTGTCAGAAAGTCTCTCCACTCAAGCAGGGCCATCTGCACGGTAAAAAACTTCAAATGTTACAGCCTCCATTTAAGGGCTGTATTATTTGAATATGTAGAACTGTGTACATATTACCTAGAATACAGTTTGATCCTGGGAGAACGTGATATTTGCATACACTTAGGAAAACACACACCATAGGCAAATTATCTATTCATTCATTTGGAATGTTCATATTCTACTTTTCATCAACAGCCACAAAATCACAAAATGGTTTACACTGCAAAAAGGAATAACAAGATGGTTCCCTGCCCCAAAGGGACTTGCAATCTAAAAAGAAACACAGGAGAGCCACTGGCAACAACCACTCAGAGGGATACTATGCTGGAATAAATTGGGACGAGAAAGTTGCCCTTCCCCTACTATGAGAACCGCCACTTAAAAGGTGCCTATTTGCCCAATTAGAGCAGGAGTACAAATGCTGTAGAAAGAACTTTCAGCAGTGTGGGTGGGAGCTGCTGCTACCCATTCAACTTGATAATGTCAGAAGTCTACAGTCATGGGAAAGCTCACATTGTGGCTTGTTCTCATGCCACAGGAGTTACAGCAACCAATAGTATAGCTGGGGGGGCAGTGCAGTAAGTGCTGCAAGGCACTGTAAGGCGGCCCCTCCCACTCGTCGGAGCCGTTTCAGGCAGCAAAGGCAACACGTAGGAGACTCCATTTGGTTCAGTGAGTGCCTGCAGAGGTGTAACAAGGGTGGAGCGAAGGCAAGTAGTTCTGCAAGACTCCGTTACACTGGAGTCAGCGGCCCCTCCCCCTTGCTGTTGGAGCTATTCTGGCAGCAAAGGCAACACGCAGGACACTCCCCTGTTGCTGCTGGAATGGCTCCAACAGCAAGGGGGAGGGGCCGCTGACTCCAGTGTAACGGAGTCTTGCAGAACTACTTGCCTTCGCTCCACCCTTGTTTCACCACTGAGTGCCTGCGTGTTGCTTTCGCTGCCCAGAATGGCTTCAATGGCGAGTGGGAGGGGCCACCTTGCAGCACTTACCGTGCCGTGCCCCTCCCCCCCGCTACACTACTGACAGCAATACTAGTATGGTAAGGAGTCATGGTATGGGTTCCTCCCATGTGGCCCCTGTACTTTTTGCATCATTGACTGCGGGAAGGAGTCACTGCAAATCCATGCCACTAAGAGTCAAGTCAGACTAGTTGCCTCAAAAGGAGGCTGTTAGCACTGTGAACACCCTTTGAGTTCTATTTTGAACATCCATGTGGCAGTAGCAGATCAACAAATCAAATGCTGGTATCTGCCATAGTCACTGACTTCCTGCTGTGTTGCCCTTGCCATCTTCTCCTCCCTACACCTGTGAGGGAACAAAGTGCCAGGAAAAAAACCTGCTTATCATAGCAGGTGGTTTGGCTCCTTCAAGCATTCAGCTATAGGATTTCTTTCCCAGAAGGAAGAGGAGGAAGAGGCATCAGCAATGGTCGCAAGAGGCAGGCTCAGCTCATGCTGAAATGGCACCTGAAGCAGCACCCACATCCCCCCCTTCTTATAACTGAGCACAAACCCCTGGGCTCCCCCCACCGTCACTGCTGCATCCTCTTCCTTGCCAGCCCAGCCCAGCTGCTTATTAGAGCATACTAGGAGTCCCTTGAAGCAGCCCCTTGAGCAGGCCTGCCCTAGCAAGCAGGAAGGTGACTGAGTGCATTCTTCCCCGATGCTTTTGCCACCATTGTCATCACAACCTTATTCTCATCGTCCTGCTGCAGGCACTTGACTTCGAAGTGCCACAACCGCCTCCATTTTGCCTGGTGCCTCATTCCTCAATAAGAGAATGGGGGGGGGGGGGAGAGATGTGGCAGCAAGGGAGCAGTCAGCCAGTGGCTGTAGCACCAGAACCCCATTTTTCATGTATTCTTATTTTGGCCATAAAGACAATATTAGAATAGACTCTTACAGCCCAATCCTGTCTAGCAGGAAGTGACTGCGCAAATAAGGCGCCTGCCATATCCTATCCAGGATGGTGCTTGCCCTGGCACAGCCAGAGGCCTCCTCGGGGTTAAGGGACTTTTGCCCCCTTGCCCCGAGTAGAACCATAGCCACCCCAGTGGGCTATTTTGCTGGTGCACATTCGAGTCGGCTGTGTTATGTTGGCCAGACCCAGGAATTGGATAGGATATGGTAGAGGAGGCTGCTGCCGAACCCTCCCCCTTCCTGGGCCCACCTGATCAACCCCACCCCCTGAAACGCCTCGTTTCAACCTCCCCCCACTCTTCCGCCACCCGGCAGGGACTCAACTCTCAGCAATCCATCCTGCAGCACGGGAGGAGAGCCTCTCTGCCAGTGCCATTTACTCACCAGGTGCCACAAAAGTGCTTTATGGCACGTTTGCGACACCCTAGGCCGGCAGAGCAGTTGCTCTGCTGTTCTAAACTTAGACAGGATTGCGCAGTTAGCATCATATGGAAGTCTGGGCCATGGTTACAGAAGTATGGTTCGTGAAAACCAGAAGCACCCAAAGATCGCTGCAAAACAGCGATCCAAAGATCGGGGGGCCCTGCGCAGGCCTCCCCAAAGCTCCCCCAAGCCCCGGTAAGTGCGGGGGTCGTTTTGGTGGGCATTTGGGATGTGGTTTCGGCGGCAGCGGTGGCGATCCCCTGGATCGCTGCTGCTGCTGGCTCCGCCCCCGCACACACTCAAAGTTCTCCCCGCCTTGCAGGGAGAACTTTGAGAAACGCTGATCTAGACCAAACCCCTGCTGCACAACTGTGCAATCTCTAGACTAGTCCCCTTCAACACCCTGATCCTTCCAAAGTGCCACCCTTCTTTGGATCCCTGGGGGAGAAAAAGTATTCGCCAACTGTTAGAATGGCTCAGAGTATCAGATTTAAGAAGGATCGAAGACTGTTATAACCTGCTACGATGTAGATAGAACAAGACATCTTCGGGATTCAGGGTTATAGAAAAATGAGTTTATAAAATGTAAAATTGTAAAATGCCAGCGACTTTACAAGTCAAATTAAAAAAGATGGCCATCTTCCTGCCTACTTGGGCTTTTCTCTTTGCATTTGAAAAAGTTCATAGCTGATGAACGAAACGTCATGCCTGAGAAGTTTTAGAATGTTTTTATTGTATTTTATTTTTGGACTTTTAAAGCATTTTTAATCACATGTGTGATTTTAATTTGACTTGTAAAGTCGCTGGCATTTTACAATTTTACATTTTATAAACTCATTTTTCTATAACCCTGAATCCTGAAGATGTCTTGTTCTATCTACAGTATCAGATTTGTGGGACCAAACAGAAAGCTAATTCATAGCTTAAACTGGAGAAAAAACAGTGCCTGTACTAGCCACCAATTATTTGATAACTGACTTTCCAGACCATGCATAACAAACAACCCAAAAACAAATCTCTAGTTGTCTCCAAGTTGATCAGGACACAAATTCTATCTCAGTATTTACCATATATACCCAGTAGAGACCACACATTAGCCTGACTCAGTGCCTATTTTGAGGAAAGGGAGCCAAACTGTTTCAGAGTTCAAAATGGTCCCCTCTTTTCTGAGAACGGCTTAAGATACCAAGAAGAGTCAACACCAGTTTCTGTCACTAGATTTCCCCACAGTTATTCAGAGCAATGCAACCCTCTCCTGGAACACACACATGCTAAATGAAAGGATTACTTTTCCCAGCATTCACATGTGAAAGCAGTAGGAGGAAAATAACACAAACTGTCAAAATAGGCAGCACTTTATGGTATAATACTGTATGTTTTGGAAGTGTGGGGTTTATAGACCTTGGAGAGCACTTTTCTGTTTCTATGTTAAGTGTTTTTAAACTGTATAATTTTCCTTGATACTGCTGTAAAGGAAGAGAAAAATGTAAAGGAGTGGAAATCCTAAGACGGTCACCACTCAGTCTCTGCGGCAGTGAGGCCACATCTTGCTGGGGCGCCTGGAGCAAGGGTGGGGCCTAAGTGTCATGCCGATTGCGCCCTGTGTAGCTAATCGGAGGGCGGAGGAAGGGAGCTGCGCGCACAGAGCGGCTCAAAACACACACACCCCGCCGGTTTCCTTGTCATTTTGGAGCCGTTCAGGCTCCAGGGAGGGCGGGAGGGCCGAAACAAAGACGGCCGAAGACGACGGTAAGGAGAGGCGGCGGGTGCAAGAGGTGGCGGGCGTGGGGCGCACGCCCCCACCTGGAGCAGCTGCTCCACATGCTCCGCCCTACTTTCGCCACTGCTCTGCGGCTTCATTGAATGTACCTTGTGCATTTTTAAGTATAAACGAGGCATAAGACACCTGCAGTAGGTCTTAGAAAATAGCACCATAACATACCCCAACATTTGAGAGTTAAAAGTATGTATGCTTGATTTCCATTGCCTGAGGGAAAAAAATGTTCTTACCCGAAAATGTGAACAACCACGTGCCAGGTGATTGGGGGTGGTGGGGCGTGGCATCCCCTACTGAAGAATGTTTGATTTATTAACTTCAAGAACTATTAACTTACTATCAACCAGGAAACATAGTTTTACACAGAGATTACAAAACTGTCAGCACAATCCTAGCGCTGTGACGGGCGGCGGAACAAGCGTTCCACCGCCCTAAGCAGTTACAAATGTGCCATAAGGCACGTTTGCATCTACTTCCAAGCAGGGAAGGTCGGCGGAAGGCAATTTTTGCGCAGGCGCAAGGCCGGCACAATTTTTGCCTTGGTTTGTTTTTGGATGGGAGACCTGTGGTGATATTTTAAAAAGGGGTGGCAAAAATTGAAAAAAAAGGGGGGGTGGCTAACAGTGTAAGCTGAGTAATTTTAATGATTAAATTTTATATTTGAATAATTAATTAAAGTAATTAATTAATGCTAATTAATTAATTAGCACAGGGGGTACTTCAAAAAATTTGACCATGCCAGGGGATACACTTGATGAAAAAGGTTGAGAACTCCTGATCTAGAACATGCCCAGTATAGTGGCCATACAATGCAGAAAACTGGTAGTGATAGCCAACCCGTCCACCATGACTAAAGAACCACAATAGGCTTCAAATGAACCTTTGAATTCCCCAAAAGGCAGTTTCAAAGCCTGAAAAAAGGACTGGTTTTTCACTACCTTATCCTTAGTGCACAGTCTTTCACAGTGAGTGAGTATTACGCAAGTACCACTGCATTATTTTTTCATTATATGCCTATCCCACGTTTTCCATTATGGAACTAAAGGCAGCATATTGAAGGTTTCTCTTGGTTCCATCCTGCTTAGGTTTAACATCCTGCTTAGGTTTAAAATTGAGTGGAGGGAGAGTTAGAACAAAGAAAATATTTCTTTACCCAGCGTGTAATTCATCTGTGGAACTCCTTGCCACAGGATGTGGTGATGGCACCTGGCCTAGATGCCTTTAAAAGGGGTTTGGACAGATTCATGGAGGAAAAGACCATCACAGGTTACAAGCCATAAGCAACCTCCTGGTTTTAGAAGTGGGTTTTCTCTGTGCCAGGTACAAGGGAGTGGCAGCAGGAAACAGGTTATCTTGTTGGCTGTGTGTTCCCTGAGGCATCTGGTGGGGCCACTGTGTGATACAGGAAGCTGGACTAGATGGGCTTTTGGCCTGATCCAGCAGGGCTCTTCTTATGTTCTTATGTTCTTATGTTCTTAACAAAGTTGCTGTGTCATGTGCTTGTCTTCATACATGACATTTGTTTTGCACAAATATATGAATGTAAAGACGTGAGTAGAGAATGGGCCAATCCTTACCAACCCTTTTTTTCTGGCAGTGATCCCAAGTTAAGAGAGTTTTTAAAATGAAAACTGAAGAGAAATTTAGCAGGTGAAATCTTTCATGCTGTGGAGATATAGCAATGGGCCAAGTTTCACCTGCTACCTTTCCTGCTTGTATAAATGCAGAATCCCGGCCAGAAAAAAAAAATGTCAGCAACTAGCCTGATTCTATCTATGTATGTTTGCTCAGAAGTAAGCCCATCTAAATTGCAGTCTAAATCAGCCTGGAAAATGAAGCATAAAAGGCACAGAAGACAAATACTTGGCTGCCCTTATAATTTCGAAAAGGAACGACATCTCTGCCTGTGAACTGAAACAAACCTACTTTATCAGTTGATGCTAATTAAACAACAAGACATGACAAGCAGGGCCTATCAGGCAGATTATAGCACCTCGAGTGCATTGTGAAACATGGTGCCGAAAGCTGTGTGTCAGACAGCAGCCACCGGAGAACAGCAATAATCCCCCCTGAAATTCACTGCCTCAAATCCCTTGTACCGTAATGAAATGGAAACGATAAAGATAAAGCTAAAAGGATCTACCACGGCATTTGCTACGCTCAGGGATGCTGCATAAGCTTTGCTCCAATAAGCTGTGCATCGTGATCAGCCGCAGTAAGACTGAAGAATGGGGTATTTCTGTTACTAATTCATAAGATTATTAAAAGGACCAACTGCAAATTCTGGCATGCCCAGATTTCCAAGACTACTGCATTGAAAGGGACCCTTTAGTGTCCTGAAAGTTTTGTGTTTGAAATCAAATAAGTTGCGCCGGGGCTGATTTGGTCAAGTTACATGTTATATTCTAAGCACATTGATGATGCTTAAAAGATACTCACTCCAATCCAGCATAGAGTTGAACTGAAATGAAGGTTCTCTCTCTCAAAGGCAATCTTGCGAGTCCTCCCTGCTGGATGGTCTCCATCCTACTTTGCAAATGGAAGGTTGTTTGGGGAGGTGGAGGGGAGAGTGGCAGGGAGGGGTGGCTGGAGGTGGCAGCAAACTCATTACAAGCCAGGCCCAAATTTGGAGGGATCTGCGCTCAGCTTGTAATGTGGTGTGGAATTCCAAAATGGGGGCACTCACACCCCAAATTCCCCCTTTCTGAATTCTTCTCCATCACTCATTTCTGCTGTCTGTGATGAAAATGGTGACGTTTGGTTTTATATAGATTCTGTGTAAATTATCACACTATACTGGTGATGAAATAAAATTTCAGCCCATCTAGGGCCTCGGACTTGTTTTAGTTGCACCCAATATAATTGGATTTATTTGCTGGACAGCATCATGTGCAACAGAGGAAGACCAGTTAACTGGTCTAAGAGGATCAAAACTCAATGTGGAAAAATGAAGCTTTACCATTTGTTGGCCTGTTGCTATTTTTAAGAGTGTAAGCTATCATGGGCAAAAGCAGCATATGCTCTCTCACAGCTCACAGTTGCTCTCAATGGCATACTTTATGTGCTGCTATTTGCAAAGTGAGGAACACCATTTCATATTGTGGCAGTTGGAACACCTAGGTGGGGAATCTTTCCGTGGCAGTGTACTATGCTAAAGTCAGGGGCATAATTCCAGAATTATTAACCTGTCCTTAACCTTATTCACTGATACTGAAACACAATATACTTGTTTGCCCTTGGGAAGCAACCCAGCTTCGGATGTATTTAAGGCCACCCACATTTGTGCCTTTCGCTTCTTTAGAAAAGGATGGTGTTTCAAGGAAACAGAAAAGCTGGCACAGGCCACACACAATTCTGAAACAATTACTATGATATTGATATTATTCCATGGAATCAGAAGACAGTTCAAGAGACAATAGCAGAAAAGAGGAATTGAAGGCAGGCAGGAGAAAAGAGGGGAAGAATATGTGGTTATTTGATGCACAGGGTTATGCCCCCCCAATCCTACCCCCACCACATGCACTGATGCAGCTGTGCTGCACCTTATGGTGGTGGGGGGCTATTAGGAGGCCTCCTCGAAGTAAGATAATTTTTGTTCCCTTATCTCCAGATAAGTCCCCTGTTGCCCTATGGGTCTACTCAAATCTGTGCCAGCTCTTTGGCTGGTGCAAATCCAAGGGGACTCAAGGGCATGTGGCAAGGCCGGGCAGGTTGCATAGGATATTGGTGGTGCTTTTGCTTTTGTGGAGGAGGTGTAGTCTGGAGGTTGAGCTGTCACCTTGCCTGAAAAAGCTAAGCAGGATCAGCTGCCTTGGATGGGAGACCGAGACCAAGAACCACTGGTAGAGAAATGGACTGTGGAGGAATCAGCTGTAAAGAACGGATAGCATTCTTGAGATGCCGAACTGAAGCTTGGTGCAGCTGCCTTTGAGAGCTTGGAAAGTGCAAGAAGCTAGCAGCCAGGATGACGACTGCACTATGGAGGGAAACGCCTGGAGAAATGGAGGGTTCTATGAGATTCTCCCATACTTGCAAAAACCTCATTGAAAAAATGAGGTTCAGCCTGCTGATGTAAACCACCTTGAGTCTATGAGAAAGGTGGTATATAAATATTGTAATAAATAACTGCCCCCTGCCTGCCCCGATATGCCTCCCAGTGGCCCTGATCCCTGCCCCAATCTTCCCCCTCTCCAGCCCATTACTCCCCTCCCTGCTCACCATCCACCCCCTGTGCCAACTTATTGGTGCCGGGGCAACCAGATGAGCCACTATCACATGGTAGGCACCACTCGCCATTTGCAGTACTTAGAAAGTTGGAGTTGATATCAAGTTGTGAAAGAACTCAAGGCATGGTTTTTGTGACATCTGGACTTGGGGACAGAATGACAGGCAAGAAAATATTCTGGCAGTGTATTTTGTTCTTAAAATTCCCCAGTGCATCCTTGTCTGGCTACAGACAGTGACAAGCTTCTTTCCTGTAGGGAAAGGAAGACTGGGTCATAACGGCCATCATATGATAGAATGACTAGCTTAGCTTCCGTCTTAGCCCAGCTCTCTTGGAATTCAAGATTCTGCTCTGCCGACAGCAGCCTATAGGTAGCAGCTGCAGGATATTACCATGGGGCACTGGCTGAAATTATGACTGTTGTGGAGCTGAAGTCTTTCTGAATGATATTTCTAACGCATCTTCTCCTAATGGCCTGGTGTGAAGATTCTGAACCAAATTGTCAGGCAAATTGTGTCTCCTTCTTTTTTTGCCTAAGTCCTGAAGATAAAGTGAGATACAAACTATTTGTTTCAATTTGTATTCAACCCACATTCTGGCAGCACAGCATGCCTTATGGCGGTTGCAAAATATGACCCGCCATTCTGTGTAGCCATGTTGCTGCTGCAAGTGGCAAGCCTGTGGCCTCCTGAATAGCCTCAGTGCTGATAAGTGGGCAGAACAAAGAGGGGAAGGAACAGTGTGGAGACTGGAGCAGGCAGAGGAATAAGTCGAGGCTGGGAAGAGGGCAGTATCGGGTGGCAGCAGCTCCGCTAATATCCTATCCCACTTCCTGACCTAGATCCACCTTCCTGGGTCCACTCGGACTTGTGCCAGCAAAATCGTTGGGGTAGGCCTGAGTAGTCCCATTGTGGCAGCAGAGGCTTACCCCTGGGCAAGGGAACAAATATTCCCATACCTGGAGGAGACGTTTGGGACTAAGTAGTACATGAGTAGCACATGAGTAGTACTGCCTCATGTGCCCTCACGAGATTTGGGCACAGCCATCTTGGATCTCGTAAGATTTCACGAGATCCATGATGGTGGCGCCAGAAAAAGGTGACTTTTTACACTTTGAAAGCGGAGGCAGTGGAGGCTCTGGGGGCAGCAGGAGTCCCGGCCGGCTCAGATGCAGCCGACCAGGTTTCAGAGGACGACAGCGGTGGCAGAGGCAGCGATGGAGGCAGCGACAAGGAGGAGGGCGGCGGCGGCAAGATGGCGGCGATGCGGAGAAAGATGACAGCGGCGAGGATGGTGGCGGCAAGATGGCGGCAGCAAGGACAGCGGCAGGGGGGACAGGTAAGTGGTGGCAGCGGCAGCAAAATGGCCATTTTCATGGCCAGAAATAAATAAATAAAAAATTCGGCCACCCTCATTTATTTAATTGATTTATTTAAAAAATCAATTAAATGAATAAAAAAATGGGGGGGGAGGGGGGTGTCCTGGTTTCAAACTGGGAAAATATGGTAAGCCTACCCATGCATATAGCAGGGCCTTGTGTTTTAAGGTAGCATATTGTGTCTGTTGGAAGGGAATTTCAGTGAGGGTGGATGGCAGGAGACCTTATAGTTACAGTCAGAGTCCACGATCTTCCAAAGCCTGGGGAGATGGGACTGTGCAACCACACCCCCTTCACAAAATAAGAAGTTACACTGTGGCATATTGCTCTTAATACGTCTGAAAAATCCTTCATGAAATTGTAAACATTTCTGGAATAGGAACTGTTCCCATAAGTTCAGTCCAATTCAAGTCGCTCAGTTCTATCATGTATGAAATATATTCTTCACGCAAATTTTCACAAATAGTCTATGGCAGAGAAAGCGATCCCCCCCTTCAATTTCTTCAGCATTCAGGGGAAAACTGTCCATACCACAAAGTAATTTACCAAAGCTTGTTTGAATGACAATTTTATAGTAGAAAGCATATTTCAAATTTAGTGAGTGCAAAATGAAGCATTTAAGTGTAAACTTTATTTGGAGGGTCTTTGTAGCCTTAAGAAGAGGAGAAGGTGAGAAAAAGACTTTTTCTGCCTGAAATGTTATATGGTGTACACAGCTAACTCTCTTTATATTTTATCTTTAGGGAAAGGTGGAGATTTTGGGTGCTAAAAAAAAATGGGAGATGCTAGTACTTGGGATAAAACATATCTCTTGATAGACCCCACTTCCCAAAAGTGTTTTTCCCCCAAGATTAAAGCTATAGGTTGTAGTTTCTTTTTTAAATCAAAGATAAAAATGCCTTTTGTCTACCAGTCTTCAGCAATTTGAACCTCTGCTGCAAGAATATACATAACAATATGTCTGCATTACATAAATGGTATGCGCATAATGAATAAAATAGGCCTAATATATATAATGCACTCAGTCCCATTCCATCTGAAAAATCAAGATAATTTCAGATGTTATCTTTTCTAAGGTAAAGGTGACCCCTGACAATTAAGTCCAGTCGCGTCCGACTCTAGGGTGTGGTGCTCATCCCCATTTCAAAGCCAAAGAGCCAGCGTTGTCCGAAGACAACCCAGATACTTATTCCTGAGCACAAAACATGCAGTGTATCTGATGTTCGCCCTTTTAAGCTTTAGGTTAAAAATGATTTCATGTGACTGTGCTTTTAACTGAACATGGCTTTGATTTTTTTTAAAAATGGTTTTTGTCTATAATTGCCTTGAGAATTTATCAAATCAAAAATGGCACAATGCTGGATCATGGACAATGCCCAGGTAAAGGCTATTGGGCATGTGTGCTCATGGTCCTCCACTTCCTATGCTCATACAATTTCTTCCCTTCCCTTCCCCTCTCCCCCGGTACAGTTTCTTTCTCCTCTCCCTGGATTCTCTTTCTTTCCCCTTCCTATTGATAACTACCCTTTTCTCCTCCCTCCTTGACTTATCTTCTCTCCTACAGTATTTCTTCTACAGTTGACTTGTTGTTGTTCAGTCGTTAAGTCGTGTCCGACCCTTCGTGATCCCATGAACCATATCCCGCCAGGCCTTCCTGTCCTCCACTATCTTCCTGAGTTCGCTCATTTTCATGTTCGTTGCATTACAGTTGACTGGGTGGCAGGTAAGGCGTGCATCACCTCCTCCTTTTTATGGGGATCTGGGGGCAAGCCCTTTTGGCTATTGGGGATGGGGAGACATTGTCCTGGTATAAGGTATAAGGTCAGTAGCCTATGTAGGGCTTCCAGGGCCACACCCACCTGGCCTGTCTCCCCTGGGCCAGGATGCATCCTGGGACAAGACTGGGAGGGGGGAAGAGCCTTCGCGCAACCCAGAAGTGGGTCTAAGCTTCCAGAAGTCCTGCAGAGGCTTCAAAACAGTGCAGTTTGCTTCAAAAAGGTTAAAAACCCACATTTTTTTCCGTCCGCCCCCCTTTCTATAGTGTTTTACATGTGGACCCCCATGGGTCTGGGACCCGCGGTGAGACAAAACCATGGGTCCTGAATCCATGGATAGAAAAAGTCCACTGTATGTTCCTCAAATACAGGGGGGCACCGGTATCCACGGATTCCTCAACCGTGGTTTCAATTATCCACGGTTGAGGAATTCCCCCCCGCACCCTCCACAGCCCCCTCCGCACTTACTTTTAGCAGAAACCTCCGTTCAAAAGTTCCGAGTTTCCATCTGTTTTAGGCCTGAGCAACTAGACTTAGGTGATAGCTAGAGTCTCAGCAAGGTTGCAGAGACTCTAGCTATTAACTAAGTCTAGTTGCTCAGGCCTAAAACAGATGGAAACTCGGAACTTTTGAAGAAAAGAACAGAGGTTTCTGCTCAAAGTAAGTGCCTAGGGGGGCTGTGGAGGGCGCGGGGGGGTCGCGCCCGCCCCCTGCACTTACTTTTAACGGAGAAAACTCCGTTTTTTTTCTTCAAAAGCCTTTGCTGTAGGCCTTACCAACAAGTCTTCAGTGCTAGAAAGTCTCAGCAACCTCTCAGCAAGGTTGCTGAGACACTCTAGCACTGATGACTTGTTGGTAAGAAGGCCTACAGCAACGGCTTTTGAAGAAAAAAAACACGGAGCTTTCTCCGTTAAAAGTAAGTACTTGGGGGGGTTGTGGAGGGTGCGGGGGGTAGCGCAGGCCCGCGGGGGGCCGCGCAGGCCCATGGGGGGTCGCGCAGGCCCGCGGAGGGGTCGGGGCCCCCCCTGAAAACCACGGAAATGGGCGGCTCAAAATGGTTTCAGGTATCCACGGTGGGGGCTGGAACATATCCCCCGTGGATACCGGGGTCCCCCCGTACACTACATCTACTGCAGTGTGGACGAAAATTTCAATGCCACATGTGACTGCAAGTGGAAAAGCAACAACCAGCTGGCTCAGAAGGAGCACATCTGGAAGTACCTTTGTTCTGCCACTAAAAAAGCCTTACTCATTGCAAAGGTTTATTGAAAACCATTAAGCCTTTCACACCTCTCTCTCTCTCTCTCTCTCTCTCTTTCTCTCTCTCTCTCACACACACACACACACACACACACACACACACACACACACACACAGAGGAAGTACGACAACAAGTCTTTGGACTTACTCCATCTGAAGTTCATTTATATCAGCATAAATGGACCTACTCTATAAAATTACTAATTCACCCCATATTCAGTCATCGATATTTAAATATGAAATATAGTTCTCATTAATGAAAAAAAGAGACTATAACATTCCAAATGATTGGCATTGTCTGCATGACATACTATTCTGATGGCCTCGCTGCCTTCACAAAATGTTGGCTCCACTTCTACTGTTCTATAATAAATGGTTGCAGCTGTTGCCATGGCAATTCATTTTTTTTAAGTGTCAAAGTGAAGACATGAAAAGCAGCTGCTATCACAAGAGTACTGGATGAATCCAGAGGTGGACTGTGTTCTTATTTCTGGTAGTAATGAAGCAATGAACGCTTGATTTGGCCTCTCTATGATACCAGAATTGAGGACAGGGACAGTGGGATGGATATATACAAACTCCAAGTGAAAAACGAAAGTGGGAAGGAGACTTTTTAAGCGAATGCAAATTAGACTTATTTCATGGTATTGTTGGCAAGATATAATATTTCAGCAGCATTTGCCCTCGAAGTCTTCAAATTGCCAAGCGGTTTTCATTACTCCAACCTTAATCTTGTGGTTGTTGCATCAGTGATTTGGAGGCCGAGGCATAGGGTGGAAAGGCACAAAACTCGGGGAGTGGGAAGGTGTGACATGCATCTCTTTCTCTTAGAGGCAGCCACCCTCCCTGTGAGGGACAAAATCCCAAACGTGGAGAAGGGATGGCCTGATAGTTTGATGTGATGCCTACTTTAATTCCCAGGACGAGAACCTTGATTACAAACGTGAAGGGAGAATGATACATTTTCTTTTTGCTAGAACAGGGGTTCTCAACCAGTGGTACTAAGACCACCAGTGGTACTTTGGCCAACTGCTGGTGGTACTTGAACCACCAGAACCCCGCTCTGACATGGCGCTTTGGGCTGCGCATTTTAGAACCTGAGAGGCTCCTGCCTTTGGCCGAGCCTCTCGGGAATGCTGAGAAGGGCACTTCCACCCGCCCAGATCCTCAAACCTGCGTTTTCTGGCCTCCCAAAACCTGAAAACCCGGAGGTAACTGGCAATGATGTCATCGCCAGTCATTTCCGGTCGTATGCAGCAGGAGAGTGGTGCCGGAGGTGGTACTCAGCCAGGAAGGGGTTGAGAACCCCTGTGCTAGAGTAATGTATTCCAAGTCATCTCAAGGATGAATACATTACAAGACAACCCCTTCTCACCATGACATGACTTTTCATAGGCTAGAACCCATTTAGAACTCAGTGGGACTTAGGGCCACACTGCACATTGCATAAAATGCATCAATCCCATCATCCAGCATTTTCCTTTCATCCTTTTAAAATAGCAGCCACAGGGAGGCTTTGTCAGGACAGGGGGGGGGAAGGGTGAATGGTTTCCCTCATGTCCCAGTGAAAATCCTTCCCCCCCCCCCCCACAAGTTACTGCTTGCCTTTGGAGAAAAGCTGCTAGTGGTGCCCAAAGCAGCTTCCCTTGTAATGCAAATATCAGCTTCAGTGGAGGGGGAAGGTTGTCGGAACTGTAGTTTAGGGGAAGTTATACTGTACATGTTTTGCCTTTGCACTCCTTGAACAGATTCAAAGAGGGAGGAGATCGGCATACTTTCATTTCCAGACCTTTCCTTAGATTTTATAGCTGGCTGGGTACTTGTTTTACTGGTGGCTATTATGAATAGGTAGCACTGGCTGACCCCAGTCACATTAACTATTAGCATTTTGGGACTGAGTTCGGGAATAACACACTGGTCAGGTTGATTGCCAAATGTGGCCAGATGGAGGGAAAAGAATTGCCTGAGGTTCTCAGTGTGTGGACAAGGGGATAGCAAAACTGTAACATTTTCTCAGTCTATACTGTTCCTGGCTCCAGTTTTGATGGCCATATCTGGTGAAATAATGATAGTTTTTCAACTCAGTGAAACACACAAATGTCAATATCTATATCAAGTTGGTATTTTAAGTATTTGAGACACGGAAGTAGTATTTGGACTTTAATTGACCCGAGATTATTATGAGTTGAAGGTCTTGCTGTGTGTCATTTGGAAAGTAAGTTTCCTAGGCTTGCAATGAAAGTTTTCAATTTAACCTTTAGCCTTTGAGCAGTACTGTGTTAATGATCACTGTGCAGATAACATACAGTCAGGTTTCTGCCTATTTTTTAGACTTGCAATTTCGGTAGTGTACCAAGGCAATAAGAATCCAATATGATAATTAGGGCCCAATCGTAACAACAGCATTCATGCCTGTACAATGTTGTGAACAGTGTGACACCGGCAGCCATTTTGGGGATGCTGCTGCAAATGGAGGCGGCAACCCTGACATGCTGCCACAGAGGGCAAACTGCGCTGAAGGAGGTAAGATGTCAACGGGAGGCAGGTGATGGGTGTAATTGGGTGGGGAGGAATGGGGGAGTTTCTGGGCAGAGAGGGAGGCAGGCAAGAGACATAACGGGGGAGGAAGAGGGTGGATCCAAGCAGCACTGACATGTGCTAGAATTCTATCCCCATTCCCTCTCCCTTGCTCTCCTCAGTTCTGCACCAGCAAAATGACTGGCGCAGATCTGAGGAGACCAATTGAGAACAAAAGTACCCTTACCTTGAGGTGGTCTCCAGTACTGCCCCCCACCGGATGCAGCATGTGCTCCGTTGGCGCAGCAGCATCGGTGGAGGGATGGTTTAGTTAGGATTGGGCTGTTATTCCCTTTAAAGATACTCTTTCCTAAGACACCTTGTCCGGGAACGGGTGCCCGGCGAGCCAAGCAGGGGGAAGGGGCAGGGCACCAAGCCGCTCCCCCAGCTGGGCCCGGGGCTCCCGTTCCCGTACTACGGCCCGAGGAGCGGACCGCCCGGCAGGACGGGACCCCGCGGGAGGCGCAAACCCCAGAGGGCACCCCAGGCCGGGGTCAGGGCTCTCGGGCAAGCCGCGGTGCGGCGCCAACCCCAGCGGGCCTGACGGCAGGTCGAGCCGTGGACGCTGCCCCTGTCACTCACCCAGCGCCGTCTGGAGAGGGGCCGAAGCCAACGGCCGATCAGACGCGGCCAGGACCAACAGCGACGGCGGCCACGGAGGAACCAACAGCGGCAGGCCCGAGTAAGGGCGGGGCTAGGTGTCTACGGTGGTGGGAGTGGCTGTCAGGGAGGAAGGAGGGCACAGACAGGGTGGAGGGGGAGACAGGGACGGCATATAAGGAGCAAAACAAGGCCAGTGAGGAGGCGGCTGCCGACCAGGCTGGAACCCCGGAGTGACAGCCGAGCGGAGGTCAGGCAAGCCGGGCAAGGGCTGGGAACCGGGTGAGCCTGAACCCCCCAGCGCCTCGCCCATTCTGAGGCCGTTGTAATCCACCGTCCCCTGGGTCCAGGACGTTGAAAGCCCCGCAGAGCTGGAGGTGGACCCGATCTCCCTGGAGCACGTGGGGGCAGAGACAGCCTTGGCGACCCCACTGACCGGGTCCCCCATGAGCGGCCCCTACAAGCTGGTGCCCAATGTGGGGCGGAAGGAGCCCCGCCCACAAACCCAACCACCGGAGGGGCCGTAGCGGCCGCCATGGATCTGACCCAGTTCGGCCAGTGGATGGCCGACTATCAAGCGCGGCTGGTTCAAGAACTCTACCGACAGTCCCGAGAGGACCAAGCCGCCCTGGTCCAGAACTTGAGAGAGGGGCTTTCCTCGTTCCCCAGGGAAGACGGCACCGTCGCGACCTCCACAGCCTTAGCCCCTCAGTTCCGGCTGACGAAGCTGACGGCCGAGGACGACGTAGAGGCCTACTTAATAACGTTTGAGCGAACTGCGGCCTAGGCGAGATGGCCAAAGGATCAATGGACCTACATTTTGGGCCCGTACCTCACGGGACCGGCGCAGACGGTATGGAGGACGCTGCCGTAGGACGACCTCGGGAAGTATACTAAGCTAAAGGCTGCCATCCTCGACAGGTATGGGATCTCAGAGGACTCCTTTAGGGCACGCTTCCGAGCCATCCGCTTCAGCCCCGGGGCCCGGGCCCGCGCAGTCGTGGCTGAATTAAAGGAAGCAGCGGTACGCTGGCTCAAACCCGTCTCAGCAGAAGCGAAGCAAATAGTGGACAAGGTGGTGCTGGACCAGGCGTACCAGATTATGCCGGTAGGGGCAAGGCTCTGGGTCTCCCATAATAAGCCGAAAGACCTGTCCTCAGCCATGACGTTATTGGAGAACTACTGGGACGCCGACGCCCCGGAAACAAGGAAGGACCGGCGAGCTGACAGAGGCCCGGCGAAGCCCGTGGTGGCCGGCCCTCCCGAGAAACCCACAGGGCCGCCTCGCGGCCAAGGAGGAAGGGGCCCGGTAGACGGGCGCGCCAGGCCACAGCCGAGGGGCCTACCGTTGGAAAGGAAGCCGCCCCGGGTCGGATTCCCACGCTGGAGGCTGCTTGCCGACTCCGAGACTATGGCTGCACCACCTGGGGCGGCAGCGGAGCGTGAAGCGGCCGCCGCTAAAGAAGCCGGGGAAGGCGACCGAGCGGTCCCCAAGCGGGGCCCCTGCTTCACATGCGGACAGATGGGGCATTTCCAGTGAGACTGCCCATACATGGAATGCGACCTAATAGGGCTGGAAACGTTCACGGGTGCGGAAGGCAAAGCCCGCCCCATCGTGACAAAGGTCTCGCTAGGTAAACGGATCCTGACGGCTCTTCTTGACTCGGGTAGCTCCGTCTCGATGGCCAGAGCCTATTTGCTGCCAAAGGATCAGCCCGCGACCCAGTGAGTGAAGATCGCCTGCTTGCACGGGCATACTCAACGACTCCCCGTCGTACAAGTCCAGCTAAGCTACAATGGACAGACGCATATGGTCCACTTGGTGAAAGCCGAAAACCTGCCCTACCCCCTTTTGCTAGGACGTGATTTCCCTGGATTTCGTGACCTCATGAAGCTAGCGGTGCAGCAACCCTCAGCGGCCGTACTGCTCGGTGAGGATTACGCAGATCCCGGAGAAGGCCCGTCGACAGCCGCTGGGTCCGGGACGTTGAAAGCCCCTGGGTCCGGGACGTTGAAAGCCCCGCAGAGCTGGAGGTGGACCCGATCTCCTCGGAGCAAGTGGGGGCAGAGGCAGCCTTGGCGACCCCACTGCCCGGGTCCCCCACGAGCGGCCCCTTACACACCTATTCCCATCTATTAAAAAATAGAAATAGTAATGACAAATTGTCCTGGCAGGTTCATTCTGTACCTTTGCAATGAAAGGAATGAAAACATCTGATCACCCTTCATTTTGGATTCCAATCAGCTCAACGTGCAAATAATATTTCTTAAACCTCCTGTCCAGAACAAAATGTGCAAAACAATGTGAAGTTACACAGATAGATTCTCAAAGAGAAACTCAGGAAAAAAAACAGTTAACATCAATCTGGAAGAATAGAAATACTGTGATAAAGGAAACGTTCATTGTTAAACTAGTTCATGGGGATGAAATCTTTTCTTCTGCAATGCCTTCAACTATCCCCCACCCTTTCCCAGCATGCCTGAGGCAAAGAACAAAGGTCTACTGGACACTTCCCTGGCTGCTCTTTCATTTCTGACTGCTTGCTGCAAATCGGTGAAGTAATGGAGAAGAGGAGCTTCGTCTGATTTTATTGAAGCAAGTATAAGTGTGCTTGAATGGAGATACAAAATGAAAACGTGTGTGTGTGTGTGTGTGTGTGTGTGTGTGTAACAATGCCTCCATTTCTTTAAAATGGTGCAACAAAGACCTTTTGAAGGTGAGAAACGATTCGTCTTAATGGTGTGCTGAAACAAGGAATCTGGATACATTGTAACTGTATAAAATATTTAGTTTTTTAAAACATAATTTTTCTCACAAACTTTGCAAAAAAGCATTATATATCATAATTGTACAAAATTATAAAGAAAAGCCCTATCTGCAAAAAATAGTTGACATGCTGATGTTGTTCTCTTAAAAGTGGGGATCCAGCATACACACTTCCCTGTCCTAACTATGGCTCAGAATGTGGAGTAGCAGGAAGATACATTTCAAACGGGAAATATACGACAGCTTGGAGCTATAGTAACTCTTCAGTATCATGTTGTCCAGAGCTACACCTTAATCAAAGGCACACTGGAAACATAGGCTAGCATAGCTGTGGCACAGTGGCTAAGAAAATGAGCCGTGAGCCAGGCAATCCCCAGCTCAAATCTAACCTCAGTCTCCTCAACTACAATTTATTTGTTGTTTGGGTATTTTTCTGTTTCAAAGTCTTCCATGCAACCAATCAGTTCAAAGAATGTTCAAGGTGGTTTCTAACAATAAAACCAAAAAAAAATATCATAACAAAAATATAGCCAATAAAAAAGCACATAAAAAAGCAGCGGCAATACAAAAAGCACACAAATCATTGTTCACCAAATGCTTACTCCCTCTCCCAGTCTGGGCCAGCCTAGCTGCCCCTGCCCACCCTTCCCCACCCCTGTGCCCACTGGCGCTGGACTTACCATTATTGGCAGGTGCAAGGTCCAGAGGGTGGCGAAATGAGGACTGCCGGTCTCTGCACCAGCGGCCCTTACTCCCGAGTCATCGCAAACATGCTTTACGGCACATTTGCGATGTTTTAGAGCAGTGTGGAACGCATGCTCCACCGCTCTAAAGATACATAGGATTGCTCCGTAAGTGCTGCCTACCCATAGCTGGGATGCGATCACAGAGAAGGCCCTATCCTCAGCTTCCCAATTGCCTGATCTCTGAATGTTGAAAGGGCCTTATGTTATGGCCCAATTCTATGAGCCTTTTAGGATAGAGGAATAGAGGAATGAACACTCCACTGTTGTAGAAGGCCCAGCAAAGGCACAAACATTGTGTTGCTGCCAGGTCAGTTGCATCCAACTGTGGTGGCAGCTTTGTACCTCTGCTGCCACGGAGCCACGGCTGCTCTGATTCTGGTAAGTCAGCAGCAGAAGTGTGTTGTGGGTGGCAAGGGGGAGGGCAGAGGAAGCTTCAGGGTGGGAAAGGGAGGGGTGGATCCCAGCAGCACTCTCATGAGTCAGGATCCTATCCCCTCTTTTCAAACCCTCCCTGCCCCTTTTCAGAGGTAAATAGAACATATTTTTACTTACCTCTGGCAGGTCTCCTGATCACCCCTGCACACACGCCATTGGATGAAGCATGTGCTCCATCAGTGCAGCTATGGATTGGGGCCTCGGAGGATTATCATAACAGGATGGTAGGTTCAATGGGAGCAGGCAGTGACAATTCCAGGTTTTTGGGGGTACTGGGCAAAGCCCTGCACTGGGCCCCCGTGGCCCCTATGCACCATCTAATGGTGAATTGACACTACCACTGCCACTTGTACTGACAGTTCAGGAGTTGACCTGACCTGTTGGGCCCTAACATGGATTTGGGCCCTTGGCCAGGGCCCAATCTGGATGACCTCTGAGGTCACCCTGGCAGCAGGCAATCCTTTCGCTATCTTTGTCCCAGGCCATATAGAGTTTGGTAGATCAAAGCAACACTTTGTATTGTGCCTGGGAACGCACAGGATGCCCGTGAAGATGATTTAAAACTGGTGAGATAGATTCCAAATGGCCATTTGTGATCAATAACTTGACTACTGTATTTGGAAGACCAAATAGTCTCCAAAGGTGGCACATAGGTGGTTTCTAACAATAAAACCAAAAGGTGGCACATATACACCCCCATGCAGTAGTCCAGTTTGGATGTTATCAAGGCATGGAAAACTTTGGCCAAGCTATACATGGAATAACAATACAGTAGTTCAAAATTGGGAAGGGAGTACGGCAAGGCTGTATATTATCACCCTGCTTATTTAACTTATATGCAGAGTACATTATGAGAAATGCAGGGCTGAATGAATCGCAAGCCGGAATCAAGATTGCCGGCAGAAACATCAACAACCTCAGATATGCAGACGATACCACCCTAATGGCAGAAAGTGAAGAAGAACTAAAGGACCTCTTGATGAGAGTGAAAGAGGAGAGTGTAAAAGTTGGCTTGAAACTCAACATTAATAAAACTAAGATCATGGCATCTGGTCCCATCAATTCCTGGCAAATAGAAGGGGAAGAAATGGAAGCAGTAACAGATTTTACTTTTTTGGGGTTCCAAGATCACTGCAGACGGAGACAGCAGCCATGAAATTAAAAGACGCTTACTCCTTGGAAGGAAAGCTATGGCAAACTTAGACAGCATAATAAAAAGCAGAGATATCACCATGCCAACAAAAGTTCGTATAGTCAGGGCGATGGTGTTCCCAGTAGCAATGTATGGTTGCGAGAGTTGGACCATAAGGAAGGCTGAGCACTGAAGAATAGATACTTTCGAACTGTGGTGCTGGAGAAGACTCCTGAGAGTCCCTTGGACTGCTAGGAGATCAAATCAGTCAATCCTAAATGAAATCAACCCTGACTGTTCCCTGGAAGGACAGGTACTGAGGCTGAAGCTCAAATATTTTGGCCACCTAATGCGAAGAGAGGACTCTCTGGAGAAGACTCTGATGCTGGGAAAGATTGAAGGCAAAAGGAGAAGGGGAAGGCAAAGGATGAGATGGTTAGACAGCATCACCGATGCAGCGAACATGAAAATGAGCGAACTCAGGAAGATAGTGGAGGACAGGAAGGCCTGGCGGGATATGGTTCATGGGATCACGAAGGGTCGGACACGACTTAACGACTGAACAACAACAACAACAACAACTGATGTTTCTTACAGGGCTTAAGAAGGGATTGCTGAGATCATGTAACACTTTTAATACTTTCAATGTGATGTCTCAGACAATTCAAATTTCAAGCTTAGTGCTGTATGAAGGAGGCCTTCATACATGAGCTTACATGAGCTCATACATGAGCATACATGAGCTCATGTTCTTTACATGAGCTAATCAAGGTGGTAGCCTGTGCCCCACACTGCCTGAATTATCTCCCCAAATATGCCACTCTGTGCACATGCTCCCATGGATGAGGGGGAGGGTGGCAAGCAAGCATGTGAGTGGGTGGGTGTGAGCACACCCTTTCTAGTGTGGGGGGAAAAAGGGCACCAAAGCTCCAGATCACTTCTCCCTGCCCTCTCTGAGCTTAAAAGCATCAACTGGGTGAGGAGATGTGATTTGGAGCATGCCTGCCCCCTTCCCAAGAGCACAGCGTGCAGCCTCCCTCCTCTGCAGTGCTTCTGTGTCAAATAAACAGCAGCAGTGCATTCTGGGAACCCAGTATGCATAGCTTCTGTTCATTGGAAACAGAAGCAGCATGGAGTAGGGTGGCTGTGAACTGCACTTCTGGTAACTAAAAGGAGGGGAGGGGAAAGGGGGCAGGCTCCAAATGACTCCACCGACCTGGTGCTTTGTAAGCACCAGATGGGTGAAGCAATCTGCAGTCACAGCAACTTTTTTCTTCTTCTCCCTCCTCCTTCTAGCACCCTGGAAGAAGGGGCTGCTGCTGCTACAATGCTCTTCTGACTTGCACTCAGCAAGTCGGGGATTGGGGCCCCCAGTGGAGTGGCAGGCTGGATGGGGCAGTGGGCAGATGGGCTGGGGGCTCATCTGTTCACTGCCTTTCCAAGGGAACAGCTCCATGCAATCGTTTCCGGTCGCTTCATGGCAAGGCCGGCCCAGATGACAGGGTAAAATGTACCTCTCTTTCCATTTCTGAAACAAAGTTTCTGTTTAGAGTCCTCTCCTCCTTCTGCCCAAAATTTTAAAATGTTATGAGAGCACATTTTCAGACTATTGAAAAGAAAGGACATTTATGGATTTCAAGCACTTCCTACAGAGTGCCTAAGTTCAGAAAGAAGTGTCACATCACTTGGGCTAATTTCTGCATGCTCAACTTCAAACAGACTTGGCAGTGGTGAGAGAGCAAGGAATCAAAATAGAAAGCTTTGTACCTGCGCTAGTGTATATATTTTGTTCCTGCTGCCTTCACTCAAGGAGACTAGCACATCTGTGAATATTTACTTCCAGAAGCAGGTCTTTGGTAAAAGGCTTGCTGGAGAGGGCTAATTAATTATGATTTCAGAATACTTCGAGGTTCTATGAACCTCTGTGAACAATGCTAAACAACACTAAACTCCACATGTAATTATCTTGCTCTCAGAAAATCTGCCATGCTCACTGGAGAAAGGTTATTTGGAGAAGAAAAATCTGGAAATGCTTAACAACAGGGGGGAAAAAACCTATTCCCAAACAGCCAAGCTACAGTGACTTGACTTCTGAAGTGCTCCCAACAGAAATCTTTGAAATAGGGAAGCTTTGATGTCAACACGGTCACTTGTGCTGAAATATAGCTAAATAATTGAGTTCTGGAGGTGAGTTTTAAGCTTCACCATGCAGTCGTACTAATTTTGAGCCTGAAATGTCATATTTTTAACTGTTAGCAAACTATTTGTGGAGAAATGGACAGAAATACCTGTGCGCTAATATGATCTGATAGGACATGACAACTGCGGACATTCCCAGCTGATTTGAGCTAACGTACATTTTTATGCGTTCCCAAAGGGCAAACGATGACAAAACTTACTGAAATCCATTCTGGTTTAACAGGCAAACAAGTGGGAAATGTAGAGTTATACATGTATACTTTATTTAGAATTATAATCTGATCCCTCCAGCAGGTTCAGTGAATTGAGCAGTAGTGGTTTGATAGTTTATAAAGGAATATAAGAGATCCAGTAGCAATCCAATTAAAACAGCTAAAATATAACCAAATGAGCCAACCCAAAATTTGACTTACAGCACAAGCCTATGAGTGTCTACTCAAAAATGAGTCCCATTAAGTTCAATTGAACATACTCCCAGGCCAGTGTGTATTGGATTGCAGCCTTACAGCTCAATCCTATCTCCCCCCCTCCGCCGATGTAGCAACACAAAAATGGGTACCACTTCATTCTGCGGGGGGGGGGGGATTACAAAGGCCTCCTCGTTCTCTTACCCAGCAGAGATGGAATGTGGGGGCCCGCCAACACGATGCCCCCACGTGACGCCGCAAGTCACGCCCCCTGGGACGTCAATCACGCCCTCCGCTGTTTGGGACCCATTTTGGAGCCGAACAGCTCCAGGGCGGGCGGGAGGGCCCAAATCCGAAATGGGCCTGCTCCAGGACAACAACAGAACATGCCCTGGAGGCAGGTATGCTCCCCCAGCACCTTGGGGCCCACAGCCCCCCTGCCCCTACCCCGACGACGCTTCTGTTACCCAGGGGTAAGCCTCCGTAGCATGAAGGGGCCTGCTCAGACCTGCACTAGAAAACTAGGGAGAGGTACAGCACGGTGATCCTGCCCCCTTACCCGCAGCTTCAGCAAGCCCATCCTTCCTCCATACTGGTACTGTTGAATATAGACAGCTCTGCTCCATCCTGTCTATTTTAAACAGGATCTGCATGGAGAAAGGGTGGCTGTACCAGAACTTCAGGTAAGAGGGCAGGATTGGGGATGGGATCACCATACTCTGCCTCTCCCCGTTTACCACAGTCAAGATGGCAGTTCACTTTAAGGAAGCCTCAAAATTTCTGACCGTCTTAATTAGCGCTATAGTTTGACATAGATGTCTACATTGAGCCTCTTCCTCTTCCTTTGAAACTTTGCTAAAACACCTCCTTTAATTAACCTTGTTTTACTTTCTCTCCCTGCTCCACATCATTCTCTTTCCTCTCTCGCTGCATCACCACAGATGATCTTCACCTCCCATCTCTTCCCCACTGTTTTTCCAATACCCAGGCTTTGCGTGTGGCCCTGTTTCTCAGGCCCAGACCAGACATGCAAAAAACCATGTGGAAATGAGCATTTCACATGGAGTAATTGCATGTTTGGATGGAAAACCCACATGGGTTTCCTTATCTGTGTTTTCCTAAGGAATAAGCCAAGTACCTTTTCCACTTTTTATTCCATGATTTTCAAATCTTCCACATAGGTTTTGAATGTATGGTTGCAAGACTCATGTCGTTTTCAATATCTGTTTTCAATTTCTGAATTTTGAGTCTTCGGAGAAGGTGCAATGGCACCCTAGACTGGCTCCCTTCGCCTCAGCTTGCCCTCTCTTTGGTTTTGACTTTAAAGGACAGCTATTTCTATTTTTTGACATCCCCGCAAAGAAATGGTAACGGGCCACAAACAATGGATATTCAGAACTGCAATTGCCACAGGGGCTGCAAGCAGACAGGGAGGAGGGAGCAGTTAGCTATCAGGCTTTAAGGTGTGCAGGCCTAACCCCATAAAAAAAACCCTTCGTCTGTGGATAATGTGAGGTACAGTAAAAATGTGCTTCACCCAAACCTAGAATTCCTTTCCTGTGAAAGATGCCTTCTGTCCTCTACAGAGAATCATAAAGTTGAGTGTGACATTACCCCAGAGAGGTAGGGCATCCTCAATCTAAAACTTTCATAGCATGTTTCTGCCTTGCCTTTTTTTTTTTTTTTAAACTTTCATGCAAGGGAATTCCACATTTTCCTTAGGCAGTTTGCTCCACTGCATTGCTCTTATACTCAGGAAGAATTGTTCTCCTTCATCTTTCTGACACCCTTTTAAATATTTAAATCCTTTCAGCGTGTCTTCTCTATCTTTCCTTTCCTGCTGAGCAAAGCACACTGTCAGCGCAATCCTGAGGGGGCGGCGCCTCCGGAATGAGCGTTCCGGCGCTGAGAGGGCCGGCCTCCCTTGCTCCGGCACCGGAGCACCCCTGTGGCCGCCGGACCAGGTAAGTGGGGATCCAGTGGGCATGGGGGCTTTTCACCAGGTGAGGGAGGGGGGCCATTGGCCCAGCCGGCCCTGGAGGGGGCGAGGGATGGCTTCGGCCATATCCCGGGCCGTTACACGGCCTCCTACTTCCTCCAGCAATTTTGCTGGCGGAAATCCGAGGAGGCCAGTTGGGCCAGCTGGCAGACCCTCTGAGAGGAATTTTATCAGGGGGTACAAAGTTTCTTTTGGGCCTCTTCTCAAATACTAATACAAATATGAATACCTTTATTAGCTTATTAAGTTGCATGAATAAAATACATATAAAGGGCCCCTTCTCAAAGGGGGAGGGAACAGGATGGGGGAAGGGACGCAATACCTGGAAAAGTCTTTGGAGTCCAGGTCTACCAGACTTCCCAATGTTTACCCAAGTCTACCCACCCAGTAGACCAGGCCCAGACACCATCTTTCACTCTCATGAGGCCAGCTGAGTTCCCAGGAAATTTCTGGAGCCCCTCCTTTGGCTCCTGGGCCCCCTTTTTTACCCCGGGCCCGGGTACAGTTTACCCCCCTCTCATGGGCCCTGCCGGCCGGCATTTACACTCGGGGAAGGGGATGAGTGTCCCCTTGGGCCGCCGACTGGATCCTTACGTAGGATTGCGCTGCCCGGCTGAGCTCTCCTTACAAGTAAAGCACAGAGCTTTCCTGTAGGCTGAGCACACCCAGTTCCTCAGTCATTCCTCAGATGGCTTCCTTTGCCCAGATTCCTTAGCATACTTGTAGTGCTCCTTTGAATCTTTTTCAGTTTGTTGATGACTCTTGTATTGAACTGTGGTGTTCGAGGCTGAACAAGAGTACTCCAAAGTCTTACGACAGCTGAGTACAAGCACTTCCAGAGACTTTGACATTTGAAGTGGAGATGTGTGAAAATTCACAGGCAAGGAGCTGGTGCTGTGTGAGTGTAGCCTCCAGGTATAAGAGGACCGGGTCTTTGCCTGTGAATTTTCACAGCTAGTGCCTGGACTAAATGCAGATGCTGCAATGATCATATGAAGGGTGAGAGAGAGTCAAGTTGGTCTTTTTCTCCTCGCCTAACCCATTGCGAGGACTGTGATAGAGCTGCTACAAGGCAGTGTGCCTGTTAGGTTCTTACTCTGGTCATCTACATGGCATATGGACAGTATCCTGCTATTGTTATTGGATACATTCGCCACAAAAACTAATTCTACAGTTGCTGTGCAGCTGTAAAATGGTTCCTAAGAGCTTGCCACGTTCTCACAATTTTAGAAGCAAAGCAAACCACTTTGAACTAAACCATTTAATTTAAAATTAAAATTTAAACCAATTTTAGAAAACAAAAACTCAATGTTCTCACAATTTTAGAAGCAAAGCAAACCAAACCACTTTGAACTAAACCATTTAATTGTTGAGCCCCCACACGATGTCACGGAATTCAAGCAATCATCATTTGTAAAATGCATACTGAAAGACAAGATTTTGTTTTACTTTTTTGTTACTTTCAATTGGGGTGGAGGTAAGGAGGGTTGAAACTGAATACCATGTCTGGTTTGGGCCTTGGATTCTTTGTATCTGAGATTGTAAATAATGTCAGGGTAGAATGCAAGATAGAACATTTGGTTTAAAGTACTGTAGTTATCATCTGCCTTAAGGCATAAAGTGAAAGACCACTTTGCTCTTCACAATATAAACAGTCCATTTTAGATCTCTGACAACACAATCCTACACTCAGAAGTAAGTCCCACTGTGTTCAGGAAAGTGTGTATAAGATTGCAACCTCAGTCTGTGAGTGACAGAAACCTTCAGAATGAGAGTCAAGAAGGAACAAATCACTTTGAGATCCAGGACCATCTCATTTTCTTTAATGATGAACTGAAGTGATCAAGGATGGCAAGTCTTTGTGAAAGATATGGTTATCTCCAGAAGACATGGAACTGGAATTCCAGAAGTATTTAGAGGCTCTGCAATGTCCATTCTGAGGAACAGAAGTGTTCTAATAATTGTGGTTGAACAATTGCACCTAGTATAAGAATTAATTAATAATTGTAATAATTATAATATAAGTAATATATCCCGCATTGTCCCGAGTATAAGACACACCTGATTATAAGACGCACCCTTAAAGTTTGGTGCTATTTAAAAAATTTAACTACTCAGAAGCAAGTCCCATTGTTCTCAATGGAGCTTACTCTCAGGAAAATGTGCACAGGATTGCAGCCTAAACCATTCATTGCCTGCTGAGTCTGGGGGAGGGGTGGCTGCAAACCCAATGCTGGCTAAGGCCAGCATCACCATTTTTGCAACAGCCTGATTGTAAGACACACCCTTAGTTTAAAAACTTAAATTAGGGGGGGAAAGTGAGTCTTATACTCAGGCCAATACGGTATTAATATGGTAATATAACCATTAATTAATAATTGTGCCTATCAATGGTGTACTTTTTCAAAAGTTCTGCGTAGCTTAATGTTTCTGCAGGTGTCTCGCTGTTTCTCTGGTGGGCACCACAACTGTCTTAGCAGACTGACAGCATAATCTTCTTAATACATGTCTACTTTTCATGCCCCACTGAGCTCAATGGGATTTACTCCCACATAAGAGTGCATAGGATTACAGCCTGAATGGGGTTGCAGATAAAATTGCAAGAAGAAGAATTGATGGACAAAATCAAGAGTAATGACTAAGAGGCAACGAGATGTACAGGAATTAGGTTCCAGTCCGGATGTCCCTGATAATCAAGGACACTTGAGGGGTGAGGCCCACTTTATTTTGCAGATGTGAATTCACCTTCTGAATCTGCAAGGCGTTTCCTAGTTCCTCTGAAGAAACTCAAAGTTCCCTGCTGAAGCTACAGATACTTATAAAAGAGTTAGCTGCAATCACTATCAACAAAACTGTTAGCTGAGTTCTGGGTTTGGAACATTTATTATTGGTGCTTGATGGGCAAGAACGAGAAAGGATACATTCTGATGTCCAAGTCACAGCTGGAGATTTGCTATTAGCTGCTGTATTAAGATAAATCTTTGCCATTTAAATGAGCACGTTGGATAGGAAGGTTATTGAGGGAGTCAGTGAAGAACTTTACAAGGTCCTTTAACTTGGCAACTTTTCTCATTTGTTCAGTAGGTTAGAGGCAGAATATGAGAGGTGAGCTTATAATTGTCCTGTCTTTGTAAAGCTGCCTGTTTCATGGAACTTGAGAATCAAAGTGTAAAGCTTAGAACTCAGTGCAGAGAGGGAAAGTCTCATGAATCATGGCTTCTATGATCGTTTCAAAGGCCATCAGTGCCAACAGATGATGATAAAGGCAGGGTATAATTTACTACCTGTTTGTAGTTAGTGTCAAAGTTCCTGTTCGTTTTAGTTATCTTGGATTGCACTGTTACTTACGGCGCAATCCTCACCAACCTTCCAGCGCCGTTGCAGCTGCAATGCAGCCCCGAGGAGGGAACAAATGTTCCCTCACTTTGAAGAGGCCTCCAAGACTGCCCCTGCACTACAAAATGCAGTGTGCGCCCTGTTGGCACAGCTACACCGGTGCTGGAAAGTTGGTTAGGTTTGCACTGTTACTTACTGCACTGTTACTTTAATATTTACTGGTACACATTTACTGGGAGTGCACAGTATGTTCACTCCTGTTGTCTTGGGTTGTTGACAGGTGTTGCTTCATTCCAGACACCTTCACTTATTCCCTCTTTCTGGAAGTGACCTTCCTCCAGCATGTCACACAAGGAGGAGTTGGAGAATGCAATGTCTTCAGGTCACAGCATTATGTTTCTACAGTAGCCGCTTCATATTCTTTTCCTGACCATCTTACAAATTAGATCTTCTAGGTTCCTGACCTTTGGCCAGGCCACTAATTTTCCCTAATATGGTGCCTGACAAACACAGAGCCAACAAGTATCCCTATTCTTGTGAACATTTGGCTCAATAAAAATATATAATGAGATATATATAATAGTTTAATGCATTTTAGCTAAACCTTGTTTTTGCTATATAAACCACTTTGTGATTTTTTTTGTTGAAAATCGGTATGTAAATATTTTATAATCATCATCATCATCATAACAACAACAATGCATACAAATGGGGCATTTTTTAAATAAACCTACATTGTTTAAAAGTAGTTTCTCAACCTTCAAAAGAGCATTGGAACAATGGATTGGTGATTCCAATTCATTTTTGAGAATGTTCCAGGTTAGTTATTCTGGATTAAAATAACATTTTAGTATAAGATAACAAAGCAAGATTGAGGCAACTGTTGCAGAAAAAAATCCACCTTTTTGTTTGCTTTTTAGCATAGTGAAATTCAAGAATGGCTGGGCTTTGTGTGTGTGAGTATGACTTTTCTGAAATGGCTTGAACAGATATATTCACAACAGCAAATGCAAATCCAGAGAGAAACATTCCCAATTTCTTTGGAAAATTATTTCAGAATTTCCCCAAGAAAAGGTTTTAGTTAAAAAGGGATATAAGGCCTAAGAACAAATTAGTAGTAGTCATCCATTAATATTGTCCTAATCAAAAAAGACTTGTTGAACACCACAGTGATTATTAGCTAAGTAAAGAAAACAAACCTTCATAATTGTTATCGGATGTCAAGAATATTTTTTCAAAATAATGACTGTCATTTCCTAGAGCTAGTGACAACTGGAATATTGCTTTACCCTTTAAATAGTATGAAAGCTATTTTTCCTTCTTTATTAGGAATTTTGCTGTTCAAAGTGTTATAAATTGGTTATCTTATATAAACTGTCACAGAAATTTTCCCTTTGGGCTTGCAGAACCCAAGCAGTTATATTATGTTTGGCTTGGATCCAAGGAGTTAGCCTGGCATATTTAAAGCAGCTTTGAACTTGAGCTGCTCAGAGAGAAACTTTGACAGATTCCCCCCATGCTGCATGGCAAACCATTTTAAAATGTGTGGGAGTTGCAAAAGCAATTGGTGGTGCAGTGCATGATCTGTTTGAAGAAAAAAGTCGCTGTCTTTTAAGTCAACTGTGGCGGTGACTGCTAGGAACCAGCATGGTTTTTTCCAAGGACAAGTCTAGCCAGACAAACCTTAGAGCCAGGATGGTGTAGTGGTTCGGGAGTCGGACGTAGACCTGGAAGATCCAGGTTCAAATCCCCGCTCAGCCACAAAGCTTCCTGGGTGACCTTGGGCCAGTCACTATCTCTCAGCCCCACCTATCTCACAGGGTTGTTGTGAAGACAAAAAGGAGGGGAGGAAATATGTACACCACTCTGAGCTCCTTGGAGGAAGGGCGGTATAAAAATGTGAAAAATAAATAAATAAATTATCTAGTTCGGTATATCGGGGGGATGCTGTGGACATAATAGCTGGATTTCAGTAGGGGTTTTGACAAGGTTCCACATGACATCCTGGTGGACAAGCTGGAGGGATATGGCTAGATCAGCATTTCTCAAAGTTCTCCCCATGAGAAGGGAAAGCTTTGAGTGCTTGCAGGGGTGAAGCGATGGCGGTGGCAGCGATCTGGGGATCACGCCGCTGCCGGGGACAAAAGGAGTATTTTTAGACTAAATGGTATATTTTAGACGGGAGTCAGGCCATCCTCCAGAGGGTGGGGGGGCTGCGACACCCCAGAAGGCCTTCCCAAACTTTCAAATGGCTCCTGAAGGCGAATAAAGTCCACTTCTGGTTTTCAGGGAAACCAGGAAATAAATCGGAAGTGGGCTTTAATCGCCCACATCCTCCGGAGGACAGTCCGACCCCTGGAAAGTCTAAAAATACCCCTTTTGTCCCCAGCACTGGCATGATCTCCGGATCGCTGCTGCTGCTATCGCAGGTTGCTACTCCCCTTTAGGGGGTTGTGATTTGCCCCTTCTCCAAGTAGTGGGTCATGACCCACCACTTTGAGAACCCCTGGACTAGATGATGCTACTGTCTCTGACTGATGGACAGTACAGCAAATCCTCATTTAATGTTGTCGATAGCTTCTTCTTGGAAACTGCAACTTTAAGCAAAATGACTTACAATGAAGCTAATTTTACCATAGGCTAATTGATAAATGTAAATGTTCCTATGGCATTTCCCCATCAACTTTAAAATGAATCGACAAAACGACTTGAAGTCTTACTGTATGCAGAGAACGCTTGTCAACAGCTCCTCATCTATCCAGAAGGAAGTGAAAAATGGGGTGCCCCAGGGCTCTGTCTTGGGACCAGTGTTGTTCAATATCTTTATAAATGACTTGGATAAAAGAGTAGAGAGGGTGCTCATCAAATTTGCAAACACCAAAGTGAGAGGAGTAGCTAATGCCCCAGAGGACAGGACAAGATGATTTTGACAGGCTGGAAAACTGAGCAAATGCCAACAAAATGCACTTCAACATGGATAAATGTACAGTTCTGCACTTGGGTAGGAAAAACCAGAAACACACAGATAAGATTGGGGATACTTGCCTGAGCAGTAGTATGAGTGAACAAGACCTGATTATTTTAGTAGATGACAGGCTAAACATGAGCTGGCAGTGCGACACGGAGGCAAAGAAAGTGAATGTGATTCTAGGTTGCAGCAATAGAAGTACAGTATTGAGATTGCAAGAAATATTCCAGTTCTGGGCACTACAGCTGAAGAGGGATACTGACAAACTGGAGTGAGTCCAGAGGAAGGCAACTAGGATGGTGAGGGAGTTGGAGACCATGACCTATGAGGACAGGTTGAAGGAGCTGGGCATGTTTAGTTCGGAAAAGAGATGATTCAAGGATGAAATAACTACCTATAAATATCTGAGGGGCAGTCATGTGGAAGAGGGAGCAGAATTGTTCTCAGTTGCTCTGGAGAGTAGGACTGGGAAATATGGGTTTAAATTACAAGGGAGATTTTTATGCCAATAAAGGTTTCATTCATTCATTCATTCATTCATTCATTCATTCATACAAGGGAGATTTCCATTAAACATTAGGAATAACTTCCTGATGGTATGAATTGTTGGGCAGTGGAACAATATGCCTCGGGAGACGGTAGTCTCTCCACCACTAAAGGTCTCAGCAGAGCCTGGATAACTGTTTATCAGGGATGTTATAGTTGTGGACAGCCTGCACTGGCAGGGGTTTTACTCAATGATTTTATTGGTCCCTTCCAACTCTATGATTCAAAATGCCTAAAAACTATCATTGCATATCCTGACTTTTGTGTGCTTTGCTTAGGATTAGCTTAACCAAGGTTAAGCTATTTAACCAATACTGAAGTTCAAAGTAGATATTCCAGAAAGAAGCCTTATGTAAGAAGTCTTGTTAGTTTTCCTCTGTCAAGTCTAGTACTGTACTAAAAAAGTTTGCAACAACCCCCCCCCCCCGTTCCCACTCCCATTGGCTGCTACTTGCTGGGACATGGAAACTTTGAACAGAATGACATCCCATTGCTAATTTCTTGGTACCTAACATTATGAAGAAAAGACCAGAAGCAGACACGTAGATCTACGGTTTTCGGAGGCACACAAGCAAACTCTGTTTGAGAGTAAGATCTTGCTTCCTTCTATTACTTTCAAACCAGTATTAGAAGCAACGGAATGATTTCATCGTGCTATATTCAGTGAAAGGATCATATGAAACAAACAAGCCTTTGAATTTCTAGGACAAATCCAGACGTGCCCATGTTTTGAGACCAAGTCCTTCCATATACGTATTGCATTATGTCTTTTCATGGAATAAAAAAAAAATGCAGGCTTTGTTTTCACTACGTTGAAGTGAAAACTGGTGCTGAAAATAGAAAGACAAAAAAATACCTTCTACAGCTCAGACAAAAGTCACAGTTTTCCATGGAGTCTGCAGACCAAGACCCTGGAGACCCAAAAATACTGAAAAGGAAAGATTGGTATTTACAGCATTTTTCCTTCCTATTTGTCTTAAGGTAGTCTGCAGGATGGTGGATTAGAATTTGCCATCTTGTTTTTTCTACAGGCAAAATAACAGAGGTTAGGAAGTCATGTTGTTGCACAAAACACTATTGCAGTGACTTTGATGAGCCGTTTCAGAAAGGTGGGGTTTCGGGGGCCTATCAGATAGACCTCCAAGAATTATTTATTTATTTAAAAGATTTATACACCACTTTTCCTACAGCTCAAAGCAGTGGACAATATAACAATACAATAATTAAAAATATAAAAGTACATTAAAATAAAAACAACATGACAGCAGGTTATAAAAACAGTAATAAAACCATAACAGCACAGAGTAAAACCTACAGATGCTAATTAAAAAGGGCATCTTCCCTCCTCAAAAACCAAGCAAAATAGATGTGTTTAAACCCTGCTGGAAACCATATAAAGAGGGGGCTCTCTTCAGATCTTCTGGGAGTTGATTCCCCAGATGTGGTACACACAGTGGCGTCACTGGTGCGTGGCGGGGGGGGGGGCGGAGCGCATAGGGTGACCCCAGAGGGGTGACGTGCTAGGAGGGTGACGCGCCGGGAGTCCTGGTGCATCACCCCCCACTACACTCACCCCCATCCTGGCGCGTCACTCCTGGAGCCGGCAAACCGAGCCGTGTCTTCCTCGGCGGCTTGGCTGCTTCTGCGGCTCTGGGGGATTGGTGACATGCCTGGGGTGGGGGTGGGGGTGACACGTCGAGCCAGCCGACCCCGCACAGGGTGATGCGCTGGCTCGTGACACCACTGGGTACACAACATAAAAGACCCTGCACCTTGCCGCCATCCCCTTGGCTTCAGATGGCTGTGGTATCCTGAGCAGGTCTCTCTCTGACAATCGTGACGAACGATTAGAGATACCAATGTTTAGCCAAAATAATCAAGAAAACAGGATGGGAATAATGTATCACAGAATTAAAGCCTATACAATCCAAACATAAATAAACATGACTGTAATATTTTATATTTATTGGACAGTGTGGTATGTGGTGTTACATCTTCTTGATCCACTTAAATCTCAACTCATTGCTAGTTTTTTTGCACAAAGAACAATCAATGCACAGATCTTATCAGGTGGGGCCTGTCATCCACACATTTATTTTACCCAGGGTGCAATCCAATCCTACTTATGCCACCGTTGTAACCAGCGGCGCAGCGAGAACGGGAGGCCCCAGAACGGAAAGGGGATTCAAATCCCCTCCAAAAGGGGAATTCAAAGGGAATTTGAATCCCCTTTCCATTCTGGGGTCTCCCGTTTTCGCTGCACCGCTGGTTACAACAGTGGCGTAAGTAGGATTGGATTGCGCCCCCAGTTTTACAGAAAATAAAAAAAATAGTTACATTGTAGAGGACAAGTGGAGATTGTGATACTTGCAATTCTAGTGTTAAAGGAATTTTCAATCATCAAGAAATATTTGCAGGGACAAAATGCAGGGCCTTAAGGGATCTTTTCCCTCCATCCACACTGGCAGTTCTAACAGGGAAGGCTGGAGGTCTTCACAATCCATCCAGTCAGTCTCTCAGACATGGTCCTGTACATATAAAAAAGTCAGGGTCTCAATTTCCCAGGTGACTTGTTCTTTCTTCCCCTGGGGACTTTATACTGTGCTTGTGGGTCAAACTCCCTAGTATTATTTTTGGAGTCCTGCTATGTAAGAGTATCAGATATCTCTAGCTGAGCAGCCTCTATTGCAGTCTTTTCCCATTTGCAATACTGTTTTTCTTCTGAACTTCCATAAATGGAAGAGAAATCTCAATCTATCTTGAATTTTTGCTTCACTAAGATTCACTATGTGAATTCACTATGATTGGCTTGAGAACCCTCTATCTACCTCATCCCTACTATAGAACCCTCTATCTATTTCAACCCTCATTCAAGGTTCTACTGATATTGGACAATGCACCTGTCCATGTGTGTCAGGACCTTGAAAATGCCCACGCAAATGTTGAAGTCCTGTTCATTCCCCCAAATACCACTTCTGTCCTCCAGCCACTGGACCAAGGAATTATGAAGGCTTTCAAAAGCCATTATACCCAGGAGCTGTGGCTACACACAGCATGTAAAATAGCAGTATATTGGCACTAAAACCCACAATGCCTGATTGATCCATATTTCAATGCATGTATATGTTCTACTAGATGTACACCCTCGAAGCCCTTTTGAATCCCCCATTCTGTGCCATCAGATAACGGAGGGCAGAGAACTATGCCCTTGATGTACGTTCTCAGTTTTTCGTGGCCAGTACATATGACAAATTTAAAAATTAAAAGGTCCAGGTTTTTGGGCCGTTTATTAAGGTTAAAATCAGACGAGTCCTTCTCTAACGTTTCGCCTGAAAATATCTTCGGCATCCTCAGAGTGACAGCTTCTCCAGACATCTTGCAGCTTGTTTTCAAGATGTCTGAAGAAGCTGTCACTCTGAGGATGCCAAAGATATTTTCTGGCAAAATGTTAGAGAAAAACGTGTCCGATTTTAACCTTAATAAACGGCCCGAAAACCTGGACCTTTTAATTTTTAACGATGCCCTTGTTTCATGGCCAGACCATAACCATAATCAGAGCTGAATGCAATTTTTTGTTCTCACTCCTTATATTGTATAATGCTTTCAGAATTCAACACAATAATCCACATGTACCATGATTATTGCGTTCTCATGAATATTTTCTGCACTTGACTGTAAAGCCCTGATTTAGGCTCTGATCGAAGCAGCTCTTTTTTTGTGACCTTTCTCCAGAAAGCAAAGTGAGACCAAGTGAGACTATTCTTGACTTTTAAAGACACCCTGATCTCATTTCAGGTAATGATGCTTAAGGGCACAGATGCTAAGTATTTTCCTGAGTGCCAAAGCTAAGTAGCGAGTGAAGATGTTGTTTTCTTATTTTTCATATGATTGCCTGCAGCATACGGAGATTCTCAGTTAAGGCTGCAGACATGTTTCCATTGTTGCTTCCGCTTCTTTTCATTTTTCAACTGCTCTCATACATTTGCCTGAAATGTGTTTGGGATGAAATTATGGTGCCAGTGAAATCAGCAGAGGCTTATAACTCATGCCTCAAGAAAATAATGCCCTGTTTCCAGGAAGGAAGGAAGGAGAAGAGAAGGGAAAGGCTTTAGCTGGTAAACTCATTCGTCCTACAGAGCAGTTCTTTTGAGGTCCTGCTGTTTAGATGGGAACCAGTCATAAATACTCCGAAATGCATCTTTTACGAGGGGCTGTGTGAAGTCCAGATAAGAGATGTTTGTGTGTAAACTGAGCAATCTAAGATGGCTTCACGCAGGTGAGCCAGCTGCTTATTTGCTCTACCTGATTCCTCCTATGTGTGACATGGCATTGCCAAACTCCTTGTGAAGCAGATACACACATAGGAAGATGGTTCTACCAAGTGAGACCATTAACGCATTTCAGGCAATATTGTTTACGTTGACTGGTTGTAGCTCTCCGGAGTTTCGGGCAGATATTTTTTCTCTGCCCTGCTTGGGGCAGAGAATGCTGGGAAACTTAACCAGGGAACTTTCACATTCAAACCAGGTGCTCTACCACTCCATTACAGCGCCCCCCCCCCAACAACACCTATTTTATTCATGGTGACCTTTCCTTCAGTGTCCATAATAGTGGAAACAGTTGCTGACTGGAAAGGATGAAGTGACTGGCCAGTTCATATGAACTGGGCATTTGTCCACTCATAGACCCAGAAGATATGTCAAAATGAAACTCAAATATGAAGCAATTCTACAACCTTATATTTTACATCTGTTTTAATTGAAACACACACACACACACACACACACAAAGCTAACGTACACCCATTAGCAGTCATATTTGATTTAGCCCCCTTCATGTGGATCATGTGATTTCATGTGAGCACATGAAGTATCTCCATGACTGGGCTTCAGGGCCTCTGAATTTTATCAGGGGGTACAAAGTTTCTTTTGGGCTCCTTCTCGGAGGGGGGGGGACTGGGCAGGAAGAGGACAGCAACAGTCTGAAAAGTCTCAGCAGCCCAGGTTTATCTGGCTTCCCGATGTGGCGCCCAGGTCTACCTGCCTGTTAGATCTGGCCTCCCAGTTGACCCAACCTCCATCTTTCACACTCCATAAAGCCAGCTGAGATTGCAGGAAATTTCTGGCCCCCCCTCCTTTGGCTCCCAGGCTCCCTTTTTGACCCTGGGCCTTTACCCCCCTCTCATGGGCCCTGCTGGGCTTCACCATTAGCTTCAGTTGGGAGGGCAGCTTCAACTACAAAGGAATGTTAAGCCACCCCCTCTTGCCTGCTGCTTTCTCCGCACGGGAATGGCTCCGACAGTGAGGGGGCGGGGCCGCCTCCTGCTCGCTCGGTAAAGGGACTAGGACGGAGCGATACTTACGGCCCCGTCCCTACCGGAGCGACGCCTTTGGCTTTAAATCCATTTATACCAATGTTTTGGGACCCTGAGTCAAGATAAAAAACTTAGTTTAGACACACAGAGCATTTACTCCATGGAAGTATTACAAATAATCCTTCAGGACAAAAAGTTTAATGTTCTCCACTTATAAATGTCTAGGGAAGTTATAACTCAGAGATGTCGAAAATAATTGCCCTTTCCACAGGCATTTGTACTTACTAGGTGAGAACAATAGCCACGGCATCATTGAGGACACTCTCGCCAAAAAGGAGGGTGTAGAGATCTGTATCAACATGAAGCTCATGGAAGATGGCCAGCACCGTCACTAGAAAGAAACACAACAAGCATGAATAAAGAAGAAAACATCATTTTCACATTTCTTTTGAAACATAGTCAAAAGTCTCCCCACCAAAAGAGGGAAACCCATTTGTTAAATCCAATGTGTTTCTACTTCTACATTAATGTTGTACATTAATCAATATTGTTAAGAAACGCACACTGTTACGTACGATTATACACAGGGCGTTAGCAAGTTTTGTTCTTCAGATGAACAGCAAAACATCCATCGGGTACTCCAGTTTTCATGGCCGCAAGTTGTAGAGTACGAAGTATTTAAGGGGTAACAAATCCCTTTAAATACTTCATACTCTAAAACACCCATCCCTTTTTCCTCATAGTGTTTTATTAGGTCCTTCCTTGCTACAGTCCCAACACTCATGATGAAGGACCAGGTGAGAGCCAGTGTAGTGTGGCAGTTACGGTGCAGAAGGTAGAGGGCAGGTGAAACATAGATTCACCCCCCCCCCACTCTGCCATGATGAATGACTTTGAACTAGTCATCTTTCAGACTAGCCTACATAGTAGGGCTATTGTGTGGATCCCAGCTGCCCCATCAATGAAGTGGACAATCTGACTTGCTACAAGTAGTGGGGAGCAGCAAACAAACTTGGAGTGCCCTTGACCCTATGTCTTCTGCCACCCCCCTCCAGCCTGCTGTGGATGGAGCCACATCAATCCACTTCCCTACCCACTCCTCACTCCTTCCTTATGCAGTCCCTTTAAAAAAATAAGGAATTGCATTCCAACTGAGTCTGGCACATGCATGGAGCCACTGGCTGTTGCCACCAGCAGCTCCCTCATGTGCAATGGTGGCACAACATTTCTGCCGTCTTTGGGCCTTTTTGGTCAGGAGATTGCAAGATCCGCTAATGCAGAAGGCCCATAGGATTGGACTGTAAATCGACTTAGACTGCAACCCTAAATACACTTACAGTGCAATCCTAGTGCTGGGGCTGCTGGCGGACTGAGCAGTCCGCCAGCCGAAGCTGTCATAAAAGTGTCATAAGTGCCGACAACTCATGAGCAGGGAAGGTCGGTGCAAGGCCGGCCTCCCCTGTTCCGCCGCCGAGCGCCTGGAGGCCTCGGCCACCTGGCGGATCCTTAGGCAGGATTGGGCTGTTACTAGGGAGTAAGCCCCATTTAAGACAGTGAGATTTATTTCTGAGTAAACATGCATAGGATTGCACTGTTAGTCAATCTTCTTCTGCTGTTACATTAAGCAATGCCTGCTGTGATAAAGTACTTGCAGGAAGGATATCGGTGTCTCTCTGTATCTATCTACCTATCTATATTTATGTTCTTTCAAGCAGTCGATGAGTGTTCATTCTTCCACCAAAAATTCATTGTAAAGATTTCTAATGATTTATAGGATTGGAAAATTGCACAGTGTCTCGCTGCATTTGCTTCACTGCTGCTCATTCTGGTATGGAATTGTGCAATTGACTATATCTCCACAGTAAAAGAATCCGAAGGTTTGAGACTGCCTCCAGGGTGCCAGGTTAACACCTGACATTTCAGCCTGAGAATCTGCATTGTCTTGCACCGAAACTAACAGCGTTTGCATACACCAATCATCGTTCTGCATGGACGATTCCTTCCTAAGCAGGAGGAATTTTCGGAATATATTATTTAACTCATGGGCCTAATTTTGACTTTCACGGTTTTACATATGATAATCTTCATTCACTGAGCAACCGTGAAGTATCCAGATTAGAAGCGTTATTCCAAAAGGGTTTCTAAGGTTAGCGGATAAAGTTCCTTATTGCTTGAAGAGAATTGTTGGTAGTTACCTAATCTATGGCAATGTCTGTGTAAGTGTTACTTTTCATATGCTCATGGCTCACTGCATTTTGCTGTTGTTGTTGTTGTCTTCTGTTGATGGTGAATAACTAGCTTAGCATGCAAGTAACCATTTTAGATACCACCACAAGGGCACCAAATTGCCAATCTGGTAGCACAAGAAAATAACTGTTACCAGTCTGCTAACAACTATAATACTCTCTCTGACAAAAGTACCAATTCATTTTGCAGCACCTAACTCTGCAGTCAGATTCTGCTGAACACAGGGCAGGCTCATCCATGAAGACAACTAAAGCAGTCGCCTTAAGCCCGACCCACACCGCATGAGTTCCGGCGCATCTCAGACGCGTGCAGAGCTGTGTGGTCACCATTTCGAGAGAGCGCAGCTGAACGTGGGAGAGCTGTGCTCTCCCGAGTTCCGGCGCGAGCAGAATAGTTTGTTGCCCATGTTTTGAGGGGGCGGGGATGCGGAGCTAGGAGGCGGGATGCAGAGCTAGTTTGGTAACCAATGGGATGAGATGGGGTTTCAGCCAATTGGAGCGCCAAATGTAATTGACTTATGTCTGAGCCAATCGGCGATTAAAAGGTGGGACAACAGGAGGGATTATTTGCAGGAAGACACTTGTATAGACGAGGTCAGCGCTTGGAGGCGGGCATCCAGGCACCTACGCTCGCTCACCTCCGTGCCAGATCTTGTGCAGAAAGGGGATTCAAATCCTCTCCAAAGGGGGATTCAAAGGGGATTTGAATCCCCTTTCCATTCTGGGGCCTCCCGTTCTTGCTGCACCACTGGGTTACACCGATGGCGTAAATTGGATAGGATTGAGCAGAGCTCAGCCGGTGGCATAAGTTGGATAGGATTGCGCCCTATAGCTTTTTGGTCTTTACTCTATTATTTTTTTATTGGGAGGGTTCCTTTGTTCAGCCTCTCCTTACCACTCCTTGAACTGATTAATAACCTTGTTTTTTGGGGAAAAAAAGAATTACATGACTAGGATTATAATAAGGTGACAAGCATAAACAATCAACCATCAAGCCATCAACTCCAAAGGAGGCCCACTGACATCAGTATGACTAACTGGGAATAAAAAAGTCAATGATTGAGCTTGGTTCTTTCCATAGTCTATTTTATGTCCTGTGCTGACACTTGTTAGCAGATACTGAATCTAGCATAATTTGTTACTACCAAAATCTAATAAATTGCCTTGTTAAAAAATGACAAGCACAAAAGGTATGTGCCAATCAATCTTAATGCACAAGCCAGCAGTAAGGCATGTTTCCGTGTGTGTGTGTGTGTGTGTGTGTGTGTGTGTGTGTGTGTGTGTGTGTGTGTGTGTGTGTGTGTGTGTGTGTGTGTTTCCCCTGGAAGCTTTGTTGAAAGGGGAAGTCAGAAAATATAGCCTGAAAATCACACACACACACACACACACACACACACACACACACACACACACACACACACGTATAACATTAGCTAGTTAGCGCACATGCACGTGCACACATACACACACATTCATGAATTCTAAAGAGAAGATCAGATCAAAACAAAGAGAAACTACATTCACCCCACACTTTTTCTCTCATTCAGCCAGTGCCAGAGGTGTGTATTCATTTATGGAACTAAACCGAATTGAAAGGGATCCATTTGTCAGGGGTTTGTTCATTCCAAAATGCTTATGATACCTTATTGGGTACGAAAAGACACAAATGAAGTTTGTTTTCATGTAGCCTTTTGTGTTGACTGGGTGGAGGATGCCCTGAAGCAGGTGCCTCTTTCCTGTCCCCTGATCTATCCCTAAGCCGGAGCAGAGATAGACTGCCCTGAGAAGTCTCCCTCCCAGTGGCATGGAGAGTTCCCCCAAAGCCTCTTTCCTCTTGAGCCTTAGTCTGAGGCTTTCTTTAAGGAAAACAGATGGGGGAAGGAAGGAACCCTTGCAAGAGTTCCTGGGGGCATTTATCAGCCCATTTCCCCTTGCTCCCTTAAGGAGGAGTGTGCTTCAAACTGAGTGGCACAAACCACTAGTGAAATCAATGGGGCTCACAATGGAATGGAGGTGTAAACCCCCATTTAAAAACCCCACATGACCAAAGCAACTGGCATGTTCTCTTTGAGCCTCTGATGTTCACGAGGCTAAAATTAATCTGTCATGGCCAACAGGCCTGAATTCAGTGACAAGTGGGGAGGAAACAAGATAAGAGATTTACACACTAAACCAACCATGTTGAAAAACCCTCTTGCTAAAAATAACATGTTCCAATTCTAATTATAGATTCCTGGCACTGCTAATCAGCCTTCCTACTCAAGACTCAGCTCGAGAAAGAAAACATCAATAGAGTGTTTTAATTACCAAACTATTTTCCCTACCCTATGCAACTTTAAAAAAAACACACACAACATTTTCCAGCTGTTTGTATGGCTTGAAAAAACAGGACAACCCACTTCAGCCATACCGCTGTAACCATAGAAACTCCAAATGGAAAAGAGCATTCTGATAATCAACTTAAATGAAGGTAAGAGAGTTCACATAGCTTTGAAACAGTTCTGCTTCAGCAAACCTTTATTGAGGCAAATGTTTTCCTATGCTTTAAATGTCAACGTGAAAAAAAGGTACAAGTATGCAAAGTATTTTCAGATTAATATGTCAGTACTTCAAGAATGCTGATATTCAGAGATAAACTGGTACAGCCTTTTCTGGACTGGATCACTTGTGAATGCAGTTGGCAGAATTATATTTCAATGTTTCCCCTTGTTAGAAAAACTCCCTTCGCGTAATAAAATTAGCATGTTAGAGAGAAGTGTAACCCTGGAATCTCTCCCTGATGTGAAGTTTTCCATGGGCAGGTTTTGTTTTTGAGATGGCAGAAGATTCAGCTATGCAATCCACCACTCAGTGTAGTTCAGTGTGGAATGCTTATGGAGAAACAGGGAAAACAAACGCGTGTAATTCACAATATCATTAGTTGTTAAATGGCTCCCATGTGGGCAAGTTCGAGTTGGCCAAAGAGGGTATCTCAACTGATTTGGGCCAAGATGTTCCATCAGTTCCTTCTCTGGGTTCCTAGTTGGTCTCTCGCACCTCATCATGTTTCATGTATGTTGTTAAATTTGTTATCTGCTCAAATGCTTAGGTATTTTTAGAAGGGAAGTGGCACAGAAATACTTCTGTCTTAGGAAATGAGACACTGGTGCGTGTGTCTCAAACATAGCGAAGAACTTGGGCCTTTCTGTTTACGTATACATAGACTAAAAGCCCAATCCTATTGGGCTGCCCCGCTGGTGGAACTAGCATTCCGTCAGGGGCAGACTGCCTTACGGCAGTCACAAACCTCACTTCAGCAACATGAGGCTTCACGCGCTGCCCTAGTGCCAGAGAAAGTCAGAGCCTTCCCGCATGCGCCAGTGGATCCCCCAGGATCTGCCAATGGAGGTAAGTTGGAGGGAGGTCAGAACGGGGCAGGAGTTGGTGGAACAAGGTGGAAATGTGTGAGGGAAGGACAGATTAGGTTCAGGAAGCAAGCGGGTTTGGCGGCAGCAGTGGCTGCCAAATCCTAACCCCCTTCCTGTGCCCAATCCTGCGGCATGGGTCCATGTGGACTTGAGTCAGCTATTTCACTGGCACAGGTCCATATAAACCCTCCACACCGTGGAGGCTTACCCTCAGGTAAGGGATCTAATATTCCCTTGCCCAGAGGGGAGACCTCCAAAATGCAGCAGTAGCCATTTCGGCACTTCTACATTAGTGGGGGGAAGAATAGGATTGGGCCCTGAGGTACTATTGCTAGTGTGAGAACAAGATGAATTGGATGGCTCAGTTATATTCCTGGCTTAAATACTTTACTGTAGCAGACAGGCCAGCTGAAGCTGAAATGGGGCCTGAAATGGAGGGCGCAGTCCACCCCCCTTGTTTGCATGTATTAATGCACATGACGTTGCTCCCCCCAGTGCCACTGCCTCCTCCTACCTCTTCAAAACTATCTGAGTGGGGAGGATCATAGGAATTCCCAGGATCCTCCCATCCATCCTGCATTGAAGGTGGGAGAGGAGAGGGGAAGGCTTCAGTGATTGTATTCTTCTTCCCTCCTCCCTCACTGTTTCTTCAGGCCTGGCAGAAAAGAGCCATCCATTCCTGCCTGCCTGGCTTGCTTTGAAGATGTAGAGAGCATGCGTGAAGAGGATGGAACAGGCTAATGGTGGGCCTGAAGAGGTGGCAGGCAAGTATGGCAGGGAGGGCACCTTTCACCAGTTCATCACCTTCCCCAGCCCGCCACTTCCTCTAGCCCACCACTTGAAGCAGTCACTTCATACCACCTTAAGTGTGGGCCAGCCCTGTTAGGGGAATTTTTTAAAACATTGGAAAAAAATAGTATTTTATTCTAAAAAATATTTATAAGAGAATATCAGTCTAATGGCGAAATCCTGTCTAAAGAAGCGCCAGTGAAGCAATGGCTCCGCCGGCACTCGGTGTTATAAATGTGCTGCAAAGCATGTTTTTGACAGCTGGAGAGTAAGCGGCACCGGCAGAGAGGTCTGTGCCGCTCACTCTCTGCCAGACCCAGAGCTGAGCCCGTTGAGGAAGGTAATTTATCTGCTGGTTAGAGCAGGGGGAGGGCGGAACAGGGCATTCTGGGGGGCCCAGATTGGCCCACCAGGCCAGGGATGGGGGAGGAATTATTGGTGGCATGCTTCGCCCAATCCTATCCCCCGTCCTAGGTCTGACCAACCTCACACCGGCTCCTCGGATTTGCACTGGCCATTTTGCCAGTGCACATCTGAGGAGGCCCATTGGGTCTGCTGGGTCTCTACCTGAGGGAAAGGAACAAACATCCCTTTCTCCCAAGGAGTGCTCCAGCTCTGCTGGTGTGGACCCAATCTTGCCTAGGGTGCAGCGGCCGCCTTAGGTGCTCTGTCGCTGCATTCTAGACAGGATTGCACTGTAGTGCTTCCTCTTTTCATATACCTAATTAAAAATGTTTCCTACCATAACACTTGAAATAGAAAGTTATAATGAGAGCAGTCCCCAAAATACACAAAAATAACATTGCTAATACCAGGTTTGCCATTGAAAACAGGCAGAAAGGATTACATTTTGCTTAGTTAATTGCACATTACCAAATTCCAATTATTTTATCAAGGTAACCACAAAACTGACACACTTAAAATTGCACTTGTACCAACACTAATTATCTAGTTGCACTCAGGAGTTTTCACTTGAATAATTATGTTCCTCAGTAATAAATCCGAAGAGATGAAACTTCCAACTTGATTTGATTTCCTTTAGATAAATGTGGGCAATTGATTAGAACCTTAAGACATGTATACATCTTTTTGATTGCTTATAATAACATGCACACAAATACAAACGGGACAATGGGGAACAGAGAACTAAAAGCCCTGGCAAGTTAGTAGCATAAATTATGTTCACTATGGATCATTCCAAATAATTACCTGGAGGAAAAAAAAATCTTTTTCATTCTGATAGAAGATCATAGTGCAGGATCAGCTGGTGATGAACTATTGTTTGGGAGTAAATGCCATAGAAATCACTGGGATTTACTTCAAGATAGACATGCAAAGGATCAGGCAATGAAGCGGAGGGCCCATTAAAATGATTTTTCATGTGTGCCGATCGTGGGCTGTTGCTGACATGTGGTGATGACATTTGTTTTACAGTATGTCCGAAGGCCAATTTTTCTGTCTGCTGATTATTTAATTACACTGCTCCTGAGATAAAATAATTCAATAATTGATAAAAAATAGTGTGGGACTGTTTGATCAAAACATGATCCTTTTGCATCATAGTGAGTGAGAGAATATCAAGAAAATGTGGCCAAGTTGAAACAAGAAAAATTGGGGGGGGGGAGACACACACCCCTCAGATAATCCTTAGTGTTGAAAACATTTTACAAAGCCAGATCTGAATGTATTTAGTTAATACTTGAGCTTGTTTGGAAGTTATGGCAGTAAAGTGCAGCTCTCTTGCATACCCCTGACCAAGAACGGTATTCTCCTCCTACCTGGGGCCATTATCCTTTTCTATTACCGTATTTCTTCGAGTCTAAGGCGCCATAAATTCTAAGGCGCACCTTTACTTTCAGTACCACCAGCAGGGGAAAAAAAATCCATCGATTGTAAGACTCGCCTCCCTTCATTGAATCTACCCACTCAGCACCAACTCTCCCCAGCATGTCTCCTGCAGCTGAGGATGACTGAGTGCACTGCCTTTGCATAGCATTTCTGGCCCCGCCAGAAAGTGCCATTTCCTTCATTACCTGGGCTTGGGGGAGCTTCAGGGAGACCTGCGCAACCCTCTGCAGGCCTCTCTGATCTTCAGTTCGGCGAAAAACAGCAATTTTTGGCAATTTCTGGTTTTCGCAAAAACAGGAAATGGCTGAAAATCACCGGTTTTTGCCAAACTGAAGATTGGGGAGGCCTGCAGAGGGTCGCGCAGGTCTCTCTGAAGCTCCCCCAAGCCCCAGTAAGTAAGAAGATAGCATTTTGGGGTGCTTTTTGGAGACCTTCGATTCTAATACGCACCCCATTTTTTGAAATGCTTAATTGGGAAAAAACATGCGTCTTAGAATTGAAGAAATACAGTAAGTCATGTGTGACTTTGGAAGGGATGCAGATGGTGCAGTAAGGGATTAAGGGAACACCTACCTAGGCAGCCAGGTCAACTGAATCAACATTGGTGAGCAAGAGGGTGACATATGCCACAGCCATATTATCCACTCCACATCTGTGATTGAAGGGGCTGCTTTAATCTCAGTTTGGTGAAACATATGGCCTATATCTTCCCTACTTTAACAACCCAATCCGGCCCAGCAACAGTGGAAACATCATGCCGCTGTTGTATGCGACAGAGCTGCTGGCAGAAACTGCCAGTGGCTTTGCGTGCGCACCAGACTCAGCTGGGTGCTCTGCCAGTGCCGATAAGTTGGTAGCAGGAGTGGGCTGTGGGTGGAGAAGGGGAGACTCAGGGTGTTTGGGGGGAGGAACTGGGAGGCATGTTGGGGAGGGAGGGGATGGATCAGGCGGCAGTTGCGCATGCCAGAACCTATCCCTGTAACCCTGTCCCGGAATGTCCCCTGGCTTTCCACTTAATTCTGCTTGATGAGTCTGAGGAGACACATAGGTGGCCATAAGGCCTATGTGGAAGTAAGTAAAAAACATTTTACCTACCTCCAATTTGCCTTCTGGTGCCCCCCCCCCCAACAGCATGCAGCACAGCATCCATTGGCATGGCTGCATGCTATGGCGCAGCAGGGGATAGGATTGGACTGTAGTGGTATGTAAAGGACTCTTTTTCATCTGCACTATAGCTGCAGTCTAATGACCCTTGAGACATTGTGTTTAATGATGTGAGGGTTGCTGCAGTGTGGTGCCTCCTACACTGCCCATTTGCATGGAAGGTCTGTGGTCATGTGAGAGGAACTCCTGCCATGGCTCTTTCTTATACCTCATGGAAAATAGAGTAACACTGGTGTGGAAGGACTCATGACATGGACTCCTCCCACATGACTGTGAATTACTGTCAGTTGGTGGCAAGGGAAAGAATCACTCTAGTGGCTCCCAAGCCCACAAAGGACGTATCAAAAATGCTCTTGATTTGAGTGGGGCTCAGGTGCACGTATCCAGCACCAGCAACCCACTCACATAGCTGTCATAGGTGGCTGAGAAAACAGGCTGCCGCACTGGAAACAGAAAACCGAGCTGTGACATTTTGCTGCTAATACTGCAATAACCACATGTGTTAGTCCACTCAGATTCTTGAATAGCGGTCTGGTTTGAGGGAAGTTGCCACCATATTTTGCCTAAACTGAAATTTGAAACACACTGGGAAGGTCTTGCTCTGGCACAAAACCTGCAAGCACCTCAGGGAAAATTAAAGTCGCCTTGGGCATCCCAGTTTTGTGGGAGGAAAGGCATGATATACATATTTTAAACAAGTACATCAATAAAAATATACTTTTCGAATGATTAGAGATATTTCTGAAGCATTTATGGTATTCTACACATCTCTAGCTCTGAGGAACCACAAGCACAATTGTGTGCATGGAAATGTCAGGTGAGCGGACAGAGTGTTAAACGTAGACCAGGAAAACCTCAGTTCAAATCCCTGCTTGGCTATGAGGTTTACTGGGTGATGTAGAGGCAGTTGTTCACTCTCAGTCCTGCTCCAGCTACCCCATGCATTCCCCCTCTTCTGTATCTTCCCTCTCCACCATCTTTGGTAGGTTTTTCTAAATCTTTTTGTGCATGGTGTGCCATGTCTGAGCCCCCCCCCCTGCAGCTTTCATCTCTCCCCATCTCTTCCCAATGGCTTTCCTCCAACACTTACCAGCTATGGCAGCCATGGGGACCACTTCTGCTGCAGATACTCCAACTGCTAGCTGTGGGCAGTGGTTCACTCTGGGTCCCCTCCTGATCTCCCCTCCCTTATCAGCAGTGCGATGTTTGACAACATGCTTTCAAATTGCAGAGGTTCTCAAAGCATGGGGCCTGGGGGCAATCACCCTAATTCACCCTATCCAGAGCAGCCAACATTGCAATCATAATAAATTTTAGACTGTTACCTGGATCTGTAGCGGACATCAAAGAACCAAAGAATAAACAGTCAGTGAAGTGAAAGTCACCACTCTTCAGCTGGTTGACATGGACCATGGCCTTTACAAAGCCATACATTATCAACCTGCAAGGATTGGGGAAAAAAAAGTGATTCAGAACTATTGTGGCACCCTTTGTTCCCTTCTTTCCAAAACCTTTGAAGTGGTTTCCTGTTTATATGACTAGACTGTCTTCTTTAACACTTGATGTTATAATAGTACAGGACTCAAATTGCAGCTGTCATGTAAATCTACTTCTGCTTCAGCCCCGAAATATTGTATCAAAATTTTCTAGGCATTTGAGGAACAAAAAAACACAAAAAAACCCCAGCAACCCTTTCACTATATATTAGCAATGTATTCAGTTGGTGACAGATGACAATATATTTACCCATTTATTTTACAGCAATAAGATAACATACGCTGAAGAAGAAATTATCACAGTCTGTCAAATATTCTAGGGTCTTCACACAATCAGTGTGACATGAGATGTTGTGTTGACTTGTTCTGACACCTCTAAAAGGATTGTTTTCTTAGCTCTCCTTGTATTATTTTTGTTGTTGTTTTTAGATAGATATTAACGCTTTTGAGAACAATCGGTCAAAGAGTCAGGCTTGAAAACACGGTGCATCCTTCTTACTAACATTGCAAAGAACATTCTATTGGACCATATAAAATCCTAAAATCAGGTCACTTGATTGGCATGGCAGCTATTGGCCTCATTTTCTCTGTTGTGTCACATGTTGAATATATTTAGAAATGGAAAACTGTTAGAACCTTTTTGAGATATATGGATGGCACACAGGAGGGTCAGTGGCAGTTCTGCCACAGCATCTATATGCCTCATTCTGCCTGCCATTCAGTTCATATCTTACTAGAATGGATGACAAATTTTGGGACCATAGTATGCTGGCAGCAAAACGCATTGCACATTCTATGTGACTGTTCCTTGCAGGTGTAGGAGCAGCAGTGCACCTACAGAGCTCCCCTGTGATATACATACGAAGCTCCCCATCTGCAATTGCTTGTACATTCACTTCAATAGAAGGGAATCCCTGTGTGCACAAAGTGTTGCATATGCATATCTCCCCACTGCACATACAAGAGCTCAGTGTGTGTACTGGGGCACACAGAAGCTCCGGATTGTGGGCAAAGATTAAATTAGAGCAAGATGCCCTACGCCAGTCCTAAAATAATAATAATGCATAATGGCCACATTGCTCAGAGAAGGCTGCAATCCTAAACACACTTACCTGGGAGTAGGATCCACCGAACAGCATAGGACTTCCTTTTGAGTAAATGTGTATAGGATTGTGCTGTTAATGTAATTACAAAGCTGTTAAGATTGTGGCTTATGATTTTTTTTTGTCTTGTGTGTTGCTGTATATGCAAATAAAGGATTCTGACTGACAAAAAATTACAAAGCAACACCCAATGTGATGCAAATAAGGTCTCTTGCACCTTGCTGCCTGCAAATGGTAATTTCATTTGAATGCCTGACTGAAAATCATTAGGTCTATAGTTTGCTGACGCTGTTGGTTCCATGGCACCATCTTCACTGCACGTGGAAGGGCAAACTTAAAGACAAGTGTTGTTTTGGTCCAGTTTTGAGTGTTTTGAGATGTGATCAGCCACAGTGAAGATTTGCAGCCTCAGACTACACATATTTATTCAAAAGGAAGTCCACATAAAACTTATTTCATGTTAAGTATGCCTCGAATAGCAATCTCAAATCAATCTACATCTGGATATGTGCAAGGGATCTGCATGTTAGATTACAGAGGAATCATTTTTACTCAGCCACAGAGTGAACAAAATCTTTCAAATGTTCTTATTTTTGTCTGCCATTTAAGAATTTCACAGCTCAAATCTAACTAACCTCCCCCGTGCTGATGCAGTAGCACCAATAGAGTGTAAGCTGCATCCTGTGGGAGGAACAGTAATGGAGGCCTCCGCTTCCCCGATAGGTCTACTCGGACCTGCACCAGCTTTTTGGCTGACACAACTCTGAGTGAACCCAGGGAGGTGGATCGAGGCTGAGAAGGGGAATAGAATATTGGTGGAGCTGCCGCCACCAATAACCTCCCCTTTCCTGCCCTCAACACACACCCTCTCCGCCCCAGTTCTTGCCCCGTTCTTCCCCCTTCATCCCACCCCATGTGCCAACTTACTGGCACAACGGCATCCATGATTGTTGCTGTTGTGCAGTCGCCACCACTTGCTGTTTCTGGTGGCAACCCAGTTGCATGCGACAACGCATCACACTGGAAAAGCTGCTGCGCTGCCAGAACATGGGTTCTGATAGCGCAGTGGCCTGTTAGGATTGGGCTGTTAGGATTGGGCTCTCACATATGCAATTGTAACCCAATACAAGTAAATATAATAGGTTCTTGATTCAAACTGCAGTATCAATTATTAGTGGGTTGTTTTTGTATGATGGGGTACTCAGTGGTACAGCCCCTGTTTTGTATGCAAAGGATTGCAGCTTCAATCTCCTGCATCTCCAGTTAAGGGTGGGAAAGACTCAAGATAAGGCAACTTTCTATGAGCCTGTACACATTTTATTATTATTGGTTACATCTGAATAAAACCAGCATCCTTCTGTTTCAGGTTTGTTTTCCCCTGAAACATGCAGCTTTTACAGCCGAGGTCCCTGCCCTGTAAAATGTCAAAATGCTCATTGAACATACAAAATAAGCTCAGAATAATTCAGTCATTCTGAGCACAATAAAAAGACTGATGAATAGTTCAGAAATGCAGTTTTAAAATGTTAAGTATGTATGAGTAGGCAAGGCTTTATCTTTCCGGCTGTAGACAACATTGTGAAATTTCGAGGTGAATGGCGGTGGTGGCAGAGGTGTAGAGGGGGGCTCCTATTTAAAAGCGTTCAAGTAATTTTGAGAGCCAACAGCTGGGTTTTGATAAGATTAGTGACATTTCCAATTTCACAACATTGCCATCAAATGAAATTCAAGGAAAATTAGACACCTGAAACAGAGGCGTCACTAGACACGTGTCAACTGGGAGCAGGAGGGTGGGGAGATGCGCATCACCCCCCCCCGCCCCCGGGCGCCCTGCGATCCTCTTCCTCTGGCGTCTGGGGCCTTCTGAGAAGGCCCACTGCGTCGCCGCACTATTTACTCTTTTTTCGCGCATGCGCAGAACGTTTCTGAGGGCAAGGGCTGCCCGTTTGCCCTCAGAAACGTTCTGCGCATGCGCGAAAAAAGAATAAATAGCGCAGCGACGCAGTGGGCCTTCTCAGAAGGCCCTGGACTGCTGGTTGTGCCGGACGCTCCGAGGTTTTCTCCAGCTCCGAGGCCGGGAGAAGGCCTCGGAGCGCCCGTCCGCATCACCCGTCCGGAGGCTCCGAGCCCGGGAGAAGATATCGGGACGCTCTGAGGGCTTCTCCCGGGCTTGGAGTCTCCGGACGTTGACGCGCGGGCGGGGCTCGGTGCCTCCGGACGGTGACGCAGCGTCACCCTCCGTCGGCCTGCCCCACCCACCACGCTCCAGCGACGCCATTGACCTGAAAGATCCCAAGGAAAGCTGAAGAGTTTGGAAAAGACTAGTGAACTTGCTCAGACCAGATTCACCCATACCTATGTAGTTGTAAAGTGGATGGCAGGCAGATTTCCCAGCACATGCTCTGTCTCTACCAGTTTAAACATAAGTGGCCTAAAATAAATTGAATTATTTCATGCTTCACATTTATTTACTAAAAATTAAAGGCTTAATGGGGCACAACAGCCCTTCCCAGTAATACAAAACAAACTTCTAAAATTTATATGCACTGTATCTTCTAAGGACTCAAGTCCAATCCGCAATTAGTGTAAAGCCTATCGTGGTTTTAGGAACAAGTTATGCCATACCTCCTCCTCCACACTATTCACGTAGATCATTCCTCTCTCCCCTGCTCCTCCTCCAAGCCCACCACTATTAAGAATGACAAAGCACATATGGATCCCCCTAAAAACCTTGAACCAGTGGCAAAATACTATCAATATAAACCAGTGACGGCGAACCATATGGGCTTGGTGTGTCAACATTTTTGAAAATACCTAGCTTGACTCTGCTGGCGTGTCGCGCCCCCCCCCCCCCACTTTTAATAGTACTTTGACTATTGCAACTTTTAATAGTAATTTTGAATTGAACTGAACTGAAAACAACTATAGAACACATTGCATTTTATTTAACATCAATTAGTGACTTTTTTGTTGCTGAGTTTTACTAGAGAATAATTTGAAAGAGGTCTGCCAAAATCCCTGCCCTAAATGTTCAAGACAAGCCTTTAAAACGTTTGTGAAACCATGAGCTGTCGATCGAAAGGTCGGCAGTTCGAATCTGTGCGACGGCTCCTGCCAACCTAGCAGTTCGAAAGCAAGAAATTGCAAGTAGATTAATAGGTACCACGTCAGCGGGACGGTAACAGCGTTCCATGCACCTCGGTGTTGAGTCATGCCGGTCACATGACCATGGAAACATCTTCGGACAGCGCTGGCTCTTCGGCTTTGAAACGGAGATGAGCACTGCTCCCTAGAGTCGGACACGACTGGACTTAATTGTCAAAGGATACCTTTACCTTTACCCTAAGGTGTGTCAGGGCCCTGGGGGAAACACTGGCGTGTCACCCAAAATGACCTCACGTGTCACCTGTGACACGCGTGTCATAGGTTCGCAATCACGGATATAAACTCTCAAAGACTGCAAGACTCTGGGCTGGAAAACTGAAACCAAACCACAGCCAAAACAAATCCAAATCAGATTAACAACACCTTAGCCTATTCTAATGTGGTCAGCAAACAAGAGCAAACTGGAGAAATAATAGCCCCCGAAAAAGTACACTTCCTGAAGTGTTGCTTTGCTGCTGGACATGTGGAAAGCTGTCACCGAGGCATGTCCAGCCTCAGTCATAGTAGGATTCTTTTAAAAGAAGATGGACATTAAAAACACATGAAATCCTATGCATACTTGCTCAGAAGTAAGTCACTGGACCCAGTAGGGCTGACTCCCAGTGCAATCCTGTGTAACTCTTGCACCGGTGTAACAGTAGATCCACCGGTGTAAGTGCACTTATGCCAGCGTAACTTTCCATAAGTCGATGAAAGCAGGATGGATACCGGCGTGACCCCTCTCGGACGTCGCACATGCACAGCTTGGATGCAGGACGGACAGCAGCGCAACTCCACCAGTGCAGGGGGCATTCCGGTGGCGTTCAGACCCCCCTGGAATACCCCCTGCACTGGCAGTATTGCGTTGGCATCTGTCCTTCATCAGAACTGTGCATGCGTGGCGTCCGAGGGGGGGTACGCTGGTGTCTGTCCTGTGTCTGTCGATGTACGGCATGTTACACTGGCAGAAGTGCACTTACACCAGTGGATCTGCTGTTACACCGGTGCAAGAGTTACATAGGATTGCACTGATCGTCATAACTGTACTCATGCTTGCAGGCGACATAGGGAATGGTCATGAACAGCTTCAGCTCTTCTGTGTGTGGCTTCAGCTCTAATTACAGGCATTGGACATCTGAGTAATTATGAGTTATTTTTGGATAGTGGTTCTTATGAATACTGTGCCTTTGTGTTCGTTACAGCAATTATATGTGGTGGGATTCACTCACTATAGGGTACATATTAGAAGACTTATTTCTTGGTTTGCTTTATCATGACCTAGAGTTGTATAGAGGCCTGGTTAAAACAGGAAATTGACAGGCAGGAAGGTGCCCTATATAACACAGATATTACAAGGGGAAACCTCTATGGTTCTCTTCTGTAGTCTTTGAAAGACAGAATCTGAAAAATATTGATTCTCAGTGACATTTTGACACAGGCGGCTAATGCAAGCTTGTGGTCATCTTTGATATTTTCACATCACACTGGAGGTTACATTTATTTAAACATGTATATACTCCATCTTTCCAGCATAACAGAGCATCAAAGTGGCTTACAAAAAAGTAAAACATTCTACAGTACAATAAAATCCCATAAGGGCACAAGAAGCCATCAACAGCCTAGACAAGCACATTTTGAAAATTGCTATTAATATAGGGGAGGGCATGGTCCTTTACACATGGATGAGGAACTTGGACAAAACTATCCTCTTTTACAGCAACATGTTGGGCAGCCCAATCCTTACTAAGTCCCCTGGCGCCAGAACGAGTGTTCTGGTGCCAGAAGCAGTCGCAAATATGCCGTAAAGCACGTTCGCGACTACTTTTGAGCAGGGAAGGCCGGCGGAGTGGCCGGCATTCCCTGCTCCACCGACGGAGTGCCCTGGCTGCCGCTGGACCTGGCAGGTAAGGATCCAGCGGGCGGGGGGTGGCCATTGGCCCAGGCAGCCCGGGAGGGGGCAGGGGACGACCTTCAGCTGTATCCTGACCCCCGCTGGGCGCCGGGGCCTTTACACAGCCTCCTCTACTTCGCCAGCAAAATAGCTGGTGGAAATCCGAGGAGGCCAATAGGGCCTGGCCCCGGTTACACTCGGGGAAGGAGACGAGCGTCTCCTTCCCTGAGTAGACCTCCCGCCTGGCAGCCATGCTGGCTGCCGGTGCACAGGATCCGGCGGGCGGCCATGGGCCGCTGGCTGGATCTTAGTCAGGATTGCGCTGTAAACAGCACAAGGAACAGACAGCATGAAAATAGTGTCTGGTCCCAAAGTACCACTGTGAGCACTGAAACAACTTCACTTGGCTTTCTGTGTTTGAAAGATGATGGGGCCAAGGCTGAAGGAGGCTGTATGTAAGTAGAACCTACTGAAGTTAGTAGCTGACTCCTTGCAGCTGGAGGCAGTAATTGCACATAATGGAAGCTGCTGTCCACTTAAAGCCACAAGGAAAAATAATTAAAATTGAATGGACGTCTCTGTCTAAATGAAGGTCTGTTTTATGTACAATACACCATGTTGCACGTTCCTCGTTGAGACATCTAAATCCATTTATTGATTGTATGTCAAGGAGAGATATTCACCATTGTTAAATTGTGTCTCCTTATTGTAGCCTTTCTTTACACAATAATGAATGCAGATTACATTGAAAAGGGTTTAAGCACACAGTCCCATGTCACATATCACTATAGCAATGATTGAAGCTTTAAAGTACATCTCACTCACCCAATCTGTTTTCCAATCCACTATTGGATTCTCCTTTCCTAATATGCTTTCAGGGATCTTTCTACACCTACACATAATTATGTATAGCTTAACAGCCCAATCCTATCCGGGATTGGGCTATTGGAGGAAGGGCTTTACGATAGTGGAACAGTCTTCCGCTTTCATAAAATGGGTGCCGACAGACTATGCAGTGGCCATTTTCTGAGCGCTGACACAAGAGATGGCAGCATTCTAACTCTGCTGACAGATGCTGGTGCGCCTGCCGGAGAAGGTAAGGCAGCGGTGGAGGAGGGTGGGTGGGTGGGGAGGGGGCAAAACTGGGTGAGAAAGAGGGAAGAACGGGGGTGGGGAGGCAATGGGAGGCAATGGCACCGATTCTCTAAACTAAGCACTGAATTAAGCACTATACACTATCTCGTCTCTGACAATGGCCAGTTATGAATGCTTTAGGACAGTGGTTCTTAACCTGGGTTCGATCGAACACCAGGGGTTCGGTGAGTCAGTCTCGCGGGTTCGGTGGAGGTCAAGACACACCCCCGACTCTTCTAGCGTCACTACAGGGGGGCGGAGCTGTAAGGGTTCAGTGAATGCGCATATGAAACTGGTGGGGGTCAGTACCTCCAACAAGGTTAAGAACCACTGCTTTAGGAGGAAGTATATGCCATTCTCTCCCAGCATTATAAGGCTGGAACTCTTGTATAGCTTGTATCAGTTTTCACTAGGATCTGATCACGAAGCAATGATTTCAGCCCCTGCATGTACTACTAAACATCATCATCATCATCATCATCATCATCATCATCATCATCATCATCATATCTGTATTTACTGTATATATTATTATTAATTAACAGTATTTATATACCGCTTTTCAACAAAAAGTTCAGAAAGTGGTTTACAGAAAAAATCAAATGATTAAATGGCTCCCTGTCCCAAAGGGGTTCACAATCTAAAATTATACTGCCTTTCTATGTCGTCAGATTTCTCCTCGGACTTTATTCAAGGTGATTTAAACAGGCAGGCTTTTTCTAAATGCCTGTAGGGATTTTTACAATAAATGTTCTATTTGCATAGAACCCATCTTCTCCAGCTGTTTCCTTTCAATGGTGTGGTATCTCACTGGCTGCACACAGCTTTGAACTTCCAAGATTGTCCAACAGTGACTCCTCTCTCCCACAGAGGATCAGCGCAGGCTATCTCAGCTTGTCAGCTGAGATATCGCAGCTTGTTGGCAGCTTGTTGGCAGCTTCCGGTTGTTTCGAACTGATCCCGTCCTAGTTGTTTTTTAGGCAAGGTGGCAGCTCAACCACTAGACCACACCTCCTTCCTCAGTTTTTCTGCTACTTTTTTTCCAAGTACCTCTCCTCTGAAGCAGAAGGAAAACAAGCCAGTCATGTATATAGTGATATAGGTAGCAGTAAGGAAGCACAGAGTTTGCACAAATGTCAGTACAGTGGAGAGGATTAGTGAAGGGCAAATTATTCTCCACTCAGTGTAGAATTGGCTTGGTAGTTATATGCATTATGGGAAAACCCTAAGAAATAAATCAGTGGCAAAATATGTTTGTTCAGGTGTCTGGAAAGCATCCTGGTTAGGTGACCGTGCATGAGTAGAATCTCATTTAAGATTCTGGGCCAGAGAAGAACATCTTAGGAAATTATCCTTCATTTATAAATACATCCCCAGCGCTCTGTCGCTGGCCACATGGGCGGTTCAGCCAGGCGAGGGAGGGGGCCATTGGCCTAGCCGGCCTGGGAGAGAACGGGGATGGCATTGGCCATATCCCCGTCCCCACTGGGTCAGCTACGCCGTTACACTGTCTCCTCTATTTCCGCCAGCTATTTAGCTCGGAAATCCGAGGAGGCTGATAGGGCTGACCCAGATTTACACTTGGGGAAGGGGACGAGCGTCCACTTCCCCGATCAGACCTCCGGCCCGGCACACGCCAGACAGCCCGTGCACAGGATCCGGCGGGCAGCCCTGGGCCGCTGGCTGGATCCTCAGTCAGGATTGCGCTGCCCATTTGGTAACTAACTGCAGCAGACTGTAGATCTAAACTAACTGCAGGTCTAAACTGTACTTGAGTCTTTTTTATTAGGGTCACAGACCAGCATAAATCTAAACTGTACTGCAGGGTGTGTGTGTGTTTTTTGGGGGGTGGAGGGAGGTCATATATATGTAAATATTTTGGATTAAAGACATCAAAGCCAATTTATACTAAACAACAAGTATGGCTTTATGTAATGCATTTGATCATTTCCTATTTAACGCAGCATTAAGAACATAGTGTTCCAGACCTCAGTTTACATCAGTCATTATTACTGCATATACATAAAACCTGAATGTCCACCATGAAAAATATGCACTTGATCTTTGAATAATGACTAAAATATCATAATTACCAAGACAAATGAAGCATGAAACTCGCTCAAATGTAGACAGTCCAAAACCTAGTCTCACTGAATATTTCATCTCGCTGCAAACCATTTGAATTTTAAATCAAAAGTCTACCTTAGTTATTGATAGAGCCTCCAGAAATTCTCAGCGTGACGGATGACATACATAGACTTGTTAAAAAAATAATATGAATATAGATCAATGAATAACCTTGTGAAATTAATCAGTCTGAGATCTCAGTTCCAAATAGGACTATAACTACAGCAATTAATAAAAAAAATGCTAATCTTTCCATAGTGGAAGAATAAAGAAAAAAAAAGAACCTTTAAAACAAAGTGATTGAGATTTATGGCGCAATCCTCTCTAGTCTTCAACCGGTAGAGCAACTGCTCTGCCGGTCCAGGGTGTTGTAGAAGTTGCATGAAGCAAGTTTGCATAACCCAGAGAGGAGATAGCGCCAATGCAGTGGCTGGCGTTGCTCTCCCCACACCCGCTGGGGAATGTGAATTCCCCACCAGGCGGTGAAGGGGCAGGGGGAGGGCAGAACGGGGCATTCCGGGGGTTGGGATTGGTCAGCTGGGCCCGGGAAGGGGGAGGTTATGGCAGCAGCCTCCTCCTATCCCCCTTCCCGGGCCTGGCTGCCATTACACGGCCAGCTCAAATGTATGCCAGCAAAATATCTGGTGCACATTTGAGTAGACCCATCAGGGCATCTGGGGCTCTACTCAGAGTAAGGGGACGAATGTCCCCTTCACCTGAGAGCTCCAGCTGCGCCGGCACTGGGTCCTATCTGGATAGGATGCAGCATGGACTCTACACTGTGCTGTAGCTTAGATGGACATGATTGGGCTGCTAGTTTCATATAAAGGCCTGTATCCATGGTTGATTCCTAGGGGTGCATTGACATAAAATGTTTTCCCAAGTTATTTATTCAATTCTTGTAGGTGATTGTATGAAATGAAACTGAATATTTGGTTTCAGTATTTCATGGAATTGCCTACCAGAAAATGTCATGGATAATCTACTGTGATGAATCATTGTTACTTATATGAAACCATGGAAACACCTCCAAGAGCTTCCCCCACTAAATCAAAAGGGAATGGCTCTCAAAAGAGGATCTTAAGTTCTCAATAGCCCAATCCTATGGGCTTGTCGTGCTGGTGGAGCTAGCATTCCACCAGCTCTACCTGCTTTATGGCAGTCATAAAAGCACTTCTAGCAGTGCACAAAGTAGCACACTGCTGTAGCACTAGCGGGAAGGCTGAAGCCTTCCTGCACATGTCGGGGGATCGCTGGCCACCCAACGAGGCAGATAAGACAAGGAGGGAGATTGATCAGGTCTGGGGAGTGGATTTGGCAGTGGCAGTAGTGGCTGGATCCTAACCCCCTTCCTGACCTGAATCTGCGGTGTGGGTCCATGTGGACCTGAGCCAGCAAATTCGCTAGCACACAACCGAGTAGACCCCTCCGCACTGTGGAGGCTTACCCCCAAGTAAGATAATATCCCTGTGGGATGCAGCTGTAGCCATTTTGGCATCGCTGCATCAGCAGGGGGGGGGGATAGATAGGATCAGACTCTAAGGCTCAGAACATCATGAAATTTTCATGTGGCTGATGGCAGATACCACAAAGGCTGCTCCTCAATCTTTCTTAGTCCTCTTTACTGCTTCTCCTCCCCCTCGGTCCTCTCCCCAGTTCCCACTTTTTCTTCTATCTCTGCATCTCAAACAGGCCAGGTATGGAGTTATGCTCCCGAGCAGGAACTATTTCAGAATTACTCAGTGGATGGGTTTTGTTCACTGTATCTGAAGAGTATTATTGAACTGAGGAATTGGAAGAAATTCTCCAGTCCCATTGGCTAGCATCCCTAGGGATGATTCCTCTTTTCTGTCTGCCTTGAATAATAATGTGGAGCTTTTTCTGGGCACATTGGCTTCTGTGGAATACTTTGAATTGGATTTCATTCATTCAATTTTTATCCTGCTTTTCTCCCGAAGGCACCTAAAGTGGCTTACAACAAAGAGTAAAAATACAAACAACTAAAAATCAAACTATAAAATACAAAACAAATATTAAAAACATTTTTTAAAAAAATCAGCAGAAGACAGAGCACATAAAAATACCATAAGCAATAACATGATAAAAGCATCAATAAAACTCACAGATTCCAGGCATTAAAGGCTAAAATCAGACAACTTGCTCAAAAATCATTCCAGATTTTAAGCATTTTGTCTGTCAAAGGGATACCGGATTTACGGGACTTTTTGGACAGTACAAGATTGTGTTTTAATTCTGTTTGGCTGAGAAAGGAACAAATTTACATGGCATCTTCACCCGTATCGTGTTGCTCAAAAAGAAATGTTTTTAGACCTCACTGGCTTCTAAAGAAGCAGCTTAATTCTTAATAGAGCTGATTATCTTCAGTGTACTGATGGCACCCCACTCCAAATCCCTGGATAACCTCTCCCAGTGGTTTCATGTAGATATTGAATAACATTGGGGATGAAATTGAACCCCACACTCCAAGGGCCAGGGTGCCAAACAAGTCTTCTTCAGCACCACCCTCTGTTTCTGTCAGCCAAGAAGACTGCAAAATGGTACCCCCAACTTGGCCAATCGGCCCAGATAATGATCTGATCAATGGTGTTGAAAGTTGATGAGAGGCCCAGCAAGGACACACTTCGCCTGTCTAGTCAGCGGCACAGGTCATCCACCAAGGCAACCAAGGCCATCTCCATCCTGAAGCCAGATTGAAAAAGAACCCGATAATCTGTGTCACCCAGGACACTCTGCTGCTGAGATGCCATCATCCGTTCAATCACTTTGCCCAAAAATGGGAGATTCAAAACTGGCATGTAATTATCCAATGTGGTGGAATCTGGGGAGGGCTTTTCAGGAGGTGTGACAACTGGGGGCCCATGCCCAGGGACTCGCTCTCATGATAGCCTGCCACCACCCATTTTACCTGCCAGCCCTCCAGTTAAGGGGAAACTGGAGACGGATAGGCACTCCCAACTAGTGTTCCCTCTAAAGTGCATAGCGGCACAACCACACACCTCCCAGGCTAGTTGCACACAGAGTGGAACACAGTAACCCGGAATTTCGGTGATGACATACGCCTTCTCTTCTGTCTGCACAATTGGGTGCCCTGCTTTTTGCAGTGTTCCTGATTTCACAGGCAGAGCCTACATGCATATAATTTTTATGTGCATACACTCTTTCACACATTATGCCGAAAATATGGGGGAGAGGAGGGGCAGTATCTACAATCCTGTTCTCCTCATGCATGCCTTTACTGAACACATGTATACAGTCCTCAAATATAAAGGAGACATTTTCTAGTCTACCTTTCTCCTCTAAAGGCTAGTTTTCTATGTGAAGGGGGTTATTTTTTCCATGGGGAAATATTTGAACTAACTTTCCTGCCTCGCTGTCTGAAGTAGTACAGTCTCAGAACAGTTTTACCACATGATCTTCTGTTTGTGTCAACCAAATTTTTCTTCCCGTTTGCACTTCAGTGGTGAAAATATTTAATATCCTGACATCCTGTCTTTGAAACCTGGCAATAAACTATCAATCAAAATGCACTGAAAATGAAGCTCTTCACCAGTTTGTGACAAGATCTAGCCTTGACCACAGTCCCTTCATGTTCTCTTAAAATGAGATTACATTACCGTTAAGAGATCATTAAGATCAGTTTGCGACTTTCAGAGTAATGGAAATGAGATTAGGGAATAAACCACTGTAAAATCTGGCATGAATTTTACCATTAAAAAGCATGTTTGACACTAATTTAACATTTTTATTGGATTAACTGAACTACACAGCGACACCAGTGTGAAAGCAAAATCACTAGAAAAGCTTTTGACCTGAAAAAAAAAACATTAAAAGAATAACTTGTCCTGACCTAACAAGGTCATGGTTAGATATTTTACATGGAACAATTACCATGGGTTTTATAAATGGCAGAGTTAAAACTACTTTATTAACAATAGAAAAATGATTTTACAATTTGAAAAAAAATGTATCATGCATATTCTAGTTTTTTTTTTTTTTTGGAGGGGAGGCAACATGCCGTTAATCCAAAAACAGCATAAATGATATCCACTGGGTAGTGTCAATTAGCTTCAAGCTTCTAATGCAGTTTGAAAAACAAATAATTGTATCTTGCAGCGCAATCCAACTTAACTTTTGTGCCGGTTTAACCAGCGGCGCAGCAAGAACGGGAGGCCCCAGAACGGAAAAGGGATTAAAATCCCTTCCAAAAGAGGAATTCAAAGGGGATTTGAATCCCTTTTCCATTCTGGGGCCTCACATTCTCGCTGCGTCGCTAGTTAAACCGGCACAAAAGTTAAGTCGGATTGTGCTGTTATAAACGATGTGTTATTCAAACATAGCAGCGTGATCAGCAGTGTAAAACCAGAAGTGGGTCGCGATCGCATCGGAGGGCCACTCCGACGCTTGGGGAGGCCTGCAGAGGGGTCTGACGGCTCCCCACACACCTCGAAGGACTCCAAAGCCACCAAGGAAGGTAAAATGGCCACTTTTAGTCCGTGGTGGCGGCGGCGCAAACCTGGATGCGTCGTCGCTACTCCTGGGAAGGCCCCACTGCCACTTAGGGCAGAGGAGGCTCTTCCCAGGAGTTTGGGAACCTCTGAGTTAAACTGTGGCCTTGAAGAAACATATAGCAGAGCTTAGTTATGTAGGAGTTAAGTAAGGCATGACTTACTAGGACTTACTATGAAGGTCCCCTTCATAGGCCAACGTCCCTGAGAAACCCCCTTCACCTTACTTTTCCTGCCAATTGAATCAAAATATGAGAAGCCCAAAGAGCCACAAACTGATAATACAGCCCAGTTGTACAAAAGAAGAACATTTATCTACCTCCTTTCAGTCAATTCGCTACTAACAGCGCAATCCTGTGTAACCTTGCACCGGTGTAACAGCAGATGCACCAGTGTAAGTGCAATTAAACTGGCATAAGTGCACTTACACCGGTGCATCTACTGTTACACCGGTGCAAGGTTACACAGGATTGTGCTGTAAATTGGAACCTGGGCTACCAACCAGGATGTCTCGTACAATTGAAAATGTCTGAGACCTCCAAATTTCTAGAAAGAAAATGCCATTTAATTGAAAGACAGGCATACGAGTGGAGAAATAAAGACTTGCAGACACAAAGCTTTCTGGGCAAAATGTCATTAAATCCTGTCTGGAAACTCAAGTATTCACTATGAATGAGTCAGCAGGCAACAAACATTAAGGATGCAGTTACTTAACCTGCAGTGAATAGGTTATCTCCCTCTTACACTGACATCCTTAATTGACCTGCTGTTGGTAAGAAAAGGGTTTTAGACATACTGAAGGTACAACTGCTATGCTACCACCTTGCCAGTACTTGATTAACCATTGGCCCAATCCAATCCAACTTTCCAGCACCGATGCAGCTGTAATGTAGACCCGTGGTAAGGGAACAAATGTTCCCTTACCTTGAGAAGGCTGCCCCCATGACTGCCCCTCACCACAGGAGTGGTGACTGCCCCCACCACCACAGGATGCCTTGTGGGCACGGCTGCATCGGCACTGCAAAGTTGGATAGGATTGGGCACTAAGGCATCTTTAGAAGATTTGCAACTTAAATATATAATTACTATACATTAAATATAGCACCAATATTATACTAAGGAGGCTGCATTGTACAGTAGTATTAGTATTCTTCCCAGATCTGCTTACCTAACTGAATCATAAAGATAATGATGTTTGGCAGGGTATACAAATAACTTAATCACACAGAATTGTCCCTTTTCCCCATGGTAAGGAGCTCTAGATTTCTATGTACAGTATATTGATACCAAATGAGCATTATCGTTATATATTGATGCCAAATGAGCTTATCAGCATGAGCACTGCGCATATATTAAAGCAATTCATAACCACAGCTACTTACAATAATTATCAGAGTTGCAGCGCAATCCACCGTAAGGATCAGACCGGCGGCCCAGGGCCACCCGCCGGATCCTGTGCGTGGCCTGCCCGGTGTGCGCTGGGCTGGAGGTCTACTCAGGGAAGAGGATGCTCGTCCCCTTCCCCGAGTGTAAATCCAGGCCAGCCCGATCAGATCCTCGGATTTCCACCAGCTAAATAGCTGGCGGAAGTAAAGGAGGCCGTGTAATGGCGTGGCCGGCCCAGTTGGGACAGGGATATGGCCAACGCCATCCCCCTCCCGAGCCAGCTAGGCCAATGGCCCCCCTCCCTTGTCCGGCCGGACCACCCACATGGCCAGCGTCAGAGCTCTTACCTTCCGCTGCCGTCCGTGTCCTGGTCCGGCATCAGAGGTCGGCCTCCCTTACTCCCAAGGGATCTGGGAGATGAGATGAGAGGGATCTGGGGCCCTCTCATATCATGAGGGCCCCAGATCATGTGCAAGCTGTACATACATAGGGCACAGGGTAACGTTTGGACGTTGGGGGCAGGTGCCATAGCTGTGGTGATTTTGGAGGCCGGGTCAGTAGGATCAGTCCTGCTTCTCATCTACACACTGGCTCAGACACCAAGCACTGACTTTGCAGGTTCTAGACTGAATCCCTGGCATCTCTGGGTAGGTCTGAGAAAGACCCATCTGAAACCCTGCAAAACCAGCTGCCAGTCAGTGTAGAAAATCCTGAGCTAGATGGACTCAGCCCAAGCCCAGCAGCAGTGATGACAATGATACAGAGGACTGGGGAATGGGAGGGAGAAGGACCCCCCAGAGCTCTGGAGTCAGATTGTGGCAATCCACCCAAAAGGACACAAGGGAAGCTGGGAGAAGAAGGAAGGAAGGAAGGAAGGAAGGAAGGAAGGAAGGAAGGAAGGAAGGAAGGAAGGAAGGAAGGCGGGACTTTAACCTCTCTCTGACTACCTGGGTGCTAGTCACACCCCCCCCAGGCTGCCTCTTTGACCCTCCTCTTCTTGCCTCAATCGCCCCTAAGCTTAACTGACCCATCCTGCACTTCCTCTCAGACTAGCAGGTTTTACCTGCCCATGACAAGACCACAGGATAAGGTGCATTTTATTCAATTGCTAAAGATTAAACAGGTGCTTCCTTGCTTTTTTCACTGTCACAGTTGTACAGTTCTCTCAGTGTTTTGAGTGGGTCAAGCAGCTAATTAAACTGTCTTAGTGCAGGCATGGCATGTTTGTGGCGTGGCTACGGGAAGAATCATGAAGAGCTTCCAACTGTACCACTACACCAGAAGCGTCACTAGGGAGGGATGGGGAGCAGTGGGCCCCGGGTGACAGGGGCAACATGTGAACATAAGAACATAAGAAGAGCCCTGCTGGATCAGGCCAAAGGCCCATCTAGTCCAGCTTCCTGTATCACACAGTGGCCCCACCAGATGCCTCAGGGAGCACAAGACAAGATAACCTGTTTCCCGTTGTCGCACTTGGCACAGAGAAAACCCACTTCTAAAACCAGGAGGTTGCTTATGGCTTGTAACCTGTGATGGTCTTTTCCTCCATGAATCTGTCCAAACCCCTTTTAAAGGCATCTAGGCCAGGTGCCATCACCACATCCTGTGGCAAGGAGTTCCACAGATGAATTACACGCTGGGTAAAGAAATATTTTCTTTTATCCGTTCTAACTCTCCCTCCCCTCAATTTTAGTGCATGTCCCCTGGTTCTGGTGTTGTGCGAGAGGGAGACGAATTTCCCTTTATCCACTCTCTCCATCCCATGCATAATTTTATACGTCTCAATATGTCCCCCCTCAGGCGCCTTTTTTCTAGATTGAAAAGCCCCAAACGCTCTAGCCTTTCCTCATAAGGGAGGTGCTCCAGCCCACAAATCATTCTGGTCACTCTTTTCTGCACCTTTTCCAATTCAACTATATCCTTTTTGAGGTGTGGTGACCAGAACTGGACACAATACTCCAGATGTGGCCTTATCATTGTTTTGTACAAAGGCATAATGATATTGGCTGTTTTATTCTCAATCCCTTTTTTAATGATCCCGAGCATGGAATTGGCCTTCTTCACAGCCGCCGCACACTGGGTCAACACTTTCATCGACCTGTCCACCAGCACCCCAAGATCTCTCTCTTGATCCGTCACAGACAGCTCAGAACCCATGAGCGTGTATGTGAAATTTTGATTTCTTGCCCCAATATGCATCACTTTGCACTTACTTACATTGAAGCGCATCTGCCATTTTGCTGCCCATTCTCCCAGTTTGTGGCGGGTGTGTGTGCACAAGCCACTGCTTCGGTGACAATTCGGTAGTGGTGGGGGGCGGCAGCAAAAAGGGCCTTTTGTGACGCAGCACCAGCAACAGGAGTCTCCCGCTTGCCCCTCTCGTGTGCTTTTTTTTAGTTAAAAACATTGGGGGGGGGTCCCAAGGTTTTTCAGTGTGGGGGTGGGGCTTGTGACATCACATATGGGTGGCCGAGACTTGTGACGTCACTGGGGTATCTGCAGAGTGTAGCTACGTCTTTGCACTACACCATTACTGTTATGAGAAGCAGCCCTGGGTTCTACCAAAGCAGGTTTCTATTGCAAGCGCTCACACTCTCTAGATATGTTCTCCCCAGAAGCCTCAAATTAGGTGCAATTTGTCTTTAACGTCTTCCCCACAGGCTGCTGCCATGTGTTATTCCTTTCATGTAAATGCCAGTCTTTCAGTGCTGCCCACTCTGATAGAAACAGCCACAGTCAATTATGCATGAGAGACTGTCCTAAATACACCCAATGCAGTTGAACCAAAGACAAAACGATTGATTAGAGCCTCAGTATTCAATCTGGGACTTGGACATGCCTGACTGTATGTGCATCTAGCCACAGATTCAAGATTTCGTGACGTCTGCTGTATGTCTTGTTTAGGCAATAATTAGAATTCATAGTTCAATGCACTGATGACTTAAGAGTCTTTAAAATCTGCGCCAGTCCTGTACCTTTTTAGTCAAAACGATTAAGTGGAAAATTGCCATAAATGTTTCCTGGGTGAGGCAAATGAATGATAATTAAATCAGATCAAGGAGACGTTCAGGTGAGACAGTGGTTACATTTTGCACCAGGTATTTACTCTGCAGAAAATGCAGCAAGGTTGTTTTTAATCAGAAAAAGTATTTGATATTTCATTTGAAGGATGTTACAGTTTGGAACCGATGGAAGTGATATGGTCAAAGTCCAGCACTTGGCTGCCGGGCAGTTCAAGGAGGACAGGAAAAGACGCCCCGGAGAGAGACGTGAATAGTCTAAAAGAGTACCTTTCAGGCTGTTTAAGATGTAAAACCTCAAATGGGAATTTTGGCCACGCATGGTGGTTTACATAATAGTCTTCTACACCACGCAAGCAAAAATAGCACATTTAGCAAATTAATATTTTAATTGGTTTTACTTAATGTTGTTTTAATCGGGTTTAGTTAATGTTTTTATTCATTAGGTGGCATTGTAATTTTATTGTTGTACACAGCTTTGAGCATTGAAAAAGCGGGATAAAAATCGTTTAAATAAATAGATAAATGTGACCTAAAGTGACCTTACATTTCTATCCCAGAGGATTAGGTTCCAGGTTCAAGCCCTAGAAAAGATGCAGGTCATTTTCCTCACACTATTGGGGCTGCTCAAATCTGGACAACAGTTTTTTTCCATGTTTCTCAGTTATCTTTCCTGGATCACTCAGAAGAAATCTGGATTGGGGGCACCACAGTAAGGTTTCTTAATAGAGATTGGCCCTTGCTGTTCCATACCCCCCACTCTCTCTCCCACTCCCTCACTCATCACCTGCTGGAACTGGGGTGACTGGTAGGCGGGAAGGAAACAGAAGAATGTGATGTAGCAGGAGTAACACTTGCTGAATTCCAAAGCAGGATCGTCAGAGATCATGAACTAAATTAGAAGAGCAGTCTGGACATGTCAAGAGAAAGGACACTCTTGGTGTCACTGGAAAATAAAGTACTGTGAGAATGCTGAAGAAAGGATAATGGGATGAGGGAGACTGATGAGAGGAAACATGGAAACATATCATATATTGGGTATTTGAACACTACTCAATATAGCCCAATCACCTTATCACCCAAGTCATACAGAACAGAACTCAGTGGGACAACCTTCTTGAGAGTAACCAGTGTAGTCTAGAGGTTGGCGTGCTGGACTTGAACACTGGGATTCCAGATCATATTCAGATACATCTCAATAACCTTTGCCAAGTTGTTATATCTGAGTTTCTGCCCTCTGGACAATAAAGAGAATCTAGCACCTTCTCGTATATTCACAGCGCAATCCTAACCCACTTTCCAGCACCGGTGCAGCTGCAATACAGCCCCGAGGTAAGGGAAGAAATGTTCCCTTACCTTGAAGAGGCCTCCATGACGGGCCCTCCACGGCAAAATGCAGTGTGCACCCTGTTGGCATGGCTGCATCAGTGCTGGAAAGTTGGTTAGGATTGCGCTGTCATTCAGCTCATTAAAAGTGATGTGATTCAGAACTTCCATGTCTGTTTATTTATCGGGCCTTACTACACGTTTTATTTAGCTTTTTGCTACATAAAGTGTGATGAACAATTTCCCCCTTGCCCCCACCATAAAGCCAGTTCCAAGTCAGAAGGAAGAATCTCACAGACATTCACGGTTTAAGGTTAACAAAAAGACAGAAACTGGTAGCTAATGGGTCTACTGAGTAGTCGTAATGGCTATTGCTGGACAAATGGATCATATCTGGTTTGAGAGTAGCCCTCTCAAACTGGATGTACATTCAACAAGAGGTGCAGAAAAAGTGGTCGCTTTTCTGATAAACGACACTTTCCGTGCTAGAACTAGAGGGCTGTAGAAATGCAAATAGGTCTGTTCTCAGTAATGGCAGCAATTACTGCTTCACTACATCTTCACTGTGGGATTAAAAATGAGTCAGAAGGGAACTGACATTTCTACAGATGTTTCCACACTCTCTTATTGTGGAGACTGGACAAAGTACTCATAAATGCTCTGCAGAGATGTCGGCTCATAAGAAATAATTGAGCTACATGACAGCACCACATTTCCCTTTCATTCCATAACACTAAAGTGTCCTCTTATCTCATAATGTAGAAAGGCAGGTATTCTAAAGCCAAATCAAAAGTAAAATAGGAAAAAGGAATGCCACTGAAGACTAAATCATTTTTATTATCTATCGCACAACTCTGTTCATGTTTGTTTTCTTATAATGTACTAAATTCACTCACAACTTCACTCACTGCGAGCCATTCATGTCATGCAGCAGCATATATGACTAATGCAGTCAGTAAACAACATTTCAAATCATCATTTTCTGTAGGGAGAAAGCTATCTGTCCACTAATGCACCCCATTTGAAGTTGGCATGACTTTCAACCCGTGATTCTCAAACTGGTAATCACAACAGTTTCATGTAGGTGTTGAATAACATGGGGGGGGGGGGGGAAGAAGGATCCTGTGGCACTCCACAAGCCAGAGGCCAGGGTGTTGAACAGGAGTCCCCCAGTACCACCTTCTTGAATCTTTCAGCTACAATAGGAAGGATGAAAACCACTGTAAACTGGTGCCTCCAAGTCCCAACCCAGTCAACCAACCCAGAAGGACACCATGGTCTGTATTGAAAGCATCTGAGAGGTCCAGCAGGACCAACAGGGACACATTCCCCTGGTGCAGATCATCCATCAGGGCAACCAAGGCTGTTTCTGTCCCAAAGCAAGGCCTGAAGCCAGATTTAAATGGGTCCAGATAGTTTCCTCCAAGAGGCCCTGGAGTTGGGACACCATTACTACTCAATAACCTTCCCCAGCCCCTTCATGGATCATTGCCTTGTCGTGGCGAAGGGGCTTGCGTAACTCAATGAAGCCATGAGCTATGCCGTGCAGGGACACCCAAGACGGACAGGTCGTAGCAGAGAGTTCTGACTAAAAGTGATCCACTGGAGAAGGAAATGGCAACCCACTCCAGTAACCTTGCCAAGAAAATCCCATGAACAGTACCAAAAGGCTAAAAGATATGACGCCGGAAGATGAGCCCCTCAGGTCGGAAGGTGTCCAATATGCTACTGAGGAAGAGCGGAGGACTATTCCAAGTAGACCCAGAAAGAGTGAAGCGGCTGGGCCAAAGCCAATAGGACGTCCAGCTGTGGATGTGTCTGAGGTTGAAAGGAAAATCCAATGCTGCAAGGAGCAATATTGCTTAGGAACATGGAATGTGAGGTCTATGAATCAAGGCAAGCTGGATGTGGTCAAAGATGAGATGATAAGATTGAACATTGACATCTTGGGAATCAGCAAACTAAAATGGACGGGCATGGGCGAATTTAAGTCAGGTGACCATCATATCTACTACTGTGGGCATGAATCCCTTAGAAGAAATGGAGTAGCCCTCATAGTCAATAAAAGAGTGGGAAAGGCAGTACTGGGGTGCAACCTCAAAAACGACAGAATGATTTCAGTTCGAATCCAAGGCAAACCATTCAACATTACAGTAATCCAAGTGTATGCCCCAACCACTGATGCCGAAGAAGATGAAGTTGACCGGTTCTATGAAGACCTACAACACCTTCTAGAACTAGCACCCAAAAAAGATGTCCTTTACATCATAGGAGACTGGAATGCTAAAGTAGGAAATCAAGAAATAAACGGAACAACAGGCAAGTTTGGCCTTGGAGCGCAAAATGAAGCAGGGCAAAGGCTAACGGAGTTCTGTCAAGAGAACACGCTGGTCATAGCAAACACTCTTTTCCAACAACACAAGAGGCGACTCTACACCTGGACATCACCAGATGGTCAATACCGAAACCAGATAGATTATGTGCTTTGCAGCCAAAGATGGAGAAGCTCTATACAATCAGTAAAAACAAGACCTGGAGCTGACTGTGGCTCAGATCATGAGCTTCTTATTGCAAAATTCAGGCTTAAATTGAAGAATGTAGGGAACACCACTAGACCAGTCAGATATGACCTAAACCATATCCCTTATGAGTATACAGTGGAGGTGAAGAATAGGTTTAGGGCACTAGACCTGGTAGACAGAGTGCCTGAAGAACTATGGACGGAAGTTCGTAACATTGTACAGGAGGCAGCAACGAAAACCATCCCAAAGAAAAAGAAATGCAAGAAAGCAAAGTGGCTGTCAGATGAGGCTTTACAAATAGCTGTGGAAAGAAGGAATGCGAAAAGCAAAGGTGAAAGGGAAAGATATAAACAACTGAATGCAGATTTCCAGAGAATAGCAAGGAGAGATAAGAAGGCCTTCTTAAATGAACAATGCAAGGAAATCGAGGAAAACAACAGAATGGGGAGGACTAGAGATCTCTTCAAGAAAATTGGAGATATCAAGGGAACGTTTTGTGCAAAGATGGGCATGATAAAGGATAAAAAAGGCAGAGACCTGACAGAAGCAGAAGAGATTAAGAAGAGATGGCAAGAATACACAGAAGAACTATACAAGAAAGATCTGAATGTTCCTGATGACCACGCTGGTGTGGTCACTGACCCAGAGCCGGACATCCTAGAGAGCGAAGTCAAGTGGGCCTTAGATAGCATTACTAACAACAAAGCTAGCGGAGATGATAATATCCCAGCTGAGCTACTTAAAATCCTAAATGATGATGCTGTGAAAGTGCTGCACTCAATATGCCAACAAATTTGGAAAACTCAGCAGTGGCCAAAGGATTGGAAAAGGTCAGTTTACGTTCCAATTCCAAAGAAGGGCAGTGCCAAAGAGTGTTCAAACTATCGCACAATTGCACTCATTTCACATGCTAGCAAGGTTATGCTCAAAATTCTACAAGCTAGGCTTCAGCAGTACGTGGACCGAGAACTACCGGATGTACAAGCTGGGTTTCGAAGAGGCAGAGGAACTAGAGATCAAATTGCCAACATGCGCTGGATCATGGAGAAAGCACGAGAGTTCCAAAAAAACACCTACTTCTGCTTCATTGACTACGCAAAAGCCTTTGATTGTGTGGATCACAACAAGCTGTGGCAAGTTCTTAAAGAGATGTGGATACCAGACCACCTTACCTGTCTCCTGAGAAACCTGTATGCGGGTCAAGAAGCAACAGTTCGAACCGGCCATGGAACAACTGATTGGTTCAAAATTGGGAAGGGAGTACGGCAAGGCTGTATATTGTCACCCTGCCTATTTAACTTATATGCAGAGTACATTATGAGAAATGCAGGGCTGAATGAATCGCAAGCCGGAATCAAGATTGCCGGGAGAAACATCAACAACCTCAGATATGCAGACGATACCACTCTAATGGCAGAAAGTGAAGAAGAACTAAAGAGCCTCTTGATGAGAGTGAAAGAGGAGAGTGCAAAAGTTGGCTTGAAACTCAACATTAATAAAACTAAGATCATGGCATCTGGTCCCATCAATTCCTGGCAAATAGAAGGGGCAGAAATGGAAGCAGTAACAGATTTTACTTTTTTGGGTTCCAAGATCACTGCAGACGGAGACAGCAGCCATGAAATTAAAAGACGCTTACTCCTTGGAAGGAAAGCTATGGCAAATTTAGATAGCATAATAAAAAGCAGAGATATCACCATACCAACAAAAGTTCGTATAGTCAGGGCGATGGTGTTCCCAGTAGCAATGTATGGTTGCGAGAGTTGGACCATAAGGAAGGCTGAGCGCCGAAGAATAGATGCTTTTGAACTGTGGTGCTGGAGAAGACTCCTGAGAGTCCCTTGGACTGCTAGGAGATCAAATCAGTCAATCCTAAATGAAATCAAGCCTGACTGTTCCCTGGAAGGACAGGTACTAAGGCTGAAACTCAAATATTTTGGCCACCTAATGCGAAGAGAGGACTCTCTGGAGAAGACTCTGATGCTGGGAAAGACTGAAGGCAAAAGGAGAAGGGGAAGGCCAAGGATGAGATGGTTAGACAGCATCACCGATGCAACGAACATGAAAATGAGCGAACTCAGGAAGATAGTGGAGGACAGGAAGGCCTGGCGGGATATGGTTCATGGGATCACGAAGGGTCGGACACGACTTAACGACTGAACAACAAAAAACCTTCCCCAGAAACAGGAGGTTAATGACTGGATGGCATTATGTAGTACATTGTGGAGTCTATTATGTAGTACAGTGGAGACTAAGGAGGGATTCTTCAGGAGGGAGCACACCACTGCCAGTTTATCTGGTGGCAACACCCCCTTCCTCAAAGATGAATTCACTACCCTGCTTGTTCACTCAGCCAGTCACTTCCACTGGGGTGGTGTGCCACGACTGGCTCCGGCTGGGAAGGCCCGTTGCCCTTCCCCCTTGGGGTGGGGGGTGATGGGTGTTACAGACCCTGAGCCCCAGGGAGGGGCCCCCGAGAGGGGACCACCGTCTGGATGGCCTCGTCCCCCGTCGGGTACACTCAGCCAGTCCCTTCTGGTCCAATCTAATAAGCCACGCTGGGCAAGGATCGAGCAGTCATGTAGATTGCCTCACACTACAAAGCATCCTGTCTACATCCTCAGGTTGTGCCTTTGGGTCCCTTCGGGGAGAAAGGCGGGATAGAAATATTGTAAATAAATAAATAAATAAATAAGATGAAAATAACCCATAACACTAGGACCAACAAGTATAGAGGAGACATTGACCGGAATTTGTTAAGTCTAAGATGTATTGTCTGATCCAGCCCTCAGTTACCAGCAGTCCTTTGCAATCTTAAGGACACTGCTGAAAAAGAAATTTCAAAAGAACAGCTGTTGTCCTTTTTCGAAGATTTCTCTGAGAGGGGACCAGGAGCAGGAAATAAAGTAACCCAGACCTGGCTTGATGGATCAGAATTGTTTCAGATTTGAATCAGATGTTTAAGTTTGATTCTGTGACAAACAGCAAGATGGACTCCAGTGTAGTGTATCTCTGCTGGCCCTCCCGGTTCCTCGGAAACAACTACACTAGAACACCCCCTCCTGTTCAAATCACATAGATGCATATCTTAATGTTTAGCAGAATAATGTAAGAAATTATGTTTTTGAGACACAAAGCTAATTGGGGCCAGAAAGCTGTGAGGCTTATGTCTGCCTCATGTCTGCCAGTATGTTTGCACCTCGACAGACAGATTGCATCTGCAGCTCCTTAACTGTAGTTAACAATATGAGCAAAAGTAAAATCGGAAGTGGTGTGATGAATGTGTGTGTCAAAGCTATTCACAGTATTGCAGGGAGAATTATAAGTAAGGACCCCTGTAATTCTGGGATATTGAGCCCCAATCCGATTGTGTCCTTGAGCTGCCAGAACAGCAGTGCAAAAGCTGGGCCCCTGCTGCAAATGGTGAGAGGCGCAATGCGCACGGGGCGAGACAGGTGGGGGAGCAAAAAGGGACAGTGTACAGGGCAAACGTACCACCAGCAGCAATGATGCTGGTTGCACTGCTTCTTTTTTTAACCACATGACTTCAGAGTGAGGGCATTCACGCCGTTTGCTCCATGAAAATGCTGGCGCCAAATCAGCGGTATTCTAAGTGTAACAGGTCATGTATTATGTTGGGGTGCACAGCAGAGGGGCGAGGTCTCTGCAGGTGCCAATAAATTGGGGGTGGGGTGGGGAGGAGAGGTAGGGAGCAAGCAGTGGGCCTGAGGGGGGAAGATCTCAGCAGCAAATGCGCACACCTGATCCCATCCCTCATTTTTTGTACCACCCTGCCCCCTTTCTCTCCTTGTACGCTCGGTATATAGCTGGAGTGGGTCCAAAGAGACCCATGAGCCATCAAAAGGCTGACACAGAAGTAAGTAAACTATTTTTACTTACCTCTGGCAGACCTCGTGATGCCCCTCCCCACCATTGGATGCAGCATGCGCTCCACCAGGAGAGCTGCATCAGTGCCAGTGGTGGGGGACAGGATCGGGCACTTAGGTATTTTTGCAGCACTTGGCAGCCAGTGCAGGTGTCTTGTGGAAAATATACATGACAGCAAAATATCAAATGCTGGGAGTTAGTTCTTGAAATTGAAGACAGCTTTGTGGCTAGGGCTGATTCTCCTGTTACTTTTGAAAGATACAAATGCACTCTGGGGAGCTGCATATCTGTCTTGGGTTATTCCTGCACAATGGTCTTCCACACAAACTGTCACCAATTTTCGAATGAGGAGGTAGTGCAGTCAATAGCTCACTCTGTGGTGGGTGATTGTTTATCATCACTGTTGAGTTGTTCCACAACTGGGTTGTTTTTTTCCCACACAAAGGATTATTTCTTCTTCCTATAATATGGGTGGTCAAAAGCATTTTAATGTCCTTCCTTCCAGTCACTGTCCACACTTCCTTCTTCATGATCAGCTGAGGCATTACGAATATTCATGACTTTTGTTTCTAGGAGCAAAAAGTGTTTATGCAGTTGTTTGTAGGTATTAATCCCAACTAAGGTGACAGGTTTCCACACAGATTTGTTTTGTAAAATGTAGTGTGATTAAGCCTATTCCAATAAATGGGGAAGGAAGAAAAACAGCCCAGCCCAGTTGCGTAGCCAGTAGGTATGGAAACATTGCAATCACCCAGTACCAACACAAAAGCAAACCAGTCAGTGCTTTAAAGGGGAGGAAGGTGGAAAAAAGAATGCTGCATAGTCCAGCTTCAAGCACAACAGCAAGCTGCTAAATGCTTTAAATGGGGAACCATGCACAATTAACTGTCCAATCCTATCTGCCGCTGAAACACTATGCCCCCCGCCCGGCCTCACTATGCCCCCTTGGGTCCACTTGGACTTGTGCCAGCCAAAGTCCCATTGGGGACCATAGCATGGCAGAGTAGGTAAGTAAAACTTACCAACTTTTCTTTTACTTACCTCTCCATTATGCCATCATCCCTGTCCTGCCCACAGGATGCAATGGAGGCCACATTGGCGCCACTGCACTCCACAGACTGGCCAAGGATACGATTGGGGTGTAGGTCATTTCTTCCCCTGTTTCCAAAATATTTTTAAAATTGGTTTTGATGAAGTATTTTTCAAAATGGGGAAAGAGATGCACTGTGTAACACTGTGTGTGTTTTTAATGTAAAGGCATAGTAGAAGGCTAATGGCCCAATCCTATCCAGAGCCAGCTCAGAGCACGCAGAGCCGCTGATGCAGCATGCGTCATGATGCTATGGACTAGCCAGGGACTAGGCAGCCTGCAAAAGCTAAGTAAAGTAAATGTTGATCCATAATGGGTTGCCTCAGACCTGTGCCAGCTCTTTGGCTGGCATAAGTCTGAGGAATCTCTGGGGGTGGGTCCAGGCTGAGAAAAGGGGATAGGATTTGGCATGTATAGCTACCACCAAGGTCCACCCCTCCCACTTCCGGATCAGCCTGATCCTCGCCCCAATCCACCTCTGCTGCCAACTTACTGGCAACAGTGGAGGTTCTCAGGCCTGCCAGTGCAGGGCTTAGCAGCTATTACGCCATTGGCAGCAAACTGCAGAATGGCGGAGTGGCTCCAATGATGGTGGCCCCAGAATTACGCTGGCAGATCGCGAGATCCACCAGCATAATCCGAGGATAGGACTGAGCCACATTTACTTCCAAAGTTGAAGCAATGCACAGTCACCTCTTCCCAGCTACTCAGTGCTTACAAACATCAAGTAGGTAGCGACACACAATGTGGACCTGCTCCCTTCCCTTTCCTCACCTTCCTTTTACTTAAGAATGCAGCATGCAGCCTCACTGTTCTGCACCACTTTCGTTTGCAATGAACCCATTTATTTCAAAGAGAAGTGGTGTAGACCAGGGAGCCTGCATGCATGCCATGCTTTTCGTAAGTAAAGAAAAGGGAGATAAAGTTGCGCACTTCTTCACCTGCCTGTCCCCTCCCCTCATCCATGGTGGCATTTGGGGAATTTGGGCAGTACAGGTCATGTGCTGCCTCTGCCCCCAAACCCACTGAGTCATTCCAGTCAACTAATCTCACAGCAGTCTGTTTATCCAAAAAACAAACAAACCCCCTGCAAACTTTTATTTTCTCTCACACAGAAAAAATACTGCAGGCCTCAGACCTCATTCCTACAGCTACATTTCACATTCAGGAGAATATCTCAAGCTATTACAGTAGGTCCCATTGCGGAAACACCAGCCGATCACCCGTGACTATTAGCAAGCAATCAGATGAACAAGGGATAGTCACCCAGCAGACAAAACACCTCACTGACATTTTCAAGGATCGTTAAACACAGGTAGATAATGCCCAAGAGTCATGCATGTCTTTCAAAAGTAAAGTGAAAAGCCCTAAGAATGCATTCAAAGCAACAGCCTCTTATAAATTAAACATTCCTTCTCTTTCCACAATGTGTGATGTTTCCAGTGCTTGAAATAGCTCTCAGACCAAATGCAATGTGCTAGTTCTGTCCTTAAAAATCTTACACAATCTAGAGGCTAACTATCTCAGGAAGTGTTTTCTCCCATCTGAATTTTCTGGACCCCTCAGATCAGCTGATAAAGATCTGGTCTGGATGTCATCTTTTCAAAAACTGAGATTGGTTTCTATCGCAAGCAGGGCCTTTTTGGTTGTGGACCCAGAGCTGTCAACATATGAACAAACTGTCGCAGTATTGGCTTACAGTATAGTCCGACTCAGACTGTTGGTCCATCTGACTTAGTGGAGCTCTACCCGTGACTGGTAGCAGCTCTCCAGGATTTCAGACAGAGATCTTTTCCATCTTCTGCCTAAAGATTCCACTTTTGGTCTTTTTTTTTTCAAAGGCCTATCAACATTTTTATTGTTTTTGTTGTTGTTCCTGTCCTTAGAGAATTAACTGAAATCAACTGGAAGTATGTTTTGGATGGATGCACTGAATTTGTTTTAAAATGTTAAATACTGTTTTCCTGGTTTTTATTTTGACATGCAACAATTGAACTGTTTTATTATTTGTGAGTTTGGGAGTCTTTTTTAAAAAGAGATGGGATATAAATATGGAAAACAAACACACACATAACTGGACTTTAGACCTGCCTAGAATTCAGCCAGCTTCTGTCCTGGAGGACCTGTTCTCTATCCCAGTTATAGGGTGTCTGGTTGTGATTACATGATAGCAATGGAGGAGGAAGAAGGTAACCTCGAAACAGCTAAAGAAACATGACATTTATTCTGCAAACAAATATCATTAGCAATGGTAACATATTGCCAGTATAGGCCCCATTCATGCAAACACCTCCACTTTTGTGGGAAGGAATGTCATTTGTGCCCCAGAAAAGAGCATTCTGCTGAGAATGTGTTAGGCTTAGGACATTTTTCACAATGAATTCCTTTAGGTTTTTTCTTTCTTTCTTGCACCTTTTGGAGATCACCTCCTTCTCCCTCTGCTGTCGTTCTGGGTACTGCGTCTCCTTCTCCCCCCTGGTGGTTACGTAATAGACATTCTGGGTAGTCAAGTCATCCTTCTCACATGACCCCTGCTAACTGGGCAAGAGGCCCAGTTTTTTCAATTGGTGCTCCAATTGGTGCACTTTTTCAATTGGTGCTCCTCTTATATTTAGCGGGGGGAGAGTAACTGCCCCCTTTCACCCCAGCACAATGTCTTTTCTGGTGGCTGTTGCTGGTGTTCTTCTGCGCCGTTTTTAGATTGTGAGCCCTTTTGGGACAGAGAGCCATTTAATCATTTAATTTTGTCTGTAAACCGTTTTGTGAACATTTTGTTGAAAAGCGGTATATAAATACTGTTAATAATAATTAATAATAATTCAATCACAAATTATACTGTAAAATAAAAGACACATTGGTGGGCTCTGCTGTAGTGATCCTTGGCTCAGTTGAAACCCTCCTCCGTCTTTCCTTCCCTTGCAAACACTCAGCTGGTCAAAGCAGCAGCACCCCAAGGGCTTACGAATAAAAGGCAGAGGGTAGACAGAGATCTGCAAAAGGTCTTTTTATGTCAGGAGTCTTGCAGTAAAAAGATCTCTCTGCACTTCAAGACAGTTTTTCATCTGGGGATGAGAAAATGAAATCTTGTACTTTCAGGATGGAATGCTATAGCCAACCGCTTACATTCTGCATCTGCTTTCATATGACTTGACTAATGTCTGGAAAGTCTTTTTGCAGAGCGATTCTTGGCATCCACTTTCATTAGTAGAGACTGTCAAATGTTAATACATGTGGCTACTGTGCTACGTGTTGCTTGCACTCTTTTGCTCTGGAACATAGTCACTGTCCCCAGTACAGTATTCGACACTGCAGTCCCTGCCATCCCCCAGCCTAAATCATGGTTCCATCCATGATCACAATCGTTGCATCCCAATGTAAGGAAATCTAACCACTATTTAGGAACAGTTGTGCTAACAGTAGCTACCCAATATGGATTTCCAAGCTTGGAGAGTTTAGAAAAGTTGTTGCACTGAATTCTAATGCCAGCAGCTATTCAAACTGTCACCATCCAGTTAGCTCTCTTAAGAGCCCATTTTATCTTCATTACAAGGAGAATAAGCCTGTAGTCTTCGAGACTGTGCTTTAAATGACTCCATCCAAAGAGTGGGCCAAAAAGGTCTGTTGTGTCCTATAACGAGCTTTCATCCATCCTGGCACTCCTTCCCTTCCCAAATGTGATTATGAGAGGCTGACTAACATCTTAGTTAATAGCAAGTGTCACTGGCAGAGGTCTCTTTTAAAACCTGGTCTGGAATTCGGCATTCATGGAAGGAACTGTATGTTATCACTTTGTCTGATGTTCATCCCATCTGTACTGTAACTGAGAATAGAGCAGAATTTCTCTCTAGAACCTAAGATTATCCAATATTTTGCAATCCGTGTTTCTAAAAGTCAAAGAAAGACATCCAGAAATGCCATTTATATGCCTAGATCTTCATGGTTACTTTTGGTGGCAAGCTGTTTTGCCCCAAGCCTTCCAAACAACATCTCAAAAGAGAATGTGTAGATGAAAGAAACATCAGAGCATTCCGGATTTTGCATTTACATTGCAATTTTGGAGTTCAGCACTTGCTCTCTCCCTCCTAAAGCATAGAAGAATGACTCCCTCCTTCAAAGTAGTTAGATCTGCCTCCAGGCTCCCTCAGTACCTAGCCCTCTTTGCCCTGTTTGAAAGATCATCTGCCTTTCCAGTACCTGCTCAGAAATTAGATCAATGCTAATGAAAGAGCAGAAGGAGCATCCTTATGACATGTGTTCCAAATAGACTAATGAGGGCAACAGAAACTTGTAATGTTGAAATGGGAGCGAGAGTAGAGAAAAAAACCCTAACTCAATTGAACTCTCAGTTACTTTATTTTGTATATCATACTAAAAGCATCCTTAACCTCCTCCCATGCTATCATATGCACGTGTGAATGTTGTTGGTATAGGACAGAAAGCAAAAGAGAGCTAATTTCCAATCAACTGCACATTTTAGCCGATGCAAAATACTGTACCTTATTTGAAATACAGATGTGAGAAATGGAGTGACCAAGGTACAGTAAGTGTCAAACCCAATACTGCACAAGGTAGTATCTTTAGATACTACCATTTCCAATTCTTGACAAAAATGAAGCTTCTATAACGCTTCCCAAAGTACGTTATCCAAATAGAATGCTTTTGGAGCTTTCATTGTTATATTTGTTCTTTACAAAGGAACCTGCAAACAATTCCTGGATGGGTGTTAAACCTGCAATCTATTCACCTTATTGATTTGTGTGTTTTTTTTTCCCACAAATGAAACTAATGGAAGAACAGCAGGATTTACGGTATTCACAAATGTGATTTGTTCAGCCATTGTGCCAAAGAATAAAGCATAGCTTTGGGCTATACTGGCTGGGTTCATCCATATTCTAATATGTATAACACCAGTAACCAAACTTGAGGTAAATAAAAGAGATATCTGAATTTCAGCATGCCTAGGAATTACTATCAAAATAGATGAAATTCCATGATCTCAGCTATTAGTTCTGTGTTTCTTCTTCAGCGAATCTCAGTAAGGTGAGCTCCAAGTTGTTGTGGACCCAGCTGCGAAAGACAATCCACAGACGTCTGCAGATGAAACTGGACAATGTGTAGATCTCTGTAATTCTTGTCAGTATAATGCAGTCACTGAAGCTGCACTTTGAAGCAGAATAATAGCATGCAGGGAGTTAACTCCTTCCTCTCTCACTGTTTTTCTGCTAAATACCACCTCTAAGCACTTTTATCCCAGAAAAAGGGAAAAACACACGAGCAGTCCCAACGTCTGGCTATGTACATGACTACAGTGCAATCCTATGCATGTCTGAGTTCAATGGTCCTTACTCCCAGATAAGTGTGTTTGCAGTCTAAATTGCTGCCTAAATGTAATGCACAATATTGCCAATCATGGATATAACCAGCAATAATTGTCATGATTAATGCAGAGTCGGCAATCATGCAAGCTGCGAGATGGAGTACTGTATATCCCTGATGGCGCCTGAAAAAAGGCACCTGAGGGGGGACATGATTGAGACGTATAAAATTATGCATGGGATGGACAGAGTGGATAGAGGGAAATTCTTCTCCCTCTCGCACAACACCAGAACCAGGGAACATGCACTAAAATTGAGTGGAGGGAGAGTTAGAACAGACAAAAGAAAATATTTCTTTACCCAGCGTGTAATTCATCTGTGGAACTCCTTGCCACAGGATGTGGTGATGGCATCTGGCCTAGATGCCTTTAAAAGGGACAGATTCATGGAGGAAAAGACCATCACAGGTTACAAGCAACCTCCTGGTTTTAGAAGTGGGTTTTCTCTGTGCTAGGTGCATGGGAGTGTCAACGGGAAACAGGTTATCTTGTTGTCTTGTGCTCCCTGAGGCATCTGGTGGGGCCACTGTGTGATACAGGAAGCTGGACTAGATGGGCTTTTGGCCTGATCCAGCAGGGCTCTTCTTATGTTGTTATGGTCTAGCTCAGACATTACATTGGTTCATGCCTGGAGACAGCCATGACTGCTTAGAAGGATGAAAGATCCATATTGGGTGAACCGGCCATTGTGCCTTTCCATACTATGGCAGATTAGTAATAAAACTCCCTGGGTTGGTGGAGCAGGCAACTACAGCTCTAATTACAGTATAAGACTTTTCAGAATCAATGTGTATTCAGAGGGAATAATGCCTATATCCTATAGGGCAGTGGTTTCAAGAGGAACCCTAGGGTTCCTTGGCAGCTTATTTGTGGTAGACAAGCTTCTGAGAAAAAAAAAAAACACCTACCAATTTTCCCTTATAAAACACAGGCAGAGGGGAGTGCAGGATATGTTCCAAGAGATGCTCTCAGGTCACCAGGGAGTTCAATATGGCCCCAGAGGCCTGGCCACTGTTCTGCATGAACTGGCTGCATGCAAAGAACATCTCTCAAATCCTCTGCAGGTAGGTTCACTCATCAGTCAAAGTGAAATGGGTTCCCTAAAGGAACAAAGTTTGAAAACCACTGCTGTAAATCAAAGATTATAATTACCTCAGGTAAATAAACACTCCTCCTCAGTGAACAAAAATGTACTCCATGTCAAGTCTCTGCAAAGTAGCATGTATAATTAGAATGGTGGACAAAGAAGGATTTCTGGTGAGCTTTCCATCATCATATATATTGGCACATTTGTTCATTTCTTGACTGCTCACTTCTTGTATGCTGTCCTCATTTGATCCGAATGGTTGGCAGCATTAATGTCACATTTGCTGTTACTTTAAAAAAGGACATTTTCCATCCATTTGATACTGAACAATAATGCCTTCTTCATTCAATCCTGAGCAGGGCTTACATGTTCAACTTTCTGGCCAAACCAGAGGTGACATGAAAGATCTGTGCTTAGGCTGGATTTCCCAAGTTTTTTCTCAGTAGCAGCCCCCCCCCCACACACACACACACCAGCTTCTTTGAAGACTGCGGAGGTGGTGCTCCCCTGCTAACTGGGCAAGAGGCACTTTTTTAATTGGTGCTCCTCTTATATTTAGCCGGGGGAGAGTAACTGCCCCCCTTTCACCCCAGCACAGTGTCTTTCTGGTGGCTGTTCTTCTGCATCTTTTTTAGATTGTGAGCCCTTTTGGGACATTTAATCATTTGATTTTGTCTGTAAACCGCTTTGTGAACTTTTTGTTGAAAAGCGGTATATAAATACTGTTTATTAATAATAATAATAATAATAATAATAATAATAATGCTCTAGAAAAGGGATGTTTCATTCTTTCCTCCCCACTCCTGCATCTGATTAAATGCAATTGTCTTTCTATCTTTTTTTTTTTAAAGAGCAGTCCCAGTTTGTGTTTATTCAATCCAGACCAGGACTATAGCATGGGGGGGGGGGGAAGAGGAGACTGTTTAACCCTTTCCTCCCACATCATGGTCCTGATGAAAACTGCTCCCAAAAACTGCCCTGGAAGCTGCCATTAGCACCTAGCATGAATTACTGGACTCCCTACAGCCTCTCACACTCACTCACTCTCTCTCTCTCTCTCTCTCACACACACACAGAATAATACTTCCCATAACACCACTTCCTGTAGCGCTGTTTCACTATAGTGCCCTTTTTCTTGGATACGACTGAAAACTATTGTAACAAATGAGAACAGTGCATTCTGGATAGTGTGCTGCCAATCATTGAAAATGATATCTCCTATAGTACTGTTTCACACAGTGCTCAGTTTTAGTGAAAATATCCCATGTGCTAGTGGAGGTATTGTGCTGTGTGTGTGCGTGCGTGCCTGCGTGCGCGTGCGTGATATGAATGATACTTTTAGCTTCGCATGTACTTTGGACACAAGATACCAGCTCTTTAAGGTCAGTTGAATGTGTCTCAAACAATCTAAGGCTAGGGACATTCTGGGGTACACAAGGCTAATCAGCCAAAACAACAAGTTCTGTCCCAAATGGAACCAAAGGCTTTAGTTTGAAACATACAATTGGGAGAAGCAGATTGCAGGCAAGGCTGAGATCAAAAAGCGGCAGCCAGTGGAATGACTGTATCTGCACTGATATGCAAGGAACCAATACCTTAAGTAGGGGTGAGCCAAGGCACTCCTCCTCGGCTCCCTCCCCTCTTTTCTCAGTGACTTTAAGGGACAAGGCTCAAAGAGCCAGACAGAAAAGAAAACTGGAACCAAGAGATGCTCACAATGTAGCCAGCCTTTTTCCAGCTTATCCCTGGCTTTTCAAATTTAGGAACTTCTGGGATCAGATTTCTATTTTCTCACTAGAAAAGAATTATGGGTAAGCCCCGGTTCAGCCAGCGATACACCCACTCAACCACCCCCTCACCTACTTTGCAAAAGGCATAACTGGTTTGCAGAGTGCTGTCTGCCTTTGGCATGAGCACCATCTAGTGGATTTGTCAAAGAAGTGTCATTCTTTTAGCAACAACAAATGCCCATTACTTAATACTAGCTACATTGTGTTGCAGCTGTGGCTAGGAAACTTATAAAGCCGCTTGGGTTCACCAACTTTCCAGTGCCCTGGGAACAAAACTCTCAGGCAACAAAACATGCATAGTGTGGCTTTCTGTGAAGAAGGGGTAGTTATCATCACTTTGGCTGTGATTAAAATCCCACATAGGTACTATGGACTGAGAAGATACGTGGGACAGATTGAAGACTGGGATTGGGAAGCTGGGAAGAAGGCCCAGAAGGAAACCTTGGATACAGCAAGCACAAAGGTGGGGGGCTGAAGAGACAGGACACAACCTGTGAGGATGCAAGCTACAGGAACCCGAGTGAAAGCCAGGCAGAAGAGACAAAGGTTAGCCATGCCTAGTTTTTGAGAGGGTTTCTGTGCCTCTAAGAGAGGTTCTGTCAGCTGTGGTTTCAACCACAATTGCCAACACTGTGACCTGGGAGGACCTTATGTTGTTTTATAAGATGGGCTAAGTTACGGAGTTGCACATATTGATTTTATTTATTTATTTATTTAAAGGATTTATTTATTTAAAGGATTTACATACCGCTTTTCTGGTACTCAAAGCGGTGTACAACATAAAAGTTAAACAAGAGATCACCCTTAATTTCATTGGTGGTGGGCTGCTTGCTATTATTAGAAATGTATTAGATGTTCTCAAATATGTTTAAGGCACATGGTATATCATAGAAGGCTCAATCTAAACTGTATGGTAAAGTGTTGATGTATAGGGTGATTTTTTTATACTGTAAAACAGTCTTAGTTGAGGCCTACACTACCCAATGTTGGCACCCGGCAAAGTCCTGCACTGGGTCTCCCGTGGAGCCCCCGCCCTCCCCCAAAGGTGCATTGTTGCTACTCTTGCCACTAGAACTGAGGGTTCAGGGGTTGGCCTGGTCAGGTGGGCAAGAGTAGCAACAATGCACCTTTGGGGGAGGGCGGGGGCTCCACGGGAGACCCAGTGCAGGACTTTGCCGGGTGCCAACATTGGGTAGTGTAGGCCTCAACTAAGACTGTTTTACAGTATAAAAAAATGGGCTTTCAGCCACTGCCTAACCTGGACAACCCCTGATGCCAACCCTGAGGCTGCTTTATGGTACCCACTTATTTTGGTTCCTAAGCAGCCATCCAATAGCAAACGCAAAACTAAGTGGGCACATGGTACCTAGCGTGAAGGTTTTTCCATGGTGGTGCTCAAATTATGGAACTCACTCTTTAGACATGTTTTCTGGGAACATCTTCCTTATCTTTTAGGTGCCAGGTGAAGTCTACCCTGTTGACTTGAGTCTGAAATGGTATTGGAGATGTTTTGAATAATTTATCTCCCAATACTAAGGGCCATTTACATGGCTGGAATGAGTGTTCTGGTGGTATAAACAACTTCATGACAGCGCCAACGAGCAGACAGCAGATACCCGCCACCAGTAAGATGGTAAGATTGTGCAGGGGTCGGGAGGGAGGCGGGGAGGGGTGGAATGGGCAGGGGGTGAGCAGAACGTGGAGGCAATGAGGGTGGGGAAGAGGGTGGATTGGGCCCAGGTAGTGGGCGGGTTAAGTGGCAGCTGCTCCTGCTGAATCCTAACCCCCTTCCTGGGCCCAATCCGCCTTCACCAGTCAACGTTGACCCATTGGCAGCAGCAGGGGATACAGTGGATGCCATGTTGGCGCCACTGCAGCATCACCACATGAGGAGTTAGGTAGGATTGGGCTTGTTAAACTGTTGGCTTTTTAAAAACATTTCTTTTTTGTTTGGCTTTTTTTACAGTGTGATGTGGGGGGGCGCATGGGTGTGTGCTTTTGGGGAGGGGGTCTGTTGCTACTTTTTGCTGTTATCTGCACCTGCTGTTTTATGGTGTACTATTTGTGCTGTGCTTGTGTTTTTATGCTGCTTTTACTAGCACTTTATCCACTGTTATTGTTTGTATCTCATGCATTAACAGCCCGGTCCAGCCCAAGGCAACTGCGGTACAATTCAGGCACAATTGCAGCCCAAGTGCTTTAGGCCCGAGTTGTGCCTGAATTGTGCCTGAGTTGGGCTGCAATTGTGACTGAATTGGGTTCAGGCACAATTCAGGCACAACTGCACAATTCAGGCACAATTGCAGCCTAAAAGTGGGCGTGTCGGGGGCGTGTCGGGGGTGTGACGGGGGCGGTTACGAAATTTGGTCCGGTTCCAGACGCTGGAGAGCCCCTGACACGCCCCCTCGAGCCCAACTCAGGCCCAAAATTTGGGCCAGCAAAAAGGGTGAACCCAAATGTGAGGAGACCCATAGGAGCCATTTTACCTTACCCACACCAGCCCTCTCCTGAAAAGTTCTAACACCCTGGGCCCGAGTTGGGCCTGAGTTAGGACCGAACAGTTGTGGCCTAACTCTGGACACGGACCCAAATAGTTACCCTATCAGCACCCAGCCCCACCCAGCCTCTTTCCCACAAAAGCCCAGCCCCAGCCCTCCACTCACTCTCTCTCTTTCTCTCTCTGAGCACGTGGCGTGGGGTTCTGTCCCCCAGCAGCCACAAAGTGGGACTTTGAAAACTTTTCTAACACCCCACTTCTCTCTTCTCTTCACCTCTCTCCTCTCTGCCCCCTCTAGGGCAGAGAGGGCTGTTCTGCCTGTGGCCAAACTGTTTACTCCTGTGCCTGGGCAGCTCTCTCCATGCAAGTGTTTGCTAACCCATGTCTTTCTCCCAGCCCCTCTCCCCCCCCACAGGCAACAACACCAGCAGGTAAGTGCAGGTAAGAGCAGGGTTTGTGCTGACATGTGGTCTGACTTCTGCCTCTTAGCATAGAGAAATATAGGTAGGATACATGCCTCTATACCAATGTCATGTCTCATAGCTGCCTGCATAGCCTGCCATGATATGCCTCTTTACCAATGTCTGCCTGCAATGCCTGCCATGATATGCCTCTTTACCAATGTCATGTCTCATAGCTGCCTGCAATGCCTGCCATGATATGCCTCTTTATCAATGTCTGCCTGCAATGCCTGCCATGATATGCCTCTTTACCAATGTCTGCCTGCAATGCCTGCCATGATATGCCTCTATACCAATGTCTTGTCTCATAGCTGCCTGCATAGCCTGCCATGATATGCCTCTTTACCAATGTCATGTCTCATAGCTGCCTGCAATGCCTGTCATGAAATGTCTCTGTACCAATGTCTTGTCTCATAGCTGCCTGTATTAATGTGAGCACACAATGCCATGGGTGTGGAACTGTAACCCATATGTAGACACCAGCTGTTCCCCCCCCCTCTTTTCTCCACAGGGTCTACTGACAGGTCAGTATTGCTAGGATTGCCATGGTTGTGACCCCCAAGTTGTGTTGTTGTCTCTCTCTTTGACCCCTTTCCCTTACAGGATCATGCTCACCTTACACCCAGGGAAGGAGCGCAGACCAGGCTATGTGTGTCACACCACTCAGCTGTGTTTGATTTCTCTCCCTGCAGGCCTTTGCAACCGGCACACTGGCATTTCTTCAATGGGGATTGCTACCACACAGCAGCTGCCATGGAACACCCCTGTGATTTATGTCTCCCCAGGAATGTCCACCACCACCTACCTTCTGGGGAGCACCCCTGGGCCCGCAGTCTGGTTGCCCCATGGTCGTCTGCCTCGATGCTGCCAGAGGTCTGGGAGCCTGCCCTGCAACCCTCCTCAGCTGCTGCTGCTGCTGCTACATTCTGAGTGGCTGCTGTGCCTACCCCTGGCAGCCTCGCCTGGCCATCCCTGCCAATGTTCCAGAACAATAAAGATGCCCCTTGGGCAAAGGCCCCTTGAACACCATGACCCCAATGTTACACAAGCACTGCCCCACACACAGAGAGACAGCGCCCACCACACAAGGCCCTGCGTGAATCCCAGCCAGGGCCTGCCACAGCCAGCCCAGGGAGAACACAGCAGGGGGGCTGCCAGACCCTCAGGGCTCAGAGGGGAGGGGGGAGTTGGGGGGCCTCTCAGGCAGGCAAACAGTGACAGGTGACATGGCGCACGTCCCCCACGTCCGTGAAGAGCCCTTTCAGCAACCGGGGCTCTCACCCACCCTCGGTCCGCCCGTCAACGGCGTCCGTTTCCGCCCATCAACGGTGTCCGTTTCCGCCCTCAGTCCGCCCGTCAACGGCGTCCGTTTCCGTCCTCAGTCCGCCCGTCAACGGCGTCCGTTTCCATCCTCAGTCCGCCCGTCAACGGCGTCCGTTTCCGCCCTCGGTCCGTCTGCATGAGAGGCGCCCGTTCCTGCATTGCCTCCATCTGCGAAGTGACCCCTGTGTCCCTATTGGTCTCTGCAGACCCCTCTCCCTGTATTCCTCTCCCACCAGCCTTGTTGTCTGTCTATTTCTGACCCACCCGTGTCCCTCCCCAGCACCCCCTGTCCGCTTGCCTGTGTGCCTGCCTCCCCTCCCACTCCCTGATGATGGACGCTGGCACCCCCCACCCTGCCAGAGCGCCTGCCGCGAGGCACCTACGTTGCCCCATCTGGGGAGTGATGAGCTGCGTGAGCCCTTCCCACTCACAGCAGACAAGCCCAAGGCATCTCTCGGTCTTGGCCGGGGCACGGAGCAGAAGGCATACCGGGATGCCTTCTTTGTGGGCATAGCCACGGCCCTGGTGGCCCAGGGCTTCAGGCAGCGCACGGGCATGTCATGGCGGAGGCGGTTCCAGACCTCATGAGACCCCCCTTGTGCATGCCGTTCCCACCCCCTCCTTCCCTTCTCTCCCCCGCTCACCCCCCCATGACTCCCACGTGCAGCCTCACCGTGGCTTGGGGGTGGCATCGCAGTCTGCAGGAGGGAGGGCAGTGGCACTCCCCCCTGCGGCTGGTGGCTAATGCCCAGGGTGCCCTGGGGCAGCTGGCACTGGCACAACCTCTGCCCTTCAGCTGACTGTCGCACGCCCAGTGCCTGCAGGCCCACCTGTGGCTGCCCATCTGCTGCGACCGCTGCAGCAGCTGTGGTAGGTGCACGCAGACGGGCTGAGGAGGGGGCTCTTCGCTTCCACAAGACTGACAGCTCCCCACAGGGGCCTGCCTGCCTCTGCGGTAAGTTTTGCCTCGATCCTGGCCCACTGCTCTTGCCTCCTGCATAACTCAGACACAGTTGAAGCCTAACTCGGTCCTATTTTGGGCCCCAATTGTGCCACAATTGGGCCTCAACTGTGCCTGAGTTGGGCTGGACTGAGCCCAAAATCTGTTTTATTTATGCTGTTGCTTTTTGTGCTATTAATGCATTCTTATTCTATATTTTATTGTATGTATTGTAATTTTATTATGTTGCAAACCACCTAGGGAGCCCCATTGCAGGGGGGAAAGATGAAGTAAAAATTGTTAAATACATAAGTACATACAAGTTATCTGCTGGTCCAGTCTGCTGTTTTGATCTCTGTGGTTTTATTATTATTATTCTCTTGATGTCCTATTTGTATTAGGGGTTCCTTTTTGTCTTCTAAGCCAGGTGTCCCCAACCACCAAGCCGTGGCCCGGGACTGGGCCGTGGCTCGTTCGGGACCGGACCGCCTGGCCAGAAGCGTCTTCAAGGTTGGGGCGTTGGGCCCCAGGGCGAGGGCCGGATGTGGCGGCAAAGGGGCTTATTTACCTCCGCGCTGCGCCGCGCTTCGGCCCTCCCACCCACCCTGGAGCTGGAACGGCTCCAAATAGGTGCTAAACTGGCGGGGGTTGATTGGAGCCGCACTGGGAGCGCGCAGCTGACATCACGCCTGGGTCACGTAGGGGCATGGCGTCGGCAGCCCCCCCAGTCCATGAAAAAAATCCTCCGCGATGCTGGTCCCCGGCACCATGAAGGTTGGGGGGCACTGTTCTAAGCCCCCTTGAGACCATGACAACAGTTAAAGGCAGGCTATAAATGTCATATGTAAATTAAATAAAAAAGACTCCTGTGTTCCTCGATTGCCTTTCCTACCACCTCTCACATTTTCTTCCTTTCTCTAGACAAGTGGTTGGAAATGATAAGACTCTGAGTTCTCAATGATCAGAAATAACATTCAGGTCCTATTGGTGAACATACCAATGTTTCAAAATGTATAGTGAGTTTCAGAAGTGACATATCAGACTCTTTAGAAGCAGTAGGCAGCAGGAATGGGGTGCATTTCTGTGTGAAGAGATGATCTTTCATTTGATAGAAGGCCATATTGTGCAGGCTGCCTAAAAGGATGAATTCGCTTTGACATTTATGACCAATGAAATCAAAAGGCTACCAGAATCCTATCGCTTGAGCCAGTATATGAGATTCTAAGCTGTACAAAAAGAGAGACAACAAATCAGAGATATAAAAGCCTCATTTTGTGCGGTGGAAAAGAAGCCTAAGATCCTGACTGTAGAGAGTTGCTCTCCTGACTGTAGAGAGTTGCTCACACATTAACAGCTCAATCCTATGCCTGCCTCCACTGGCGATACTGGGCTTTGTGCTTTTGCAAATGTGCCCAAAAGCATGTTACAATGGCATGGAGGCCAGTCCCACTGGCGTGGAGTCCAGTGCTGGCAGGCCTCCACTGGCAAAGGAATAGCACCCACAGGGGCAGATGAGCTCTGCGCCGGGCAGCAGGAAGGCAGGCGGAGAGAGGCTAGGTTTTCTTAACTGTATGTCGAAATTGCTGAAGGGCCAATAAAGAGGTGCTAGGGCTCCCAGCATGTTTCCGATAAGCCTGCCCTCTGGTATCTTCCCTGAAAGGCCCGTTTGAAGTCAGCAACCTTAGTGAATCAAGTGAACCTTAGATATCAAGGGAACGTTTTGTGCAAAGATGGGCATGATAAAGGACAAAAAAGGCAGAGACCTAACAGAAGCAGAAGAGATTAAGAAGAGATGGCAAGAATACACAGAAGAACTATACAAGAAAGATCTTAATGTTCCTGATGACCACGCTGGTGTGGTCACTGACCCAGAGCCGGACATCCTAGAGAGTGAAGTCAAGTGGGCCTTAGGTAGCATCACTAACAACAAAGCTAGTGGAGATGATAATATCCCAGCTGAGCTACTTAAAATCCTAAATGATGATGCTGTGAAAGTGCTGCACTCAATATGCCAACAAATTTGGAAAACTCAGCAGTGGCCAAAGGATTGGAAAAGGTCAGTTTACGTTCCAATTCCAAAGAAGGGCAGTGCCAAAGAGTGCTCAAACTATCGCACAATTGCACTCATTTCACATGCTAGCAAGGTTATGCTCAAAATCCTACAAGCTAGGCTTCAGCAGTATGTGGACCGAGAACTACCGGACGTACAAGCTGGGTTTCGAAGAGGCAGAGGAACTAGAGATCAAATTGCCAACATGCGCTGGATCATGGAGAAAGCCCGAGAGTTCCAAAAAAACACCTACTTCTGCTTTATTGACTACACAAAAGCCTTTGATTGTGTGGATCACAACAAACTGTGGCAAATTCTTAAAGAGATGGGGGTACCAGACCACCTTACCTGTCTCCTGAGAAACCTGTATGCGGGTCAAGAAGCAACAGTTCGAACCGGCCATGGAACAACTGATTGGTTCAAAATTGGGAAGGGAGTACGGCAAGGCTGTATATTGTCACCCTGCTTATTTAACTTATATGCAGAGTACATTATGAGAAATGCAGGGCTGAATGAATCACAAGCCGGAATCAAGATTGCCGGGAGAAATATCAGGAGCAATATCAGGAGCACCTTTCAGGAGCAGCGAGTGGCCTCACGGGAACGAAGTGGCTCACGGGGACAAAGTGGCAAGATAAAAAAAGACACAGCGAGTTAAGCAGCTGGGCGAGGAGAGGGTAAGCAAGGAGAAGGTAAGTGAACTCTCTCAATTGTGCAGCTTTGTCTAACTTTAATTTACCATTAACTGTAAAGGACTTGGTTAAAGCTACCTTAAGCTACCTTAAACTTAAGATAGAACTAAGCCTAGCTAGGAACTAAGCCTAGCTTAAGTAGAACTAAATATAACCTGAGGAGGGGGATTGTAAGGTCCAGTAGCTAGGACACAGGCACAGAAGCTAGGTGGGAAATTAAATAGATTCAAAACACAAACAAGCACCTATCTAAAAGACAGGGGCAGAAACTGGACAAGCCTGGGAGCTGGTTCTAAAGAAAATTGCAGTCCAAATCTAAACAGGTCCACTCTGAGTAGATTCTACAGCTGATTCTAAAGAGAATTGCAGTCCAAATCTAAACAGGTCTACTCTGAGTAAAACCAGTGTTTACTCGAGAGTAAAAAGCCCAGGGCAGAGACCTGAGTCTACTTTAGAGTAGGAGCCTAAAACAAAACAAGAGGAGGCTAAAAGAAGGGGAGAAAGCAAGCTAAACTGCACCTTAAGCAGAGTTAAACTTAAGCAGAATTTAAAACCTACAGTTTAAAACATACAGACCGCATGGTATAGAAGGCCACATGGTAAATTAGGGTGACTCAGAAACCATAGCAACACACATTCCTGCCAGCTGAGTAGGTCAGATGTAAATTGAGGCAGCAGCAGGAACAATAGCAACAGGAATTTCCTGCCAGTAAACCACATCAGGCCCTGCCCCCCTTAGAGGCCAGTCTTTTCAAACTTTCAGGTAGGCAGGGGGAGGAGCTACACAACAGTTTAAATCTGGGGCTGGTTTGCAAGTGAGCCCTTTCAGGAGCAGCGAGTGGCCTCACGGGAACGCAGTGGCTCACGGGGACAAAGTGGCAAGATAAAAAAAGACACAGCGAGTTAAGCAGCTGGGCGAGTTCAGCAGCGGGGCGAGGAAGCCAGGCCCCACACACTGCCCGGCACGTCCCTTGAAGAGAGGAGAGCTCCAATAACATTAAGGTACCCAAACTGTTTTAAACCCATAACTTACAAAAAAAGCTATGCAGTCAGACAGCCAGCAGAAGGGTGGGGGCTATCCAGTGTTTTGCACTGAGTGTCACATGTATGACTATCTGCCTCTTGGGCACATGTCATGGGTGTGTGCTCGGTGCAAAGAGCTCCAGGCTCTCAGGGAACGGGTTCGCTCCCTTGAAGCCACGGTTGCTGACCTGGAGAAGCAGAGACAGGTAGAGAGGAACCAGGGTGAGACTTCTAGGGACGTGGAGGCATCGTCCTACCCTCAGTTGGCCAGCACTTCAGCTGCCAGGGAAGGGAGTCTCAGGGCTGGAGGACATTGCTCTGGAAAAGAGGGAAACAATCCCACAGTGGGGACCCCTTCTTCAGGTGATGGGCCCGTATCCAGTCGCACTATGGATACTCCTCTGGGGAGAGGGGGAAGGGGGCTTCTTGTTGTGGGTGACTCTATAGTCAGGAACATAGAAAGGGGGGTCTGTGACGGATGTGAGGACCGCACGGTGACTTGCCTACCTGGTGCGAAGGTTGCGGACATCACCTCTCGTCTAGATAGGCTGGTAGAGAGTGCTGGGGAGGAGGTAGCGGTTGTGGTGCATGTTGGCACCAACGACGTGGGGAAATGTAGCCGGGCGGTCCTGGAGGCCAAATTTAGGTTGCTAGGTAGGAAGCTCAAATCCAGGACCCCAAAGGTGGCGTTCTCAGAAGTGCTACCTGTTCCACGCGCAGGGACAGCTAGGCAGGCGGAGCTCAGGGGTCTCAATGCGTGGATGAGACACTGGTGTGAGGAGGAGGGGTTTAAGTTTGTTAGGCACTGGGGAACGTTTTGGGACAAGCCGGGCCTGTACAAGAGGGACGGGCTTCACTTGAACCAAAACGGAACCAGACTGCTGGCGCGTAACATTAAGAAGGTGGCAGAGCAGCTTTTAAACTGACTCCTGGGGGAAAGCCGACAGGAGCCGAGGGGCATCCGGTTCGGGACTCCTCATTCCTCGGGAATGAGGGTGCAGAGGATGGGGAACAATCAAGTAATAACAGAATAAGAATTGGGAGTGGTAGCGTGATGGGACATGACAGCCAGTCTAGCAAAACAGAAGGCTGCAGGAATAAAGGGGCAAACATGCAGCCCTTCTTGGGGGACCAGGTATATAAGTGCTTTTATGCAAATGCCCGAAGTCTACGGGCAAAGATGGGAGAACTGGAATGTTTGGTGGCTAGGGAAAACATTGACATAGTAGGTATAACAGAAACCTGGTGGAATGCGGAGAACCAGTGGGATACTGCAATTCCAGGATATAAACTCTATAGGAGGGACAGAGAGGGGCGTGTTGGAGGTGGGGTGGCCATCTATGTCAAAGAGGGGGTAGAATCCACCAGAGTAGAGCTGGAGGGGGGCTCTGACTCCTCCGTAGAATCACTGTGGGTTAGATTACCAGGCTCCAAGAGTGATGTAATAGTAGGGGCATGCTACCGTCCTCCAGATCAAAAACCTGAAGGGGACCTTGAAATAAGGAAGCAAATCAGGGAGGTGTCAATGAGAGACAGGGTTGTAGTCATGGGGGACTTCAATTATCCTCACATCGACTGGGTCAATTCATGCTCAGGTCATGAAAGAGAGACTGGATTTCTGGATATGTTAAATGACTGTGCCTTAGAGCAGCTTGTCACGGAACCGACCAGAGGACAGGTGACTCTGGACTTGATATTGTGTGGCACTCAAGATCTGGTCAGGGAGGTAAATGTTACCGAACCGTTGGGGAACAGTGACCATGCTGCGATCTGTTTCGCCATGCATGTCGGAGGGAGAGTGCCGAGCAAATCTGACACGAAAACCCTTGACTTCCGAAGGGCAGACTTCCCCAAAATGAGAAGACTAGTTAAGAAAAAGCTGAAAGGGAAGGTAAAAGGAGTCCAATCGCTCCAGAGTGCATGGAGGCTGTTTAAAACAACAGTCGTAGAGGCCCAGCGGGAGTGTATCCCACAAAGGAGGAAGGGCTCGACCAAGTCCAGGAGGATGCCGGCATGGCTAACAAGCACAGTTAAGGAGGCTATAAAAGGCAAGGAAGCTTCCTTCCGTAAATGGAAGTCTTGCCCTAATGAGGAAAATAAACAGGAGCACAAACTGTGGCAAAAGAAATGTAAAAAGATGATACGGGAGGCCAAGAAAGACTTTGAGGAACGTATGGCAGGCAACATAAAAGGGAATAATAAAAGCTTCTTCAAATATGTTAGAAGCAGGAAACCTGCCAGGGAAACGGTGGGTCCGCTGGATGGTGAGGGAGAGAAAGGGGTGATAAAAGGGGACTTGGAGACTGCAGAGAAATTAAATGAGTTCTTTGCATCTGTCTTCACGGCAGAAGACCTCGGGCAAATACCGCTGCCGGAACGGTCTCCCCTGACTAAAGAATTAAGTCAAATAGAGGTTAAAAGAGAAGACGTCTCAGACTTAATTGACAAAATAAAGATCAATAAATCACCAGGCCCGGATGGCATCCACCCAAGAGTTCTGAAGGAACTCAAGAATGAAGTTGCTGACCTCTTGACCAAAATATGCAACTTGTCCCTTAAAACGGCCACTGTGCCAGAGGATTGGAGGATAGCTAATGTCACGCCAATCTTTAAAAAAGGAAGGAGGGGGGACCCGGGGAACTACAGGCCGGTCAGCCTAACATCTGTTCCAGGGAAGATGGTGGAAAGTCTCATTAAGGATAAAATCTTAAAATACATAGAAGAACAAGCTCTGCTGAGGGAGAGTCAGCATGGCTTCTGCAAGGGGAAGTCTTGCCTCACAAACCTGTTAGAATTTTTTGAAAAGGTCAACAGGCATGTGGATGCGAGCGAACCCGTGGATATTATATATCTGGATTTTCAGAAGGCGTTTGACACGGTCCCTCATGAAAGGCTCCTGAGAAAACTCCACAGTCAGGGAATAAGAGGGCAGGTCCTCTTGTGGATTAGGAACTGGTTGAAGACCAGGAAACAGCGAGTGGGAGTCAATGGGCAATTTTCACAATGGCGAGAGGTGAAAAGCGGTGTGCCCCAAGGATCGGTCTTGGGACCGGTGCTTTTCAACTTATTCATAAATGACCTGGACTTGGGGATAGGCAGTGAGGTGGCCAAGTTTGCGGATGACACTAAACTTTTCCGGGTGGTAAAGACCAGCAGGGATTGTGAAGAGCTCCAGAAGGATCTCTCCAAACTGGGAGAATGGGCAGCAAAATGGCAGATGCGCTTCAATGTAAGTAAGTGCAAAGTGATGCACATTGGGGCAAGAAACCAAAATTTCACATATACGCTAATGGGTTCTGAGTTGTCTGTGACGGATCAAGAGAGAGATCTTGGGGTCCTGGTGGACAGGTCGATGAAAGTGTCGACCCAGTGTGCGGCGGCTGTGAAGAAGGCCAATTCCATGCTCGGGATCATTAAAAAGGGGATTGAGAATAAAACGGCCAATATCATTATGCCTTTGTACAAATCGATGGTAAGGCCACATCTGGAGTATTGTGTCCAGTTCTGGTCACCATACCTCAAAAAGGATATAGCTGAATTGGAAAAGGTGCAGAAAAGAGCGACCAGAATGATTAGTGGGCTGGAGCACCTCCCTTACGAGGAAAGGCTACAGCGTCTGGGGCTTTTCAGCCTAGAAAAAAGGCGCCTGAGGGGGGACATGATTGAGACTTATAAAATTATGCATGGGATGGAGAGAGTGGATAGAGGGAAATTCTTCTCCCTCTCGCACAACACCAGAACCAGGGGACACGCACTAAAATTGAGTGGAGGGAGAGTTAGAACAGACAAAAGAAAATATTTCTTTACCCAGCGTGTGATTCATCTGTGGAACTCCTTGCCACAGGATGTGGTGATGGCACCTGGCCTAGATGCCTTTAAAAGGGGTTTGGACAAATTCATGGAGGAAAAGACCATCACAGGTTACAAGCCATAAGCAACCTCCTGGTTTTAGAAGTGGGTTTTCTCTGTGCCAGGTGCAAGGGAGTGGCGACTGGACACAGGTATCTTGTTGTCTCGTGTGCTCCCTGAGGCATCTGGTGGGGCCACTGTGTGACACAGGAAGCTGGACTAGATGGGCTTTTGGCCTGATCCAGCAGGGCTCTTCTTATGTTCTTATGTTCTTATCAACAACCTCAGATATGCAGACGATACCACCCTAATGGCAGAAAGTGAAGAAGAACTAAAGAGCCTCTTGATGAGGGTGAAAGAGGAGAGTGCAAAAGTTGGCTTGAAACTCAACATTAATAAAACTAAGATCATGGCATCTGGTCCCATCAATTCCTGGCAAATAGAAGGGGCAGAAATGGAAGCAGTAACAGATTTTACTTTTCTGGGCTCCAAGATCACTGCAGACGGAGACAGCAGCCATGAAATTAAAAGACGCTTACTCCTTGGAAGGAAAGCTATGGCAAACTTAGACAGCATAATAAAAAGCAGAGATATCACCATGCCAACAAAAGTTCGCATAGTCAGGGCGATGGTGTTCCCAGTAGCAATGTATGGTTGCGAGAGTTGGACCATAAGGAAGGCTGAGCGCCGAAGAATAGATGCTTTTGAACTGTGGTGCTGGAGAAGACGCCTGAGAGTCCCTTGGACTGCTAGGAGATCAAATCAGTCAATCCTAAATGAAATCAACCCTGACTGTTCCCTGGAAGGACAGATACTAAGGCTGAAGCTCAAATATTTTGGCCACCTAATGCGAAGAGAGGACTCTCTGGAGAAGACTCTGATGCTGGGAAAAATTGAAGGCAAAAGGAGAAGGGGAAGGCCAAGGATGAGATGGTTAGACAGCATCACCGATGCAACGAACATGAAAATGAGCGAACTCAGGAAAATAGTGGAGGACAGAAAGGCCTGGCGGGATATGGTTCATGGGATCACGAAGGGTTGGACACGACTTAACGACTGAACAACAACAACAACCTTAGTGAGGATTGTGGTAGCTGTGCTATCTCAGACACTTCTCTAAGGCTAAGTGATTTCGACACAGCCACAGCCAACCCTAGTTCACTGGTGGGTGGACTTGTATGGTATGCAAAACACCAGTCTGTCACATTCACACATTACATTTTTCAGTGTACATTAAAAAAAAAACTACACACCTAAAGAACAATGTGTGATGAGGCAAAAGGCTGACTGCTTAACAGAGCCAGCTGCAAAGTTTGCAAAACATCCTACTTAACTTGTCAGCATGGCCCATTCTGTATATAAGTTGTAGGTTTCTCTTTAAGAAGCAAAAGGTTTTACATTGCCCCTTTGAGCATGATTTTGTAAGGATACAAACTGTATTTCCCCTTGCTTGTACTGTATCAACTTTACTCAATAGACTGAGCTGGTTGAACCACTTTCACATTCCACCCAGTGAAATTACATTAGCAGATGTACATGTTGGCCGTGGAATAATTCTTTTGACTTTGTGTGGGTGGAAAAGCCTGGAAAGGATTACTGTAAACTGTTACTTTAAATGGCCATCGTTTTCCTAGTAAAAGACTTTAAATTATATCTATCCTTTTTGAGAAGGGCTCAAAAGAAACCCCTAAATGTAAATAATCCACACCCATACCCACAGATCCACACCCACAGATCCACGCCCACATCTTAACTTTGAAGATAATGTTAATCACCAGCTACATTTAATATAGTTTTTCACACTCTGAATTTTTTTTCTCTCTCTCTCTCTTCTAATTCTGTGTTTTAGTTTCTGCTGACTTTGCTGACTTCAATCAGGTCTTTCAGGGGAGAGACACCAGAGGGCAGGCCTGTATCCCACTCCATCCATCCTGTATATGTCTCATAGTGCAATCCTGACTAAGGATCCTGAGCCCAGGCTGCCCATTGAATGGCAGGCCGGAGGTCTACATGGGGAAGGGGACACCATCCCCCGCCTCCTCCCGGGCCGGCTAGTCCAATGCCCCCCTCCCTCGCCCACCGGACCGCCCACCCGGCCACCGGTGGGAAAGCTTACCTTCCTCTGGTGGCCGCTTGCTGGTCCGGCGACAGAGTGAGGGAGGACGGCCTCCCTTACTCTAAAGTAGTTGCAAACATGCTTTATGGCATGGTTGCAACACTTTAGAACGGCAGAGTGCACGCTCCGCCATTCTAAAGTTCCCCAGGATTGTGCCCTCAATCATGTCCCCCCTCAGGCGCCTTATTTCTAGACTGAAGAGCCCTAAATACTGTAGCCTTTCCTTGTAAGGGAGGTGCCCCTGCCCACTAATCATTTTGGTAGCTCTCTTCTGAAGGCCCTGAAGAGCGACTGCCAGTCAGTGTTAACAATGCTGATCTAGATGGATCAATGGTCTGATCCAAATGAAAGCAGCTTCCTCTGCACTCATTTCCATCAGAAATGCAGAGGTTTGTCAAGGGCACTTAAGTAAGCTTAAAACCCTGTTTATGGTTTGTTGATGTCTGAGATGCGTGTGGAACTCCTTGAAATGGGGAGTTCATTTTGGTCCTTTCAGACAGTGTTCTATCATTACAGTTGGACCTCGGTATCCACGGGAGGTTCCATTCCAGACACACACACCCCGATGGATACGGAGAATCTGCTGATACAGGAGTCTGCCCGCAAATATTGGGGTCTACTCTAGAAATGCTTTCAAAGCGTTTCTACGGTGGACCCTTACAGATCCGGGATCTGTGTTGAGATGGATCTGTGGATACAGAGGATCCACTGTATTTAAAAACTCCATTATTCCAGCAAGCTTTTTAAGTACTGTAGTTTAACGTTATGTTGCTCTACTTCTGGATATTTTTTTTCTCCCTGGAGTCTATTTTTTTATTCTGCCTTTGAAATTGTTCGTGTTTTGATAATACTTTTATTGATTGGATATTGTTTTATTATGTTCATTAAGTGGTATGCAATATGTGGGTTAAATTTTTGCAGAATTAAGGGAAAAGGGGATTTGGCCAAGTTCACCATGTAGGAGAAGAGGTTCCAAATGCACCAAAGACTCACATAGTGCTTGTCAGAGCAACTTGAGTGAAAACACATTTTGTACATTGCAACAGAAGATCAGTTTCCAAGTTATACCACATATGAAAAGCTTGTGGAGACAGTGATCATGAAGCACACATTGCTTGAACTCGAGGCCTGGGTTTCATAACTGTGGAAACTTGGGCCAAAAACAAAATAGAAAACAACTTCCAAACGCTGAATCCAGTGTATGTATCTGACTGTTATGTGTAAAGCTATCATGCAGTTAATAAACAGCTCAAATATTTTAAGGAGTCAACCCCTAGATGTCTAAGTAGTGCATACCAAGTGTGAATAGCTATTATATGCTGAAACCATTCAGCATGAGCTGAATCTTTACATGAACAATAAAAGCAGGAAAACCTAGTGAAGCCACATTGAAACGTGTTCTTCCAAAAATACAAAATACTGTATAAAAAATATACTGAAGAAAGAACAGACCTACTGGGAGCCTTCACTGAAAATGCCTTGCAATAAAATCTCATTAAGGGGCAGTGACATTTTTAAGCTGTACTGGAAGTAATGCTCCTTTATTGACTCTGCCAACACCATAATGATGTCAGTGTTTTGTCTCTTTCATACTCAATCTTCACACTACATTCTCCCTACCAATTCATGGAGGAGCTGTTCCTGCTGCAACCATGTCTGGTGCTGAAGCCAGGTTCATAGTGTACTGAGGTCAACTTGGATTGACTTCTCTGCAACAAAGAGAAGTGAGCCCTGGCGTATTTCAACACCATGTTGCCCAGTTTATTACTGCAGAACACAGACAGACAGACAAATATGCCTGCATAAGCAAACTTCAGGGTTTTGCTGTCACAATTAGCATGAATGGGAATCTCACTAGGATTTCTCTGTATAGATCAGTGGTTCTCAAACATTTTTGCACCGGGACCCACTTTTTAAAAGGACACTCCATCGGGACCCACCTAGCTTTATGAGACTTGAAATTGAGACTGGGAAAGTGGAGAACACTGGATGCAAACATTTGCTTTAATTCAGTAAAAGCTCCATGCATGAAAACATGTCTCTATATGTGCCTCCTCTAATGGGGAAACAATGGGTGTATCCTCCCCCTCCCACCGCAAGGTAAACAACAGTTTGGGGATAGGGTTTTGATCAGGAAAACAACATGGAGTAGAAAGAATCGAATATCTCTACCCCATCCCTGCACTAAAGAAACTGGTTGCCCCTCACAGCTGTTTTTCGATTTGGATATCCAATTACCAATCATCCATGTAATGTATAGTCTAGCCTCAAGCTTCGTGTGTGAAAATACATTTTGCAAACTGTGACAGTATAAAGTGCTAACAAAACATGAGAGGGTGAACTAAGTTGGAAAACAGAATCATTGAAATCTCAAAATGCAACAAGCATTGTTGCCCGGTAGGTAATGCTGCAAGTCCTGGAATAATAAGCCCTCCCTTCTTGAGTTTCATCATTTTCGTATAAGGAAATTAATCCAGTCATGTTCTTGGCTTTTGGAGCCAAATCCCTTACATATATTCTTATTGTATAACCCTCAGTTACTCAAACCTCCCATCAAGGAGGGCAAATCTCCCACAAAACTCAAGGAACTTCCAAGACAAGATAAACTGAATTAAACCCCCAACTGTCATATGATGTTGGCGTGGAAGACTTCACACTGTACTCTGCCCCAGATGAATGGCATTTCTGCTCATGCCCAGTCAACTGCTAGATGGGAGAAATATGAAGAATTGAATCTGAACCCTATTTTATCTGGAGCAAATGAACACGTTCTTGGATTTGCAGCATGAAAGAAATTAAGCAACACAAGACAACCACATAAAGAAACATGTATTAGATTTCTTCTATGCCTGGATAGACCTGTCTGCAACCAAAGACTTTCCTGGCACAAAGGATCAGGTAAGGGATAACTGACTTGGGTAGGAGGAAATGAAAAAATACACCATTCTCAGAACATGCTAATATTGCTAATAATTCTTTTTTATCACAAGCAATTGGAGCTTAAATTGATTTTGTCTAGTATTATATATCTTGTGTATATTACGGCGCAATCCTCACTACATTTAGAGCAGCGGAGCATGCGCTCTGGCACTCTGAAGTGTCACAAATATGCTGTAAAGCACTTTGCGATTACTCAGGAGTAAGGGCCGCTGGCGTGGAGGCCAGCATCTCTCACTCAGTCACCCTCCAGACCACCAACAGAAATATAAGAACATAAGAACATAAGAAGAGCCCTGCTGGATCAGGCCAAAAGCCCATCTAGTCCAGCTTCCTATGTCACACAGTGGCCCCACCAGATGCCTCAGGGAGCACACGAGACAACAAGATACCTGTGTCCAGTCGCCACTCCCTTGCACCTGGCACAGAGAAAACCCACTTCTAAAAAACAAAACAAAACAAAACAAAACCAGGAGGTTGCTTATGGCTTGTAACCTGTGATGGTCTTTTCCTCCATGAATTTGTCCAAACCCCTTTTAAAGGCATCTAGGCCAGGTGCCATCACCACATCCTGTGGCAAGGAGTTCCACAGATGAATCACACGCTGGGTAAAGAAATATTTTCTTTTGTCTGTTCTAACTCTCCCTCCACTCAATTTTAGTGGATGTCCCCTAGTTCTGGTGTTGTGCGAGAGGGAGAAGAATTTCCCTCTATCCACTCTCTCCATCCCATGCATAATTTTATAAGTCTCAATCATGTCCCCCCTCAGGCGCCTTTTTTCTAGGCTGAAAAGCCCCAGACGCTGTAGTCTTTCCTCGTAAGGGAGGTGCTCCAGCCCACAAATCATTCTGGTCGCTCTTTTCTGCACCTTTTCCAATTCAACTATATCCTTTTTGAGGTATGGTGATATGTCCTGTGCTAGTCAGTGCAGGGGTGTGGGGAGGGCGGGCAGGGGCAGCCAGGGGGGGTGGCCATTGACCGGCGTGGGCTGGGAGGGGGCAGGGATTTCAGCAGCCCACTCCGCCGATATCCCAAGCCCCTTCTCAGCCCGGGCCAGCCTTACACGGCCTCCTCAAATGTATGCCAGGTCTGGACCTGACATAATCCAAGGAGGCCCATAGGCCCTGGGCTCGCTTACACCAGGGGAAGGGGACAAATGTAGCCCACAATGGGCTTAGGATACAGCAGCCAGCCCTTTAGGCCAGCTACGTATCTTTATGCTGCATTGAGCATCCAAGCATACAGTATAAATATATACAGTGTATTATGCATTTCTATAAATGAAAACATGTCCAGAAGGCAGAGCTGTAGGGTTCTTCAAATGTCAGTGGGCACCTAGCTGATGGGATCAAGGGTAAGGGAATAGTGATTGGAGGCAGGCTCCCTTTTATCCCCTTGTTTGCTTTGCAGTGGCACACCAGCAATGCAGACCCAAAGGAGCCTATCTGGGTTACAGATGTGGTCTCTGCCCTCTGCAGGATATAAAACTACTGCCATCAAAGGCAAAGGGCCTTTTCCCTCTCATGTGAGGTGGCAAATGGAAGACACTTCTCTTTGCCTCTGGGGGTGGCAGCAGCCCCATGATGCTGGGACTGGACTGATAGCAAGACAGATATATTTTTTTTTATCTTCAGAAGTCTTCTCTATGGCTTTAGTGAAAAAATTCTAACAAGCTGGGCAGCCCAAACCTATGCTGGACTGGACTGCCGACCGTAGCACTTTGTGACAGCGGCCAACCGTTGGCAGTCATTTTTGGGAGCGCTGCTACAAGAGGCAGGGACAGGGAGGCTGTGGGAGGGGGTTAGTGATGTCACATGCTGGATCCTATCCCCTCTTTTTGCAGTCTCCCTACCCCCATTCTCTTCTTGGACTTGTGCCAGCTACAGAGCTGGAGCAGGTCTGAGGAGACCCATTGCAGAGCAGAAGGCTTACAGAGGGGTAAGGGGATTTAAATCTCCTCTCTCTTTTAAAGTCTTCTGATCTCTCCCCCCCCCCCCCCCCGCTGGATATAGCAACCGCCTTTTTGGTGCAGCTACATCAGCAGGGGAAGGATAGGATTGGACCCTTAACCTCTAAAATGCAGCGGAATCAGTCACTGCTGCTTTAACAATGTCAAATCCACATGAAAATGCGGAAATTCAGTCTTATGCGGATGTAAAAAGGGACAATAGATTTTGATTCTGCAAATATAGCTTAACTTAAGGGCCAATAATAAAAAGAAGAGATGACTGAAGCTAAAAGTCAATTGGCTGTGTAATTTCAGAGGGCTCTTTGCAAGTTCAGACCCCTGGTTGCTTGTAAATTAAGGCACTCTTATAAAATCTGAAGTGCTTCCATAAATCTTCTGACACCATAGATAGAGATTTCAGTGTCCTATTTAAGAGTTCTGTGGATCATGATCTCATGTAACCTATTGTAACCTTCTCTTAGAACAAGGACAGTGATCACAAACTATCTCAAGAAGATAATGCTCAGTTTGTATCTTTTATGTTGTGCTTGACTTGTTATTGATCCATTTCTGTCATAGTGGAGTAAATGTCAAATGAGAAGGTGTTTGGTCAAATATTGCAGCTTGGCTCTGAACTCAGATTTGCTGTCCAGAAACCGAGGAAGGATTTCATGGAGGTTCAAATAGTCAGTTGTCAAGCGGATGATTTATTGTTGCATTGTGTTTGAGTCACAGTTATGTGTCTTTAAAAACCTTTGTAGTTGACTAATAAATTTAATTAAAACTGAAACTGAAGCCTGATCTGAAAATGTGATAGCCAGTTTTGAACTTGCTTCAAAATTGTATATCTGTAAACAAGCATTAGGCCTTCTTGTAATATCTGCTTTACCATGTCAAACATTTTGCACCCGATTATCGTTTCGAGTCAAACTATCTTTACTCTCAATGAAATATATGTGCAGGGGCGATCTGCCTCTAAGTGCCAGATGCTGAGAGTAAGCCTTGAGAGAGGCAAGAAAATGATGGTACAATCCAGCAGGGCTTCTCAAACCATTAGGGATCTTACCACAATGAGGACGCAATCCCGCCCAAATTTAAAACGGTGGAGCGAGCGCTCTGCCGTTCCAAGCCGTCACGAACGTGCCGTAAAGCACATTTGTGACAACTTTCGAGTAAGGGCCGCCGAATCGTCCCTGTGGCCGCCAGAGAAGGTAAGTGCAGCACCGGCGGGCATGGGGGCAGTCCGGGAGACGTGGGAGGGGGCCATTGGCCAAGATGGCCCGGGGGAATGGCGGTTGCCATATCCCTGCCCCGTTCCCAGGCCGGATCTGCCATTACACGGCCTCCTCTGACTAAATAGCTAGCGGAAATCCGAGGAGGCCCATTGGGACCTCCCTGCGTTACACTGGGGGAAGGGGACGAACATCCACTTCCTCCAAGTAAATCTCAGGGCTGCTCCCGGAACTGGGATATGATCCTACTTAGGCCGGATTGCACTGTCAAACTCTTTGAACCACACCGTCATCACTCTCATGACCAAAACATGCATGTACCAGAACTGTTTGTGCATATTTTACCGCCTTGTGTAAAGTGACTGTGAGTGAAATACGCATGTATGAAGTTGTAAATGAAAGTAAATAACTGATAATAATGAACTGGCATACAACAGAAACCTGCCAGATTAGAAATGACGTCTAGATATTCCATAACAATCTGCTGCTTAGAGCCAGAAAACACATGTAACTGCAAAACAGAGCTCCTGTAGCAAGTGTTGCCCATACTTTCACTATCAGTTTGACACTAGTAACATACATTGGCATCCTATCAGAAGATACATACAAATACCATGACTTTAAAAAGAGCAATGTTGTATGAACGGCACTTACCCTATAACAATACAAGAGATGGCAGTGCCCAAAAAGGCATACGTTAAAACAGATCCCAAGTTACGGAAAAAGTGTCTCTGTATAACAAAAAAAGAAGGGAAAAGTCTTGTAAAATTGTATGCAGTTTAAACACTGAAACTTATGCTTGCCAATCAAATCCAAAAGACTGCAACACAAAATCTCGTTTCAAGGTTCTGTTTATCTGAATCACTACTATGTGTGGCCTCGAGCTAGTGATGATGTCAGAATAATTTTCTCTTACCTATGCCTTGGCCAGAGAGACACAGTTCTACTAGTTCACACATGAGATTAAGCAATAGATTTTTTAAAAAAATCTAATAAAATTCAACTTCCAGTTCAAAAACTAAAAATTGCTAAAAGGCTGTTACTAAAATAATAAATAATTAAAGGTAAAGTTGTAAAGGTGACCCCTGACAATTAAGTCCAGTCGTGTCCGACTCTAGGGTGTGGTGCTCATCCCCATTTCAAAGCCGACGAGCCAGCGTTGTCCGAAGACGCCTCCGTGGTCATGTGGCCAGCATGACTCTCCTTGCCGCAGCGCGTAGCATGCAGCTGGAACACGGAGCGCTGTTTACCTTCCCGCAAGCGGTACCTATTTATCTACTCACATTAACATGCTTTGGAACTGCTAGGTTGGCAAGAGAATAAATAATTAGGAAGGCAAAATAAATCTTGAAACAGATTATGCTCTAAAAAAGATTGTGACCACTCAATAATGAGAGAATTAAATTATCTCAGAATTTGGAAAGAAAAAGGTGTTGAAACATATTTTAACTGCTCCTTAGTTGTAATGGTTATCTGCAACTCAAATCCATTTGTGTGTGCACAGAGTGGGTTCTTTTTAGTGGATATGATAGGATATATACTCTCTAAGCATGTCATCTGGACAGGTTGAGTAATAACACTGGAGTGATTTGACTGGGGGCAGCTACTTCTTGGAGTAATTAGAGTTGCCAAATTGTGATTTTGAAACTATCTCATCAAGAGAAAAACTGGGCAAGTTTTGAGTAGTCGGGGGGGCGGGTGTTAGTGGGTCAGAGGTTTTGGTGGGTCAGAAGATAGAGCTTGTCTGTTTCAGTACAACAGGGAAAAGGATGTAGAAGATTTTGCATGGGGGGAGGGTCAGCCAGAGAAGGTTAAACACCTTTCCCCCACCTCAAAATATCTAGTTTTTTTATTTTATTTTTGTGAGAAAAATACATTTAACAACACAATACAAATACAAACAAAAGATTAGCAAACAAACTATATCTCTTTTCAAGACAATTACAAGGAGAAACTAAGATATGTCTGTTATTTCAAAAAAGGGGGAAATAGAAAAGAAAAATCTATAATATTGCATATTTCACACATTATATGCATATGTCTAGGAAAGGTTTCCAAATATCCACAAATATATCCATTCGTATTTGTCATCTGAAAGCCATTTGCTCAAAAGTCAATAAAGTCAAAAGGTCTTGAATCCACTAATAGTCGAGGAGCACTTATCCTTCCAATTTTTTAATATCAGTCTTTTAGCTACCATAAAGGTACAGAGAGTCCTGTACATTTCCGCTGCCCCACTATTAACTTCCATGATACAGGTAGATAGTTCATGACATCGATATTTCACAACAAGACCAGAGCATATGCATAAGAGAGGAGTCCGGGGTATTACAATGCCAACATTTAGATACCTTAATTAATCGCTTAGTATAAAGATGTATTTTTTATTTTAAAAAAAGTCTGATGCTAAGGAAAAAAACTACTGAATGGACAAGTAAAATACCAGAAGGCTGGCAAATCTAAGAGTTTTAGGAATTATGCATTATCATCAAGTTCTGTTAACAAAACTATGAATCAAAATGCTTTGAAAAAGGGAACATTTTCCTCACCTATGTCTTTGATTTCTCTGGGCAACGTTGATCTAAAGCACTTCCTAATTGGTAATTTCACGGATCTCTCTGCTAAATCCTATAGATCAGCAACCACATCAAGACCACCAAATGGTAGCTGAAAGCACTGGCGCCGCTCGAGGTGGGGCGGAAAGCTAAGTTCTGCAAGCTTTCCACCCCACCATTACTCTCCGGTACAAGTCGCCCCGCCCCCTCGTCATAGGAGCCCGTCAGCAGAGAGAAAGCAATGCGCAGGAGAGTCCCTGCGCGTTGCTTTCTCTCCACTGACGGGCTCCTACGACGAGGGGGCGGCGTACCTCGTGCAGGAGAGTAACGGTGGGGTGGAAAGCTGCAGAACTTAGCTTTCCGCCCCACCTCGAGCGATGCCAGTGGCTGAAAGGAGAAACCACTTACCTTCTTTAAACTGTATCCAGCATGAAATATAATGGGAGGTAATAAAACATTGAAGAAGATTGAAGGATCAAAGGTCATCTGCCAGAAAGGACAAAGGAACACGGTAAGAAACTCAGAGTGTGCAAAAGGAATTTGGTGTGTTAGGAGAGTCTTGTGAACAACACGGACCATTAAAATTCAGGACAAAATATTTGAAGAGAACATTTTAAACAAATCTGAACCTACAGTTTATAATGCAGAAATAACAATGGGCAACTCCTGGTGACCCAATTGTTTGTAGCAGGTGCAGTGTATAGAACATTTGTTTGCATGCAACCACAAACCAACTAGGGTTTCTGGAGGTATTTGCAATCGTCCACAACACTGTGTGCAACTTTTCCTCATTAGTTTGTTTATGATCCAGTGAACAAGGGTTTGTTGAAACATCTGAATCAGGCCAAAGTAACCTGGTAGTTTAATAATGGTCATGGTCAGTGTTGATGCCAATTTGCTACGGGCCCTGGGACAAGTCCTATGCTGGGCCCCCGTGGCACTCACCCCCATCCATGTCCTGATGGAGCATTAGTTGCTGTACTGCCATCAGTACTGAGAATTCAAGGGGCAGCCAGGCAGGGCCTCTGATTGGTGTGGACCTCTAATGCCACCCCAGTCATGGTGCAAAGATGACAAATGTACTGGATAAAAGGTGTGAGGACAACCTCAACTCTGCATAGGAGTGGTGGCAAACTGCATATGCTAAAGCTCCTATTGGTCATCATAAGAACTAAGCTAACAATAAACACTCAAATTGGAACTATCTGACCCGATACAAGTATAAAACCATACTTCAGCCATGACATAAAAGCATTCAAATTATATTTTGACTCTAGAGGTCCAGAGTCAATGTTTTGGCTGAGACATTTCAATTTCCTCCTCCTGTTTCCTTATTAGGAATATTATCATAGCTAGCTCTCTCTCTCTCTCTCTCTCTCTCTCTCTCTCTCTCTCTCTCTCTCCTCTGCCCCATGTTCCCAGTCTGAACACGCTACCTAACTTCTCTAGCTTTCTTTCCCCCTTCTCCCAGGCAAACTGAGGCTTCACTACCACAAACACAATGCAGCGGTAGATACAGTTTGCTTTCTGATGGTAGGAGCAAAGCTTCCCCCCCCCACCATAACATGTTAGTTCATTGAAATACTTGCACATTTGTCATCTTTGCACCAGAGAGCATTTCTCAGTTGTTTTCAACCATTCTTGAACTTCTAAAGAGAATGGATCTTGAAATCGAATAGCTCTGGACACAAAGGCATCAAATTTTCTTATTTCATCTCCACACACTTCCATCAGCTATAACTCAACAAGCATGAGAACTGAACGAAGGGAGAAACAACTATATACAAGTTAAGCTTTCTCACTACAATTATCACCTGAATCCCCTATTTTGGCTAAATACTGTAGATTCATCCAAGTCAAGATTCTGCCCTCATTCTGCTCAAAGTGATGTTGAGGCTTGAAAGCCTATTCGCTTCTCAGAAGAAACAATTGCTTTTTTAAAAAAACAAATCCTTTGTTGTTGTGTTTGAAAGATTTTATTTAACAAATGGGTTGGGGGTTCTTTTGAATAATGAGTATTTCTACTAATTAGCAAAAACATCTGGCAGTTCTTCATTATCCTTAAAGATTCCCATCAGGACTGGTAGTACCAGAAATAGCACCATGGCAATAGAACAAACATCTTTGTGGTACTCTCACTGCCCCTAAGGATCTGCAGCTTATTAGGTTTCTACATGCTAAAGGTGAAGAAGCAATACCTCTCATTTGAGTTATGAAGTCCAAATGATGTTCCAGCTATCGTATGCCCAGCCTTTTCAGGCCCTAGAGACAGTTTCCATAATTAGACAGCTGTCTGCTCCCTCCCCCAGTGTCATGAGAGGGATCTTTGCTTAAATAAAGCCATTAGTACATCAAACCACAACACATATTAATGTGTATAACAGAAGTGTCTCAGGTAACCTGTAAATCTAATGGGTATAATATAAATCAGAGAGGTGATGATAAGTCTGGAAAATATCAATCGGTAATCTGATTGAACCCTGCCCTCCAAGGCATCCTACTTACATCCACTCCCTTAGAGATAACCCCTGCGTTGCCATCGCAATGTGGGGCGAATTATCCTGCCCCTCCCAGAGGAGGCAGGAGGCAGGCTTTCAAAGGCCCGGCCAGTGATTGGCCGGGCCGGGTCACATGGCCCAGGCGTCGACGAGAGGCCGACGCCGCGCAGCTCGGCCTCTCAGTCGGTGCCTGGCTCACGAAGCCCCAGCCCACCCGCCCTTAGCATAGTCTGGGACTAGCCGGCCGCCCGTTGGGGGGCCAGGTAGGAATTTTTGGCTTCCAATAGATTGGCACCATTTGGAGGTTTTTTCGCCTACCTCAGACTGTGTCTTTGGGGGTAGGCTCACAGCCAGTGGGTCACCTGGCAGGTGGCGTGCGTGTAAGGTAGGTAGGCTTGCTAGGGATCGGCGTGCATCATGGGCTCAGCAAGGTCAGGAAGTGAGCCAAGACCGCTCACAACGATGCTCCAGCGGCTCGGTGAGGCAGGTTGGCAAACTTCCGGGCTGGACCAGGCAAAAACCCAACACTGGCGTGCCAGGAGGGGTTTCAAAGCCTGCTCCGCTGTCTCAGCCCCTTTGGGGGTCGGCAATGAGAGGCTCCCCAGGCAGCTGGCCTAGGGGGCTTGGAGCCGGGGTGTGGACGCCAAAACAAGCAGGGGGAGGAAAGGGCGTGGCCCATTTCCCCCGACCAGATCACGCACGCCGTGGGGGGGCGGAGTTTTCCCCTTACGTTATCTCTGCAGGTCTTCTTCATCATAAACAAAATAAAGTGACCATCTCTCCATAAGCAGCTTGTCCTGTGTCTTCTTTGGGGGGGTGTAAGGATAATAGTTCTTATTGTCTAGTTCAGCGGTTCTCAAACCTTTTGGTCTCTGGAGCCCTTTCCACTCCTAACAATGGTCTCCATAAGAACTTTGGGGGGCCCAAAGGCTCCAAGGAGCACACACTGAGAAATGCTGGTCTCGTTTTTAGTACACCACAGAGAGGAGGAGAACGATCACATGACCCTTTGAAGAGCATCTCTCTCTCTCTCTCTCTCTCTCTCTCTCTCTCTCTCACACACACACACACACACACACACACACACACACACACACAAGAAGGAGACAAGTGCATTTATATGGGGGGGGGGAATGTTAGAAGAGATATCACCATGCCAACAAAAGTTCGTATAGTCAGGGCGATGGTGTTCCCAGTAGCAATGTATGGTTGCGAGAGTTGGACCATAAGGAAGGCTGAGCGCCGAAGAATAGATGCTTTCGAACTGTGGTGCTGGAGAAGACTCCTGAGAGTCCCTTGGACTGCTAGGAGATCAAATCAGTCAATCCTAAATGAAATCAACCCTGACTGTTCCCTGGAAGGAAAGGTACTGAGGCTCAAGCTCAAATATTTTGGCCACCTAATGCAAAGAGAGGACTCTCTGGAGAAGACTCTGATGCTGGGAAAGATTGAAGGCAAAAGGAGAAGGGGAAGGTAAAGGATGAGATGGTTAGACAGCATCACCAATGCAACGAACATGAAAATGAGCGAACTCAGGAAGATAGTGGAGGACAGGAAGGCCTGGCGGGATATGGTTCATGGGATCACGAAGGGTCAGACACGACTTAACGACTGAACAACAAATTTCACATTAATGCTCTTTCCTGAACATTAATGGAATATTTCTCCATGCTGAAGGCAGCCCATGGGAATCTGTGCTCTTTGTTAATACTACATGTATACAATGATAAAGAAAACCACTCTGAGTGAAAAGTGACTTTTTCCACAGGGTCCAGCAATGAGGTCAACTTCTTGTGGGTGGTGTACTTGCCCTCTCTGGCACTTCCTATGTTGTGGAATTGTGTACCAAAGAAATCATGGTAACAGAAAGGTGCGGCTACAATTGTTTTAACTAACCAGACGAAGCGATTGCCTGATAAAAGATAGTTTCAGATTACCCAGACAAACCTGTGGCTCATGCATGTGCAAATGGGGGTGATGCAAGAGGTTGGACTGGTCAGGTACTGGCCATCTGGCCAGGTTGAACCTTCAGCATTCAATGCACCATCAAGGAGTGGGCAACAGGTGTTGAGGGACCTCATTGCAAGACTGGCCTCAGAGCCCCAGCAACTTAGTGCAAGCACTGTACACAATCAACTGTGAGCTTGTCAGGAGCTTAATTTAGGCTTACCAGATCTCCAACCATGACAGAGTGCTAGACCTTTAGGAGAAGGAATGTGGGCAGGTGTAGCTTGTTAATCCATAGAGCACAATCCTAGGCATGTCTACTCAGAAGCAAGCCCCATTGTGTTCAGTGGGGCTTGCTTCTGAGTGGACATGCCTAGGATTGTGCTCTATGGATTAACAAACTACACCTGCCCACATTCCTTCTCCTAAAGGTCTAGCACTCTGTCCCAGTTGGAGATCTGGTAAGCCTAGCTTAACTATACTGGTCTGAAGCTGGGAAAGACCCCTGTATGAAGGCCTGGAGAACTTCTGACAGTCAGAGTGGATAACGATGAAATTGATGGACCTATATCTTACTTGGTATTAGGTAGCTTCCTATGTTGTGACCTTATTAAAAAATCCTGAAGCCAGCCCACCCCTGTGGTGTTATTTCTATGTTTGGCTTCTTTGACAAAGGGAAGTGTACAAGGAACTCAAATGAAAACACTTGAGTGGTTTTGCCTACACCATAACTTTTGGGCCAATTCTATGGGCCTTTTATGATAGCATGTCTCTCGATACACTGTCATAAAAGGCTCAGGGACAGAGCAAACGTTTCACCACTGCTGAGCCATTTGAACCACCACTGCAAAAGGGCAGCAGCTCCGCATGCCTGCCGCTGCAGAGCTTGGGCTACACTGACCCTGGTAAGTCAGTGGCAGGGGCATGTCATGGCCGAGGAGGGGGAGGTTCAGGGTAATTTTGGGGTGGGGAGAGGGAGAGCAGGGGGCAATTCGGGGAGGGAAGGGTTGGATCCCGGTAGCAGCGACTTGTGCAGGATGCTATCTCCTCTTTCAGGAGGTCTGGTTTAGTTGATAGTGTTGCCGCCTTGTAATCCTGAAGATCGATGAATAGCTAGTTCGAGACATGCCACTGACAAAAAAAAAAGCTGTGAAAAAAGGCTCTGTGAGGAGAGCTATAGAGCTGCCAGCTGCGTCAGCCGAGCATGGGAGGTGATGGCCAGGGAGAGGCCAGACTGCAAAGGATACCATCTGGAATGCAATTGTTCATGAAAGATTGAACATTTATATATGATTGTAAAAACTCCCATTAGGGGGTTTGAGAAAGCCTGCCCATGTAAGGCATGAATTAAAGTCAGAGGAAAAATCCAATTACCAAGAAAGGCGGTATACAAATACTGTATATAATTATTATATTATTTCCCAGTCTGTCCCGCCACTTTCGTCTCAGACCTATGCCAGTTACATAGCTGGTGCATGTCCAAGGAGACCCTAGGTGGTCAGGAGCCCTACTCAGAGGTAAGTAAAATATTTTTACTTAACTCTGGTTGGTCTTCTGGTCAGCCTCCCATAGCATGCAGTACGTGCTGTGTTGAAACGGTTGCGTGTTATAGCAAGGCAGGGGATAAGATTGGGCTGTTTGTCCCCAAGTTTCATGCAATTAAGTCTACAATGTTGACTCTTACGCTCAGTTTCAGTAGCCCAATGTAAAACATAACCCTAGCATAACCCTATTGGACAACCAATGTCAGTGTTTTATAAAACACTGCAATCCTATGCATGTTTACTCAGAAGTAAGCTCCAATGACTTCAATGGCACTTACTCCCAAGAAAGTGTACATAGGACTGCAGGCTGAATATTCTGCAGGTTCGACGAGACTAATGTCTTTAAAAGCAAGAGCATGTCATTAGCTGAATGGTCTGTGGCTCTTTTGTTCCGATAAAGTGTCTTTCCTTTATGGGGTTACAATCCAGGATGAATTATTTATCTCCCAAACAATACAGCCTGACTGCAAAAGGACTTCCTCCTTTTTTTAGTCCAAGAGATAGCTCAACTCGATAAACAGGAAATGAGAGCTCAGCAATTTTTTTAATACCATTCTGCTTTCTTTGAATTATTAAACTAATGCGAACTGGCTGGCCAGTAACAGCAAGTGGTAAATTTAGCTGCACTGACAACTTTATTGGGGAAAGGTTGGAGAAAAAACTATTGTCACTTAAGCTTCTATACTGACAATATCAAATGCCACATTCCCTTGGGAATTAAATCTGCAAATAGATTTAATGCACCTTTCTCCTCTACATTTTGGAGAGAGAAGAGGAACAGAGACTAAGTGCATAGTTCTTATTCAAAATAATGCAGTCATATTACACGACAAAATTCAGACTGCACAAATCAACCACAAAAATCAGAGTTGTATATAATATGCAAACACTAGCATGTTTGATTAGTTCCTTTTTTTCCTTTTCATAATAAGGAAGTAACATAACAATGCTTTTAAGGCTACATTCCTATACAGACTTGCATGGGAATAAGTTCCATTAAACTCAAAGAGCCGTACTTTTCAGTAGACAGGCACAGAATTGCAATGTCAAAGATGAACATTGACTAGCAGAGCAATCCTGCGCAAAAAAAGCACCAGGGTGAGTGTCGTGAAAGTTCCATAAAGCACTTTCGTGGCACCCGGTGATTAAGGGCTGCCGGGGCAATGGCTGGCAGCCGGTGGCCCATCAGGGGACCTTCCCTACGCCTGCCACACCAGGTAAGCCCTGCACTGGCCAGTGCAGGAGCAGAGGGAGGGTGGACGGCCATTGTCCAAAGTGGGCAAGGGGAGGGCAGAGATATCGGCGGCAAGCTCCGCCAATATCCCCAGTTCTCCGCTGGTCCGGTTTGCCCCAACACCCTGCTTGTGACTGTACGCCACCTCCAGAGTTGGTTTGCATTTGAGTAGGCTCATAGGGCCTAGGCCGGGTTGCACGAGGGAAGGGGATGATCATCCCCTTTCCTCAAGGTGCACCTGGGCTGCCCTGGGGCAGTCCTGGACCTGCCTAGGATACCGCGGCTGGCTCTTTAGACCAGCTGGGTATCCTTGCACAGGATTGGGCTGTAGGATATAGCTGCTGCTACTGCAGTGTGATCAAAAGGAAGCCATCCTCTTACTTAGCATTTATATAACACTTTAGGGTGTTCAAAATGCATCTCGTACAAGATCTTAGGAATTCCTACAACAGTACAGTAGGATAAATCAGAAGAGTATCCAGATCTTTATAGAAGTTATTAATTATTATTATTAACAGTATTTATATACCGCTTTTCAACAAAAAGTTCACAAAGCGGTTTACAGACAAAATCAAATGATTAAATGGCTCCCTGTCCCAAAAGGGCTCACAATCTAAAAAGATGTAGAACATCAGCATCTTATCTGTACAGAAGTACTCTTCTTTTGTCCAGGTTTCCATACTGTTTATTTTGTTTATTTATAGATTTCTATCCTCCTTTTCAACGTTAGTCCAAAGGAGTAGCATACAATACTGTGGCCTCCTGCCATGCCCCGTGGAGCTGCGCAACTCACACGGATCTGCTTCCTGCCTCCTCTTGGCTCTTGGGCGCCCAGAAATGACATCATTGCTGGGTGCCATGGAGTCGGCAATTTATGGAGGCAGCTGGCCGGGCTGGGTGAAACTAGCAGAGGCTGCTGGCATTAAAGGCAGCGGAGGCAGAGACAGGGAGGCAGGCGGAACACGGGGAGAGATGATGAAGAGAGAGAACAGAGCAGTAAGAGAAGGATGAGGAGGATGGAACAAGACAGAGGAGGAGGAGGTAGCCTGAAGAAAGGGAGAGAGGGGAAGTGTGAAGGTCATTTCTACTGTACCACTATTGCTATTACTGGATTTTGATTTTTCATTGTTATCTATGTTATTTTTAATTGATTTATTGTTGACAGTTTTTTATTGTTTTAAGCCTTGTAATCTGTTTTATGCACAGTAAGGTGGGATATAAATCTTGATATAAATACCTACAGGTGACACTGGTAGAGAAGATGTGCTGGGAAGCTGCTGCTGACTACAGTTTCCCCATCAGGTGCACACTACATGCAACCAACACAGCAAAATATAAGTGTGTTCAAGTAGCGCTGAATGCCATTTTTGAACCAAATGGTAGAATCTTGAAACAGCCTGCAAAGCATGAAAGCAGCAGAGCTGATGATGTTTTTAGTGGGAAGGACAATTTTATGTCTCATTCATCTGCTTTCTGATTGCAATCAAACATTTAATTAAGATGAGGAATAACCTGTTTGTGCCACATTTAAGTCAGTTTGGATGGTCATCAATACTGCAGTCAGTCAGAAATTAGACTGAAAGTTCATTTTGCTCTGTGGAGGACAATCACTTTACCTTTTGTAGCATCATGTTGCCTTGGTGTGCATTGACATTATGCTGGCTAATTTCCCTTTTATACTGATATTCATACACTTGATTGGTTATGTTGACAAGCAGAGTGGTTGGGCCAGCCTTAAGCCTCTCGCAGTCATAGACGGTTCCATTTTCAAAATCGGACGATGTCGTAGCATAGCGTAAAATTAATCCCATGATGAGACCTGAAATAAGGAATGGAATGGAAAATAACGAATGGAAAGAAAAAATGGAGCATCTACAGTATAAGTATATAAATGTTGATTACTAGTAAGTGAAGAAAACCATGCAAACACTTCTTACTGAATCCACCGCTCTGATGAGAAACATTGTCTCTTGCTTAGACTTACTTCTGGAATGCTTGAAACTTTTTGAAATTCACTTTCAACCTCTTAACTGAACATGCTGCCAGTTTCACTGAGTGATACATATTCTTAGAGACAGTGTATGCAACCAATTAGAGATGGTGCATGCAACGGGTTTGCATTTTTCAAGTTTCAAGTAGATGTATAGCATACTCAGAACTGTGGCAAGACTGCTGCAATGCTGCAGTTTTGCAACCTGCAAAATTGGTGCTAAAATACAAATGTTAAATATGCTTAATTTATTCAGCTTCTGCTAAATATGAAAAAGGTTCAAAATGCCCTTTGCCTCAGTGCTAGCAATCCTACTCCTTTAACTCTAGATTTGCAGATTTTATCAGGAATTGTCTGCACATTTTTTCAGTCTATACTAATAGTGTTGAGGCCTAGAAACTTGCTTTTCTTTAAAACTTGAAACCATGAGACCCTCAGGATGTCAGAGTATGTACCTTATGCAACATTCCATAGTGGTAAGATGGCATGCGCATAGCCCTGCTGTGCTGAATGTGATGCAGCATAGGTACAAACTTTTACGGGGGGCATGCCATTGATTTTCAGTGGTTTACTCCACTTCTGCCCTCCTCCTCTACTAGATACCAGAGTTAAAAGTAGGCTTACCATCCGTCCCAGAAAAACTGTCCCGGACTGCTCCGATTTCCAGAGCCTGGTTCCGACCACCGGGCCTGGAACCACGGCAATCCCAGATTTCCGGGTCCACCGCTACTGCTGCTTCCACAATTTTAAAAGTGTTAAAGGTTTTCCTGTGCAACGCCATCTTGGATCTTACGAAATCTTGCGAGATCCAAGATGGCGACGCCCTCACGAAATTTTGTGAGATCCAAGATGGCGGTGCACAGGAAAACTTTAACACTTTTAAAATCGTAGAAGAAGCCGTGGTGGTGGAGGCGGGAGGGAGTAGTCAACCCCACAGGGGAGTCCTGGCTGGCCTGATGCAGCTGGCCAACCAGAAATTGGGCACGGCAGTAGCAGCAGCAGCACAAAAGACTGGAGGCAAGCAAAAAAGGGGGCGAAAATGGTGGAGGCAAAAAGCGGCGAAAGGGGGTAAAAATAATTAATTAATTGGGGAAAAATTGGCCGCCCTAACAGCACTTTGCACCCACAAAAAAAAAAAGACGCAAAAAGACCTGAAAATAAAAATATTTTTTAAAAAATTCTGGAGGGGAAAAAAGTAGGGGGGGGGGTTGCCCCAGTTTGGGCACCTCAAAATATGGTAAGCCTAGTTAAAGAAATGTGAAACCTAATATAGCATGCGAAGAGTTCATAACAGGAACTAGTGTGGGAAAAAGAGCAGGAAAGACACAGAAGGAAAGAAGCTACGTAGGACAGTAAGGATGAACTATATTGTTGATATTGTACTTTTGTGAAGTGACCTGTAATCATAGACAATCTTTCCTCAGCAACAGTTAAGTTCCTCAGGATGTAGATAAGCATCTAAATATTCTCAGCTGACTTTCTTAAGTATGTAGCGAAATGTTTTTAACAAACCAAATCACTTCTGTGGCGGAAACGATCCACCTGCAGCCTTCCTGTCTATATTGCATGTATGGTGAGAGAAGGCTGATGTGAACCTGAAAAGTGTTAGATTCTCCCTCTCTCCCTCCCCCTACAACTACCTACCTACCTACCCACACGCACGCACACACACACACACACACACACAGAGTTCGAGAGGGGTGTGTTTGTGTGTGTGTGTGATATATAAGTTTTCTGTCTTTTACTGAACTAATACTTTTTGAATGTACAAACCACTTTACAGGGTGCAATGTTAGACTGAAAATGCTCCTCTGATACTTCAAAAATATATTAGTTTCAATAATTGTGTGAAAAAATGTGACCCTGATAATCAACTCTGAAAGCTAATATGGATAACAGAATTACTGATGTTCCTATGTATGCAAAAGAAACCACAATTCACTGAAGTAAATGCTATTCCATTAACATATTTTTAAACCCCACTTTCACTGCAGCAAACATTTACAGCGCAATCCTGACGAAGAATCCGGCAGCGGAGAAAGCGCTCCACCGCCGGAAGCCATCATGAATGTGTCGTAAAGTACGTTCCCGACAACTCGCAACTAAGGGTCGCTGGCACGAGGCCGGCAACCTTTACTCTGCCGCCGGATCGCCCATGTGGTTGCCGGAGGAGGTAAGAGATCCCCCGGCGGCCACATGGACGGTCCAGGCGTTGAGGAGGCCAGGAGTTGGTGGATCCAGCCCAGGAGGGGGCAGGGATAGTGGCCACCATATCCCTGTCCCCATTCCGACTGGCGCGACCCTTACATGGCCTCCTCTTACTTCCGAGGAGGCCCACTGGGGTCGGGCCACGCCACATCGAGGAGGAAGGGGATCTTCCCCCAAGTAGACCAGATCGGCCCGGAGTGAGGATAGGATCCGGCGGACGGACCTGGACCGCCCGCCTGATAGTTAAGAGGATTGCTCTGTTAGCCAAATATTTCTGTACCTACAATGCCACATAAAAGGTGAGTTATATGTCTCTTACTTCCAAGTGAGCATGTTTGGGATCGGACTGCAAGTTAATTTTCCACCTCTGGCAGTTCATCATTTCTAAGGATCAAACTAAATGTTTTATCAAGTATTTGACTGGCCCTTTACCCTGTCCCAATCCAAATGGGAAGCATGACTGCTATTTGCCCCAGGAAGAAAGTTCTCATGGATGCCAATAAAAAGCAAACTCTTGTTGTTGTTGCTGATGTTGCATTCACCCTATGCGACCTACTATAAATGGCTTTGTACAAACATTCAAAAACAACTATTAAAATAAAAGATAGAAAGTCAACCCCTAATCAAAAGCATGATCATACATTTCTAGAGTTTGACTCCTAGCTTTTGAACTTATAGTACTAATATTCTTCTTGGATTCTCTTTGGAAAGAAGAGATTTCAAATCTCTTACTTTCCCCTTCACAGGATAGGCAGGAAGGCTGCACTTTACCATTTTCAATACAAAAGTTAGTATTGGGTTCATTTAAAAAAACAAAAAACCTTTTGAATATGTTTAGTGCTACTAGCATTCCAGCAAGTCTCCTAATAGCTCATGTTTTCTTAAAATTTAAAAACTCATGAAATCCTAAAAATATTTTTTTTAAAAAAAGTTTTCAATATTACAGGCCGTGTCTGTAGCCTCATGGATGCAAACTAAAAAGTTAGATTTCCCTTAAAAAAAAAAAAAACCTTAAATGTTGAGGTAAATTACCCCCCCCCCCTTAATGATCTACTTATACAAATGCCTGATAAGAACTCAGTTGCCTCTCTCATGGTAGAAGAAGATTGAGAGACTCACTGTAGCACAGTTGGTATAAGTGGCAGTTAAAAGGGGCATAATTACTTTGTGTTCCAGCAGGGTATAGTATCGTAAGTAGCTTCTGATGTGGAACAGATAATGTTCACTAACAGCAGGTTTCACATTTCATTGAGCTTAACAACCACCACAAAAGGATACTGAACAGTAGGACCACATTTTCTCCAATTGTATCTACTTGTGAGAGACTATTCCAGTTTTCTCATTGCCTATGTTTCGTGTTTGGAGCTGTAGTTCACAGCTTACAAATTTAAGGACATTCCTTTGCTCAGAACAAAAGCAAACTACATGTTGCAATTAAAGATGTGTAATAGTCTTGATTTTGTTGCTTAAAAAGAAAATAGGAAATGTGTTTGAGGATCCCACCAGCGGCAGGGGAGCCATACGTGTAATTTGAATCAGAGGAATGGAGGATGGAGAAGAAGATTAAACAAACACACACTCTTCTCTTTTCTAAATTCCTTTTTCTTGTAGTTGCTTTTCTTTTTCAAACAAAGGTAGTGAGGGTCTGTTGCATGCGTTGGTGTGTAATATACAATTATCCTCTTAAGTAATTACCGTACACCTTAAAATTCCCATGTGGTGAACCACAAGATTGCAAGTTCTGTCAAAAAGCATCTTTTGAATTATTGGCATCTTGAGGGCATATCTGCCAGGGAACTGTGCTGTATATTTAGGCCAGACATAGTAATCAGAGGGCCAAAGACCCTTAGGAATAAGAACTTGATGCTGGATAGGCTTAACAGATATGGAATTTAATGCCCCCGTTTCCTTAGAATTTAATTTTCTTGTTTCAGCAGACTACCCTTCTAAAATCTACTGTGTACTCCCCATTTTCATTCTGTTCTGGGATGGACTAGGGCAGTGGTTCCCAAACGTTTTAGCACTGGGACCCACTTTTTGAAATGACACTCTATCGGGACCCATGTAGCTTTACAAGACTTTTTTTTTTTAAAGGTGATCTAGAAAGAAATTATATATTTATTTATTTACAAGTAATATTTTTTTGCAAAAAAACCCCACAAACTCAAACCATTTCTCGTAATGAGGCAACCCTAACAAATAGCCTCAAGGCTTGAGGGGCTTAGTTATGTGACCCAGCCTTCACCTGCCCCCACTACCAACTTGACAAACTTGGAAGAAAAAAACACACCAGAAAAAAAGAGTTTAAACATTTATCTCCCTGTATTTACACAAGCTTGCAAATTGCAGGAACTCAGCTGTTTGCAGGGCAATTAGCAGCTACAGTATCTGATGTTAGAATATCTTCAGGGCTTGAGGCAAGTACAGTACTTCTCTGATATTTCCATCACCTGTTTTATCACTGGAGGGTCTGCGGGACCCACCAGAAATCAGGTTGCGACCCACTGTGGGTCCCGACCCACAGTTTGAGAAACATTGAACTAACCTGTAAATAATCCAGTGCATTCTGAAATAATACTGGTTTGGATCAAGCAATGAATTTGCCACAGATGTCAAAGCTCCATGTCTTTATGCATAAGAATAAATCCGGCATTTAAAATGGCAACCTTCAAAAGTCAATGCTGGCTCGGGGAGCACAAGAGCATAAGAACCCTGCTGGATCAGGCCCATTGTCCATCTACCCAACATTCTGTTTCTCACAGAGGCCAACCAGAGCACTGAAATCATTAGAGTCAACATACTACCAAGGCTCAAGCATGGCCTTGCAGAGTTCAAATTCGTTACTAATTGATGCTGACGACAAGATTGGGAGTGGCTTTCTTGCTCTATAATACACCGTTATGCTATGACAACAATGTATCACTAGTAGGTATTTAGTGAAAGCACTCTGTGACTATAATGAGAGTGGAACACACTTATTCCAATTGGATCTTAAATTCATTTGTGCATTAAGAGGTATTGAAAGTGGTCTGCCATGAGGACAACAGATGAGAGGCTTAAGGTATAACAGATGTTGATAATCAATTTTGTCCATTTGCTAATGGAGCTCTTGACCTTGTGCAGCTCCCAAAGGAACAAAATATAGACACACTTCAGTCCCAGAATTAAAAAAAATTAATGAGAGCCACATATGCCACATAAAGTCAGTCCCACATAATGAGAAGAGGGTACTCCATTAATTTATTTATGCTATTGTTGTTGTTGTTCAGTCGTTAAGTCGTGTCTGACCCTTCGTGATCCCATGAACCATATCCCGCCAGGCCTTCCTGTCCTCCACTATCTTCCTGAGTTCGCTCATTTTCATGTTTGTTGCATCGGTGATGCTGTCTAACCATCTCATCCTTGGCCTTCCTCTTCTCCTTTTGCCTTCAATCTTTCCCAGCATCAGAGTCTTGTCCAGAGAGTCCTCTCTTCGCATTAGGTGGCCAAAATATTTGAGCTTCAGCCTCAGTACCTGTCCTTCCAGGGAACGGTCAGGGTTGATTTCATTTAGGATTGACTGATTTGATCTCCTAGCAGTCCAAGGGACTCTCAGGAGTCTTCTCCAGCACCACAGTTCAAAAGCATCTATTCTTCGACGCTCAGCCTTCCTTATGGTCCAACTCTCGCAACCATACATTGCTACTGGGAACACCATCGCCCTGACTATGCGAACTTTTGTTGGCATGGTGATATCTCTGCTTTTTATTATGCTGTCTAAGTTTGCCATAGCTTTCCTTCCAAGGAGTAAGCGTCTTTTAATTTCATGGCTGCTGTCTCCGTCTGCAGTGATCTTGGAGCCCAGAAAAGTAAAATCTGTTACTGCTTCCATTTCTGCCCCTTCTATTTGCCAGGAATAGATGGGACCAGATGCCATGATCTTAGTTTCATTAATGTTGAGTTTCAAGCCAACTTTTCACTCTCCTCTTTCACTCTCATCAAGAGGCTCTTTAGTTTTTCTTCACTTTCTGCCATTAGGGTGGTATCATCTGCATATCTGAGGTTGTTGATATTTCTCCCGGCAATCTTGATTCTGGCTTGCGATTCATTCAGCCCTGCATTTCTCATAATCTACTCTGCATATAAGTTAAATAAGCAGGGTGATAATATACAGCCTTGCCGTACTCCCTTCCCAATTTTGAATCAGTCGGTTGTTCCATGGCTGGTCCGAACTGTTGCTTCTTGACCCGCATACACGTTTCTCAGGAGATTTATGCTATTACCTTTAGCCCTTTCTCTGTCTCAGCCACAGGCAGATTTTAGACCTGATAATTCTCTCATTATGAGTGGACAACACCTGATTTTCAAGCTCAGCTCCATTCGAATCCCATTGAAATCAATTATTTTAATTTTTCCTTATCTGTCACTTCTACAGTCCTTGAGATTTCCTATTACAGCCATACCTTTCATAACTCAAGGGATCCATTTCAAACAATTGAGCACTGCACAAAACAGCGCTATAGAATAAATCATTACTCAAAGGAAGGAAGCTGGAAACGAATTTACAGGAAAAGGAAACTGATTGGCCAGAACAAACTTCTCCCATTGACTAGAATAGCTGTCAATCACACCAAAGCAACGTTATGGGAGGTATTACTGTGTTTGTTTTTATGGCTTTCATTAGCCACATTCTGGGTCATATTTGTTATGTGAAGTGGAGTACAAAATAAAATTGCAATAAAATCATAACTACCAAACAACACTTACCGCACAATACTGTTTAAGATGCGGCCGCTGCATCCTGTGCAGTTCCCAGGCCATGCTGGCGCAGCTCAGGCACTCCTCGGGAGAAAGGGACGTTCATCCCCTTCCCTGGGTGTAGGCAAGCCTATGGGCCTCCTCGGATGCACGCCAGCTCCAGAGCTGGCATACATCTGGGGAGTTCGTGTAAGACCAGCCCAGGCTACAATGGGGAGCTGGATATAGGTGCCGATATCCACGTCCCCTCCCAGCCCGGGCCAGCCAATGGCCCCCCTCCCTTGCTGCCCCGGCCCATCCTTCCCCGCCCCTGCACCGTGCAGCCTAGCACTTACCTGGGCTGTCCAGTGCATGGTCTGTAGGCTGGGGGAGTGAGCGGTGCTGGCCTCTTTGCCGGCGCTGCTTACTCTCCCGGAGTCTCAAACATGCTTTACGGCATATTTGCGACTCCCTACGCTGGCTGGCGAGGGTTACATAGGATTGGGCTGTAAAACTGTCAAACTAAAACAAAACAAATATTCAACACTAAAGCATCATACTAAATTTAAAATTCTAAAATTCTAAGAACAAATACTGAATATTGATGTTGTCAAACTTCATAATTGCCTGGGTTGCTCAGTTTAGAATGATCTGTTGCATTATGAAGTGAGCAGTATGTCTCTGAACAGTTCTCCTACTTAGAATGTGAACAGAGCCTGGCACTTCCTCCACAACATGGGGAATCCCAGGCACCAGTATTCCTGGAAAGTGCAGTCCTTAGTCCTTAATCTGAACAATAGGTACCATGGAAACTACATGTCTCAGGTTTCCTAGCAACAGAGTCCGAGGTGGAAGGACATAGGTATCCTGGAAAAGTACATTTCCCAGGACCCCTGGTATCCTGCCATTACAGTGTGAGGTTCTAGCAGCTAGATAGAAAAGGAAGAATAGACTTTATTCCTTCCCAAGGAAATGATAAGAAAAGAGGTAAGGCACAAGGGCTTACTGGGGATGGTGGAGGCAAATGACAGTTGAGGGGAGGCGTTCAGACCATGGCACACTCCCAATGATGTACCTGGGAGTGTCAAGCATCCAAATTTTGAAACTGGGCTCAGAAAAAAAAGCATGCTTGATTTACTGAACCCAATTCCAAATTCAGTTTTTTCTCATCATTAATCTTGAGCCAACTCAGCCACCCAAAAATTCCTTCAAAATAAGCAACATATAATTTTAAATCTTTGTGCAATGGATTAGAGTAGGGTTGCTCAGACTGGTGTGTCATGATCCGCCACACTGGTAGGAAGCAGTCTCTATCCTCTTAAGGGGAGAGGTGACATGTAGTGACGTCGGTGACGTTCCACCGCCGCTGCTGGTGGGAAAGGTTTTTTTTAGAAAAAACTTACTGGGGATTGCATCGGCCCTCCAGAGGATCACAGGACCCACGGCCCCTTCTGCACTTCAGATTGGCTCCCTGAAGCAATCAAGACCCATTTCCAGGACTTACAACTTCCCCTAATCGTGTGGAGAACTTTGAGAACCGCTGGATTAGAGAGATGATCAAGCAGATTAAGTAGTACAACAATCTACTATGTGAATTAGATGAGAAAGGATGCCCTACTCTGTACCTTTGCTGAGCTCACCTGAGGGAAAGATGGAATATGAAGCAGAACATTCATGGATCTAATGGGGAGGAAATATTAAGTATGTAGGACTCAGGCTTTTTCCTAGCTGATGTTTACTGCAGTCCCCTTCTCTAGGGTCAGCAAAGTTAACAGAATGTTCTTTTTTCCTCAAAAGACTGTTCTGTTAATGTATTATCTAGTTATATTAGATCTTCAAGCATCCCAAATGCCTTTATGTTTATAAAGACATAGTCCTACAATTAACAGTACTGTATCCGTGTCACGGTCCAGCAATAGCCTGTGCCATGAGTGAGAGAGAAGGCAAACCGAAGAGCTTACTTAGCCGCCCCCTTCGTGCTCCTCATGTGCTATGGATTTCCCTACTGTCATCAAGTGAAAGTTCGTTACATAACTGGCTCCACTTAAGCAGCTCTCTACTTTGGGAAATATTTTGCTGAAGATCCAGCTTTAGCAGCACCATCAGCACTTGCAGCTGCCAAGATTCGGCCTTCTAATCTACACAACTCTTAAGAACACAGAGGCCCTAACGGTGGAAGGTTGGACACCCCTGTCCTAAAGCCTTTTTTCTCATTTTTTTTAACCACTACTTTTGGCTTCTATTTCCTGGGCTGACCTTTTAACCTTTCTGCCTGGATCTGAACTGACACTTACAAGATTCCCCCCCCCCCCGCAACCAGTCTGCAACACAACACAGAACAGTGGACCGCCACTTTACGGTGATAATCCATTCCAGGGACACCACCACTGTATAGTGAAAATATTGTAATGTGAATCCAATAACATATTGCTTTTTGGTAATTCATTCCAAGACCTCAACTTCCTCCAAAGATTAAGCTATTTCCTTCTCCAAAAATTGATTTAAAACCCATTGAGGCCTAAGGATAGAAAAAAATGTACAGTATAAATACAGCACTGACAGAAAAACACACCCCAAACTGTACAATACAGCAATCAGTGGTTCCCAAACTGTGTGTCGCGACGCCTTAGGGCATCGTGGTACAGTCACAGGACATCGTGAGATGTCCCCGGTAGCTCCTCCTGCCTGTTCTCCTGGGCACCGCCATCTTGGATCTCATGAAATCCCAGGAGAACAGGTAGGAGGAGCTACCAGGGGCATCGTGAGCCAGGAAGAAGAGGCTGCAGGGCAACATGAGTCAGATACGTTTGGGAACCACTAGCATAAATGATTCATTCATACATTCAAAAATGGGTTATACATGTTTCCAACCTACTATCCCAAATAAAACACCATAATGCAAGACAATTTAGTCCAGAGCTGATGACTTACTGACTTTCCACTCTCATAATTAAATTTATAAGGGTGAGTTGACACACTAACGCCTCCTGGACTGGGCCAGTGCTGGCATGGGAAAGCGCTACAATGTGGACTTCTGCTATTTGAACCAAGGCTTTGATTTGACCATTGGAGCATGGGAAAGGAGTTTATGCTGCAGTAGTGATATGATAAGAAGAGGCCTGAAATGGTTTTCACTCCCATCCCATGATCTTTGGAACTGGGTGTGGGTGAGTGCTGTCTAGTAGATCAGCTATTCATCATGAGCACAATTAAAACTTTCATATATTATACTGGAAAGCAAGCATGGGAAGCCATCAGTAGAGCAATTCCAGAAAAATATAATGCATTGCTTTCTTTTTTATTATAGTCAGTAGGAAAGCAGCCTCCTGGTGAATGCAACACACACACACACACACACACACACACACACACCACACACCACACACCATCTATATACCAAAAGCCAGCTAAACTAACTTAAAGCATGAGATGACACAGGGCCTCCTTGCTACATTACCCTAGTATTTTCTATGCTTTAAGTTGATGGGTTTTGACTTGGAAGACCTGGGTCCATTCCAAGCAACCCAGAAGGTCTAATTTAGCATACGTCAAAAAAGCCCATGAGAATAATTAGTGTATGCTTTAACAGTCTTGGGAGCTAGTAGGCAAACAATGTGTATGCACGTGTAGGGGTGTGTGTGTGATTCTTGCTTTATACTCACTTGGGTCTCTGCTCTGCAATTTCTTCATGCCAACAAATTCCTAACATCTAGCCACAGTGAACAACATGCCTGCAGATTCGTATCTCTACAAATCAAATGGCTTAACTAATATTCTGATTACAAAGGCAGGCATATGTTACTGCCCAACTGTGAGATGGAAAGAAATGATTCACAGATGTATTTCTTCATCTTGACTTTGACTAAGAGCAAGCATTCCATTTAAAATGAAAGCCTTAACTTCTTTTTGATGCTCATTTTGTGGTTGATCAGTTACAGATTTGAGTTTTGCCGCATGCTTTCCTTCCTGTTTCAAAGTTCTAAGTGCACCCAAACCACATAGTATTTACTGTTATAAGTAATACGTTCTACAGAACATGCTTACAAATCTGTAAGAACATATCTTCACTTGCAATCAGCAGGTTCATTCATATCTACGATTATGGAGATATTTGTTCTGCAATCTGTCGCATGCAGTGAATCCATGATTTAACAGATTTATGGACCAATCTCATCCTGGGCCTATGGCAGCAGATCACAAGATCCACTGCCATATGTCCATTACGGTGGCGCAAAAGGTGTGCTTCTGTCAATTGCTCTAAAGCCACTGTCACAAGTGGCCAGAAGCTCCGTGCATCCACCAATGACCCACCCAGGCCACACTGGAACAGATAATGTTACAGCAGGGGCAGATCATGGGTGGTTTAGCGGAGGAATCTGGAGCGGTTTGAGGGTGGATCTCAGCAGCAGCAGCAACACACACCAGATCTTTTCTCCTTTTCCTGGCCCAGACCTGCCCCCTTCCTCTCCTCAGACTTACACCAGCAAAATAGCTGGCATATGTCCGGGGAGACCCATGGGCGAACAGGCGGCCTACCAGGAGATAAGTAAAACATGTTTTTATTTACATCTCACTGGCCATCTGATCGTGCGTCCCCACCATAGCATGCAGCACATGCTCTGTTGGCGGTGCTGCACACTATGGACAGGTGAGGGATAGGATTGGGCTGCCTGGAATGTCCATTACTGATGAAAGTCCATTAAATCCAGACTCCCCTTCCTTCAATTTGTTTAACACCTACCTCTTAGGAAGCTCCTTCAGCGCTGCCTTTCTAACATGCCCTCCACCAAGATGCATTAGGAATGGAGGAACATCTCAATTCCTAGAGTATTTATTTATTTATTTATTTATTTATATAACGCCTTTCTTATCCTCAGATTGCTCTTCAGATGTTATCCAGGGCGGTTTACATAGGCAGGCTTATCTAGATCCGATAAGGATCTTTACAATATTGTTCTGTATAGAACCCTACAATTCCAGCTGGTTCTTTAATGGTGTAGTCATCTTCACTAGCTGCTGAACACAAGGCTCGAGCTCTCTGCAGGATGCCTCATACCATGCTGGTGTACCCAGGTGAAGAGAGGAGCGGTACACTGATGGAGCTCTCTAAGGTAGATAAGTGTGGAAGGAGGCTTGGGGGCAGGCTCTCCATCAGGAAGTGAGTTCTGCTCTCTTTTGCTGCTCTCTTTTCCACAGGAAGTGAAGAATTGCTGCTCTCTTTTCCTCAGGGTGAGTTCCAGTGAGTTGCACTTCCATTCCTTGAGCTCCCTGCTTGAGGGTGAAAAGGTGAGCTGCAGCAGAATCACCGAGGGAGTCCAGGAAGGTATTTAAGCCTGTCCACAAGCCCTGTCCCACAATTAACTCAGGTTATTGGACCTCCGCAGACACTGAAAACTGTTATTTCTGGAACTATTGAATGGATATCCACTAAACCAAGGGTTCATTGTACTAGCACAACTGCAAAACAGGAACATGGATGTAATGCCAGCCACTGTAAATAAGTTTTAGAGCTTAAAAAGAAAAATGAAAATAAACAAGCCTAAATGGCCCAAAGCAATTGTTTGTGACAGCACAATGTCAAACATTCCATCAAGTCAATGGATAGAATTGTGTCAGGAATGACGAGGTACAAGACATAAAATAGATGATGCCTTTGATGAAACCAAGTCTCTCTTATTTGTCAAGAGAGAATTCAAGCAGAATAAAAATTGCAATACTAGATCCTGAATTAGAAAAGAGGGAAAACTTGGCATGAAATATTAGTGCTTGAGAACAATTCCACCAATTGCACAGACAGCACTCCAGAATACGTGTACTGTAGATTGCAGGCGTCAGCTACAATTCTGTTCCCTTCCACAATCACGGACAGAGAGAAGTGCCCAATGGCTGCTGCCATAGAGTTCTAGTATAACCCGCTACCCCCTTGCCTGGCACGCCCTGCTGTGTACCTGGTGAACCATAATTTACTTCTTGTAACATGCTGTGAGCCTGAAGAAGTGCAGGATGCTGAAAAGTGAATTATGGGACTCTGCTAGAAGCTCATGGCCTGTACTACGTATCACGGAATTCAGCACAGGTCTACCAGATGAGACAGTGGCATAATGGGGGAGAAGTTAGACCCAGGGCCGGCCCATTCATGAGGTGGATGATGCAGCTTGTGTCAAGCAGCGGGTGGCAGGGGTGTGGCAGACTTGAGGCACCGGCTGCAGACGAAGAAACACTGATCGGCTTCCTTACCCACCACCATTCTCCTTCTTCATGCCATCTTTTTAAGCAAATCAGAAGTTCATGGACAACCTGAAAAAGCCATGTGGGCAGGAGCGATCCACTTACCTATCCACTCTCCTTCTTTGCAGTCCCTTTAATTTAAACAGGAATTACATGAAACACTGGGAGCTCCCAGTATGACCCGCACTTCCTGTTTTGTCAAAAAGGATTGCATGGGAAGGAGCAAAGTAAGAGCTGGGGGGAGGGGGAGACGAAGATGGTACTAGCAGTGGGTCACAGGTGGTGTCATGCAGTGGATTCAGTTGGGCCATTCCTGGTTAGATCCATCCTATGATAGCCATGATGCTCCCTTCTGTCTCTGTCTAAAGCAGTGGTGGCCAACCTTTCAACATGAATGCTGGCCCTTTAAATGGTTGTATAGGCGAGGGCATTTCAGCAGGTGCAGCTGCTTTAGTAGCACCATCAATACATGCAGCTGCCACGATTCTGTGTTCTACACAACTCTTAAGAACACAGTAGCCCTAATGGTGGAAGGTTGGCCACCCCTGGTCTAAAGCATGGATGGCCAACCTTCCACCATTAGGGCCTCTGCGTTCTTAAGAGTTGTGTAGAAGATGGAATCTTGGCAGCTGGAATTGCAGATGGTGCTGCTAAAGCAGCTGCACCTGCTGAAATGCCCTCACCACCAATACAACCATTAAAGGTACAGGAGCATTCATGTTGAAAGGTTGGCCACCCCTGGTCTAGAGGGAGCAAAATTGCAATCCTGGGGGCCAAATGTAAAAAAACCAAAAACCAAAAACATTTGCCTGCCTTGCCTCTATATGTGGCCAGTAAGCTCTATATTATATAGTTCAATAAATTCAATTATGTTACAAGAAAAATTGCTCAAGGTTTGCCATTCACCTGTCTAAAATTGCTGCTTTCAACAGTTCCCCTTTCTTTCCTTGAAACTTATTTTACTACTTCAATCAGGAAGTGAACTATGTAGCTCAAATCTTCAACAGGATGAGAAATCATATTTCTCTATTCACTTTCAAAACTAATTTGTTTCCTTGACAATTTTACGGGGAGTATGACTACAACATCGAGTTTCTAGTATTGACTTTTCATGACATACTATACTCCCTGCCATTCCTGATGTCTTTATATATAATAAACAATATTCACTTCTTGTAATTAATAACTTTGATAGACTTAAAACTGGCTATATGATTATCCCATTGATTCTATGTTAGCATTATGTCCGGCATAATTAGAGTTTTAATCCATTCTTCCTCGACTCAAACTGCATTTTTATTCTGTTTGGAAAGTTTGCTTAATTTATTTTTCAATTTGTGGAATGCTGACAATGAAAGCTGGGTATACACTCTAATGGTTAAAGCCACATCAGTGTGGTAGCACGCAGTTGATGTAACCACCAAGTCAGTATTTTTAAGATAAGCAAACCTTAACACATCCTGACAGGGATCTGAATCCCTAGTGCATGAATGCTGATGCTTTTGTTAAAACTGCAGAGTTCTTATATATAGGGTGGAAGTGTAATGTACAATCTGTAAACTACTGGATTCTGTCTGCTTCAATAGGTTAATTGAGACCACAGGGGTGTGAATACCATGTTATTTGCAAAAGGTCCCCCCCCAAAAAAGGGAAATGAACATAAGAGCAAATGCAAGCAAAACAAATATACACACAAGGCATAAATCCACATCTCAATGTGATATACAGCACATTAATTACACGGCATGTGGTTTCCTAGCAGCAGGGTTCGCAAAAGGTCCTTCTTACACATGGCTTACGTATGAAACTCAGGAAATCCACATAAAGAAAAATGTAAACTACAAGAGACAAGATGGGGTAAAACGCCAATGACAGCATTAGGAGAGTCTCGTTTTTCACAAGCTGCTTATTTAGAGCGCAGCAAAAACAACACAAATCTTCGGTTTGCTGAATCGACATCAGACACTGTGGCAGGACCCAGGAGTATTCCCCCAAGTTCTGATAAAGTCCCAAAGTGCTGCCATCTGGTATCATGGTAGCTAGGTTTCACCCAATACTGTTCACCATTAGCTTAAGAAATATAATCTCTTTAAAACAGGCTGGGCTCTCAGGAAATAAACAAGTATTTTGGACTTCTGATATGCTCATTGAAGCCCATTCTGTTGGCGGTGTGTTCATGACATTTACTTCCTTGACAAGTTATCCTCTAGCTGTTCCATAAGGGGAGGGGGAGAGGGATGGATTGCATTTGTTATTTTGCCATGCAGTTCAATGAGCTTATGATTTTTAAATGAATGCATTTTCTCCTTGTTCAGGGCTTTGTCAGCACTCGAGCTCAAGTGTCTAATTATACACATCATGCAACAAGTTTAAAATGTCAAGGCACAGCTTTCGTTGAAACACTCACCGTAGACCATGGCGCCTCCCGTTTCATGCAGAAAGCGGAATCGGTGGTTTTTGAACAGCCAGATGGTGAGTATTGTAAGGATGAGCAAAAAGTTAAAGACCAGCAGCTCCACAGCACCCTGATGATAAAACTGGTCCTCATCTTTCACTGACCCCAATTTCCTTGGCTTCTCCATTTCATTTCTGTTGATTTGCACTACTCTAAGATCACCCCACAGAATAAATTGCAAAATGCAAAACTAAAGAAAGCTACACACATTAAACTCTGTAAGTCTGCTTTGGAAAAAGGAAGTCTAGACAGCACTGAAATTCACAACAAACACATCTGCTTTATTTGCAGTCTCTCGGCAAACTGCCACAGCTCAGAACTCAGCTGGATTCTGGTTACAACTTCCTGTTTCCCTCTTAAAGCTGTCCTGTCTCTTTTTTTTTTATCTTGAGGTTGCATCACTGTGATTTCTTTTACTCAGGCATGTGTTGCCAGTATTTCCCACTGCAAAGGATATTGCTTCCCCCCCCCAAACCCCACCAGTTTCGTGCATAAAGAATGTGATGAAGTTCAAAGACATTCCATTATTTCTTTGCATGTAAAAAACACTTGCCCCACTGAATTCAATCAGCATAAAAAGAGAAAACACTCTGGAATAACTTCATGGCATAAAGGCAGCATTAAGAAATAATTTTGGACCTTGCACACAGTCGTTTGCAATGACCTTTGCACTGAAGTTAAAACTGCTAAATCCGCTAAAACTGGGGCGGCTGGGCCATTAGGGTAAATGGACAAACGTCCCTTTACCCCGAGGAGGCCTTCACCTGTGCTGGTGCTGGCCTGATCCTAGATAGGATCTGGTGCAACGTGCTTTTGCATACTTCAGCAGTCTTCTTAGACAGGATCAGACTGCCAGTTAATTAATTAATTAGTTAATGGATTAGACGAGTGTTTCTCAAAGTTCTCCCCACAAGGTGGGGAGAGCTTTGAGTGCTTGTGGGGGTGGGGCCGGCGGTGGCGATCCTGGAGATCGCCGCCGCCGAAAAAGCAACCGAAAATGGTGGTTTTTTTACTTACCGGGGCTTCGGGGGCGGGGGGGGGTTCGGGGAGGTCTGCGCAACCCTCCGCAAGGATGGCTCCACACATCTCTTCAATTGCTTCCCTTAGATGTTCAAATGATGCAGGTTTTCTACAATAGTGTGTATGAATTAGAGCTCATTAAAATATATGTACAATTTTTGAGGCACGCTTCATGTCTCCCAAAAGGGACACTTCATGTGTTAAACCTATCAGCTAATGATTGTCTTAATTAATGTAACATGTAGTTTGGCCCTTAACATGTCACCTCTCTCAATGAGCTTGAGCACGATATTCAGATAGGTCTCCCTACTCTCTAGATTAGAAAAACCAATTCAGAAGGCATTAGTAGTCAAAACAAAACACTGCTTTCCCCCCCTGCAATCCTTGAAGAAAGAACTGGCCCACAACCGATTATGGGTTTAATCTGAAATAGTTATGATAGAATCTGTGCCACTGTATCAACTGTGCAGTTTTCAAGAAAAAATGTTTTTAAAAGGAGAGGCAGTCTAAAGACAAAGAAATGGGTAAATGTGGTAAATGGGATTGTGGTATTGTGGTAAGGACTGGCCCTGGAACAATATCTAGTGTATATGTTGTTGTTTTCTGTGTGTGTCAGAAAACAAAAGCACCAGCATTTGAAAGGGCTCTTTCTTCGTCTGTTATCTGTAGCTATTTGTTGAAAATCAGAAAAATGATACAATTATGTCTCTGTGAAGAAAACTAAGATGTTCAGAAAGTGTCAGCATGTTGAATAATTGGAGTACAAGAAAAAGTCTTGTTTGCCAATTATTTATTGCACTGCTGACATTTTCTGTATGTCTTGGTTTTCTTTACAAATACAAATGGTATGAACTTCTGTCATGACGGCTCATGGGAAACTTGGAAGCCATGTAGTTTTGTACTATTTTTACGAATATACTAGACTTGCTATTCCTATTGCACCTCATGAAGGTCACTGTTCTGCAGTGACTCCAGCCCTTTTAGGAGGGTAGACTTCAGAAGGTAGTGCTGGGGGACTCCTGCTTAATCCCTTGGTGATTAACCTTTGGGGTCCCACAGGGTTCCATTCTATCCCCCATGCTCTTTAACAACTATATGAAGCCATTGGGGGAGGTCATCAGGGGGTGTGGGGTTGGGTATCATCAATATGTGGATACTTCCAACTGTAAAACTCCATTCCATCTGGTAAGAGACCGTGTGGATGTTGTAAACCATTGTCTGGGACTGGTTATGGACTGGATGATGGTGAACAAGTTGAAACTACAAAGTAGAGCGGAAACTTTCATGGCCAGCTATAACCTTACAAGCAGGCGTGTCACCGGCCTGTGGCGGGGAGGGAGGGCCACCAGGGGGGTGACGCGCTGAAACGGGTGACGCGCGTACCCCTGAAGGGGCGGGATCGGAAGGGCCGGGACTTACATGTTCGGTGATGTCTCGGGAGCGGTTGGGCCCTCCCACCCTCCCTTGTGGTCGTTTGGCTCCGAAATGAGCCAAAAAAGTTGGGGGGGGGGGTTGTTCTGCGGCTGCGCATGACATCACGTGCGGGGGTGGGGCCATGTCGCTCCCCCCCACAGGGGCATTGCGACGTCACTGCTTACAAGACAAGGGATATATGGGTGAAGATGCCATGTTAAAAAATTAAAAGCCAAAATTGCGATTAAAAACGCATTAAAATAGACCAAATCACAGATCTTCAAACCAAAGATTAAAAGACTGCAATCAGGGAAAAATACATTAAAAAAAGCCTGTCATTGATTCTCATTGCTGGAGGTTACCTTCGGTCAACACTGCAGATGTTTCTACTGCATCCGGTCTGAGTTCCGCTGTTAATTAGCTCCCGGTTTTCGCGTGCTTTTTTCGCCTTTAAAACTTTGGTGTCGGTACGCTGCTGCTTGTCATCTATACAGTCTTTTGATTGTTCCTAGAAAAAGTCCTTAGCTTAGGACGAAACGTTGGTTTTTAATTATTTGAAGCCTGGATTTTTAATGTATTTTTCCCTGATTACAGTCTTTTAATCTTTGGTTTGAAGATCCGTGATTTGGTGTATTTTAATGCGTTTTTAATCACAATTTTGGCTTTTAATTTTTTAACATGACATCTTCACCCATATATCCCTTGTCTTGTAAAGTTGAAACTAAATCCAGATAAGACAAGTGCTGTTGGTGAGGAAATCTGCGATCAAAGTTATGGATTGTCAGCCTGTTCTGGAAGGGATTGCAATCCACTTGATGAAGCAAGTTCACACCTTTGGAATACATCTGGATCAGGTCTTACACCTGGATTCCCCAAGTGTCAGCCATTTTGTCCAGCTTAGGCTAGTGCACCAGCTGTGTCCTTTTCTGGATCAAGTAATCCTAACCATGGTTGTTCATCTTGTTCATGCATTAGTTACACCTTGACTAGACTACTATAATGCATTCTACATGGGGCAGCCATTGAAGATCATTCAGAAGCTTCAGATTGTACAAAATGCTGCGGTACAACTGCTGACTGGCACCAGATGAGTGCAGCACATCACTCCTGTGTTGTTCTGCCTGTGCTGGTTGCTATGTTTCTGGGTACAATTCAAGGTGCTAAATTTAACCCTTAAAGCCTTAAATGGCCTGGGACCTGGATATTTGAAGGACCACCTCCTCCCACCTGACACAACCCATCCCCTGAAAGCTACTTCCGATCTACCCTGAGATTTACTTCAGTTGGCCTTCTCCTCTTAGTTGCGGTGCTGGTTTGGTGCTTCTGATCTGCTGTAGGTATTATTGATTTTAGGGGGTGGTGGTGGTGATTTTATTGATTTTTTAAACTGTGTTATTAGCTGCCTTCAGCATTTCCCTAATGGGAGAGGAAAGTGTGGGATATAACTTTTTTAAAATAAATAAATGTCCTCCCTGAATTTGTGAAATCCGTTATAAAAGATATGTAATGACTATCACAGCATCTTCTAACAGAGATCTTGTGACAGTGATCTACCATCGAGCAGTAGCAAATCTCAAGAGAACTGCCTGGCAGCCGTTTAATGTATAATTTCCATACCATATGTTGCCATGTGCATAATCTGAGAGTTCTGCCCTAGCATCCTCTGCAACTTTGCAAAGTTGCCTTGGTGAACTTCTAGAATTGCTCCCTGCTCCAGTGCCAACCTAAAAATAATGCTCCAGCAACCACTTGAGTTTCTCCCAAGAATGGGAGATGGGCCAGTCTGTTAATGGTTTAGAAGCTACATCCTGCCCTGCTGTACCATTCAAATGTGATACCACTCACTCTTGTAAAAGAGCAGGAGGTCTGGCTCAGTCGGGAGAGCTGCAGCCTTACATGCCTGAAGATCAAGGATGGCAGTTCGAGACTCCGTCGCTGCTGACAAAACTGCATAAGCCCTGCTCTGTGAGAAAGAGAGAGAAAGCTGCAGCCGGTGCTCCGTGAGAGGGAGTTGCTTGTCAGTCAATGTGTGGGAGGTGAATGCCAGCAAAGAGGCCAGACCGTGAAAGGAAACACCTGGAAAGAAGCGTCCCATGAATGATTAGGACATTTATTTAATGTACAAACCGTTTGGTTTAGAATTGCCTGCCTGTTGTAAACCACCTTGAATTAAAGTCAAAGGAGAAATCCAATGACCAAGAAAGGCAGTATATAAATACTGGAATTATTATTATTATTATTATTATTATTATTATTATTATTATTATTATTATTATAACCAGCACATATCAGGAAGGCTATACATTTTGTTATTGTGTGAAACATTTATTTTGCTTTAACCCTGTTTTATGTTGTTGTTGGGAGGCTCTATTAAAAAGAGAGGCTCAAAAACATTTTCGTGTCATGTGTGGAAACACCCAATGACTTGCATCATAGTATGATTAATAAAATAAAATAAAATCCAGAATGAAAAGCTAAAAGGGGAGAGAGTCCACTAGAGGGCTCTCTTTGCTCACAGAATAAAACTCCAAGTTACAGTACCTCTCCTGTGTACCATATACAGTAGATAAAGTAGGCATGTTTTTGAAGCCAGCATGGAAACTATCAATATATACATTTTTCTAATGATCTCTGAGCTTTTTCAGCCTCAGGAAAAAGTGTAGAAATCAGTAAAACAATTATATGAGAACCAAGCTCAAGCTCTTGAGAACCAGGGCTGGCTCCTGTCTTCAGGGCACCTTTGGCACAGAAGTGTCATGGGGGTGGGTGCAGTGGGCCCCAGGGCGCAGGACTTGCCTGCCGTTCGTCTGTCGTCATCTCTGCCGGTTTCGCCGCGCGGAGGTTGGGCCCTCTCACCCTCCCTGGTGCCGAACAGCTCTGAAATGGCCTGGAAATCGGCACCGGGGGGGGGGGGGGGCGTGGTTGAGGCCACGTGACGTCACGCCTGCGGTCACGTGGGGGCGTAGCATCGGCGAACCCTCCCACGTGGGTTTGGCAGAGCTGCGTCTCTGCTTTGGCAAACGGCCACCACCCTATGAAGGCTATGGACACAGCGATGGTCCCAGGGTTCAACAGTGGGTCCTTCTGAGGGCTGACCCCTTGACAAGGGCCCTGCATCTAACACTCTAGGGCTCCAATCCTATACACACTTTCCTGGGAGTAAGCCCCACTGAATACAGTGGGACTTACTTCAGATTAGACATGCCTAGGATTGTGCTGTTTGTCTGCTTTTCTATTGAAACCTTTTCTGTCTTCCTTGTGAACAACTGGCTCTGCTCTGACTTGCATTTCAGTGAACTCTCTACAAACTGATCATTCAATATTTGCTGCTTAATTTTAAATATTCTTGTTGGTTTCACCTTGTCATGGAAATGGAGGGCTTGCGAAATGGTCAAGTCGTCATCACTCCACTCAGTTTTCCAGTTTTAAAGTTGAAAAAACAGTTGATAGAAATCATTCTTTTCCTTGGCTCATGGTGGAAGCGACAGCATGAAACTGAGAGGGATCTTGAAGGAGGGGGAGGGAATTTCCTTTGAGCCATCAGGCTCCCACCTAAGCTGTATTGGTGCTCCTCAGCATGGCCTGAACTTTTTGAGGCACCCTGTCAAATTGACTGATACTTCCTTTAGTGAACTACATATTTACATGTTCTCCACTTCTGGACAGTGATAAATTCTAGTGGACACTGCAAGGCGATTTAATTTTTTGCAGGGAGAGAACACTTGGAGGTTTATGGTATCTTTGTTAATACTTGTTTAATTTCCAAATATAGAGCAGACCATATTGTAGGCAAATAGGCACCCTGACAGTAGATAGCACAGCTGCTAATCCTGCATTGGATTACCAGACAACAACTTGTACTGCCCTCTCCCCCAATTTCGCTTGGTTAGAAACTCCCAGCTCTGCCCTGATATTCCAGTGTCCAGTGATCAGAGGTGTATTTGGGTGTGTGTGTGTGACCCACCGCCCACAGGCGACAGGGTGCCAGGGCGACAGGGGGAGTGCAACTCATCTGGCGACAGCGGCGAAAAGGTGCATTTTCAACCCAGCGGTGGGTCGGGGATTGGCCTCCCTACCCGGGCCCTTTGAGCTGTATATCGGGTGAAAAAACACCCGGGGTGTGTGTGTTCGTGGCAAAACTACCGGAAGCATCTCGATCGAGTCGAAGGGGGTGGGGCTTGGGCGGTCACATGGGGGGTGCCACGTGACTGCCCCCCTCTGGAGGGTGTCTGGCTATGCCACTGCCAATGATAAAACTTGTTGTGAGGATACAATAAAGCATCCAACATCCACCCATCTCCATTGCAACCATTCTTCGGCCCGTTCGGCTGCCCTGCTGTCTTGAGCAAACATTGTGCTGTACCCTGCAGTTCTCGCCTCCTTCTCCAGCGCTGCCATTTCCCTTCCTTTGCTGGATGGGTGTGGGGCGGAGCTATCGTACTGTTGTGCCTTCCTCCTCTCCTTGCAATTGGCCTGGAAGGAGAGGAAGAGGTAGGGCAGCACAGTGGCGTCAAATACTGGGGGCTGGGGTCACTGGGGCTGACACCGGGGGAAAGTAACAAATGTTCCTTACCTCCAAGGTGTGCTCCGGCTCACCTATTTAGGCCAGCCAGTGCATCCTATGCAGGATTGAGCTGCCCATCAGGTGGAGGCCCTGCACCCGCCCTGCACCCTCATGAGATGCAATAATCTTGGCTTCCAGTTAGCTTGCCAATGTGACTAATCTGGCAAGCTAACTGGAAGCCAAGATTATTGCATCTCATGAGGGACTTCAATCTTTGGGGATGCTCAGAAAGGAGGACCTCTAGTCTGCCTCCTTGGGATCTGCCCTCGCCTGATTCCATCTATGACCTAACCCCTCCAAGGGCTTTGCTAGGGATGAGCAGCTGTGTTTCCTCCCTCCAGTTTCTCAGGTCTCTATTCCCTCCTTTCTGCTCTCTTCCTCTTGGTTTTCTCTAGGTTCCATCCTCTGGTCCCATTCCATTCCTCCCCTCCTCCATTCTTCTCTATCCTTGCTGTGTTCTTTCTTCCTCCTCTGTCTAGTTTGCTTGCTTGCTCGCTCCCTTCCTACCTTCCTTCCTTCACCTGCTCCACCTGCAGCAGCCCTTTTTGAGGGCTGGTACCGGTTCCTAGCTGCGATCGTGGTTGACGGGCAGCTGGAGAGCTGTCAATCAGCCCTCATTCCATTGTGCATGGCAATGACATCATCTAAGGTAAGCTACAGTGAGCCTTGGCAGTACAAGGCTCATGTAATGCCACAGGGATCAGTGGCAAGCCACAGTTATGCAGTCACATTTATCTTTACTCTGTTTTTTTAAAAATAAAACCAGTCTTGTGAGGCTGCACGATTGAGAGGAGGAAGGTCAGGGGAGAAGATGTGCTTAACCCTTTTTCTTTTGGTCATTTTCCCCTAATATTCTCTCCAACTTGCTTTTCTCCCCACAAAGAAAAAGATATGGGCACCCATACCTTCCCCCCCCCCAGGGAAAAAAACAGATTGGGTGGGGAATGAAAAGGGTTAGGAAGCTCAACCCACCCATGTCATTCCTCCATGCAAATTTGCAGCATTCGGAGAATGTTTTTAGTTTTAAAAAACGTTATAGGAAAGATACATGTGGATGCATGCCTAGTTTGGACCTCTCTCTAAGGATATATGAGACAGGAATTGAAAAGCAATTTGACAGAAACAAAATGCATAGAAACGAAGATTAATGAACAAAGATGTTAATTGCTGCAAATAAAATTAAAGGAACGCCCAGAACACTTGTGGCAAACCGGTTGCGTTTATGCAAGGACCACAGCATTCCTGAAAGTTTACTCACACCATTTCCCTTTGCTTTCACCTCCCTCTAATTCTGAAGCCAGCGCCTGCCCTTTGCTCCTCTACTGTCTTTCTTCTTTTAGCCATTGTTTGTGCACATTCCAGACATCCACTTTTCATTGGTTTAACCTGCTGCTTTATCTTTATGACCTTTTCAGACCAATCGTCTTTTTTCACAACCCTCTTTTCATCCCAGGGACAGTTTTAGAATTCTTTTCTTTGTCTTCCTGAAGGCTCCTGTTGCTATAGAGACACCTGAAATTACACATACAGTGACTTTTGTTAGCTGCACTGGTTGCTATAGCGATGCCTGTTGGCCATGGGTTCAATGAAAGCTGACTTCAGAAGGAAGCCAGCATTGCTCTTTCTAGAATCCACGAGCTAGGATTGGTTTCCATGTTGGTAGCGAACAATACTGAGAGGAACAAGTTGGGTCTCCTTGAAGTCAATGGGAGGTTTGCCATCAGTTCCAATGTCGTCAAAGTTTGGCCCCGAATCCGCACTCCAGGGTAACTCAAAGAAAGGCTTGTTCAACACAGTGGCAAAGGCATCACTCAGGTTTTGCACAATCGGCAGTTTTGTCACAGTGTCTTGTGCTAATGCATTGTTGGAAATAAATTATACCTACTGTAATCTGGAGGAATCTTTGGCTCTGTTCATTATGCTGATTTATTTTAAGTCTTTGCTTAGGGACCTTTCGAAAGAAAATTCTCTAAAGTGGAACATTATCTTTAAAGATTCTAAGATCCCCTGTGAGTCTTCAGAGAATTATCTCAAGATTGGCTGTTGCTGATGGACTTCCCTTGTGCTCAGTTGCTGTTCAGCTTGTTGGTTTGGATGCCTGCTGAAAACAGCTTCTCTTCTTTATATGCATATGGGGGTAAGAGTTATCCTATTGTTACAGCACTGTGTCCTTGACTTTGAGCACCTTGAAAAGCCCTCGTTGATGCAATGTGTGGGGGACTCGGGCTTTGCAATGTTTAAGAATTTAGACCGCTGTGTTCTTTCCGTGTCATTTGCCCCAGTGGAAGGCTGCATCAAAGGTGGCTCATAAAGGTGCGCCATTTCTGAATGTTTCCCTGGGTAAAATAAATAAATCATTCATGCAAGTCAAAAACGGAAGCAGCAAGGAGAGGCTGGGCAAGAATCTTTCTTCCTGTTGTCCCAGGTTTTTTTTTAAACTTCCAGAGAGTTTGTTTTTAATGTGAAAGAGCATTTAAAAATGGTATCCCTTACCTACAGTCTGAAATGATACAGTCCCATCTATTATCTCAGGATGCTACCACTTCAGTCTGTGGCATGGGTAGGCCATGCACATCTTTAGATGGACTTAGATCTGCCTTCCCCTCTTCTCCAAAACTGAAAGAGGCATCTCGGTGTACCTGTTATAAAGTGATTTTATATGGAAACGTTGGAAATGGTATTGAGGAGAGGTTTGCTCCTCCCCCAGTACTGCATCTCCAATAAAATAAAAGCTCCCCTACAGATTTTTGTTTTCTAAGCTGGGAGATCTGTTCATTTCTCTCCCCTGTCACACGTGATTTGTCCCTGAAGTACTCAGGCATGGAGGTGACTGAGACATGAACCACCCACAGTTTCCATATAAAATCAAAACAGGGCAGTTTCTTACGCAGCTGGATTCTATTCAGTCTGGAGTTTAAAAAAAATATGCCGGCACTTTGTTGAAAATTAGTTCCAGTATTGCCTTAGCTTTCAGGGATCACGAACAGTCTGTGAATCATCTATTCTATATACATTCTGTAAGATCAAAATACTGACATTTATGGTAAAGGGGAAAAATGGGGAATAATTATACACAGGACTGGCCCATCCATGAGGCTGACTGAGGCTGGTGGGGTGAGGGGGCACCTATCTCAGTAGTCCACCACTTGCCTCCACTGCTCCTCCTCCTCCCACTCCTTGGAATGGAAAAGGAAGAGGAGAATGGAGCAGAAGAGGAAGTGTAGAGGAGAGTAGTGAGCTTGCATGTCTCTGATGCTCTAGCCCAGGGGTGGCCCAGAGACGATGCTGCGCCCCCACGTGGGAGGGGCCACCGATGCTACGCCCCCACGTGACGCCGGACGTGACATCACATGGCTCCGACCACACACCCTCGCGCCATTTTCCAGGCCATTTCGGAGCCAAACGGCTCCAGGATGGGCGGGCCCAACCTCCACCCAGTGAGAGCGAAGGAACCACCGACAGACACACAGAGCGCGTCCTACAGGCAAGTCCAATGCCTTGGGCCCCACGGCCTCCCTGCCCCAACCCCCACAATGCTTCTGGGGTGGCCAACCTTTTCAACATGAATGCTCCTGGCCCTTTAATGGTTGCATAGGTGAGGACATTTCAGCAGGTGCAGCTGCTTTAGCAGCACCATCAGCAATTGCAGCTGCCAAGATTCTGTCTTCTACACAGCTTTTAAGAACACAGAGGTCCTAATGGTGGAAGGTTGGCTACCCCTGTTCTAGCCAACACTTTCCTCTCCACCACACTTCCTCTTCTGCTCTGTCCATCTCTTCCTTTTCCAGTTGAGGAAGGAGGAGGGGAGAGGCTGGCACATCACTGGGTAAGGGGGGGGGAGCATTTGGCATGCCACCAGGTTCCAGGAGGTCTTGGGCCAGCCTTGCTTATACATGCTTGCCAAGTTTAGTAAATGTGAAAGTCAAATAGTCACTTTCAGAATGGAACACACACTGTTAGCAAAGGAAGAGGGTTGTTTCTCTTCCCCCGCCTCCCACTTTTCAGCATTTCTTAGTTGGATTTTGAAAATAGGCTTTTGTTGCAGGGCTGGAAGAAAAGTCACAGTTGTTGGTCATGTTGAGACAGGCCATTTATTAACATCCCTTTGCCTCTTGCCTGCTAATTAACTTGAAAATAACATGTTTTGTCAAGAATATTAGGCTCTTAAAATTGCACAGATATATCTGATTTTCACACTTTTTTTTTCCAAACTGCCAACTAAGAATGTATAGAGAAAATTAAAAGTAGTAGCAGCAGAAGATTTGAACATCAAAACAGTGATTTCCTCTATTAAACCACTAATTCTGTGGTTTAGATTCAGTATTTCTAGGGTAATGGCGGACAGGCATGACAGTTATTATATATAAATAGCCTTCTTACTTAAATGATGGCTATATCCAAATCTAATCCTCTTCCAGACAAGATAGGAAGATGAAATATGATACAGTTTTATTTAATCTCCAGCTAGTATAGGAAAAATATCTGAAAACTCAACAGTTTTTAATCTTATGGAGAAGCGTCCATCAAATTTTAGGAATACTGTCTGTAATCCTTTCATAATGATGAAAACTTATTTTGAGATAAGTAAGGAAATAGAGCGATGTCTGGGTTCCCCTGTGGTATAGTGGGCCACCTGTAGAGAAGCAGAGGGCATATGGCAAGGGATGCAGTTCCAGGGAGGGGGGTATAGAGGCGGGCAGACTCTTCACTGAGAACTGGTGGACTGAGTGGACTCTGGCAGTGGAGAGGTGCCCTCATCAGTCCACATGAGAATTGTGGCACTGACTGCATCCCCACTACGCCCCACTATCATCCCAATCTCATTGGCTTAGGAAAAAGAGAGCTCAAGGAGAGGTTATGCTCTGTCCTTATCACGTCCTGGTGTAGTCCTCTTCTAATTCCAATGCTGGGTTAGTGCCAGGAATGCCTATGAAAATCTCTGCTGTTCACCCACCCATACTTAATCACTAAGATACAAATTTGAGAAATTAATAATTGAACAATGATGAAATGGTGTACACTAATGAGATGTTGGCTTATAGCCAAAGTCTTTAGAGCTCTCCCGACGATCGAGAAGTGCTCTCCCTGTGACTGAGCGGTGCTTCAACCTCAGCCTGGCTGAATGCGGCCATTTCAGATTGCAGTGGCAAGGGGGGGGCAATGGGGGAGGGGGTGTTTTCAGCAGAGTCTAAAAAAATCAGTTGTATATATTGAAGATTCACAGCCCAATCCTATTCTCACTCCCTCCGCGCGCAGATGCAGTAATGCCAAAATGGCTATTGCTGCATCCTGCGGGGGGGGGGGGAGCATTGTGGAGGTCTCCTCTGGGTAAAGGAGCATTTGTTCCCTTACTCGGGAGTAACGCTCTGCAGTGCGGAGGGGTCTACTCAGACCTGCACTAGCAAATTTGCTGGCGCGAGTCTGCGTGGACCCATGCCACAGGATCAGGTCCAGGATGGGGGCTAGGATATGGAGGCTGCTGCCAAACCCTCCCCCTTCTCGGACCTGATCTGCCCTGCCCTCCCCCACCCCATCACCTCCCCGTTTCCCAAAGAATGGTGGCAGACACGAATGAGAATAAAAGTGGCCATGCGTGTGCTTCAGTGTGGATGTCCCAAGACATACTTGTGCATGGCACCAAAATACTCTGGCTTACTGTGTGCACTAATAAGTCTATTCCATTCATGACACTGGTGAAGTTGGTGCCATGCTCAAACACATGTTTTGAGCTAGCTTCAATGAGGCATGTAAAAGTAAGCACTTTTCCTCTTTAGACTTTTTCAAAAAAATATTTAAATATATATCAATATGACCAGATAATCAGAACTGTAATCCTTGAAAGAAACCCAGGGCAGGCCCATCCATGAGGCCAACTGAGGTGGTTGCCTCAGGGAGCAGATTGGCAGGTGGCAGCCGCCACTCTGCCCACCCCTATCTGCCACCTCTACTGCTCCTCTTTCTCCTTCCATTCCTTGGATTAGAAAAGGAAGAGAGAGACGGAGCAGTAGAGGAAATGTGCAGGACAGGCAAGTAGCGGGTTAGGGCATCTTTACCACCTCTCCTCCACACTTCCTCTTCCACTTCCTCTTCTTTTTCCAATGCAGGGGGTGGGAGGAGCAGAGGCTGGCATATCACCAGATAAGGAGGGGCAGCTTTTGGCACACCATCTCAGGCACCCGTGGGTCTTGGACTGACCCTGGGGAAAATATTCAGACAGTTATTCCATTAAGAAATGTGCTCTTAGAGAGGAAAAACACTACAAATTTTGCCTCTGTAACGGAACATTCCTGAATGACAGTTTGAGACTGTAGGACATCTACATGTGCCTATACTGACATTAATACCTTTAGCACAGGTAGGTGCTGTCTAACAATGTTAGAGAAATTTGACAAGGCCTGCAATTACATTGTGCCCAGCTCTGCAAAAGCAAAGCACAGGAATGACATTTATAAGCTTGTGTTTGGTGGCAGATGGCACCCTGTGTCAGAAAAATCTATCTGAGCCCTTGTGTTCTTGCATTATAACCAGCAGATTGTCAGCCAGAGTAAAGTACAGAAAGTATGTGACTTAACTGACCTTATTTCTGCAGAAATTGATTCAGAACCAAAGGATGAAACTATTGATGTTTTGACCTGGGTAAGCCATTTTCCTCCCTGTATTTTCTTATCTATCTACAGTAGCACAAGATATATCAATGATTGACAAGGAAGGGAGAAGACACCCACTGTGGAACTTGCTCCGATATGTAGTTAATCAGTACCCCTAAAGAATATGCCACATTAATCCCTCAAATAATACTCAACAGACTATTGCTTCTCATATCTCTCCAAAGAATGCAGTTCTGTATTGCATGTGCTAATACTATATCTTATTTTTTTCATTTACTGGTGATGAGCCATTCTGTTTCCAGCTGAATGGGAAACCAAAAGGGGCATTTGCTTCAGGTACTTTCTTGGAAATATGTGAAATTCTGTTATTGACATGTGCCTCTAAAGATCTGCTTCTAAAAGCATTCACACCAGAGAAAAATCTATCGAATGAGGTTGCCCATTAGGGCTGTATTAATGATTCAGGGTGATGCTAAAGGACACAGCTTCTGCTAAATTACAATCTTATGGCAATCTTACTTCAAAGTAATGGGCTATTAGTTTACAAGATTTCATATACGTTTGGAAGGAACCAGGTAAAATAAGTAATTTGTGCTGTCAAATATATTGAGCTTTGAATAAAAGACACCAAGGAGGACCACACATTAGGGTTTTAATAAATTCCTCTGGTTAAAACCATGTGTAACTCAACTGATCCATAGCTGAGCTAGTTAGTTTGTATGTTGTATACAATAAAATGCACATCCTGTGACTAGGCTGCTTCACTCATTGGCCTGCTCCATACCTTGGACTTCAAGAACAGATACCTTGGACTTCAAGAATAGGATGGTGTAGTGGTTTGGGAGTCAGACTTAGACCTGGAAGATCCTGGTTCAAATCCCCGCTCAGCCACGAGGCTTCCTTGGTGACCTTGATCCAGTCACTATCTCTCAGCCCCACCTACCTCACAGGGTTGTTGTGAGGACAAAAAGGAGGGGAGGAAATATGTACACCACTCTGAGCTCCTTGGAGGAAGGGTGGTATAAAAATGTGAATAAATAAATAAATAAATAAATAAATAAATAAATAAATAAATAAATATTGCAGAACGTCTGAATAGACGCCTAGTTCCATGTGGCAGCATGAGCGGACCATCCTTTCTCCGTCCCCGAGGAGCAAGACAGAAATGGCACTGCTCCTGGTCAGAGCTTTGTTCCTGCTTTAGGAGGAGGTGGAATAAGCTGTTCAGTTGGGGCCTAGAAGCTGCTGATGCAACACCTCATCCTGCTTAACTCTTGGTGATGCCTTAGTTGGACACAAACGCTGCCATTTGGAAGCCCTGACCTGCTGGACAGTTTGCCCATATGACAAGACTGAAAGTAACACAGCAGTGGTGGCTGTAGTGGGACAGACAGGGTCATTGTTTTATCTCTAAAAATGAATTATCACAATTCACCACCTGCTTAAAACGGTTGTTGTTGTTCAGTCGTTAAGTCATGTCCGACTCTTCGTGATCCCATGAACCATATCCCACCAGGCCTTCCTGTCCTCCACTATCTTCCTGAGTTCACTCATTTTCATGTTCGTTGCAGTTCTCCTGCTGCTGCTGCTGCTGCTAGTTGGTTATTGCTTGTTTTCTGCTGCTTGAAGGTTGGGTTTATTGTCGTCGCTTTGTTCTTGTTTTCCGTTGTTGATTTATTAGGTGTCAGTGTTTTTAACTGCATATTCTTTGGGTTTTGGCTGCTTTGGGTACCCCCTACGGGGGGAAAAAAGCAGGATGTAAATTCAATAAATAATAAAGTAATTAATATTCTGTTAGCTGTTTTGAGATTCTTTGGAAAGAAAAGTGGGCTCAAAATTTGAAAATAAAAATTTATGTCGCCATGCCCCCTTCCCATCCCTGGTTTTGCAGTTTTTTGAAGAACCCCCCCTCCCCCAAAAAAAAAAAAATTAAAGAGGAAACCAATATTGGATTATAAGTGCTGATACAAAATTCAAAAGCTTCTTTCAGGAATTTTCTGCCTTGCAGGCTTAAATTAGCTATAAGACAATTTAATGGGCTTAGCCCTGAAATTTTAAAGTTCTCTCTTCTTCCTAATGAACGTACTGATTATTTTACCAGATCTTTTTTTCCCTGCTAATATTATTCCCCCTGATGGATGTAATATTTATCATCATTAAGCCCCTCATTTCTCCTAATATATTTTCCTCAATTATTCATTTTTGTCTCACTTAAATTAATCTATAAACATCCTTATTAAAACCTGAAGCAATCTTCCTAATATTCTTGAGACTTCCTGGTGGAGAAGGACTTGAAGGCTACTTCAGTACAAATATTGGTCACTGATTTTGGTGGAGTCTCACAATTGGGTTAACTGCTTGCTGAGACATACAAGCAAGTTCACTCTGGTCATCCTTGAATTCTTCAAGCTGTTTGTCTATTGGCATGTTCCACAACTAACAGTTAAAACTACAGGTGGGCCCCCATATCCACTGATTCGCTATCCACGGTTTCAGTTATCCATGGATCGTGGGGACCCCCCCAGGCTTTTACTTTTTTCCCAGTAAGCTTCGTTTCTTCCTTAAACAAACAGGAGAAGCAGCCTCTGGCTGCTTATTGCAGGCAAGTAGAATGAGACTAAGTCCTAGAGAGGCTCTGCAAGGTTAACAGAAACCTTGCAGAGTCTCTCTAGGACTTAGTCTCGTTCTACTTGCCTGCAATGGAGGCTGCTTCTGTTTGTTTTAAGGAAGAAACAAAGCTTGCTGAAAGAAAAATAAGAGCTGGGGGGCGCGTGAATGCCTGCCCGCAGTTTCAAGTCTATGCACGGTTTCAAGTATCCACGGAGGGGCCTGGAACATATCCCCAGTGGATATGGGGGGAGTACTGTACATACATGTCTCCCACATACATATCTCCCATTTTCCTTTTCCTCACAGATCCAGCCATCCCTGTATGAAACTATCTCACAGCTTTGATTCATTCCGCTCAATATTATGTGCACCTATTGGCAGTGATTTTCCAGCTTTCAGGCAGAGAAGGGTCTTCCTCAGCCCTGCCTGGAGAGGCCACAGATTGAATCTGGCCATACATACAAAACATGGACTCTACCATGGAAGTACAGCCCCTCTCCACTGTCTGTTGTGGTTTGCGGGAGCAATGAATGATGTTTTGAAAGGAAATTAGAGGCTGTATGGGCATTTAGTAGTATATGCTTTGTGGAAATGGTGCAATGAAGTTTCATATTTGTTGTGAAAACAGGTGCTAATTATGTGCATGACTGTAGTTTGCACATTGTAAGAGGCAGAACTCTCTGCATATTGGAAGTTTCACTCCGTAGAGGAAGTGATTGAGTGAGAGATGCATTTTCAGTCAAGCCCTTTTTAAAAAAATGCTATTTCTTTCCAGTTCACTCAGGCTTGGAGATCATATGAGTTTTAGGATTAATGCCCTGAGTTATTCCTGCACTTAGTCCTCAGCTTTACTCCTCACTGATATGATCGGTAGGGATTTCTCCAGAACCCTGCCACCAATTTGGTGGCACCAAAATCAATAGAAATCATTCTTCTCAATAAGCCAGCATAAGAGGCATGTCTAGTGGCAAGTGTTTGTGTGGGTGACCTAATCTAAGAAGAAAAAATCGTTATTACTAATGGCTCTTTCACATGGCACATCCAAAATTGGCATTGTGACTTAATCCAAGTTTCAAGATGAAACAAGGTCTGAAGATCCTGAACGTTAGAATGTTACAGTTCCTTACTGTAACTAAGCTTAAGAGCGCAATTCTGACTAAAAATCCTATCCCCGTTCCAGACTGATTGTGAGTGGCACAGAGGTTTCCTCGGGGAAAGGGGATTTCATCCCCATCCCCCGGTGTAGCGCGGAGAGGCCCCAAATGGGCCTTCTCGGATTTCCACCAGCTATCAAGTTGGTATAAGTCCGAGGAGACCGTGTAATGGCTGTGTCGGCCTGAAACAGGACGAGGATATGGCGGCCACCAACCCCGCCCCCTCTCAGGCCGGCTCAGCCAATGACCGCCCTCCTTCGCAGCCTGGACTGCACCCGCTGGCAAGTAAAATCCTCTGGAACTGCCAGGAAAATAACCCTGAATTTTATGTGTCAGACAGCCAAATACAGGTGCTAATCCTTTTGACATCTTTTAAAATTCTAGAACTTTCCCATGCATGTGGAATCCCAAATGTGCACTTTCTTAGAGATTCAGAGAAAAGAAGATTGGCTATTAACATGGCATGTTACTTTTTCAAACAGTCCTATCAAAACCCTTGGGCTTGGTTTTCTAATGTGTTGGTTTTTCAAGCATCATTTTATTTGTCATGCTCCAAATGAAAAATCATTTTTTCTTCCATGTTCATGAGGATGTTAAAGGTGAGAAACTGGAGGTCAGGGAAGGTTGGAGATGAACTCTTACGATGGAGAACTCTCCTATCTTTGCCAAAATTGGGGGGAGATTGAAATAACACTCCCCCTCCCCAATTCCCTCCAGAACCCCCAAATCAAGTGCTGGATGAAAACTGCATATGTACAGTTCATGTTAGAAGGAATAGCCCCAGCATCAGAGGACAGTACATAAGAGTTAGTTCTAGGTCTGTGTGAGAAGAGAATTCGAACTCAAGAAGCTGCCAGGTGACTATGGGGAGGCTGTTGCCACATTTCAAGCATTCTCGGCAGGGCCAGTCCATCTATGAGGCCAACTGAAGCTGTCGCCTCAGGCAGCAGATTGGGGTGTGTGTGTGTGGGGGGGCGTTTTGCAGGCAAAGAAGAGGAAACTATTATCTTCCCTACCTCTACCTCCCTCCTTCTGTCACAAATTCCTCACAAATGAATTGCTTTAATCTGCAGTCGTCGCCCCCCCCCCCTTTAGTTTAAAATTCTTAACAAATGTATATAAGTATCTGTTTTGGGATACTTCAATTTTAATTAGGTTTACATTTCCAGATAGGTTTTTTTATTATTATTATTATTAGCTACTGTGACTGAGTTTCCCTAACATGTTTCAATACAAAGAAGCATATTTTATTTTTGTTCTTTTACTCTTTGAATTCCATCTTTCAAGTACCAAAACTGGGTTTCCTTTAAGATCATTTCTGCAAGTGAAACCCATTAAAACTGTTTCTTTTTAGTCTGTGAAAGACATTCTGTAAGAAAGGAGCTGAGGGTGTGTATCTAAAGGGGGGGGGAGAGCCAAAATTAAATGATAGTGAGCTTTGTGTTCGGATTTTCTATTTTAATCTTGCAGGACATGTTCTGCACTTCATTATGCTGATGAAAAGAAAGTTTGCCGAGTCAACAACTCTTTCTTCATGGCTTCCAATGTGGTTTCATTCTGTTGAGATGGGAATTTTGGGTTCCTTGGACTTTTTCTGCGCAATCAAAAGAGTGAGCCCAATTATATTTTAAAGTGGGTTAAGCCTGCAACCTCAGCTCTAGCGGCATGAGCATGATACCACATTGCTGTATAACGAACGTATGTGTGGAAGGAGTAGGTTTGCTGAACTGCTATTTCCTTCGCACACGCATTTCTCTAATGTGTATAGATGCATGCTCCAGCACTGTGGATGAGATGCACACTTCCACCGAGCCATAACAGAGACAAAATAGAACATTTTGGTTCATAAAATGTCAGAGCAGTGAGGAGTAGTGTAATCTTGTTCTTCTTTTCAATTAATTTTTGAAATGCTACCAAAGACACACACACACACACACACACACACACACACACACACACACACACACACACACACACACACACACACCCCTGGACAATCAAAGGAGGACAGGAGAATTTGTATTGTTTGTCACTAATTTTGCCATAGGCCAGTGTCACCCAAACTTATTCAACCTGCAGCTCCCTTATGTTGATGCCTGCCAATTAGCATTGCACTGTTTTCCGAGAAGATTCCGTGGCGCTCCGCTGCTCCCCTGGCTGGTTTCCGCAGCTTCCTTGTGAGCCGTGCCTGGGAACCACTGCCATAGGCAATGGACTCAGTCCAGCTATTTGTGCATAGCACAGGACAGATAATGCTGACCAATTGCTGGGGAAGAGGAAGGAGCAGAAGAGAATAAAACAGCCCTCTGCTCTCCCTCCCTATTTTTTTTAAAAAATATATTAGTATTTATAAGGAGCTTTTATGCCCATGAAGGCCTTCCAAGCATCTTATGTTTGAAGCAGAAAAGTAATAATGAAAACAACATTTAGGAATTAAAACATAGAGCAGCTGATGGCTGTTATAGCTCTCGGGAACGCTGAGAAGGTCCTCCCACCCTCCCAGAGCCTCCTATCTGCGTTTTCTGGCTTCGAAAACCCTGAAAGTAACTGGTGTTGATGTCATCGCCAGTCACTTCCGGTGGTACACAGCAGGAGAGTGGCATCAGAGGTGGTACTCGGCCGGGAAGGGGTTGAGAACCCCTTTCGTAATACATTCAGCCTGGTAGTACAAGCTTTCAGCTCTGCCAATAAACCACCATGAATGCAAATGCATGAATCCTGCATATCAGAGCATGGGAAAATTTGACATAACAGGCTCCTACCTGTTCTGGAGCATGGTCGTCTGAATTCAGCTGTGATTGGCTGCTGAACATCTCTTCCATTGCAGCTGTGGAGGCAGAGAAGGAGAGAGTTGGGGGCCCTACTGATTCCAGGAGAAGTGTTTTCGCATGCTACCCTTTTGTAGGCATAAAGTTATGTCATGGTAGGGGACAGGAATATACATCATAGGATTCATCCTAAACTCTGCTCCTCTCTGCTCGCCTCTGTCCACTTTTTGCCCTTGCATCAACAGCACCATATCAGCATTAGGGTTACCTCAGCATCCCACTTTCACAAGGATACTTTCACCAGGGCATCATTGTAGGCTTTAGGAGCAATGCAATCCCTGCCAATGGGAATAACTTATGTACAGGCTCAGGCCCAGACCACACGTGCAGAAGAATGAGGGGGCAGAATGGAATGCACTACTTTGGACTGTAGGTGGGGAATGTACGAATCCAAATAAAACACTCTTTATACACAGAAAACGAGCACATCTGGGAGTAAGATTGTATCCCAGCCCTTTGCCAGCGGATCTAATTTTCTATTGTGGGGACTGTTTACAACTAAGAAGCACCCACCTGCTGTCTGAAATGTTACAGTTTGTTCTATCACCTTTGTATCCTTCCACCCTCATTCTGCTGCAGGAATAGACCAGGCCTCACCCTATTAGTTGTTGACGATGTTCATAGAACAGACATTACAGTTGGCCCTTGGCATCCGCAGGGGTTCCCACGGATGCCAAAAACTGCAAATATTTAAATCCGCAGGGGGCAGCAGCACCATGTTACCTTTTTGGGAGCACTGCGTGGGCCTTCCGCTTGCTTCTTCAGTCCAGCGCTGCATCGTAACCTCCAAAAAGCCTGTTAAAAGAAAAACATGTGATTGGAAGCAACTTCCGGTTCCGCGCTTCATCATCATCTGATCAGGAGAACAGACCATGTTCAAAACAGTATTTTTCTGCCCCAATAATTCTAATCTTTTGTTTTGTTTTAGTGATAAGCCACTTTTAAGCATTGCTTTTGATACATTTGACTACTGTGTAAACTCTGATCATCCAAATTACAGCCTGGCTTTATTCTTCTACACGATGAGAGAGCTTTTGAATTGTTTGTCCTTTCCTTTTCCTTTTCCAAGGATGTACATTAAAAAAAATGGGAAAAGCTGTAGTAATTTTTAATCAACATTCAGCAACTGTAGAACTACAATGAAGAAGTACTGGTAACTGCTATTGCAGCTCACGGTAACCATAGTAATAATTCCCATAGCCACTTAACTGCTCATTTGTAACAGCAGCTTTAAGCAAATGCAGAAGTTGCTGTGACATTCTGATTATTATTATTTTTTTACTGTGATAAAAGAAAGTGAGGAGTCCCTGTTGTAGAACAGATGTTCATCTGGAAGGCTAGACTGTGGGCCTCTCCACATGGATGAACTCTTATTTGCCTGTACTCCCCCACAGAAGTTAAAGGGAGTGTTATGAGAGTTAAGTGTAACACTGATTCAGCTTGTGGTTTACTAGACGACAGCACAATCCTAACCAACTTTCCAGCGCCGATGTAGCCCTGCCAACAGGGCACACACTGTATTTTGCAGTGCGGGGGCAGTCATGCAGGCCTCTTCAAGGTGAGGGAACATTTGTTCCCTTACCTCAGGGCTGCATTGCGGCTGCACTGGCGCTGGAAAGTTGGTTAGGATTGTGCTGTGAATAAAGAAAGACAGACTGAAGCTCAGTCTCCCATTCTGTTAAATGACCCACATAATTTCAAACCACATAATGTGCTTTACAGCAGCACATTTCCAATAACTAACAGTACAATATATTTACTCAGAAGCAAGGTCCCATTGTATTCAACATAACTTACTCCCAGGTAGATGCAATCCTATGTATTTTTACTCAGAAGTAAGTCCCATTGTATTCCGTGGGGATGACTCCCAGATAAAGATTGCAACCTTACTAGCCAATCCTATCCCCCACCATTACTGACAATACAACAGGGCTGTCAGAGCATGCACTGCATCCAGTGGTGAGGAGAGGATCATGACACCTGCCAGAGGTAAATAGAAATATCTTCTGCTTACTTCTGTGTAGGCCTCCTGGTACTGGTGGCCTATGAATCTCCTTGGGACCCATGCCAGCTGTCATACGTCCAAGGGGAGAAAGGGGGTGGGACAGATTGGTAAAAGGGGACAGGTCTTGGTGCATCCTAGTGCCTCTGAGGAAACCCAGTTCAGCTTCTTGTGCTATTTCCTCCTCTGACACCTGGATCAGTTTTGTGCACCTGATAACTCCACAGACTTATTTCTTAAGCCACATTTCTGTGATCGCTTTTTTTTCTTTCAGCCCATAGTCAGGACTGTTTTGCTGCAGCTCTTTCTTTTGTCCAGAATCCTCACACATTTCATTGTGGATTTTTTTTCTTCTATAGTTTTCATGCATTTGATGGCTGCTTGATCACACAGATTCGCGCAAAACATCTGCCTTAATTGGAAAGGCATTCTGAAAGATGCTGCATCTTCCATGGCCTTGTGCTATTAAGTGACTTCTGCCAAGGGACCTTTTTAAAAAATAGCTGTGTCTTTCAGTGTTTCACACAGTTTGCCCTTTATGCTGCTCAAATCTTCAGACGTTTTTGCTTTAAAACATGAGGGAGCAGAAGTCTCAAATCAAATCACTCGGTATATTTTGGAGACACAGCATACTTGCATCTTCCTAGTTACGTTTTGTTGCTTTGGACTATTCTTTCTCTTCTCCTATCACTTGGCTCCAACACTCTATCTATAATGATTAGGCATTTCTGGGGAAAGAAATGCCTTTCTTTAGGCAATGATTAGGCATTTCTGGGGAAAGAAATGCCTTTCTTTAGGCAATGATTAGGCATTTCTGGGTCAAAACGTCATAATTCTCTTCCAACCCTATATATTTTAGCTGTGTCCTACTTCCTAACTTTTATTGAACCATGCTGCTAACATCATGTTCTGTGATGTTCATCCTATGTTCTTAAAAGGAGGTAGAGAAGATCCAGGTTTTTTAACGCTGAATCTTCTCTACCTCCTCTTAAAAACATAGGATGCTATCTTATATTGAGTCAAATCATTAGTCCTTTAGCTTATCGATGCTGACTAACAACAGTGACTCTCCAAGGTATGAGACAGGAATGTTTCTATACTCTACCTGGAGATGTCAGGAATTAACAGCGCAATCTTAACTAACCTTCATGATAGCAGAAAAGTGGTTCTGCTGTTGTAAATAGCCATATGGCCATTCCGGAACCTGGTGGAATGGGCCATCCTGGATCCACCACCGCAAACAGGAGCTCAGATAAGGCAGTGCAGTGGGAGGAACAGGGTGGGAGGAAGGAGGGAGGGGGTGAATCCTGGTAGCACCAGCATGAGCCAAGATCCTATCTTTGTTGCTCTCCCCTTCCCTCTCCCTTACTCTCCTCAGACTTGCACCAGCAAAATGACTTGTACACATCTGAGGAAGCCCATTGGGGCAGCGGAGGCTTACCCTTACCACAAGGAGGCCTCTGTGACTGCCCCCCCCCCAGGATGAGGCATGCACTTCGTTAATGTGGCTGCATCAGCAGTGGGGGGACGTAGTTAGGGTTGGGCTGTCTAGCTGCTTTGCACCTTCTGCATGCAAAGCAGATGCTCTTCCACTGAGCCACCATTGCTGTTGTATTGGCAGATACATATAGGGACTCTGGCTACAGTATGTGACTCATATAAAAGGTATTCCAATATTCTCCATGTACAGGTGGGCCCCCATATCCACGGATTCGCTATCCACGGTTTCAGTTATCCACGGATCATTGGGACACCCCCCCAGGCTTTTTACTTTTTTCCCAGTAAACTTCGTTTCTTCCTTAAACAAACAGGAGAACTAAGTCCTAGAGAGGCTCTGCAAGGTTAACAGAAACCTTGCAGTGCCTCTCTAGGACTTAGTCTCGTTCTACTTGCCTGCAATGGAGGCTGCTTTGTTTGTTTTAAGGAAGAAACAAAGTTTGCTGAAAGAAAAATAAGAACTGGGGGGTGCACATGCCTGTCCACAGGTGAGGCAGGGCGGGGGGCCCTCAGGAAACCATGGAGGGGGTGTTCACTCCTATCCACGGTTTCAAGTATCATAAGAAGAGGTTCAGGCCAAAGGCCCATCTAGTCCAGCTTCCTGTATCACACAGTGGCCCCACCAGGTGCCTCAGAGAGCACACAGCCAACAAGATAACCTGTTTCCTGCTGCCACTCCCCTGCACCTGGCACAGAGAAAACCTACTTCTAAAACCAGGAGGTTGCTTATGGCTTGTAACCTGTGATGGTCTTTTCCTCCATGAATCTGTCCAAACCCCTTTTAAAGGCATCTAGGCCAGGTGCAATCACCACATCCTGTGGCAAGGAGTTCCACAGATGAATTACACGCTGGGTAAAGAAATATTTTCTTTTATCCGCGGAGGAGCCTGGAACATATCCCCAGTGGATATGGGGGGAGTACTGTAGTTACATAAACAGTATACTGTACATGTTTTTAGTTCATCGTAATATTTGACATTGTCCTCCATGTTATTTCCAAATTTGCACAAACATGCCCCCTGTAAACATACCAGGGCAAACATTTCACAGCAGCGCCTGAACATGCTTCAGTATTTATGTCGGGTTGAAATTTTTTTAATAAATGCAAGTTGTAAGAAACTACACAGCTGTTGTCTATATCCACAACTTTCTTCTGTACTTTTTTTCAGTATTACTCACCCATTCTTTCATTTTTAATACATACATTCACATTTGTTCTGGTGATATTTTCAAAACTGCTTGGGAAATCCTTAGGGCACTTTCTATCCTTCATGCATTCTGCATCTGAATTAATGTCTCCATATGGATTATGAATTAATGTCTCCATAAGGATTATGAATCATATGTTCTTTAATGTATTAATGGTTCTTCCGGATCTGGGATTTCTTCTAAAAATTGCTAACGTTGTTTGATATCATCACTGTCCTAATTTAAACTTATAAACTTGAGCGAGGAGAAGACAATCCTCTTTTTTAGTACAGATACAGGGAATCTGTAACCTCTGCAAATATTTTAATTGTCCTTTTACAGATGTGGAATTGTCTATCTTTTTGCATGGAAACCTAACACCACAATATCTGCTATGTGCTCAGGACAACATTTTCTGTGGTTTTTTATGACTTTGGATTACATGTAAAGGTGATAACAAAGACCAGGCACTCCAGATTTATGCACAGTATCCACAGTACCTTGACAAAACATTTCTTGAGCTTTGGAAATAAGGAGATGGTAACACTGGTAAGATGGTAATATTTCTAGAATCTTTAGAAATATGCAAACACCCTATGGACAAACTGGTTAATAGGCAACAAGACCTGGTGTTTACAAACCGAATTTGGTGGCCAATAATACGCAAAGATCAAGCGGAAAAAAGCGGCAACGGAGGAATAGGAAAAAAGCGGCAGTTCCCTTTAACAGCGTAACTGACAGCTAACCCGGTCATGGGGTGAACTCAGGTTATTTCCGTTCCCAATCAATGGCGGCTTCCCGCGCTTTCTAGGTTTTATACAGGAAAAGTGACCAGGGGCTTTAGTAATCATCTGCAATTGTGTAATTGCCCAGAGGAGGTTCCGGGGCACGGAACGAAACGTAGGCTACCACGGCATTCCTTGGATATTAATGTATTTGTCCATTTGCGGCTGCCAATACAGGAAACCCGCAAGCGGAACGAAGAAAATTAAATTTCAAGTTTTTCTTCAAGACATGGCTTTTAAACCCGTAATTCTGAGACATTGTAAGATGGTAACACATTCATCCATACTAACCTACAAGATTCTTCCACAGCTTTATCAGACAGAGTAATGTCACTTTCCACATGAATGCAGGCCCGAATGCACCTCTCTTTCTTTATATTTGACAATAATGTACTGCAAGTTATGCATTTAAAATGCATTTGTGTATTTGATGCTTTGAGAGTGGAGACATGGTTATACAACCCATAGTACTGCCGGCCCACCCATCAAGCCACCTGATACGGCTCGCATCAGGGCGGATGGTGGGAGGAGCAACAGATTGGGGTGCCCTCCCTCCAGCCCACCGCAAAGGTGAGCCACATTGATCTGCTTCCCTCTCACTTTAGTGAGAAGCAGATTGTCCACTTCCTTTCTATGCTTTGTTGTTCAGTCGTTAAGTTGTGTCCAACCCTTCGTGATCCCATGAACCATATCCCGCCAGGCCTTCCTGTCCTCCACTATCTTCCTGAGTTCACTCATTTTCATGTTCGTTGCATCAGTGATGCTGTCTAACCATCTCATCCTTTGCCTTCCCCTTCTCCTTTTGCCTTCAATCTTTCCCAGTATCAGAATCTTCTCCAGAGAGTCCTCTCTTCGCATTAGGTGGCCAAAATATTTGAGCTTCAGCCTCAGTACCTGTCCTTCCAGGGAACAGTCAGGGTTGATTTCATTTAGGATTGACTGATTTGATCTCCTAACAGTCCAAGGGACTCTCAGGAGTCTTCTTCAGCACCACAGTTCGAAAGCATCTATTCTTCGGTGCTCAACCTTATGGTCCAACTCTCGTAACCATACATTGCTACTGCGAACACCATCGCCCTGACTATATGAACTTTTGTTGGAATGGTGATATCTCTGCTTTTTATTATGCTATCTAAATTTGCCATAGTTTTCCTTCCAAGGAGTAAGCGTCTTTTAATTTCATGGCTGCTGTCTCCGTCTGCAGTGATCTTGGAGCCCAAAAAAGTAAAATCCATTACTGCTTCCATTTCTGCCCCTTCTATATACGAGGAATTGATGGGACCAGATGCCATGATCTTAGTTTTATTAATGTTGAGTTTCAAGCCAACTTTTGCACTCTCCTCTTTCACTCTTATCAAGAGGCTCTTTAGTTCTTCTTCACTTTCTGCCATTAGAGTGGTATCGTCTGCATATCTGAGGTTGTTGATATTTCTCCCGGCAATCTTGATTCCGGCTTGCGATTCATTCAGCCCTGCATTTCTCATAATGTACTCTGCATATAAGTTAAATAAGCAGGGTGACAATATACATTAATTTGAGGGAAAACGCCCAGTGGAGGAACACCATGTATTTATTATGATATACAGAACAGACATAAGACTCTGAAAAATCTTTTTGCTAGTGATGAATTGAAATTCATCAAGTGAACAAATACTTACAAAACTAGGTAACAAAATATCTAAAAGATAAAAAATTAAAGAATCCATTGCTGTAGATTTTATCATGGTAAGTAGTTGCGTGACTTTTTTATCATGAAAAGTAAAGAAACATGGAGCATTGATAATTGTTTCAGAATTCCTACTAGAAACTAATTTGAGAGATCTTTTCCAAGAAGAAAATCACTCTGCCTCTACAGAAAATGGATTTTAAAAAAAGCAGATAGTACATACAATCTGAGGCAGCGTTGACTTTCAAGGGCAAAACATAATGATCCTTGCTGATCTAAGCCCGAAGGTGCATGAGAAAAGAACAAACCAGGAACATCAGACAACATTTTTTTTTCTTTCAGATTGTGAAATCCCAGCCTATCTGGCAAAGCTGTGCATCTTTCATGATAATGAATCACAAGTGCCTAGAATGCTGACTTGGCAGAATGGCTTTCAACAAAAAAAATCAAATCTGTACAAATTGCTTGATAACTCAAACAACAATTTAGAACCCAACAAAATAAAACATTTGAAGAGTAAGAAAACCATGATCCAAATGCTGACAGACTGTATTACAAAAGTGCACAGGGATTTGTGGCACTTAAGATTTGTTATAAAGACATGACTGGACTTAATTGTCAGGGGTCACCTTTACCTTTTAGGAGCCCCACAAGTCAAGTGTCAACAAGGAACCTAACATGAGGCCTTTAAGGACTCAATCCAACTCTTACTGCGCATCCTCGGTCCTCTTCTTGTGCCGTAAAGCAGTCAGTGTCAGTTGCAAAAGTCACTGCAACACTTGGTGCGCTGCCTGCAGTGTGGGTGGGAAGGCCTGCTCCCTCCCAAATGTCTAGTCACCAGCTCTTCCACTTGCCGGAGGAGGTATGTTGAGGGAGGGGTGGGGAGGGTGTAACAGGGCGGGGAGCAACCAGCGCCAAAGGCGCGTGCCGGATCCTATCACGTCCAGCAGCAGCCTCCCCCGCCTCCTTTCTCTCATTGGACTTGTGCTAGCAAAACTGCTAGCACAGGTCCAAGGAGACCCATTGCAGAGCAGGAGGATTACACAGGAATAAGGGGATTTATTTTCTCATTCCCTGCTGAAGCCTTCCAATCTGCCCCCCCCCCCATCATAGGATGCAGTGGTCACCATTTTGGCGCCGCTGCGTCGACAGGGATGATTGGATAGGTTTGAGCTGTAAACCATGTACATGGGCTCAGAGGTGTTCCTACACCCCCGCGGGGGACGCTGACATGACACCCCCACGTGATGCCAAACGCCCCACCCCCTGGGGGCATGACATCATTTTCCTCCGCCACCGCCGAATTTCGGCAGCGGCACGAAACACACACACACACCACTTTTCGGGCCTTTTTCGAACCAAATGGCTCCAGGGCGGGCAGGCCAAACTCGCGGCCAGTGGACTCCTGGAGCGATGGCAAAGAAGACTGAAAGAGCGATGGAGGGGGTGACCCTCCACACACACCCCTGGTGCACCGCCAACCTGGGGCCCCGCCCCCCCTAACAACACCTCTACTTGGGCTGCAATCCTATAATGCTTTCCTGAGTGTAAGCCCCATTGAACATAATGGAACTTCTGAGTAGACATGCATAGGACTGTGCTGTTAGTCATGTTATTAGCTTGGGCTAGCCCAGTACTCAAATTAGAGGTGGACCGTAGGGGCCCTTTAATAAAACCCATAAGCTCCACTTCCTGACCCCTCCCATTGTAGACAAATCATCCCTATAGGCTCCCCAAAGCGGTAGATAATTAGGACTATCAGAAAAGGAAGGGGGTCTAGGCTCCTCTGTCCACCCTGTAATTCAGGCACTGGGTCACTTTACTCTGAGAGCCTGAGCTGGAGGAGAAGCAGCCAGAACTTGATTAGCAGCCACTAATGTCCTTTTTAATAATAGTAGAGGATATAATAGTAGAGGATATCAGCAGTTGCTAAGCAACTGCTGCCCATGTGCAGTTCTCTAATCTCTAGTCCAGGGGCTCTCAAAATGGTGGGTCTCGACTCACCACTTTTTCCGGAATTGGCCGATATCCCCTTAAGGGGGGGGGGGTTTACCAGCAAGAATGGTGGTGGTGGCGCTCTAGGATCACACCCAACCCCAACCCAAAAATGCTTTTTTAAACATACCTGGTTGTCCTGCCAGCTCCTCGAAGGGTCCGGGAAGGCCAATGGAAGTGGGCTTCTGGAAGTGGGCTTCAGAACGCGATCGCTACTGTTTAGAGCCTTAGGGAGACACACACCCCCGGACACTTCGGGGAGCTGGCAGGATAACCAGGATAACTTTTTAAAAAAGTGTTTTGGGGTCGGGGTGGGCAAAATTCTGGAGTGCTGCCTCTGACATCGCCCTGCCTCCTCAAAGACTTACAGGGGAGTAAACTCCCCTGTAGGACTTTGAGAAACGCTGCTCCAGTGTAAACCCTTTCGTTCCCTTTCTCCCTAGTTGTAAAAAGACAGTGGTAAGTGGTGGAGAGCACTGAAACAGAAGAAGAGACCTTTGGGGAGAGGATCCTTTGGGGAGAGGGTATTTTCTAAAATCTACTGGGTCTCTCCATGGCACATACATGAGTTCACCTCTCGTTAATAGTATACTGTGTCACATCATTGAAAAGTTAAGGTAGGATTACATTCTAGGGTCACTGGTTTCAAGAAGTGCTTCAGTCAGGAAATGACCTGCTGGTTCATGCCGCTGCATGCATGAGACCAAACATTTGCACAGCTATTTGTGTGAATTCACCCTTATTCTTGGTTCATCATAGTTAGCATTAAACCAGGATTCATCAAGAGGAGCCACATTGAGACATCAGGATCAGGTTGTGGCATTTCTCAGCTAGCTATAAAATGCAATCTTCTTTGGAATTATTCACATTGTTTCTGGATACGTTGGGGGTAAATTCACAAAAAATAACCCTCCCCAGATGCATTCAGGGAAGACCTGTTAATGAGGCCAGGTGAACTGGTTGCCTTGAGTGGTGGACTTGCACAGAATGGTGGGGGGCACTCTGCATGCACACACACACCCGCCACTTCAGTCATCTGCCTCCTCTTGGGAGACACCCGAGGTCATCACTTTTTCTCCCTTCACACTTCTGCTTTCCTCTTCCTGCTGTTTTTATTAGATTACTTATCTCACAGCCCACTTGTATGGTCCGGCTGTGCTGCCGCAACTCGCATTCCAGCAGAGCAGCCTGACTTATGGCATCACAAAATGTGACGCTCTACAGCGTGATCCCAGACCGCTTCCAGAAATGGTAAGTGGTGCCGGCCGTGCAGCAGCAATAAATCAGCGGTGGGAGTGTGCATGGTTGCGATGTGCTTCAGATGTGCATGGTTGTGCACATCAGATGTGCTTGGTTGTGACACAACAATTACCAACAAGCAGAGGTGCTTATTCAGACGTGCTTGGTTGTGACACAAATACCTTTGGCACCAGTAAATCAGCGGTGGGGCAGGCCATGGGAGGGAGATGAGAAGTTTGGGGCATTCTGTGGGAGAAACTCGGAGGCGGGGAGGAGGCAAGAAGGGGCGGATCCATCCGCAATGACGATGCCGGATTGTATCCCTTCTTTTTAAAACCTCCCCGCCCCTTTTCCCTCTTCAGACATATGCCACCAAAAGAGGAGGCTTATGTCTGAGGAGACTCATAGGCTATGGGTTTCCTCAGACATAAGCCACCTCCACAGGTGCTTGAGTGGAGGTAAGTAAAAGTATTTTTACTTACCTCCTGTTTGCCCTTGGGTTGTCCCTCCCCCTCCCAGCAACTGACGTTTTGGCATGGCTGCATCAGCGCTGGTAATGGGGGGTCAACTTGAGGCCTAAAAAGAGGTGGCAGCGGTTGAGGTGGAGGCAGTTGAAAGGGTCACATGCATGCGCGTGAAAGTAAGTGGAGGACTTACATGGGGGGAGCTCAAGCTGGCTCTGGGTGCATAAATGAACAATCAGTGGGGGCAAAAACAAGTAGAGGTGCTTATTATTAACAGTATTTTAACAGTATTTGTGAACTTTTTGTTGAAAAGCAGTATATAAAGCAGTTTACAGACAAAATCAAATGATTAAATGGCTCCCTGTCCCCAAAGGGCTCACAATCTAAAAAAGATGCAGAACACCACCATCAAACAGCCACTAGAAAGACACTGTGCTGGGGTGAAGAGAGACAGTTGCTCTTCCCCCTGCTAAATATAAGAGGAGCACCAATTGAAAAAGTGCCTCTTGCCCAGTTAGCAGGGGGTGTACTTATTCAGATATTTATTTATTTATTTATTTATTTAAAAAAATTATATCCCACCTTATCCTATGCCGAAGGCAAATGCCCAAGGCGGCTTACAACAAAAATTAAAATACATAGTTTAAAATAATACATAAAATAAGTTTAAACAATACATAACTAAATTTAAAAACAATAAAATCCACTGGGGGGGCAACAGTATGGAGCACAAAAGCAGCATGGCAGAGCATCTTGAGACATAGGAGGCAGACCACAACCCATCACCCAAATGCTAGATGAAACAAAAACATTTTGAGTTTTTGCTTGGTTGTGACAACAAAAATATGCTTATCCAGTTTAATTGCACTGCACGAGTAAGATCAATATTCTCAAACTCCAAAGAACATTTTCATAGTAGCATTTCTGAAATTAATCTACAAGAGCTTTGGGAAGAGGAGTTTTATAAGAGTTTTAAAAATGCTTTGTGATGTTTTCCCGAGAAGAGCATCTTTTTTTAGTTAAGTGATAGTAAATGCTAAAGTCAACTGCACAAGATGTTTGGCATCCCTATAAATCTATGCATTATATATCAGGGTACAGTTTATCTATAAAAGGGCAGAGGAAAAAAATACACCAAACCGATTTCTAAATTGCTAGCTAAATAAAATAAATCTTGTGAATGGACCATTTAAATAAATCTAAGGCACTCAGAAAGCCCATTCTTATTTTAGTTTCTAAATGGGTCACAACAATAGTGATTGCTGTTTTCTATATAAGATTGACTCCAAAAGATATAATGTATTGTTAGCCTTTTCCTGTTTCATGCAGGGCGAAAGATGCTAATGATACATAAATTTATCAGAATGCTTCATCATCTGATTAGTAATATGTATGAATGAATTGATGCGATTTCTATGGCTCCTGCCACATTTACAGTATTTACTGTACTTCTAAAAGGAGTATATTCTGCTCCATTTAATACTTTCCATAATGACATATACTTTTTTTTTATAATGCATACTAAGACACCATTTCCAATTTATTCCTATTATTCTAAAGGTAAGTTCTAATAATATATTTTTAGATAATTGTATGAGTATAGCTTCCAGAATTATATTAAAGTGGGAGTACAGCAGGGAGATGATGAAGTGCCTACTAGGTGATTACTATCACTTCGAAAGCACATGTGAATTCATGCTAAGTGAGAATACGCATAATTAGCATTGTATAATGGTTTATATGCTACGCATGCTACGCGCTGCGGCAAGGAGAGTCATGCCGGCCACATGACCACGGAGGCGTCTTCGGACAATGCTGGCTCTTCGGCTTTGAAATGGGGATGAGCACCACACCCTAGAGTCGGACACGACTGGACTTAATTGTCAGGGGTCACCTTTACCTATAATGGTACCAACCTTTTTTGGGGGGGGGGATAAATCTCTTGTTTTCTGTCATTGTACCATGCGGTGGAACCAATCAGGTGATGGGAATCACAAAGCAGATATCTCAGAACTTACTGTTTGGGTAGCAGTGAGGAGGCAGCCATCTGTAGCTGCCATTAGAAACCCAGGAAACAGGAGTGCATGACTTGCAGCATCACTGAAAAGCTGCAACCACTTTCAACATGGCTGAAGTTACTATTTGGCAAGCTTTTAAGTAGATCTTTTGTGATTGATTCCCAGTCACCTTGGTTTGCTACCAGTTCACATAGGTGAGTGCCCAATTTTTCATCACAGAAACTGCTGTTTTCATGTACTTGCCCCATTCATAAAACAATATTTCTCGACGCCATTTTATACCCACATACAGACAGGTCATCCAGGCTTCAGTTTCTGCACTATGCCCAATTCCAACCTCTTTTGGAAGTTAGAATTGGCTTACGGTGCAATCCAGTGTAATTTACCACCGTAAAGCACGTTTTTGGCACCCTGGGAGTAAGGCCCGCTGGCGTGCAGGCTGACAGGCCTCACTCCGCGACGGACCAGACCCACAGCCTCCAGAGGCAGGTAAGGTTTTCTCCAGTGGGAGTAGCGGTGGAGCGGGTGGCGAGGGAGGGAGGCTGTTGGCTGAGCAGGCCCAGGAGGGGGTGGGGATGTCGGCTGCAATATCCCCGTCCTCATTTCCGGGATTGGAGGCCCTTACATGTGGCTCCACTGCATCATGCCCATCTGGGCCTTTCTGCCCTACATCGAGGGAAGGGGATGAACATCCCCTTCCCCTGAGAACCTGGGCTGCGCCGGTGTGGCCCGGAAGGGCGTAAGATCTTTACGCAGTATTGGGCTTCCCCTTAGGAGCAGAAACGATTTCACTTACTAAACTGGATGTACTTCACTTATCATCCATCTCACCTCCATAATATACAACAAACAACAACAACAACAACAACAACAACATTATGAGCAACATAATATGCAAGTATTATTATCCAGTAATATTTTTCTCAGCTTAGTGATGTAGAGAGGGAGGCATAGAGCTATTTTCCCAACACTTTTGCTGTCCCATGCAACTAGTTTGGTGCAATGAAAATAGAAAGAGAATGGGAAATGATAAGCGTTCAAATTCTCTTATCAACAGAGACAACCCAAGACATGTTGGTGCTTGAGGCTGAAAACCCACATGGCACCCTGTATGGTGGTAAAAACAGAATAAATAATTGACAATTTGGAGCCTGAGGGTGCTGCTTCAACCTCCTCTGCTCATCACAGCCAAACCGTCATACATACATTTCCTCGGGCTTACAACAGGCCTTGCTACAATGTCCTTATTACAAGGCCCTGTTAAAATTAAGCTATACTGTAGCATTGTTTTTTAGAATGGCTTCTGCTACTGTAGCATCCATGGTAGCTACTTTGTTGTTTAGCAAATACTTAAACAGCCAGGGTGAGTTCCTCTTTTCTTCTGACTTTACTTATTCATGCAATTTATTACCTGTCTCTCATTCAGAGGATTCAAGGCAGCTAACAGAGAAGATTAAAACAATACTAAATGACAAATTGTCAGTGCGCCACCTATGATCGTTCCCCCCCCCCCCGGTGGGCCAATCCGGCTCCCCAGAATGCCCTGTTCCGCTCTCCGACCATCCCTGTCCCGACCAGTGGAAAACCTTCCTTCTGCGGTGGGTGCAGCTCCCGATCTGGGGTGGAGTGAGCGGCACGCTGGCCTCTCCATTGGCGATGCTCACTCGCCAGGTGTCAAAAACATGCCTTATGGCACATTTATGACACACGGCGCCGGCAGAGCCATCGCTCTGCCCCCTGAAAGTTGCTCAGGATTGCGCTGCCCAAAACGTAAGTATCTATGTAGCCAGCCAGTCACAAATGGCACAAATTCCCTTTTGACTGTCCATAATGTCAGAGGAAGATATAAAGGTACAGCTCAGTCAGCTCTGAGGAGAAACAGAAAGGCCTATGGAGATAGCTTGGTATGTGACAATGAATGCTATGTATCGGCACTCTGTTGGAATTCTGTATTTCATTCCCATACAGAGACATCTTTTGATGAAATGGAACATCAAATGCAACGAAATCTTTCTCGGAGCAAAGTACCTGGGTTGTGTGTCTTGAAACTAGTCAGAGCAGAGCCTGGGAAGCTAAAGATGACAAGATGGAAATAATGACAAGAATAATCTGGTGAATTCCTCTGCATCATTGCAACGTTTTAGGGTTTGGAATGCAGTTAATTCTCATTGTATGCCAGCGAGCATGTTTGCAGCTTTCCTGATGGCATTTATGATTTCTAGGCAATCAGGCCTATTTTTTCAGGTTTATTTTTACAACTGCCTATTTAATGGTCATATAGTAAAGTTATAATCTATTACATTCAATATTGTCAAAACAAGTTAATGCAAATGTTGAAATAGTTGAAATTATTCATTGTTCATGACTATCAAATAGTCATGAAGAAGTTCCCTCCCCCCCTCCCCAATTAGCTCTCCTCACCTGAGCTTGGCTTCCATCACTAAACTTTGTTCCTAAAACATAATAGCAAGGCTATTCCCAATCGAGGGTTGTAAATACATATGTGTGTATTGTATTTTCAGCTATGATTGCTACAGTGGAATATATGGTGCTGTCAAACAGTGTGGGTAATGTACTGAAAATATACTTGATATTCTGGGTTAAGTTACAGTGAAATGAAGAGAAAAAAATCACAAAAAATCACAATCCCAAAGTTCAACAAGTATCAATCATTCAACATGGTCAGATTAAGGCATAAGGAAACAGCTTCAATTCAAGAAAAAAAATGGGGGTCATTGAAGAATTCCACATTCCATAACTCAAGTTTTTCCTTGAAATACAATGAAATTCAAGGCTTTGGTTCTGAACTGTGTCAAATGCATACTTCAGAACTCATGAGTCCTTGGATAAAGAACAATTGGAAAGGCTGTAAAAGTATTTGTGGAGCTGAGATCAGTATAGCCACTTTCAGGAACAATGACTGCAGCAAAAACTAGTTTCTGTTTTTGAGTAATCTGGGTTTAATTCTACCAGCTCTGCTAATTTGGAAGAATTAACACAGATCTAATGATTTGTTTTCATGTTTTTTATTGTTGTGTCTGTTCAACTTAAATTTAAGATTGCCATCATGCTTTTCTATTAACTAACATCATGCTTTTCTAATTAACTAACACCCACCTCCCTGGGCTCTTGCATAGTTTTGATTGCTAAGTGTATTTGTCTAGAAGGCACTACTGGTAAATTGATGTAGCTAGAACCTGAAAAGCAGGTTCTTGCCAGGTTAGGGTTGAGATCAGTGTTCTTCCCTAGGTGTGGCAGAGCAGAGGGAAAGGCAGGCAGAAAGACTGGTTGGACCCAAATCTAATGTAGACATATATATGAATTTGGTAAAGGACAAATGTATTGCTCCTCTTTCTATACAAGAAGTTTGCCTGAGTGAGCCACACTAATAATTTTCTATTATATACAGTTATCCTGTCTCTTTTCATATCTGTTAATGCCACCCCACCCCCATTCTACATTTAAATTGCTGATACAGATTTTTCAAAAGTGAAACCCACAAAATGAGGAAAATGAGGAAACCCACAAAATGAGGAATATATGAATCCTCTTTAGGTATAGCAGTGAAAACAGAGCTTTTTGCAGCCATAACTAAAATAACCTCTGTCAAAAGAGACAGAGCCATCTAAGTTTCTTCTGCTAAAGGTGGTCTTAGCTTGGCATCTAAAAAGCTAAACTCAGGATGATGCTAGCTGTCCTGTCTCTCAGTCGTCTTGCTGGCAAGTAGGTAGCTCTGCTGTCAATGGCCTTCTCTGCAGTATTATTGCTTAAATGCAGTTTTGCAAGGAAAAGCAGATTTGTTCAATTGCTGCGCACATGGATGACCTTCTGCTATACACAATTTAACAAAGCTACCCTAGGCATGTCTACTCAGAAGTAACCCCTATCAAGTTCTATGCGACTCCCAGATGTGTGTTTAGGATTGTAGTCTTTAGTATGCTTGTAACAAACTCTCAGAATGTGAGAGTTTGTGGCTGTCTCAGCCATGTTTTGATGCAACCAGGAAAGAAAAGATGCAACAGATGTTTTGCACAGTCAGCACTTCAGTGGAGGAAACTGCAAGCCTTCACCTGTCACCATGAGTACACGTGCTGGCAAAGCCAGCTTTAAAACTTCCCTAGCCAGGGCAGGAAGTGGAGAGATGCTGTAGCCTGCTCTGAGCTCATAAATGCATTTATTCAGCAATATCTATATATTTCGCTCCTCAAAGAAAGAAATGCAAAGGTTAAGGCTATTTTTGCAAGTAAAAGAACAGTTTTTGGTCTTGCATCTCCCACTTCTGGGAGAGAGATCCCAGCCAGCGATCTCATATGTACAGTATATACAGTATAAGATGGTTATTGACCCCAATCCTTAAAAAAAAGGGGGCGAGACATGAGTCTAAAACGAAGCGATCACTCCTCACTCCACCGCCCAGGAAAAAATGAATAGTGTCTCGGGTTTGATTCTGTTAAGTTTAACTGGCACAGCTCTTCAGGGTGTAGAGAGCTGAATCTCTAAAGCCGCCTTTTGTGGGACTTCAGCAGAAGCGGAGCGGCAGATGCTCGTTGCTTTAGGCAACCGCGGCTTTCCAAGCACTGTCTGGCAGGCGGCTACGGCTCGAGCCTCCAAAGGCTTCGCTTCTGTTCGCATCCAGCTCGCTTGCTGGATGGAAGCTGCTGCCTGCGCGCGTCGTGTGAATGGAAACTTCCGGGGGTCTTTTTCTCAGGCTCACAAAACCCTCTCCTTTGTCCTTCTCCAAAGGCGGGGCTGAGGAATAGCTCGGGGAACGGACGGAGAACAGCTTTTCCTGGGAACCCCCCTCGAATAAAGACAACATGGCGGACTGAGCACAGCCCCCCGCCCCAGCTTTTCCCTCAACTAATCACTAAAGGCCACAAGAGAGCCCAGCGGTAGCTTATGAATGTTTGGGGAAGAGCGGGGCAGGCGAAAGGCGCGCGGCGGGGGGTGGAAGGACGAGGACTGAACCAATCAATTTGCCATTTCACCGGGACCGCGCTCACCCGAACGCCACGCCTCCTTCTTCGCTCTCCGCGCCCCCCCCTCCTTCTTCGCTCTCCGCGAGCGCCTTCCCTTCCCTTCGTCAGCTTCGTCTCCGAGAACACCTTTCTCGTCACTGCAGGGCCGGGTGTGCCCCAGGCGCTACCCCCGCCCCCACAGGTGTGCGGGTGGAGAAGCCGCTCCAGAGGCGCACGAGCACGGCCCGTCACGCGCCTTCACAGGCGCGCGCCCCAAGGACAGTGTGGCGGCGCTTGTTGTTGTAGCTCCGCCCCTCGAGGAGAGGAGGGGCGGGGCGGCCCTGTCCGGCGGGCTCCCTCGTCGTCGGCGGTGGCGGCACCGCCCCTTCACCCTCTCCCCCCTCCCTCCCCTCCGTAACTTGGCTGCCTTTTATCGGGCGAGCCTCGCGGTGGAGAGTTTATTGGAGCCGGAGCTGCAGCGCGAGGAGTGCGGAGCGTGACGGGGGGAGGGAGAAGCGGCCGCGAGGGGGGTCCCCCGCCGGCTGGTCCGGCCGGCGGCGACGGCGGACGATGCTCCGGCTGGTGTCGCTGAAGTTGGGGCGGCTTTACCGCTACGTGAAGCTGGCGGTGCTGGGCGTCCTGGCGGCGGCGCTGGCCCTCAACTCGCCCTCGCTGCTGGCCTCGCTGCAGCGCAACGAGCTGGCCGAGCGTCGCTTTCTGCAGCTGAACAAGTGCCCGGCCTGCTGGGGCACCAGCTGGTGCCGCAAGTTCCTGAACGGGCAGCTGCGGCTGGAGAGCTGGGGCCGCCTGCGCCTCCTCGACTTCCTCAACGTCAAGAACGTCTACTTCGCGCGCTACGGGGAGCCCCGCGAAGGCAGCCGCCGCGTCGTCCTCAAGCGCCTGGGCTCCGCGCGGGAGCTCGCCGACATCGACGCCAAGATCTGCCGGCGCGCCACCGGCAGGGGACGCTGCGACCTGCTGCAGGCCCTGCACGCCACCGAGTTCGCCAGCATCAACGGCGACGTCCGGCTCCTCACCCCCGACGTGGTGGAAGGCTGGTCGGACCTGGTGCACTGCCCCTCGCAGCGCCTCCTTGACCGCCTGGTCCGCCGCTACGCCGAGACCAAGGACTCGGGCAGCTTCCTGCTCCGCAACCTCAAGGACTCGGAGCGCATGCAGCTCCTCATCACGCTGGCCTTCAACCCGGAGCCCCTCGTGCTTCAGGTAAGGCGTCGCTGCGCCCCCCCCCCACCGCCGGGTTGGGCTGGCTGCACCCACACAGCCCCGGGGCGAAGGGGCTGGCCGTCTCGCCTTGTTCTGCTGTGTTGCCTCTGTATATGGAGGCTTTGCTTGGCTATCTTGTGTCGGGTGAAGGGCGGGGACGTAAGGGATTTAAATAAGAAATACTCTGGCTTATAACCTCCGCGAAGGCGTTCAGTCTTTGTTAAACTGAAGCTATGGGCTCTCTCGCTACCTCCAGTCTCTTATTGCACTGTATCGTTTCGGGTAGTTGGAATATTCTGTCAGACGTTAGTGTTTGAAGGTACAGGATGAGGAGGCTGGGAAATTCAAATCAAGCTGGGGTAAGGGTACATGTTCTGAATTTTTATGATCCATGGCTCTTCCTGGTCATCTATGACTTCCCTCCTCAAAGGCATCCAGCCCTCTTCTTTTGTGGTGTGCATGTTTGTGCCTGCATGTCCCTCAATTGCCTGTATTGGTCGTACTGGTTCTCTCCACTCTTCCCTGCATAGATTCTTGGAGCTCCATATCTGTGTGTCCTTCAGGTCCTGTTTACATTGTCACTTGTTTAAAGCATTAGTACAAAATCAGTTTGAATCCATGTGGTATCAACCATGCTAAATCAGCTGCTATTCAGTTGTGGTGTTTCAGCTCTGTTGTGTGTATTAAGCTGCTGAGTGTCTAGGTGCTTAAACCATCTGCTAAGACGTTTGATAGCTGTGAGACTGGGCACATAAGAATTTCTGTTGTTCCAAACTGCTTGCAGAATGACCAAGGAACCTCTTTGGAAATGCCTACAAGCAAAATACTGTACTTTAAATCCAAGGCTGCAGTTCTTAATATGTGTACTTAGGAATAAGTTCCATTGAAATCTATGGATATCCATAACCATTTTTCTGCATGGATGTATAGTGCATGTGTTCTCAAGTTCTACATCAACTTCTTGATCATTGTTGAATGTACCTGACTTGTATAAGTGAGAAGAATTCGGAATTCGAATCATCTCCATATTCTGCTTTTGGAATTGTTCCTTAACATGTAGGTATGGGCTACTCTGTCTCAATCTCTTTGTGAAAGATCTTCCTCTTTTGATGAACTTTTCTTTCTAGTAATCCATTAGTGGTTGAAACTGTTGTTTCTCAGGTAGCGGGCTTGGTGGCACTGTAACTAAGGACAAGACGCTTCATGTTGTTGCTACCTTGACTCAGATTTTGGGCTTTCAATAGTTTGATCCTTGCATTTGTATTTGGGTCATAGTGGTTAGACTGTTAAACTTAACGTTCTTTGTGTAACATTTGCCAAATTCAGTTAGAAACTATTTCACAGACTTGTTCTAGTTATAGCTCGAATCAGTGCTATTAAGATTTATGTGACATGGCTGGCTGCTTTCCTATTAAATGAGTTAAGTTGACAAAGAACATTTTTGATTTGAAGACCAGCAGTCCAAAACCTCCTTGAGGCTGCCAAATTAAACTGCTCATACTGTGTGTAGATATTTGTGCTATTTTGGAGTAAAGCCTTTGCCTGTTAAGTGTATGTATTTTCCACGAACTTATATCTCTGTCTCATGGGATCTAAACATGAAGAAAACCAAAGTTGCTGTGACCTTGCATCACATAACTGAAACCTAATATAATTGAAATTCCATGAGTGATGTGATGTTTACAGAAAACAAGCTGCCTTGACTTGTGATGCAACAAGTTATTCTTTGTCTTTTACAATAGTTTCCTAAACATGTTTTTCCAAACGTCAGTACATGTGCATAATAACTATTGAGTTGCTTCTCTTAAACTAGAATGGTTTACAAAGAAGGATCAAGTGTTGAAGCAGCTGGCGTTCTGTTGGACTATTTAGTGATTTGGTATGTACCAGCTGGTGTATGCATTTTAACATTACTTAAAGGAGTGTCGTCAACTTGAAATCTAGACAGGGTTTTTTTTTTTTTAAAGAGAGTTGACAGGAAGACTTTATGTTGTGGCTTCAGTTGCAGCGTTCTATTTAAAGTGGATGCTTTGTACTTCTTTTTGTGTGTAGAAAAAGTTCCATATCAGCTGGAGTGCTCTGACAGTGAACTAGATTAATGTTGCATATGGAGAGAACATTAACTTTGGCTATGTGAACAGTGTTTGTGGTTAAATTCAGACTAATGTGATTTTCTTCACTTTAAATTGAAAGCAGCATGTAAATGTTCTGGATTGCTTAGAATGCTTTCTCTGAAAAAAAACTACAGAACAAAATAGATTTTGGTATAGTTGGTGTGCATATAATTCCTAGAAAGCTTAATGTACAAAGTACCACAATTTGTAATTGCCTCACAAAACTGATGCTAAGACATGTAAACTAATAAATGACTTGTCCAAGTCTACACATTGAACTTCATTTGGAGGAATTGACTCAAGATCTGTCATGGCCAAACAATATGCTTCTAGCACCAGTCCTCTGTAATAAAGAGTTTGAGAATAAATTCAAGATCCTACCTACCCACACGTGTGCCACAACATGTAATCTACATAACTACATTTCATTTAGTACCAGCAAATTGTTTAACATCTTCCATTAGAAATGACTTGAAATTGAATACCGTATCTGATTTCTTTAAAAGCTTATGCTTTCATAGCTTTTTGAGATTCAACTTGATAAAAGAAATTGGACTGAATGGGAAATATGAGGGATTACGGGAAATATGAGGGATTATGTTAGTTTCATATTTTCTGTATAACTTCACATAATTTTTTGCATCAATGTATTTGCCTGCAATTCTGGCGTCAGAATTGGGTGCCAAGATGCAACATTGTGCCTCATTCTGAGTGTGCTTGTGGGGCTGTAAATACAGATGCTTAGATAAGGAGAGCAGTATGGTTTTCAGCTCCATCCTAAGCATTTGCATGGATATCTGCCTGCAGTAATTTTATACCAGTACATCATAGTTTGTGGTGATGTGTTCCTAGTTAATGTCCACTCCCACTGTAACCACTTGTAGATACAGCAAGCTTTAAGATCAGGCAGTTAAACCTTCTTACAACACAATCCTATGCATGTCTACTCAGAAGTAAGTTCCATTGAGTTCAGTGGAACTTCGTCTCAGGTAAGCATGTGTAAGATTTCAACTGTAGTCAGATCAGATCCCTCTTAGTTCAGTAGAAGTTCTTGAAGTCCAAGAAGAAATACTGTGATGCAGTTAAATTAAGACTTTAACTGCTGTTTTAAAAGGAGAAGAGCTATAAATGAGTCCATAAAAAGGTGAACTTGGGAAGTGAGCTTATGCTGGTATAGTTAGCTTGTCAATAGCTATTCTCAAAACTAAACAGTAATTGAAAAGCTCTATGGAAACTTTTTGGAAGTGGATTTCCCTACTTGATAGTAGCTTTATAAAATCTGCTGTGGGCTTTTGGAAGCATCTCGCTGGCCACTGTTGGAAACAGGAAGTTGAACTAAGTGGATCTTTGGTCTTATTCAGGAAGTTTCATTACACGTATTTTGGTTGCAAAAATCTCTAATCAGGCTTGCATTATAATCCATTTTAGCTTTTATTCAATTTGTTAAAGGTTATAATGTCTTGCATAGATTTGTAACTGACTCTGTGGGTGTGGGTAGGTGTGTGGGTGGCTATTTTCTGTTGTTGTTTTTTAGACCCTACAAGTCACTAGTGTCCTCACCTCATAAGTTTAGTCATCAGCGATATTCATGAAAATATCAAATTACAGCAAGCAGTTATCTGTAGCTGATAATAGGCTTATTTTTCTGGTAATCGGTATCTTGCTTTTAAATATCTCTAGGACTGTTTTCTAACCTGCTGTAGTACCTGCTACAGTTAAATAGTGTCATTGGTTTTAGGACCTCCTGTTGTCAAACACATTTTTCATGCTACAAAAGCTAGATGTTTTGTTATACAGATACTTAACACAATAAGCAGTGATGAAAGCTTTTTAAAAATAGGGTAAACACCCTGATGAATGGCCCTAGGTCAATGTTTCTCAAACTTTTTTTGACCTGTGGCTCCCTTGACCATTGGCGACCATTGGCTGTGGCTCCTCATTACATTATGTTGATGCCTGCCAAGAGGATTCCATGGCACTCCGCCGTTCCCCTGGGAACTACGCCTCCTAGTTTGGGAACCACTGTCCTAGGTTAATATAAGAACATTCTGATGGTCGAAAGAGATTCAGATATGTTGCAGATTGTAGTGGGACTTAATGACACATGACTAGGCACTAAATACAAAGCCTGAACTTTGATTTTATAATGGGAAATGTGTCTTGAATAATCCACTAAACTGGAGTGATTCTTGGATTATAAGACTTTTGCCAGAGATTGGAAGCTTAGTTTGAAGCCTGTTTGGAGTATTACTTGTAAAGTGGCAGTGCTTATGAATTGCACATTGCCACAACAGACAGCTTTTATTTTAGCTAGTTTTGAGATTATTTAAGCTTGACCTACATTCATAGAGATTGTTGAAGCTACAGGAAAGCTCTATCAGAGAAACATTTTTTCAAGAGCACACATCATTTATATTTTCTAAGTGTTTAGATAAGCAAAATTAAGCAATGAACTGATTATCTTAGTATCTAACTACATCTCGCTTTTATTCATGTCTCTAACCAGTATAAATTTTGCATGGTGAAAGCAGTCTGTTACTGTAGAAATACTTTCAAAAGTTTAAGGGAGGAGTTTGAGATCTTTCTGTCGAAATGATCTATGATTATATGCAACAAAGGCCTCTGCAATCAATATTTTGAGACATAAGAGTATAACAGTCAAAAATTGAAATACAATATAGTTCAGTATTACACAGAATAATGATGTTCAGTTCTGCTGAGTAGGTCTCTAAGCATTTGTCTGAAATGCCATTGGCTTTCTTTGCAAAAAAAAAAAGTTATGTGCTTGTTCAGTTGACTATTTCTCCCTTGTTCTTATGCAGTCATTCTTCATCTGATTGCATCCTGTCATAGTGGGAAAGTAATTCTGATTACTTATTTGAGAGCAGTGAAAATTTAGTTGTCTGGCAAGAAAATGCAGTCTTGTTTAGACTGAGATTTAAATCTTCCATGAAAATTTAAATGACAGAGCTACTGTGAGTGCCTTAAAATTACGCTTTTTGAATTTTGATTTGATTTTCTTCTGGCCTCTAGAGTATAGAATCTTCTTTAGAGTCTATAATGACCTTTACTTTGGCTTCTCATCAGGTAAGTAGCCTTAAAAATAGGTATTTTCAGAGATTTTTTAATGGGCAACATGTAGTTTTTAGAGCTACTCCCACAGGCTGAGACATTATCATTCTGTAATAGCAAACGGTTGCTATTTTGCTGATTACAGAAGGCACCAGGGGGTTTGTAGAACTTTTTTTAGCACATTACAGAGTGTTTCTTCGCAGACATTTGTTTCTAAGGCAGATCAGTATTGGTAAACATTCAAATGACCAAGTAGGGTGGATTGATTAAATAAGGCAATTTTAAATCAATAACTAAATCCTTTACAGTGGACCAGTGAACTCTAGTAAAACAAAGTTCACTATACAATAAAATAAGTTATTCCCTTTACAATTGGCTCATGATTGCCAATCAGTGATGCAAATGCAAGTCTTCTAGGTAGCATCTCAGCCGTTTGTAGCATTTAACATCATGGCTTTATGTATGGAGGGAAAGATAAGGTAAAGGTATCCCTTGACAATTAAGTCCAGTCTTGTCCGACTCTAGGGAGCGGTGCTCATCTCAGTTTCAAAGCCGAAGAGCCAGCGCTGTCAGACATTTCCATGGTCATGTGGCCGGCATGACTCAGCACCGAGGCGCATGGAACGCTGTTACCGTCCCGCGGTACCTATTAATCTACTTGCAATTTCTTGCTTTCGAACTGCTAGGTTGGCAGGAGCCGTCGTGCAGAATCGAACTGCCGACCTTTCGATCGACAGCTCATGGTTCAGTGGTTTAACCCACTGCGCCACCCGCTGGCTTGGAGGGAAAGATACAGCCTTGTAATTTGTTTTAGAATTACATTTGTTTAAACCAGTAATCATGGCCCCTAAAGAGCGCAGTAGGCACCTTTTAGAGAAGGAAATAGCTTGGTTCTGTGGCAGAAACTTCAACTTTCTATGGTCTTGAAATGAATTACCAAAAAACAATGCATCATTGAGTTCACATTACAATATTTTCACTATACAATGGTGTCTCTGGAACAAATTCCCACTCTAAAGTCAGTGTCTACTCTATATTAATTGAACAACCAATTCAAAATGAGCAAGATCACTTGCAGTGCAATCCTGTGCCCATTTGCTAAGATTCCCTCTGGTTTCACTGAAGCATTCTCCCAGGAAAGAGGCAACAATCTTACGCAAATAGGTTCCAGGAAAGTGCCCAGGAACATCTAGCAGAAAAGGCTAGTAGTTATTGGGCAGACCAATATTCATCTGTGAGATAAAATTAAATGGCCTTGCTGACTGTCTTACATTGTTCCTCATAGTTTTGGAATGCAAAGTTTGAGTTGGTGCCATTATATCAGAGTAGGAGATCATGTAGAAGAATTTAATGCATCATCCTAATAAGATATAGCAGCATTTGTGGGGGTAGAGCCAGTGGTGGCAGGAAAAATGCCCCTGAAAACCAGAACTGAACCGTTCCTGAACTTTGGGGAGGCCTGCCGAGGGTTGCGTAGGCTTCCCCAAAACTCCCAAAGCCCCGGTAAGTAAAAAATGATAGGTTTGGGCATTTTTGCAGCAGCAGCGATCTCTGGGATTGCCACCACCACCATGCTGTCCCCGTCCCTTAAGAGAAGCTGCAGAGACTCTCTAGGCACCTAGTCTCCGTGGACAGGCCTACAAATAAATCCAGCGCTAAAAATAAGTGCCTGGGTGGGGCGCTTCTCCGTGGATACGGCAGTCCTGCTGTACTGTTTTTTTCCCCAACATCCGATTATAGGCTGCACCTCTAGTTTAAAGACTTGCATTAGGGGGAAGAAGTGCAGCCTATACTCAGAACAACATGGTATTTCACTTCCATGTTAAGAAGGCAACTACTATCTGTGCAGAAGTAAATTAATAAACAGTTCACACCATCAATGCATTTTGAGCAATATGCTACTACATTGTTCTTTGTCTCATTTCTGGGTATTGAAGCAATAGTTTCAAACATGCCTTGGTGATCACTGTTTTTTTAGTAATGTCAGACAAGAATCTTACAGATGGCATAAGTACTTATTCCATCTACATCCCCTATAGGAATCCACAAATATCCACCTGATTTACTAACCAAGCCCCCCTTCTTGCTACTAATTCAATCCCTACCCCTTTGGCATGTGCAGAGGGCTTCCAGAAGAGGCACGGAATTTCACACTTGTGTTTGGTATGGAGAAAGTACTTAAAAGATTTATACCTCACCTTTCTTGCAAGTAAAGGTGGTTTCCATCAAAGTATGTAAGTATAAAATAAAATAGAACAAAGACAAGGAACAAAAAAGCAGGTCAGTCGACCCCAGTGAACCATTGTGGGCTTTCTGTTGTAATCAGCCAATTCTCACACTTTCCTATTTTTTTTAAAATTAGACCTTCACCCAACATCTGAAAAAGATAAGAGCCAGCTGGGCCTCTTCTGGGACATTATGCCACAATGCATCATGCCACAATGTAGGCACAATCACCAAGGAGACCTTGCACCTAGCAGGTGCCCAATATGTATCAGATGGTAGAGGCATCAAAGTAAGGGCACTTATGGTTGGAACATACAAAAATGTATGGAGTGAAGACAGACTGTAAGGAATTTGGGTTCCAAGGTGTTTAGTACTTTAAAGACCACAAACAGCATGTTAGAATTGAGCCCCAAAACAAATTGGTAGCTAGTGCAACTCCCACATAGAGTGAGTTATTATGCACAACCCCAGTTAAAAGCCTGGTTGTCTCATTGTACACTGGTTCAAGTTTCTGAATGCTTCTCATGGGTGTACAAAGCTCGTTGCATTAACCCATCCTGGAGGTTACCCCCGGCATGAATTGAATTGTAGCTAGGTCAGACCTCCCCAGAAGAGTCTGCAGCTGGCAAATCAGTTGAAATTGATAAGGTGCTCCTTGTTACTGAGGGCCACCCAAACATCCAGGAGAAGCCTCGGATCAAAGAATCCACAGGTTGCTCTTTAAGGGGGAGTGCAGTCCCCTTAAGGACAAGCTAAATATAATCTCCAATATAAATCTTTTAACTTGCAAAAATGAGACCTCTCTTTCTCTGGTCTATGAACAGCCAGAGTATGTGCATGTGATCATGCTGTAACAAATATGTAGCTATATAAACACTATGGCTGTGATTCAAAACCCATGGAAGCTCTAGGTGTTGACCCTAATTTCATTGTGACAGCTCCTAGTGTCAACTGCGAAACGTGTTCTAGTTAACTAGTTGATGGAATGTGTTGTAGTGACAATTTAGAAGATATGACAAGTGTGTTCAATACCTCCTAGTACTTTTTCCATAAACCAAAAAACCGGATACTTGTAGTTACAAATGGTAGCTTTTGGTTTGTCTATAGATGATATTGCAAATTTGCAAGTTCTAGGTGCACATGATAGTTCTGAATATGGTACGTAGTTGATGAATGCAGACTACTGGCTACTGTGGTGATTTACCATGGTGAGTATGTAACAGCTTGAGTCAGTTGTCCTGCCTAGTGGTCGCCATTGAGTGGGAAAAGAGGAACTGTAGCCACTTACTGACAACAACCCCCCTCAACTGCTGGGATGTTAAAGGTGGGACCCATATGAAGGTTGGGGCTTGACGATGAGGTCCAGTTCTTGATCGAGGTTGAAGACCACTGGATAATAGGATGATGGGAGTGAGAACTGGGACTACTGGGAGGGAGCACGAACCACAGTTCACCAGGGGATTTTTTTTCTTATCTGTTCTTTTTAAAAAATGGAAAACAGTAGAAATGTTGTATCTGTTTACTTTCTTGAATCTTGACTCTCCTGGGTCTTGTCCTGAGCTTCTGGTGTAGAGAAGAAAGGAAGGGTGTGTTTTTTGGGTACAGCAAGTGTGGGTCTATCGTTTATCTGCCTCACAACTGACTTTGAAGTGTATAAAGATGAGTTGGGGAGAGTGAAGAGTTGCTGGTTCTTCAGTTACTGTTGTTTGAGTTTAGGCCTGAACAATGTGCTTGCCTGGGAGCTAATGAACTGGGTAGGAAGTATATAGGACAAGAGCTTAATTAGAAACAATTGTTTATATAGAAATAAAGCGAGCTGTATGAGGTGAGGTGCATATTGCTGTGCAACGTTGTGTGCACTTACCTTATTGTTGAATGAGGGGATAATTCTATAGGCACAGTGGTCAGCACTATCAAATAGCTGTTTTTGTCATTTTTTCCCGCAACTGCAAAATTATTCTTCATCAACATCTCAGTGATCTGGTCAGCATTAATCAAAAGTCTTTCCCTTTGCAGAGTTTTCCCTCAGATGAGGGCTGGCCGTTTGCAAAGTATTTGGGAGCATGCGGAAGAATGGTGGCTGTGAACTATGTGGGAGAAGAACTCTGGAGTTACTTCACTGCCCCATGGGAAAAACGAGTGGACCTGGCATGGCAGTTAATGGAAATAGCAGAGCAGCTGACAAACAATGACTTTGAATTTGCACTCTACCTCCTTGATGTCAGCTTTGACAACTTTGCAGTAGGCCCCAGAGATGGCAAGGTCATCATTGTGGATGCTGAAAATGTTTTGGTGGCAGATAAAAGGTTAATCAAACAAAGTAAGTTGGCTTGTTTTCACCCCAGGTCTGTCAGTTCTCTGTTTACATTTTAACAATTTAAGGTATGCTTTCCCCCTTCTTGCTTATAGAAATGATCAGTCCAGGTAATGCAGCAATGGATAATCAAAACAACAATTATAACAACTATTTAAACAAGGCAGAACTTGTAAATCCATTATATCCAAGGAATACTGAACAAACCTGTGGTTTTTGTGTAATACTATGATACAAATTCAAACGGTAGAACCGTTAATTCGTTTTGATTACAAAATGTATTTAATCTTCCTCTTTGTGGCTTCTAGTCATTTTCAAAAGTGTTTGGCTTATCTCCAGATTGATGTGGATATGCTGAAACAAATGTTAAGGGACAGATTTCCTTGAATCCTTTAAAACTATCTTCTGTTTTGAAACAAATTGTTTTCACAACTTCATTGTGTTAAAAGTTCTTTGTTCTCATATAAAATGATAGCAAACTAACTGACACACTGTCTATTTTTCACTACTAATATCAAAAAAAAGACTAGACAAATTCACACACAATGCTAGTAGTACTCGGATATTTTCATTTTCAGGTTTGATACAATGAAATACTAAGATTTGGAAAATGCCTTCTTTCTGCACCTCTTCCCATGTTCACTTTTTATTCTTTTTATGAATTCCACAGATAAACCTGAAAACTGGGATGTATGGTATGAAAGCAAGTTTGATGACTGTGATAAGGAAGCTTGTCTCTCTTTCTCAAAGGAAATTTTGTGCACTCGTGTCACTGTGGACCACAACTACTATGCTATTTGCCAGAACCTTTTATCAAGACATGCCACCTGGCGTGGCACTTCTGGAGGTCTTCTTCATGATCCTCCAGCTGAAATTGCCAAAGATGGTCGACTTGAGGCCTTGCTGGATGAGTGTGCCAATCCAAAGAAGCGATATGGTAGATTCCAAGCTGCAAAAGAACTTCGTGAATACCTTGGACGGCTAAGTAATAATGTGAGGTAGTTCGTAGTGTTTGGACTCTTGTGATGCTGGCGAGTATGCTAGCACAGAGATACGTGGACAAATGAGCTCTGAACTTCAGAAAAGAGACAAGAACCAGAACTAAGATAACAAATTCCACACAGTTGTATGGTACGTGGAGGATGACAAGGTTACATATCCCACTGCAACTTGAACTACATTTGGACTGGGTCAGATTAGAAGACAGCCAAGTTAATGGACTTAGGTAAAATACAACTTCACACATCTGCATTAGTACCACAATTTTGTGAGACTGATGCCCTTACTTGGGAAGTCATGTTATATTGGCCTGTTTTTAAAGGCTTGTATTTCTGATGTCACTGTGTTTTGTGTGTTCTTTTGAGGTTTTTTGGGGTTGTTTTTTTTTTTTTTTTGCATTCATACAGCTTACTAAAGTGGTATACATTCTGATAATCCCTAGTGTGTCTCATTGTTCCGGAAACTAGTAGGTTTTCATTTAATGCCCTGTAGCACTTGAGTACAGGATTTTTAGGCTTATTTTAATCTTGAGTTCTTTCTACTATTACTGTATGTATGCCTTATTCAGGCTATGCTTATAAAAGCAGTCTTAAATAGAGTGAGCATAACCTAGTCATGTTTTAATTTTTTATAATTTAACTGCAGGAAATGCTTGGCAAAGTGGTCAAGTGTAAAATTCCATCTTTATTCCAATATATAAACTATTTTATTCAGCAGGGAATCCCTGTATGAGCAACTGTAACTTTTAACAAAGATAACTGAAGGTTTAGGAAGAAGTACAGCTAGTTAAAATGAAGATGGACAAAATCTTGCTAGTACAGTGAATTGTAAGCCAAAGAAACTGGTTGTGTATCAGTCTCTAGTCACTTAACAAAATTATGTACTGTAGTGACACTAACCCACTGATGACTCAATTTTCAGAGGGTTTGTAGTTATTCCTTGGGAGAAATTTTGCTACTAGTTAAAGCTTAGGAAACTCCCCTTACAAATGAGAAAATGCCTAGCAGGCTAGCATTTGTTCTGCATTATTCACAGTTATGCTGAATTTGAAATGTAATGATGTTTACGGAACTCTCAACCATGGGGTTGGCTATTTAATGGTACTCTTCATGTTTACTGTAGAGGCCTTGCATTGCATTAAGTTTTTTTTTTAGTTGCAGTTCAAACAACCTTGTAATGGCGAGAGGTACCTGAAATCGCTTCCCCAAATCAGACGTTGCACAAACTGAATTGCTGTTGAAAATGAATTCCTTTCTTGGAAACTTTTGGTTTTACTTTTTGTATATAGCAACTGCCGATATTCTAATCCTGAGCAAAGGATCTAAATTAGCAGCAGCAAAATAACTGTGGCTAACGAAGGTCCTTTTATTTCAGCATAAGTTGCTTTGCACAATGTGAAGATCGGTATGGTGCTGAAAAATGTATCAAGACAGGTAGAACAAAGAGGTAGAGAAGGGATGAGAAAAGTCAGTCTGTTTCAAAGCTGTGAAAACATGCAGAATATCCCAGGACGTTTTTCTTAAAAATGGCAATGTCATTTCCATTTTTTTGTTTGGCTTGCATTGTCATTACATTAGACTGTTTGCAAATAGCGTCTCTAGAAAATAGCTGCCTTTCCTTTAGATATGTTGGGCTTTGTTTCCTGCCGGAAGAATACTTTTTGCTGTAGCATCGTCTCTTCACCTTTTGATTATTATGGGCACAATCTAGGGCACATTAGGCATTCTTGGATGCCACTGAAATAATTTGGGATTAAGTGCTTAGATCCCAGTTATTTCAGGAAGCGTAAGCTAATTTTCTTTGGATTTCTCTCCACATACTGACATAGGAATTATGATGATCAATTTGTTAGTTTTTCGTTTTGGCTCAAGTTCTAAGCAAAACTTTAAATGTGAGACTAAACACTAGCCTGCCACAAAAGGCCTTGTTTACCACAATATTAATTTAATACCCACATTTTGTGATGAATGAGAAGAATGATTGCTGTAGGCTTTAAACAACACAAAACACTGCCAGCTGTTGAGGCAGTTCAACTGCCAAGTGTTCCTTGTGAGGTTGGGGTTAGTGTTCCATGGTTCCCCCTTGAAAACATGCTGATAAACAGGATTCTAATCACAAAAGGAGTCCACAATTTTCAGTCTACAGGGAAAACACCTATGTGGAAAGCAATAAGTTTTCTTCAATTTGCACCTATCAAGTATTTATTGTACAAGGACAATTTATATTTTTAGTCATTGCCCATGAATAATGGTGAAATATTTTTGAATGAGATGTTTGGGGGTTTGTATGTCCATAAAATCTGTCTTTTGTACTGTAAGTTACTGTTTAATTTGATTATCAAAACTGTCTCCCGTGCCTTTATACTAAGGTTGTTTTTACAACTTCTCTGGACTCTTAATAATAAAAACAAACTTTCCTCAACCATTTTTAAATGTATGCACTTTGATGCTTGTAGTAATTTTGGATGTTAATTAAGCACTACAAGGACAGAATTGAGCTAAAGCCTTAAAGGGACCAGTACATTTACAGAGGGTAAATTAATCCACTATGAATGGCAACTAGCTTATATGGCTTTAAAAAGGGATTGGACAAATTCATGGAGAGCAGGTCTATCAATGGCTGTTAGCCATGATGGCTAAGTAAAACCTCCATATTCAGAAGCAGTATGGCACTTTTGGGGGTGGGGACTTTTGCCTTCATACCCTCTTTCCAGGCTTCCTGGCCACTGTGGGTAGACTTGGAGAAGGATGCTGGACTAAACCTTTTTTACTCTTCCAGCAGGGCTCTCCTCTTTGACATGATTTGTAAATGGAGATCTGGTCTTAGTACTACGATAACATTGGTAAATAAAAGGTTAGGCTGATCTAGTGTTTTCAGTATTATATTGGTGGTGCAGCTGGCTGTTAGAGTTGAGACTAGTGATACCTCGTCAGCTACTTATGGTGGCTGCTGCTTTCAGTGTATGGATTGAATTTGAGAATTGCAAAGAACTGAAGAAGTGCAAAAGCAGAAGATGCTAATGGATATTCCTACATAATTTCTCTCAACTTGGATTTTTTTGTGAGTTAAACATTCCTGCTAATGATGATCATATAGCACAAAAGAATGGAATTCCACAAATATTTGTTTAGCAGTAAGCTATGCGAGGCAGGTAGGGCACATTTTGTCTTAATCCTCAGAAGTAGGAATGGTTATCAATGAAACATAAGCAAGTTGTTTCCTTTGTGGTTATATTCCATTTCTGGAACTATTACAGAATGGCCAGATGCATCTTGATTCTGATTCTAAGGTTTTGATTCTATGTTTTGAATACAAATATGCTATAGTAAAGCTACCAAACATTTGTGACTTCAAATAGTGGGAAACAGTAAGCCAAATTCAGTTTTGTGTACACTATACAGTATTTGGTTTTGGAAGAAAATAAACAAGGGCTGTTTAATTCGTCCCTCAGGGTGACACACATTGGACTGTTTCTTGAAAGTCATTAGCCCACAAATTCTGTTTATCTAAGAGTCTACTGGCCTGAACGTACCACACCTGTTTTATTTCTGCTGCTATTGTCTACTTTCATTAGTGGATGTAAGGATTTTAGGTTCTGCAGCTGGTGAGAAGGTGCTCACTGCAGTAGCTTATTTGAGCTTGGCTCTTCTGCATGTAGTGTGTGGAATTGATGGCAGCTGCAGACCATTCTAACATCAAGGCAGACTGTGATGGTGGTTGCTTTACATGGTCTGACCTTTTACTTATGTGTCCTATCCCATACATGCCCACAAAAATGCATTGAAGCCAAAACCATAATTGAGTGTGGGTTGGGCACTGGCACTACTCAAGGAACAATTTAGTGTAGTACTGTACAAGGGTACTGAAAACAAACCTTGTCAGGAAAATTACAGGACAATGTTTGCTGTAACAGTGAGCTAGAGAGGAGATGCTCTATGAGTTAAATTACCGTATTTCTTCGAGTCTAAGGCGCCATCGATTCTAAGGCGCACCTTTACTTTCAGTACCACCAGCAGGGGAAAAAAATCCATTGATTGTAAGTCTCGCCTCCCTTCATTGAATCTACCCGCTCAGCACCAACTCTCCCCAGCATGTCTCCTGCAGCTGAGGATGACTGAGTGCACTGCCTTTGCATAGCATTTCTGGCCCTGTCAGAAAGTGCCATTTCCTTCGTTACCTGGGCTTGGGGGAGCTTCAGGGAGGCCTTCGCAACCCTCTGCAGGCCTCCCTGATCTTCAGTTCGGCGAAAAACAGCGATTTTTGGCCATTTCTGGTTTTCGCGAAAACCGGAAATGGCTGAAAATCACCGATTTTTGCCGAACTGAAGATCGGGGAGGCCTGCAGAGGGTCGCGCAGGTCTCCCTGAAGCTCCCCCAAGCCCCAGTAAGTAAGAAGATAGCATTTTGAGGTGCTTTTTGGAGACCTTCGATTCTAAGACGCACCCCATTTTTTGAAATGCTTAATTGGGAAAAAACATGCGTCTTAGAATTGAAGAAATACAGTAATAATCCCTGTAGAGTGCTTTATTCTAGAAGAACAATAGTACTTTAGAATCTGTAACTCATGCGGTTGAATCTGTAACTCATGCGGTTGTTGCTGTTTTCCATAAGATATGATTCTTGGGCAATGTGTGTCACATCAAAGGTCAGAAAACTATCTTAAACCATCAAACTCTACCTGTACAAGAACTGCCCAATGGCAATACTTTTGAAAGTGCAACAAATCTTTCCAACTTTAAATGTCTGTTTTATAAAGTGCAGTTTCATCACAAGTAGACTTTGGTTGGTAAACAGAAGCTGTGTTTACTGGGATAAACTTCAGGCTTCCTGCTCCTCACACACTTTCATGTTTTTTCCAGTGACAGGATAGTTTCATGGCTTCGTGAGGGCAAGAACATAAGAAGAGCCCTGCTGGATCAGGCCAAAGGCCCATCTAGTCCAGCTTCCTGTATCACACAGTGGAACCACCAGATGCCTCAGGGAGCACACAGCCAACAAGACAACCTGTTTCCTGCTAGATGTGCTTGTTTTAAGAGGCATGTTGGAACACAGAAACAGGGATGTATCTAAGTAACTAGGTCGCGAGTGCGAGTAGGAGTAATTTTTGCAAGAGTGCGAGTCCGAGTGCGAGTCAGTGTCAAAATTTTGGGGCAAGTACGAGTCAAGTGCGAGTCATTTTTGCACGAGTGCGAGTCGAGTACAAGTAAGGCCAGAAACCACGAGTCACAAGTCACGAGTCAAGTCACTTTGGGGAAAATGGCTTTTTCCCCTGAAAATGGGGTGGGTGGATGTGTGTGTGTGTGTGTGTGTGTGTGTGTGTGTGTGTGTGTGTGTGTGTGTGTGGGGACCTCTGAGACTTTTAAAGCACCCACTTGGCTCCCCCTATGCCCTTTCCCTCACCTCTCAGTCTTGTCGCCACCCATCTGGTTTGGGAAAAACAAGCGTGTCTACATTCAAACCATTTATTATTCCCTCCCTGCACCTTCCCCTTGCTGAGCCGAGCATCCTTTGGGCTCGGAGTTTTGGTCAATAAGGAGGAACTGCTGTGGCAGCTTCGCCTTCCCTCACTCCTCCCCACCCCTCGCGCTCGGAGTTGTGGCCAATGGCAAACAGATAGCAACAAAAGGGGGGGGGACTTAGAGCCAGGCTTGTTTTCCCACCCCCTTGAAAACCCTTCCTCCCTGCTGCCCTCCTCCTCCGAGATCTCCACTGCGCCTGCCTGCCTGTGTTGATGCCGGCCATTAAAGGAAAATGACTTGGAAATGGCAAGTCGTTACCCCCACAAGTGCAAGTCAAGTACGAGTCCAGTGGGTCACGAGTGCGAGTCAGTGGGTCACGAGTATGAGTACGAGTCTGGGAAAAAGTGGCTAAGTCACACTTGTGAGTTGAGTCATTTGACTCGAGTCCCCATCACTGCACAGAAATGCCTCTTACTTTTGCATGCACATAGCTGCAGGGGGTGTGATTCTGAGTAGAACCATGAGAAAATTGAGTTTTTCGAGGAGCTGCTTTTTGCTGCAAACAGCCACTTTAGGAGGGGCAACTTTTAGTGACAGCGGGAAAGCAAAAAATCAACCTCTCCACAGATGCTGCAGACCCAATCAGGGTTGTACAGCCTCCCTCCCCCAGTTCTTTGTGAAAGATGTTCTTCCAGCTTTACGCACACCTCTTAAAAGCACAAATAAGTGCACATCTGGGTTGATGCTCAGGCATACATGTCAGCATTGAATATCTGTGGCTGCAATGGCGTCGTCTGATATGGGGCGGTGGTGCGGTGGGCCCCAGGGCGTAGGGGCGGAAAAACCCTCCTGAAGTTCCATGTTTTACCCTTTTTTTTTTTCTTCGGCGATTTTTCACCAATTTTAAGTGTAAAAAACGGGGTTTTTAACATGTATGTATGCTTTGCTGGCACTTAGCTTGTATAGGATGTTCCCTCGACGATCTTCTTCCTGCTCCCGGGTGCGGGACTCTGTACCGCCCCCAGCAGCACATTCTGTAGTTTGTGCATGCGCAGACTCACGGAGTCTCCAGGGACGTTCTGGGCATGCGCAAACTCCCTGGAGCGTCCCTGGAGACTCCGTGGGTCTGCGCATGCGCAAACTACAGAATGTGCTGCTGGGGGCGGTACAGAGTCCCGGGCGCGGGACTCTGTACCTCCCCCAGCAGCACTTTTCGTAGTTTTTTACACTTAAAATCAGCGGAAAAAGAAAAAAGGCAATAAAACTGTCAAAAATAGGTTTCGGTTTTCATGTTTGACAGTTTATTGGGGGGCTTTGGGGGGGGTGGCCCCACATGCGGGGGCGCGGCCCCACATGCGGGGGCGCCTGGCTGCAGTGTATTTCAAAATATGTATTCAATATTATAAATAAATAAAATGTATATAAATATAAAATATTAGACATTCCCCAATCAAGCAGCATTTCTTAAAACGTTTTTACAACATTTACAACGATTGCAGGTGGAAATGCCTATTTAAGGTGATGCTTTACTGCAGCACATGTGCAACTAAAAACAAAGTGCATTTTCTCTCATACAAATGTTTGCAATTTAATTGTTCAATCAAATAAGGTTCCTTTCATCAGAAAATGGCCTGGAATTCATCAATCATATAAATATGACAGAATGATACCAGTTCCTAGTTTTCCACTCACTCTCCTGGCACATGTGGCCAGCAAATTCTCTAGCAATGCCTGCTTGGGACTTGTATCTAATAAGGGTCTTTGTGGGGCTTGGTCATAGTCTGGCACGTACCATGCCCTTCAGCTCTTTCTGCTATTGGCTGTCTAGTGTTTTAATAAGGAGATCTAAAGCCTCCTTCAAATCCTTTACAAACTGACTCCCAAGGTTGCAATCTGGAGACTGTACACATTGAAGAGACAGAAGCGGCTTCCAGTTTGGAGATTCTTTTTATATAAAAGTAGACACCTGCATCTCTGGATTGGTGGTGCTGTGTTTCAAGTGTGTGGTAATGTTGGGTGCATTTTACAAATGTTGTGAGTTTGGTGGCTTCAGTTGAAAAGCTGGGCACAAATCTACTAAATTAAGATACAGTATTAGTTGGAAAAGACTTGGAAAAATCAGACCTTATTCTATGCAGACATAATGTCCGTCTTTGCCCTTGCTTAAAGTGAGCATTGTATTTATTTATTTATTTATTTATTTATTTATTTATGGTATTCTTACCCCGCCTTTCTCCCCAAAGGGGGACCCAAGGTGGCATACAACAAAAAGAAAATATAGTGCAGTACAATACAAAAATAAAAATAATTACATTTTAAAACATCAAAAACAAATTAACAACAATTAATAAAAACAGTATCTAAAAATAGTTTTAAAAGATTACATTAAAACAAGTACATAAAAACAGTAGCACCCCACCTGTACCAGGAGGGTGTTAAAAGGCAAGGGCTCAGAAGGCTTCTTTAAACAAGAAGGTTTTTAGGCCTCGCCGGAAAGTGTCCAAGGAGGGAGCAGTTCGTAAGCCAAAAGGAAGGGAATTCCATAAAGTTGGTGCCACTACTGAGAAGGCCCTATTTCTGGCTGCCGCCCCTCGCACCTCCCTGGGCCACGGTACCCGCAAAAGGGCCTTCTCAGATGACCTAAGGAGACGAGCCGGACTATATAGAAGTAGGCGGTCTCTCAAATATCCTGGCCCCAAGCTGTATAGGGCTTTAAAGGTCAAAACCAGCACTTTGAATTGGGCCCGGAAACGAATTGGCAGCCAGTGCAGCCGTCGGAGGAGCAGCCCGACAGAGTCGAACCGCCTACCTCCAGTGACCACACGAGCCGCCGCATTCTGCACTAATTGCAGTTTCCGAACCGTCTTCAACGGCAGCCCCACGTAGATTACAATAATCTAATCGCGATGTCACCGTGGCATGGATCACCGTGGTCAGGTCTGCACGATCCAAGTACAGTCGCAGCTGGCGCACCAGCCGAAGCTGGGCAAAGGCCCCCCTGGCCAAAGCCGCCACCTGGGAATCCAGGAGCAGCTGCGGATCCAGGTGGACCCCCAAGCTGCGGACCTGCTCCTTCAGAGGGAGTGCAACCCCATTCAGAGCAGGACGATACTCTAGTACCTGCATTGTGGATTTCCGGACCAGGAGAACCTCTGTCTTGTCCGGATTTAATTTCAGCTTATTTATAGATATTTATATACTGTATACAATTTTTTTAAAGGGGCCTTATTGGTTGAGTAGGCCAAGCTGCAGATTTTGCATGGCTGTTGCAAAGGTCCGTCCAACCCAGCTGACCTAGAGTTCTCTGGGAGTGTCTACAGCCATCTTGGTAGAGGTTTGACAAAGTCCTTCATCAAAGGCTCTTAGCAGTCTTGGAATAATAGGGATCCTCTAATCAGTTATCAATCCATAAAAAACAGGAAGCAGTGAATAGGACTAAGCGGGCAAACTTCACAGTGGAAAGTAAGAAGAACCTGTTTTTGTAGCAGTGCTTTTCACTCATTCATAAATGGTCTGGACTTGGGGATACATAGCACAATGGCTAGATTTGCAGAGGACACAAAACTGTTTAGGGTGGTAAAAACCAACGCAAATGTGAAGAGCTCCAAAGAATCTCTCCGGACTGGGTAAATGGGCAACCAATGACAAATGTGATTCAGTGTTAATGAGTGTAAAGATACACATTTGGAGGAAAAAAAAAATCCAACTTTGCATGTATGGAGTGTGAGCTGTTGGTAATGAACCAGGGAAGAGATCTTGGGTTATGGTAAACTGCTCAATGAAAATGTCAACCCAGAGTGTAGCAGTTGTAAAGAAGCCAAAATTCCATGCTATGGGTAATTCAGAAAGGGTTTGAGAATAAGGGCTCAGTCCAGCCCAACTCAGCCCAACTCAGGCACAGTTGAGGCCCAATTGTGGCACAATTGGGGCCCAAAATAGGACCGAGTTAGGCTGCAACTGTGCCTGAGTTAGGCAGGAGGCAAGAGCAGTGGGCTGTCAGTCTTGTGGAAGTGAAGAGCCCCCTCCTCAGCTCGTCTGTGTGCACCTACCACAGCTGCTGCAGCGTTCACAGCAGATGGGCAGCCACAGGTGGGCCTGCAGGCACTGGGTGTGCGACAGTCAGCGGAAGGGCAGAGGTTGTGCCAGTGCCAGCTGCCCCAGGGCACCCTGGGCATTAGCCACCTGGCGCAGGGGGGAGTGCCACTGCCCTCCCTCCTGCAGAAGGCGATGCCACCCCCAAGCCACGTTGAGGCTGCACGTGGGAGTCATGGGGGGGAGGGGGTGGGAACGTCACACACAAGGGGGGTCTCATGAAGTCTGGAACCGCCTCTGCCAGGACATGCCCGTGCGCTGCCTGAAGCCCTGGGCCTCCAGGGCCGTGGCTATGCCCACAAAGAAGGCATCCCGGCATGCCTTCTGCTCCGTGCCCTGGCCAAGACCGAGAAATGCCTTGGGCTTGTCTGCTGCGAGCGTGAAGGGCTCACGCAGTTCATCACACCCCCAGATGGGGCAACGTCGGCACCTCGCGGCAGGTGCTCCAGCGGGGTGGGGGATGCCAGCGTCCATCATCAGGGAGTGGGAGGGGAGGCAGGCACACAGACAGGGGGTGCTGGGGAGGGGCATGGGTGGGTCAGAAACAGACAGACAACAAGGCTGGTGGGAGAGGGATACAGGGAGAGGGGTCTGCAGAGACCAATAGGGACACAGGGGTCACTTCGCAGATGGAGGCAATGCAGGAACGGCCGCCTCTCATGCAGACGGACCGAGGGCAGTAACGGACGCCGTTGACGGGCGGAAACGGACGCCGTTGATGGGCGGACTGAGGGCGGAAACGGATGCCGTTGACGGGCGGACCGAGGGTAGGTGAGAGCCCCGGTTGCTGAAAGGGCTCTTCACGGACATGGCGGACGTGCGCCATGTCGCCTATCAGTGGTTGCCTGCCTGAGAGGCCCCCCAACTCCCCCCTCCCCTCTGAGCCCGGAGGGTCTGGCAGCCCCCCTGCTGTGTTCTCCCTGGGCTGGCTGTGGCAGGCCCTGGCTGGGATTCATGCAGGGCCTTGTGTACTGGGCGCTGTCTCTGTGTGTGTGGGTCAGTGCTTGTGTAACATTGGGGTCATGTTGTTCAAGGGGCCTTTGCCCAAGGGGCATCTTTATTGTTCTGGAACATTGGCAGAGATGGCCAGGCGAGGCTGCCAGGGGTAGGCACAGCAGCCACTCAGAACGTAGCAGCAGCAGCAGCAGGCATGCCCCATGGACCTGGAGATGCAGGCTCTTCCCCTGTGGAACCACAGCCTGCTCCATAGAAAGGGGAGGGACAGCAAGTAGGCAGCCAGGGAGGTGGAGCAGCAGCAGCAGCTGAGGAGGGTTGCAGGGCAGGCTCCCAGACCTCTGGCAGCATGGAGGCAGACGACCGTGGGGCAACCAGACTGCAGGCCCAGGGGTGCTCCCCAGAAGGTAGGTGGTGGTGGACATTCCTGGGGGGACGAACAACACGGGGTGTTCCATGGCAGCTGCTGTGTGGTAGCAATCGCCATTGAAGGAATGCCAGTGTGCCGGTTGCAAAGGCCTGCAGGGAGAGAAATCAAACACATCTGAGTGGTGTGAGACACATAGCATGGTCTGTGCTCCTTCCCTGGGTGTAAGGTGAGCATGATCCTGTAAGGGAAAGGGGTCAAAGAGAGAGACAACAACACAACTTGGGGGTCACAACCATGGCAATCCTAGCAATACTGACCTGTCAGTAGACCCTGTGGAGAAAAGAGGGGGGGAACAGCTGGTGTCTACATGTGGGTTACAGTTCCACACTCATGGCATTGTGTGCTCACATTAATACAGGCAGCTATGAGACAAGACATTGGTAAAGAGGCATATCATGGCAGGCATTGCAGGCAGACATGAGACAAGACATTGGTACAGAGGCATCTCATGGCAGGCTATGCAGGCAGCTATGAGACAAGACATTGGTAAAGAGGCATATCATGGCAGGCTATGCAGTCAGACATGAGACAAGACATTGGTATAGAGGCATATCATGGCAGGCATTGCAGGCAGCTATGAGACAAGACATTGGTAAAGACCCCACGCCACGTGCTGTGAGAGTGAGAGTGAGTGGAGGGCTGGGGCTGGGCTTTTGTGGGAAAGAGGCTGGGTGGGGCTGGGTGCTGATAGGGTAACTATTTGGTCCGGTTCCAGAGTTAGGCCACAACTGTTCGGTCCTAACTCAGGCACAACTCGGGCCCAGGGTGTTAGTACTTTTCAGGAGAGGGCTGGTGTGGGTAAGGTAAAATGGCTCCTATGGGTCTCCTCACATTTGGGTCCACCCTTTTTGTTGACCCAAATTTTGTGCCTGAGTTGGGCTCGAGGGGGTGTGTCAGGGGCTCTCCAGCGTCTGGAACCGGAACAAATTTGTAACCGCCCCCCGTCACACCCCCGACACGCCCCCAACATGCCCACTTTTAGGCCGCAATTGTGCCTGAATTGTGCAGTTGTGCCTGAATTGTGCCGGAACCCAATTCAGTCACAATTGCAGCACAAATTCGGCCTCTGCGGCACAATTCAGGCACAACTCAGGCCTAAAGCACTTAGGCTGCAATTGTGCCTGAATTGTGCCGCTGAGGCCTTGGGCTGGACTGGGCTGTAAGAGTAATATAATGTCCCTGTACAAATCTATGGTGCAGCCACATTTGGAATCCTACCAACAGTTTGGTCGTCACACCCTGAAAAGGATATAGTAGAGCTGGAAAAGGTGCAGAAGAGGGCAACAAAAATTATCCAGGGGCTGGAACAGCTTCCTTAGAAGATTAAGGCTGCAGCATTTCAAGCTTTTTGGCTCTGGGGAAAAGAGATGATGGGGTGGCAATTGGTTTCCTAATTTTACCATTATTTAAGTGGTGGGGAGAGTGGATAGACATTCTGTTTCACAAACAAGAAGCGGGGTCACCCCAATGAAATGACTGGTAGGGCAGAGAGAAAGGTACTTTCTCATGCAGTGTGCAATTCCCAGGTGGTGGCTGTGGCCAGGGGAGCCTTTGCCCAACTTCAGCTAATGCACCAGCAGTGACCGTACCTGGATCATACGGGACTGGCCACAGTGACCCGTCATGGTGACATCGAGATTGGACTATTGTAACACACTCTTCGTGGGGTTGTCCTTGAAGACGGTCCAGAAAATGCAGCTAGTGCAGAATGCAGCGGCCCATGTGGTTGTTGGAGCTAGGTGGTTCGACTCTGTTGGGCCACTGCTCCAGCAACTGCACTGAGCCAATTCGTTTCCAGGCCCAATTCAAGATGCTGGTTTTGACCTTTAAAGCCCTATACAGCTTAGGGCCAGAGTATTTGAGAGACCGCCTATTTCTATATAATCCAGCACATCCCCTTCGGTCATCGGAGAGGCCCCTTTTACATGTGCCGTCGCCCATGGAGTTGGGGTGGTGACGGCGGCAAGGAAACGGGCCTTTTCAGTGGTGGCGCCAACCTTGTGGAATTTCCTCCTGCTTAGCTTACTAACTGCTCCCTCCTTTAGAGGCATTCTGGTGGGGCCTAAAAACATTTCTTTTTCGACTACCCTTCTGAGGTCATGGCTTTTAGTACAGTATTAGACAGTTTTAGTATTAATGCTTACACAGTAGTTCAAACTATGTCAGATTACCAATGTTTAAAGAAACAGTCAGAGGAACATTGGGGGAGACCTGCCCACTTTTTTCCCGATTGCTTGATTGACTAGAAGGAAATGTGACAAATACAAAGTGTATTTTCTGGATTCATACTGCAACCTAAAACTGTTGGCGGATGGTAGTACAGCACAGGTACTATGGTCAATGTCTTAAGGTGAATCGGATATCTCATGTTCCCTGGCTCCTCGGTATTAATTACAGAATGGCAAGGTCATCTAGGTACCAAATTATCAGTTATTTCCTGAGTGAGTGAGTGAGTGAGAGAGAGAGAGAGAGAGAGAGAGGTTCTCAGCCCATGGAAAGTTCTCTTTAAATGAGATTTTACAAATGACTTTTAGCCTCTCAGTGACAATTTCTTTCACTGATAACTAATGCATCTGTTCTGCCATTTGTCTGAATTTTTTTCTTTATGAAAAGCAGAGACTCTTCTAGCATATGTGCATTGCAAATACTCATGCTTGTGCATAAGTTAAATTATTCACCTGTCTTTTTCTCCTAGGGATAACAAACAATTGGATTTTTTCCCCTTAATTTGAAAAAAAAAACCTGTTGTGATAAATGTTCCTGTGTTAAAAGCTTAATCTCGGGGTTTTCAGAGTTATCGTGACACTTTATGTATTGCTATGTAGAGATCTAAGACTAGGTGATTAAATGTTATACTACATTCAGTACTTTCAGGTGTAACCCTCAGTGGGGTACCAAAGAGACTGCCGAGACACACTTTCCAGCTTCTTGAAGTGAGAACATGATAAAAATACTCCATTATCACTTTTTTCTAATGCAGTACTATCCTCTGTATTAAAAAAAAGTGAGTCAGAGCATCCTTTAATATTTTTAAATAACAGTGGGCAAAGTGCATCTGTTCATCTAATACTGAAATTCAAGCAAATGTTCTAGACAGCCTCAGTGAAGCACGGCTCTTAAGTAACCTCCAGAGATGCACTGAAATCCTCCTTCTTGGATATGAACAAATATGCTCTAGTTCTTTGCTGAATCAAGGTCCTTGTGTGCTTGCTATTATAGAGCTGACTTTTCTCCCCACTTCAAAGGAATGCATTTCTCAAATATAATAAAAAAAAATTCCGTTTACAATTAGTAAGTATTAAGCTGCAAACTGTTTTCCCTTGTGCTCCAACAAACACGGGAAAACAGAACATAAGGGGTTACCTTCATTTCCGTGCCCTGTAAGTATGTTTGATATATTATGCTGACTTTACAAATTAGGCTACCTGTGCCCATACCTTGCCATGAGCTCAACACTGGGCTAAGGAAATATGCATACCGGGCAGAAACTCAACTGGTGAAGCTTCCACAATCTTCTGCTAGAGATGCACCCGATAAATGTCTTCCTGTTACATCTTTACAAGACACAGTGCTTCCCCAACATGCCACCAGAAGCAGAGTTTGAAGGCAAAAGCTGTCCTCTGTTCTAAATGGCTATTATAATTAAGAATGCAATTTCCATATTCCAATAGCTATTAAGAATACCAGATCTGCCTTGCTGGATTGCACCCAGTGTCCATCTATAGTGGATTCCTTCCCTCTTGATTTTTTTTTTTTAAATTGTGGTAGGAAAGGATAAAATTTTTAACATTGTAAAACTGTATCTCAGTAAATTGTCAATGGATCTGTACCAGATTTGGGGACACCTGGAGGCTGGCCTTTATTTCCTCCACACCACAATTCAGGAACACTGGATAAAAGATTTTGCCTACTACCCTCTGTTTTAGACCATTTTTTTTCTTCATAATTTGTCATTCAGTCACCGGAAATAGAGAGAGCCAGGCTATTTGAGAGGGGAGAGGAATGACTTGTGCATGCGCGCGTGCGTGTGCGTACACACACACATGGGTCCTGTCCTCAGAGGGTCCTTGGTGCTCTGCAGATTTTCACTCCCATCCCCCACCCTGTTTGAAATATGAAGCCACAAAATGAAGGAAAATACAGAATCCTTTAACCTTCTCTGGAGTTTCACTTTTAAAAGTGCTCTCTCGCTCTGACCAGAATCTTTTATTTCTCGTCTACAGAATTAATTATTTTGCATGTTTACTCAGAAGTAAACCTTGCAGAGTTCCAAAGGGCTTATTGTTGTTGTTTTTGCAAGTCTGCATTGCTTCACATGATCCTTGCTGCCAGCAAACTCCCCACCCATTGCAGACCCAAATGTTTTCACCCCTAAGAATCAATAGGAAACACCTTTTGCAGGATACGTTTTTGCAGGGTACGTTTTTATTTTTTATTCATTTTTGTGGGAGAAACAAAATGAAATGGTGGTATCTTGTTCATTTTGCAGCAACTCTGGACCAAACTTTAGGAGGTTGGTGAATCTGATTTGTAGTTGCCCTGTAACAAATTTCAGGAAGATTGGAAAAGCTGCTTCATTTGTGTGAACAAAAACATTGTTAGGTTTTTAAGCGCTGTATCTTGCTTATCTCTCTGGTTTGGGGCCACATTTGAGGAGGGGAGGTATCCTGACCTCTAGTTTATCCATGCCAAACGTTGGGAAGATTTGGCAAAAATATTTTTATTAACAAAATTTTGGGCTGCTCTCAGCTCTATAGGTAGCAGCCATATTAAGGGCAAATAAAAGCCCACAACAGCCCTGCCAACACCCACAGATATTCACAACATTATATGCCTTCACAATCCTGCCTTGAAAATGCTAAAAGTGTAAAGGATATAGTTACACATATCTAGGTAACACTTGCCAGATTTTCTTCAAACTGACAAAAGAACACACCTCAAAACAAACATGAATTTTTGAAAATGGTTTCACGGACAACCACCTCAAGTGAACTGAGTTATCCCCCATGAAAAAGAGTTCCAAGATGCAGGTAAGATTTTACAATGTTCTATTTCCATAGATTCTCAAGGGATTTGCACCAAACGTGGGAAGGTGATGGAGACGGTTGCCAGCTTCAAACGTGCCCAATTTGAGGCAGATTGGATAGAGGATTTTGATTTTGACAGATAGTATGTCCAGAGCTTAACAGTGGAATGCTGTTTTGACTCCCTCACCTTAAAGCCGGAGCTACACTGTACGCGTTCGTGTTCCGTATGCGTCTGGTGTCCTGCCCCCAGGTCAAACTATGGGCTCTGATTGGCTCAATGAAACACGAACACAGCCAAAGTTGAGACCAGCTTAGTACTTGCTGAGTAGCAAGAGAGGCAGCCTGGCTTTTGAGCAGTGTTGACCCTAGGACTTGTGGTTGGGCTTTTCTTTATATACATTCTGTTTTTCAGCAGACGAATGTAAACTAACTGTTCTGTCAGATTCAAATAGACGAGAGTTCTTCCCTTCCCTATAGGGCAGTGTAAGATGAAGTCATTAGTATTAACTTAAGATGTTAAGATTCTCACAAACATACTTTCATTTCAATTATTAACAGTCAAGTAATGACAAATCTAAAATTTTCTTCCAGTTCCAAAATGCCACAAGCTTAAGCTCAGAAAGAAAAGATTAATGTCAATGAGGTGAAGAAGGGATTTACTTTGGTGTATTGTTTGATTTTATGTCAAAAGAAATATAAATGAGGTGCAGTGCAATAATTCATTATTTTTCCAATCTTGATTCCATTTAAATTGAACAAAAAAGACCATGGTTACCAAAAGGCATGTCAGTCTCTTTTTTTGTTCCAGGTTCTGCAAAATCTTCTATTAATTTACTGTACATGAAGTACAAAGACACAGGATAGGTTTTGAATTATATATAATGTACTTTGCATATAACATCCATGGTAAAAATCAGTAACTCTTTATATTTCACAAAAGCTAGAAATTCAACAACCAATTTATGCGATTTTATTGAAACATACAATGAAGCTCCTTGTATTCAAATTTTCAGGTACACTGGGTTGTATCCTAACTTTAGTTAGCAATGACTGCATTTCTTAGTCATGACTACATGTGGGATACAATTCTTTGTTGAAACAACTGATCGTAGGGCTATTTTACTAACTATGTAAAAGCCATTTATAGTTCTCTTTCTAGAGAGACTGCATGATTTCCCTTGTTAAAGAAGAGTGAAATCCTGAGCTTGTGAGATGTGGGGATTTTCATATTGGCACCTGTGAGTTGTGGATTACATCCAACGATTTTAGTCATCTGTACTGATTTTCATTAGAAATATTAAACAACTATTGACAGATAGCTTTATGGGACTACTTGAGGCTACTATAGCGCCTCCCACCAGTGGACTATGTAGCACAGTGAAAGCCCACTGTGCTAGATCCTACCTGGGGGTGGGGGTGGGTACCCACTTCTCCTGAGGTTCTGGTGTGGGTCAGTTGACTACTTGGAAGCTCCTTCTTGGTAGACAGGGTCATATGCAGAATGAACACCAGGGGGTGCTCTTCTTTGATCCCCAGACTGAAACAAGCAGGATCTTCACTCTGCTCCTGCCATGAAACACAGCATCAGCATTCTTTTCCCTCCCTTTTCCCAAGATCTGGAGTCACCCTATTGTAACTTCTCTCTGTGGGACAACTCCCTCAACCCTTCCTTTTCTTAGCAATCAAGCTGCCAGCTGCCCCCCAGTATTCTCTTCCTCAGCATCTTCCCTCCCATCTTCATATAAGGCACAGCAAACCTCGCACCGGGAAAGCACCCTCTTCTGAGGACAGCCACACCTTCCGTAGCCTTCACTGCCAAGTGGAGGAGGCAACCGCATCCACTGGCACCGCTAGAGGTGGGGCGGAATGGTAAATCTTGCACAGTGCGGTGCCGCTCCGTTCCATGGTGGCCCCGCCCACTCATGTCAGAACCAATCCGAGTGGCAAAGGCAATGCACACTCCTGTGCGTTGCCTTCGCTGCTCAGACTGGTTCCGATATGAGTGGGCGGGGCCACCCTGGAACGAAGCGGTACCGCGCAGTGCAAGACTTACCATTCCGCCCCACCTCTAGCAACGCCAGTGGCCACATCCCGATCACCCCAGCAATGGAAATGTGGTCCCTCCTGCCCCTCCTGTTCACCCAGACATGGTGTTTTTATTTTGTGCTCTTCAGCTACTTCTACTGTACATGTTTCTAATTGCCTGTTGCAAGACTCATACAGCCAAGTATGAATTGTACCAAGAGCTGCCCTGTGCCACTTCGATCCATCTTAATGGAGCAGACCTTGAACACTGTGTTAAAACCACTCATGGAGAGTCTGGGTGCATGGAGGACAATCCAATAGTTAATAACTCCCCTTACTACTCTTGAAAGTCTAGTTGGGTTTTTGTTTTGTTTTTTCAAAAGACCTTATTTAAGGCTACCACTATGCTCTGGATTTAATGGCAGTTGCATAGCAACAGCATTTGATGAATCTGTGACATGAAAAGACCTTTTGATTAGACAATTGTTACTCATGGAACTAACATTTTGATGCTTTTAATGTTTTTGTGTAAAATATCCAAAATTGATGCTGGACAGCATATGCAACTTACATCGCGATTCTGCTGATTCAAAGCCTTGGTTCCTATGTAATGGTTTGATATTTGAATTCATTGTGTGTGACCCCATGAAGCCACTCATGTAAACAGCACTGTGTCTCTGAAAAGTTCGATCTGCTAATTATCGTAATGTCTTGTGGGACCTTCAGGGCACAAAAAAAATCAATAAAGCTGTATAATAATGTACATTTTCAAATGTATGCATATGGTTAGCTCTGTGTCGGTGTAATTGCTAAAAATGTCTTGCCATCGCTGCTCCTGTAAATCCCCTTCCTTCTATTCTCTGTGTACTCTGCCAGTATATGCTTCTCTGGGAGCAGCAGCCCATAAACTCAAATTACAAAACTCTAGAGTGACTTGCATATAGACTTACGCAAATGTAGAGTTTACGAAACGTGACTTCAGATTTTTGTAACTAGACTGAAGGTGCTGCTGTGACTTGTGCAGCTGTGGCCTATAGGGACGGGTTGCCAGGGCTCAGCCAGGGGGGTCTCTAATGCCAGCCCCCAGTCTTAGAATCAGGATGTTGTACTAGATGAATGCATAATCAGCTGATGGAATTCGTTGCCACCAGGTGTGTGGCAGCGGCTAGTTTAGATGGTTTTAAAAGGGGATAGGTCTATTAATCGTGATGGCTATTTAGAACCTTCCAGATAAAGGCAGCATACCACCAAGTAATAGCAAAAATTATCTTCTTTATAAATAGCAAAAATAATAATAGCAAAATAATAATAATAATAATCAAATAATAGCAAAAAACTATTAATAGCAAAAAATAATAGCAAAAAATAATCAAATAATAGCAAAAAGTAATAATAATAATAATAATAATCAAATAATAGCAAAAAACTATTAATAGCAAAAAATAATAGCAAAAAATAATCAAATAGCAAAAAGTAATAATAATAATAATAATAAAATAATAGCAAAAAAACCAGGAAAAGACCATTGCTTTCAACCTCTGCTTTGTAGGTTTCTCAGGAACATCTGGTTGGCCCCTGGGAAGCTCTGTGCTGCGCTAGATAATCAGTATTTATATACCGCCTTTTCCTTGGTCATCGGATTTCTCCCTTGACTTTAATTCAAAGGCGATTTACACAGGCAGGCTTTCTAAACTCCAAGGAGTTTTTACAATACAATAATAAGTTCTAACCTTTCGTAGAACCCTTCATTCTAGATGGTTTCTTTCACAGTCCAGCCTCTCTCTGACGTCCGCCTCGTCACGCTTCAACTGTGACAGGCAACCTCGACTCCCACTCAGAGAGCAGCTGCAGCTTCTCTCCCTCACAGAGACTCTGCAGCTCGTCAGCTCGGCATTCCGACAGCTCTCCGACAGACATGGACACTTCCGGCTGTCCCTAACTGCCATCCTTCAGATCTTCAGGCATACGAGACGGCTGCTCTACCAACTAAGCCAGACCTCCTGCCCAACTGAGCCAGATAGACCTCTGGTCTTGCCCAGCAGGGCAATTCTCGTGTCTTTATAGTCTCGAGCCAATCCAGCAGGCCTGCTGTTATGTTCTTGTGGGGAATGTTTTCAGTTGCAAGTTGCAAGAGCCCTTTTGGTTGCCGAGTACCCTCTAAGATCTTGAACTGCAAATATCAATACAGAGCCACTTATAGTCTTCAGAGCATTTACCTTCTTTTATTGCCCACAGGAAAAAAGGTAAAAACCCTTTGTAACCCAGCTGTGCTTTGCCTTCTCTCTAGTTCCCGATATTCTGCCAATCTAAATGTTTCTGCTGTGAAATATTCTCACCAGTGTCTTGGGAACTTCCCAATGGGAAGCCTGCCAGTTGTAAGGCAAGGCAAGAGAGCTTCCCCTTCTTGTGCAGAATGTTGTCACTCCATCTCCTACTGAGATAAAATCCTTATCAAAGGCATAACAGTTTAATATTGCATTGGGTTGAAAGTTGATATTCTCTGTGAGATCAGGATTCTTTCTTTGCAAATAGGGGCTTTGATTCCCGTTCCTGAAAGGTACGACCAGTTACATAGTTCACAGTAAAGTTTGAAATGTATTCTTTTGTCTCATTGTGACTATATTTTATCCTATATCTTTTATTATCTTTTATTTACAAACATCAATCTGTTTAATTGATAAATTAAGCAATTACAGTTTTAATTGGTAGATGGGGACAATTTTAATTGGTAAATGCAAATTTTAGTGTATGGAACTGCAAGCTATAACTCCTTTGTTTCTTTTTGTGGGTTGTTTTGTTCCCTATTAATGTAATAGGGAATGAAAAGGGGGAAAAGGCAAAATGATATTTCTTTTCTATCGTGCAATGGGTACCATCCCTTTCCAGAGGGCAGGAGGTCTGGCTCAGTTGGTAGCTCATGTGTGCATCCACATTGTGGGCATTGAACGATCCCCCACGATTGGCGGTGGCTTTTTGTTTATTAAAATGTAAGTCATACTTCCTTTAGTATCTCAAAAAGGCACCTGATATTCAGATTTGTACCTTACATTACCTCAAATGTATTTAATTGATTGACAGCTCTAGTTATTTTATCGGTTAGGTATCTGTTTGATGTTGTGCTTCTTTTTTTTCCGATTGGCCCCAAAGATTCATATGTATTAGTATTTTGATGTACACAAGAAATAACCTATGAATAACCCAGGGTTTTTTCCTCTTTCCAGTTCAGAAGCAGACACATGACCAATTTAAAACCCAGGATTGTTCTCCCCCTCCTAGTAAAGAAGCACTGCACAAATAACACACAAGAAGATTTATTATTATTATTATTATTATTATTATTATTATTATTATTATTATTATTATTAACAATATTTATATACCGCTTTTCAACAAAAAGTTCACAAATCGGTTTACAGACAAAATCAAATGATTAAATGGCTCCCTGTCCCAAAAGGGCTCACAACCTAAAAAAGATGCAGAAGAACACCAGCAAACAGCCACTAGAAAAGACACTGTGCTGGCGTGAAAGGGGGGCAGTTACTCTCCCCCTGCTAAATAAAAGAGGAGCACCAATTGAAAAAGTGCCTCTTGCCCAGTTAGCAGGGCCCCTGCTAACAGGGGATTACTCCACCTTGTCCCCTCCCTGGGAGAGCGAGCAAGCATGAAAGTTGAATCAATCCATAGTTTCTAGTTGCCAAAGTCCCCCCTCCCTTTTCTCAATCATTTTGACTCGCTCAAAACGGGCCACACTTTGACCACCTCTGCACCACACCATACTGGCTTTGGGGGAGAGAGACCCTGGAACAATAACTTTGAGTCGTCTTATTGGAATGTTTCACTGTTTGGGTAATAGGGGAAGGATGCATATTTGGGTAATAAGAGGGAAGTAAGTTTGGGTAATAGAGAAGGATGCACATTTACCTGGGAGCAAGTCAAACTGAATTCACTGGGGCTTACTTCAGCATAAACAAGCCAAAGATTGCACTGGTAATGTTGCTATAAAAACATAACATACTTTTTTCTGTAAAAAAAATAAAAATAAAGATTTATCTGCAAGAAGCTGAAAAACTAAATGGAAGCTTTAGACAAAAGAGGAGGCAAGCAACCAAACTAGATTTATTTTTTTGCAGTCATGAGTAATCTGCAAGTCTCTTTAGCAATTCTTCTGAGTGAAAAAGATTATATAGTGTTTGTGCTCCAAACTGTAATGTAGTGCTTCATTTCTCCCATAATTTCTGAAGCTAGAAACCAAAATAATGTTCTTTTCCTTCTCATCCTTAGCATACAGCTTGATCGTGCAAAGACTATTTCATGGTCTGCTAGATCCTAATGGAGGTTGAACGTAATGAGATAACATTTATTTATAAAGAAAATACATTTACTACCACTACCTGAAACGAATAAGAAGCTGTAAGCAAGCAATGGTTTTTGTTAGTGCGTAGCCTAGTCCTAAAGGCTGGAATATCTCTGATTGCAAAGGCCTGGAGAATAACAGAAGGGGTGGACATTGCATAAAGCCCGGATTGTGAGCCTACAACAGGCATCTAACTGGCCTCTACTGACAACATGGATTAAATGGACCTTTGGTTTGATCTGACAGGCCACCTTCTTACATTCTTACCTTAAATGTCTATTCTCCCTAGAAATCAATGCACGTTTTCTAGATAATTTCAGGGTGGAGGGACTTAGCAAGATCAGTAAGACTAGTTCTTATTCATAACTAAAGCCATATGTGAACCCTGAATATGTTTCCTTCATTGCTGAAATCTGCAGTCAAGGCATATGAAGTCATATTGCATAAAATATTTTATTGTGTGTGTTAAGTGGTCCTTGAATGCCTAACAATAGGTGTAGACAACAAAGCCTTTATGGCGTTCTGAAATGCTCCGGAAGTGACCTTGAGATCACATTTGTTAGTAATATTTCTAACTAAGAATTCGCAATAGACATCTAGCCTTGAGCTATATAGTAAATTGCTTCTGCAATGTGGGTTACGATTTAATTTGGCCTCTAAATCTCTAGCAGGGGTTTCAAATAGAGCAAGAAATATCACTCTCTGCTAGTCTATTGTTAGGAAGGACAACATCAGGAAGGTGTTGTCTTAGTAACAAGAAGTATATGCTCATCACAGAAACCTCTTGAATGTAAGGTATAGCATTTTGCATGTGTTATCAAATATTGACTCCCATTTTTATCCAACTTCAGTCAGAAACAATGTCTGGTTGTGCCATCTCCAGTTAAGGCCTCAAATATAATGAGGTAATTTTTTAAAATCAAATATACGTAGTCTTTCGACAGACCGAAATTATTGGGTACCTCAGTTCTTTGCCATATGGCCACCCTAATGCTTGACTATTTTTTTTAATGTTTCTCAGGTTTGACATCCTGCAGAACATTTCCCGAGCCCCTTTTATTACTGTACATGAATTGTAGCCCATGTTTTCCACCTGAGAACTGGAATTTATGTAGATGCTACCACCTGAAACACCTTATAAGAGTAAACTTTCAGAGGGCGTTAGCTCAGTTTAACACTTTAAATTATGGGGAGAGTCATTGTGGTGTAGTACGTATACTGTTGGACGTGGCCATGAGTGATCTAGATCCTCGCCCAGCCACAAAGCATAGTGGGTAACCCTTGAGTCAGTCATTATCGCTCAGCCTAACAAATCTCACAGGGCCATTGTAATGATAAAATGGGGGAGGAAAGAACTATGTATGTTGCTCTGAGCTCCTTGAGGAAGGGCAGAATAAAAATGCAATCAATAGAATGAGTTAGTCAATCTGTCTCTTTCTTGTGGCTTTTAAGTTACCTTTGTCAAATTTGGGATCAGGGTGGGGAGAGAATCTCACATTTGCACAAGATCCCAAGGTTCCTCTAGAGCAGAGGTTCTCAACCTGTGGTATGGGTACCCCTAGGGGTACGCGGACCTCTTGCTGGGGGTATGCCAAGCCCTGTCCCTTATCTGCCCCATTAGCAGCTAATTAAGTGTTAATTATAGATTTTAAATTGTAATTATTTTCGGAGCCCTTCTGTCTCTCTGATTTTGGTTTTGGGCTTATTTTTGTACTTTGGAAAATGTACTTTGGTGGGGTGGGGGAGGGAGGAGCTGATTTTGGGAAGTGTGACTTGGAGAAAAAAAAGAGATCCTTGCGTGTGTGTGTCTCCCTTCTCCCCCCCCCCCCACAGTTAAATAAGACATTTTTCACATTTAAAATTGTTTTAGTACTTTTTTATTTAATGATTAATTACCTAATTAATTGATTGATCCAATTAATTAGCAGGGGGTACTTCAGAAAATTGGACCATGGTAGGGGGTACCCAGGCCTCCAAAGGTTGAGAACCCCTGCTCTAGAGAGCCCTGCTGTCCTCCATACAGCAAACAGTGTGAATGCAGGACTGTCACCGTCACCTGTGGTCTGCTAATACTCCAGATCCAGGTGAACGGTTCCCTCATAGTACTCTGCCTTGGTACTATGAGCTACAACTGCCAACCATTGCAGATAATACAACCCAGCTCCCTCTGTGGCCCAGTAGCGTTACTGGATTCAGTCACATTCACTTTTCCCTGGTATTCACTACTAAGATGAATCAAAGGAAAATCAGTTACTTTATTACTTCAATGTGGTTACACGGTTAGGATATGTAACGAACAGATACAGAACACAGGATAAAAACAACAACACATTCAGATCCAACCATCCTCCTAATCTCTTCCCTCAACTGTCTCTTCCTTCCAACTGCCCCTTTCCCCTTATATGGTCCTAACTGCTGTTAACCTCCTCTCTCATGCCCCTTCCTTATATGGGCATAGCTTTCCTGTGACACCCCTTTCCTTATATGGGCATAGCTTTCCTGTGACAAGGACCAATTAAAACACCTCTTATAAGGAAAAGTCAACACTTCCTTGAATGCCTATTCGGAGATTAAAAAAGAGATATAAAATAAAGATTAGTTGACCTTTCAGTGGATTTCAATGTGATTTTTGTTTTTGAAATGCAGAAATAGTGCTTTTTCTAAGGCCACCCAGTGAGCTTCATGGGAGTGTAAGAATTGCCATCACACCAATTTCATAACCCGCCCACCTTCAATATGTTAACATTATTTATAGACAATTCATTGAATCTGCAGAGGAAGTCCCACTAAATGTTTTTAATAGCTACATGCCTCCTAGAAGCAAAACAAAAACAATGTTCAATATCTAGGTTTTTTAAAGATCTCTGGATCTTTAACTTCTCAAAACAAACTATTATATTAAGTATATATTTGTAGAATTTTGGACCACCGTATACTATTAGATGTCAACTTTTTTTTTAGCTCTGAAGGAAAAACTAGTTATTCAGAAATATAATAGCTGTGTTCAGCACAATCCCATCCAGGCTTGCTCAAAGTAAGTCCCACTAGTCAAAACTATGCATTCCATAAAGCATGTCCTTAGCATTTGCATGTTTGTTTGTTTCTTCCATAGCAGTTGCACAGGAGGGATAATCTGGATTGGGACTGTGTGTGTGTGGGGGGGGGCTTTAACCCTTTCCCACCTTCATAATTCTGACCTCCTTCCCCCTGCATCTATTTGCCCCTGGACCTTTTGGTCCAGAGAACAAGTGATCCAGAGGTCCAGAGAACAAGTGTGCAGAAACCCACATGGAAATCAGTGTTTCGAATGGAAGTAGCACACGTTTGGATGCAAAACCCACGTGGGCTCCCTTATCCGTAAGTTTGTTCCCATAGAATAAGCCAAGTACTTTTTTTTTACTTTTTAATCCATGAGTTTGGAGTCTTCCACATGGGGTTTGAACATACAGTTGGAAAACTCATGTGGTTGTCCAATGAGAAAGTGAGACAGCCCGCTAGACTGCCTCCCAGTGGAGCCCTTCTTTACCTTTACCTTATCTCATCCTTCCCTTATTTTTGGCTTTGAAGGGCAGCACAGGCAAAGAGAGATGAGGGTTATCTTTCTCCACATCATTTCCTCCTCTCCTTTCTCTGCCTGGGGGAAAAAGGTGCTCAGCTGTGGTAAAGTCCAGGCAGAGAGAGGTAGAGGGTGTACCCACAGTACCTTTCTCTCAGGCAGGGAAAGGTGCCTCTCCAAATGACGCATTTGATGACACAATCTTATGCATGCCTACTCATAAGTAAGTCCTATTATGTTCAGTGGGGCTTACTCCCAGGAAAGTGTTATAGGAGGGCAGCCCAAGTTGCATAGCTGAGGGGCATGAGCAAGGTGGGAAAGAAGGATAATCAGCATGTTCCTCAAGCACCTTGCAGAGTCAATTTAATCTCTTTTAACATTCTTGTTACATACAAAATTAGTTTTGGAGTTGAACCCTTTATCTGTTTTTCTGAGTGTGGGTGTGGAGGGGTGTGGGATGACTGTCCCCACATGCCTGCTTTGGGGCACGATCCTATGCCTACTTGCTCAGAAGCTAGCCCTAAAGGAGCAGATTCCTCCCGTGCAAACAGGTTAGCCCTCCATACAAGTCTAGGACTGTACAGCCAACAAAGATGTACATGCTTGTGAATTGTAAGGAAAGTGTTTTTCTTTGAAACCTTTCTACTGCCTCTGCTCCTGTTTTGTTAGCAGCAAACAACCCAGGGTTGGGGCGCAATTGGGAAAAGGGTCTTCCGTATATGACTTTGCTTGATTTGGACCCCTTTTTCTGGATGACCCCAAACACTCAATACCAGTGGCCATGATAGTGCCTAATACACTGTTGGGGGCAGGAGGAGCCTCCAACAAGCTGGTGCTAACTCTGCGTACACACACGCACCCTGTACTTGTAATCAACTATTTTACTAACTTGTAAGCTGCTTTGAAAACCCATATTGGGTTCAAATACGCCCAAACCCAAATGTTTCAAATAAGTAAATAAAAGGTGTATTTTACAGGGCAGCAACATTCTGCATTACAAAACACACTGTCATCATAATGTCAGAGTTGCTGGATGTCCATCTTCTGTTGCACTGATTGCTTGCTTATCATCAGTTATGATCACTTGGTATTTCCTCAATGGGAACATCTGAGATGTTTTTCCTGAACCTGCAGGGTTGGATCTGAGGCCAGTGCTCTGTGGGGGAAGGGTGTTGGTGAATAAGGAAACCAGTTTGAATTTGAAGATGAACAGTGAACCGGCATTTAACTGGACTGGACACAACTGAGGAGGGAACTTAATGGGTTGAGCATGGAGGACAAGCCTCCAGAGGTGCATGGCAGTGACAGTGCAATCCTATTCAACTTACGCCACCGGTGTAACCCAGCGGTGCAGTGAGAACGGGAGGCCCCAGAATGGAAAGGGGATTCAGATCCCCTTTGAATCCCCCTTTGGAGAGGATTTGAATCCCTTTTCAGTTCTGGGGCCTCCTGTTCTCGTTACACTGATGGCGTAAATTAGATAGGATTGATCTGAGTTATACCGATGGCATAAATTGGATAGGATTGTGCTGCGAGTCTCATTGTGCTCAGGACAGAAATGGGTGAGAAGGGAAGCCTAGGAATAAAATGGATCCACTGCTTGAAATTCATGGTGCAAGATATGCTAATTGTATATATTAACATCCATCTAAACACTCCTATACCTCCCAGGGTTATACTCCTATAATAGTTCATTTAACCAGACAACTTCCAATGAATATCCGTGCCTGCCAAGTCTGACAATTGCTTCATCCAGGTAAGTTCTGTCTACTCTACACTGACTTGCAGCAGGTCTCCAGGGTTTTAGATACAAGTCTTTCCAGCCTTACCGTGGAGATTGAACATGGGACCTTTTGCATTCAATACCTGTTCTTTTGCACTGGGCTATAGCCTGTCTGCTGGAAATCAGTATCACTGATGTATGCTTCAGAAATTCTAAGCAATGGAAATATCTCTGTTCTTAAACTTTGCTATTTTCTGCAAGCTTTCCCCTTTGATTTATAGGTATATGCCCTGGTACTTGGCGTTTTGCTTGAATTACACCATAAAAATGTATTCTACCAAATCATAAATCAAAGCAGCTTCCAGAGATCACAAGCTGCATCATGTAGATGGCTCTATGGTCTGCTTCCCTGGATCTTTTCAGAGAAAAGAAAACCCACAATCTACTTGTTCTCTACCCGACAAAAGTTGATTTTCGTAAGTATTTAAATGTTTTCTATGATCACTGTAAGAGTAGACCTGCGCCATGCATCCTACAAGCCTCTTTAGGCTTGATTCTTGCGTTGATGTACTCCTCTTGATCTAACCTTTGATAACATCTAACACAGATTAGAAAACTTGAAAAGTGGGAAGAAACAGTTTATGATTTTTAATTGAATTTATGTTCCTTTTTTATTTTTAATGTGTCCATGCATTTAGGAGAGAGATAGTAGCCCATTGAAAAAGTACTACCCTTTGTAACACAGGAATTCATTAGCTGTTTCTCCACAATACTGTCCCTCTTTTTGTTTTACCCAACTTCTCTCTCTCTTGATTAATGAATGTATTTGTTTGCAAGTACTGTGGCCCTACCCTTCTGATCTACAAGGGCCCCCAAGTCAGCTTGCAAGGTTAAACAGTATAAAAACGAATGACACCAATAAAACGAATCATATCCAGCCCAGCAGCTGCTATAACATCACCTGAGCCTTAAGGCCTAAAGAGCTATGTGCTCTATCCATTGAAATGTGGACAGAGATTGGGCTGGAAGGGCGTTTCAAAGTTGACACCCTGTCTATCATACTCACCTGTAAATGTGGGGGAAAATGGAGCAGAACCTCAGTTGTTGACCTGAGAATATGGGTAGGCACATATGAGATAAGGCAGTCCTTAAGGTATCTTGACCCTGCCTCTTTTTAGAGCATTAAAGGTTAGTGTCGGGACTTTAAATTGAACCTAGGCACAAACTGGTAACATGGAACATGAATTTGTAGACCAGAAACAAATTAGCTGGACTAATATTGGAGTCACATGCTCTATGTAGTGAGCCTCAGTTAGGAATCTGGCTGCAGCGTTTGCACCAATTAACTTTTCCAAGCTGAATTCAAAGGCAGCTCACATAAAGCATGTCATAGTAGCCAAAGCTTAATGTTACTATGGCATGAATGACTGTGGTCAGATAACGGAAAGATGACACAATTCCATTTTCTCAGCCCTCTGGTACAGCAAAGCTGATACTGGAACTGTCGCAAATAATTGCATTACTAACTGCACAACGCTTGTGCAAATGCCACAAGTAGTTGCTTGCTGAAGCACTTCTTACTCTATTTGTATGTTGCAACAAGGAACATATGAATGTATACGCAGGATGGGCTCACACATAAGTGTGCTGGTGTTGCTTGTGTGCTGCCATAGCAAATGTCCTCTGGTTCCGACACCATAAGTGTACTGAGCAACTATTATCATGGCTCCCAAAGAAGTGAATAATGACTTCCCTCAGAGAAGAGCTGAAACCCACCCCCCTGCATCTCCTTCACCAACTGTTGACCTTTGGTTTAAGGAGACCCAAGGAAAGACAAGAAAATGTCGGCTTACCTCAAACACTCATGAGCAAGCTACTGCTGTGATAGCACTAAGAGCGGATTCAGACTGCTTGCGGAAGCGGACGAAGACGAGTGAGCCCGAGAGGCTGGCCACCGACCTGCCTGTCTGCAGGAGTGTCTCCCTGCAAATAGTCCCTCCTTTTGTCCCGCCTTCTTGGAAGAAACCTCCACGGTGATTGGCTAACACTCCTCCCCCTCTCTTCTGATTGGTGGCTCCAGTAGCATCGCTGTGCGTCCCCCTGAAAACATGGCCCAGGGGATGTTCGAGCGTGCCGGCAATCGGGAGACTGCTCGCTTCCGCTGTGTTAACCAGACACCCAAGCACGCCTCCGCTAAGATCCACTAAGATCCGGGATGAGCCGAGATTCGTGCGGTCTGAAGCGCCCTTAACTCTGACCCAAAGCGGCTGCTACTGGCTGCTGTCTGGAGCACAGGAATGTAGCAAGGATCTCCTTGCAGCGTCATCACCTGAGCTTCGAATAGTGAGCCTGAAGATGTGGAGTTACCAAAAAGCACTGAGCTCAAACTGCCAAAACACAGTGCACCCATTGGATGCCATTTCATTGCGACTTGCCCATGCGAGGGTGGAGCTGAGCAAAGAAGGTGACCACCCTCAATGCCTGTGAGGTCACAGTGATCCTGCTTGGATACATATATTTTGTTCGTTTGAAATCCCTGATGTAAGCCGAAAGTAGTATCACTTCTGCCAGTGATGTGCAGAGCATGCCTGGCTTTCCAAGCATCACTTTTATCAGCAAACTCTCACACGTGCCTGGCTTCCCTGCTTGCCATGGCCAAGCAGGCTTCCAGGGCATTCTTCTCGCCTACAGGGCATGGCGCCATAATCCCACCACCTCCAGTCCCTCTGCCACCCTTTTGCCTCTTAGCTCCCCCTAGTAGGCAATCCCATCACATCCCAGGAGGCAGTACCACTCACTTTGGGGTGACTTCCTTAATGTTCTTCTGGCTGCTATACAGTGTTGAGTAAGCACTGCTAGTGTAGGGAAAGTGGCAATTTTGAGAAATGTGTAGTCAGGAAGTCAAAGAACAGAGTGGAAAGAGAGTGACAATGACTAAGCTCAGTGACTAAGCTCTTCAGGGAGTGACATTTATGCATATAGGATAAGCACCTGAGGCCCAGAATCTTAAAGCACTAACCCCCTGAAGGAATACTGTCATCTTGACAGAAAAATATAGCCAGACTTGTCTGTCAAGTTGCATTTCTCATACTTAGCTTTACTTGGCTTTCCCTGGGATCTTCTGCTTGTTTTTCTTATTTCATGCTTGACATTGCTACATGTCGGTTAGGAACACAGGCAATCACCAAGCCCAGTCCAAGCTGAACGGTTCAAATCCTCTCCCCCCTTTGTGGGGGGGAGGGGGTGCTTTTTCTTGCACACAAGTTAGTGCACATGTCCTGCCCTGCCATCGCCACTTCCTCCTTCTCCGTTTCTTCTAAACTGACTGGATGGGCAGGATCCTGGGAGAAGAACTCCCCCAACCTGACCAGTTTAGAAGAAGTGGCAGCAGAGGAAGAACCAGCAGTGGTGTGTGTGTGTGTGTGTGTGTGTGTGTGTGTGTGTGTGTGTGTGTGTGTACACATGTGCCAAAACAAACAACCCCACCCAAAAGGATCACTACAGCAACTACCTTATCCTCCAGTTTCACACCACAAACTTTGGCAGAGGTGCTAGAGATAACCTTCCTCCCCCCCCTGCTTGCCCACCCATTCTTCCTTCTGTTTTGCTTCCTCCATCTCACTCTGATACTCTGTGTTTTGAATTACAGTAGGACTGGAACACGGATGCTTGGAGAAATACCTCCCCACTTCCCCCCCCCCCCCACACACACACACTCTTCCTTGTATTGGCCCTGCTCTCCTGCTCTATTTCAAACGCAGGGCAGGAGAAGGATGAGGACAAGGTGACGTGGCTGCAGAGGTGGCTGAATGGTGCCTGCATGCATCTGTCACTTGAAGCAGCCCCTTCACATTTCTTTATGGGTGGACTGGCCCTGGGAATGAGGTCACCCTCACACAGAAATGCAGTTGCCCAATGTTTTGTTAAAATGAGGGTAACATACAGGAGCATTAATTTGGAACCTGTTAAAGATCCCACTTCATACATCCCATAAAATAGGCTTATGAAATATGTTGCCCCCAAAGGTGTTTCTAGTCTTACTCGTCTCTTTTCTTAGAACAAAATACTTGACTCTATATTTTATCTTGTTCTTGGAATTTGTCCTAGCTATTTTTCAACCATTTGATATGATACACCTTCCACAGATAATGGAGAAGTCCAAACACTCCCCTTTTTTGGGTGCACAGAAAATACTAAATCCATTGCCAATAAAGGCAGTGGGGTTCAATACCTTGTCCAATACTTCACTACCAAACCCTTTTTTTTGACTTGTCACAGCAGTCTGATTTTAGTCAAAGACAGACAGCAGTTTAGCGATGAATTCCCTTATACAAAGTAAAGTAACCACCCAAGTCCATTTAATCAATCATCTTCTTCTAAGCAAAGTATTCACAATTACTAGAATTACAGAATCATTGTTGGTAACCTTGCTCTTGTTGCACATAGCTGATCCTCTTGGGTGCAAGGAGGACGTTAACACAGCCAGCAAATGCTCCTTGGTCTATATTCTTGGGTGGGTGTGTGCGTGCGTGTGTAAGTTTTGTAAGCCACCTTGAGTGCCCTCGCTGGGAGAAAGGCGGGATATAAATTCTTTTAAATAAATAAATAAATAAATAAATATATTCTTGTTCACCAAGTATGTTGTGAATGCTCCTATTTCTTTCCAAAAACTGTCTGTGCACATACCACATCTCTATACTATGAATAAATTTGCATGATGATTTGTACGACATGATTACAATTTCTTCCTTTTTACCTCAAGTCCCAGTCCTAAATTCAATAAAGGGGAAAATAAATAAATGCAAAACTTTTAAGTGTATGAATAATCCCATTCTGCTCCCCTGGCAAAGTACACTTTTTTCCCTCAAATCTTCTTGAATGTAAAACATAAAACTGCATTTTTAAAAAAGTTTTGATAGAGCAGGCACTGGATTATTATTGCATGGCGTGTTTACCATCTATTAATTATATGTGCTTTCGACTTTGCTTAATCAATACCTCAAGGACAATTCCTCCATTCCATTTAAAACTAATAAAGGCATTGAAAAACAACAACCCACCAACCCAAGAGTCCTACCTAATGTATGTCTTTGACTTTGGCTCTGAACTAAAGAAAACAAATTCTAAGCAGGGTCCTTTGAAAGTCTTTATCAAGTTAATTAATCTTAACTTTCATATTATGCAAGCTTTTTTGAAAACCACAGTCACAGACGTTTCCTTCCTGCAGGTGGATGATTATGCGAGTGCAGGCAGGATGTGTGTTTTTAGTCTCTCTCTTTGGGATTCAGCACACCTTTGGCTCACTCTCCTCTCACCTTTAGAACTGGCAAGAGGACAGTCATCATAACCATCAAAGTCCCACTAGCCATCTTTTAAACATAAACTTGGCTAGTGATTAATTATGCACCAAGTCTCAGGACTTAATTAAGCCTCAGGACATCCTACCTAGATTCATATCCTCTTTCATAGTCTTGTCCCCCTACACAGCTTAAGCATAAATCATCAGATTTGCTAGATACTCCCTGAACACTTTGGGAAAAGCAATCAAAACGTAGCCTACTCTAAAACTCAATCACAGGAGATGAGGTCCTCTGATTGGAAGGCAATCAGTTAGTACGGCACAGATGAACTCAGCATCACACAGAATCAAGTCCTCCTTATGATGATTTTCTTTTATCCAAGATATTTTTTTACAGAATACCTAATAAAGGTTCGAGTGTAGAGGGAGAAGGAATGGGGTTTTCAGGGAACATGCCATAAGCAGGGGTAAGGCTGAACTAAGTCAGCATGTGATCAGTACTGGAAACTGGTCCAGGACAGTTAGCATAGTCAAGAGCTGCAATCTACACATTTCCTCCCACAGGCTCATAGTTTATAATTCTATCAGTTTTATCACTACATGGACCAGTTGCTGCTGTGTTCTTGTACCACTTGAGAGGATCCCTTCCAGGCTTTGCTATTGAAGCGCTGCAGAGAATGGTATCTATCGGTGAAACTGCAGAAAGACTGTGAGAAGGGCTATCATTACCACATGGGGGACGGTGGTCATCTCACCTACTCTATATGCAAACTCCAACTATTCATCCCCTAGTTTCAAAGTTTATCCGCAGATATTGGCCATGCTACCTAAATAGAATTTCCAGATTCTCAGGCAATATGCCCACTGGATGAGGGGCCACGGTGGCTTAGTGGTTAAGACGCTGAACTGCAGACCAGAAGGTTGGTAGGACAGCAGTTCGAGACCCATGTGCCGTGTGAAGGAATGAGTTCCCGTCTCCTGTCCCAGCTCCTGCCAACCTAGCAGTTCGAAAACAAGAAATTGCAAGTAGATAAATCAGTACCGCTGCGGCAGGAAGGTAACAGCGTTCCATTAGTCATGCTGGCCACATGACTACGGAAGCATCTTCGGACAGTGATGGCTCTACAGCCTTAGAAACGAAGATAAGTTGGACATGATTGACTTTCGAGCAGGTGATACCTTTACCCATGCCCACTGGATACCTGTTGCTAGAAGACAACAGAGCAGGGCTATTAACTTCATGCTTTGCTGGAGGGATTCCCGTGAGTATTTAGATGGATATAGGAAACAGGACTAGATAGACTTTTGGTCTGATAAAGTGGCGAGACTGAGTTCTTGGGTTATTTTACATTGTTTTCTGTGCAAGCAAGGACATCCCTTCCTCAAGCCCCAGTCAGTCTTATTACATTCACAGCACAATCTTATGTAAGGATCCAGCCGGCGGCCCAGGGCCACCCACCAGATCCTGTGCACAGGTTGCCCATCATATGGCGGGCCGGAGGTCTACTCGGGGAAGGGGACGCTCGTCCTCTTCCCCAGGTGTAAACCAGGGCCGACCCGATCAGCCTCCTTGGAATTCTGCCAGCTAAATAGTTGGTGGAAGTAGAGGAGGCCGTGTAACGGCGTAGCCGGCCCGGCGGGGAGGGGGATATGGCAGGCTAGGCCAATGGTCCCCCTCCCTCCCAGGCCGGACTGCCCACATGGCCAGCTGCGGAGGACTAACCGTTTGCTGCCGGCCACATGGAGACTCGGTGCTGGAGTGAGGGATGCCGGCCTTGCGCCAGCCTCCCTTACTCGCGAGTTGTCGCGAACGTGCTTTATGGCACTGACCAGATTTCCAGGATTGCGCAGTCAGTCCTAAACTTATAATTGTATCTCTGCAATATGCATGGAGTTTTAAGTTGGGAATGTTATGCAATTTATATCTTCCATGCGCCTAAGCCACAAGATTGCCCTTTAATTTGTGTTTATTTTAGATTGTCAATTATCACTGTAATTTGGAGACCTCACGTTAAAACTGAAGCATTGAAGTTGTACATAGTAAATGCCTATGTTTAAAGATGCAGAATATCAAGATGCTATGGCTCATAATAAAATATCTCAGAACATATTGTGGGTTCCGTTCTGCTTTGTTAAGGAGAATTATATTAGGCCTGATGAATTATGCTTTGAAAACAAGGTATACAACAGTATTAAACCAGAGCTGGAGCTGATTGCCAAACAAATACTGGCAATAAAAATTATAGCATCAAACATAGCCAGCAAGTTGATTGCTGATGTATGAAGCAGAATAAATTACAGTTTACTTTCCCACAACTATATTGACTCTGCAACACTGCAAGCCATAAAAGCATGTTTGTAAACTAAGCGACAAACCAGATGTTACAAGCGAATTATGATGCCACAGCAGTTTTTAACATAAATGAAAAACAGTCTCAAGAGATTGCATTTTTGAGCAGAGGGTGGCCAGGTTATGGGGGGAAAGGATGGAATGCTTAACCCTTTTTCACTATCCACTTTCCACTCAGAGTCATGGCTGTCGAACAGTATAGTATAAGTATAGTATTGAGATTGACAGTGCACACCTAACCAACTTTCCAGCGTCGGTGTAGCCATGCCAGAAGGGCGCACAATGCATTTTGCAGTGCAGGGGCAGTCACAGAGGCCTCTTCAAGGTGAGGGAACATTTGTTCCTTTACCTTGGGGCTGCATTGTGGATGGAAAGTTGGTTAGGATTGCACTGTGAGAGAAGTAACGGCACTGCTGTATTCTGCTTTAGTCAGACCCACTTGGAATATTGTGTTCAATTTGTGGTGCCACAGTTTTAGAGGGATACTGATAAACTGGAGTGTGGGTCCAAAGGAGGGCAACTAGGGTGGTGAGGTAGCTGGAGTCCTATGGAGATAGATTGAAGGAGTTGGGCATGTTTAGTTTGGAGAAGAGACGGTTAAGAGAGGGCATGGTAACTATAAATATCTGAGGGCCTGTCACATGGAAGATGGAGCAGATTTGTTCTTGGTTGCTCTGGAGGCTAGGACCAGGACAAATGGGTTTAAATTACAAGAAGGAAAATTTCAGTTAAATGTTAGGAAGAACTTCCAGACAGTACAAACTGTTCAGCCAAGGAACAATCTGCCTCAGTAGGTGGTAGACTCTCCATCACTGGAGTTCTTTAAGCAGGGGCTGGATAGCCATTTGTCAGGGAAGTTGTAGCTGTGGACAGCCTGCATTGGCAGAGGGTTGGACTTGTAGACCCCTTCCAACTCTATGATTCTATAACAGAACTGGCGTACATAGGAGTAACCCCATAAGTTATAATAGGGAAGGGAAAAACACTAGAGAATTGTACCTCCTGCTCTGCCCACTCCCCCATGATATAGCATAGGATACAGGCTACATTTGGCACCCACACCAACCTCAGTACTAAAGCCCCTGCTAGGGAGACTACATATTAGATGAGAAGATGTGCAGCATGGGGGCTATACTTCTCCAGTCCCTCAAAGGGAAACTTTGGTGATGGGAACCATGGTGAAAGGCATTTGCCGCACAAAGGAAGAACTTCCCACAAACAACGTCTTGTCCCTCACAACATGTACGGCAAGATATTTTCTTAACTCGTGTCTTCTCAGAATTCTTATTGCAGGTATTCCGCACCAGGTGGACTTCACAGATAGGCACCCAATTGGAACGTCTGCCTCACCACCCCAAGAGGGGAAGCAAGCACAATGCACCTCACACAGGTAAGTAAAGGGGGCGGGAAGGGAATTTCATGTTGCAATATATTGATGCTGTATCTCTGTCCAGAGGCGTCACGTCGCCTGGGGAGGGCGGCGGCGGTCCGCCCCCAGGTGACAAGCGGCGGGAAAAGCGGGCACGCAGCGGCGAAGAAACAGGTGAGCAGTTTGGTCCACCCGCCCTGTGCTTTGGAAGCCTTTTGCAGCAGCGACGATGGCACATCAGTCGGTGACGTCACGGAGGGCAGCACTTTGTATGTGGCCCCCCACACAGGTGCTGCAACATCTCTGTCTCACATCTTTATCCTCTCCCCCCTTTTGACCTTCTAGGATTATCATATGTGACTCAGCTATTAACTGGATTGCCTAACCATCCCTTCTTGTTGCAACACCTAAGAGTTGGGAGTGTCTGCCTCCTTTTGGTGAATGCCAGGAGCTCTAACCATTGTGACTGCTGACCAAACACTCAACAGAATCCCTTTTGTTTTTCAGGACTGCACCAATGCCACAGGGCACAGAACATTGGTCCTCAGCAGAGTTCCACTAGAGCCCCCCCCCCCGAGAGGGAAAAGTAATATTCTAAGCTACTATGCTCTCTTCCCCTGCAATGTGTGGTATTGCAAGGATGGGCTTAGGATATTACAGACATTGCGCCGGTGTCTGTGCGATGTCAGTACGGTGTCCAAATAGTATTGGGCTGTTAGACCTGAACCTGAGTTTAAATTGCAATCAAAGCATAGCTTAATTGAATAGCCATTCACAGAGCAGAAACCTCTAAGCCTCAAGGCTGATTCACACTAGCCCTTTCCGTGCGCGTTTTGGCTTAACGTTTGGTCTTTTCATGCGTTTTTCATGCTTGCGTCTGACGCAGCATGAGCTTACGACGCAGCCAGGAGAGATGGTTTCGGTTTATCTTTTTGATGCGCTCGCGTTTAAGCTAGCGTTTATGCTCGCGGTGCTAGGCAGCCCACCAATCAGAGAAGCGCATTTCTCTTCACCAAATCACAGCTGCGCTTTCTTCAAGAAGGTGGGCAAACGTTCAGAGAACTGCTAGACGCACGTACAGACGCTAGAGCAGGGCATGCGTGCCGGAAAAGGCTAGTGTGAATCAGCCTTCAGTCTTTCATGTGCAGAAGAGGGCAATGAAAATACACTAGGACGTTATAAGGAAGAACGAGATAAAGACTTTAAGCACTTTATAAATGAGCAAAGAAGAATGCTGTAATTAACATCTTCTTAGCTGGTAGAACTCCAATATGCACTCACAAGGCCTGCCCGATTAACTTCAGTGGAATAAATTGCCATGTACATGATGCTCCCTTATCAAAATTAATCCAGCAGCTCATATAAGCAAGAGTATTTTGTGCACACTGGAAAACGCATTGGTTTCTGTACACATCTCCCAGTCTGGCTATCAAATGCAGCCCAGAATGCTGCCTGATGCCGCCACTGTCCAATTACATTTTTTTTAAAAAAGCATCTGCTTACAATGCTCCTTATGTGGTTTCTTCAATTGCAGAAGTGCAGGTTTGATTTACAGGAACCATATAAATGAAAGCACTCTGTTTGCATGGTCCCTGTAAATCAAACTGGAAGTACTGCACTTCCATGTTTGAAGAAACCATGCCTGGAGCAAGGTATGGAGGCTGCTTTTAGTGAGTGGAAAGCAGATATGTGCAGGTTGCATCTGCAATAGGCTGGAGGGAGGTGGTTGTGGTGGCAGACTCAGGATCAAGGGCATCCTGGATCTGCTACCCTCTCACACCCCTGCAAACTGCTGCTGATGCAACTGGCAACACCTCACCACTCCGGATCCCATGGAGAGGAGCGAGTGCTTGCCACTTTGCCCTGCCCACCAGGAAAATGGCATGATTGATTGCCATTAATGGAGCAAATAAACCATACAATTGGTTGACATTTGGGTGCCCCATTCCTGCATCTACATACAGCAGGGTGGCAATGGTGCACAGGATGGGTGAGATCCTGCCCGATGAGCTGTCATGCTCAGAGCATTTAATGAGCTCACATGCTGTAAGGGAGCCAGTTTGGGTGATTCTTCACCATCACTGAGGCTATTGCTGTGGTGGAGCAAGGGGTGGTAATGAACCTTTTCTTCATATCTGGGTTTGTACTTGCATTTAGGAGCAAGGAAAAACCAGTGGTGAGTAGGAAAGAGAAAAATTGTAGCCAGTGGCATAGCTGGCACTTTTCCAAGGGGGCCATGGGCGGGACGATGCGTCTTAGCCCCGCCACTGGAATGGAGCAGGATCGGAGCCAAAAGGTTCCATTCCATTCCAGTGGCAGGGGGTGGGTGGGGCGAAGATGCATCATCCCGCCCACGGCCCCCTTGGAAAAACACCAGCTACGCCACTGATCGTAGCAGACGCGTGAAGGGAAAGGACTGTAATGTGCCTTCACCCCCACCCCACCAACTCCATTCTCCAAACCAATCATGCGACTTCATGTGACTTTACCGAGTAAAGAATAATTACTTTAAGAAAGTTCAATCTTTTAAAACATCACATTGAAATAAATTGCACCCTTGCTGGCGAAATACTGGTTGGATGGGAGTTTGAGTTTGAAGACCCTGAAACTAATTGTTTCCTACACCACAAGGTATTTTACAAGTGGTCTGTACTTTGGTTCAAATATTTGGATATGGAATTTATAAACTAAGCAGTTGGTCAGTATTTGAAACATGCTGTGCTCTGCTTGGGTGGTATGACTATGTAAAAAGTCATACCTAGAAATACATTATTATTGGGTTTATCTTTTTGGGCATTCTGTTTCAGTGCGGCTCTGGAATCATACTGAACCCATATTTCGTTTGATCTAATTGAAATATTTTTCACCTCCCTTTTGATCTCTACAAGTAGGATATCTTCAGTTATAGAAATCAATTTTAATGAGATTTACAGCTCATTGACTTTAAAGCATCTCAATATTGGTCCATTAAATTGGCTCTACTTCAAGAACATTCAGTTATCAGTCAGCAAAAATAGAAGTTTCCCAAACAAACTCCTTCACTCCTGCAGACTAACAAATCTGTTTTCCCCCCTCTAATATGTTTTCTGATAGACACCAAAGAAGATTTGAAGTTGTTGTTTTGTCTTTAATTTTTATTAACAAAAGCGTAGGAATTGAAATATGTTCATGAAAATAGTGCACTTATTAGGTTATTGGTTATATTATAAAACTGCATTGTTCTGTCAAAGCTTCTACATTGCACTATAGTTCTACAAAACCATGGAAAAGGAAAATAATTACATATTGTGAATGAGAACAAAATAAAGAGACAGGAAAAATAGTTGAGGGAGAAAAGCCCGATACAGCGTTCTTCAGCTGAAACAGAGGGGTACCATTTTTCAAGCAGCCTATACTAACTTCAGATTTTTGCATTCATACAAAAGGAGTAACTTCTATATAGGTTCTGTAATTTGGAAGAACTGGCTACCAATTTGGTATTTGAAACTCTTTGTGCTGTGTCCACTGATATCAATGGGACAGGACAGGCCTTTATTAGACAAGGTGATGTTTGTGCCAATCAGTTTGTACACATGCCAAAGGCTTGGAGTCAAGGAACATTATATGCACTGAGCCCCAGCAACCACATGGGCTGCCACAAGAATCCTAACTAACAGGACCAACAGATGCCTGGGGGACATCAACAGACAGTGTCAATATGGAGCGCAGCGCAGGAGGCACCTGTCATCGGGCGGCGCATAGTAGTGGGCTGTCATTTACAGTCAGTTAACAATACACCTAACAGAACTGAAAAGTGTTACCTTCCAGGTTCAGAAATTAAAAAAAAAAAATCTTTGTTTAACCTAATGACCTTTACAACTCTTTCTACAATTATCTTGGAATGGTTCTGAAATGAACATGTGTTTAACTTTTCATAACCCTAACCCTCACTCTCTCTGATGTGTCCCCAGGGCCCTCCATTTTATACAGCCTTCCACTTTGTATTCATCGTTGGCCCATTTAATTTAATGTGCATCAGTGTCACAAGCACCTATCTGATATACCACTGACAAGAATAGAAATGAGAGTGTACACAACTCCTTCCAATTCAGCCCATGCCACTTCATGATTTTAATTTTTATATATAATATCTTCAGAGCAGGGGCATCAAACTCAAACGAGTTGGAGAATCAAACTTCCATCCAGAAGTTTACAAAGGGTCAGGTGCGAAAATCTCTTGGGAAATTCCCACCCCCCACCCCAAGGTCACCCATTTTGATCAAGAGAGGGCTACATTTATTTATTTATTTAAAAACATTAAATAAATAATGGTTAGAGGCTGATGTTGAGGCATGCAGTCCCAGTCACTGAGGGGTCAACCATTTTGCCTTACTAAAGGATCAATCGTTTGTGTGGAATGTGATGGGATGCTGCAGGCTCTATTAGCAACCCCAGAGAGCCTGGTAAAGACCCAGAAGAAGTTAACGACGCAATCCTATTCCACAGTGGTGCACAGGATGCAGGGCTGCAGGTGCAGCAGAGCTTTATCCTATGCATCGGCAAGGGATAAGTAAAGAAAAACTTTACTTACCTCCCAGGCATCTGCCTGGTCCCCCCTGTGGGACTCTTCAGATCTATGCCAGTCTTTTTGCTGGCTTAGATTAGAGGAGACTGCCAGGGGTGCGTTAGGTCCAGGATGGGGGTTTGGATATGGCAGACTCTGGTGTTGCTGCGATAAGCCCCCGTACTGCTCCAATCTTCCCCCGATCTCTGCCCCTTTGGGGCCTTTCTGCCAACAGAAACCCGTCAGCAGCCAGTCTGCATGGCATTCCTCATGGCACGCAGCAGCCTTCCAGCCTTTGGATCGGCAGCAGCGCTCAGCAGACTGGCAGAGAAGCTGCTACAATGGCATACCTTGTGGTACGCCAGCATACTGTGTGGATAGGACTGGGCCATTAGTTTCACAGCCCTGTTTTAGAGAGTGACTGCTTACTCATGCTGGCCAATTTCAGTGTGGGAATGTTTAACTATGAAGGTTAAACCATCAACTGCCCTCTCCTACCACAGCCCTGCCTTTCAGTGTCACGAATATTTGCTTCCATTTTACTTTTATTTTATTGAGTGCTCTGGAAGCAGTGTGCTTCCTCTGTGCCAGAGCACATTTCTGAAAAAGAGGTGAACAGTCATTATATCTACTGGCGCTCTCATGCATTACATGTCGGCTAGATATCATGCTACTACTGCCTTTGAATCTCAACTTGGGGAATTATGCAAAGATTAAAATGCAATTAGGGAATGCATTCAGTAATCATCTGGATAAATCTTAAGAGCATGCTCTGTGGTTGGTTAAAGGGGATGCTTTCTCTGTTTCTCCCAGTCTCCAATCAGGACTAATTAACCCCAAACTAAACGCAATAGGTGGCTGCTATATGACTATAACGAACGGAGATAAACAGTGAAAGTTCATTAGGAATGCAAATAGTAAAAAAACAAAAAAACAAACTCTATGCCCTTGAAGCCATCATATTATTTGAAATGGGTGCATTATATTATTGCAGAAATGCTCTGAACTGTTGAGGCAGGAGAGAATGACACAGAAGGAATTGACTATTCATACTCACCAAGGCTCCAGTCCAGTATACATTAAGCCAATGGAAAGATTCCTGCAACATGTGAAAACGTACACCTTCCCATTTGTGAGCATTTTAAGCAATAAATGTGTTGAGCTTGTTTGCTGTGATTCATAGCATCATTTGTGTGTGTGTGTGTGTGTTTAGTAATTTTTGTTTCTCTTTCAACACTCACTTAGAAGGCAGATTCTATTTTCACTTTCTATGTTTATCCTTCCTACTTCTGGCACACTGAGAACTCAGTATTTGCACAGCATTAATAGACACTACTAGTTCTTGTGCAGCTTTGAGGTCTGGTGGTGTGGAAATCTCATCGACATTCCTTGCCTTCATTTCCTTAAAGTTTATTAACATTGGGAACATTTTTTCAGGGTACTGGGTACACTTGCTAGCAAAATCAAATAAAATAAGAAATAAGTAATATGATAAGTAACAATAAGTCACACTAATTTAGGCTATATCCTAATATTGTGAATAGTGCCCAGTTGGGGCAGGGGGCTCAATTTATACAGTATACCACAAACCTGTTGTCTTAGGTTGGGACCCCACATGCAGAAGAAGAGCCTGAAGACTTCCGAGGTGATAGAATGTCCTTCAGATTGTTAGTGGGGGAGGCTCATATTTTGGAATATTCCTCTGCATAAAATGATCTCCTGTAAAAGTAGGAATTTAACACAGAAAGGAAATATTTGGACTAGAAACCTTCTCCCCTAATGTACCAGTTCTCTAATTGCATGGTGTTTTCACACATAAGATCAGAGCACTCAAAAAGGGTATCCACCTGTAGTCTGAAGTGGTATAGTCCATGCTACCGCCTCATTTGGTCACCACCTCATTCTGCTGCATGTGTAGACCAGGTTGTATTTATCTATTCTGAAAAAATAATATTGTGAGGTATTGTAACATTAGGATTGAGTAAGAAGTCATTGGGGGATTGCTCTGGTCCATCTGGGTTTAAACCAGAGAAAAGGCAATTGAATATTTTCAATATATACCGGTAGCTGTTCTGCTATTTTGGTATTTTTCAACACCAAAATTGCCATTTAAATTTCAGACAGGTCAAAATTTGAATGTCAGAAAAGAACACAATAACAACCGTGATGCATGAAGAATAAGTGGAGAACATTCTTTTCAGAGAAAACATTTTTTATAATTCGAGGTTAATAATCCTTTTGAGACCATAATTAATCAAGTCAGATACAGGAAGGTATGCCCGGCACAGCTGACCTTGCAGGTTTAGCTCTTAAATAATAAAGTATAGAGCTGTTCAATACTATTTGTGAGAGTTTGTTATGAAATAAAAATAGAGGACTTATTCAGAGGTGGTGTTAGGCTATTGTGGTCAAAGGCACAAAAGACAACTTTTTTCCCCAGATGGAACATATTTCCCAAGTTAAAAATTATTCCTCTTGCATGGGCAGGCAGAGTTTGACAGCTACGAGGCATGTATTTCCTTGTTAATATATTCTTATTCTATGACTGCTTCTCACATCACTGTGCATGCCACTATAAGACACCTATGGGAATTCATCTCTGCCATTACTTTTAATGCAAAGAATATGCCTGTCCTCCCTAGATGGCTCTGAAAAAGACTAATTACTTGACAATGCAAGCTTGATGTGGTATCTGCTTACAAGCCTGGGTAACTAGTGTGCCCAAAAGTAAGGTCAAGAAAGAAAAAGAAGAATGTTAGAGGGACAGGAATCCATCTTCAGAAGAAGAAAAAATAGAACAACCCATGAGAAAATCTCTAGTTTGGCAAACTGAATTGTGAGCCTATGAATCCTAATCCTTGTGTGTTCCCCTTTCATTGTCTGATATTTCATCTGAGCTGCAGTTGTGAACATTTAACCCAATGACCACTAGCTAAAAGTGGTATGAATAACACATCATCTTGGGGAGAAGATAGCTTTGTGACAGCCCAACGTAACAGAAAGGTGTTGCTGTTGGTTCACTGCAGATTAAAGAGGGAGGCAGAGGAGAAAGACAGGCAAATCCATACAGTCATACTGTCCTCCCCACAGGAACCAGAACTGCAAACTATTTTTATATTACTTCCTGTTGAGCTATTAAGGATGTTCTCTTTTATCTTCTTCTATATGAGACGTACACACAGACATTGACAAATTCATAAATAAAACCTCTTTATATTACCTGCGGATACTTTTCTCTTGTTTTTGTTGCCAGGAGAAACTTATGCTAGGATGAGAAAGTGGATGCTAGGAGTTCCTCAGCTGTGGCCACTATCTTGATTACAATGATATTTGCGGAGTTGCTGTCTCGAAAGAAATACAGTATAACTGTTTGCAGAGGTGAAACTAGACTGGAGCGGAGGCAAGTAGTTCTGCAAGACTCCGTTACACCAGAGTCAGCAGCCCCTCCCCTCCCCATTCCGGAAGCGACAGGGGAGTGTCCTGCGTGTTGCCATTGCCGCCAGAATGGCTCCAACGGCAAGGGGGAGGGGCCGTTGACTCCGGTGTAACGGAATCTTGCAGAACTACTTGCCTCTGCTCCAGTCTAGCTATGCCACTGACTGTTTGTGTTCTTTGTCTATCATCTTGTGGCTACAGATGAGTATTATGGGTGCCGCTACATCATATGAAACTGCGCGACTGGTAACTAACAGCCCAATCCTATGCAACTTCCGCAAGGCAAGGCAACGTGGTGCCCACTGAATCCCGCTGGGACGTTTCAACCTCTGGAGGCCTCCTTGGGGTAAGAGAACATTTGTCAGCGTGAGGGCTGGCTTTAATCCAATTGGACCACTTGCTCCCAATTGGGCCCTGCACCTAAGGGGGCCCCACGCTAGGGTAATCTAGTCTTGTCAGATATACACATTTTGATTTTTTTTCTAAACAAACAGTAAAATTACAATCAATCAATCAATAAACCTTTATTGGCATAACATAACAAAACATAAAAATAAAATAATAGTAATAATATGCAGACGATACCACCCTAATGGCAGAAAGTGAAGAAGAACTAAAGAGCCTCTTGATGAGGGTGAAAGAAGAGAGTGCAAAAGTTGGCTTGAAACTCAACATTAATAAAACTAAGATCATGGCATCGGGTCCCATCAATTCCTGGCAAATAGAAGGGGCAGAAATGGAAGCAGTAACAGATTTTACTTTTCTGGGCTCCAAGATCACTGCAGACGGAGACAGCAGCCATGAAATTAAAAGACGCTTACTCCTTGGAAGGAAAGCTATGGCAAACTTAGACAGCATAATAAAAAGCAGAGATATCACCATGCCAACAAAAGTTCGCATAGTCAGGGCGATGGTGTTCCCAGTAGCAATGTATGGTTGCGAGAGTTGGACCATAAGGAAGGCTGAACGCCGAAGAATAGATGCTTTCGAACTGTGGTGCTGGAGAAGACTCCTGAGAGTCCCTTGGACTGCTAGGAGATCAAATCAGTCAATCCTAAATGAAATCAACCCTGACTGTTCCCTGGAAGGACAGGTACTGAGGCTGAAACTCAAATATTTTGGCCACCTAATGCGAAGAGAGGACTCTCTGGAGAAGACTCTGATGCTGGGAAAAATTGAAGGCAAAAGGAGAAGGGGAAGGCAAAGGATGAGATGGTTAGACAGCAGCACAGATGCAACGAGCATGAAAATGAGCGAACTCAGGAAGATAGTGGAGGACAGGAAGGCCTGGCGGGATATGGTTCATGGGATCATGAAGGGTTGGACACGACTTAACGACTGAACAACAACAAAATAATATGTAACACAATAAACAAGCAAAAAACGAAAGCATGAGAAAAAAGGGGGGCATAACAGAATAAACAGTTGACAATTCTTTTACCTAGGTTCTAAAATGTTGGTCACTATAGCCACTCTACGTTCCATGGTTAGTTGAAAAAAAAATTAGCTAACTGGTTGATGGTCCATTTGTTGGTAGATGAAAGTAAAATCAGGACGATATCAGAATCAGACTTCCCTTGCAAATTTATCAACAGAGAGTTGAGGATGTTTAGCTGGAGGTCATTGTACCAGTAAAATCACTATTTTTACTAAATCATTCCATAGTAATTAAAACAAGTGGTTTTGTAACTATTTTTCAAAGGTAATCTACACATTCTGGTCCCTTATCTCGAGGAGACCTCTGTGATTTCCCCACCACCACAGGATATAGCATGCACTCCTTTAGCATGGCTTCATCAGTGATGGGGGATTTAGTTAGGATTGGGCCCTTAATGTCATTTACAGACCTGTATAGTTCTCTTCTTATGGTCAGTCAGTGAAATAAAGGAAACTAGGATGTTTCTGTGCTTGAATTCAAAGCCACACTTGCCTGGAATTCCAAGCACATTTTTCTTGGATAGTGTCCAACAGCGAGGGTTTGTCAAGCTGTTGGCTTATAGGAGTTGACATTCCCTGATGGGAAAAGCCTTCTTCATCCACAACTGAAGGTTCTTCTGGCTTCTTTGAGAAGCCACTACTTTCTTCTCACTGTCCTCCATTCCCTTTCTTTTTATCCCTCATCATTATCCATCACTCCCTCAACAGCTTCTGTCACCACAGGGCATATCCTTCTGGCCTGTCTTAGCTCTTCTCTGGCATGCCCCCAAGAGCAAGCCAAGCCTGGGAGGAGCTAGCAGGAACATCCACAGGAGATAAGCCACAACAAGGGAGGTAAGCGTGACACTTGGGCTGTCTCACAACAAATATTTAAATATGGTGACATCTATCCTCTCATTTTCAGACTCGTATCAAAAGGTCTTGCAAGGCCTTGGACTCTAGAGTCTAGATAGAGCACCAAAAGCTGACAAAATTAATGTGTGGTGGCAAAATTTGCATCTTGCAGGAACAGTTCCCATTGTTAAGGCACTATCCAAACAAAGTTAAGAACTTTTATAGTCCCATTAATTACAATGGGAAAGTTAAGGACATTCATGAATGTCTTCCACTGAAATCATTACGACTTGAAAGTACTTAGCTTTGGGGATTGTGCCCTTAGTTTTTATGGTATAGCTGTAAAATATATTTTGCATGATAATTGCTTTTAAAAAGAAGAGGTTACTTCTGTACTCTTGATTTCTTTTGTTCTGAACTTGACGTTAGCCTTTGAAAGCACTGAGTCCCATTTTAATGTACATTTTAAATTAGTATTACTGTATTTGCTTTTTTTTTTTTTTTTTGGTACTGTAACATTAGCTTGGGTAAAATGTGTTTTGTAATCAAGAGGAAATTATTGGCGTTGTGTTCAATTGCAAACTTGGAAAAAAGCCATTGGTGCAAAAGCTGAAATTTAACTTGGTTGCATCTTGTAATGTGGCCATTTAGCCATTTTCCCCCTTGTTTTTAAGGGAGTTAATTGGAGGACTCTTTTCTTTGCTACGCCTCACTGATTTTGTATCAAATGTGCTCACTTTACAAGCATTTTCATTTTAAGGATTCTTTGCTCTAAACAGTTGGTGCTCCAAAATTCTTATCGACTGACTCAGACCCAAGCTGACTATTTTCCTTTTTATGCATAATAATTTTGCATGAAGAACGGTGTAGTCTTAGAGTGGCATGGCTTCATTAACTTGAAAATTTTCTCTGAGATCCATTTGTCACTTCATTGGACATCGGTAAGATGTGAATAACCCTAACACGGGCAGAAGAGTCTGGTTCAGTTGGGAGAGCTGCTGCCTTGCAAAGCTGAAGACCGGTGATAAGTTTGAGACACGCTGATGGCAAAAAGCTGTGAAAGCCTCCAGGAGGAGAGATAAGAGCTTCCAGCTGCGTCGGTCGAGTGTGGGAGGCGCCAGCCAGCAGAATTGTCAGACTGTAAAAAGGATACCACCTGGAAAGTAGCCGTTCATGAAAGATTGGACATTTATATATTGTAAAAAAACCCAAGGGGGGTTAGGACAGCCTGCCCATGTACACCGCCTTGGATTAAAGTCGGAGGAGAAAGCCAATGACCAAGAAAGCCGGAATATAAATACTCTCTCTCTCTCTCTCTCTCTCTCTCTCTCTCTCTCTCTCTCTCTCTCTCTCTCTCTCTCTCTGTGTGTGTGTGTGTGTGTGTGTGTGTGTGTGTGTGTGTGTGTGTATACACGATATGCAGAGATTTTTGTTACTGGCTATAGATCATAGATGCTGCATTAAAAAGGCACATATTGTCCATGAGACCAGATGCAATTGCTGTGGAAGGGGCTTACTTTGAAATGCTAAGTATAGATAATTCCTATAATAGTTACTTTGAAAAAATGTATGTGTTGGGATTACTGGGTACACTGATGGTTTCATATGCGAGTTTTTATACACAGGAATCAATTCCTGAGTTAAAAAATGCATGCAAAAAAAAGCATCAGTTATGGATGACATGCATAGGTACACATTATAGCATGTTCTGGTAAATGAGACAATTTCTGGGCTTGTGTTTTGCCAGCAAAACTCACATCATTGGTGCATGGACAGACACTGTTAAAAATGATGCTGTTTTCATGGTTCTTTTCTTTAACTGATACAGCCCACTGCTGCATGTCAGGTGTTTCATGTGTCGAAGTACTTGTACATGCTCATTTCTTTGTGAATATCCCTCTTCTGCGTGACATTCTGTCTATTTATTAATAAAGGTATTATCTTTATCCATACAGTTACAGTCAAATCTTATGCATATTGACTCAAACATAAACCCCATTATATAGTCAATGAAACATACTTCCAGGAAAGTGTGCATAGGTTTGCAGCCTATGAGGACCTGATTCTGACCAATCCTAATGACAGTATTACCAGACAATGGCGTTTGGATTTTATTCTCATGGACCAGCGTGGCTACCTATGATTTTTGATGGTTCTGCTGCTATGAATCACCTATTAGCTGAAAGCCTCTAGCAGGGTGAGTGCCAGATTTTGGAGGGCGAAAGCCCTGTTTAGTTCTCTTCCAATGGTGCACTCTTCCATGCTTTGGAAAGCACATGTGTGTGCCAGACACTGGAAAGCACATGTGTGGGCAGTAGACAGGTGTAACTATAGTTATAAGTGGACACCTACTGCTGCCACTTGCTTTCCATCACATCCTGGTAATTATCCCATTGGGCCATGGCTTGCCAGGTGAGAATGGGGGGCAGTGGTAGCAGGGGCTCCCCACTGCCTCAAGAGTTAGCCAGGCCCAATTGACTTGTGGACCCACTTGGGCCTCCATCATGTGCTCCACCTGTGGAGTCATCCCTGCCTGCTAGGGGGTAGAAGAACCTGATGCTACCCTATAGACCATTTTTCTTCATAGTGGGTTGTATCTAGTCATAGTGGGTTGTGTCCAGTCCTAATTAAAGGCTGCCTGCAGGGCACAGCAATGCTGGCACAGATTCTGCTGCATCTTGTGGGTGGATGTCAGAGAAGATAGGTAAATAACAAGCATTTTGTTTACTTACCATACTCCACTCCCACATGGGCCTCTATGGGTCTATTCGGACCTGTGCCAGCTCTTTAGCTGGTGCAAGACCGAGCAGAGGCAAGGGGGCATGTTGGGGCCAAAACAGAGTGGAGGATATTGGCAGAGCTGGTGGCGGTAAGCCAGCAGCGAAGGTAGCTGGGTCCAGTGGTGAACCTCTGGCACTGCTGCTCTTTGCAGCAGTGGTTTAAATATGGCTGCCAGCGGCATGCTGTGCGTGCTGCCTTATGGCCATTTGTGTTAGTGGAACTGTGTTCTGCCGTCATAATTGTCTGGTTAGGATCTTATTAATCTTAACAGATCTTATTAATGATGCAGATCTTAGGATCTGGTTAACTCTTAATTGTTCGAGGCCAAGTATGGGGTTTTCCCTAAAGGGTATAGCACTGAAAGGACCCTACTCTGTCTGGTTAGGGGGCTATGTGGTAACTGTGACAACGCTTATAACAGCTTGTACCATGTGGCTGTGACTGTGGACCTAGAAGATAAGGCTCTTAGAGGAAAATGGCATTTGCAGGGGGTGAGGGGATCTACAGCCGTCCATTGGCTGCCTAAAGCAATGACCTGAAAGGTTTTAATGCAAGTGTCTCTATGCTCCTCAAAATAGTCTTGCCTGGAAACAGTTCTCTGTAACAAGTTGAAGGCTCCCAGGCCGAATGCATTTAAGTACATGCTTGCCTTCAGCTGACAGGATGCTGTTCATTATCTGCACACTTGCTCCATAACCTCAGTTATTTCTTTGACAACTTTCAGCAAAATCACTCTTAAGGACAATATTATATTCAGACATCTACTGATGAACTGGCAGAATGAGAGTAGTAAACACAGACTCCCTCAAGGTTAAGCAAGATTTTCGTCGTTGTCTTCGTTTTTTAATATTGTGTCACAAAATGACTACACCTTTCTGCCTGGAAAAAAACACCATCTGCCGTTTTGTTTTACCGTTTTATGCAAACAGGAGAGAATGTTTCTTGTCTGGCTGTAATCTCAAGACCCCCTTGCTAATTGCTCTTGACAGTTGCTTCAGACTATGCCTTCAAAATGCGCTTAAACCTGATGTTTTGTCATTTCTAAAACTTGGATCTATAAAACTGGAACATGAATAAAGGCTATAATCCTCTGCACACTTTCCTTTGGAGTAAACCCCATTGAACTCAATGGATCTTACTTCTGAGTAGACATGCATAGGATTTTCTGAAAATCTGGTAAATAACGGGGCAATCCTATGTAACGGAGTGCCGGTGGAGCGAGAGCTCTGCTGGTGCTGCGTGATGTAAACATGCTGGCGCCGGCCTACTTGCCCTGTATCTAGCCCGTCCACTGTGGTAAGCAGGCAAGTGCCTGCTGGTCGGCGGAGGGGCAGGAGAAGGCTGGGGGGGGGATTCACTGGATTGGCCTGCCAGGCCCAGGAGAGGGGCAGGGATATTGGTGGCGCACTCCGCCAATATCCTAAGCCCCTTCCTGGGCCTGGCCGGCCTTACACCAGCACCTTGAAATGCTGGCGCACATCCAAGGTGGTCCATAGGGGCTGCTGGGGCTCTCCCTGGGCAAAAGGGATGAATGTCCCTTTCCCCCAAGGTGTTCCTGCGCCAGATCTTACACAGGATTGGGCTGCACATGACTTTGTATTGCTGCACAAGAGGGCCATCAAGGCCAGCTCATCCATGAGGCCTACTGAAGCAGTCTCCTCAGGCAGCAGTTTGGCAAGGGGTGTCCATGACTTCCATCATCCCACTAGCCTCCAGTGCAGCTCCTCCTCTTCCTTGAACTGGAAAAGGGGACAGAGTGGAAGTGAAAGTGTGGGGGAGAAGAGAGTGGTGGGTTAGAACATCAGAGTCACTGTAGCTCACCACTCTTTTCTTCCATGCTTCCTCTCTTCTGCTCCATTCCTCCTTTTCCAATCCAGGAAGTGGGAGGAGAAGACACTGGCACATCACAAGGTAAGGAGGAGAAGCATTTGGCATGCTGCTTCTGACACCAGGAGGTCTTGGGCCAACCTTGAGGGCCACGTAGCTTGTTTTGAAGTGTCAAAATGTCACTGTGACAACATTCCTATATTGCTGTATATTTTCTAGTAGGAATTCTATCATCTTTGAAAGTGATTTTCAGAACTAGGGACCCAATTCTACCTCCCCCCACTGGTGCACCAAAGGGGAGTGTGCGGCATCCTATGGTGGATGGGTAGTCATGGATGCCTCCTCAAGGTAAGGGAACTTTTGTTACTTTACCTTAGGGTAAGCAAGCTTTCCCAATGGGTCTCCTCAGGGTCTATACCAGCTATTTCGTCCAAGGAGAGTAAAGGAGAGTGAGGTGATAATGAATGGGGATAGAATCCCGTGCACACCGGTGCTGCTGGGCACCCCTCGCATTCCGCCCATTGCCCCCCCTTGCCTGTTTCCGCACCAGCTTACCTGCACTGGAGCAGGTTGTTGGTTGCACCAGCACGCTGCTGCTGCTGCTGCCATTTATGGCAGAGGTTCCAAAATGGCCTCCAGCATTGCGCTGACCGTGATGCCATAAAAGCATGTATGCTGTACCACATGAATTGGGTCGCAAGTGTTTCTTTTTGCTAAGATTACTGAATCAAAACAAGTGAAAACAGTAAAAGCTACCAATTTGTCCTGAGACTGTTACTGGGACAAGACATATATAAAAGTTGTGGTTTATTACATGTTTAATACCGTCCTTCCTCCAAGGAGCTCCGGACAACATACATGGTTCCATCCAATTCATCCTTACAGAAGACAACTGAGCCAAGGTCCCACAATGAACTATTCATGCCTAGGGTGAGTATGTGGACTTCGGTCTCCGCCGGTCTAGTCGAAGACTATAACCACTACACAATATTGACTTACTTTCTAAATCAAATACAGTGATCATGAGAACGAATGTTGGAGGAAACAGTTAGCAAGGAAAAATCACATTGTGGCACCTGGAGAAAGTGACAGTGAGAAACAGACAGAAAACAAAGAACAGCCATGGCTTTCGTTACCCTTCAGTAGGGGTACAACTGATAAGATAGCCAAGATCTTTAAGAGATATGATGTGAAAACTATTTTCAGCCCAACAACGAAAATAGAGCAACTGCTACACAATCCCAAGGACCCCAGACCAGCGTTATCTAACCCCGGAGTATATGAAATTGGCTGCGAATGTGGGAAAGTTTATCTGGGACAAACGAAAAGACCAATAGGGGTCTGGGTACAGGAACATCAAAGAGCAACAGATGCAAAGCAAGAAGAAAAATCAGCAGTAGCCTTGCACGCGAAACAATCAGGACACAGGATAATGTTTGAACATGCACGCGCCTTGTTTCATGAACCCAGATTAAAACATAGATTAAATTTGGAGGCTCTAATGATTTCCCAGACGAAATCTTCAAAGTTACTGAACCGCCAGCAGGAAATGACGTATGCTAATAGGATATGGATGCCAATTTTGAATAACCAAAGTAATAAGTGTTGAATAACTCTGAGGACAAAAGTAGTGCGTCCCTTTAACTTTGAGCAACAGACTGATGTTTAACTGTCACCACTCCGTAACATTCTTTTTCATCCAGCAGTTTTTTACTGCCAAATTGCCTTGAGAAAGCTCCGTGAATGGAGTGAAACGTCGGCTTGGGAAGTAGGATCCTGTGTTGTTGTTATTGTAAGAAAACCTTTCTGTGTATGTTACACCTGCACAATATAAAGAAATCTAAACAAACAACAAAAGCGGTAAAGGATTTTATTTCTCTATTTTTACATTGACATGGCTGCAGAACCCATACAGTTAAGAACCTTGTCAATCATGAGAACTATTGCATGCTGAGAAGTTTCCAGTATTAAGGGGTGTGTGTGTGTGTGTGTGTGTGTGTGTGTGTGTGTGTGTGTGTGTGTGTGTGTGTGTGTGTGTGTGTGTGTGTGTGTGTGTGTGTGTGTGTTTAAGAAAATGATCCAGTTTTCAATTTAAAAGTTGGTTGGGCAGGAGACATCCCTATCTTCAAGCCTACCTTTGCTCATTAGTTTTGCAGGAGAAGAGAGCACAAAGTAGATCCTATTTGGATTTGTTGCCTATTGAATATGACTTGAAGAATGTGAATTAGTTGGGCCCCATTATCCATCTCCCAGCCGTTTGTTTCTCCCCTGCAAATGCCACCTCACCTCCAGTTATTTTCAAATAATCCTCCAGTGGGACTCTGAAACTAGAAGTTAGCCTGGCTGGGAGAAAGAAGGCTCAAGGGAGCACTAGCAAGGATGGAAGAGATTTAGCACTCATCCGGATTCCAATCACCCATGGATCATCAGCTCTCTCTTACCGTGGGACCACACATTTGCCAAGGTAAAGTTTCGTTTAGCCCTTACATTCCTGTTATTATCCCAATTGCTCATTTGTCTTGTCATGTGCTGTATTTCCTGTGAGCTTCGTGCTCCTCTCCATCCTACAGGAGATGGGTAAATGTATTCTAACTACCACCTCTAAACACTCCAAGTAGAAAATGTATGTATTCTGGATAGGAAATAGATGGATCTTTTGTTCTGCTTTGGTGTACATTTACGTTTGTTGCTCTTATCTGCCAATCTGGCTTTATTCAGCTGATTGGGGGCTATTTCTGCACTGTAGATTTTAAATGCAGCTTTTGACCATGACAAATAACACATTGTGGTGTCTGTTGTTAACACTGATAAAGATCACTTATAAAACTGATGATGCCTGATTCTCCTGTGCTGATGCTGCTATAGGAAAGGGGAATATAATCCTTTTAGGTTCCATTGCAGGCTGTGTGTTTGTTGGGGGGGGGGGGAAGCAGATCGTATCCACTGACTGGTGTGCAGTTCAGCAGGAAGGAGCTGCTGCCAGCGTCTGTTCTGCTTGCCTGGCGGCATGACGGTATGACTTCAAGAGCACAAACCTCTGCTTCTCTGAACATGCGAAAGTCTGAAGCAGGTGTACACCAAGTCAGACCACCGGGCTATCCATTTGTTTATTTGATTATATTTTTTGTATCCCGCTTTCAGACAAACAGCATCTCCCAAAGTGGCTCGCACATCAATAAAAAAAAAACCTGAGACACAGGCTCTGCCCTCAGGCTTACAAACTAAAAAGACAAGACCCACAAAGGGAGTGGAGTAGGGAACAGTGAGAAGAAGGCGTTCAGTGAGACAAGGCTGAGACTACAAGGTGAGTTGGAAACAGGCACTTTGAGATCCATTTGGAACTCATCTGATCCTGCTGGTGTTGCAGCTGCTTTGGCTGTCTCAGGCATCCTGAATACCCTTAACGGAGTACATCCAGGGTTGAAATGCATACATGCGTATGCGCAGTTCCGATGCAGGACGGACGCCGCTGCAACTCTGCCGGCGTAGGGGGCATTCTGGGGGCGTTTGTTCACCCCCGGCATGCCCCCTGCGCCGGCAGAGTTGCGCTGGCATCCGTCGTGCATACAAAATGCGCATGCGCAGCGTTCAAGGTGTCAGTCCTGCATCCGTGAGCGTACAGCAAGTTGCAGTGGCATAAGTGCACTTACCCCGATGGATCTACTGTTACACCGGTGCAAGAGTTAAACAGGATTGGGCTGGAAGTGTCAGCACAGAATTGAGCAGCAAATAAGGAAGAAAGGTGAAACAGGAAGCTATTCAACTGCATATTTAGAGACCACAAATTGCTTAGATTCACATCCATGGCAACTTGCTTTGGTCAATCCAGATTAACCATAGAAATCTCTCTGTGTTGGAGCTACATTGAGGTGGCAGTTGCTGTCTACAATCTTTGGTCCTTGGGAGTTGAGGGAGAATGAGTTGGAGCAGAACTCTGAGACTTCTCCTATAGCAGGAGCACTCAGGGGCTGCCTTTGAAACATTTTGGCCAACATTTTGAACCTTGGCCAAGAAGAAGCATCAGGCTCAGCATGAGGCAAGCTGAGAAGTTTGCTTAGGGGGCGGGGCATACGTTGATGTCTACTACATCACCGTCTTTCCCAAGGGCTTCACAGAAGTCAGTATTCAGGTTATGTTATGCTAAGGCTACAATCCTACACACAACATTGGGTGGGAATAAGTCCTACTGAACGCTGTGACTTACTTCTGAGTAAACATATATAGACTTGCAGTCTACTATATCTTTTCATATTTATCTGGGATATTTTTTTTTGATTCATTTTTTTTAAAAAAATCTACATTTCTTTTAAACTATTGCAACACAATCCAAGGGTCTGGGATGAAATGGGATAGAACTTTAAATGAGGTATAATAAATGTCTTAGTAGAAATAAGAGGCAAAAGAAAACGCTCGATTTTTGTTGTTGTATAAGTGGGGTGTGGCTACAGGGTGTGTACTATGGGGATATCATGATGATCTCTTGCAGTTCAAAATACACTACACTATTGTTGGTAATTCAAGAGGGTTCACACTTGCTAACTGCAGCATCTAAACAGGGAGCTGTTTCATCTTCTGTGACAGTGCAATCCCTTATAACCCACACAGATTCTCCAGAATAGCAGGCTCTACAGGGGACTCTGGTACTAATAAAATCTAAGTTTGGTCTCTAAGCACTGGATCTGTTGGGAGTGGCCCCTCGGCCCAAATTTTAAATATAGAATCAGTGTTTTTAAAAAGTCTGCAAACTGCATGTTGAGAAAAGGAAGATTGAATAGTGAATTAAGGTTCTCATTTCAAGATGACATTTATGTGTGACTTAAAAATGGAAAACACATGTTGCCCCTCTTCACAAAACAGGGAAAGGGGGGGGGCGGAACAGAATGTGGTGCATAGTTATATAAAAAAAAATCCCATTGGGTGGCTTTGGATGTTACATATGTTTGAGGAGAAGTGCCAGTGGTGGTTGTTGCTGGTGTAAGATCCAAATTGAGAAGTCATTAATTTCCCTTGCAGTCACATGTATGTGCTTCAGAAGATGTAAGTTCAGCTCACATGCTTGAGTTCCCTCTTTGGGTTTTATATGATGGAACTGCAAAGAAAGAAAGGAAAAGTCAGTTCCTTTGCTTCTGTCTAACATCGAAAACTGGATGAGCTGGTACACCTTTAGGACGTTTATAGACAATGGGGACAATATCCAGTGACAATAAAGTACTTTTTTGTCTCCCTGATAGTTACAGTTTAACTCTTCTATTGAAATCCATGAATCCTGCTGAAATCCACAGGGTCACACTACAAATGACTCTAAAAATTCATTGTACTTTTGTCTTAAAAAAAAAAAAAATCATGGGGAGCCCAATCCAGATTGGAACTGCAGTGGGGTGGGGGGTTAATTTTCCACCCATACTGTGGTCTTGTTAAAAAATGCTCCTCACTACCCAATCCTAACTTCCCCTGTGCCGATGCAGCAGCACTGGTGTGGGCTATGCTACATCCCACGAGGGAATTTTAGCTGCTGGAGGTCTCGGGTTAAGGGAACATTTGTTCCCTTGCCTTGGGGCAAGCCCCAGCTGCTGCTATGGGTCAACTCGTTCCTGCACCAGCGATATAGCTGGTGCAAGTCTGCATTGATCCGTGGAGGCGGATCAGGCCCAGGAAGGGGGATAAGATATGGTGCGCGCTGGCGCTGCCGATCCTTGCCCTCCTGGGCCCAATCCTCCCATTCTCTCACCCCTATTGCTACCTTCCTCCTCCCCATTCTTCCCCCTCCCCCTGCCCTGGCGCTCCACAGTGCTGGATTCACCTGTTTTGGCGGGTGTCCTCCACTGTGCTGGAGCTCCTGGGAAGGATACTGTTGCAACATGTTTTATGGCACTCTTGCGACAGCTAGCACTGGCGGAGCACACTCTGCCGGAGCCAGGTAAAGGTAGGATTGGGCTGTCAATTCTGCTGTTAGGCCTGGGAGGAAACCGGTCTTGGTGCCAATAGCACCTTTTTCCTTCTGGGACCAACAGTATCTTTGACAGGGATTTTCATGAGGACTGTGGCCTCAGGAGAAGGGTTAAATCCACACCATGGTTCTGATTACTGCTCTTATAGCTGTTGTTTTATTTAAGAGCAGACAATATTAGACTAGATGCATTAATGGACTGATTTAATACAAGGCAGCTCCTTATGTTCCTACAACACTACAAAGGATTCTGGGGTGCAGGTCTCAAACTTGGGACAACCAAATATCCTGGGCTTGACCAAGCAGTTGCCACTGCATAAGTGTTTTGTGGAAGATCACACAGAGCAAAAGGGTGCTTTAACTTTATAACATCCATCTGAAAAGGCTTTGGTGCCTTTCCAATAGCATGTTTGCTTGACATCAAACATCCTGGTAAATCAGAGTTTCTTTTTACAAATCTTGCACTTATGCTTATAGCACAAGAATACATTCTCCCTCTCTTCTTCCTCCCCCCCCTCTTTTCAGCTAGAGCCGTGAACACAGATTTTTAGCTTTGAAATTCAAGTGCTTCTTGCATTGTATTGTTTGCTCATGCTTGAAAGATCCCGAGATGTTATACTCATGACAATTTTATGCTGGGTTTGAGGAGTTTATATAGCAGATCAGAGGAGGGAGAGCACATAATCTCACATTCATTTCAAGGGGAAAATGCTTATGCTTCATTCCTCTGACAACCACTCAGGAATATTATGAACAAACCTTAAATAAGCCTCCCTTGCATCATTTAAAATAAAAAAAGCAATTTCATTCTCAAGTTTGGGTGAGCAGATGCGATAGAACAGGGAGAGGCAGAAGGTAGATCATGATCTACTGTTGAATCTCAAATAATTTGCACTAGATTAGCAAGGTTTCTGTCTTTCAGTTGTTTGACAACAGCAACAACAAAGAGGCTTCAGTGCTATGCACACTTACTTGCCTGATCTATGAGCGACTTGCACAGCCTCAGTGTTTCTCGGCTATAAAATGGGACTACTGTATATGCTTAATAGTGCTGTTCTTTAAAACTGCAAGTAAAAAAAAAAAAAAACAGATAAAGATCTGCAATAAGTCACCTTGTGCTAATCACTTACTTTCAGTGTCAGTGTTTGTCAGTGTAAAATATGAACGTTCATTGGTTGTCTTTGTGCAGGTCTGCTGGCCAGTTTTAAGCCCGACCCACACCGCACAAGATCTGGCGGGGAGGTGAGCGAGCGTAGGTGCCTTGACGCCCGCTTCCAAGCGCTGACCTCGTCTATACAAGTGTCTTCCTGCAAATAATCCCTCCTGTTGTCCAGCCTTCTAATCGCTGATTGACTGAAACATAAGTCAATTACGTTTGGTGCTCCAATTGGCTGAAACCCCCTCTCATCCCATTGGTGACAAAAATCGTATCAAACCATGACAATATCCACTCTATACGAAACTAGCTCTGCGTCCCGCCCCCTAGCTCCGCATCCCCACCCCCTCAAAATCTTGAGCGGAGTCATTTGAGATCGTGCCAGAACTTGGGAGAGCGCAGGTCTCCCTCTTTCAACTGCGAACTCTCAAAATGGAAGGCCAGACAGCTGCGCGAGCTCCGCTCGTATCTGGGACGCGCCGGAACTCGTGAGGTGTGGGTCGGGCTTTAGAATGTTGTCCTAGAATTCCTGATCTGTAAGAACTCAGATGCATATCTATATTTGCATATGCAGGTTATCCCAGTGAGTGGTTTATGGGGTGTTGTAAGTTAATAATCGGCTCTTCTTCCTAAACCACTATTTTACGTCTGGCTCTGGCTGGTGGAGCTCGAGTTTCTTATTAAAAAGAGAAATAGATGTCCCAAATCTGCCCACTATTGCAAAAGAGGATTGGGATCTGACAGATTTAATCATAGGAGATTAGATAGGAATTTTGGGCAGATGCAGCTTTTCTCTCCTTGCACATGACAACCCTCGCATGACAAACTGCGCTGGTGGTCAGTTCTGTGCAGCTGTTATGTTCAGCCTGGGCCCCATTGCAATTGCATGGCTTGGTTTCTGCAGCAAGGACTGTTGTCAGGTTCCTTGCTCTTCCCTCTCCCTTCCCCAATACCCAGCCTTGATTCTGTTCGCTCCAGTTTCTCCTCTGTCACCAAGCTTTATTCTAATATCAGTGCCTCTGGCGATATTACTGCTGTTGTCTGGCTTTAATAACATCACCAGCATCCCAGCAGTGCACTCATGCAGGGCTGACTCGCAACTTCCTACGGTGACTCTCAACACATCAAGGTCACTCAGCCACCCCACTCGCTTCGTTCTTTCTCTCTCCTCAGGGAGAAGGTATATTGCTAAGATCTGGAAGATTGTCACTCACGAAGATTAATGATTTCTGACCCAACCAGCAGCACTTGTGGGTTCTAAACGTCACTTGCACAGCTATATTTTACAGGCACCATTTAAGATTTTTTTTAAAGGAAGCTGGCGCTGCTTGAGTGTTGAAAGGTGGAGTAATTGAAATTGTCCTTCATTTAAAGTTCTTTACAGGTCAAAGGAGCCATCAATAACATAAATTGTCTTTATCTAATCACCAAGGTTTTTTTCCCCAGTGATTTGTAGAGCCCTACAGGGTTTTTTTTTTCTTCTCCCCATGAGCAGTAACAAATTTAGGTCTTGAAGTGAGAAAGAAAAATGACGTGATGGAAGTGGCAACTTTCAGAGAAGTACATCTTTAAAAAAAACCCACCACACCTGTATTTTGATTATATTTTTCACTGTCTGTGATTTGTCAGCGAAGATTCTCAGGACGTACTAGGCTGCGAACCCAAGCTTTTGATTTGAGTGCACAAGATGTCTGACTTACTAAAATGAGTTCTTACATGCTTAAAATGAAAGTCTTGATTAAAGGTAGAATGAGGGCTCCCCCCCAAAAGAAAAATCTGTAATGTAAGCATTACTGTTCAAAACCCTTCAAAAGGTTCTACCAGATAGTTCCATATTGGGATCTGCTGTTTCAGGAGTCTTGATTCTTGTGGCCCACCAGGCTTGTGTGATGCTGTTCAAAGCCTGGCAGCAATGAGACAAATGGCATTAATAACCTGCCAAGAATTATGGGAATGGTAGATCCTATATGATAGTGCCAATGGTAGCTAGCGGGAAATGATGCTCTCTTAGGGACCTGGGAGTGCCTTTCAAAGAGCTGAGAAATAATGACAGTGGAAGTGAATTCCGCTGTCATAAAATGGCTGCAGACGGCGCTGTGCTCCCTCGATGGCCATTTTGCACACACTGCTGCAAGAAGCAGCAATGCTGCAGCTCCACTGCTGGACCCCACCACACCTTCCAGACCTGTAAGTCAGCGATGGGGTGTGGCAGGGGAGGGGTGGACTGGGGGCATAAGTGGGCGGGCAGGGGGGAGGGTGAGGAGGCAGTGGGAGGGGGTGGATCTGGTGGCAATAGCACTGGATCCTATCCCCTCCGTTTCAAAGCTCCCTGTCCCTTTGTTGTCCTCAGACATATGCCACGAAAGTGGTGTATGTTTGGAGACCCATAGCCAGACCCAGGGCTTACCCATGGGTTGCCATGGGTTACTAGATGCAGCACGTGCCATTTTGGAACAGCTGCATTGGTGCAGCTGGCGGGGAATAGGATTGGGACAAAAACCTGGGCCTGAAATAACTGGGGGGGGGGGAGATTTAGGATGCAATCCTCCAGAAAGTTTTTTTTTTTTTTGCCAAGTCCTGCTGAAATGAATGGAAGCAGCACAACATAATTGAAGGTCTGTGGCCTTTATTGCCAAAGATAAATAGGGACTTGTCTTCATAGTTCCTTTTTTTTAATGTAAAAGTTAAATGTTCTTCTTATCATTTCTAAATACATTCCATTGTCAAAGCTTTTGGAACTAGGAATCCAAACATATAAATTAATTCATATGTTAAATTCCATCAACCAGACACCTGAGAGACAAACAAACCCATGTAACTCTGGGCTAAGGAGGCATGCTTTTGGACACAAGTGTGTCTGTTTTCACACAAAGCAGCCATGGGAGGACCTGATCCTGATTGACTCCACATCACTAATTTTCCTGCATTCTGTTTCTGGCTGAAAATGCCTCCCTGAAATGGCTACTTGGCCCCTGTCATGATGGTCTCCTGAGGGGAATAGGAGGTTGTCCAAGGCTCCAGGTAATGGGCACTGCAAATGCTGCCAGCCCAGCACTTATGCACCCAACCTTAACCCCACTCCCATTGCGGGCCGCTCTGGCACACAACGCCAAGCGCTTCCCCCCTGTTTCCTGCCTGTGCCTCTCCAACTTGGGAAGACTACTCCAGATGACAGAAGGAGGGAACATGGCTCAAAGAGACTCCCCGTAATCATTGGGTTACCAGATAGTTTACCCAAACCTTGAAAGTGGTTCTCCTGGGACCCAAGTTTCTATGGTCAGCCAACAAGCACGCACATGCAGTTTACTAAGACCAGGGATGTGGATCAAGTCTCTAAGTCTCAAGTCAAGTCCCAAGTCTCTGGGTCCAAGTTTTAAGTCAAGTCTTTGCCCCCAGGTCCCGAGTCTTTGGTTGCGAGTCCCTATCTATTTAATGGGGAAAATGGTTTTAAATCTGAATAAAATTGGACTTGTCATAGAAGGCTCCAAGTCTTGAGTCGAGTCTTTCGAGTCTTTTACAATCGCCGAGTCAAGACCGAGTCAAGTCATTGACGCGACTTGAGTCTGACTCGAGTCCGAGTCAATAGACTCAAGTCTACATCACCACTGTTAAAGACATTCCATGTTAGTAAGTAAGGGAAACCTCCACCCCCAATGGGGTGCTCAATGGAGGCTTCTGAACCGTGAGATGGCATACAGTTCAAGGCAGCAGAAAACGATAAAGCTAACAATCAACTTACTACATTAGATTGGTTCTCAAAGTCTTGCCATGCAGGAGACCCTTGGGAGCGAGTCCAAAAATCGAGAGTTGTGCTGTGACTATATTTTCTTGACTCTATGTGACTTGTTTGTTTGTAGGGTTAATAAAATCTACAGTCACAATGCAACTCTAGATTTTTGGATTGTCCCTGGTGGTGATGTTCAGGGCCCTTTGGGGACCATAGACCCCAGCACATATCTGCACACACCCTCTGGCACTACTACTGCTGCAAAATGAGGACTTAACAGCACTTTATCTCTTTGAACTCTTTTCGGCTTACTTTCCATTTTGTGAAACACACTCTGGCTTTCTTTCACTGTGTTTATTATTGCACTGTTTAATTCCTAAACTATGATGATGGCAATTTCACACTCCCTCCGAGACTGATTTTCTGGTTGGTAGAGAGTGAAGGGCAAACTGTTTTTAACGCAGACATTTTTTTAAGCAGCGTCATTGTGAGCCTTCTTAAATCAAGAAAAAGGCAGTGTAAATCTTACCAGATTAAACCAGTACCCTGATCTCAAACAGGTTTACAAAATTCTAAATGTGCCTACTGGAAGAAAATCTCACTGAGTTCAATGGGAGTTACATCTTTATGATCCAAGATAAGTGTGGTCTTGATTTATCTTACCCGCATTTTATGTTTGTTATGTGGTATCTTCCTTGAACATTTAGATGATAGAATGAAATGCACTATAAATATTCAGGACATAATTCCATGTTTCAAGTCTGAAAATATTTCTGATCCACCCACTTGTGTTTGAGAGAGCAACAAAACAACAACATTTATAACAAGGCAAGAATTGCTCTACTTGCAGGAAAAAAGTTAGAAACAATGTGATTCAACTATTTGTTGTTTCAAAATATGTCTACAGTATAATTCAGATTAAGGCCCACTGATTTTGCTAGAACCTCCTTATTAGTACATTTGCTATTTAGGAACACAGTCTGAAATGGCAAAACCAGCAAAGAATCTTGTAGCACATTAAAGACTAACAGATGCATCGTAGTATAGGTTTTATGATGGATCTCCCATTACTCTGAGTTTACATGTCTTGGCAACCATGGTTACTTCTCTCTTGCTTAGATTCAGTTTCATTTTAGTTTAAAGGTTAGATCAATTTCCATCAGCCCCCTATCTTAGGCTTCCAGAGAGGTAGCCTACTGTGTTAAACTAATGAATTTATTGTGGCATAAGTTTTCATGCGGAATCTGATGAAGTGGACTCTGGTCCATGAAAAGTGATGCTGCAATAAATCTGCTAGTCTTGAAGGGGTCATAAGGCTCTGCGTTGCACAGCAGGCTACCCTTTCTGGAAACCAAAAACAGGTGGATGACACAAGCTGATTAGAGTTGAATCTAGGCAAGACAGAAATAAAACTGGTCACCAAGACTTGTGTGCTGGAGAGTAACAGGAAATCTGTCATACATGGAATTTAGCTGCCCTTAGAGCTGTGCCCTCTGCCAACTCTACCCATTGAGACAGTGGAATTTTTTCCCAGTTCCTCCCCCCCCCCATACCTACAAGACTAGCATCTTTGTTTCCTAAAAGTGAAAGCAAGATTTCACAGGAACATAAGAAGAGCCCTGCTGGATCAGGCCAAAGGCCCATCTAGTCCAGTTTCCTGTATCTCACAGTGGCCCACCAGATGCCTCGAGGAGCACACAAGACAACAAGATACCTGTACCCTGTCACCACTTCCTTGCATCTGGCACTCAGAGATAGCCTACTTCTAAAGCCAGGAAGTTGCTTATACCCATCATGGCTTGTAACCTGTGATGGATGTTTCCTCCAAAATCTGTCCAATCCCCTTTTAAAGGCATCCAGGACAGGTGCCATCACCACATCCTATGTCAAGGAGTTCTACAGATTAAATTATATGCTGGTTGCTCCCTTCTGCACCTTTTCTAGTTCCACTATATCCTTTTTGAGATGTGGCGACCAGAACTGGGCACAATACTCCAGATGTGGCCTTACCATCGATTTGTACAACAACATAATATTGGCCATGTTATTCTCAATCCTTTTTTAAATGATCTCGAGTATGAAATTGGCCTTCACAGCTGCTGCAAACTTGGTCGACACTCTCCTCGAGCTGTCCACCAGCACCCCAAGATCTCTCTCTTGATCCGTCACAGACAGCTCAGAACTCATTAGCTGAGCATATATGTGAAGTTTTGATTTCTTTCCCCAATGTGCATCACTTTACACTTACATACATTGAAGCACATCTGCCATTTTGCTACCCATTCTCCCAGTTTGGAGAGATCCTTCTGTCTATTTGTTTTTGCGCATGCGCAGAACCTTTCAAAGGGCAAACGGGCAACCCGTTTGCCCTCAGAAAGGTTCTGCGCATGCGCAAAAAAACCAAATAAAAGCTTTCGACGCGTTCGGCCTTCTCACAAAGCCCTCGACCGCCGAACTGGGCAGTCGCTCTGAGGAGGGCTTGTCCTGTCCTTGGAGCAGAGCCTCTCCGGAAGCCGGTGACGCGCCGAGTGGGCACGCTGCTTCCGGGGGGGGGGGGGCGGCAGCCGGGCTCTGGTGCGACGGGGGCACTCCAACCCCCGCCCCCCCAGGCGCCGGGAGGGCTCGGAACACCACTGCGTGCCACCACCACCTGGCAGGGAACCTACCATCTCCAGCGGCTGTTCCACATGTCCTGGGGCAGTTAGAGTGATGTCAGCCTCACCGCTGGCGCCGCCTACTTGCCAGATGCTGCAAACGTGCTTTGCGGCATGTTTGTGACACCCTGGACTGGTGGAGCAGCGCTCCGCCGGTCTAAACGTTAGACAGGATTGCACTATAAATCTCTCAAGGTTTGGTTCAGAACAAGAAATGAGCTGAGTACATCTCAACTCATTAAAAAACAAACCCAAATCTTCAGCATCTACAATTCAAGAATATCTCATGATTTTCAAAACATTCTCATCATTTTGATTTATTGTGGTTCACAGAGCTACTCTAATAAGGTGTTTTTTTTAAAAAAAATGTCACATTATGTCTTTTGATAGGTGGCAATCTCAGTAAATAAAACTCTAATATCTATACTAAGTGTGTTCCACCTACTGAAAATTTGTCAGCTTCTGCGATATAAAACATCTAATAAGAGAACATCAATACCTGGGAAGGATATATGAGAAACAATGCCGACAGGTCTCCCGGTGTTCCAGTTAATGAATGACCTTGCTGACAGAGGTAGTCACCATAATTAAAGAGTTTGAAGTCATCTTTCTGACTACTGTTCTGATTTACCTTTTCAAGATTAAAAAAAATATTGCCTTTGGCTTAAGGAAGAAAATAATCATTTGATTGCTTCTGAACCGTAAATGAAATAGACTATGCAGCTCCTTCAATTCTAACCATCGCCACTGATTTATGTTTATTAGCAGACAAAGGCAGCTTCTTTTTTTCCTAAAGTGTACTTAGCAGCGGTTTAGCTCCCAAATCCGGAGTTTATTAAGGTGAAACTCTTTTGATGAAGTGACATAGTCAAGGCCCCTGAAAATGTGTGATCATTTTTATTTTTCTGAATTCTTGTGCAGTGGCAATATAGGGTGACCAAATGTTCAGAGCAGGGGTTTTTACCTGATGTTCTGGGGAAACTTGGGTTCCTTGGAAACTGTAGGGATTTCCCTGTTAGGGTGTCAGTAATAGCAGACAAGCTTCCCTGAAAGACAGCTTGTTCATGATCACTTATCTTTCCAAGCAATGTGTAGCCACACAGTGGTGTTGGCACGGTAGGGCGAGCTCTGAGTTCATGCGAGGCAACAGAGGCTCAGAACAGAAGGTCTGGCTTGTATTCTGTTGGTGCCTCAGAATCCTCTGCCACACACAAGGGGTTTGTGTCAGATGCTTAGGGGTTCCTTGCCAGACAAATCCACATGGGAAATGTTGTGAAGGTTGAAAGTTTGAAAACAAATGGTCTAGAGAAAAGGGCTCTTGTACATTTGATGGTTATGTGGAAGAGGGCCCAAGTGTTACCGCCACATGCGCCCCCTGAAAAAAGTGCACGGAAGGTGGGGGTCTGGCCACCTGCCCCTTAACCTTGCTCCTTCCTTGCATCATGGTCCCTTTAAATAAAACAGGAAGTGAAGGACACGCTGGGAGCTCCCAGTGTATTCTTCACTTCCTGATTTGTTTAAAGGGACCTTGTGAGGAATGAGAAACAGATTGCTGCCTTCTGCGTTCTGCCTTCTGCAGCATTCTTTACGGGGTGAAGAATGCGATGGTGGCAACAGTGGCAATCAGCTTCTCTTTACCTCACTCCTTCTTTGTGAAGTCCCTTTAAACATCCTGAAGTCCTATACATCCTGTTTTGAAAGGAACTGGTTGAGTAAGGAGAGAGAGATGAGAAGGTAGGGAAGCTGATTGCTGCCGTCTCTAAACGTGAGCGGGAAATGGATCAGAACAGCTCTTTCTGTGGGGAGCTGGAGGGATGCGGTGGCAGACAGGGTGAAAGGCACCTCAAATCTGTTTGCTGACCAACGCAAACTGCCATGTGGTGTGAGCTGCATTGCTCATGTCACTCATGAGCTGTCTGTGATTATCAGCACAATCCTGACTAAGGTCTGGCCGGTGGCCCCTGGGCCACCCGCCAGATCCTGACCACCAGCGGCAACATTGCTGCTGGAGTGGAGGTCTCCTCGGGGAAGGGGACGCTCATCCCCTTCCCTGAGTGTAAAGGCAGGCCGCCCGGATTGGCGTCCTCGGATTTCCGCCAGCAATTTTGCTGGTGGAAGTAAGAGGAGGCTGTGTAAAGGCCCGGTGCCCAGCGGGAGTCAGGATATGACTGACAGCCATCCCCTGCCCCCGACCGGGCTGCTTGGGCCAATGGCCACCCTCCCTGCCCCAGTCATAAGAACATAAGAACATAAGAAGAGCCCTGCTGGATCAGGCCAAAAGCCCATCTTGAAAGCCCAGCTTCCTGTATCACACAGTGGCCCCACCAGATGCCTCAGGGAGCACACAGCCAACAAGATAACCTGTTTCCTGTTGTCACTCCCTTGCACCTGGCACAGAGAAAACCCACTTCTAAAACCAGGAGGTTGCTTATGGCTTGTAACCTGTGATGGTCTTTTCCTCCATGAATCTGTCCAAACCCCTTTTAAAGGCATCTAGGCCAGGTGCCATCACCACACCCTGTGGCAAGGAGTTCCACAGATGATCCGCCCCCTGCCCGCTGGATCCTCACTTACTGGGTCCGGCCACGGCGGGGTTGGTTCCATCGCCGGAGCTGGGGAGGCCGGCCTTTCGCCGGCCTTCCCTGCTCCCAAGGAGACGCAAACGTGCCTTACAGCATGTTTGCAATCTCTTCCTGCACCGGGACACTCGTTCTGGCATCAGAGTTTTCATCAGGATTGGGCTGCCCATAACATAGACAACTGTCTTGATCTATCAAGTCTAGTATTATCCTACTCAAACTGGCATTGGCTCTCCAAGGTCTAATGCAGAGGCAATTCCTAATACAAGAAATCCTTTAACTGGAGATTCCAGGGATTGTTCCTAAATTTTCCTGCATGCAAAACATGTGCTCAATCACTAAGCTATCTTCCTTCTCTAGATCTTTTGCTTGTTCCTTGACAGTATATAAGTATGAGCAGCAGGGGGAAAGGTTTTTTTTTATTAATCCTAGCCAGGCTGCCATAATTGGTTGTCTCAAGTGAAACCTCAAACCGAACCCTTTTTTCCTTACATATTACCATAGCCTGAAGTGTTGGGGAGGTCAAAAGATTCGTCTCCCCCTTCACTTGAGCAGGCAAGTATGAACAAGTGGACCTTTGATTCAAGCTGACAGTTATGGGCTGGAAGCTTGCCCAAACCATCCCATTTCAAAACATGCTGTGGCAAACAAGGCTTAAGAAAGCTGGTTCAGGATTTAATCCGTATAAAGATGAGCTAACCAAATGTAAAGGAAGCACATTCTTCTCCTGATGAACTTCATACATGTATCATACATGTAAACTTCATACATGTATCTACAGCATTTGGGTGGGTGGATGGGTGGGTGGCGCAGCGGGTTAAACCGCTGAACCATAAACTGTTGATCGAAAGGTCGGCAGTTCGATTCCCGCGACGGGGTGAGCGCTTGTTGCTTGGCCAGCTCCTGACAACCTAGCAGTTCCAAAGCATGTTAATGTGAGTAGATAAATAGGTACCGCTTGCGGGAAGGTAAACAGCGCTCCGTGTTCCAGCTGCATGCTACGCGCTGCGGCAAGGAGAGTCATGCCGGCCACATGACCATGGAGGCGTCTTCGGACAACGCTGGCTCTTCGGCTTTGAAATGGAGATGAGCACCACACCCTAGAGTCGGACACGACTGGACTTAATTGTCAGGGGATACTTTTACCTTTTTATATTTGTTTAGAATACATACTTGCTTGTTGGGAACATGTGATCAATCTCACTCTCTCAACAACTGTGCACCCAGCAAAATCGTCAAATGCTGGTCGCACACAGCAGTAACTGAGTAACTGTTTGAGGTTACTCCATTCTTCTCTTCCTTTTTGAATCTAAGGTGGGGGAGGCAGCAGCTGTTGCACCACCAGGTAAGGGAGGGGCAGTTCATGATGCAGTGCTCAGGTGCCGTGAAGTTTTGGGCCTGCCACACACTTTTATAGCAATGCTATGCAGCATGGGTTATCATTATTTCCATTTTATAGATGGGGAACTGAGAAAGAATGACTTGGTCAATAAGCAGGGGTGATTCAAGGTCTCTGGGTTCCGGAAGCAACACCCCAAATGCTGTCTCACCCTGCCTCTTTGCAGGCTTTAAAGGTGGAATGGTCATTAAAAGAGGCAGCTGAAGCAATACTACCTTTTAAAGCATAGGTGGCCAACCCACAGCACGGGTGCCACTTAGTGGCACGCTGAGCCTTTTGAAGTGGCACACGCCACCATTCCTGCCCGAGCTGAGCTCTAAAGTCCCTCTCTCTTTCTCAACCCCAGCACACCTTTCCAAGCCTGTGTCACTAGAGGAGATCTATGCACCCCACTGCACCTCATTCTTCTTGCACTGTCACTGTGCTTTCAATATTTTCATTGCCTTAAATAAATAAATAAATAAATATTTCTAAAGTGGCACGCTCAAGATTATCTACATAAAGGGTTGGCCACCACTGTTTTAAAGTATACTGTATGACGAGGTGAGACTGTGCTGGCATAGCTTCCCTTCCTCATTCCCTTCCCTTGTAGGCTTTGAATGGAGCTCCAGATGAAGAGAGGAGGTCTTCTCACCACTGCATCAGCTACTCCACCCTCCTCTTCTTTCCAAAGGATTGGGAAAGGATTTCTTCTCTTCCCGGCTGCGCCAGGATGGGAAGGGAAGGGATAGCAGTGATGGTAAGGAGTCAGGAAGGGTGATGGCAACTCACTGCTCACTGAGGCAGCAACATAACCTGGACTCATGGAAGAGCCACCCCTGACAATGGCTTGGATAGTTAAATGACCGTCTATACCCAGATGAATCTGCCTGCCTCCTTTGTTCAATATTTGAGGACTTGCTCTGTATTTCGCCTCCATCAGAAAGTTGGGGATAGTCGGTCATTTAATCCACCACTGCAGCAGCTAACAATGCTTGGGCAATATAGAACAAGTTACTTTGGGAGAGTTGGAATCCCTTTCTTTGAAAGTCATATTGGATGCAGTATAGTTTCAATCAGGGGTTGGCATCTGGCAAGGGGCTGGACATTCAGTGATGACGTCATCATGTCTTCACCGAACTTCTGGGTTGCTGAGCTCTCGGAAGCAGCTGCAAAGCCTCCTACCCAATTTGCCATGCGCTGGACAAGGAGTGGCAGAGCCACCTGCCTAGGCTTGCAGAGACACTGTGCCACTGCTGCCGCTTCCTGAAGAAGTGCTTGTTTGTCGGCAACGGGCTGGGAACTGTGGGCTGGATCTGGGACACAGGCTGTAGGTTGGCGCCCCCTGGTTTAAGTCATTATATTATCACAGTACAATTATAGGGGAGCTAGGTTTATATAGTCATACATGCAGAGCAGTTTGTGAGATCTAGACATGGGCAAACTGGAAGAATCCCTGTGCATTTAAAAGATAGGTAACGTACAAAAATGGAGCCAGTGTGTCTTTGCTCAGAACTGTACCTGCATTCATGGTAGCACTGGGTGCCTTGAGATTATTTATAGATTGTATTTATATCCCACCTTTCTGTCAGGCAATGGCCAGACCCAGACTTGTTTAGTGTCAGGACAGTGGCTGCATCATGTGCTTTTAAACGATGTCCTGGGACCAGTTAAAGGCCTAGGAGCCCTGCCAGAAAATAAACATGGTGAAAGCGCTAGTCAGTATGGGAAGCTGGGAGTAATAGTAGTAATACTACGGTATTGTGGCAGTTACCTGCCATCAGGCAATAGAATAATAGAGCTGGAAGGTATCCACAAAGTAATCTAGTCCAAACCCCTGCCTGTAGCAGGAAATCCTCCTAGACTAGAGCCTCCAGCAGGTGCCTGTCGAGCCTCTGCTTGAAGATCTCCAGGGAGGGAGAATCCATCACTTCCCTTGGGAATTGGTTCCAATGCTGAACGATCCTTAAGGCTGACCTCCACCGCACGAATTCCGGCGCGTTCCGGGCACGTGCGGAGAGTGCGGAGCTGTGTGGCTTCCATTTTAACTGATCGCATCAAAACGCGGGAGAGTCGCGCTCTCCCGAGTTCCGTTGCGATCGGCTGTGGACCATGCTCATGATTTGAGAGGGCGGAACGTGGAGCTAATTGTTAGACCAATGAGATGAAGGTGTTTCCAATCAATCGGATCGCACTTGTGTTCCAGCCAATCAGCGTTAAGCTTTATTAGAAGGCGGGACAATCAGGAGGGACTATTTGCGTTGAAGAAACTGGTGGAGCCCAGGGCAGTGTTTCGAGCGGGGCATCCAGTCCCCTATGCTCGCGTACCTCACCACGCAAGTGCAACGCAACAGGGGTAGGTGTAGATCAGCCTTTACTGTTAAGAATTTCTGAACGTTTTTCATGTGTTATTAGGCTTCTGCTATGTAGCCAGTAACACATGTTGTTTTATGCCAGATGTTTTATGAGTAGTATTGAAGAATGTGAATGACAAATTGCGGAGATGGACTCTCTGAAGTGGTCAGAATCAGCGATGAACAAGGATCCAAGATAGGTGGTTTTTATGCACTGGAAAAAAACACGTTACAGAGACCCTTTGAAGAAGTGCTCGCTGGATTGTGAGATTAATCATTTACCATGATAAATTGTTTGTTTTGCCTTCTGGATGGCAGAGTCATTCATACCCTACACCTAATGATGTGCTGTGAGTCTTTGTGGGTCTGCAAGGTGGTTTTAGTGGAATTTGTTACTGAAACTTGAAAAGATCTGGTGACTTTAAAGAAGAATGTGCTGCAGGGTTTTCCCCCTGGAAACTGAAGCTTACAGTGTGAAGTAAGTAGTAAAACAAGAGCTAGCTTGTTCAAGCCAATCTATGCCAGACCAAGCCTTAGATGTAAAATACAGTTATTTCCCAAGCCCATCCTCCTGCAGAAAAGCAGTAATGAGAAAATTTAAGCTGTGTATCTGTTCTTTTTCAGTTAGCTTATTAGCAAGGATTTTTCTAAGTGTAGGGAACTTTGGAGATATACGTTGATCTGGACATTTAGAATAAAAGAAAAGTGGAAAATTCTCCAAACAGTACAAAGTATTTCCATTTTTTTTTTTAGAAAATGGGTTTTCCATTTCTGAAAAATGTCGCTATATGCATTGACATATAAACATTCCATGACTGCTTTATGTTAAAGCACAGATTTATGTTAAGACATAGATTTCTCTATCTTTTATGGGGAAAAATAACCTAATTAATAATGTGGTAAAACTATCTTTCTGGAATAAATGAATCCTAATGAAAATGAAGAATATTAGGAAATTTATAATCCTAGAGAAACCCCTTCTTATCTTACTTTGCTTCAAATTCTATAGCCACAAATAATTAACAACCAGGAATAATCTTATTAAAGTATGCACCAAGATCTCATCATTTTTAATGTTTCTGAAACAGATTACCTTATGGCAATAACTTCAAGATAATTAAGATTAACTTAGGTTTCTCTTAAGAAATAGCTTTTAACTTTCACTCCAAGCAACATTCAGTCAACATTTAAAATGCTTACAACATTCAAAATTGTTACCTTATATATATATATGCAGCTATTGTTTTATTTTGGAGACCTCTTGTTTGAGCTCAACATATTAACTTCCCGATTCTTCAAAATGCAATATGCCAGAAAGCCCAAAACTATGCCACACGAATTGCAGAGCTAAACATTATGAGGAAATGCAGAGTTCCCAACCCCATTGTTTTCCTTGAGATGTCAGAGTGGGGCCTGGGGGCATTTGTAGGGAAGAAATATCTGAGGAAGTGCTTATCCCTTTCTTTCCTCCTCCTGGTGATTCCCCTCTGCAATTCTCCCCTCCAGTAAATTCAGACTCCCCCCCCCATTCAGGTTCTGAAGTGAGTCCAGCTGAGAAGGGCATACAGGTGGGCCCCCATATCTACGGATTCGCTATCCACGGTTTCAGTTATCCACGAATCGCGGGGACCCCCCCCCCGGCTTTTACTTTTTTCCCAGTAAGCTTCATTTCTTCCTTAAACAAACAGGAAAGGCAGCCTTTGGCTGCTTATTGCAGGCAAGTAGAACAAAACTAAGTCCTAGAGAGGCTCTGCAAGGTTACCAGAAACCTTGCAGAGCCTCTCTAGGACTTAGTCTTGTTCTTCTTGCCTGCAATGGAGTCTGCTTCTCTGTTTGTTTTAAGGAAGAAACAAAGCTTGCTGAAAGAAAAATAAGAGCTGGGGGGGGGGGTGTGTGCGTACGCCTGCCTGCAGGGGAGGCAGGGCGGGCCCCCCTCAGGAAACCATGTAGGGGGTGTTCGCTCCTATCCACGGTTTCAAGTATCCACGGAGGGGCCTGGAACATATCCCCAGCGGATATGGGGGGGAGCACTGTATTTGGGGGAGAATGAGTGCAGTAGGTGTCATTAGATACTACTGCAATATGTTGTTATAGGTTGGTACCCAGCACTGATAGTGGTTCAGTGACCTTACAGCACAATCCTGTTGGACCTTTAGGCTGGCGCAGCAGTGCTGCACCGGCCTAGGGTGTTGCAAACGTGCCGTAAAGCACATTTGTGGCACCCAGCACGTATGAGTTTGCATGCACTGGAGCAGGCTGGAACAAGACTTGGTAAAACATAAGACACCAAAAAATTGATATGAAACTTAACAGCGCAATCCTGTCTAACTCTGCACCCTGAGATGCAGCAGGGCCAGTGCAGCCTCCGCTGCATCCAGAGTGCAGAGATGCCGGCTGGAAGGTCACCAGTGTAAGTCCCAGCTGCCCAAACGGGTCTCCTCTGATATGCACCAGCTATTTTGCTGGTGTAAATCTGGGAGGCCCATGTAATGGCAGCCAGGCCCAGAAAGGGGGATAGGATACAGCAGAGGAGGCCTCTGACAATCCCACCCCCTTCCTGGGCCTGGCTGCCCAATCCCCCCCTGGAATGCCCATTCTTCCCTCCCCACGCCAGTGGCGAGTGTACAACCCCCCCATGGGGGGCGCCGATGCAACAGCCCCCCATGTAATGCCACAAGCCACGGCCCCTGGGGGGCGTGACATCATTTTCGCATGTCGCCACTGCCGAATTTGGAAGGCTTTTTGGAGCCAAATGGCTCCAGGGCGGGCAGGCCCAACAGGACGACGAACACGGTGGCGAAGACCATCTGGGATGCAGATACACCCCCCAGGCACCCGCTGCCTGGTGGAGGCCCACGGCTCCCCCGCCCCTACCCTGACAACGCTTCTGCCCCATGCCCCTTTATCACCTAGCCGGGAATTCACCTTCCCCGGTGAGCGCAGCTCCAGATCTGCGGCGAACAGAGTGGTGCTGGCCTCAGCGCCAGTGCTGCCTACTTGCCGGGTGTCGCAAATATGCTTTGCGGCATGTTTGTGACACTCTAGACTGGCGTAGCATGCACTCAACTGGTCTGTTTCTAGATAGGATTTGGCTGCCCATTGCACAAAGTCATAACTTGTGCATGCTTGGCTGGTTCTCTTTCTCTGCACCCTCGCCCCATCCCTGATATTCCTGGAAGGCAGGAGCACCCAAGTTTTACTTGGGTCCATCAGCCTGAGCAATGCAACTTACATCTTCACACACCAACTTGTTTCAGCAGACTGGGATAGGTAAAATCTCCTGGGCTATCGGCCTCTCTTTAAATGGTTTTCCCCTTTCCCTTTTGCAACCTAGTTGGTTTTGCAACCAACTCTTCTCTCTGTTCGTGTTTAGTGTTTTTCTCTTTCTGTTTTTCCTCACATATAGATGAGAACCTGAAGAATTGGCCTCCAGCCTCTCTAGAACAGGGACTAATCTAACCAATCTAGCAAGACTTCTGAGCATAAGTTTGTTTGTATTGAACAAACTGCTTGTGCCTCTGAAGGAGCAAAAATCAATCCATCACCGCTCCCTTAGAGGCATTGAGACATTGGCTGAGTTATTATAATAGAGAACAAGCTTCCTTGCTACAGGTAAATACTAGCAAGGCGCTTTAGACCCAGCTTCAGCTTCCTCCCTTATCATCTTTATCCTCTAATTCACTGTATGCACTGAAGCATCGACACATCCTTGTGCCTTGGCTATGCTCTCCATTTCTTTGTGCCTCGTGCCTGGTTTTCTTTCTCTCTCTTTTTCACTCACTCTAGAGCCCATTTCTTCCAAAATACCACTTGCCCTCCCGGGTAAACCACCTAATAACCATAACTCATGCCTCTCTGCTCAGTATGATCTCTGACTTTTCTCCTGCCACCTTTCTCCATAAAACCAAGCACACCTCTCCTCCTTAAGTATTAAGGATATTGTTTTAGGAGAATTCTTTGGATTTAAACACACATACAAACCTCATTCTAAGTAGGATTTTTAGTGTATGTTTCTCATACAGTTGACCCATTTTTTTAAGCAATGTGGACTAAAGTCATTACTGGGGCCCCTCTGGCATTAGGGGCCCTGAAGCTTAAGGTTCATTACTTTCATAGTAGATCCATCCCTGTTCTCTCCTCCGTTTTTGTCTTCCTGGCTTCAGACTTGGTATGAGAGGGAGCACTGTCAGTGGACCAAGTAGGACCTCATGATGTTTCTTACTGAATTTCAGGGATGTGGATCAAGTCTATAACTCCATGTCTTGAGTCAAGTCCCAAATCCAGTGGCGCTGACATCATGACGCTGACGCGTGACACTGACTTCACTCACCCCACCCCCAAGTGACATCATCTGGAGCCAAACGTCCCTTGGGGGCTGGACAGGAGGGTGGGGCACCCCACAAATGCGGCTCGGAGGTAGCAGGAGGCTTCAGCAGGCTCCTCCGAGCCGTTCTGCTGCCTGGATTGCCGCCGCCGCATTCTCTGCCACCGCATTCTCTGCCGCCGCCGCCGCCATGTCACCCCCGCCACAGGTATGATGCTCCCCGCCTGCTGCCCGGGGGCAGTCCGCTCCCACACCTCATCCCTTCCTACGCCTCTGCCCAAGTCTTTGTCCCCAGGTCCCAAGTCTTTGGTTGCGAGTCCCTATCTATTTATAGGGGGAAGTTGGTTTAAACCTGAATAAAATTCGACTTGTCATAAAAGGCTCCAAGTCTCGAGTTGAATCTTTCGAGTCTTTTACAATCGCTGGGTCAAGTCTGAGTCAAGTCATTGACGCGACTTGAGTCCAACTCGAGTCCGAGTCAATAGACTCAAGTCTACATCACTGCAGAATTTGGTAGTACAAATCAGAGGACCAGTGCCAAAGGGAGTCAATAATTTGGGAAGTACCAGGACAGGTATGTATGGCATGTAGGCACAGAGACTTTTCTGATGCAAATGTGTAACTCCAAGAAAAAGAGTTTCCAAAGTCACTTTTTAAAGACACTGGTGTATTCTTACAAGTCACACCTTGTCTTTAAAAAGTGACTTTGGAAACTCTTTTTCTTGGAGTTACACATTTGCATCAGAAAAGTGCCCCAGAGGTGATTCTAAGAAGACTGCTCTACAGCTTAGGGCTCCAGATGCTTAAGCAAGATAAACCTATTATTACTGATCCCCACCAATCACCCTGGGATTCCGCCTTCTCTTTTTGTGCCACCTTTTCTGTGTTGGGAATAGAGATTCCATTTATCTACCCTGAAACAGAGTCGATTTATATTGAGTAAGGCATTTGGGAGATAGACAACATCTCTTTCTAAACAGAAATAAAAAAATACAAATTAACCCAAACTGAATAAACATCTTTCTTAAGATCTTTTAATGTGAAATTGCCTCTAAGTTATATTTAGAACATCTAAACAACCATAGCAAAGCACCACACAGCTCAAAAGACAGTTTTCATTTAGGGTGGCATATATTTTAAAGGCTGGACTGGTGGCCCAGTTGCAAAAAAAAAAAAATCTACTTTTTTTGTTTGTTTGTTTTGCATCTTCCTGTTCAGCAGTTAGTGTGTTGATGAATAAAACGTGCATTGTGCTATTAGACTGCTGGTGAAAATTCTGTCATGGATACAACTGTTCTGGCAAGGCACTGAAAATCAACTAAGAAGGGCAGGCCCCTTTGATTATGGAGCAGTTCAGAAAAAGCATTTTATATATTGCTGAAATGGGAAAACTGCCTGGTTTAGTTTAGTGTTTAAACAGAAAGGAAGTGTAGGGCCAGTGTCTTCACTGATGAATGGCACTCATTTATGGATTTCTGGCACATTATTGACCCGTCTCTGTTTCTCTGATGCAAAGCATTGCAGGGATTCTGTTTACAAGGCTGGCCCAAGACGTCCTAGATCTGAAGGTGGCACACCAAACGCTGCCCTTCCTCTTCTGTGGCAGTGCACCAGCCCCGGCTCCTCCTCCTAGGATTGGAAAAGGACGAGGGGGTGGAGCACAAGAGGACACAAGCCCTCCACTCTCCTCTCCTCCAAACTTTCTCTTTTTGCGCCATCTCACTCCTCTTTTCAGTCCAGGGAGTAGGTGGAGGAGGAGCAGCGAAGGCGAGTAGGTGGGGGGAGGTGAGATTCCATGCCACCTGCCCCCCATTTCCTCCTTGTCTCACAAAGCTCAATGTCCTGAGGGCCGAAGTATGATATATCCCGGAGAGTCTCAAAGGTGCTTGTCTGATGGGGTTTATTACAGCCAGAGGGCTACTGCCCCGTCTCCCTTGCCCATGTCCAGTTCTGGTTCAGTATGCCTGGTGGTTCCTTCATCTTCAGCTTCAAGACATCTAAGCTACAACCAATATAAATAGTGTGTGCTACCACAACACATACATGTTGTAACTGCTATTATATTTTGAAAAGAAAAACCTGTCCCTTAATGTGCAAAGCACTTCATATGTATTACCGTGATGTTGGTAACCCTAAGGTATTATTATACCCATACTGCAACTGGGAAAACTGAGGCTGAGAGGGAGTGGTTTACCTAAGGTTTACCTAGTGAGTTCATGGCAGAGGTGAAATTTGAGCCAGAGAAGGCCTGGTTCATAGCTCAGTCTCTTAGCCACAACACTACTCCAGTATTAAGTACTTTTATCCCAATTGTAGATTATGGAAAAAACGTTTTAGTAGTTTTGAATTCATGTGATTACAGTATTTACTTTTTGTATTTAGAGCCGATTTTCCTATAGAAATTGGTTTAAGGCAACAGATAGGTTGCTGAGGGTTCAAGTCTCTTGCCACAACCCATTTATTTGTGGTGGGCTGAAGCAGAGCGTCTCAGGCTTACATTATTGTTCCTAGGGCGGAAAAGGCAACTGCAGGAGACATGGGTTCTCATGTCATGTCTCCAGCAGACATTACTGCAGGAGACATGACATGGGAGACATGCACGGCCAAAGGCAGGAGCTTCTTGGGAGCAAAAATGCACCACCAAAAGTGCCACATCAGAGTGGGGCTCCAGTGGTCCAGCAGTCCGAGTACCACCAGCAGTCAGCTGAAGTACCACTGGTGGTACTAGTACCACAGGTTGGGAGCCCCTGATCTATAATATATTACTGTTTTCACACACACACACACACACACACACACACACACCCTCTCTGTATTCCTTTTATTAATTTTTTTTAAAAGGAAGATATACGTTAGTACTTGCTGGATCTCCACATGATTTGTAGAAAATTCTTGCACTATCTGTTAGCCACCTGCTCTTTTGGTCATAGATTAATAACACCTGGCTAAGCCTGAAGGCATGCTGAGACCATCTGCCTATTTGGATAGCTGGGTATAGTTCAGCTTTCTTTCATTTAGCTTACACCACCCAGCACTGTACTCTAGAAACATATTGCTTCAAGAAGGATCTACTGTAGTTACCGGGTAAGTTATATTTATTTGGTAAGGTTTAACAGTGAGCTAAACTTGGTTGCTCAGGACTTTGTACTGCAAACTCCTCGGATGATATTGCAACTCCTTGAAGCCATTTACTTTGATGTCAAAGTTTTCTGTATCTCTTCCCTGTGATGTAGACTTGAGTCTATTGACTCAGACTTGAGTCAGACTCAAGTCACGTCAATGACTTGACTCGGACTTAACTCAGTGATTGTAAAAGACTCGAAAGACTCAACTTGAGACTTGGAGCCTTTTACGACAAGTCAAATTTTAATCAGGTTTAAACCTGTTTTCCTCATTAAATAGGGACTCGCAACTTGCAACGAAAGACTTGGGACTTGGGGGCAAAGACTTGACGAGACTTGGACCCAGAGACTTGGGTCGAGACTTGGAGTCAAAGACTTTGTTAACTCGAGACTTGGAGTCAGAGACTTGATCCACATCCCTGTCTCTTCCATGCAGACACAAAACATAATCTCAATAATAGTTTTTGACTGCTTCTCGATGCAACTTGAGAATCACTGGTAACGTATTTGCATCCGGCTCCTAAATACTTTTGAGTAAAGGTTAAGTCCAACTCAGTCCAATGGGACGACATCTTTGATAAATGTGTTTATTTTAGGACTGAAACTGTATTTTTTGCATCTAAATAGTTCTTAACATTCAGATTGCTTTTGCAAGATCAGAACCAAAGCTTGCTAATATCCCAAGACCACAACTATAGCTAGATTGGAGCATTCTCAGGAAGCTGTAAATGTGTTAGTTACGGATCTTATTTAATCTGACGTTCAGTCCTAAAAGGACCGCCCGCCTTTGCCAACTGCAGAACACTCTGGTCAAACTCAGTAAGCAATTCAGCTCATTTTGAGCTTAAAAGTTGTCTAAGTTGTCCTATTGGATTGAGCCTTCCAATAGTACATAGTTGACAGCTAAATTAAATGGCTACGTAAAAGGGGGGAAAGCCCATAAAACATATATCTCTGCCAGCAAGTAATGCATAACGAAATAATCGCTACCTGACTTACTGAAGCATAGGGAAAGCATTTCTCCTTAAAAGATAGCATTTCCCAGGATCAATTAATGCACCCAATATTCTTCAGATATGCAGTTAATTTTTGGTAACTTCCTTTATGTGCAGTTATAAATAGCCTGATCCTGACCTCTGCTTCATTGTGAAGTAGAAGCTTGCCTCACATCAGTTACATCAGCATTTTGTGCATTGTACAGTGTACCAGTATATTTTCTTATTTAAAATCCTATTTTCCTGCTCCCACAACACTGCACACTTTTGTTTAGATAAGCAAAAAGCATCGGTAGCTGCCTCTGGTCCTCAATATATCCTGTCCCCCAAATATTTTTATTTATTTATTGCATTTATAACCCACCAGCCTTGCACCCAGGAACTGGCCTGATCCAAACCAAGTCTTGCTTAGCTTCTTCAAGAGGCATACCTTCATATTAGACCCTGGGACCAAAATTAGTTCTTTGTGTGATGCTCTGGCATCTTATAAGGGTTTCTCTTCAACTCTAGTGAAGTATTGCCTATGATTGCTTCTGCTTTGTGGTACAAGGGTACAGGTCCAGTTTTTGATTCTCGGCTTGCTGCAGCAGTGCAGATCTGAAACGCCTCTCACTCACTCTCTCACACATACCCAATTAGATTTTTTTTTAAATTAGATTGCTTAGATTTTTAATTTACTCATGCATTTCCCCCTCCTATTTTGACAGTTATTGAGAATATTGGTCCTGATCAGCCAGAGTAATCGGACTAAGAGCCCAATCTTATTCCCCACTATTTTACGCTATGCAACCAGGCTGGAGCGCACGCTGCATACGATGGTGGGGATGCAAACAGATGGCCTGGGAGAGGTATTTTTACCTACCTCTCTGTAGGCTGCCTAGCCATCAATGGGTCTCCTCGGATCAACTCCAGCTATTTTGTTGGCTTAAGTCCGAGGAGAGGCAGGGTGTGTGTCAGACTGGGAAAACAGTGATAGGATCTCTGCATGCTCTGTTGCCACTGAGATCAACTCCTTCTGCCTTTGAACTGCCTTGTCCTCCCAGCTCCCCACCTTGCTCCTCCCCCAAACCCACTAAAAGTGAGCAGAGAGCAAATCATATGCCTCCTTACATTGTTCTTGGTGTGGTTTCTTCAAACACAGAAGTACGGGGCTTCTGGTTTGAGTTACAGGGACCACACAACTGTAGTCCCTTTAAATCAAACCAGAAGTCCTTTTATGTGTTTGAAGAAACTGCACCAGGAACAAGGCAAGGTGGGTTTTTATTTTAATAGAGGCAGCATTGAATACATATGTGGAACATATCCTCATCTCGAGCTTAGTGAATCTATCAAGATGTCCTATCCCCATACCCAGGATGTGGAATTTCCCCCATGGATGAGGGGGAGATGGTGGCAGCACCACAAAGACCCATTGCACCTTAGGAATATTGCTATTGAAATGCATTGGGCAATTTACTTAATTAATTTGCTCCATCATGACCCCCTTTTGATGTTTTGTTACAACGTTGACAAAATTAGGCAGCAATCCTATGTGCGTTTATTTGGGACTAAGTTAAGGCTCACACAAAATGCCCCCCTTTTTGCTGTACCGTTCACAGGTGGTGAAAGTGATGGGCCATTTTGGCAGGATTTTGGATGGGGGGCAGGGAATTCTGGGTGTGAGGCTGAAAACGCCCCAGGTAGCAGTATCAGTGCTTCTCTTGGCATCCTCCTGTGACTGGTAGCCACTGTTTTATTAAGCCAGGACCCTCACCCCATACATGATGTTATATCATTATGTAGTGTTGCAAAAAGAGGATAAATATAATAGCTCCCAGACAAACACTGCAATCCTATGCACACTTTCCTGGGAGTAAGCCCCATTGAACACAATGGGACTTAATTCTGAGTAGACATTCTTAGGATTGTGCTGCTGATTGACTCCAAGGACATCTAGCTGCTGGCACCATTTTCCCCACAAGACACAGGTGACGATAAAACCAGAAGAGGGTGAGTACAATTTCACCCCTGAACCCCATGTCCTGTGACTGCTGGAATTGTATGAACTTGCATCACAATAAATTATTCGCAACAGCTTTTCTGGGCTTCAAAAGTCAAATACTGGAGATGGCAATCCCTTTTCTTTTATTATACAAACGTCTACATATCTATGCCATCTAAGGCTCTATGGTAATACCTTCATTACAAATGTACATATTTTTTTATACCTTCATGGCTTCATGGCCAAGAATCCAGAAAGAGAATGTTCACTATAAGTGCTGGAAATTCTTTGTTAAAGAACCCCAGCTCTACTCAGAAAACCATAGTTAGGCTTACCAGATCTCCAACCGGGACAGAGTGCTAGACCTTTAGGAGAAGGAATGTGGGCAGGTGTAGCTTGTTAAGTCCTAAAGCGCAATCCTAGGCATGTCTACTCAGAAGCAAGCCCCACTGAACACAATGGGGCTTGCTTCTGAGTAGATATGCCTAGGATTGTGCTCTAAGGTTTAACAAGCTACACCTGCCCACATTCCTTCTCCTAAGGTCTAGCACTCTGTCCCGGTTGGAGATCTGGTAAGCCTAACCATAGTTCCCAGATTTTCTGAGGAGAATGACAAACCTGTAATCCCAAGTGTAAGTCCTGGTGTACACTTACCCTGGTGTAAGTCCTATTGTGGGACTTAATTCCAAGAACAAATGTCTAGTAACAAGCCACAGATCTATACTGTAAATGTAGGCACATCCATAGTGAGTTTTAAAGGATTCCTTTCCTTAGACTGTGAACATAAGTTCCTTATATTTCTCCTTATATTTTGACTGCAGTTCTTTATCTGCATTAAGAGGAAAAAAACTCTTCTAGACCAATATTTTCAATATATGTTATTTTCATATACTCTTAAAAACAGAGGACAAACATTGGTTTTGAAAGCCTAAGCTGAACATTGCCAAGTCTATAAACCTGGCCTAATTTTGAAAGGGATCTTGTGCATTCAGCATCTTGGAAAACCCAGTCACGTATGTTGAGCAGCCTGCATACAGATTAAGAACTGATGTCTCAAGTCTCCACATTTTTGTATGGGTCTGAAATACAGAACACCTGTTTTTCATTGTGGAATTTTAGCATGGATGGCCAATCAATATATTTCTTCTTTGCTTCTCTCCTCTAGGATCGCGGCTGATGATTTCTTGATTACTTGCATTTTCTTTTTCCTGCCCTGTTAATGACACATTTCTAGTTAAGGCACAAAGCATAGTGTCTTGTTATCCGTAGCAGCCTTAATGATAGGATGGACTACAATCAGCCTTGTACCAAAAAAAAATCTACCAGGCTACAAAAAAACACACCAGCATGCATGTCTGCCTGCATGAAGCAGGGGCTTTGTCACTCACAGAAGGCCTTGAATGATAGGTCTCCAGCTTGCTCCAGGTGAATAGCTGAGTGACTGACTGCAAAGCCAGGTATGTCATCTATCTGCTTGCTTAAGTTGAGGCCTCTTTGTTCAGGGACAGCTGAAGTAATGTCATAAAGGAATGGATACAATCATATTGCATGGTTGCTGTCTGAGAAGTCTTTGAGTCAGTTTAGGTTATATTAGCACAGCAGAAGCGTCTTCTGCAATAATCATGTTCTCACATACTTGCAAAAGATCATCAGAGTAGAGGCCAGAAAGACCTCTGTTGAACACACATTGTATAGAGTAGCAGGTGACACAACAGATTAATCCTGGTTCCATGCCCTTGAAAGAAAGGCATGCCATGCCATATCCTGTAAAAGAATGGACATGGAGCAGATCTTTCCCAGCAGATCTAAGGGAATGGGGTGGTGGTGTATGTATGGAAGAAGACAAGATGCTCTTTCAGGTGTGCAGAACCCAGACTATTTACTTGTTTGGAGCTTTACAGAAGACATCATCAGCACCAGATACAGGTTCCAACCATCTTGAAACTGAGCCCCACAAAGGCAACCCCCCATAGAGTGCATTGCAGTAACCCAAATGGGAGATTGGCTAAGACATGCATGAGAGAGGTGAGATCCTTCTCAATTACCCAAACCTATTCAGGCCAATGTCACAAAAGCCATTCTGCCATTCTCGGGCTGGGCATGCCAGCGCAAATGGTTGGAAGCTGAGTGTGGGCGCCACTGGACTCCAGAACCTGTTGTCCTCCACCATTGCCGGTAAATTGGCTGTGGGGGTAGTTCAGGGAAGGATTATGGGCAGAGTGAAGGCCGGACTGGGGTCAGTTCAGAGAAGGAAGGGGGTGGATCTGGGTGTTACTAGTGCACACAGGAACCTATCCCCCTTTCTTGGCTCATCCCTATCCTTGGAGTTATGGCAGTTAAAGAGCTGGTGTATGTCAAGGAGACCCATTGGGAACTAGGCAGCCTACAGAGAAGTAAGTAAAAAGAGATGTCCCCCCCTCCCCAGCCCATAGCATGCAGCATTTGCTATGTCAGCTGCACTGCATGCTCTGGGCTGATGGGGAATAGGATTGGGCTCTTAAGAGAAGGAGCCATAGCGAGCTCACCAGCCTAAGTTGGTGGAAGGAGCTCCAACAAGCAGTGATGTCGTGTGTTATATCAATCAACAAGGCAGAGTCCAAGAACACTGTCAGACTGTCCCCATGACCCTTCATGGGGAATGCAACTTTGTGCTGGACAGGTGGAACCACTACCCCAATACTTTTGCATTGACCCACCATAACCACCTCTGTCTTGTGTGCAAAAAGGAAAATACAGATAGTTGTAGTCTAACATTTCTGGCATGTTTCAGATTGCTTTACTGTACAAACTGAATAGGCTAACAAAAACATTCTTTTAGCGACAAGATTACCATCTTTGGACTATTGGGAATGTTAAATTGTGAGGGTGGTAGAGGAGCGTGTTGGAGGAGCATGGAGAGTAATGTTTTATAGATGTTAAGGAGATGCTTACTTATGCCACAATGATTGCAAGAAGATCTTAGCAGAGATAATTACTATTCTGCATTCCAAATTTAAGATTCCGGAGTTTGGAATGAAAGGATATATTTAGAAGTATCTTAACAATCTGTTAACAAATGAGAAGAGAAATAAGCAGTAAGATATTTAAGGATACATATGTCTACTGGAGCAACCAAAATAGCACATTAGTGCTATTAGTGCAACCTGGAAGCAATTTATCCTATTATGACTAGTTCTACTCTCGAAATGTCACATATCTTACCACTCATTTTTCAAAGAACACTTTCTAGGCTTCTTTTGTAATAAATATCCACTTTGCAGTTGAATCCTATGCAGTTTTACTCAGAAGAAAGTCCCACTTTATTCAATAGGGTTTCCTTCCAAGTAACTGCATAGAGCTGAAACTTTTAGTCATCATCAGTGACTTATCTTGATCCTTTTGAGTTGACTTCCATCTTTTCCATGCATATTTTCATTTTCATGCCAAGTTACTCTGGAAGTACATCAAAGTTCCTTGGGTAGCTTCAAAAGAATGCCTTTGAAGAATGCTCACTGTATATACATTTCTAGATCTTGGGTTTTATGACTTTGTGTGTCTGTCATTTTCTGGTAGTTCTGCTTTCTCTCACCTGCTTTCCCCCTGAAAAACTTGTCTCTCTTTGTTTTCATATCAATGATATAGACTTTCATTGGATCTGGATCAGTTTTTTTCCACACACTCACAACTCTCTACTAAGGTTATTGTTCCTGGGCTGAATTTAAGGTAATAACTATGTAGTAGCAACCACCCAAAACTCTAATGTTAGTTCTGGAGGGTTGTGAAGAACAATTTCCAACAATAGTGGCAGTGAACCTGGAAGTGGAGGTAGAGGCTGCTGTGATCCTAATCCCAATGGCTTGCCAGGAAGAAGAGCCATTGGGAAGAGGATCACTGTCTGCCACATCTTCAAAATAGGTTGGACACAGTGGATCCTGGGAATCTGAGAGTCCTCCCTGGCCAGCCAGCTTTGAAGAAGCACCAGGCAGTGGAGGAGGTGAAGAGGCAATGAGAGAGGGTGGAGGAAGTTCATAATCGCTGCCACCATTGCTGCTGCCACCTCAACCTTCCTACTTCCTCAGCCATCCATAGCTTCTTCAAAACAGACTGGGCATGAAAGGTCGTGAGAGTGGAAGAGGACCTCTTCTGCTCCCAGGATCCCCCATGCCTGGCCACTGTTGAAGATTGTTTTGTATTTGCATGTGTGCAAAACAATGGGAGGGGTGGTGGAATTTTACATTGCTTCATGTGCCAGTCCAGCTTTGGCAAGGCCTGCCCTAATGGAATCTTACAGTTGCCATATGGCTTCTAACTAATTGAAAATAAGGTAACCATTGCAGAGTCTGTCCTCATTTCATATGCACTGGCGTCGACGGAGCGTGGCGGGTGGGGCGGACCGCCCGGGGCTGACATGCATCATGGGTGACGCGCGTCACGGTTGGACGCTCCGAGGCCGGGGAGCCGGCCTCGGAGCCTCCAGAGTCCGGAGGCTCCGAGGCCGGGGAGCCTGCCTCGGAGCGTCTGGCTCCGCCGGCGCTCCAGGGCCTTCTGAAGGCCCGCTGCTTGAAAACGTAATTCTTACGTTTTCGCGCATGCGCAGTACTTTTCTGAGGGCAAAGGGGCAGCCCTTTGCCCTCAGAAAATGTACTGCGCATGCGCGAAAAACGTAAAACGTTACGTTCTCAAGCATCGGACCTTCAGAAGGCCCTGGAGCGCCGGCGGAGCCAGACGCTCCGAGGCAGGCTCCCCGGCCTTCAGGTAAGGGGGTGTTTGGGGGGTTCACCCTAGGGTGGGGAGTGACGCGCACCCCCCCCCGCCCTAGGGTGTCGCGCGTCTACTGACGCTACTGTTCATATGATTTTATGATGCACAAAACACATGGATTTATTGTTATAGGATTTAAACCTTTATTTGAGAAGACTTCACTCTAGAAATCCCTTGTTTTATTACTTTACCCTTAGCCAGTTTGAGGGCAATAAACTACTGGCTCAGAATTGTGAAATTAGCTATGGGTAGACTGTGTATTGAGAAACAAGTTCAGATGTTATTTATTAGCAAAGTCTGTTGAATCGGTTTGTGTTTAGCTCCAGCAGGGATGATGATAGGGTTCAGGTTAAGCAGAGGCTGAAAAATATATCAACATTAATTGGACGCACCAGTGAGTCCACAAAATCTTAGCTCCACAAAATCTTTTCCCTATGATTTTGTATTTGGGAGCCAGTATTAGCTCCCAAAGTTATCTAATTCATTTGAAATTTACTTTTGTGACTTAATTGTTCACTGGTTGCATTGTGCCCTTATGGTGCTAACATTCTAGACCACGGGTTCCCGACCTGTGGTACTAGTACCACCAGTGGTACAGTACTTCGGCCGACTGCTGGTGGTACACGGACTGTTGGACCACTGGAACCCCACTCCGACCTGGCGCTTTTGGTGGTGTGATTTTGCTCCCAAGAAGCTCCTGCCTTTGGCTGAACCTCTCAGGAACACTGGCCTCTGGCCTCTGAAAACCTGGAAGTAACTGGTGCTGATGTCATTGCCAGTCACTTCCAGTGGTACTCAGAAGGAGAGTGGCACCGGATGTGGTACTCGGCCGGGAAGGGGTTGGGAACCCCTCTTCTAGACCATGCCATCTGCATCACTTAACATCATTCCAAGAAGAGCCAACTACAACCTGCACCACTATATAGGTAGGAAGGGGTTAGCAGAGGATTTGCTAACTGACCTTCTTAAGTGCAACTTAGTTTTTGAAAAAAAATATTTTCCCTTGTTGTCCAGATGCTCCCATTTTGTGAACTGCAAAAAAACAGCACATTTGCTGAGGGGCGGTAATTCAGTCCCTTGTAAGATTTCTGCTTTTACTGCAGTAGCACTGGAGATAAGAGATAAGTGTTCAGAATGCAGCAGCCTGCAACTGACAGAGGATGATGCTAGCCAAACAGTATAATGGAACTTCTTAGCAACCTAAGTGGACCTATCTGTTGTGTTATGTTTTATTTGCAGGAATGCCTAAATCCGTCATGATGCCTTGTCTTTATCCACTCTGATTAGGGCCTTATGTGGCCTTATTACATTACTACGACTTCTGTGATTCGTCTGTAGTCAAAGGTCCTGCATTCTGAGTAGCAGAGGCAACAAAAAAACAAACAAACTGGTTTTGCTTAAGAACTTGCCTAAATGTCAAAGTTATTGTGTTTTAGTTGTCTTCTGAACTGTCCTTCACTTTAATTTTGAGTCACACAAGCCTTTTTTTTTTTTTAATGTTTGGGCTTTACTGAGATAGCAGCTATTTTAGGATGTCCCTAGCTGCCCTTTTGTGGATCTGTAGGCATTTGTAAACTCCCTGTAAACTCTTAATCCAGAGGCATCGAGACACTTCAGCCTCCTGAAGAAACCCTCCCTGGATCCCACTATTTTGAACAACTTCCGGCCAGTCTCGAATATCCCGTTTCTGGGCAAGGTGATTGAGTGGGTAGTGGCGTCTCAGCTCCAGAGGGTCTTGGAGGAAGCTGATTATCTGGATCCATTCCAGTCTGGCTTCAGGCCGGGGTTCGGGACAGAGACGGCCTTGGTCGCCTTGGTGGATGACCTGCGCCGGGGACTGGACAGGGGGAGTGCATCCCTGTTGGTCCTGCTGGACCTCTCGGCGGCTTTTGACACCATTGACCATGGTGTCCTCCTGGGTCGGTTGGCTGGGTTGGGGCTTGGAGGCACCGTTCTGAGGTGGTTCCGCTCCTTCCTGGCTGATAGATCCCAGAAGGTGGTGCTGGGGGATGCTTGTTCGGCACCCTTGCCCTTGAGGTGTGGGGTGCCACAAGGGTCAATTCTATCCCCCATGCTGTTTAACATCTATATGAAGCCGCTGGGAGAGGTCATCTGGGGGTTTGGGGTAGGGTGTCATCAGTATGCGGATGACACCCAGCTCTTTCTCTCCATTCCACCTGACTCCAAGGGGGCGGTCGATGTCCTGAATCGTTGTCTGGAGGCAGTTGGGAGCTGGATGGGGGCGAACAAGCTGAAATTAAATCCTGATAAGACAGAGGTTCTTCTGGTCCAGAAGTCTACGACTCAGGTACTGGATTATCGTCCTGTTCTGAATGGGGTTGTACTCCCCCTGAAGGAGCAGGTCCGCAGCTTGGGGGTTCTCCTGGATGCGCAGCTGCTCCTGGATTCCCAGGTAGCGGCTGTGGCCAGGGGGGCTTTTGCCCAGCTTCGGCTGGTGCACCAGCTGCGACCGTACTTGGATCGTGCAGACCTGGCCACGGTGACCCATGCCCTAGTGACATCTAGACTAGATTACTGCAATGCGCTCTACGTGGGGCTGCCTTTGAAGACTGTTCGGAAACTGCAACTAGTGCAGAATGCGGCGGCCCGGGTGGTTGCCGGGGCTTGTCGGTTCGACTCAGTCGGACCGTTGCTTCGGCGGCTACACTGGCTGCCGGTTCGTTTCCGGGCACAATTCAAAGTGCTAGTTTTGACTTTTAAAGCCCTTAACGGCTCGGGTCCAGTGTATTTGAGGGACCGCCTCCTTCCTTATAATCCGACCCGTACTCTGAGGTCATCAGGGGGGGGCTGTTAACCGTGCCGCCATTGACAGAAGTGAGGGGGATGGCGGCGCGGAATAGGGCCTTCTCGGCGGTGGCGCCCCAATTGTGGAATTCCCTCCCCTTGGAATTAAGAACGACTCCCTCCTTAGAGGCCTTTCGGCGGGGCCTTAAGACGTTTTTATTCAGGACTGCTTTTAATGTCTGACATGGTGGGCTGACTTTTTAACAATTGGTTTTAATATATGTATATGCTGGTGACCCACTGGGGTTGTTTGTTTTTAACTTAAGTGTTTTAATTATTTTAATGTGTTTTTAAATTGTTTTAATGTGTTATGTATTTTAATATGTTGTAAGCCGCCTTGAGTGCCTTCGGGAGAAAGGCGGGCTACAAATTCCTGAAATAAAATAAATAAATTGTTGTTGTTGTTCAGTCGTTAAGTCGTGTCCGACCCTTCGTGATCCCATGAACCATATCCCGCCAGGCCTTCCTATCCTCCACTATCTTCCTGAGTTCGCTCATTTTCATGTTCGTTGCATCGGTGATGCTGTCTAACCATCTCATCCTTGGCCTTCCCCTTCTCCTTTTGCCTTCAATCTTTCCCAGCATCAGAGTCTTCTCCAGAGAGTCCTCTCTTCGCATTAGGTGGCCAAAATATTTGAGCTTCAGCCTCAGTACCTGTCCTTCCAGGGAACAGTCAGGGTTGATTTCATTTAGGATTGACTGACTTGATCTCCTAGCAGTCCAAGGGACTCTCAGGAGTCTTCTCCAGCACCACAGTTCAAAAGCATCTATTCTTCGGCGCTCAGCCTTCCTTATGGTCCAGCTCTCGCAACCATACATTGCTACTGGGAACACCATCGCCCTGACTATACGAACTTTTGTTGGTATGGTGATATCTCTGCTTTTTATTATGCTATCTAAATTTGCCATAGCTTTCCTTCCAAGGAGTAAGCGTCTTTTAATTTCATGGCTGCTGTCTCCGTCTGCAGTGATCTTGGAACCCAAAAAAGTAAAATCTGTTACTGCTTAAGAACATAAGAACATAAGAAGAGCCCTGCTGGATCAGGCCAAAAGCCCATCCAGTCCAGCTTCCTGTGTCACACAGCGGCCCCACCAGATGCCCCAGGGAGCACACGAGACAACAAGATACCTGTGTCCAGTCGCCACTCCCTTGCACCTGGCACAGAGAAAACCCACTTCTAAAACCAGGAGGTTGCTTATGGCTTGTAACCTGTGATGGTCTTTTCCTCCATGAATCTGTCCAAACCCCTTTTAAAGGCATCTAGGCCAGGTGCCATCACCACATCCTGTGGCAAGGAGTTCCACAGATGAATCACACGCTGGGTAAAGAAATATTTTCTTTTGTCTGTTCTAACTCTCCCTCCACTCAATTTTAGTGCGTGTCCCCTGGTTCTGGTGTTGTGCGAGAGGGAGAAGAATTTCCCTCTATCCACTCTCTCCATCCCATGCATAATTTTATAAGTCTCAATCATGTCCCCCCTCAGGCGCCTTTTTTCTAGGCTGAAAAGCCCCAGACGCTGTAGCCTTTCCTCGTAAGGGAGGTGCTCCAGCCCACTAATCATTCTGGTCGCTCTTTTCTGCACCTTTTCCAATTCAGCTATATCCTTTTTGAGGTATGGTGACCAGAACTGGACACAATACTCCAGATGTGGCCTTACCATCGATTTGTACAAAGGCATAATGATATTGGCCGTTTTATTCTCAATCCCCTTTTTAATGATCCCGAGCATGGAATTGGCCTTCTTCACAGCCGCCGCACACTGGGTCGACACTTTCATCGACCTGTCCACCAGGACCCCAAGATCTCTCTCTTGATCCGTCACAGACAACTCAGAACCCATTAGCGTATATGTGAAATTTTGGTTTCTTGCCCCAATGTGCATCACTTTGCACTTACTTACATTGAAGCGCATCTGCCATTTTGCTGCCCATTCTCCCAGTTTGGAGAGATCCTTCTGGAGCTCTTCACAATCCCTGCTGGTCTTTACCACCCGGAAAAGTTTAGTGTCATCCGCAAACTTGGCCACCTCACTGCCTATCCCCAAGTCCAGGTCATTTATGAATAAGTTGAAAAGCACCGGTCCCAAGACCGATCCTTGGGGCACACCGCTTTTCACCTCTCGCCATTGTGAAAATTGCCCATTGACTCCCACTCGCTGTTTCCTGGTCTTCAACCAGTTCCTAATCCACAAGAGGACCTGCCCTCTTATTCCCTGACTGTGGAGTTTTCTCAGGAGCCTTTCATGAGGGACCGTGTCAAACGCCTTCTGAAAATCCAGATATATAATATCCACGGGTTCGCTCGCATCCACATGCCTGTTGACCTTTTCAAAAAATTCTAACAGGTTTGTGAGGCAAGACTTCCCCTTGCAGAAGCCATGCTGACTCTCCCTCAGCAGAGCTTGTTCTTCTATGTATTTTAAGATTTTATCCTTAATGAGACTTTCCACCATCTTCCCTGGAACAGATGTTAGGCTGACCGGCCTGTAGTTCCCCGGGTCCCCCCTCCTTCCTTTTTTAAAGATTGGCGTGACATTAGCTATCCTCCAATCCTCTGGCACAGTGGCCGTTTTAAGGGACAAGTTGCATATTTTGGTCAAGAGGTCAGCAACTTCATTCTTGAGTTCCTTCAGAACTCTTGGGTGGATGCCATCCGGGCCTGGTGATTTATTGATCTTTATTTTGTCAATTAAGTCTGAGACGTCTTCTCTTTTAACCTCTATTTGACTTAATTCTTTAGTCAGGGGAGACCGTTCCGGCAGCGGTATTTGCCCGAGGTCTTCTGCCGTGAAGACAGATGCAAAGAACTCATTTAATTTCTCTGCAGTCTCCAAGTCCCCTTTTATCACCCCTTTCTCTCCCTCACCATCCAGCGGACCCACCGTTTCCCTGGCAGGTTTCCTGCTTCTAACATATTTGAAGAAGCTTTTATTATTCCCTTTTATGTTGCCTGCCATACATTCCTCAAAGTCTTTCTTGGCCTCCCGTATCATCTTTTTACATTTCTTTTGCCACAGTTTGTGCTCCTGTTTATTTTCCTCATTAGGGCAAGACTTCCATTTACGGAAGGAAGCTTCCTTGCCTTTTATAGCCTCCTTAACTGTGCTTGTTAGCCATGCCGGCATCCTCCTGGACTTGGTCGAGCCCTTCCTCCTTTGTGGGATACACTCCCGCTGGGCCTCTACGACTGTTGTTTTAAACAGCCTCCATGCACTCTGGAGCGATTGGACTCCTTTTACCTTCCCTTTCAGCTTTTTCTTAACTAGTCTTCTCATTTTGGGGAAGTCTGCCCTTCGGAAGTCAAGGGTTTTCGTGTCAGATTTGCTCGGCACTCTCCCTCCGACATGCATGGCGAAACAGATCGCAGCATGGTCACTGTTCCCCAACGGTTCGGTAACATTTACCTCCCTGACCAGATCTTGAGTGCCACACAATATCAAGTCCAGAGTCACCTGTCCTCTGGTCGGTTCCGTGACAAGCTGCTCTAAGGCACAGTCATTTAACATATCCAGAAATCCAGTCTCTCTTTCATGACCTGAGCATGAATTGACCCAGTCGATGTGAGGATAATTGAAGTCCCCCATGACTACAACCCTGTCTCTCGTTGACACCTCCCTGATTTGCTTCCTTATTTCAAGGTCCCCTTCAGGTTTTTGATCTGGAGGACGGTAGCATGCCCCTACTATTACATCACTCTTGGAGCCTGGTAATCTAACCCACAGTGATTCTACGGAGGAGTCAGAGCCCCCCTCCAGCTCTACTCTGGTGGATTCTACCCCCTCTTTGACATAGATGGCCACCCCACCTCCAACACGCCCCTCTCTGTCCCTCCTATAGAGTTTATATCCTGGAATTGCAGTATCCCACTGGTTCTCCGCATTCCACCAGGTTTCTGTTATACCTACTATGTCAATGTTTTCCCTAGCCACCAAACATTCCAGTTCTCCCATCTTTGCCCGTAGACTTCGGGCATTTGCATAAAAGCACTTATATACCTGGTCCCCCAAGAAGGGCTGCATGTTTGCCCCTTTATTCCTGCAGCCTTCTGTTTTGCTAGACTGGCTGTCATGTCCCATCACGCTACCACTCCCAATTCTTATTCTGTTATTACTTGATTGTTCCCCATCCTCTGCACCCTCATTCCCGAGGAATGAGGAGTCCCGAACCGGATGCCCCTCGGCTCCTGTCGGCTTTCCCCCAGGAGTCAGTTTAAAAGCTGCTCTGCCACCTTCTTAATGTTACGCGCCAGCAGTCTGGTTCCGTTTTGGTTCAAGTGAAGCCCGTCCCTCTTGTACAGGCCCGGCTTGTCCCAAAACGTTCCCCAGTGCCTAACAAACTTAAACCCCTCCTCCTCACACCAGTGTCTCATCCACGCATTGAGACCCCTGAGCTCCGCCTGCCTAGCTGTCCCTGCGCGTGGAACAGGTAGCACTTCTGAGAACGCCACCTTTGGGGTCCTGGATTTGAGCTTCCTACCTAGCAACCTAAATTTGGCCTCCAGGACCGCCCGGCTACATTTCCCCACGTCGTTGGTGCCAACATGCACCACAACCGCTACCTCCTCCCCAGCACTCTCTACCAGCCTATCTAGACGAGAGGTGATGTCCGCAACCTTCGCACCAGGTAGGCAAGTCACCGTGCGGTCCTCACATCCGTCACAGACCCCCCTTTCTATGTTCCTGACTATAGAGTCACCCACAACAAGAAGCCCCCTTCCCCCTCTCCCCAGAGGAGTATCCATAGTGCGACTGGATACGGGCCCATCACCTGAAGAAGGGGTCCCCACTGTGGGATTGTTTCCCTCTTTTCCAGAGCAATGTCCTCCAGCCCTGAGACTCCCTTCCCTGGCAGCTGAAGTGCTGGCCAACTGAGGGTAGGACGATGCCTCCACGTCCCTAGAAGTCTCACCCTGGTTCCTCTCTACCTGTCTCTGCTTCTCCAGGTCAGCAACCGTGGCTTCAAGGGAGCGAACCCGTTCCCTGAGAGCCTGGAGCTCTTTGCACCGAGCACACACCCATGACATGTGCCCAAGAGGCAGATAGTCATACATGTGACACTCAGTGCAAAACACTGGATAGCCCCCACTCTTCTGCTGGCTGTCTGACTGCATAGCTTTTTTTGTAAGTTATGGGTTTAAAACAGTTTGGGTACCTTAATGTTATTGGAGCTCTCCTCTCTTCAAGGGACGTGCCGGGCAGTGTGTGGGGCCTGGCTTCCTCGCCCCGCTGCTGAACTCGCCCAGCTGCTTAACTCGCTGTGTCTTTTTTTATCTTGCCACTTTGTCCCCGTGAGCCACTTCGTTCCCGTGAGGCCACTCGCTGCTCCTGAAAGGCAATGCTTCCATTTGAAATGCTTCCATTTCTGCCCCTTCTATTTGCCAGGAATTGATGGGACCAGATGCCATGATCTTAGTTTTATTAATGTTGAGTTTCAAGCCAACTTTTGCACTCTCCTCTTTCACTCTCATCAAGAGGCTCTTTAGTTCTTCTTCACTTTCTGCCATTAGAGTGGTATCGTCTGCATATCTGAGGTTGTTGATGTTTCTCCCGGCAATCTTGATTCCGGCTTGCGATTCATTCAGCCCTGCATTTCTCATAATGTACTCTGCATATAAGTTAAATAGGCAGGGTGACAATATACAGCCTTGCCGTACTCCCTTCCCAATTTTGAACCAATCAGTTGTTCCATGGCCGGTTCGAACTGTTGCTTCTTGACCCGCATACAGGTTTCTCAGGAGACAGGTAAGGTGGTCTGGTATCCCCATCTCTTTAAGAACTTGCCACAGCTTGTTGTGATCCACACAATCAAAGGCTTTTGCGTAGTCAATGAAGCAGAAGTAGGTGTTTTTTTGGAACTCTCGTGCTTTCTCCATGATCCAGCGCATGTTTGCAATTTGATCTCTAGTTCCTCTGCCTCTTCGAAACCCAGCTTGTACATCCGGTAGTTCTCGGTCCACGTACTGCTGAAGCCTAGCTTGTAGAATTTTGAGCATAACCTTGCTAGCATGTGAAATGAGTGCAATTGTGCGATAGTTTGAACACTCTTTGGCACTGCCCTTCTTTGGAATTGGAACGTAAACTGACCTTTTCCAATCCTTTGGCCACTGCTGAGTTTTCCAAATTTGTTGGCATATTGAGTGCAGCACTTTCACAGCATCATCATTTAGGATTTTAAGTAGCTCAGCTGGGATATTATCATCTCCGCTAGCTTTGTTGTTAGTAATGCTATCTAAGGCCCACTTGACTTCGCTCTCTAGGATGTCTGGCTCTGGGTCAGTGACCACACCAGCGTGGTCATCAGGAACATTAAGCTCTTTCTTGTATAGTTCTTCTGTGTATTCTTGCCATCTCTTCTTAATCTCTTCTGCTTCTGTCAGGTCTCTGGATTTTTTATCATGCCCATCTTTGCACAAAATGTTCCCTTGATATCTCCAATTTTCTTGAAGAGATCTCTAGTCCTCCCCGTTCTGTTGTTTTCCTCGATTTCCTTGCATTGTTCATTTAAGAAGGCCTTCTTATCTCTCCTTGCTATTCTCTGGAAATCTGCATTCAGTTGTTTATATCTTTCCCTTTCACCTTTGCTTTTCGCATTCCTTCTTTCCACAGCTATTTGTAAAGCCTCATCTGACAGCCACTTTGCTTTCTTGCATTTCTTTTTCTTTGGGATGGTTTTAGTTGCTGCCTCCTGTACAATGTTACGAACTTCCGTCCATAGTTCTTCAGGCACTCTGTCTACCAGGTCTAGTGCCCTAAACCTATTCTTCACCTCCACTGTATACTCATAAGGGATATGGTTTAGGTCATATCTGACTGGTCTAGTGGTGTTCCCTACATTCTTCAATTTAAGCCTGAATTTTGCAATAAGAAGCTCATGATCTGAGCCACAGTCAGCTCCAGGTCTTGTTTTTACTGATTGTATAGAGCTTCTCCATCTTTGGCTGCAAAGCACATAATCTATCTGGTTTCGGTACTGACCATCTGGTGATGTCCAGGTGTAGAGTCGCCTCTTGTGTTGTTGGAAAAGAGTGTTTGCTATGACCAGCGTGTTCTCTTGACAGAACTCCGTTAGCCTTTGCCCTGCTTCATTTTGCGCTCCAAGGCCAAACTTGCCTGTTGTTCCGTTTATTTCTTGATTTCCTACTTTAGCATTCCAGTCTCCTATGATGTAAAGGACATCTTTTTTGGGTGCTAGTTCTAGAAGGTGTTGTAGGTCTTCATAGAACCGGTCAACTTCATCTTCTTCGGCATCAGTGGTTGGGGCATACACTTGGATTACTGTAATGTTGAATGGTTTGCCTTGGATTCGAACTGAAATCATTCTGTCGTTTTTGAGGTTGCACCCCAGTACTGCCTTTCCCACTCTTTTATTGACTATGAGGGCTACTCCATTTCTTCTAAGGGATTCATGCCCACAGTAGTAGATATGATGGTCACCTGACTTAAATTCGCCCATGCCCGTCCATTTTAGTTCGCTGATTCCCAAGATGTCAATGTTCAATCTTATCATCTCATCTTTGACCACATCCAGCTTGCCTTGATTCATAGACCTCACATTCCATGTTCCTAAGCAATATTGCTCCTTGCAGCATTGGATTTTCCTTTCAACCTCAGACACATCCACAGCTGGACGTCCTATTGGCTTTGGCCCAGCCGCTTCACTCTTTCTGGGTCTACTTGGAATAGTCCTCCGCTCTTCCTCAGTAGCATATTGGACACCTTCCGACCTGAGGGGCTCATCTTCCGGCGTCATATCTTGTAGCCTTTTGGAACTGTTCATGGGATTTTCTTGGCAAGGTTACTGGAGTGGGTTGCCATTTCCTTCTCCAGTGGATCACTTTTAGTCAGAACTCTCTGCTACGACCTGTCCGTCTTGGGTGTCCCTGCACGGCATAGCTCATGGCTTCATTGAGTTACGCAAGCCCCTTCGCCACGACAAGGCAATGATCCATGAAGGGGAAAAAATAAATAAATAGTTCCTTGAATTGTCTATATGACCTGCAGAGTGAATACACTCTCAAGATTCTCTCTCTTTGCCTCCAGTTGGTTTCCTTTGGATTCAAGGACTGCTTTTCAATATTTTTCAGTACCCATTATTTGAGCTATTATTTGGGGGAGGGGGTATTTCTTTTGTTGTCTGGAAGTTGAGCCATAACATATCTGTACCTTTCTTCATTCCAAGTAGTTCTGTGCAGTTTAATTCTCTGACTTGTCCTATCCAGATAGTGGTCCACGGGGCACACAAGAGTGGTCTATCCTGCATCTTTCTCATCATGTGGATATTAAGTACAGCTATTGAGTGGTACTAACTTTTCCAGAAAATCTGCATATTAGTTACTACATAAATTACTTTTGGTTGCCCTGGATCAAACTGAGACAAGGATACGTTGGGAATGATAATTTATCAGGATTCAGCCGTGGAAATGAGTTGTCAGATTTGGATTATATATGAAACAATAATACAGAAGATAGTGTCTTTGAGCATGTGCACCCACATGGCTGGGATTGAAGGGGTACAAACAGAGAGGTCTTTCCAGGCATGCTCAACAGCATTATAGGTGCAAGAGCCCTTGACAATTTAATTCTCCCCTAGTGAGAACTAAAGGTCACCTAGTGTCTATATTAAAGACTCAGGCATCCTGGGAAAATAACGTCTTCATATTCTGAGCCAGGTGAGTACAAACAATTGGTAACATTTCATACCAGTTATCACACAGTAGTCCTTACAATCTTGTAAGGCAGATCAGTGCTGTTGTACCTATTTTAGGGCAGAGGCTGAGAGATTGTGGCTTGTTTCAAATTAGCCTGTCCAATTGTGGATAAGCTATGAACTGAACCTGAGACTTTCTATCTCACGTGTCATCAGTGAGCACATCTATCTCACTGTTCTATCGCACCTCTTTATTGGCAGACACCCTCCCCCCCCCAACTATCGTACCTTGTTGGCAAGGAATATATTCAGTGATGTTTGGAAAGGAACCTTCAAAGAGAAGCTGAAACCAACTCCAGCTGATTTTACAAATTTAGCCCTGCAATATGCCTTGGAGAGAGAAGAACTGTAAGCCAAAACAGCGCATAGAATAATTTGACATAGACATATATTGTCTTAACTGAAAATGTCTATTCTGCAATTTATAGATAGATGGGAAAGGCTACTGAGTGCTTTGCTGGCTACCTACCATTGCTTGAATGGAGGCCAATAATTAACTTGAGCTACTGAGATGATCTACAAGTAATTCAGACTGATGAGAATGTGAGATGTGCCAAATGCTTTGGCAAAAAAGCCAGGTAGCTCTGAACATGACAGTTCCTGCTGACCTGCTACATAACATAACATAATGTGGTGTGACCGGCACTGCAGAACATTTAGCGACATCCAGGAAACGAGAGAGTTCACTGTTCTCAGGGGTGAAGCAGGGAGAAAAATGCAACTTTTTGACAGATGTTGATTTAGAGAACTGAAACTGCTGACTGCTTCGAGATAGTCGGACTGTTATGCTACGCACTGGAGCAAAGATCCAGCAAAGGAATTGAACCAGCCCAGCAATTAGATGATTTCACGACTGTGCCTCTTATTCCCTCTGTGCCAGTGTGTTAAGATGCATCGTTGTCAGCTCCACACTGTAAGAAGGTGACTTTACCTTTAAGACTAGCATAGAAGAGAAAGTTCTGCCAGGAGGGGCTTCTCTGATCAGTCTAGCACAGTGAATGGGAAAAGACAAACTGGGTGAAACGGACCCTTCTTGGGTCAAGTTGTTCAGGGGAGGATTAAACTCTCTGCTTCCATTCTGGTGCAGACACTAACTTTGGAAAGCAGTTTGGTCCCCTGTTCAGACAGCTCGAGTGGTTCTGAACTGGTTTAAATTTGTTTCAGGCAGACTCTTTTGTTCGCAATGTAACTCTCTGAAATGCTAACACTGTAGATCAGGGGTGTCAAACTCGTGTCATGCAGAGGGCCAAAGTTCGCATCTATGGCACATGCTGAGGGCTGGAAGTGATGTCATTAAGCAGGAAGTGACATCATTAAGTAGGTGATGACCAGAAATAAGCACTTTGTTCTCACTGAGGAACTCAGTAGTTGCACATGACAAAAGAGAAACTATGAAAACCTTGATCATATTTTCAAGATTTGGGAGAGCCCAATTATCATGCGGGCTGACCTTTCAGTAGTGCCGGTTTTGCCAAGCAGTTTTCACTCTCATTTTTCCCTACCGTGTGGAGCAGTTAACAACCTGAGCAGTGCATAACCACTGTCATCTTCAAATGGGCAATGGCCAGTCTGACATAACTATAATACCATGCCACCCACAACCTCTGCTCCTCCCTTGACCAGAACTCACCTTCTAATGCTACCTCCCACAGTAACCACATCCTGGCCTAAGATACTGACTTCCTTAGAAGCATCATTTCTATCAGTAATCTTCACACCTTGACTGGTTTCCCTTCAGCAGGATGAGGAAAATAAGAAAAAAAAGGAAAGAGATAAGTTGGCCAGCAACATCTTTCACCTCTTGTTACAACTGAGAGTCACCTCTGCAGCTCAATTATCACAAGCCCAATTATCCCTTGGGCCTGATAATGATAAGGAGCCTCTGCAGGCCTTATGGTTGACACCCCTACCATACATTATTTAATTTGGAAAACACATTTTTTTTAAAAAAGTATTTGTGTGAGTGTAAAAGTTTCTGCAAAGAACATGCATATAACAGGATGAAAAATGCCACACATTTCATTGCAAGCTGAATGTTTGGTCATTGAACTGCTTATTTTGAACAAGTCGCCTCAGTTTGGGTTTAGAGGTTTGGGTTTAGTTCAAGGCCACCAAGAGCTTATAAGCAGAGGTTCCCAAACTCCTGGGAAGAGCTTACACTGTTGTAAGTCGGTGCAGGACCCCCCGTCAGCAGTGAAAGCTCTCCCAGGATCGCGCCACCGCTGGCGGAAAAAATGATTTTTGCTACCTTCCTTGAGGGGTGTAGTGGTCCTCTGAGGGGTGTGGGGAGCCTACAGACCCCTCTGCAGGCCTCCCTGCACCTCAGAATGACCCTCCAATGCGATCGCAACCCACTTCTGGTTTTGTCGGAAAACCAGAAGTGGGTCGCGATTGCATTGGAGGGCTGTTCTGGGGCACAGGGAGGCCTGCAAAGGGGTCCACAGGCTCTACGCACCCTTCAGAGGACCACTACACCCCTCAAGGAAGGTAGAAAAAGCCATTAACCCCCCCCCCCCCCGCTGCTAGAGTGATCTTGGACACACTGTCGATGTCACCGCGGGTCCCCACTCCCCTTAAGGGAGTAGCAACCCATTGTTCCGGCTGGGACGTCATAACGCCCCAGTTTGGGAACCTCTGACTTTTAGGCTTGGGTTCAACTCTGGTTCACTAAAAAAACTGTCTGAAGTGGTTTTTTGGGTTTGGGTTCAGATAAACCTTCTGCTCCTCTGCAGATTGAAAGATTATCTGAAAGTCTTCTCAGAGCTTGGATCTATCAACCATAGAGATTGGTGTTGAGCCTAGAATCAAGTATCTGTGAAGCTCATGGAGTAGTGGCCAAATTATACTTCATGTAAAAAGGGCCAAAATCTGCAAATATTTTACTTGCATGGGTAGTTTGTCGTTTGTGCGGAAAATGACAAAACCTGTGTTTTTCCATCTGGTGGTGCATTTCTTTCTGGGAGGCATTGATGAAGACTCTTAAAGTAAGTGTTGGGAGTGATTGTTCTCTTGTCTTATGACAATCAGTACTGATTAGTAGTTTAACCTTTCATGCATCTGGGAACCCAAAGGAAGAGTGAAGTAGAACTTATTATATGGAGAAAAGGTCATGGAGAGCACAATCTATGGTCACATCAAGAGTATTCAGGGGTGGACTAATGCTTGATTGTCTTTTTAAACTCTAGTCTCACCTTTCATCAAAACCTGGAGCGTGTAACAATTGATTCAAATAAGCAAATATACAAGTAGTTGTATTAAATAAACACATTAAAGTGATTCAAATGTTTTAAAAGCACACTCCTTGCTGGCGTAAACATCAAATAAACAAGTCTTACCCTGCTTTTGAAATATGTTTGGGCTTGGGTTTCTTCTGTATGTTTCTCCCAAGAAATCTAAGGATTGATCAAGTTGAACTGCTTCTCATATTCATACAGAGACATGGTGAGATGTTCAGCACACAAGATGAGGTGCAGGCTAAACTAGCTTTCACACTGATAACTCGTTTGTGGGGTTTAGTTTACCATGAGTTTACCACCCACCTGGGGACAGTTTTGAGCTTTTGCTTTTTCTGCTTATTTTTCTTCAGGAGAGTGGATAGTGAATTTGGAAATCCCCTTTCTTGTTTAACTTAAGGATTTTCCAACCACACCATTGATCTTTGCCTAAAGAATATTATTATCCTTTAATATTATTAAGATGAAAATCTTAACTCATCTTTAATATTATTATCTGTGTAGTACAGAACCAGGCCATTGGAGGCTTGCTTGGATCTAGACCAGAGCTGCTGGATTGCCAAGACAAAGATCATGGGTATGTTCTTAGATTCTCATGACATGTCCAGATCTTAGAATTTAAAACAAGCATTCTGCCAGGAAACCCCATCGTATAATATAATTTTATTATTATAATTTAGATGGTTAAAACTTTTAAGTTTCACATGTTGAGTTTCCCGGCAGAATGTTTGTTTTAAATTCAAAGATCATGTGTGTTGTGAAACGTGAAACAAATTTACAAAAGTGAAACAGGAGACAGATTCAAGCACATGAATTTTCCATTCTCACTAGTGTGTGTGTGGTTGTGTGTGTGTGTGTGGTTGTGTGTGTGTGTGGTTGTGTGTGTAGAGGGTTGTTCTTAACCTCTTTCTCTTGTACTGTTTTCTTGATCAAAATCACCCTTCAAGCTACTGCTTGCTTATGAAAGAAAATATACAGGATCCTATATAACAAGGACCTATTGGGGGAAGCAGCAGCCCTGGGAATGGGGAATTTTGATCAGTAAAATAGTGCAAGGCAAAAGGGTTAAAATCTCTTCCATGCACACAGTAACACACAACAGCTCTGAAGAAATTAGTAGCACCCCACTAATGCATTTCATTAAAAAAGAAAAAAAGTTTAGAGATCTGATTGTGTGGTGGTGTGTAGTATGGCCCATAAATGTTGAAAGCTAGAAAGATAAGGTAAGATACCTAAGGTAAGACAGCACTCATCTTATCAGTCCTGTGGCTTTTAGAAAGAGAAACCTTCTTTGCACTTTGAAGTCCTTTGTGTATGCTTGACAATGCCAAAATAGCTGAACACAATATCCCCAGTAAGTAGCAGAAATGTCAGGGGCCCCAATCCTTCAATTGCCCTAGAGTCTGATGTAACCTGGTGCCAGCCTTGGTAGCTAATACATGCCATTTCCCATTATATCTAGAATAATTGTATGAACATAAATGGTACAGATAATAATATACGCTTAATTTTTCTTTTCCCTCTAGGGCTAGGCTATCCCAGCTATCCCAAACCCATCCCATCTACCTGTGAGACAAAGAGTTCTACCTGCAAGGGCTTGCCAACCTACTGTCTAATCCTTCTTTCAGGTAAGGGCCAAACCAGACATTATAAGCAGATGTATATGCTACTATCCAGATTGTCCTTTTAAACTAGAGCATCCACTTTCAGAGAGGCAATTAGGATACGGATTGCCCCTCTCATTTCCCCCTGTCTGTTCCCCATTCCCCAATGCATTCTGTCTTCATTTGGAACCCCACAAGGGGAGCCGCAGGGGTGTTTTGGAGTGGGGAAACGATATCTGAGAAAGTGTGTTTCCTCCCTCCAGCACTTTTCTGCCGCTCTGGAAGTGGCTTTTCCTAATTAAAAAAGACAGTTGCCTAGCTTTAGAGTAGGATATAAGAAGACATATTTGAAGCTTGACATCTCCTTCACTTCCTATTCTTATGCCCTAGTCCCCATTTGTTTTTGTGTTGCTTAAAGTCAAAACCGCTCTTAAATTCTCAGTAAGACTTAGTAGCGGCAATAACCATAGGAAGGCTTTCTCAGTTCTGCTGTAAGTAATTATTGCCGATTACATTCTTTCTGCCTCAAGTGCTGTTTAGTGCTAATTATAGGATGTCAAGAACTGGCTTTTCACAGAGAAAGACAAATCACAGTGGGCAAAAAACCCTCCCTGAGAGTAGAAAATAAATTGCAAGGAGTTTTTGTCACTTGATATCAATTTCCACTATCCGCTTCTCAAATAAAGAGTTTGATATTTTTGATTTTGTAAAACTTTGGCCTCCTCCTGATTTTCATATTCTCAGACTCTCAAGGTGTCATTTAATACTGCAGGTCAGCGGGATGGCTTAAAGCTTTCTGCTCAAAAGACCAAAATTATAACTCTTGGGTTCTGCGTAGGTTATTCTTGCACGTCCTTGCTAGTTTTTTTTTTTGTAGAATTCGGTGTCATTGACATCCAATCCCTTAATTTTCTTGAAGATTTAGTGTAGATCATTGGTGTTGGGAATCAAAATCAAGGCTTTTAAGCAAAGTAAAGGAAAGATTTACATTTTCTTTTGTTGTTTCCCTTTACATACGAGTTGAAGTGGGCTGAAAGAACAAGGGTGCCATTACGTATAATGCTGTGCCAACAAGTAGCTCATTCTCTCTTGATGGGGGAGTAGGGAGTGGTAGCAATTACCCACTTCAGGATCACGAATGGGAAGAGATGGAATACAGACATCTGCTAAGGGGAGCATAAATGACATGAATGATGCTTGAATGACGTGGTGTGACAATCCATAGTATGCAATTTATATTAAGCAATGGTAATTCTTCTTTATGCATTACCTTACTCGTTGTAATAAAACATCATAAAGGTCATAAGCTGGGTTGATGAAATAACAACTGCCTCATGTGCCCTCATGAGATTTGGGCACTGCTCAGGAAGATAGTGGAGGACAGGAAGGCCTGGCGGAATATGGTTCATGGGATCACGAAGGGTCGGACACGATTTGAACGACTGAACAACAACAACAATCTTGGCTTTCGTGAGATTTCGTGAGATCCAAGATGACCGCACAGGAAAACCTTTACACTTTTAAAATCGTGGAAGTGGCGGCGGCGGCGGCAGCAGCAGAAGGATGGGTGGTCAACTCCAGTGAGGAGTCCTGGTTGGCCCAAGCAGATGGCCAGCCAGGAACTGGATGGCGGTGCTGGCAATGCGGCAGGAGCAGGAGCAGCAGGAAGGAGGAAGCAAGCCAGTCAAAAAGGCAAGGAAAATGGCAAAAAGGGGCGAAATAGCAGGGGAAATAATTAAATAATTGAAAAAAAATGCGCTCACAAAAAAAAAGGAAGAAGCAAAGTGATGTGAAAATAAAAAAAATAAAAATCTGGAGGGGAAAAAAGTAGGCTGTGAGTGTTTGGGCACCTCTGGTAAGCCTATTCCTGTTGGAATTTGGATGCAGGACTCTGGAGGGCAGTGTAATGTCCAGTCATCTGAGACCATCTACCTGCCCTCTCTGTGGTTCTTGCAGGAGATCCTACATCCTATCCCCCCCTTCTCTCATTCTCTCTTCCTCTCCATACACCAAAGGAGCAAGATGCGCTCTGCCAGGGCTCTTTGCCCACAGGCCCATCCTCACCAGACTTGCATTCAGAGGCGATAGTGTAACTGACACCAGGGGTCGTCTACTACTACTCCAGACCCCTTAACTTATTTTTCCCCATAACACACTCCCTAGTTGCTATGGTCTGCAACAGGCCAACAATTGTAGACTTCGACATTCTACCTCCTTCTCTAATGGTAGGATAGAGTAGCTATACCGGATTCAGATACATCCAGACCTCTTCCCCCCCCCCCCCCAGTGTTCATCTTCACAGTGAGGATGATAAGAAAATAGTTTACTTTAATCATCAAATATGGTTACACAATTAAGGTCCGGTGCTTGACATTTAAGGAATGCATACAGAACACGGGATAACACAACTACTAATTCCTACGCAAATTGTCACTGAGACCTGGCTACGGTGACGTATGCCCTTGTGACATCTAGATTAGACTACTGCAACGTGCTCTGTGTGGGACTGCCTTTGAAGACTGTCCGGAAACTGCAACTAATGCAGAATGCGTCTGCTCGTGTGGTTGTGGAGCCTTGTCGGTTCGACTCAGTCAGGCCGCTGCTTCGGCGGCTACACTGGCTGCCAGTTCGTTTCCCCGGTTCTTTCGGAACATCCCCTTCCCCCGAGGAGACCCCAGGCTGTGCTGGAGCGACCCGGGAAGGGCTGAGGATGGGCCGGCCAATGATCCTTACGCAGGATCAGGCTGCCCATCTTTTCCCTCCTACAAAATAAATGGAAAGTTTTTGAAATATTCCTCTTCTTTGAAATGTCAAGTGGTCAGACTGGCCTCCTTCTTCTGGCTTTTGTGTTTATCCAGGTGTGAATGCTGTTGGGTTCTCTGTCTCTTTTGGAATTCAATCAAACTTAGCCTCAGCCTCTTGGAGGTCTCCGTCCTTTGGCATGCATATAGCCTTATGTGAATCCATAGCCAACCCTTTCTCTTCACTTTGTAGACTCTACAGAATGTGGCTTCAGTTTATTTCTCCAAACTTCCCACACCAGTCTGTGCTTCTGATTTCTACACTAGACCTTAATTACAGAGAAGTTACATTTTGCTAAGGATAAAAAGAGAATTTCTTTTTTGCCTTATTTGTGTGACTTGCCACCATGTGTTGCTTTTGATCAATAACTTATTTTTAATAACTGTTTTCATCAAGCATATGTTACAATAAAATGCACATGTTGTGAACGAAAGAGCTGTGAATGTAATGTTTATGATGCTCATTCCTATGATTTCTTAGTGAATTCCGCTGAAGTTTTTTTAAAAAAAGCAAAGGTATTGAACTCTCTCTAAAGTGATCTGGTGTGATTGTCTTTCAAGAACTGGACCATCAGCTGAATTATCCTAGCAGGAGATCTGTAGTTCCAGTTGAAGTATAGGTGTGTGTGTGTGTGTGTGTGTGTGTGTGTGTGTGTGTGTGAGAGAGAGAGAGAGAGAGAGAGAGAGAGAGAGAGAGAGAGAGAGAGAGAGAGAGAGAGAAATCAGTTCTTCGATTCAAGAATCAAGATTGCTGTGCCTTCTTCAGTTTTAAGGTCTCATCTCATTAAGGGAAGGAGAAGGACATACCTTGGCTGAGAATATAACATCAACATATGCAACAGAGATGTGGATCATGTCTCTGACCCCAAATCTCAAGTCAAGTTCCATATTTCTGGGTTCAAGTCAAGTCCCAAGTCTTTGCCCCCAAGTCCCGAGTCTTTGGTCGCGAGTCCCTATCTATTTAATGGGAACATGCTGGGTGGGTGCTGGTATGTGTGTGTGTGTGGGGGGGGATGGCACTATCAGGGCTGTAAACTCCCCCCTTCTCCTCCCTCTGTACTTCTTGTGAAAAAAAGAATGCATGCTGGGGCAAGGCTGGGAGGAGGGAAGAGACTTTGCATGACCCGGAAGTGGGTTGTTAATCTTGCAGAAGCCCTGTGGAGACTAGAATATGGCAAAAAAAGGAACAAATGGGGATTGGGGGGGGGGCTTTTTTCTTCCTTTTTCCTTTTTTTTAAGGTGGATCCCATGGATCCGAGACCCGCAGAAAGTCAAATCCGCAGATCCCGGATCCACGGATAGAAAGGGTCCACTGCGCAGTTTCGGGCATCTGTAGTGGGTCTTGGAACGTATCACCCATGGACATGAAGGGACTACTGTACACACACACACACACACACACACACACACACACACACACAGAGTCATTTACACAGAAACACACATGTGTGTACAAATACCTATACATGCATGCAACACAATGGGCAAATAGCCGTTCTGCTTTTCCAGTTTGTCTGCTTTTTCCACTTCCTCCATTCATTTTTGTCTCTGAACCAGCTCCCTAGTTCTCTCTCTCTCCTTAACTGAAGTGTTGTGAAGTTCTACCAGAGCCCCTTTTCTGAATAGACACCTCTTGACTCAGTTCTCTGCCTTCCCTTTCATCTCCTCGTTCTCTTCTTACCCTTTCTTCAGGTTCACCTTTCTCACTCCATTGCCTGTTCTGTACCCTTCCTTCAGCACCCTTGCTTTGGGCAGCCTGTCCCTTGGCTTCTTTTTCATGTCCTGGGACATCTTCACTGTTTCCCTGAGGCAACATAACTTTCCATGCCATTGTATGAGCCCTGCCAGTCGAATGAGTATGAATACCTTTATTGGTATATTAAATGCCAGTCGATATCGGAGACTTCGCTGCAACAATTGCAATGCAATATGGATGACCAAGCCTCAACGTGAAGGTTTGCGACGCACTTCCAGTTTTTGTTCATTAGTGATTTTGACAGTTCAGTCTAGCTTCTAGTTCAGTGTTTCTCAAACTGTGGGTCGGGACCCACTTGGTGGGTCGTGATCTGATTTCTGGTGGGTCCCAGGTGATGGAAAGATCTGATCAGTAATTCCCACAAGCCCTGAAGCTATTCAAAAATCAGATAGCTACTAATTGCCCTTCAAAGAGCTGAGCTCCTGTAGTTTGCAAGATGGCTGCTAATTACCCTGCAAACACCTGAGCTCCTGCAGTTTGCAGGCTTGTGTAAATATAAGGAGATAAAGGTTTGAGCATCTCGTAAAGCTAGGTGGGTCCCGATAGAGTGTCATTTTAAAAGTGGGTCCCGGTGCTAAAAAGTTTGAGAACCACTGTTCTAGTTAATATGGAGAGACAATACAAATTTGCCTTCAATTCAAAAGAAACTAGAATGTGTAGTCTTGTACATGGCAATATTGAACAATCGCTGCTTTTGGCAACCTGCCAGAGACATCTGAGCTGGTTGTCTGCGGCCTGAACTTAGTTCCTTCTGTCTTCTTATCAGCAGGAAGTGAGAAAACAGAGCTGCGAAATGTTCAGAAGAGAATGTAAAATAGAAATCTCAGTGTGTTTTTCTTTTTAATGCTCACCACTGCTGCGGAACAAAGAATAAAACCTCCCAAACAAGGGAAGAGGTTCACATTAAAATACAGCACTGTACAGATATGATATCCCCATGGAGCTTCTGTTAATTAAAGATTGTTGTTCTTTTTCTATTATGTAAATAGTGTCTAAGATGTACTCGGTACTTCATACGAATCCTTATAATCAGAATACATTGCCTTAATGTCTGAGAGGGCCAGTCGCACAGGCACATACATATATCACTTGATATCTTGTTACTTGATTAGTCATCACTTGATGACTTACATGAGTTAATTGCCTCTATTGAACAGCTCAGTGTTTGAATTGATATGAAGCTTCTGGTGCTTTGTTCAGGCCTGCAAGTCATCATTTGATGTCGCATAAAGCAAGGAAGATGTATAAAACAACAGAGCCGCAGGAGTTGTTTAGAGATGCACAAAACAAAACAAAACCTGGTGCCTGAGCTTATGCACTTCCCAGACTGATTTTTAGTTCTTATCATGCTAAGCAAAAGAATTAAAAAATCAGCAAAACATAGAGATAGCTTTGCACTGCCTCAGTGGGCACTCAGTGCTGCCAGTCAACCCAATGGGGGCACTAGGGAAGAAAAATGGGGGAGAGCAGTCTGATGGGGGGGGTCCTCTTCCTTCTAGTAAGACATGTCTTAATTAATTAGGACATGTCTGTCGTATGGTTAAAGTCCTGGTGATATTGGATGCCATTTTCCCAAGTTTGCCATTTACGAATGTGAATGTAATCAGTTGGGAATGATCAAGTTTGCTGTTGAGCTGAAAGGGAGTTTTTTTTAAGATTGTGTCATGGAATTATCAGATTTAAACGGCTATCACCTTGCCTCATAGGTGGGCCAGCCCTGACTGTGGTGAAAGATAGGTGTTGTTAAAGATATTAAAACTTTTCTGTTCCAGCATGTTTTCTGTTGATTTTGCTGTATCTCCCTATGGGTTTAATTTTATCTGCTGGCTTTTTCTCCTATTTTTGATGGATTTTGTTGGATTGTTGTCTGTTATACGTAGAGGTGGGAGAAATGTTTGGGTTTTTTTTTTTTTTGGCAGATGTTGATGTTTAACCAAAATGAAATAGCAGAAAGTGAGGTTGCCACTAAGTGGCACCCGTGCTGTGGGTTGACCACCTATGTCCTAGAGCAAAGGAGTTTAAAATAGCCCATTGCTTGACCTTAGAACCAGCCTAGAAGAAGGAAATGAAGATCTCTTATATAGAACCTTTGCTGTTTTTTCTGCTTGTGCTGCTTAACATACAGTATGGATTTCAACAAAGACACAGAAGGTACCGATATTCTTTTAGTCATGCATTTAGTGCTTTTTGAAATATGTCCTTTTTTTGTTTGTCTTTCTAAATTGTCCTGCACGTCATTACAGGGGGGTGAGAAAGTTATTGTTCAGGCGAATAATTTACTAAATGGTAATTTCTTTCCCAGGTAAAGCTTTCCAGAGCTTTGATATTTCTAAATGTTCTTCAGTTTTGATTGTAACATTCCTCTTACCAGATATATTTATGCATTTAGTCTGTGAATTCTCAAAAGATTGTTTCTTGTACTTATGCAAATAAGAGAATTACGAAAACAGTTTGTGTTGCAATGCGTATGGTCACCTCTGAAGAAGGTCTAGAAACTACAAGTGGTCCAGATTGTTGCAGACTGGCATTAGCTGCAGACTGGCATACAACTCCAGTAACCAAAAGAGATTCACAGCGCAATCGTGTCTAGGACCGCTGCAGCGTGCAAAAGCACACTGCGCCGGATCCTAGACAGGTTCGGGCCAGCTGGAGCACACCTTGGGGGAAAGGGATCTTTGTCCCTTTCCCCTGGGTAATGCCCCAGCAGCCCCATGGGTCTCCTTGGATGTGCGCCGGCAAAATGGCCGGCGCAAATCTGAGGGGCCAGTGTAACACCAGCCAGGCCATTCCACCCCGTTCTGCCCTCCCCCCCAAACACACTCCGCCTGGCGCAGTACCTACCTCTGTCTGCCAGTCGTGTCCTTGACCGGGCAGATAGTGAGTGGCGACAGCCTCTCCGCCGATGCTGCTTACTCTCCGGGTGTTAGAAACATGCTTTCTGGCACGTTTGCAACACCCTGGAGCGGCAAAACATTGTTCCACCACTCCAAAGTTAGACAGGATTGGGCTGTCAGTTTGCTGCCTTTCTCCCTATGTTTAGAATGCTGACCAATATCTTTCTCTTGAGCAAGGCTTTTGTGACCAAACTTTTTTTTACTGGAGCTGATAATTTTTTGTTGCTTTGTGCAGGTCTTTTCATCCTATTTGTTTCTAGCTTTTGTTTTACTTCAGCAGGGGCCCTACAGCATTGTTGAGATGAAGCCAAGTAATTCGGGCCTGTCTTCTGGAAGTTGTCACCTTCCCGATTAGGCAGGTTCTTCAACCCCTAGATAGCTTGGCTGATGAATGCTGAGCTGTTTGTTAGTGCTTAAGAAAATTAGTTCGTTGATAATATTCATTCATATTTTAATCACAGTTGAAGACGTTGAATGTTGCTCTTGCCTTTGTAAGTGCATCTCTTACTGGTGTTGCAACACTGAAGCAAGTTCAGAGATGTTGAAATTTGGTTTCATCATCTATTAATATTTGAAAGCCCTAATTCCTCAGGCTATTGTTTGACAGAAGCCTTCTTTCACTCTGTTTCTTTCCCATCCATACTTTTGCAAATATGCAATTAACTACAGGTTGGAAAGTTTATTTAAATTAAAACTTCATTCCCCAGAACTAATTAAAACTTGACTCTTACACAATGCCTACTCTTGTGACATTTAATACAGCATTTTATTTTCATACTGCAGCTCAGTCACTATGTGGCACTCAGCTCTCTTTCCATAGCCTGTTGGATCTTCATTTTGCCCCTTTTCCTCCAGCCTTCAGAACTACCTTGCACTTTCATAGCACATGAAAGAGAGTCTCAAATGACATGAGGCTTCCAACGGCTCTTATTTCTCGGTTACCTTTCCTCAAATCCACATCCCTTCTACATTGCTGTCCTTCAAGGCTCATGTTCTACCCATTCTTCCCTTGTGGTTTTGGCTCTTCAGCATACAGCTTTCTATATCCCTCTTTCTATATCCCAGCTAATTTGCCTCTGGTCCCCCTCCCACATCGCAGCACCCCAGCCTTTGGCCCAGCCTCCCTTGATCACCCAGCTGCACTCCTGCACCTTCGCATGATTATGACAAACAGTTCCTTCTGGGTAAGTTTCTTGCAGTTGAGTTTTCACTGCAGGATTTGCAGCCTTGGCAATATTCCATAACTGATAGTTTCCCCCTCAAATAGCTATGACATTATGTGACGTTTATATAGCATAAAGCATTCCTAAAATGTTGTGACATTGAGCAGCTCAGCCAGGCTTTGTGGAAAGGGTTCCAGGTAAGAATGTGTGTGCGTGCACGCACATGCACGCACGCACACACACACACACACACACACACACACACATTATAGCTATGAAATGCTACTGGACTTTTTAAATAGCGATTTAGTATGGTGTTGTAGGTGTAGGGTGCCCAGATCCAATAAGGGACAGGGTGCCTATGCCTTTAACCATTGTAAGAAGAGGGCATTTGGGCAGGTATAGCTTGTTGCATTCTTCCATGATGAGCTGCACCTGCCCAAATTCCAATGGTTAAAGGTATAGGCACCCCATCCCTTATTGAACCTATGTAGGTGTGACTGGGCTAAAACATATCCTAAAACGTTCAGCTGAATCTTGGTGGGGGTTTTTCATGACTGAAAGGGTGTGGGTGAATTTCAAAAGTTTTCTACCACCCTGTTAGCCTTTTGCCTCTGCCTGTTTCATGACAGTGGCAACAACACTCCTCCTGGTGGTTGGCGCAGGGATAACATGAAGTAGCACTTGGATGGTGGTGTGGCAGTAGGGGATGGCACCCACTGGGACAGAGGGCAGAAACTGGTTGTGCTTAGGCGCTCAGGGGGAGAACCTGATGGGCATCAGAATGGAGCTAATAGCAAATGCTTTCATCAAGCCATGATGAAAATAGATTGTTCATTCTGGCCACTTAGTCTGAGCTTTAACTCTGGAGGCCTTGTGAAGTCAGCTAAAAAAACCCCTGAGATTTCAGTTCAGACTTTGAGACTTGGCACCACCTGTCTGGTTATGTCCGAAGGTACAAATTGAGCATGGGAAAAAAAAGCCTTTGTGGCTAAACCCTGTTTCAATGACTTTAATGAGACTTAAACATGTATAATTGTATACAAGGTAGCTGCTCCTACTGCAAGAGGAGTAAATATAGAGTTGGAGATTCTTTCAGAAGGGCTCTCCAAGGTATGCTGTGATTATAGCCCTATTCATGTGTTACCTCCAGCATGTAGAGGCAACATGAGGTCAGGAACAGTGGGTGGGTGCCAACAAGCCTTGCCCCCTGCCTTGGTCCTGCTTCTTCTGGACAGAGTGTCTGAGTGGGCCACTCCCCAGGGAGAGAATATATACTGTATATATAAAGAACCATGCAGACAGTATTCTAGCTACACAGTATTTCTCTCTCTCTTTCTGTGTGTGTGTGTGTGTGTGTGTGTGTGTGTGTGTGTGAAGCGATCCTATATGTACATTTGTGCATTTAAAATCAAGTGCACATTTCTAATTTACATTTGTCAAATTGAAATCTTAGTGGCTGATGGATTAAGAAAACCATGCAAGACTGGTCAACCACCTCCTGTCCTATGGTTAAGGCCTCGGTGATCTTGGATGCCATTCCTACCAACTGTCCATTTGCAAATGTGAATGTTATCTGCTGGAAATTTTTAGGCTCTCCGCTGAACTGAAAGGGAGTTGTTTAAGATTGTGCCGTGGAATTATCAGATTTGTTCTACTGGAATACACAAACATAGATCACTCTCTGCCTCACTTCAGTATACACCTAATAATAGGCTTACCAGATCTCCAACCGGGACAGAGTGCTAGACCTTTAGGAGAAGGAATGTGGACAGGTGTAGCTTGTTAAACCCTTAGAGCACAATCACATAATACAATACAAAAGGACTGTTGAGCTTTGATTTGCCCTATTTATGTAGTATGTTAATTTTGCGGGGTTTTACATGCAATTTCACATTGCAATCCACTATAAGCAGCAACTGACATAAGCCTCCTTTATGAAAACACATTCATGATTTAATACAGGAGATGACCTCTTTACCTAGGCTTACCAGATCTCCAACCAGGACAGAGTGCTAGACATTTAGGAGAAGGAATGTGGGCAGGTGTAGCTTGTTAAACCTTAGAGCACAATCCTAGGCATGTCTACTCAGAAGCAAGCCCCATTGTGTTCAGTGGGGCTTGCTTCTGAGTAGACATGCCTAGGATTGTGCTCTGAGGTTTAACAAGCTACACCTGTCCACATTCCTTCTCCTAAAGGTCTAGCACTCTATCCCGGTTAGAGATCTGGTAAGCCTACCTAATAATAAAGTAAAGCAATGCATCCCTTTTTAGGTTTACTAGTAATAATTGCTAATCAATTTACTAAGGTTAACAGAGCAAGCATTTTGCTTTTCTGCTACTAGGGTTGGTTACAGTAATGTTGTGTAACAATAAAAAATGTATGGTGTGAAAAATGAACGAGTTTACTGAAAATGAGAAATTGTACAACTGTTTCAAAGTCTCTCGTGGACTAAATGAAAGATCAGAGTTTTGAACATGCAGCTCTGTGCTAATTCCTTTGCTTAATAAGATTAACCTAGATTCCCAAATCTGCAGATTTGTCTTACTCTCCTAATTTCAATATTTCCTAAATAAGGATTGTCTCTAACTCTAAGAGACAGCGAGAGTCAAACACTAGCACTGGAGCTCTCCAACAAATTCTTCCTGTCAGAGACTTAAGGGCATGTTTGAATCGTAGCATGGTGAACATCTAGCATCCAGGAAATAGACTCCTGCCCTTTTTAAACTCTGAGCACTGGTTTGAAAAAACAACCCTGCCACTTGATAATCTGCAAAAGCAGCGTTTGAGGTCTTAAAATGCCCCCATACCTTCCCATATTTCACACACAAAAAGTATGCCTTTTGCCAGAGGTGGCACACGGGGGGGGGGGGACGACGACTGTCATTTGGCCAGTTTTCTTTCTCGAGTGTTTGATTTTTTTTGCCACCTGGATGGACTCCTCTCTCTCTCTCTCTCTCTCTCTCTCTCTCTCTCTCTCCTAAGCAATAATCTGTATTTAGCTGACTTATCTGTTCTCTATGGTCTGTAAGTTAACAGTTAACATTTGCATTCCATTACTGAATTCTATTATTTCCTTTGCTCCATTCATGTTCTTGAAGGTTTCTTCTGTAGTGGACTATATAGCGTTGGACTATATAACTGAGACTGTGGTAGATCAGCCAATCAAATGCTTACATATGCTACAGCTGCTAACCGGTCACTTTATAGCTGCCAGCGGCTTTTTCTCCTTCCCTTCTCCTGTTGAGGAATGAATCACACCAGTCAGTTGCTTGAGAAAAGCTACTTCTCTAGCAGGCACTCAGCTATAGGGCACTTTCTTTCAGTGATCAAAGTTCAAGGTAGGGAGAGGCAGAGGGTACCAGGCCCCCTGATTGTTTGTGACAGCCCCTTGTTACTGTTTTTAGAAGGTTATGAGCAGGGACATTGACTAACAGCGCAATCTTATCCAACTTACACCACTGGTGTAACCAGTGGTGCAGTGAGAACAGGAGTCCCCAGAATGGAAAGGTGATTCAAATCCCCTCCAAAGGGGGATTCAAAGGGGATTTAATTCTCCCCTCGCCTCCAAAGCCTCCTGCCCCACCGGTGGTGTAAGTTGGATAGGATTGTGCAGTTAGGCTGCAATCCTATACACACTTACATGGGAGTAAGTCCCATTGAACTCAGTTGGGCTTACTTCTGAGTAGACATGCATAGGATTGTGCTGTTAACTTGGTTAGAGTCCAGTGGTGGGCCTTGCGGATTTCATTGATGGCCCATCTATGTTTTCTACCATAATTTGGGCACTGCTTTCTTTCCCAGCAGGAAGAGGAGGAGGACGACACAGTAGCGGTAGCAAGGTGGCAGGTGAATGAGAAGGGAAAGAAAACTCCCTGCAGCGGAGTGCCTGGGATGGAACTGGCAGAGCGCTAGGTTCAGGAGGGGCAGGGTAAGGAGAAGGAGGTAGCAGTGATGATCAGCCAGCCAGTGTCTGAGGCACACATCAAAGTATAATTCGTTGGCAACATGCTTCAGCTGTAGTTACATTGCAATGAGAATGCTCAGCATGGTCTCAGTGCTTTGACCCTCATTTTAATGTCGATCTTCTCCATCTGTACGTCTGGCTCTGTTGTCTAATTCTAAAGTGCCACACAGGGCACCCAGGAAAAAGTTGTGATGTCATCCTCTGTGTAAACTGTACCAACTGTAAAAGTTGCACTTTGCTATGGAGGACTGACTGTAAAAGGGAATGACTGTATGTCATTTCATCAGTGCCAATCCTTCTGACATCTGTCGTGAAAGCAGAATCTGCTGGCGCTTATTGGGCATCGTTTATTTCCATACTAAATCTATCTGTTTGATGCTGTCGTTGACTACTGACTTTTCACTTCCCTAATTGCAAATGCAGGATGGAGTCTGACAGCTAAAAGGTTCTGCTTTCTGGCGCATCACTGGGAGCAACCTGAGAGGAGACATGAAAATGGAATCATGAATCAAGAAATCCAGCAGCAGAGAGGGTGCAAGGTGGAAGCACACACCTGTAAAGGAGGACAGCACTAGATTTGCAACAATGATGTATGCATCCATATGCTCATTTGAACATAAGCCAAGGTAAATGCTCTAAACCGGAGGACTTCAACTTATTATGAAGAGCTAAGACCCACCTCAACCTGCAACCTGCAACATGGGATCCACCTTCCAGAGCCCCTTGAAGCCCTCCACTCCCTGTTTATGTGGGCTCCTTGGCAACTGTTCCAGCTGCACCACTTCCAGTCTCCCATGCCAAACATGGCAGGTGCTGCACATCTGGCTGCAGTGGTAGCCACAAGCGGCTTGTGTGTACTATGTGGTGCAGGCAGCTCCCATTGTGCCTGCCATGGTGCCAGGGGCAGCGTCAAAAATCAGTTAGAGGTTGGCCTGCAGAAAAGGGAATCCAAGCTTCCATGGAACTGGTAGATCTGCACATGAAAACAGAGCACACAGAAAAGCCTTTCAGATGATACAAGTCTAACCAACAGCTTTAGAAGCAGTATGTCACTGAATATTAAGTGCTGGGAAGCAACAGCGGGAGAGGGCTATTCTCTTCCTGCCTGCTTGGGGGCTTCCCATAGGCACCAGGCTGGCTGCTGCAGGAAACCAACTGGCAGACGGTGGGCTTTTTTTTGGGGGGGGGGCTGATCCATCAGGGCTCTTCTTATGTTCTTCATTTACTCACACAAAAGATCTATCAGAGTCACTGGAGCTCCACTTATGCAGACTTCATGGCAGGATTTTACTGTAATCTTTTAAATAGATGCGAAGTTACTGGGCAGTGATTGCAATTTAGGGAAAATAATGCAGTTTTCTGGCAGCAAAAATTATTATATAATGGCCTTAATCCTAGCGGAAAGAAAGGTCTGCCAATATATTGGAACGAAACACAGATGCTGCAGGTGAACTCGAATCGACTGATTCACAAGCCCCAAGTCCCCTAAATATGTGGGGATGTTGCTTCCTGACAAGATTAAAGGTTCTCTTTTGAACCAAGTCAAAGTCGACACGAGCCCAGGGGGCTGAAAAGAAGGAGTGGAGGAGGAACTGGTCTCAAATCTTCCAGCACTTCTCCTTCAAAGTGATTGTTTGTTCACTTGCGCCTGCTTTTGAGCTCTTGCAAAATGTGTGTGCTAGACAGGAGAAATGAATTCAGCCTGCCTAAAGCAAGACCATTGGCAACGACGGCGACTGCAGCATGACTCTCCTCAGATGATCTTGAATTCCTGCTAGACTGTATTCCAGAGAAGCAGACTAGGGCCTAGCTTGCCAGGGATCGCATGAAGGGATGGGTGATGAGTGAGATACCACTCTTCTTCTGATCACTCAATAAGAATCAATACACCTTAAGAAAAGAGGCACTTAATATCTGTCTGAAAATCCGCAGCGTTTAAAGGATATCCTAATGCTCAAGCCTGATCTTTGAATCAGCAGTGGTAAATTATAGTCTATAACACCACCTGGAACAAACTGGTGAAAAACAGTCCTGTCAAATGTAAGCCCTTGTAAATGCCACTGATTCAATGGGAGAATTAGGCATGTACTGAAGTTGCTCCCATTGAATTCGATAGGACAAGACTGCAATCTAATGCTCACTTAGTTGGGAGTAATCCCCATTGAATTCAATGAGACGTACTTCCAAGTAATCATGCATTGGCTTGTGTTGCATATCTGTTTTCATACTCGACGGTCCTCAGGGCCATCATTCATTAAATCTCACTGTTGAGTTTTTTCACTTGGACTTTGAAAACAAAATTTGAGCCAGCTTCACAGAACAACGAGCCACGTTTTAGCCAGATGTAATCGCCATTTCAAAGCTGAGGACATTTTTCTGTGAATTTCTTTTTGTATCGCTATGTGACACAGCCGTTTGTTTGCGTGATGCTGCAATCCTATACACACTTTCCTGGGAGTAAGCCCCATTGAATATAATGGGACTTGCTTTTGAGTAGACATGCATAGGATTGTGCTCTGAGTCTTGTACTGTTTGAGGCTGTGTGTTTAATTGACAAATTAATTTCTGTGTAGTTGTCATTTTAAAACCCCTTGGAGTATTTTGGCCAAGAAGCATGCTAGGCTCTGTAAGTCGAGTGTTATCACCACTTGTGATCATCACGTGAAGCCATGTGGTGGTGGTGGGTTTGGTGTCCCACTCTACTGATGAATAGTCATCATATTTTTGCCCAGGCAAAGTCTCAGACTGCAGATGAAGCTTTTATGGTTCTTCCTGGTGAAAGGAGTGAATGGCCAGCACTGGTTGGCAGAGGCACCCTGGAGGTCAGGAACGTTTTCTTGCCCAGGGAATGTCCTAAATTGTAACCTTGCTGGTTTACCATGCAGGGCAGCAGTTCCTAGCACTGAGGGTTTCTAGGTCTAGGTCTTGGTCTTTGGTCACTGGTATGAATGGGTCCTTCAGACAAAGAGTTTTCTGTATGCTGTGATACATAGCATGCCATAGTCTGATCCTGAATTACTTATGGCACAATCCTGCCTACAAATAGCAGGGATGTATCTAAGTAACTAGGTCACGAGTGCGAGTACGAGTCATTTTTGCAAGAGTGCGAGTCCGAGTGCGAGTCAGTGTCAAAATTTTTGGGCAAGTACGAGTCAAGTGCGAGTAATTTTTGCACGAGTGCGAGTCGAGTACGAGTAAGGCCAGAAACCACGAGTCACAAGTCACGAGTCGAGTCACTTTGGGGAAAATGGCTTTTCCCCTGAAACTGGGGTGGGTGGGTCTCTGTGTGGGGTGTGTGTGGGGACCTCTGAGACTTTTAAAGCTCCCACTTGGCTCCCCCTATGCCCTTTCCCTCACCTCTCAGTCTTGTCACCACCCATCTGGTTTGGGAAAAACAAGCGTGTCTACATTCAAACCATTTATTATTCCCTCCTTGCACCTACCCCTTGCTGAGCCAAGCATCCCTTGGGCTCGGAGTTTTGGTCAATGAGGAGGAACTGCTGCGGCAGCTTCGCCTTCCCTCACTCCTCCCCACCCCTCGCGCTCGGAGTTGTGGCCAAACAGACAGCAACAAAAGGGGGGGGACTCAGAGCCAGGCTTGCTTTCCCACTCCCTTGAAAACCCTTCCTCCCTGCTGCCCTCCTCCTCCGAGGTCTCCACTGCGCCTGCCTGCCTGCCTGCCTGTGTTGATGCCGGCCATTAAAAGAAAATGACTTGGAAATGGCAAGTCGTTACCCCCACGAGTGCAAGTCAAGTACGAGTCCCGTGGGTCACGAGTGTGAGTACGAGTGCGAGTCAGTGGGTCATGAGTACAAGTACGAGTACGAGTCAGGGAAAAAGTGGCTAAGTCACACTTGCGAGTCGAGTCATTTGACTCGAGTCCCCATCACTGACAAATAGACCAGCGGACAAGCCACGTTTGTGGCACCCGGAGAGTTAGCAGCACCAGTAAAGAGGCTTGCACCGCTCCTCCAGAGCTGCAGTACAGAGCAGCGCTGTAGTGAGTAGGTACACTCCCTCCAGGCAGTGGAGGGAGGGGGGAGGGCGGAACCAGGCGTTCCAAGGGTGGGTGGGATTGGAGGATCGGGCCCGGGAAGGGCGAGGGATCAGCAGGGGCCTCCTCCACCTTATCCTATCCCCCTTTCCTAGCCTGTTGGGCCTTACATGGGCCTCTCAAATGTACTCCAGCAAAATTGTTGCCATACATTCAAGGAGACTTATCAGGGTGGTTGGCGTGTTACTTGAGGTAAAGGGACAAACGTTTCTTTACCCCGAGGAGGCTGCCAGCTGTGCCAGGGCAGGCCCAATCCTGCCTAGGATGCGGCGGGCGCCTTATGTGTGCCGCTATGTCCTGCTAGACAGGGTTGGGCTGCCCATCAGGGCCAACACTTGAGAACAATCATTCTTACGCTTACACTCTTTCAGAGCCGCCTCTACTTCAAGGAAACAATGAGCTAATATTGAGGTGATCTGTAAATGTTATTTTCTCCTGTATTGCCTTCGTGAGGGGCATTGGACTCCAGGAGTTTGGGTTGGAGAGATCCATTCTCTTCAGTGGCAATGATTATTATACAGATTATGATCTGACTGGAATGATCTGTCTGTGGCTGATGTGTGAATAATAGGCTGCTTTGGGTCAGTATTGAGAGTTGACCTTGATATACTGTACTTTTAGTTTCTTTCAGTCCTCTGATTCTATGAATGATACAACAACTTAACCTTGTGGGGCCAACTGAGCAGAAGGAAATTAAAATAAAAATAAAAAAGAACTCCCACTGCTATAGGATTTGTTGCAAAAGGTTTATAGAAAACCGAGGGAGAGTACCGGTCATATTTCTCTCAATGAATTGATTGTACTTGGGGGGCATGTCACAGATAGTCTGATGCTTGTATAACTTTTGGCCCACTTAGCCAAATGCAGCCCTCCTTCCATTTGCCAGCCCTGAAAATATTTATGATTTGTCCTCTTTTACCAAAAAGGAACTAAGATATGCTCTGTAATTTATAGTATTATTTGTTTAATCCTCTGTACTAACTGGAGGGTGTTGGGCAGCAGTAACAGCAAGACAGTACAATTTCAGTTAGTCTACAGACCGATGATGTTTTTTTTCCAGTGTTGATGGATATGAAAAAGTCATTCTTGCCAGCCTTGTGATTCTTGCCTGTTTTGTATACTGTACTCACCCTGCTGTTGTCTATGGTCAAGAGGCTTTTTTATAGTGTTTCAATAACTGCAAGCTTTTTTGACCAAAGACAGTGAGACACACACACACCCGTGAGACACCCCCCCACACACGAATACAATACCTCTGATATCCCACTTTCTACTCCCTTAAAGCTAGTGATGCTAGCAATGCTGCCAAATTTTATCCAAGCATAGATCAGAGTTGAATCTGGCATGCTTGTAATGCGGCAGGCAGACTGGGGAGAGATGTTGGGCATATACAGGTGGTGGTTTGTGAGGTCAGGTTTGACTCTGGTGCACTTTGAATGACATCATTGGGGTTGCTACATGGTCTGAAAGAGACCCAGAATTGCAATTAAAAAACAACAACCCTATTTTCCGAGCGGAGGGGGATAATTCATTTTTTACAAACATAATTCTTAACCTGAATATGAAGTGTTCACCCACTACTCAAAACAGCATCTGTTTCACGCATCACAGTATTGGTTTTCCCCTTGTATATCAAGGCAATTAACTCACCACCATCCCTTTTTTCAGACCAGACCTAAATGTGTATATCAACTTTTTCTAGCTGTGTTGATGAAATTCTGAGATTGAACGGATGAGACCCTGTTCAATTTCCATAGAGTCCTACCCCTAACGGCCATATGGTGCTACCAAATGAAGATTGATGTGGAGCTTTCCTTAAAGTAGTCTACTCTGCTTGCCACTTGTAATTCCAGTAATGGGATTGCTTGACACCTTAGTCGGAGACCTCCCTATGGAAAGGCTGCAGAAAAACCACGGACATCTGCAGTTTTTTTTGTTTACCCAATGTTAACAAAAATAAACAAACAGCTAAAAGGAAAAGCCAAATAGCTGCCCTTTGTGAACTAGACTAAACACCCCTCGGAGAATTTCGGAATTGATATTCGCAGTGTTGGTGCAGTGGGCACTGTTTGAAATATGCCGAGCGACTTAAAGTGACAGATGTACTGAAAGATAGAAGATACTTATTTTCTAATCATGGGGACAGTGCGGAAGACAGAAACATGGAGAATAAGAAGCTTAGAGTAAGAGTCACTGCTTAGCTGAAGCAAGAGCCTCCGAGGCTTCTTAATCTGCTAGGGAATTGTTGTATGGAGACAATAAATCTGACAAGGCAAGTAAAAGAATATATATTAAGGCAGAGATACTTTTAAAAATATACATTTCTGGCTTTTGAGAGGGAATCAGGGTGAAATAATGTGCCCTACTTTCATGTTTTGTTGTTGTTGTTGTTAATTCATAGCCCATATTGAATGATGTAGAAAGAAAATTGATGATGTCTTGCAGTTTGGAAGGTTGGGGTTGATGGAGGTCCATTTGCAATGATTTGACCTTCCTTCCATTCAGGGCACAACTGATGCTGCCAGCTTGGGCTTTTTAAACTACTTTAGGCCTAATGGAAAGAGACTTATGCCCAAAGGTAAGGTTTATCCTTGGCTTTTAACAGCCTTGGCTTCTGGCTCTCTACGCATCCTGATGCCATTCAGAATGGGGATGCAGTTATGCGAATAATGTGGGATTGGGGATTTACTGTTCAGTAATGCATGCATCGAGGTTTGGGAGGAACTGTCTTTTCCCTTGTTTCTTTCCCTACATCTTCCCTTCATCTTCCCTTGCAGACCCATTCCTGCGTTGTACTTTGTGTTTAAGCTCCATAGGATTCTAGACTAGCATCAGGATCGGATGGGCAGCCTGATCCTGCCTAACTTTAGGCTGGCAGAGTGAGCGCTCTGCTGGCCTATGGAGTCACAAAAGTGCTGTAAAGCACTTTTGCAGCTCCTCAGGAGTAAACGGCGCTGGTGCGGAGTCCAGAACCACTCACTCCATCATCGCCCAGGACCTGCGCTGGCCAACCCAGGTAAGTCCTAGGTTCGGCGGGAGAGGGCTGGGCCAGGGTGGTAAGGGAGGGGGCAGCCTGGGAGGGGGCGGGGATATCGGCACCAATATCCCAAGCCCCTTCTAGGGCCGGGCTGACCTTTCATGGCCTTCCTGGACATGCGCTAGCTCTGGCGCTCATCCTAGGAGGCCCATTGGCCATTGGGGCCTCCGGCGCTTACACCGGGGGAAGGGAATGAATCTCCCATTCTCCCGAGGTGAGCCCGGGCTGCGCTGGCATGGCCCACATCTTGCACAGGATGCAGCGCCTGACCATTTTGGCTGGCTGTCACAATTTGCGCAGGATTGCACTGTAAAAGACATAAGATAGACTGCCACATTGTTTTCTGAGCCTCTGCAACTCTGGAATGTAGAAGCTGGAATGTACCATGATCTCTGTCAGCACAGATAACCTGGCCATGGCCAGCTGTGCTCTGGTAACCAACCTGCAGTGTGTTGTACATGGGGTTGCCTTTGAAGACGTTTCCAAAACTACAATTAGTCCAAAATGCAGCTGCTAAGTTACTATAACTGGGAGCATATCTCAGTGGTACTTCCGGAGCTCCACTGGCTCCCGATCTATTTCTTGAAGGTAATTCCAAAAGCTAGTATTTGGCTTTAAAGCCCTGAATGTTGCCTACTCCCACATCAACCTGCAAGAGCACTGAAATTACCCTCAGGGGTTCTTCTCCAGGTGTCTCCACTGTTGGAGGTAGGGAGGGTGACAACTGGAGAGAGCATCTTCTCAGTTTTGGCACCCCATTTGTAGAATTCTCTTCCCAGGGAGGCATACCTGGTGCCCAACATCACACCCTCTTGATACAGTCTGCTTCAGTAGGGCTCTTATTCTTATGTTCTGAGTTTTAAAAAAAAGGATAGGATTGGGCTGCACGTTCCTCCATGCCTGGGAACATGGCTTGTTCTGTGACGAGAATTACATGAAATTCTAAAGGGAACTGCACAGGAAGTTGGAAGAAAACACTGAAAGCTCTATTTATGTATTTATCTAGAGGATTGGGCGTGCCATTTCCACACTGGAGCCTTCTCAGATGTCAAATCATGACTAGTCTGCCTATTTATGTGTCAACAACATAGTAGAGTGGTTAACTCGGATGCTGTGGTTACCTGATCTGACACTGCATCCTTTTCAGTAGAAGGTTTTTCCTTTTCTGGACAGCTCACTGGCATTAATTCCTCCCTCACTGATATCTGTGGCAAAAACCCAGCAAGAAAAACCTTATAATGAATTGTGTAGGGCTCCGTACGCCACGTGTATTCAGCTGGGTGAAATGGATATTTTAATCAAGTATTATAGTGCAAGAAGTTTGTGTTTTCCAACCTCTGATAATGAGAAATGAATGAGAACAAAAGAGAATGTTTCTTTGGAGAAAAATCCTTTTATCGATCTGAATTGTGACACAGATATCAAATGTATTTCCTTAGAGCTCCTGTTGTATTTTCTGCTGCCTAGGAGGTACTTATTTATCAGGGTGTTTGCATGCTACCTTTCCATCTCCTAGGAGGCTCTCAGGGAAGCTCACATTCAGTTTAAAAACAGTTCAGCTTTAAAAATTGGTAGCAAATGATGATTTCTGCTTGGTTTCCAAAGCATGAGAGACAAAACTGCAGAATACCCTACAGAGGTGAGTCCAAAGAGATCCTTTTGCCCTCCCCAAACCATGTTGATTAGGAGCAAGCTCCCTCATTATAATTTATCACTTGATAATTCTATCAAGGTCAACCAGTACTTCCCCAAGACGAGGCTGTACACGATGTGCCTGCTGTGCACAAACCATAACGTCTGTGCTTACAGTTCCTACGTGGAACATCTCAGAAGGAGCATCACTATATGAGCACTGCCCAGCCACGAGCTGGTGAGCAGCCCCTGCAGCCTCCCAGGATGGTCCGCAGCCCCTGCAGTCTCCCAAGGACACAAGAAGTGTCCTGCTGGATCATGCCGAAGGCCCATCTAGTCTAGCATTCTGTTTCCCAGTGGTCCATGATGAGCAATCTCCCAGAAGCCAAATTCACAAGCCAAGGGAGAAGGCATAATCCTCTTCCACCATTGCTCCCCTGCAAGTGGTATTCAGAGGTCTACTGTCTTGTATGAGCCACTGCCAAGGTGAACTGGCATAAGGTTTTCTCTTATTATCTGTTTTTAGTACAGTATATCAGGAGTTGGGTTGGATCCAGGCTGCTTCTTAAGGAAGGGTTGTTTTGGCATCTGTTGACCATATGTTTATGATGATGGACATATGCCAACCATGAAAGGAACGTTACATTGCACATAGGGCTTTGAACTTGACGATCAATCCAGTCCTTCCTACCTTTTAGAATTCTGTGATCTTTTCTTACTTTTTCATAAGAAAGAAAAACAAAGGCAAACCATTGTCCTGAAAGTATAGTTCACAATAGCTGGTGTTGATGCCAGGGTGCTTCCTAGAATTTGCTCAACACTGCTGAATAGAGGGCTTATTATTTTCCCATAGTTTATCTGGGACAAAATCTAAACCTCATCATTCTGTGCAGCTACATTTTGCATAGCCAAAATGAACGATTCAATGAACAAGCCTGAAGAACATTCCATTTTATATTCTGATATGATCTCTAACTCCTATGAATTCTATTTCAGATATTGATGCCAAACAGTGCAAAGTTTGCAGTTGTAAATGCCACTTCTTGCTTCATCTTTGCCTTTACTCTTGTTTACAAGGGCAAGAATTAAAATAAATATTTTGCATTAAACTGAACATTTTAATTTAAAAAATTCTAGCCTATGAGTTTTACATACCTTACAGCCCAATCCTAAGCGGCTGTACGCTGCAGGAACAAGTGTTCCAGTGGTGTAATGTCCTTTACAGCTGCTGCAAATATGCCTGCTGGAGCAGCCAGGCTGTGGTCACAGCCGCCATGAGTGGATCCTCCATGTCCCCCATTGCCGGTAAGTCACTGCACGAGGTGAGAGGGAGGTGGGGAGGGTACGGAATGAGGTGGGGATGGAGAGGAACAGGGATGAGATGGGGCAGAACGGGGTGGAACAAGGGCTGGAAGGGGGCCATATCAGTGGAAGCCTTGATCCACCTTTCTGAGTCCACTTGGACATGCCAGTGAAATTGCTGGTTCAGGTCCAGGTAGACCCATTCCAGTGCTGAAGGAACAAATGTTCCCTTTCCTCTGGACGTCCCCCCTCCCCAGCAGGATGCAGCATGTACTCTGGCAGTGCAGCTGCATGGGGGGGGGGCGGGAAGGATAGGATTGGGGTCCTAGAAATGCAAGAGGTGTGTGTGTGTGTGTGTGTGTGTGTGTGTGTGTGTGAGACGGGGATGAAGTTTTGTTAGTGAAGGGGACGATCATGGCACCCCCTACCCATTCTGTGATGGTGTGTTGGATACTACCATTGCCACCAATATTGAGCGTTGAAGGGTCAATCAAGCGTTCTAAGTGGTCCAGCAATTTCACTGGTGTTCCCACTAATGGGCAAGGGCCCTTGGACAGTGCCTCACCTGGCCGACCTCTGACGCCACCCATGTTCATCATAATATATGACCTGTTACATTTAGAATGCCGTTGATATGACTCCAGCATTTTCATGAAGCAAACGAAGTGAGTGTCCTCACCCTGGAGCCATGTGGTTAAAAAAAAAAAAAAAGCAATGCAACCAGCATCATTACTGCTGCTGGTTAATTTGCCCTACACAGTGCCCCTTTTTGCTCCCCCACCTGTCAGTATCCAAAATTCCACCTCACCTTTGCAGCCTGCAAATGGTGGTGAAATTGGCTGAGACGTTTCAGCTCATCACGAAAAAAAACCCTTTACAAGTAACCCAAGACTTTTTCAGAAATCAATCTGTGTCAATTTCGACATGTGGATAGGGCAGGGCAGGGCAGGGCCCACTGCTGTGATCCTGCTCCTTCACCTATCTGTCTTCAGTCTCTTTAGCCTGCCATGTCTATCTTTATTCAAAAGAACCAGCACCCTCTTGTCATTTAAATTGGTTAGTTTAGGACTGGTTGTTGCAGAGTAAATGAATACAGTGTATTGCAGGCAGATTAGAGCCTTTGGAAATGTGTAACATTGGCAGGAGTTGGGAGGAAGCAATTGCTGGTGTTAGAATTTATTTATTTATGAATTTATATCCCGCCTTTCTCCCAGCAAGGGCACTCAAGGCGGCTTACAAAAAACATTACAATACGTATATACATTAAAAGAATTAAAAACAAATAATTAAAACAATTAAAATAAACAACCCCAGTGGGTCACCTGAATTTACATTTGTTAAAAGCCATTTGTTAAAAAGTCAGCCCACCACGTCAGACATCAAAAGCTGTCCTAAATAAAAAACATCTTAAGTCCCCGCCGAAAGGTCTCTAAAGAGGGAGCCGTTCTTAATTTCAGGGGGAGGGAATTCCATAATTGGGGCGCCACAGCCGAGAAGGCCCTATTCCGTGCCGCCATCCCCCTCACTTCCATCAATGGCGGCACGGTTAACAGGGCCCCCCCTGATGACCTCAGAGTACGGGTCGGATTATACGGAAGGAGGCGGTCCCTCAAATACCCTGGACCCGAGCCGTTAAGGGCTTTAAAGGTCAAAACTAGCACTTTGAATTGTGCCCGGAAACGAACTGGCAGCCAGTGTAGCTGCCAAAGCAACGGTTCGACTGAGTCGAACCGACAGGCCCCGGCAACCACCCGGGCCACCGCATTCTGCACTAGTTGCAGTTTCCGAACAGTCTTCAAAGGCAGCCCCACGTAGAGCGCATTGCAGTAATCTAGACTAGATGTCACTAGGGCATGGGTCACTGTGGCCAGGTCTGCACGATCCAAGTACAGTCGCAGCTGGCGCACCAGCTGAAGCTGGGCAAAAGCCCCCCTGGCCACAGCCACCACCTGAGAATCCAGGAGCAGCTGCGCATCCAGGAGAACCCCCAAGCTGCGGACCGGCTCCTTCAGAGGGAGTACAACCCCATTCAGAGCAGGACGATGATCCAGTACCTGAGTGGTAGACTTCTGGACCAGAAGAACCTCTGTCTTATCAGGATTTAATTTCAGCTTGTTTGCCCCCATTCAGCTCCCAACTGCCTCCAGACAACGATTCAGGACATCGACCACCCCCTTGGAGTCAGGTGGAAAGAAGAGAAAGAGCTGGGTGTCTGCATACTGATGACTCCCCACCCCAAACCCCCGGATGACCTCTCCCAGCGGCTTCATATAGATATTAAATAGCATGGGGGATAGAATGGACACTTGTGGCACCCCAAACCTCATGGGCAAGGGTGCCGAACAAGCATCCCCCAGCACCACCTTCTGGGATCTATCAGCCAGGAAGGAGCGGAACCACCTCAGAACAGTGCCTCCAAGCCCCAACCCAGCCAACCGACCCAGAAGGACACCATGGTCAATGGTGACAAAAGCCGCCGAGAGGTCCAGCAGGACCAACAGGGATGCACTCCTCCTGTCCAGTCCCCGGCGCAGGTCATCCACCAAGGCAACCAAGACCGTCTCTGTCCCGAACCCCGGCCTGAAGCCAGACTGGAATGGATCCAGATAATCAGCTTCCTCCAAGACCCTCTGGAGCTGAGATGCCACTACCCGCTCGATCACCTTGCCCAGGTGATCATTGTATATCATTGTGATATAATGAGTTGCTGTTTTCATCTGTGAAATGGACAGTATAATTGGAGGGCTTAAGCTTGCAGTTGGTGAACCTAGTGTCTGGGATGAGGGGCAGCATTTACCACTTCTGAGTTGTGGGCCAGATTGCAAAAATGTTTACTTTGATTGGGAGCCATTAGGACCTGAGACACCTCCATCTGCATATCTCTACCCTGTTTTCTGTTTTAATACCAAAGAATGATGGAATCTTGAGCATTTAAGAGTGAGACAAACAGAGGCGTAACCAGGCCTCCTGGCACCTGGAGGAAGGGGGTGGGGCCTAGGTGACGTGACGCGCCCAGCGCGTCACTGACCCCGCCCCCCCACTGGTTTCCTACCTTTTAGGAGCTGTTCCGGCTCCAGGGAGGGTGGGAGGGCCAAAACAACAACACCGTGCCCCGACGAGACCGGTAAGTCCATTTGCGCCTGGAGCAGCTGCTCCTCGCGCTCCACGGTCCGCATGCGCCTCGAGCAGGCGCTTCACGGTCCGCCTGCGCCTGGAGCAGCTGCTCCACACACTCCACTCTCCTCCCACTTCTGGAGACAAAGAGAAATAATGTAATCAATTGGCCATTGCAGGTAAATAGGTAGGTAGATAAATAGATGGATAAGGTACCCATTATGTTTATAAGACCTTCATATTTTACATATAAGCTCTTTGGCGCCTACTTTGGTTCCTTAACCAATGCAAATCATTGAAGTTCCACCATTTTTACAAATGTGTGTCAAACTGCCTCATATAAAGCAAGACCTTTTTTCATAGGAAGATAGTTGATGTCTCCCAAACTATCAGTAATTTAAAGAAATTAGGATAAGAGGCAGAAGCTGTGGTAATGGAAAATGAATGCATCCAGCCGACAGTAATTCATGTCTGATTTTCTTATCAGCATCTAATCAATTTTTTTTCTAGATTAGTGAGATGAAGAAAGACATCATTAGTTCCTATTTGAATAAATGGGATGTGCAGATAATTAATGAATCATTCCTAACATTGTTTCCTTCCATTCATAAGTTATGGTTAGGGTTTGGAAATAATTAGTATCTTCATCGTTGTTTATAACTAGCACTTAACAAATGAAATCGTGTGTGTGTGTGTGTGTGTGTGTGTGTGTGTGTGTGTGTGTGTGTTTGATAAATCACTGGGCAACATCAAACCTGGAATCTGGAAATCTAATGTTTGATAGATGAAGCCTCAGACCTGGTTTATATTTAGCACTCTCCGCTGGGATTGGCATCTCTGTTTAAAGTTTCCCACCCTTCTGTTCATATCTTTTGAATAAATCTACCAGCATGTGAATTCTCCCCGTCGTGTAAAGAGCTTCTGCAGCCCATCTGAGTTTCATGTTGTGAATGGCCACAAAACTCTTCAGGCAGGGGCTGAGGTCGTAGGACGCAGCCACCATACTGGGGGAAGTGACAACCTTCGAACACCACGTTTGCTGCCTTGATTTTCAGCATGAAGGCGGGTTGTAAGCATCATGGAATATTTAATTAAATGCTAAAGCCAGGGGGTGAAGAACTCACCAGAAGGGTGCTATGATATGGTGAACATGGCACGTATTGACTGGAATTCTGTGATTGGGCCAATTTTACCTAACGGGTCCTGTATTTCTAGGGTAAAAAACCCGGATTTCAAGCACCTTCTGTGTCTGCCTCCACCAGATATGGGGACCGGTTCCATGTTTCCTTTAATTCGTCCTTATCAAGAGGTGTGGTGGAGTGACTATTTATGAGTGTCCAATTCACTGTCTTGCATCTTCCCCACCCAAAGGCCAGCGGGTGGCGCAGTGGGTTAAACTACTGAACCATGAGCTGTCGATCGAAAGGTCGGCAGTTCAAATCCACGACAGGGTGAGCTCTAGTTGCTTGGCCAGCTACTGCCAACCTAGCAGTTCCGAAGCATGTTAATGTGAGTAGATAAATAGGTACTGCTTATGAGAAGGTAAACAGCGCTCCGTGTTCCAGCCGCATGCTACGCGCTGCGGCAAGGAGAGTCATGCCGGCCACATGACCACGGAGGCATCTTCGGACAACGCTGGCTCTTCGGCTTTGAAATGGGGATGAGCACCACACCCTAGAGTCGGACACGACTGGACTTAATTGTCAGGGGTAACCTTTACCTTTATCTTCCCCACCCACCGAAGTTTGGAATGTCAGTCCTGCCACTGGGCAGAATACCCTTCTGTAGGCTTGAATTCATGCAAGCCTTGCCCTGTGTGTTCGGTTGTTGTTGTTTTCCTTTCTTCTGCTCAGTTTTCTAACTCCTGTGGTCATGATATCCAATATGGATACACTGATAATTAGGGGGTTTAAATTTTATAAGGGTATTTGAGGTGCCTCTGACTCTGAAAAGCAGCCACAGTGATGTTTTGCAAGGACCACTGAGATACATAACCATGAAGTTTTAGACCTTTTTGGGGGGGAACCAGGTGGGGTGTAGGTTGAGGAGGCTGGGACAACTCCTGCTTGCCCACCTACCACTGCAGTCTCTTGCATCACTTAAAAACAATGGCATGGGCTGCAGTATGTGTATGTGGGGGTGGGTGGGGGGTTGGGAACAACAGCAAGAAGGGAGAATTGGTGCAAATTTGAGAACCGTCTTGAAGGAGTGAAGTGAAGTGAAGGTCCCAGAAGAGCACTCCCTGGGTCCTAGTCATGATTCTTGAGCATTGTCATACAAATTGCAATTTATGTAGCAGCTGATTGTATAATAAATATTTTCTCATATTGGTTTTTTGTTAAGCCTTTGGGGCAGGGCATTAAGTGCCACAGAAAGCCACAATTCCTGAATAACAGCGCAATCCTGTAATTCCTTTTTTTTGGCCATATATTTATATTTTATTGATATATTAAAACATAAAAACAATACATATTTCATAAAGTTATAGCAAGCATGAAGCAATACATCCTACTAGCATACTATTCACTATTTCCTACATATAATATCCAACTAAGCCAAAATAACACCCACATTCTATTCATTAAATCCGCATATCATCACATCGTTCTTCTCTCTCTCTCTCTCTCTCTCTCTCAAATAAATGGTTTCCAGCTATTCATGAAAAGGTTAACTGACTTTTCCTTAATTAAAATTGTAAGTTTATCCATTTCAGCATAGTCCAAAACTTTCAGCCACCAATCTTCCAGCGAAGGTATCTCCGAATTCTTCCAATATTGTGCATATAAAATTCTTGCCGCAGTTATCATATATAAAAACAAAGTTTGAAATTTTTTGTGTACATGATCATCCCTCATACCCAACAAAAAGGTTTCCAGTTTCATTTGAACCTTAATCTTTAAAATCAACTGTATCTGTTTATGAATCTGAGTCCAATACTTCTTTGGTTGCGGGCATGTCCACCACATATGATAAAAAGTTCCCTCTTGCTTTTTAAATTTCCAACAGCTATTCGTCACCTTCTCATACATTTTTGCTAATTTGCTTGGGGTTATATACCATCTATACATCATTTTATACATATTTTCCTTAATATTAACATTTAACATAAATTTCAACTGTTTTAACTATAATTGTTCCCATTGCTCCATTAAAATAACATGACCTACATTTTTCGCCTATGACCTACATTTTCAATATATTCTTTAACCTGTTCTTCTTCTGTCTCGAACTTCAGAAGCAATTTATACATTTTTGAGATTACCTGGTCTTCAGATTTTAATCGTACCCTTATATGCAGAGTACATTATGAGAAATGCAGGGCTGAATGAATTGCAAGCCGGAATCAAGATTGCCGGGAGAAATATCAACAACCTCAGATATGCAGACGATACCACCCTAATGGCAGAAAGTGAAGAAGAACTAAAGAGCCTCTTGATGAGGGTGAAAGAGGAGAGTGCAAACGTTGGCTTGAAACTCAACATTAATGAAACTAAGATCATGGCATCTGGTCCCATCAATTCCTGGCAAATAGAAGGGGCAGAAATGGAAGCAGTAACAGATTTTACTTTTCTGGGCTCCAAGATCACTGCAGACGGAGACAGCAGCCATGAAATTAAAAGACGCTTACTCCTTGGAAGGAAAGCTATGGCAAACTTAGACAGCATAATAAAAAGCAGAGATATCACCATGCCAACAAAAGTTCGCATAGTCAGGGCGATGGTGTTCCCAGTAGCAATGTATGGTTGCGAGAGTTGGACCATAAGGAAGGCTGAGCGCCGAAGAATAGATGCTTTCGAACTGTGGTGCTGGAGAAGACTCCTGAGAGTCCCTTGGACCGCTAGGAGATCAAATCAGTCAATCCTAAATGAAATCAACCCTGACTGTTCCCTGGAAGGACAAGCACTGAGGCTGAAGCTCAAATATTTTGGCCACCTAATGCGAAGAGAGGAGTCTCTGGAGAAGATTCTGATGCTGGGAAAGATTGAAGGCAAAAGGAGAAGGGGAAGGCAAAGGATGAGATGGTTAGACAGCATCACCGATGCAATGAACATGAAAATGAGCGAACTCAGGAAGATAGTGGAGGACAAGAAGGCCTGGTGGGATATGGTTCATGGGATCACGAAGGGTCGGACACGACTTAACGACTGAACAACAACAAAACCAGTATTGATTCTTCTTCTACAAATCCATATGCCTTCTTGTCCACTTTAAATCTCTCCAAAATTTGAGTATATACGAACCATTGGCAATTCTTCTTCCATTAATTTTTCTCTTGACTTCATTGTACAGTCTCCTTGCGAAAAATTTAATAAATTTCTGTATAATAGTCCTTGCTCTTTTGGCACGCTGCTTCCACAAAAGTGCGCTTCATATGGTGCAACCCATAATGGTATTTTCTCATAAAACCTCATTTTATATCGGTTCCAAATTCTCCATAATGCATGTCTAACATAGTGATTTTTAAATTCTAAATTCTCTTTCACGTTATCATACCACAAATACCCATGCCAACCAAATCTCAGGTCAGAGCCTTCTAACTCCAATAATCTTCTATTTTGTAAATACATCCACTCTTTCAATCATACAAAACAACATGCTGCATAATGTACTTTCAAATCCGGTAGTCCTAATCCTCCTCTCTCCTTTGCATCTTGAAGAATCTTATATTTCACTCTTGGTTTCTTCCCTTGCCAGATAAATTTAGAAATGTCTTTCTGCCATTCTTTAAATGGTGCATCGGATATAATCACTGTATTGTTTGAAATAAGAACATCACTTTTGTTAATACATTCATCTTAATCACCGATATCCTTCCTAATAAAGACAATTTCAATCTTTCCCATCTTAACAGATCTTTCTTAATTTCATTCCATACTTTAACATAATTATTTTATTCATACTCGTCAAAACAATTCCCAGATATTTAACTTTTTCCCACCTTAAATCCTATTTTATTCATCAATTTCAGTTGATCTTGAGTCTTCATGTTTTAGTCACTATTTTTGTCTTCTGTTTATTAACTTTAAACCCTGCAAGAGATCCAAATTCTTTTAATTTACTCATCAACAACTCTATATCTTTTAACGGATTTTTTAGCATTAATACCAAATCATCCGCAAAGGCTCTTAACTTGAATGTTTCTTTCTTGATCTTCACACCTGTAGTTCGTCCCCTTCCCCGATTAGACCTCTGGCCTGGCGGCAGAACGGCAGCCGGGGCTCAGGATCCGGCGGGTGGCTGTGGGCCACCGTCCGGATCCTTACACAGGATTGCGCTGCCCATCTCCTTATTCATGGTTCAACAGATATAGACTGATATATTTTCTTGTGGTGTGTATAATGCTCAGTTCTCCAGCAATGATCTGAGCTGTATTCTTTCTCCCCAGGACAGATAAGCCGATGAATTTGTTCTTAAGATGCTGACACTGTCTAAGAGACTTTTAACAGATTAAAATGAATGAGCCGACTGGGTAGCAATGTAGAGTTATAAAGAATCAATTATTCTGCAGGTATCACCTGCAGCCAGACTTGGATGATCGTGGACGACCATCTTTAACCTGCCACTGTGGAAAGCACTCCTAAATACCATTAGCTTTCTCACATTAAACCTACCACAGTAATTAAAGGTGGGAGCCCTTAAAATATTGATATTCTAAAAAGCAGCGGAACACATGGTTTCAGGCTCTAAGTGCCCCTAATTAGAGGGAACATTGGCGTTTATTGAGTAGGGCTGCTCTGTTAAAAGACTATAAAATAATGTGACGGTACTTGTTACTGGTGGAGTTATGGCTTTTAGCCAGCAAAAAGCAATATCTGAAAAACTGGTGTTTTGAGCAATCCATGTGTGTATACTCGTGTGTATACTACACCAGGTTTGGAAGTTGGACTTAGACCTGGAAGATCCAGGTTCAAATCCCCGCTCAGCCACGAAGCTTCCTGGGTGACCTTTGGCCAGTCACTATCTCTCAGCCCCACCTACCTCACAGGGTTGTTGTGAGGACAAAAAGGAGGGGAGGAAACATGTACACCACTCTGAGCTCCTTGGAGGAAGGGTGGTATAAACATGTGAAAAAATAAAATAATAAAAATAAATAAAATACTCCATGTGTGTATTGGTATGGCTTCAAAAGGAACACTTGCCCGGGTATACCTTATAAGGACACAAGAAAAAGAGAATAAAAGTTCTTCTGTTTGAATGGAAATGTGATCATCAATACTCAAGTCAGCCAGATCATAGCCTGTCAAATATGAGTCTACAGTACTTAGCTACAATTGCTGTACTCTGTGCATGTGTGTGTTACTAGCCCTGACACTGGGCACAGAGAGGATGCGAGACTGATGCACACAGCTGCCCTGTTTTCCCTGCCCAGGGTGCTTCCCTGGGTGTGATGAATTGGTCATATGGCTTTATTTTATGCACGCACACACACACTCCCTGCCCCCCAAGTTCTCTATCAATAAGAATAGGATTTTTTTGTAACAATCCTATTCTTTAGGAATTTTCCTGTTCCTATTTTGTAAGGTTGGCACTAACATTTTTAAATTCTAAGGGAATTTGATAATTCCTCCCAAGGAGAAACATCTGAGAATTCTCAAGTGAAGTCAAACAGGCTTACATAAGACAAGTGATGTCTGTCTGTCTGTCTGTCTGTCTGTCTGTCTAATCTATCTGGTACAACTTTCTTAGGCATCATATCTAAGTACTTTTTTCTCTATATATTTATATTTTATTGATATATTAAAACATAAAAACAATACATATTTCATAAAGTTATAGCAAGCACTAAGCAATACATCCTACTAGCATACTATTCACTATTTTCTACATATAATATCCAACTAAGCCAAAATAACACCCACGTTCTATTCATTAAATCCGCATATCATCACATATCATCATATCTAAGTACTGTACATATCTAAGTACTCATATCTAAGTACTGTACAATAACAATAGAAGAGACTGTCCCTGCTTACAATCGGGCAGCCCAATCCTATTGTCGGGCACCAGCCAATCCTATTGGGCTGCCTGGCTGGTGAAATGTGCGTTTTCACCAGCCAGGCAGCCCAATAGGATTGGCTGGTGCCCGACAATACGATTGGCACCAATAGGATTGGCAGAAAGTTGGTGCTGGCTGCTGCAAAGCAGCTGTAATGCATGCTCCAGCAGCTCTGGCTGCTGGAATGCTGGCAGGACGGCTGAAGCCTTCCCACATGCACCAGCGGATCCTGCCGGAACACCGGCAGGAAGGCCAAAGCCTTCCTGCATGCACCTGTGGATCCTGGAGGATCCGCCGAGGCAGATCATATGGCATGGGAGATGGAAGGGGGAGGGGGGAATCGGGCCCAGGAGGGGGGTGGGTTCAGCAGCAGCACTGACGCAGGTCCGAGTTGACCCAGAGCTGTTGCTAGGGCTTACCCCAAGGAGAACTCCAGCAGCCAAAACTCACCCATGGGATAGAGTGGAGGCCATGCCACTACTGCTGCATAGCTATGCAGGGAGTTAGGATTGGGCCGAAAAAGGTCACCAGGAGAGCTAGAATGCCTTTTAAGAGAAAAAACGGATTCTAGATTCTAGACTCTAAAAATGCAGCAATCTCAAAGACATATGCAGAGATATTTATTCTGCCTTTCTGTTCCCAAAGGGACCACTGGGGCATAGTAAATACATCCAGATCGATGAGCTGAAGCAGAGAAATGAGATTAATAAAGTACGTTTTGTCTTTCCCCTTCAAGTAAGTCTCTCTGAAGTCTCGGCACTGTGGGGAAACTCTCCACAGAACTGGCTGCGAAAGTGACTTTGCCTTGCTCCCTCCTGAGGATGGGAGGGGGAAGGTGAAATTAATCTTGTCAGCTGCCCTTATGTTGATTGGTTTGGCTGCTCACCTGAATTTAATAGACTCAAGGAGAAGGACCTTCTCAGTGGCACCACCTCAGGTGTAGGAGCACAATGCTCCAAATCGGTCTTAGAAAAGGGTCCCAACTGGAAACAAGCAGATAGGAGGGGAGATGGTCGTGCTGCAGTCTGTCGCTTTTCAGTGTCGGTGCTGAATTGCATAATAATGCACACAGCCCTGCTGAGGTAGTAATTCCGTTCCTGAGTGCTGGACATAGTGAACCTGTTTCTCTCAATTTGCTAAAGATGATTAAATGTTACCAGTTATGCATATTTTCTGTTGACTCCTGGCTTTAAGTCAATAGCCTCCATCCTATTGCAGTATTGAACTTTTCTGAGTCCCTGTGAATATACAGCTATTTGTTTCTTTTCTGTTCAATGTGTGGTGATAGTGATACTCTCTGGTCTAATACCATTTCTGCAGGAGCAGCACAAATGAGTTTGAGTGTCTGTCTGATGTTTAAACCGACAAACTACAACCCTGTTAGAAAAAGCCAGCCGCACTTACGATATTATTATGCAGTATAATAGAGCAGGTCATACTATTCAACATGTTTTCTAGTTAGTTAGGCAAGATCTGCCCCTTGTGCTAGTAAAGAGTGACACAACAACGTTTCATTCCCTTGAGGGCAATCAGTCTGAAATCATCCCATATCTTCTTGAAACTGCTTTTAAAATTTGGTTAAAAAGGGGTACCTTAATGGTAGCCAACTGGGCAAAAGTGTAAAAGCAGTGGAGACATTTCAGAGTTTGAATAGACATACACAATGTTACAGAACTGCATTATGGACCAACTTCCTGGACCAAATGGAAGTTCCTTATCTAGCTCCTTAGCCTCCAGATTGAACTTTTTTAATATATATATATATTGCTTTCAACTAAAAGTACAGCTACAGTAATGAGATCTCTTTCTTTACACATTCTGGTACATTCCATTTAAATTCCTTGCAAGGCCTTTACTTTTTATCTGACATCCAAAGGAAGCTTATACTCTCTTATCTGAAGGGTTAGCACTAAGCAGACAGTTTGTTTTCTAAAATTGCAAAAGTGGAGATAATATAGCTGTGACGCCTTCAGAGGCTTGACCGGGTGCCAGCACTCTCAGTATAATCCGGATTCATTCATGAGAAGTATTACTCACTCCCCAACTCACCCTCTTTTGGCAACAACAGTGATGGTCAAAAGATGCTGATGTATTAGAGGGGGGGGGAATTGAGGTGGTTTTAATATCATTGAATCAGTCCGGTGAAAAGTGGTTGTATGGGAAGAAGGATCCATGTTGGTTTGCACGGGAGAGGAAAAGGCATGCTTTAATGTAAGAGTATAGCTGCTATGATTAAAAGGTGGCTCTTCTTCTGTCCTGTTGAGAAGACTGTACTGTACATTGTACCCCCTGAGAGCGAAACCTCTATTGCAGGGATTCTCAACCAGTGGTACTTCGGCCGACTGCTGGTGGTACTCGGCTGCTGGAATCTTGCTCCAACATGGTGTTTTGGTACCGTGTTTTCGCTCCTGAGAGGCTCCTGCCTTTAGCTGAGCCTCTCGGAGGTGCTGGGAAGGCTGGGACAGTCCTGGTTTGGCCAGGACAGTCCTGGTTTCTGGGGGGCGTCCTGGGCAGCCCCGAGGTCCTGGACGGCCCTGGAAACTGGCACTGTCCCGGTCTTTCCCAGCTGTGTCCTCCGCGACTGGCCAGGACTGAATATACTAGCTCGCATGCTTGCGCAAGCCTTGCACAGGCACACAATGCCTAGGAGCTTTGTCTTCAGAATTGTCCAGGGAGTCCCGGATGATTCCAAAGGGCTCCCAGGCATGAGCCTTCCGCAGGCACACGAACCAGTATCCAGTCCCGGCCAGCTGCGGAGGATGCAGCCGGCGGTTGGGAAAGGCCGGGACAGTGCTGGTTTCCCGGGACGCTGGGGTCAGCCGGGACACCGACCGGGACACCACCCAGGATGCCCCCTGGAAACTGGGACTGTCCTGGCCAAACCAGGATGAATGGTAAGGTCTATCTGGGTAGTTGCAATGCATAGCCTTAAGCAAGTGAAGACTTTGTGGGCAGTACCTACATTGAACTGGGAATATATGGATTGGGTCTAAAGGTGGGCATGCGGCAAGGACTGCTGCTGAATCCCCTTAAGGATCCCAGCATGAAATGCTGAAGGTCTGATGAGGTTGCAAGTGTCCTTGCCCTTGAATCCTCACTTAGAGCGAGAACCAAATATAGAGCGCTTGGTTCAGCCCCACCGTTTGTCAAAAGAAGAGTACCTTGAGGGGCTGTCTTTCTGAAATAATTGCTGATCAGTGTGAATAGCCAAGGCTGTCAGGAGCTCTGAGATTGCTATTAATATCCAATGGACTGCTCATAAATGTACAAATTTGATAGCTCAGGCTGTGTTCTTTTGGCTACCTTCGACATATTTCAGGTCGACAAAGCCAAGGAGGAATATGCAAACTCCTCCCTGATGGCTCCTCATTATGAATTTATCATCTTGACACCTTGTCTGTTCTGCACATGAAATCCCTTTACAAATTCCATAACTGTAAGACATATTATGCCATAACTGTAGGAGTTCTGCATTCCAAAAGAGAGCTTTATAGAAAGGTTTCCCTGTGCAGTAATTACAGGACTATCGTTGAAGTGAAATATGGTAGTTTGAGAAGCTCTGTGAAAAGGCATAGGAATTGTCTGAATTCAGCTTACGTGAGTGTTTCAGTTACAATAGTGCTTCAAGGGATGGGGATGGGGGTCAGAGGGAGAAAAGGTCAAGCATCTAACCTTGTTCTGTATTGAGAGGTAGATATTTACTACTTTTTCAGCTGAAACGTTGATGAAATAATTTGGAATTAATTCTGTTCTCCAAAGACAATAACCCAATTTCTTGAAGCATCATACATAAGCAAAGCAAATATAAATTATAAACAACTGTGGGATATGTGCATAATTAGTGCATTTACTCCTCCACAGTAAGTGCTAATTGTCCAATTGTTCTACTGCTAATAAGGGCCTGATTAGAGCTGCACTGAACAAAATCCCTCTCCCATAATACTAGAATCCGACATCATTCAATAAAAAATGATTGGCAGGAGATGCAGGGCAGACAAAAGGAAGTCCTTTTTCAAACAGTGCATACTTATCAACATATTCAAAGTCTCACAGTCACTAGTATCAGCCGGAAAAGACTGTCGGGAATAGACTGAATAGCACAAGTCTATTTCCGAAGAACCAGTGGCTAATGCATACTTACTTTATGGAATTCACTGCACCATCTAGCTGTATGGTCTGAATGAACCAGGGGTCAAACGTAAGGCCCATGAGCTTGATACGGCCCATGGAAGCTCCTTGTCTGGCCCGTGGGATAATTGGGCTTGTGATAATTGAGCTGCAGAAGTGATGTCTGGCAGCACGACTCTCAGTTGTAAAAGGAGCTGAATGACCAGCCAACTTATCTCTTTCCTTTATCTTCTTTGTGCCTGCTGGAGCCTACTGAAGGAAAGCAGACATGAGTGCAGATAGCTGATAGAAGTGATGCTTCTAAGAAAGTCAGTAACTTTTTTACTGTGTTGTGTGGTGACTGAGGGAGGCAGCGTTAGAGGGTGAGTGCTGGTCAAGGGAGGATAGGTGGACGTGGGTGGTGTGGTCATTATAGTTGAGTCAGACTGGCCATTGCCCGTTTTAAGATGACAGTGGTACTGGTTAATGCAGTATACTGCAGGAGAGTGCATTTCCTGGGCCCTGTTTCCTTGGAGATGATCGGTTCTCAAACAAAGGAACGATTCTCTGTTTCTGAGGTGTGTGCTCTGGCGAAGCTGGTATGCTTCTGGGACAGGCTTAGTGGCAACAGTGGGATGCCCAGAACTGAGGCAGATTTTGGAAGCAGTATGTGTGGTTTTGGTAGGTAAACATTGTCAGGATCAGGGGAAATCTCTATAAGAGGGGAAACAGTTGCTGCTTCTTGAGATGTTCTGGAGAAAATCTATATTCCTAGGGTCCTTGATGTCTCAGGACCACTCTTCTGATGCAGAAGTGTTCAAATTTAGGTTGCGGGCCATGAAACCCACCCCAGCTCAAATGTGTTTTCATTATTGCCAACAATTTGAAAGTCTTGGAAATTTCGTTTGGCAGTCAAAGCAACATTTCATCAGCACTCATCCATTTTAGAAGTACTCCTGACACTGTCAAAGTAACATTTTGGTGGTGCAAACACAGCATGCCATGTGCATCCTTGACCCGTATGGGTCATGTGCTGAAGCTAACTGATGTTACTCTTTCCTAGAAGGTTGTTTTCAGTGTGAAAACTGAGTCTGGTGAATATTCAATACAATTACAGTCAGTACCAAGACAAACAAGATTGAACCATGTGGGGCTATGGATTAAAAATAGTGCCCATATATACATACCCATACATTTGACCCTGACCACAGGGAAAACTACACAAAAAGTGATTTTATTCAGCAACAGATACAAGTTTCCAAGAGTAAGTAAATTCCTTCCAGAAGGTTACCTGGAGCTTTGTGTCCAGGCCTCTGAATTAATAGGAGTCATTTTCTGTAATTTGCTCTAAGAGCTTTAGAGGGTGAAGACATTGCAGCTTTGAAAGCTGTGGCTCCTTTTTAATCGTGTTTGTTCTTTTTTTGTACTGACCAGAAAACACATCTCAGCTGTAAAACATATTTGTATTATTTTCTCCATTCCTTTTTCGAGAAAAAAGTCACCACAGACTAAAGTAATATTGCTCAGCTTGTGTTTTTTTTGATCATCTGTCTTGAGTTAAATAAAAGATGCCTGCTGCCCATTATGTGTTTCATAAGAACATAAGAAGAGCCCTGCTGGATCAGGCCAAAGGCCCATCTGGTCCAGCTTCCTGTATCACACAGTGGCCCCACCAGATGCCTCAGGGAGCACACAGCCAACAAGATAAACTGTTTCCTGCTGCCACTCCCCTGCACCTGGCACAGAGAAAACCTACTTTTAAAACCAGGAGGTTGCTTATGGCTTGTAACCTGTGATGGTCCATGACCTCCATGAATCTGTCCAAACCCCTTTTAAAGACATCTAGGCCAGGTGCCATCACCACATCCTGTGGCAAGGAGTTCCACAGATGAATTACATGCTGGGTAAAGAAATATTTTCTTTTATCCGTTCTAACTCTCCCTCCACTCAATTTTAGTGCATGTCCCCTAGTTCTCATGTTGTGCGAGAGGGAAAAGAATTACCCTTTATCCACTCTCTCCATCCCATGCATAATTTTATACGTCTCAATATGTCCCCCCTCAGGCGCCTTTTTTCTAGATTGAAAAGCCCCAAACGCTCTAGCCTTTCCTCATAAGGGAGGTGCTCCAGCCCACGAATCATTCTGGTCGCTCTTTTCTGCACCTTTTCCAATTCAACTATATCCTTTTTGAGGTGCGGTGACCAGAACTGGACACAATACTCCAGATGCGGCCTTACCATCGATTTGTACAAAGGTATAAACCGCTGAACCATGAGCTGTCGATCGAAAGGTCGGCAGTTCGAACCCGCAACGGGGTGAGCTCTCGTTGCTTGGCCAGCTCCTGCCAGCCTAGGAGTTCCAAAGCATGATAATGCAAGTAGATAAATAGGTACCGCTTGCGGGAAGGTAAACAGCACTCCGTTTTCCAGCTGCATGCTACGCGCTGTGGCAAGGAGAGTCATGCCGGCCACATGACCATGGAGGCGTCTTCGGACAACGCTGGCTCTTCGGCTTTGAAATGGGGATGAGCACCACACCCTAGAGTCGGACACGACTGGACTTAATTGTCAGGGGTCACTTTTACCTTTACCTATAACTGTTATTGGCCGTTTTATTCTCAATCCCTTTTTTTTTTAATGATCCCGAGAATGGAATTGGCCTTCTTCATCGCCGCCGCACACTGGGTCGACACTTTCATCGACCTGTCCACCAGCACCCCAAGATCTCTCTCTTGATCTGTCACAGACAACTCAGAACCCATTAGCGTATATGTGGAATTTTGGTTTCTTGCCCTAATGTGCATCACTTTGCACTTACTTACATTGAAGCGCATCTGCCATTTTGCTGCCCATTCTCTCAGTTTGGAGAGATCCTTCTGGAGCTCTTCACAATCCCTGCTGGTGTTCACTACCTGGAAAAGTTTAGTGTCATCCGCAAACTTGGCCACCTCGCTGCTTATCCCCAACTCCAAGTCATTTATGAATAAATTGAAAAGCACCGGTTCCAAGACCGATACTTGGGGTAGAATGTTTCATTGCAGAATGTACTATGACGTACCATAGTTTGTCACAAGCCTTTCAGTGCAGTCCTGCGTAACTATGTGTGGCCTGTGTAAAAGGCCGGCCACTGCATCCTAAGTCCATTGCACCAGCGGGGCCTGGGTCTCACCTCAGGGGAAGGAGACGTTCAAGGAGATGGTGTAAGCAGCATGGGCCACAATGAGCCTCGGATGCATGCCAGCTCTTTAGCTGGCATGTGTCTGAGGAGGCCATGTAAGGCCAGCCTGGGCTGTGATGAGGCTTGGGATATCGGCACATCTCAGCACTTGCAAGATTGTGCAGGGCAAGTACAACTGTGCACATGTCCAGAAGAAATGAGCCAGGATGGTGTAGTGGTTTGGGAGTCAGACTTAGACCTGGAAGATCAAGGTTCAAATCCCCACTCAGCCACGAAGCCTCCTGGGTGACCTTGGGCCAGTCACTATCTCTCAGCCCCACCTACCTCACAGGGTTGTTGTGAGGACAAAAAGGAGGGGAGGAAATATGTACACCACTCTGAGCTCCTTGGAGGAAGGGTGGTATAAACAAAATGTGAATGTGACGTGAGCGGGGCTGGCTTCCTCTGGGATGGGAATGAGGGGAGTTTCTGGGCAGGGAGGGTGGCAAGGAGGGAGGTGGATAAAATGGTTATTATTGAGAAATAAATAATATACTACTAGAATATACTAACTTAAAAAAATTACTTGAAGAAGGACACCTTTTTCTGATTCGCACTTGTATGGGCTAGCGGTGGCCATGTGTAGAACGCTGTATACAGTAGCCTGGGGACACACTGACTGAATTTGGAAGAGAAAGTTGTTCAACTTCTGAATGTGTCAAACATGAACCTAAAGATCCGACCTGGCTAAAGGAGGTTACTTTTGCACTGTGGTGTTCCGGGGTGTGACTGTCTGGCAGCTGTAGCTCCAGATCATCCATAACACATGAGGCGTATCCCTTGTGGCAACCTCAGTGAGCAGTAATTTTAACTGAATAAATAAATAAATCATAAGTGTGCCTTCTGTAAGCCTGTTCCTGGGGGTATATGTAGCACCAGGTCTGTGCTTTTGCCCATTTAATTAAACCCAGAATAAAATGTCAGTAAGGTAATGTCATAATCACTCAAGGTCTGCCAGACAGCTCCCACCTATACATCTGTGAAGCTCCATTGAGTCCCACCTTTTAACCTGCTTTGTACCTTATATGTACAATGACCTTCTACAATGTGTGCAGTGGATGGTAAAACAGATGTTTTGCTAAAAACGACAAATAAGGGGCTTGCGGCATTATGTCAATGCTTCATTGTTAATATTCTATAAACAATCACTGGTATTTAGGCAAGACGATGCTTCTATTTTCCTGCCAAGTGATATTTTTTGAGTTTGCGCTTCAGTGGATGGTCCATTGCTTATATTCATGGTCCATTACCTGCTAGATGAGACCATTACCCACATAGTTTGGTATGAGCAACTCTGGGAATTTTCCCTTGAAAATTGTACAATGCAAGAGAGAATGTCAAATGGGCATGAAATAACAAGAAAAGGCCCTGTCTTATCAGCGTTGCAGTGAAGTCAGTAGGTGTCAGAACTGAAAACTTTGTATTGAGTTAGTTCATAAGAGTGTGTTAGAGTTCCTTTGGCAGAAATCTTCCCCAGGAAATCAAGCTGAACTAGAAACGAAAGCTGGATGCAATCTTTTACTTTTACAGAAGAAGAACAGAATCTAAGCACCATTTTAAATTCTCTGAGTTGGTATCTGGAACATGTGCAGTGGGTGGGGGAGTGGCCATGTACTCTTAAGCCTCCCACCCATATGAGGTAATATTTGAGAAAATGTTACGCATATACATCCATGTGCATGAATGTGTAATTCACTCCGTTCTTCCCTTGCTACAATGGAGGGAGTGATAATGTGAATTCACATGCACATACAGATGCATGTGCACTGGGAGGAATCTGTGCATGGCCTCTCCCACACTGACTTGTGAGCGCATAACTTTGTTCATCCCAAACCAGAAGAGGGCCCTCTTCCTAATTCAGTGTTCTGGTTCCGGCTGAAAACTCTATGTAGTGATTTGAAACCAAATGTACCTAAAACTGATATCTGTTTTTTTTTTTAAGTTGCTTTTTTTTTTTTTAGAACATCCAGAGCAGAACCTCCAATTTCTTCTTTTCCTACCTCTCCTGGCCTTGGGGAGATGCATGAGTTTTCTGTGCACGGACATTTCTCATCACCCATGTGTGAAGTTGTGTAGGCTTCATTTCAGATATTCTAAACAATCAATGAATGAGGCAGTGCAGCTTACTTATGCTTCCCCTGCCCAACCCTAAGAGTTTGTAGGCTTACATTCTTATTCACACTTACCTGGGAGTAAGTCTAATTGAACTTAGTGAGGCTTCCTTCTGAGTAGACATGCATAGGGTTGTGCTGTTATTCTCTTGTATCATTTCTATATTCTGTGTACTCATTAGGAGCAGGCCTTGAGAGGCCAGGAAAATAAGAATCTTCCTTTCCATAGGTTATAACTAGGGCCATTCTTTTTTGGTATAACGAAATAAAAACATGTAACATCACATTCTGCACACACACACCCAAAAAATAAAACACATAACACCGCATTCTGCACAACACACACACCCAATCTGCGAAAAATAAAACATATATAATAGCACACTGTCCGGCGCTGGAGGGAAGGCTGGAGTTTTCTTGCCTGCGTCATTGGAGCTCCACCCACCCACAGTAGCAGGTTGGCAAGAGGGGTTGGGGAAGGTGGAACAGGGGCAGAGAGAAGATGAAGATAGGTGAGGAGGTGGGGGCGGCTGTAATGGGTGGCGGGGAGGCTGTGGATCCGGCGGTGATGGCTCGTGCTGGATCTTACCCTCCATGTTTGCTGCCTCCCCACCCCCTTTCTCTTCTCGGACTTGCGCTAGCAAAATCGCACCAGCGGTTGGGGGGGGGATAGGATTGGGCACTGAGTCTTTATCACTGACCTGCAAATAATCTTTCCATCCATTCATCATTCTTCATGCACACTGACGCTAACAGCAGTTTGTCCTGCTAGTCCACAAAGTACGTATGAAGCATTTTCCTATCATTACATGACCAGGTAGTAGAAATAGCCAAGCCTATAGTTTTTTCTTTTGAACTCCAAGTATTTTCTTTTGGGCATAGTGTTGTGTGAAATTTCCCCTTACTGAGTCAGATTATTTGTCTCTTGAGCACTCTGATGCCAGAAGCTCTTCAAATTCTAGTATATACCGTAGGTCTTTCCCCAACCTTGTTACCTGAGAGTGTTCAAAAAAGTGGAAATGTTGTTAATATATGGAGCAGAACAGCAGGTTAGCAAATGATCCCCTCATCCAAATTCAGCATGACAATAAATCATTAAAAAAAATCACATACACAGATGTTTCTTTTGTTCATTCCTTTCTGCTGTACTAAAAAAAAAGGCAACTTCAGTCCAAAGGGAAAAAGAAACCGGACACAATGAACACAGAGTGACACACAGAGCCAGGATATTGTCTTCATACAACAGGCATCTCAGTGCAAAACTGTCTCTCTCACTGTTTCACAACACACATCAGTAGAAGTGCCAGTATATATCACCATGTCCCAATTTTGACTGCTCAACCATTCTAAAAATAAAAATCCAGATACCATAATTTTTTTAAGCTCTTTGCTTCACTTCTTCATTAAAGATCGACCTGTAAATATTTAAACTTCATACGCGAAGGCACGCATTTAGGAAACAAATAACTCATTTGTTAGCAAGGAAACAAATAAGAATGGGAGTTGCGTGGTCCTTCTGCAGCATTTAATATGTTTTTTTTATTGTGAACATTTACAATTCTATAGTAAAGTGCAGCTCTCTTCCACATTACTGCAGCATCAATAAAATATACCATCTCACATACTTGCCTAAAGACATTTATTTGTTGAATTAGTTATGGGAGTTCTGGATACATTTATTTCCATTCTTGGTGGGTTTTTAGCTCTTGTGTGGTTTTAAGACGGCTAAAAGTGTTCAGGGGTGTATAGATGTGGGACAGTGTTGTATATGAATTGATTCCAATTTTACTTATTCAGTAAATGTCTTAACAAAATTAAGAATATAACAAAAATGAATGATTTGCTGTACCGTATTTAACACCCTTTTTTCTAGCAACAATTTCTTGATATAATTAAAAATGCCAATATCTGTCCTATTGGCCCCAAAGCTGCTGAGTCTGATATCAAATCATGGCTGTGTAAGTGAGATGGGGGGAGGGGCTGTCCAGCTACAAGGGAGTACTAGCATTGGAGCCATGTTTCGCTACAGAATTGCCGAAACAGCGGGGGGGGGGGCTGTCCGTAAGGTAGCTGATGATTCACAGAACATTCAGTTGAACAGGATAGGCATTGTACCAGGCAGTCAGCAACTGAGGGTTCTGGTAGATGGTCTTGCATCCCACCCTTCCTGGAAGCACTACCATCATGGTCGTGAACTCAAGAGCTGTGCTTGGTGATGGGAGACCTCATGCTGCCAGGTGAGTGCTCTGCCAGGTGAGTGCTCTGCCAGGTGAGTGCTCTATCTTCCCATCATAGTTTATGCCCAGGTTCACTGTCAATTTTGTTTTGGAGGCCAGATGATGATCGCGAGCGTCCTGTGGCATTAAGGGATCTCAGACAGGTGGTAGAGGTTATATGTCTGAGTTGCTGGTTTCAATTGTGTCTAAGGGTGGGGTGCCTATAGCAACTGTAGTCTGCACTGTGGGTAGCCAACTCCTTCTGATCCCAGCATGTGCTGGAGTCTGCGAGAATGGGCTCCACCTCCTCTCCTGAGGGTGTCCCATCTGACTCATGGTCCAGGAACTGCTAGGTTCTGACAGTCTGTGTATACAAATACACTTGGCTCAATCCTATGGGCCTTTTGTGACAGCGGTTCTTCCAATCTGCTGGTGCAAAAGGCCCAGTGACAGTGTAAACATTATGCTGCCATCATACATGACGGAGCTGCTGGCAGACGGAGCTGCTGACAGAAACGTCCAATGGCTCCACACGTGCTCTAGAATCCCCTGGGTTTTCCGCTGACCCAGGTACGTTTGTGGAGGGGTAGTTCATGGGTGGAGAGGGGGAAGTTCAGGAGAGGTTTGGAGTGGAGAGGGGGAGGGAGGGTATGGGGAGCAAGCTAGAGGGGGTGGATCTCGGCAGCAAACGTGCATGCCGGATCTTATCCCCCATTTTCCAACCTGCCCCTTTTTCCTCCTCAGACTTACATCAGCTACATAGCTGGCATAGGTCCAAGGAGATCCACAGGCAGCCAGATGGCCTACTGGGTAACTTCTGGTTTGCCTATTTCTGGTTTTCCCTCTGGTTGCCCCCCTCATTGGATGCAGCTTGTGCTCCATCAGTGCAGCTGCATAACGTTCAGTGGTGGGTGATAGGATTGGGCTGTTAGGGATGTTGTGCTGGTGACTGTAGTGAAGCAACTGGAAGTGACTGACTGAGCTGCCTGCATTCGGTGGGCTGTGAAGACAAATAAGGCCAGACTGTAGAACCTAGGGAAGAAGGTGGGGCCTAAGGAAGCAGCAAATTACAGGAAGTGGGAGGACAAGAAAAAGAAGGTTAAATCAAGGAGTATGCTAGAACAGAGGTTCTCACCCCCCCCCACTCCGTGTACTACCTCCAGCAGTGCTCTCCCTTAGTGTACCACTGGAAGTAACTGGCAATGACATCACCAGTTACTTCTGGGTTTTCACTGTTTTTGGAGCCCAGAAGGGCAGGTAGGAGGGTCAGGGTGGGTGGGAGAACCCTTCTCAGCGCACTTGAGAGGCTAAGCCAATGGCAGGAGCTTCTCGGGAGTGAAAACATGGCCAAAAATGCTGTGTCAGAACGGAGTTTCAGCGGACCGGCAGTTCATGTACCACCACCTGGAGTACCACTAGTGGTACGCGTAGCACTGGTTGAGAATGACTGCACTAGAGGAATGAGGGTAAGAGTAGAAGACCAGGGGAAGGAGCCAAAAAGAGAAAGGAAGGTGAATGAGCAAAGAGGAAAAGTGCCTGTTCAGAGGCTACAGATGTGAAGAAGGCCGAAATTTATGTTTGATCTGGAATCACCAGTCAAATCTTCGCCTGCAGACATCTAGTTCATTTTAACTCTATAAACAGTATTTTATATTTACATTTCTGGCTCTGATAGAACAGCTTGTATCTTCCTCCTAAAATGGCATCTCGAGTTGTTAGCACGTTATTGTGGTATTGGAGTGCTAACATTTCAATTACCGAAGAACTGTGCAGCTCAGTTGATAGCCCAGAAGATTTCAAGCAAAGAATTTACATCAGGTCTCTAATGCGTTTATCTTTGCTGTTAAACCTCAGGCCACTTTTTGCTACCATCATCAAAAGCAGTTAGGAGGCGCCCTGTGATTTCTGATAAATTGTTTGTTCATGATGTAGAATGAGTAATTTTCAGAACAAAACAATCCTGACGTGAAAAATAACTCATTTTGCACTCATATCTGTTAGTAAAACTAAAAACAAATTGATAGCATTAGCACCCTAGATCCAAATTGTTCAGGATGCTCCCAGTAGGGTCAGCTCCAAAGACATTTTAATACCATGGATGGGCGCCCCGCACTGTGTCCCAACTTGTGTTTGGTTTGTGCATCTTCGGTTTATGCTAAACTTCAGAAGGACAATGATTATGAAAGCATCTACTGTACATCTTTCAAAATAATAGGTCCAGTAGATCTACCCTTCACAGTGGTCAGTGTAAATGCATCATATTCCATCAGTGCTGAAGCGTATCCATGTGCATTTAAATGAGATGTTTATTTTTCCTGTGAATTTAATTGGGTCATACTGTTAATGAGACACACAGTCATTAGAATTCCAGACAGATGTGAGTGCTTCAGCTCTTCCTATTTCTCTTCCTCTAATTAATGTCTCCCTCTCGAACAGTCAATAGCAACTTTTTCAAACAACTCGGATGATACCATGGTGCAGTGATTTTCAACTAGTGTGACGCAGCACACACAGGACATTGGTATGCCACGAAAGGTCCGTATGTATCCTGTGTGAGTTTGGAGCACAGTGGTTGAAAATTGCTGAAAAACTCTTCCGGGTTCGGTTGCTCTCTAGGGCAACTGTCAGTGGTAACAAATTGTCTCTGCCAGCTCTATTGGTAGAAGAAGAGGGACAGACAATTTGTTACTACAGACAATTGCCCTAGAAACAGAGCAACAGAAACCGGAAGAATATTTCAGAATATAAGAAGAGCCTGGCATTAAGAGAATGCCTTGCATCTGGCATTAAGAGATAGTCTATTACTAAGACCAGGAGGTTGCTTATCGCCATCATGGCTTGTAACCTGTGATGGACTTTTCCTCCATAAATCTGTCCAATCCCCTTTTAAAGGCATTCAGGTCAAGTGCCATCACCACATCCTGTGACAAGGAGTTCCACAGATTATTTACATGCTGGGTAAAGAAATATTTTCTTTTGTCTGTTCTAATTCTCCCGCCACTCAATTTTAGTGGATGTCCCCTAGTTATTACATTGTGTGAGAGGGAAAAGAATTTCCCTCTAACCACTCTCTCCATCCCATGCATTATTTTATACGTCTCAATCATGCCCCCCTCAGGTGCCTTTTTTCTAGACTGAAGAGCACCAAATGCTGTAGCCTTTCCTCATAAGGGAGATGAATCATTTTGGTCACTTTCTTCTGCAAACTGGAAGTGACATCACAAGAGGCAAAGACCATAGAGAAGACCATAGCGATCAGCGTATTGTGAGAAGAAAAACGTTGAAAATCACTGACATGAAAGAAAACTGTGGCTCTAACTTACCTTACCTGTGCAGTGACTTTCAACACCGGGTCACAAGGCTTCTGAGAGTGGTGGTTAGAGACAACAAGTGGGAGCCCCCAAGTGTCTCCCTAAGCTCCTAAGAGGAGCACTTCTGTTCAAGGCTCTAGCCCAGTGGTGGCCAACCTTTCAACATGAATGCTGGCCCTTTAAATGGTTGCATAAGTGAGGGCATTTCAGCAGGTGCAGCTGCTTTAGCAGCACCATCAGCACTTGCAGCTGCCAAGATTCTGTCTTCTACACAACCCTTAAGAACACAGTAGCCCTAATGGTGGAAGGTTGGCCACCCCTGCTCTAGCCAGTCTGCAACAGCAAACTTCTGGATGCTTGTTGTTTGTGGAAGAACATATTTGGGGAGGACAGGACAAAGGACAACTGTTTTTCTTTCTTTTCCACAGGTGGTGGGGACATTAGGGCCCCTGATCGGCACGCGGGGGGAGGGGTAGTGCATTGCAGCAGTAGCTGAAAATGGCAGCGTGGCTTGCGGCACCGAAAATGTTTTGCCGACCCGTCTGCCCGGGCTCCTACCTGTCTTTTCCCGGTGTCATTCCAACCGGGGGGCATTTTCGCGGCCGTAACGCTGCCGGGGTTCTGTGCCAGGTGCAAGGAAGTGTCAACGGGAAACAGGTTATCTTGTTGACTGTGTGCTCCCTGAGGCATCTGGTGGGGCCACTGTGTGATACAGGAAGCTGGACTAGATGGGCTTTTGGCCTGATCCAGCAGGGCTCTTCTTATGTTCTTATGTTCTAATGGGGTGACATCACTAAGGGGGTGGGGCGGGGCTAGCAGTCACGGGAGGGGTTGCAGCACCGGCTAGTTGCGTCACTGCTTTTCCATCCTCCTGAACCCCTTCCTCTGTTGCCCCTTCCTTGGCATGTTTGCGACAGCTCCCGGTGCCGGAGCACTTGCTCCGGCGCCGGACGTTTGGCCTGGATCTCGTCCTAAGACATATTTAAAGTGATGTTTGATTTGGCTCTTGTTTACTGCATATATATCACCTGTCTGCCCGTACACTCAAAATTGTTCAGGGTTTAAGATAATGGCTTATAATTTAGTTGACAAGATACAAAAGATCAAAATTGTTATACAATAAGAGTTCAAATGGTATGTGATGATGCCATGAAAAATATAACAGGTATTCTACAGACACAGAAGTGCCTTTATTATTAAGGAGGACAGGCAGCATTCAGTCTATCAGTCATCAAATCTCAACCCTCCATCTCACCCTCCTGAAATCTGGCACATAGTAATTAATGCACAGCTTCCACAAGCCCTTCAAATACGGTGCAAAGCTATTGAGAAATGAGGGGGATACAGCAGTTTAACATCTTACTGACTCTTAAAGGGAAAGGTGAGCCCTGACAATTAAGTCCAGTCGTGTCCGACTCTAGGGTGTGGTGCTCATCCCCATTTCAAAGCCGAAGAGCCAGCGTTGTTCGAAGACGCCTCCGTGGTCATGTGGCCGGCATGACTCTCCTTGCCGCAGCGCGTAGCATGCAGCTGGAACATGGAGCGCTGTTTACCTTCCCGCAAGCGGTACCTATTTATCTACTCGCATTAACATGCTTTGGAACTGCTAGGTTGGCAGGAGCTGGCCAAGCAACGAGAGCTCACCCCGTCGCGGATTCGAACTGCCGACCTTTCGATCGACAGCTCATGGTTCAGCGGTTTAACCCACTGCGCCACCCGCTGACCTCTTACCTCCCTAATATTTGAGACCTTTTTTTTCCCCCTATCATTGATAACTTACTTTCCTTGGGCTGATGTTCCTGAAATTGCTCTCAGAAATTTAAGCTGTTTTCAGAGGATTTTCTTTTGTTCTTTTGAAGAAAATCTGTCAGGTACATTTTTAGTTATTAGCCTTGAAAGTCTTGTAGTTTTCACTGGCCAATTGTACTGGCATTTATCACCGCATGTGTCTGTTTGGGGTAGTTGACAATCTTTAGACCTTTGCTTTGACCTCAGTAAACATGGCTGCCCCCTGCTGAGCATGGAGTAGCATGAGTTTAAAATTGTTTTGTTCATAAGATCAATACTACTGTATGCCCAGACTTCTAGAAATTAGATTACATTAACTGGACCTTAGATTGGGTCCAGCTGCTTTGAGAAATGAGCTGGGCACTGTACTTCAAAATCTGACCATGCTATTGTTCACAACAATAAAATCACTTTCCCAACCTTCCTGAAATGGTTGACAAAGTAGAAGTCAAGCTCACCCATCTTGCAACATTTGGTCCTTATCTGTTGAGAAAGAGCGAGGTACATCAATTTGAACCTTACCCAGTGGAACCTGTTTCTGGTTGCTTCACTGAGAATAATAGGACTCCCATCCTCCTTAGTGGAGATTGCAGGTAGCAAGAAGATTTTTGGAGGCAAGGAAGAGGCAGGGTATTCCACCGTGTGAATAAATCCAGGCAGGTTTACTCAGAAGTAAGTCCCAGAGGCGAGACACTTACTCCCATGCAAGTGTGCATACCATTGTAATGCAATATGGGAGTAAGTCTTACAGTAGGACTTACTTCTGAATAAACATGCATAAAGAGTGAAATTCATTTTGTAGTGAAATCCTAGAACAGGTAAAAGCATGTTTGTTTTCTTGCTTGCTTGCTTTCTGTTTCATCTCACTGTTTCAAAATGAGAAAGGGGGCAAAAATAAACTCCTCCTTGAGGACTCTCTGGTCTCTCCCCACCCCATTTAATGTCAGTCCTGAGTTTTCTAACTGTATGCAGCGCAGGCGTCAGGGCTTGGAGGGCATGGATTAGGACACTGGTGGTGGCTACCCCTTCTATATTTACGGATCATTGCTAGAATAATGTTTGCAATGCCCTGGAAGGAAACAACTAACCGAAACAAAATTAAAAGAGACTAAAGAAATTAAAAAAGAAAATAGATGAGAAAAGGAACAGAGAGGAAAGGGGGGAATGAGCACATTCAGCCTGCAATCCTATACACACTTACCTGGGAGTAAATCCCGTTGAGCTCAGTGGGACTTATGTCTGAGTAGACTTGCATCGGCTTGTGCTGCTGGGTGCCATGGGAAATACCTGTGACAGTTCTGGATGGGGAGAGTCCATGGCCATTTGCAATAGCCAGGGTGATGAAGGGAGCCTTGCTTTCTCATTTCTTCACTTGAGGCAGCCAGATGAAAGTTCAGACACATAAGTTGCTTCAATCTGGCCTGCTCCACATGCATGACTACCAGGGGCCAGTGCAGGAGTAGGTGGGTTGCATAGTTCACATCAGGGCCCATGAGAGGGGGTAAATAGTTGGCCTTATGGAGAGTGAAAGATGGTGGTTGGGCCAGGGAAGCCTGGTAGACCTGGGCTCCGGAGACTTTTCTGGGTATTCCAGCTCCCTCCCCCTTTGAGAAGGGCCCAAAAGAAACTTTGTACCCCCTGATAAAATTCCTCTCAGGGGACCTGGTTCACATGGCTCCCTGATGTGAATGTGTGAATGTGCGGATTTTATGAAGAAAAAGTACCTACTGTTCCCCCAGGATCTCACTTGAATTCCCTATTAGTTTCAAGAGAGAAAGGCCAAGAGCATTAAAAACTGCCACCTGGATGTGTACTTCAGCTTCCTGTCTTGCTGCCTGTGGAAGCTTTTGATAGCTTGTTACAGATAAACTTTTGCTCTGTAGATCTGTTCAAGCTCCAGAACTCTGGCAAATGTCAGTGGACCCCGGTAACATTTCTTTTTTTGTTTTGCTGATAAACTAAATAATAAATAATTCATTTTCCAGCAGCAACAAAGATGCTTTTCATTTAATGTTTATCCAGCAGACTTCAAGCACGCTGCAAGTTCTAGACTTCCAGCTTCCCTGTTTGTATGTCAGCTCAAGTATTGCCGGGGGCAACTATTCACTATAAGAACTTGAAACTGACAAGCCTTTTACTCTGTCTGCTGTTCAGTTGTGCATATCTTTCCAATGTGGAATCCGCATTTGCCAGTTTCTATGAGTGCTTAACAACTTCTGGGCAATATGGTGTAGTTCAGTGCAATATACTTGCAGCTGAAGAAATTAGAATACCTCCCCAAATAGCGAACCTCTTTTGGAATTCATGTCCTCATTGGGGGCGGAAGGTATCGGTGGTAATGGAGGTATATCAATCATGAACAGAAAAAAATATTAGTTTTATTTATCTAGAACAGTGTTTCTCAAACTGTGGGTTGGGACCCACTTGGTGGGTCGTGACCTGGTTTCTGGTGGGTCCCAGGTGATGGAAAGATCAGATAAGTAATTGCCATAAGCCCCGAGGCTATTCAAAAACCAGATAGCTGCTAATTGCCCTTCAAAGAGCTGAGCTCCTGCAGTTTGCAAGATAGCTGCTAATTACCCTGCAAGCAGCTGAGCTCCTTACTTGTAAATAAATATATATTTTTATTTCTAGATCACTTACAGTGTAGGGGAACCAATGGCCCAGGCATGGTGTGTAGGCACATGTTGTTGAACTGAAGTAGGTATAGGCCTGGTCAGGATTAGATGACTGCTTGAGAACCTTGTGTATACTACCTTGGGCTCCATGATAAAATAGGAATGTAATAAATATGTCATAATTACACAAGCCACTAACACCCAACATAAAACAGGAAAAGTTGGAGTCTTGGACTTAACATGCAATGAGGCATTAGCAGGGCAAGCAAGCTTTCTAGGAAGGAAGGAAGGAAGGAAGAAGAAGAAACCCACTTCTAAAACTTGGAGGTTGCTTATGGCTTGTAACCTGTGATGGTCTTTTCCTCCATGAATCTGTCCAAACCCCTTTTAAAGGCATCTAGGCCAGATGCCATCACCACATCCTGTGGCAAGGAGTTCCACAGATGAATTACACGCTGGGTAAAGAAATATTTTCTTTTGTCCATTCTAACTCTCCCTCCACTCAATTTTAGTGCATGTCCCCTGGTTCTGGTGTTGTGCGAGAGGGAGAAGAATTTCCCTCTATCCACTCTCTCCATCCCATGCATAATTGGGATGGCACAATCATGTCCCATGCATAATTGGGATGTCTCAATCATGTCCCCCCTCAGGCGCCTTTTTTCTAGGCTGAAAAGCCCCAGACGCTGTAGCCTTTTGCTCTGTAGATCTGTTCAAGCTCCAGAACTCTGGCAAATGTCAGTGGACCCCGGTAACATTTCTTTTTTTTGTTTTGCTGATAAACTAAATAATAAATAATTCATTTTCCAGCAGCAACAAAGATGCAGTTCCAATCTTCTTCCCGCGTCCCCTAGTCAGCAGCTTGAAGACGAGAGCCTCCAGGCGCTGGACGCGACCAGAAGGCTCTGCGCAAACTGCGCAGCAACTGCGATGTATGGGCAGAGCTTCCTGGTCGCGTCTAGCGCCTAGGAACTTTGCGCAAACATCGCAGTTGCTGCGATGTTTGCGCAGAGCCTCCTGGTCGCGTCCAGCGCCTGGGAACCTTGCGCAAACATCGCAGTTGCTGTGATGTTTGCGGAGAGCCTCTTGGTCGTGTCCAGCGCCTTGAGGCTCGCGTCTTCAAGCTGCTGACTAGGGGACGCGGGAAGAAGATTGGAGCTGCGGAAAAACAACCAGGTAAGCGGCCAAGTGGCCGGAAAACTTGTTTAAGCAAGTCATTTTTTACACTTCGCTCCATAAGATGCACAGACATTTCCCCCTATTTTTTTGGGGGGGGGACTGCGTCTTATGGAGCGAATAATACGGTAACTACTGAATTGGACAGGGTAATCCAGTTGGGTTCCTTACCTCCATCACCACCAGAACCCCAAACACTGTGGGGTGTCATCGCTATCATCACCACAAACATCTAGGTCATTGCCCTTGAGTTTCAAGTTCATCTCACAGCACCCCAGCCAGGATTCTCCCTGTTTGGAAAACAGAGAATTGTGGGAGGAGGAGCTGGCCAAGCAGCCATGCAGAAAATCCTCACTCCTCATGAGACACCTGATGTGGGCATCTCAGTTGCTGAGGCAACAGAGCTGCCCAGTATTGATTCTGGGAGGTGAGAGGAGGGAGGAATGCATGCATTGTCAGTATAAAGTGTTTTAAAAGGGTCAGTCTGTCCAGTGATGGGGAGTGAGAGGATGCAAGATTGAGGGCTCTGCAGTGGTGTTTTGGGAAGCAGAGACCCTGGGAAGTCATCCTATATGAGAGGAAGAGGAAGTGTGCGCAGTATATCACCTCTTCTCTCACACACGTAACTGAGGCACGCAAGGCAAAATCTTTTGTCTCACCTGCAGCACCTGCAGAGATGTGGTAACCCCAGTCGGAGTCTGGGAACAACCTAATGCCCTCAAAGCTGCATCTTGGGTCATGAGCTAAGCTGACCCTGGCCAGAAGGCCCTCTCCTAAGGTTTGAGGGAAGACGGGCGAGCGCCAGGGATGCTTGTTGAAGAAGAGCTCTTGGGATGTGGGACCATCACTGTGGATTGCATTCTGTTAAAATAAAAATAAAAATCCATGTGTTGTTCCCATCCACCAAAGCTCTCGGGGTGATATCTACAGTTCTCAGAGGTAGGTTAAGCTGAGAGATAATGACTGGTCAAAAACCATCAGAGAGTTCCATGGCTGAGTGTCAGTTTGACCCCTGGTCTTCCCAGTCCTGCACTGTCACTCTAATCAATGTCATTACACCACATTGGCTCCGCCTAAGTGTCCCCTTTCAGTAGTCTCTGGAGCAGACCTGCTTTCACGGACCTCAGAAGACCTGGGACAGAATCCACTGGAGCACAATTGTGGTCCCTAGAGGGAAGGAATGGTTGGGTGTATATTTGGAAGGTGCACACAGGCCTCCTGTTGCGTGTGTGTGTGTGTGTGTGTGTGTGTGTGTGTGTGTGTGTGTGTGTTAGTTACTGAGGCCGATGAGGGAGGGGTCTTATAGGCCCTCTCCCACCACCCTCCTGCATGTTTTACTGCATCCCTGGTCCTCAGAGGATGGCTTGTGCCCTAGGTCCTTGGAAGAACAATGCTTGCTCTCATATAGAATAAGCAACATTTCCCATAGCTCCTTTGAAGTGTGGAATTCTTTGTACACATTAACCAAAATTAATTTAGCCAATTTGATGAGAGAGTCTGATGCTGCAGCTGTGCTGGATTTTGCCTTGGCTGCATTGCATTCATGTTGGCTTTGCACACTCGTCAATAATAAAATAACTTCCTGTGTCTTGCAGTAGAATGGTTTTAGATGATCAAATATTCATGTCGTTTGTTTTCTTGCCGCTTGTGACTTTTACAGTCATTCTTTCCACCACCCCTGTCTGAGTTGTTGACTTTTCCTCCAACTTTGCAGCAGTTCAGGGTACATTAATATTTAAAAAAAAAATCTTTGCAAGTGGTGTTTCAGATCTGGAATAGTTTGTGCTAGGAAAACCAAAGTTTAAGCCATGCTGCGAAGCAGCAACAAGGCATTAAATATTAAACACGTACCAAAATATTACTTTTGTAAGTTGATAAACGCTTGCTTCAAAAACCAGTAAAGTAAAAAGTTTGCTTGTTTATATACACCCAGGTGCCTTTTGTTCAGTCCTCTGGAAGATTCGTTAATGACAAGGTACGGTAGTTAGGAATGGGTTAGGAATAGGTAAGTCTCATTGATACAGTGGCTTCCATGCTCCTGGCACATCACTGCAGTGCACAATAGAGGGATGCTTTGTATGTTATGGGTATCATAAATGTTAAAAAACGTAACATGAAATGCTCAGAGACACATTTTAAAACCTGGGTACAAATAATGCAGTTGATAGCAGCACCCTACGGAGTATACTCATACAGGAAGCGTAGAAGGGAGACTGGGTCTGTACTTCACGTACAGGAAGACTTACTTCCACATACAGTGTGGCAAGTGACAGTGGCGTTTCTATGACCGCCCCCCCCACCGCGCCAGAAGTGACGTAACGGCTGCAGCCATTATTCACCAAACAGAAATGCAGGCGGGCGGGAGGGCCAAACACGCCAACAGCACTCCTCGCTCGCCTCAGCGAATGGGACAATCCGCCCCTCCGACGGCTGCCGTTACACCCCCACCGGCCTGAAACCTGGGGCCCAATCCCACCGCCCCAATGCCCCCACCCTGACGACACCTCTGGCAAGTGAGAAGTGTTCAAATGAATACAAGTACCTGTCTCCCTATGGTGAGTGTGGGATCCTAACTGTGCCCAGAGGCGTCATTGTAGCGTGGCGGGCGGGCGGAGCACCCCACCCCACCCCAGGGTAACGCGCGTGCGTGTCACCTCCCCTGCACGCGTCACCCGGGAGGCTCTGAGGCCGGGAGAAGGCCTCGGAGCGTCCTCCCGGGCCTGCGCTCCTGGGCCTTCTGAGGAAGGCCCGCTGTGCGAACGCTATTTATAATGTGTTTTAGCGCATGCGCAGACCGTTCCTGAGGGAAAAGACGCCGAGTCGGCTGCAACCATTGAGGGGGCGCCCGGAGCGGACGCCTGGAACGACAGCCCGACGGGTGCCTGGAGCGGCAGCCCCGTCAGGCACCCCCCCAGAAGCGCGCTGCGGCCTATGGCCGCGCCAAAGATTTGAAAAGGGTGTGTGTCGGGGGGGAGGTGTCACTAGGGTGACACGCGCGCCCCGCTCTGGGGTGACGCGCATCTAGTGACGCCTCTGACTGTGCCAGTTTGGTGGACTGGCAGGCAGAGACGCATTGCGGCTGAAGGGCACCTGGGGCAAGGCTGCATGCGGCGCCCCCCCCCACGCTCCAAACGCAAAAGTGAGTGGTGATGATGTCACCGCCCACTGAATTCTGGGATCGGAGCGCCCAGCGCGAGCCTCCACATACGGTAAAAGGCTGGAGGCGAGTGGAATCCTTTTCTCAGGACGTGTTTTTCACATACTGCAACTCTCCCTGCCGCGCTGAGCCTCCTGCCACCATTTGGAGGCTTGCATGGGGGAAAAATGCACCCTCGGTGGAGCAGCTGCTCCTCAGGCTCCACCATTGTTATGGTGCTGCTGGCAGGGACTTCTGTGGGCTCAATCTCCTTTGACATCTTGAGGGTGGAGATCTAGAGGGTGAACAGGGGAGGGACTATGACTCAATGGTAGTGCATATGCTTTGCATGCAGAAGGGCTCAGTTTCAATACCTGGGACTTCCAGGTGGAGAAGCCCCCAGCCTCAAATCCTGGTGAGTCATTGCTTGTAATTGTAGGAAATATAGAGCTACCTGGACCAATGGTCTGTTGGTCCAATCCTATCCCCCAACAGTGGTGCTGATGCAGCTGCATAGGTGGAGCGTGCGCTGCATCCAGTGGTGCTGGGGGTGATCATGGGGCAGGCCAGAGGTAACAATATTTTTTACTTACTTCTGGGTAGGCCTCCTTGTAGCCAATGGGTCTCCTTGGACTGGTCCGGGGAGAAACGGGGTGGGGCAGGCCAAAAATAGGGGATAGAAACTGGCGTTCTTGTTTGCCACTGAGATAATCTCCCTGTGGCCCACATTCTGCCAATTGCCCTCCCCCTGCCCACCCCAGAATGCCCCTTAACCTTCCCCACCGCTTCCCCACCCCATTGCCAATTTACTGGCACCTGTGGGGCCTCCTGGAGTCGCTGCCACATGCGCTGCATCTCTTGCCATTTGGAACAGCAGGCTGGCAGCGCACGACCCCAGCCCATCTTTTGCACTGCTGTAAAGTGTCTTCTTCCAGCAGTGTAAGGCCACAATAGGATTGGGCCCTCAGTGTTACGCACGTTTATGTGTGTGGCCAACTGGCTTTCTCATTCCCCCAAACAAGAAGCCTTCTCTAACCCATAAAAGTATTCATGAGGGCTTCTCTATACAGTCAGTTCTGCTTGATAATAACCATGGGGAGGGGGAAAAAGATAATAACTGTGGATTTGATCCATATTGTATTCAAGGAAATGGTACCTGAAATGTAGACTGGAAACACTGAGGTTTGTACACTAGCATTCTCTATCTACCAGTAACCTTCAAGCCACCTCTATTTTACTCCAAGGGAAATGATTTGAGAATATACAGTTGGTTGCACAGCACAGCTTATTTCAGCCATGTTCAGACAGCAACATCTCTAGCATATGAGGAGGGAGTGGACTGTGCCAACTAGCCACTCCCCCTGCCAATATGCCCTCTGGTCATGTCCACCAGGCAGCTGTGTATTTGGCTTTTATCTGAAAGGGGCTAACTTGTATGAATGGAGGGAGGGTTACCTTCATATGCTTTGGAAAATGAGACCATCAGAATTTCACACTCTGCGGAGAAATCCTTGATGCACCCAGTTCAGCCCCTTTCAGACAAACACCAGCTCTGCAGCTGCCCAGGATGTGGCCAGGGGGCCGGATTCCACTCCCATTATGCATTCAGGTGATGTCCGAACAGGGCTTTTGTTGCTGTTGCATCTGATAAAATTAATAACATACTGGATGCATAGAGGTTTATTAGAAAACCTTAACACAAAATGAAGGGTTCATACCGATGGTGATTTTGATGCAGATTCCTGAGAGGGGGGCAGCCATGGGTAACAGCAAGGACAGAGTTTTCTCTTTAGCTATTTTTGGACAAGGTACATTAGTCCAGTGTAATTCTGCCATTTAGTTTCTTTACCTCTGAGTAAGTTGCAAACCTTTTATGCCTGCTGAATAATTTAACACTAAATGCCTCCCAATCCCCAATATTTACTGATGTGCTTAAATTAATTGGCTGCACCAGGGCTTTTAGGGAGGGTATTATTTTAAGACCTTGGAGGCGTATTTTTGAAGGCGGGGCTGGGATTAAATGTGGTTTTGCAAGTTCCACTCTCACGTGCATACAGAGCTAAAAAGAATGACCATAGAAATACATGACTGTTGTGTTCCTGCTTTCAGGATGAAAGGTAACATTGTGCTTGCCCTTATAGACCTTGGGGACTATTAAACGTCTTGCCCATATATCATTCAGAGGTTTATGTTCCAGATTGGAGATGCAAGCTGAATTTGGGCTACAGTGGGAAATCTGACATTCCTCAAGGCTCGGCAGGAGTGCCATTTAGGAAGAGCAGAGAACCCATCACAGACAGACACATCCCTTACATGTTACATTCCACAAATGGCTTTTGTTTTTCAGCTTATGGTTATTTTTCAGGAGCAACTATATTTTAGGGCAGTACCCACTGAGTGATGAAGATGATAATAGTAACGGAATCTATGTACTACTTATGCATGGAAATTCCACAAATCCCTTGTTTTAAAACAACAGAGTGACTGACCATGGATGACAACATTCCTATAGTAGCTATGATGAGATGCAGCATCAGCCACAAGAAATGGTCTTAAATGACACTTCTCAGTTTTGCAATTTAATCTTGAAAATACCCAAGAATCAGCATTTCAACCTAGCTGAGAATCTTGTCCCCTGCTCCTGAATCTGAAATGGCATCCTTGTGGCTAGGAGAGATGACAATAGCAAGTCTCAAGAAGATGGAAGTAGAGAAGACCCATGTCCTGTGACCTTCCTTCTACCCTTCCAGGCCCAGAGGAGGCCAGGTTGCCGATAGGCAGGTAAATAAAAAAAGGTTTCTATGTACCTCCCCTGGGCTGTCAGATTGACCCCCCTCACCATAGCTTGCAGCACGTGCTCTGCTGGCACTGCTGCATCGGGCAGGCTGGCAGGGGATAGGATTGGTCCCTGTGTCTAGCAATTGATAGCCAATATGCAGCGGGTTAAACCGCTGAACCATAAGCTGTCGATCAAAAGGTAGGCAGTTCGATTCCCGCGACGGGGTGAGCGCTCATTGCTTGGCCAGCTCCTGCCAACCTACACTGGCGTCGATGGGGGGAAGTGGGGGGCGGGCCGCCGCGCGTATAGGGGTGACGCGCGATCACCCCCCACTCACAGTTTAGAGCTTGAGCTGGGCCCGCCCGCCCTCCCTTGTGTCCGTTTGGCTCCAAAATGAGCCGAAAACGGAGCGGGGAGGGCGCTCTGCTCCTGTGCATGATGTCACGCGCGGGGGCAGAGCCTCCCCCTTAAGGGTGACGCGCGCCCCCGCTCTGGGGTGACGCGCGTCGTCGCGACGCGACGGCCAACCTAGCAGTTCCAAAGCATGTTAATGCGAGTAGATAAATAGGTACCGCTTGCGGGAAGGTAAACAGTGCTCCGTGTTCCAGCTGCATGCTACACGCTGCGGCAAGGAGAGTCATGCCGGCCACATGACCACGGAGGCGTCTTCGGACAACGCTGGGGACTTAATTGTCAGGGGTCACCTTTACCTTTACATTGATTATAGCGTAGTAAAAGTATATGCATCATAACAAAGCATCATGCCCACCCCAAGTTCCCTCCAAAATAAGGATAGCTGATCAGCAAGAGTCTCTTGAAAAAGCTGTCAGGTATTTTTGAGAGGAATCCGGCTTGCTGGCCCAATAGTGACCCTGATGTTCACACGTTCGATGGGGTGTGTGAAAGTAGTGTGGTTGTGGGACTTCTTCCCCTCCACTCCACATATTCACTATATGCAATGAGGGGACTGATTGACTAGCTCTACTGTTCCCTGTAGCACTTGAATCGTATAAATAGCTATGAAGATGTAGAATACTTAACTGTGGCTATTGTAGCAGCATAATGTCTTTGCTCTGGGTGACCTTTAAGTTGAAAAGTAGTGTGTTCTAATAGGATACATGCAGCATTCTTATCCATAATACATTCCGACATGAAGGTACGAAATGACTTTTGTCCAATAACTCATTATGCATGCTCTTGTTCCTGACAAGGTTGCCCCAGAATGTTTTCTCTGAATTCTAATTTTGTTTTTCAGCGTCAATGCAGTCCTGTAGCTCGATCAACTTGCCACCTGCCGAGGGCCAAACATTTGTTACACAGGAGGCACATGAGTACTCTCACATTTTTAAAGACCTGAAAAGCAGCTTTGGGAAGCTGTCAGTTTAAGGGGAAGGAATGGCCAGGGGAAGGAACTCCTTAACTATTTTCCCTCCTGTGGTTTTTCCACTCAAAATATGTTCCCCACCCTAAGATTCCATTCCACCTGTGGAAGAAAAGCAACTACCCATAAATATATTTTTTGCCCATGAGTGAAATGACAAAGTATGGGAGATTTTGAGAGGAGGGGATAAGCATTAGCATGAGCCCCCCCCCATCTGTTTTGACTGGCAGTCTTCCATATCTGCTGTTCATATGTTCATGTGCACTTTTATACTAGAGGGAGGAAAGTGACTCTTCAGGTACTCTGTTCCCCAGCCATTTAGGGCTTTAAAGGTCAAAACCTGTACTTTGAATTGCACATGGAAGTGGACTGGCAACCACTGCAGTTGATGCAGCATGTGTTCACCACACCTCATGCTGGTCGGAAAACATACAATAGCATCCTGCGCCAGCTGAAGTTTCTAAATTATCTTAAAAGGCAGCCCTGCATGCAGTGTGTTACAGTAATCCAAGCACTGCGCAATCCTGTGTAACCTTGCACCGGTGTAACAGTAGATGCACCAGTGTAAGTGCACTTATGCCAGTGTAAGTGCACTTAACACCGGTGCATCTGCTGTTACACTGGTGCAAGGTTATACAGGATTGTGCTGGCATGGAGTAACCACTGCGTGGACAACCATAATCAGGTCTGACAGGCCCAGGAAAGGATACAGAATATCACTTCGTTCTGTCTTATCTGTATTTAACTTTAATTCATCTTCCTTCAATCCAGCCCATCACTGATTCCAGACAGTGATTCAGGACCTCCACAGCCTCCCTCGTACCAGATGGAATGGTATGCTGAATGACTCTCCAGGGATGCAATGGTAATAGAGAAGCAAGCCTTCTTCACTGCCATTGTTGCCTTGGAGTAGTACTCAAAATGGGCTCATCATCAACTTGATTGGACTCATCAAGTACCTTCTTCCATCATTGCTCAAGATGGCTACATAATCTTTTCATTACTAACATTCCCAGTAAACCAGGAAACAGATTGGGCTTGGTGGCAAAGGAGGTCACTCAGGTGCAATTGTATCAATGGCTGTCATAATATCCTCATTCTAGAGATCAATCAAGTCCTTGGCAGAAAAATCCCCCAGGGCCAACAGCGATCCATAAGTCTCTGTCAGTGGACCTTCTGAATAGGTCACCCACCACTGCAAAGGAAAGGTTTCCCAATAAGTCTAAACCCTACCAGGTGGGCAAGCTAATCTGGGAAAAGGCCATACTACAGTGCTTGAGTCCATGCACTGTACAGATGTCCCCCAGGGATACGTTCTGAAATCCCCATAAGCAGGTCTTGCTGTGCTTTGAAGTTTAGCACTGTGCTTAAAGCCCCAGAGTTAAACATCCAAGCTCTTATCTTGCCCACTAGCTGTTTGGCTTTAGATAAGGGTTTTGAAGTTCAGCGCTGTGCTTAAAGCCCCGGTGCTGAACTTCAAAGCCCTTATCTAAAGCCAAACAGTTGAAGAGCTGGGGATTTAAAAAGATGTGTCAAATCCTTTGCTCTTTTTTTACTGGGGACCTCCATCATATATCTGGATCATTGTTAAGCGATCTGACATTAACCGGGGGACACCTGTATGTGGAAGGTCTCAGGGTCAATCCCTGGCATCTTCAAATACAGGATAATCTGTGACAGGCCTGAGGGCCAAATTGTATGTTGTGTTATTGAGTAGCCTTGTCATCCTTGGTTTTTGTTTGTAAATAGCAAGCACACGTGCCCCAACCTGGATCTGCTGCATGGGGGAAGGGAAGCACTATTCCTTTACCCAGCGGCGTCACTAGGGCGCGCGCCGCCCTAATGACCCCTGTGCCGCCTGACAGCCGGCCGGCCGGCGCGGATGTCTCCGGAGCCGACAGCAGCGGAGCTTCCGCTGCTGCTGGCTCCGGAGACATCCTCGCCGGCCGGCTGTCTTGGGCAGGAGGAGGCCTCGGAGCGTCCGCCCTCGGCGGAGCTCCAAGGCCTTCTGAGGGAGGCCCGATGCGTGACGTCATATTTATAAGTTTTCGCGCATGTGCAGTACGTTTCTGAGGGCAAATTTGCCCTCAAACGTTCTGCGCATGCGCTAAACCTTGTAAATATGACGTCGCGCATCGGGGTTCCCTCAGAAGGCCTTGGAGCTCCGCCAAGGGCGGACGCTCCGAGGCCTCCTCCGAGGTGTCGCTGGAGCGCGGTGGGAAGGGAGGACCGCCTGTGCGCGACGCGTGGGTGCACGCACGGACCGCGCATCACCCATTGTGCGCGTCGCCCCCAGGCGGTCCGCCCTTCCCGCCGCGCTCCAGCGACGCCTCTGCCTTTACCCCCACCACCCTCCTCATTCAGACCCACCTGCCATATTGCTGTCATTTACAATGAAAAACAACAACCCAGCAAGCAAACCCATCTCAATCAAGGTATGCAGTCAGCAAAAACTGTAGCTTGATCCTAAGACGCTGAAGAGCTGGTCTCAGCTTAGCTAGACAATATGGGCTTCATTTTCATGTTCAATGCTTGTGTTGCTTCCTATGTTGCACAGGAAATTATGCAGAGAAACCGCAAACTTGAAGAGTGAGTTTCCGACTGCTTGTGCCATTTTAAGGTGTTGTATTAGTCTTTATGTTGCTTTAATTTGCTCTCTGCCTTCCAGAGAGAGGACTATATAAATGTAAATGGCTGATTGATTCAGTGCCCCCTAAATGACATGTTTTATAGCACAGCTCAACTACTCGTGTAAGGAAACAGGTTTAATAATAATAAAAAATATTCTCTCAGACAAGTAATATTGATTTTCTACTTATTACGCTGACACCAATAAGTGTTTTGATAGTTTCTGTACTTTGGCCTTCAGCTAATAACTCATTAAATTGAGAAGGTATCTCAGTGACTTTGAATCCATTATCATTGTGTTTTGAGCACACAAACACTTCACTGGTCCTGTACAGTACCTTGAAAACTTTCCATTTTAATTCATGCATTACATGTGTTGTTCTCTAAAGACTTCTTCAGATTTTGGCCAGTGTAAAAAATAAATAAATGCCTGTAACATAACTTTGCTCATGGCTTGATCTTGTATTCACAGGCCCTACATGGCCCATACATAGATTTTGTTTGTCATTTGGTGAAGTGATGATGAGAATTCATGGTTAGAAACTCCTGGCTACAGCATAGAACTACAATTCCCAGGGTTCCCTGCAAAAAGGTTTACTACCTTAATCTGCACACATGGTTGACAGAGAGGCACAACATCCATTTCTGTATCTTAATGCTTGCCTGGATGCATCTTTTCATGCTGATGGGAACACAGATCCCTAATCAGAGCTACTAGCTGAGATCCCTATTCAGAGCCACGAGCTGTTCTCCTCAGTTGGTTGCATGCAACTGCAAGGTGGTTTGGGGACTTCGACCCCATAAGGTAGATAAGATGTGTTTCATCTCCGTGTGGCTTTAAACTTTTTAATGGTTTTCTGCTTCAAACAGGGAAGCTAATATCTCGGGATGCAAGCATCCTGTCCCAGGCTGAAGGGATACTGCTGAGGCTTGTCAAGAATCCAGACGCAACAGGATTGGATAGCTCACTGTGGAGGGGGGGGGCAGATTCAAGCTGGGTACAGAGCAGGATTTTGCTCTATCAATCATTTGGAGCAGGGGTTCTCAATCAGTGGTACTAGTACCACCAGTGGTACTTTGGTCAACTGCTGGTGGTACTCGGATCGCTGGACCACTGGAACCCCGCTCTGACGTGGTGCTTTTTGGCGGTGCATTTTCACTCCAGAGAGGCTCCTACCTTTGGCCAAGCTTCTTGGGAATGCTGAAAAGGGCCCTTCCACCCACCCAGAGCCTCTCTTTCTGGCCTGTGCCTTCTGGCCTCCAAAAACCTGAAAACCTGGAAGTAACTGGCAATTATGTCATTGCCAGTCATTTCCGGTGGTACGCAGCAGGAGATGGGCGCCGGAGGTGATACTCGGCTGGGAAGGGGTTGAGAACCCCTGATTTAGAGATAAGTGTGGAGTTAAATAGTTCTAGTGTCAAGCTCTACCCCCATCTATATAGACAGTTGGTGCTTAAAGGCACTGACAGCGCAATCCTGTGTAGCCTTGCACCGGTGTAACAGTAGATGCACCGGTGTAAGTGCACTTCACTTACACCGGTGCATCTGCTGTTACACCGGTGCCAGGCTACACAGGATTGCGCTGTGATTCTAGCAGAGCTGGGAAACCTCTGACTGCTCTTGAAGATGATACGGTAGCAGGGAGATGCCCTCCTGCATTGAATTGTCCTCAGAATCAGAGGAGGGGGCAAGGGCTATGTCCTATAACTATGCTGTTGAGGGCAACACAACTCCTGGGGCTCCCCTGCCATGGAAGTCTCTGGCAGGGTGGCATTTTCTGAGGCTCTTTCTGGGGATGGTTTCTGCACCAGTCTTCCCCATCCTTTGTGTTCTCAGACCCCTCCTCTGATGGGGGGGGGATTACCATCCACCTTCATGGCCATGACAGCAAGGGTTTCAACTGCACTGAACTCTTCTGAAAGAAGGTGGAGTGTTTCTGATGTGTATTCAGAATGAGCTGAGTTCAGAATCATGCTGTCTTAAAATAGATACTCTCTTAGTCACAAGTTCTTAGCACATCAGCAAACATTTCTACAAAGCAGACTTTCATGTGAGAAATGTTTATGTTTGCTAAAAGCAAAAATGTAATGAGCAATTATGCAAATGTGCTGCTATGCGAGAAGTGTTTGCTCAACCACCGTGAAATATTTGGGATGCTCCTTTCTTCAGTTTACAGTAATTTCAGACAGCCAGAGATGTCATGAACCAACGGCATTGCACAAAGTAGCCAGTGGATATGGACACTGAACCCAAGAAAAGAATAAGTCTTTTTGCACTGTAATGTACGTAATTGTTCACACTGATCTATGGGTGTCCAAAATTCCTGGATAATCAAGTCTTTGGAAACATGAACATGTTTTTAACATAAACATCTTGCACCCAAATACCTTGACTATGACTGAATAAAAAAGGATTAGGTAGTTCAAATTTTGTCAAAACTTCTGCCAATGTAGCTATTAAATAACGTCAACGGTATCATACCTTGGCAACAATACATAAAATAAGACTATAGAAGCTGGGTCAAACCATATTTTATCTAAGCTTCAACCTGGTGTTACTAGTCAGAAAGAAAGATTGCTTTGGACAGGCTACAATGCAACACAAAATTGCCGCTCTTTCTTCCATACAGGAAAATTGTTTTCATATTTGCGTGATCTCTACAATGTGCTCATGGCCATCAGCATTTAAACGTACTTCTATTTCATGCTACCATGGGTGAAAAAATTCACTTTGTCAGCTGCACAGCATACCACATAATAGCACATTTTCACTAGGGAATGCAAATGCAGGCAAATGTTCTCATCTTTGAATGGCTTCATCACAAACAGTTCAAGATCTGGATAAAGATTGAATGAATACGGCAGGGGCGGGGAACCTTTTCCCTGGCGAGGGCCGTTTTAAATATTAGAAATTTGCTTGAGGGCCGGCCGTAAGGCCGGGCGCCATTTTTATTTATTTATTTAATTTTTGCCCCCGCCCCCCATCAGCCTCCGGAGGCTCCGCGCTAACCGTCCGAAGCCGCCGCCGGGTCCACGCGTCACCTCCGGCGTACCATGCCGATGAGGGCAAGAGGGCAAGAGCTTGCCCACATCGGCGTGGTACGCATGTGCGAAATGGCCAACGGCCTGGTGAGAAGGGGTCGAGGCGGCGGCCGGGAAGGACATGCAAAGGCCCTCTCCCGGCCTCCGGAGGCGACGCGCGGACCCGGCAGAGCCTCCAGCGGACGGTTGGGCGGCCTCCCGGCAATCTCTCCGGGGGCCGGACCGGATGGCCTCGGGGGCCTGATCCGGCCCTGGGGCCGGAGGTTCCCCACTGCTGGAATACGGGATTGTAAGCCGGTTCGAGATCTGTTTTATCTGGCTTTGGGGGGACTCGACCGTTTTGCCTGTTTCGGCTCAGTCAGAGGATTGGAAAGTTGTGGAAAATTCATGAAGCAAAAATATGGTAGCCTAATAGCACAATCCTATGCATGTATACTCAGAAGTAAGCCCCACTAAATTCAGTGGACTTTACTCCCAGGTATATAGGATTGCAGTCTAAGCCAGTGAACATCTATGAATATTTCCTGCATTTATAATAGCCACTCATTCTAAAAGGAAATCTGATTATGGTCCTATCCTTTTGTCTCCCCGCCGATGCAGCCAAGGAGGCTTGTACTGTATCCTGTAGGGTGTGCGCACATGCATGCGTGTGTGCCATGATGTGACAGTAGAGGGAAGTAAGCAAAGTCTTATTTGCCTTACTCTACCATGCCATGGTCTCCTACTATGGGTCTCCTCAGACCTGCGCCAGATCTTTAGCTGGCACAAGTCCAAGGAGACAAAGGGAATGTGCTGGTTGCTCTTGAAGGGGATAGCATCTGGTGCAAGTTGCTGGGTGCCACCCCTCCCACCTCTGTTACACACCCAACCCTCCCCCGTTCTGCCCCATTCTGCCCCATTCCACCCTCTCCCCACCCTGTTCTGACCCTGCCCACTGACCCACCTGAGTCGGCAGCCCTTCCCCAACCCACCACTGCACACAAGTCACTCCAGTCTCTCCGCCGGCATTATGGAAATGTGTGGTTTTGCACACTGCTGGTGTGAGTTTTGTGACTGCCATAAGGCAGGAACCACTGCTGGAACACTAGTTCTGGCAGTGGTGCAGCCCAATTGGGATGCACGTATTTAATGATTTTGAAGCACTTGGAGGCTGTGTAACAGTACTGTGGCTTACTGTGCAGCACAATGAATGTCTTCAAGACAGTTTCCACTACCTACCACCCGATACAAGTTTTGTTTAAACGATTGGTGGAGTGGTAAAATTAGCTCATCATCCCCCCCTTTCATAACCACACCCCATGAACACTATACACTAAAACACAGCTTTCCATTTCTTCATTAGAATGTTTTCTTCTCCTGCTATTTATTTCTACATTGAAACTTATACCCTTGGATATCCTTGGAGTGGATAGAGGGAAATTCTTCTCCCTCTCGCACAACACCAGAACCAGGGGACATGCACTAAAATTGAGTGGAGGGAGAGTTAGAAAAGACAAAAGAAAATATTTTTTTACCCAGCGTGTAATTCATCTGTGGAACTCCTTGCCACAGGATGTGGTGATGGCACCTGGCCTAGATGCCTTTAAAAGGGGTTTGGACAGATTCATGGAGGAAAAGACCATCACAGGTTACAAGCCATAAGCAACCTCCTGGTTTTAGAAGTGGGTTTTCTCTGTGCCAGGTGCAAGGGAGTGTCAACGGGAAACAGGTTATCTTGTTGTCTTGTGCTCCCTGAGGCATCTGGTGGGGCCACTGTGTGATACAGGAAGCTGGACTAGATGGGCTTTTGGCCTGATCCAGCAGGGCTCTTCTTATGTTCTTATGTTCTTACCCTTCATTTAAAAATCTAACTCATTTCATCCCAAATTTTGGGAGTGGGTTGCAGTAGTTTCAAGACAAATGTATAGAACGTGAAAAATAGGGTAAAATAAATCCTGAAAGTTATATAACAGCACAATCCTTTGTATGTCTACTTAGATCAAGTCCCATTTTGTTCAATGGGGCTTACTTCTAGGAAAGTGTGCATAGGATTGCAGCCTTAGAGTGCTGCCCTGTGCATATTTATTCACTGTGTTTGATAGGACTTCCTCTCAGGTAAATTTGCATAGGATTTTAGCCTTAATAGAACATGCGCTACATGCTTTCGCTCAGGCAGCTCTTGCAGAAGACAATGGCCTAGACCAGAGGTTCCCAAACTGGGGTATTGCGACGCCCCAGCTGGGAACAATGGGTCTCTACTCCCTTAAGGGGAGTGGCGACCTGCAGTGATGGCAACAGCGCTTCTGGGATCGCACCGGTGCTGGCACCACTGAGCAAAATAAGGGTTTCTTCAGTTACTGGGGGGATGTTGGGCCTCCGGGGGGGGGAGCAGGGAGCCTACGGACCCCTCTGCAGAACTGCCTGCACCTCAGAATGGCTCCCCAACTAAATCACGACCCACTTCTAGTTTTCCGACAAAAGCCCTGGTCACCCCATCCCCACCATTGGATGCAGTGTGCATCAAATTGGTGCAGCTGCATCATTGCAAATGGTGGGGGATAGGATTGGGGAGTAAGTAGAACAAGAAACATCCATGTGAATATAGGAGAACATTCGCATGAATGGTGGCCTTCAAAGTTTGGTGGGCAGGTCTGGGCAGTCACATTTTGTCTTCACAATGCACTTGAGTCAAGATGACTGGAGCAACAGACTCTAATGTAAGGAGAGCAAAGACCCAACCTAGGGTTTGGCTCTCAGAAAGGATTCAAGTGTGGAAATCCATTGCAAATATCCAACACGGAAAAAAGACACACACACCCAAAGGCGACAAGAGAAACAGAAGGAATTGGTTTTCTTTCATTCCATCCTCTGTTTACTCACCCACAGCGCGCTGGTGAGGTTTCATTCAGTGATGTTTGCAAAGTCTTTCAAGAACACCGGCAGGAAGGAGTGTCCAGAATGTATTGCCTGTACTAAACAAACACAGTGTTGTAATAAACAGGGCTCCGACTCAAACACTCCTGTCAAAAGGAGTCCAATATGTTTGAAGATTCCCCACCACCACTCCAGCCTTGTTAGCATTCATGTAAATTAATAACCTTCCTGGAGCATGTTAAAAATTCATGATTGATGGAACAGCCTTATTGTTCCGAGTCACAGCGAAGTCACAAAGCCAGGCGAAGCGATGGATATAAAGCACCCTCAGCAACGTGCTCTAATTTACAGCAAATCATCTGATGAGTTACTGATGCTGGTGGCTTACATTGTGCAGGAGTGTTTTTTCCACTCTACTCAGGCAACAATGCAAGAACCCTCTTCCGCTTTTCTTATTTTGGTCACGTCACTTTCGAGATAGGTTATTCCTACATCATGCAAAGAAAACAGATGCACGCACGCACATGTGCACATGCCGGGCTTGCTCTTGTTTCTTTAATAATGGTTAAAGTGACCCTTTTTCATGCATTTTCACCAGCTAATTGCTGCAGATCCAACGGGTCTTAAAGCTGGTGGGGTCTATTCAAAATTGTCAACCAGACATGCTGTTAAAGGCTTTATTGCATAGTCATCTTTGTGATTTTTTTTAATTGCAGCCATCACCATCCCCTCCCCCAAGGCCAGTGTTTGCTCTAGGAGGAAAAGCATCTGGGCGCATATAGCAGCTCTGGGGCGGGGATGTCATCATGGGGGGAGGAGTTAATCTGCACTACAGTCCCAATCTGAACAGCGACAGATTGTTCCACCGACAACTCTTTTTTTTTTTTAAAGAAAAACCACAATGACTTTCAGCAGAAGTTTGAGGTGGATATGAAAATTTGCTGCCCAAAGAAAGCAAGTCTTAAAAATCCCAATAAGCAACCCCCCCCCCGCCAAAACCATTTTGACTGCATTTAAAATAGCTCTTTGGATCCAACCATAGCCTTACAATTGTACCCTAAATTGCCCACCCTACAGCTTAATATAGTCACAGTTGTCTTCGATAAATGGCTATCATATTTCTGTATAATAGCCCTTAGAGGAAGGACTAATTAATTTCCAAAGCACTAGATTTAAGCAGAAAACTGTGTGTTGCCTGTACCTACCTCCTCTTTGCAGTTTTTTTTTTAAACACTGCAATTATTCAGTGAAATGGGTAATCCAAGTATCCCGGTCATAGTTAAAACACTAAGTAGCGATCCTGCCGATCAAAGTAATAACAAAATTACCCGGTATGGATTACAGCCCAGAAAGCCAGATAAACAGAAATTAGTTAAAATCAATTCTGGAACTCAAAAAGACCCGACGTTTTGTGTCTCATCCAGACACATTTTCTAGGGTAAATCCAAAGTAATTGGAAGATGTTAGCCCGCAGCATCTTGTTTCCTTCTTTTTATCTTTTTCAAAAAAAGGGGGCGGGAGGCTCCTGTTTATCCAAATAGGAGCCCTAGCTGTTTTCAGTCTTCACTGATGTTAGAGATTCTGCAAGCACTTGGCACAACAAATCCTGACCAAAACTTATCTAGGAAGTCCTTAAAGCAACCTTTATAGCATGTTATTGGTACCATTATGTTAACTGCTGTTACAGCTGATTGCCTTGCTGTCACAATATCCCCGTCCTGTTTGTCCACGGATTATAGGTAACCATATGCGATTTGCAAAGCATAGGTCCTGTTGCCTGTTCAGAAGAGCGTTGGGCATTCTCCTGCTTATTTCCAAAGCCTCCAAATGCATCCCGTGTGGTACCTGTGGTAAAGAGTACATTGGTCTTACACAAAGGTCTATAAACACCAGACTCAAGGAACATGAGAGATCAGTAAGACTGAAACATCCACAACTCTCTGCGTTGGCAGAACATGCATTGTCCACAGGCCATTCTATTCAGTTTGAAGATACAGTTTCCTTGAGAACGGAGAGCAAATTGAACATTTTGAAAAATTTGGAGGACTGAACATTGTTGCCGGTTATGAAAGCTATCGTTCTAAAACTGCAATTATTATTTTTAGGTCTGCATATCAGAACATCACCCCATCAACCTGTCGTCAATCAAAGCCAAATGCAGACAGCAAGCAGTAATAGGCGAATCTAGAGCAATCCAGGATTGAAATGTACAACATGTACACCTCCTCTCCATTGGCTAACAGGTATGTATATTTTAATTTGCATAATGAGAATGGTTGCTGTTCTTTATAGTTGTGTTTAGTAATCTATTCCACCAAGGGCCGGAGCACTGAGGAGTCCCATCCACAACTGTCATTATGAATGCCTTGATTCAGCAATTTGTTTACAGCTGTGGGATCTCCGAGCTTCTGCAGTGGTCTCCTGCGTACAAAAGTTGCCCATTCATTTCAGGGGAAATCCTCATCAAGGACCACAAAGTCAATCATCTGGGCCCTCCCTTGAAATGAAAGCAAAAAGTGCATTTTTGTGCACTATAGTCTAATGTGCAGAAAAATTGCTCTAGTTTTAGTGCTTTCAAGAACATGCCGAAATTATAATTACAACAATGTATAGCCTCCCCCTGTAGTCTTTCCTACAATTCTGGTGGTGGTGGTGGGGGATGTTTAAGACAGCAATCCTCTCCACATTTTCCTGGAAGTAAGCCCCATTGAGCACAATCCCCCTGAGCCGCCCGTCGCGGCTCAGGGCTTTTACCCTGCCCCCCCATGGGCTCAGAAGACGAGCCACGTTCGCCTGACCAGCTGATTGGCCGGGCAAAGCACGTACGATGGGCGGCGACTGAGAGAACGCCGCAGCGTTTTTGCGGCTCAGTCGTCGCCCGGGAGCCGAAGCCCATCCCGCCCTCCCTTGGCATAGTCTGGGATTAGCCGGTTGCCCGTCGGGGGCCAGGTAGGAATTTATGGCCTCCAATTGATTGGCACTTTGTGGAGGTTTTTTGGCCTACCTCAGACTGTGTTCCCAGGGAGCGGTTTGTTAGACAGGGGGTCACCTGGCAAGTGGTGTGTGAGAATAGCTAGGTAGGTGATAGGGATCGGCGTGCACCTTGTGGTCGGCAAGGTCAAGTGGTGAGCCAGGGCCGCTCATAACGACGACACTTATCCGGGTCAGTGAGGCTGGTTGGCAAGCCACCTGGCTGGAGCAGGTGAGGCCCATCAATGGCGTGGCTAGTATGGGTTCAAACCAGCTCCGCTGTCTCAACCCCTTGGGGTTGGCTGTGATAGGCTCCTCGGACAGTGTCCGAAGGGGCCTGGAGCCAGGGTGTTTGATGCCAAAACAAGCAGGGGGAGTTAAATGGCTAGGGCCATTTCCCCCGACTAGTACTCTCATGCCTTTGGGGGTGGGTCAGTTTACCCACAGTTTTAGCCTCTGCAGGTCTTCATGTTAATTATAAATAAACTCCACACCCCACCCCACAATCTCCACATCTCCACCACATGGCTTGTTTTGTGTGCTTATTTGGGGGGGTGTAAGGGTAATGGGTTTTACATCTGAGCAGACCTGCATAGGATTGTGCTGAAAATGAGGAAAACCCACTGCAAGATACCGTGCAGCCTCCTCTTCATTCTCCTGCCTCACTTCTCCTCCGGGACAGATTAAAAAATAAAATTGTATGTATTGGCCCAGGAGATGTAATGGCCACAGATATCTAAGGATCAGAAAGACCGGATAGTATAATAAAAGTGTGTACTTTTGTGACATTTCATTCTCTCCCATTGGCTTCAGTATAGCAATTGCTGAGGATAATGGTACCAATTAGTGTTGGGTTAGGCCAAGGCTTTCAATGGCTACTAGTCATGATTAGGCTTACCAGATCTCCAGCCGGGACAGAGTACTAGACCTTTAGGAGAAGGAATGTGGGTAGGTGTAGCTTGATAGAGCAGAATCCTAGGCATGTCTACTCAGAAGCAAGCTCCATGGGGCTTGCTTCTGAGTAGACATGCCTAGGATTGTGCTTTAAGGTTTAACGAGCTACACCTGCCCACATTCCTTCTCCTAAAGGTCTAGCACTCTGTCCAGGTTGGAGATCTGGTAAGCCTAGTCATGATGGCTATACGCTACCTCAAGATTCAGAATTAGTAGGCCTCTGAATACCAGTTGTGGGGAGGGAGTGGCAACAGCAGGAAAAATTGTTACACAGCCAACCCGTCCAAGACACGAACAATCTTGTTCACATCAGGTGGCAGGTGGGGGGGCAGTGAACAGATGCCCACCGCCTCCCTCCAGTCTGCTGATGCCAGATCTGGCCTCATCTACCCCGTCCTCTACATGGGTGCTTTAATCAAAGCTGGAAATGTGGCGCACACTGGGATTGTGTCATTCACATTTCCTGCGTTGTTTAAAGAGCCTGCCCAGAGGAAGGAATGCAATCTCTGCATTCTCCCCAAAGCCCAGTGATCTGGCCTCAGTCTTCCTCTCCACCAGGCCCTTTAAAGATGTCTTTATTGTTTAAAGAGCCAGGTAGAGGAAGGAGCAAGATGAGAAGGTAGGGCGCTGTGCTCTGGGGATCAGAATGGAGTGATCCTGTCCCATCACCTCGCTCCTTCCAAGGTGGCCTCTTTAAATGAAACAGGAAAAGAAGATCATGCTGGGAGCAATCCCAGCAGATGGGAATGATCCCGGCATGCTCTGCATTTCCTGCTTTGATTAAAGAGAGCATGTGAAGGAAGGAGCAAAGTATGGAGTGCATAGGCTTACCAGATCTCCAACCGGGACAGAGTGCTAGACTTTTAGGAGAAGGAATGTGGGCAAGTGTAGCTTGTTAAACCTTAGAGCACAATCCTAGGCATTTCTACTCAGAAGCAAACCCCACTGAACACAATGGGGCTTGCTTCTGAGTAGACATGCCTAGGATTGTGCTCTAAGGTTTAATAAACTACACCTGCCCACATTCCTTCTGCTAAACGTCTAGCACTCTGTCCCTGTTAGAGATCTGGTAAGCTTAGGTGTGCAGGTTTTTTTTGGGGGGGGGGCAACAACAGCAGTGTGGAGGGTGATATTATTAAGCTGCCACAGGCAATCCAAAAGCTTTAGCTGGCCCTGCCTTCATACCATGTTTGTGAGGCCTCCCAGAGGCATCTGGATGGCCATTGTGTCTAACAGGATGCTAGATTAGGTAGGCTCTTAGTCTGACCTAGTGAGATTTTCATCTTCTTGTTTTGTCACGGATTCAGGCTTTGGTTACATAATACAATACAAAAGGACTGTTGAGCTTTGATTTGCCCTGTTTATGTAGTATGTTAATTTTGCGGGGTTTTACATGCAATTTCACATTGCAATCCACTATAAGCAGCAACTGACATAAGCCTCCTTTGTGAAAACACGTTCATGATTTAATACAGGAGATGACCTCTTTACCTAGGCTTACCAGATCTCCAACCAGGACAGAGTGCTAGACATTTAGGAGAAGGAATGTGGGCAGGTGTAGCTTGTTAAACCTTAGAGCACAATCCTAGGCATGTCTACTCAGAAGCAAGCCCCATTGTGTTCAGAGGTTCTCAACCTGTGGTACGTTGACCACGTGCTGGGGGTATGCCAAGGACTGGCCGTTATCTGGCCAATTAACACTTAAGTGTTAATTAAGTTTTTATTTTTTTTCCAGATTTTTTCCGGAGCCGGGAAGCTCCCTTGTGCTTTCTTCCGCGGCTAATCTATCCAATCTACAGTTGCTTGTCGGGGTTAATTTATGCACGTGCATGAGTTGAGCTTCTCAGCAGCCAGCAGAGGGCGATGTGCTCCTCAGTTCAGTTGAGCTGAGCTGCAGAGGGTGTTGTCCACCCAGCTCTGTTCCAATGGTGAATGAATGCAGCTTGGGTAAGCATCTGAACTGGACCTAGTTGGGGAGACTTTGGAAACTGTGCATAGGTGGGGTGGGAAAAGAGTTGAGTTTGGGGTTTTTTGTACTTGGGATATATGTTTTTTACTTTGGAAACTGCATGGGTGGGGTGGGGTGGGGTGGGGTGGGGGAAAACAGTTGAGCTTGGGGGGGTTGTACTTCGGATTTATGTTTTTGTGCATTTTGTTTATGTGTCTTATTGCTGTGTGTTTTTTAAAAGAGATCCTGGCATTTTTGTGCAATTTATGTAAATTAGCTAATTATGCTAATTAGCTGGGGATACTCCAATATTTTTGACCTTCACTGGGGGTACCCGGGCCTCCAAAGGTTGAGAACCCCTGCTCTAAGGTTTAACAAGCTACACCTGCCCACATTCCTTCTCCTAAAGGTCTAGCCCTCTGTCCCGGTTGGAGATCTGGTAAGCCTATCTTTACCATTCCAGTTCAGATGGTGCAGTATTGCCTGATTTGCTTGGCAACTGGCTCTCAAAGCGTTGCTAGCATGTCATACATTTTGGAATGGACAAAGCTTAGTATTTATTGCATATAGCCACTAAAAATGTACCAGTTGATTAGAATGTGAAGATATCTGTGAGTTACAAAGAACTCTATATGTTAAAATGTTGAATATAGATAAAGCAATATGAACCTCCTTTTTTCCATAAGCATTTTTTGCTTATATAACCCTAAAAACCACTTCCCTCTATTGGGCACTCTTACAACACTAACAGCACAATCCTAGGCATGTCTACTTCTGAGCAGACATCTTTGTGCTCTCTTTGTGTTCAGTGGAGTTTATGCCCAGGAAAATGGATATAGGGTGCAGCCTAAAACCCTAAACAGCTTGAGTCTGAGCAGATTATTCAGCATGCTTTCCTATGTTATCTCCTCTTGCTTCCCAGCTTAGTTCTTCTCCTCATTTCCTCTCCGGTCTTTTCCCATGTTGTTCCCTTCATCATGTCGCAGTCATGCTTTCTCCCTTTCTACTAGCCTGTCTTCTCTTCTGTAGGGGTGGGAAGTCACATGATCTTACTCTCCTGTTTGCTGTAATTTTCCTGTCACAATTGGCTTAAATCCAGTTCCTTTAGTTTAAAAGCATGCTGGTTCTTTTTTTGCCTCCCGCAAAACTTATAATTAGCAATTGCTAATGGCTGTCAAAACCTGAAATATATTGTTTCAGGTTTATTTAGATCTAGATGCAGGTGGAAGGAGGAGGGGTGGCCTTAATGATTGCTGGAAGCTCTTTTCATCTTCCATTAATCTTCCAGTTTAGTTCATTAACATGTTGCTAATTGGTATGTGATTTAGTTGAAATTCTACATGGATTTTGTCGTGGAGCATAAATTGTTATAATTCGCAACTGAATCCCACAGGGGATTGCTTAGGATTCGAAGCACATATCTTTGGGGGTGATTTAAGAAAAACAAAAGCCTAGAAATTATTAGGTGCTAGCTATATATTAAAGGATTAAAATGAAAACACCATTATAGTTGTCACACTTTTCAAGAAATAAGATGGCAAAGAGCTCTTAAAGGCAAACAGCCCATTCGTAAACAATGCTTATAAACTGCACAATGGCATTTTCATTAATTACATTCACTTAGAATCAGGAAAGCCTTATTGCAGAGTTGAAAACTTCCAAGCTGGGGGAAAAAAACAAACAAACCAGGGCACTTTTATTTGCACCAACCGACGGACCTCGTTTGCAAATTGTAGGTTTTCTGGATTCTGTGTACCATCAAGCGTGACTTTGTATTGCTTTGTGAAGTACTCTACAATAACATCATTGGAATTAAATGGCTCTGAATGTACTGAAATTTAATGCTAGTTGCTCCCAAACTACATAATGACCACCAGAGAAGCTGATAATGTCCTATCTTTTAAATGTGCGAAAGAAACACAGTGAATCAGAAAGCAGTGGGGGGGGAGGAAGTGGAAATCACAGCTGGAAGCATCTCTCTGTGTGCCTGTGCGGCATGAAACACACAGTGCCTAAAAGCTCATTAAGGCTTTTATAGCAGAGCCAGAACGTCTCTGTGTAATATGAGGGAATCGGCCCAAATCGATTGTTGTGGCTGCAGTGACCTGACGTGAAACTAGTCATTGCTCATGTGGGTTTAATTGTGAGCCAGAAAAAAGAGCTTTGATGTGAGGGACCTCTGGTGCAGTAAGAAGTAATTTGGAAGAAAAGGAGATAAATCTTTAAGGTGTAACAATGGCAAAATGGAGCCAGAGTCGAGCATTGTTCTGAGCAGCGGTTTTTGGACATTATTGCATAATGGACCCCCACGGGGCCAGAAATCAGGCCTATTTTGAACTACTGAAAGTGTCGAAGCCCATCGGAGTAGCCAGAAAGCTCCCCACCACAATTTCTTCTGTTGTAGGAACGCCCTGCTTACTTTCTCCCCCTCCTCATGTTTGATTGGACTCTGATCGAATAAGCCACCTCAGCCCTAAGGTATTGCAGCCCAGTCTCTCCTAACGTGCATTTATGTTAGGGTTCTTTGCCATGGTACTGCCCCCTGGGTAGGACGACGAGGTAACACACCCTCCCTTTCATAACCTGCAAGTAGGGTAGCAAAATTGGGAGATGACTCATTTCAGGCCAGTTCTACTTCCAAACAGGCTGCATGCCACTTTGCAGAAATGCTTCAGCCCAAGGTCAGAGAAGCTTTTGGTAGCTATAAGTCTGCAGCTACATACAGCATTTATATCTGTTATGGCTACATACAGTAATTGTGAGATGATCTATTCTCAATCTCTCTAAACATCCGTTAAAATTAGGTCCCCATGCATCAACCTTTCCCTGCACAAAATTGCGTGCCTCTTTTTGCCCCCTCCATTGGTGATCCTATAACTCTCCTTTAATAGTCACGGCAAAGTAACTCTAAGAAAACATTATGGGTAATTATAGTTCCTAAATGTAATTGGAAAAACTAGAGGCAGAATGAGCATCATCCCACCAGACAGCTCAGTGCTCACAGCAACATTAGCTATGAGGGAAATTCAGGCTCTAATTCTTAAACAGCTGTTAGAAATCATACATAGCGCTGCATTGCTTATTAAAAAAATGGGGGGGGGGGTAACAAACAGCTCAAGGGTTTGGCACAAATAGCTGCTGAAAGAAAGACGACCTGGTAAAGAAATGATGAGAGTGTGGTGATTGCCTATGTGCATGGGATTGTGGCCTGAAATTTTAAATATTCCTCATGGTATCATGATGCTATAGCATGTCTTCCCAAACTTTTTAGCACCGCGACCCACTTTTAAAAATGATGCTCTATCGTTTGGAGATCTAGAAAGAAGCATTTTTATTTATTTATTTACAAGTAAGCATTTTTATTTATTTACAAGTAATATTTTTATTTCTTTTTTATTTACATAAAACTCAATCTATTTCTCATAATGAGGGAGCCCTAATGAATAGCCTCGAGGGGCTTAGTTATGTCACCCAGCCTTCACCTGCCCCCTCTATCTGTCATTGGTTGACTTGGAGGGCCCTACCGCCCTCCCTGCACCTCAATTGGATGGAAAACCGGTACTGGCAGTGATGTCATTTCCGGCACGGGGGGGGGGGTTGGCCGTCGTAGCTCCGCCTCTGCAAAGCACACATACACTGGTGTATATATGGGGTAGATTTGCTGCCATCAGAAACTCATGATCAAGGTCACATTTCCACCCCTTCACCCAGCTGGGGGTCTGTCTGCCAATCAACAGCCCTCCCACTGAGTTCCCTGAAGAGGGCGATGCATGGGGAGCGTCTCTTGACTGATCTCCTTGCTTCTCTCATCCATACATCTCTCCTCTCTCTTTCTTCTTCTTCTTCTTCTTCTTCTTCTTCTTCTCTGGGTAGTTGCAAGGCTGAGCAAGGTTTCAGAGATGGGAGGCCAATTGCTCTGTGTGTGAAAGTACTAGGCAGCTTGATTTTAATCAAATCAAAGGAAAGGATTTATTGGGTATTAACAATCACTTTCTGTACTTGAGATCAAGAGGAAAAGTTCAAAATAAAGTAAAAACTAAGACTTCTTTGACTTAAAGCATCTACTTACAATTCAGCATACTCCTGGCACCAGAGGGAAAGAACTTCCTAGGAGTTAACTCTTTCCTAGCTGGACAGCATCATGGTTTGCATCTCGGCCTGGTTTGTAGGGTTACTATCCATCCCGGAAAAACCAGGACAGTTCCGGTTTCTGAGGATCCATCACGGCCAGCGGGCCCGGAAAGCAGGTCTGTCTCAGTTTCCCTGTTTTTCCCCAGCCACCCGGCTGCATCGCGGTGGGCCACGACTCTTCTGAGCCTGGCCAGCTGCGTTTGGGCTGGCCAAAGTTCCTCACGCGGCTGTGCGAGGCTCACGAGGCTCATGCAGGCGCACAACGCCTGGGAGAGGTCTCCCAGCAAAAAAATAAAATAAAAAAGAGCATTGTATGCCTGCGTGAGCTTCATGAGTCTTGCACAGGCATAGGAGGAGCCCTGGCAGGACCGAATGCAGCTGGCCAGGCTCTCAGAGTCGTGGCGGCGACAGGGTTTTTTTTTTTCCTGTGCCCGCAAAAAGCAGTTGGCCACCGGGATGAGGATGCGGTGGCGGGCAGTTCCAGCGGCCGTGGAGAGCAGTCGACCGCCAGGATGAAGATGCGGGGGACCGCGAATAGTGGCGAAAAATGGCAGCAAAAAATGGCGGCGGCGGCACAGTAAGGCAGTTTATTTTTAAAAAATAAGCATGGGGGGGGGGAGAATAAATAAATAGATTGTGTTTACATGGCCCCTGGCCCTGAGGCTGCATGGGCTTACGCCAGAGTAAGTTCGAGGAGACCTGTTGACAGGCAGATGGCCTATGGAGAGGCAAGTAAAAAAAGATCTTCACTTACCTTTCCCAAGTTGCCTAGTCACGCTCCACCATAGTATGTAGCACGTGCTCCGGCAGCACAGCTACATAGCATAAACTGGTGGGGGATAGGATTGGGCCATAAAGCACATATAAATTTAGCCAATGCAAACGTGTTTATTACCTTCACATGCAAATAAAACGTCATTTTATTTAATCAACTTTTGATATTTGTGGCATAAGCACTACATTTTATATTGCTCTTCAGTGGCCATAAATAAACTTTATTTAGTGCAGTGGAGGGAGTTGTTATTAAGAGAGTTATGCACTGCTCACATCAATTATTGCTGGCATTGTACAGGTATTTATTTATTTTACCATAAAATGTTCTTCTGAAAGTGCATTTTAAAACTGCTGAAACAAACCAAAGACAAGAACTTTGCTTGATTTCTCAATAAATTATATGAATGTGGGAATCATATAATTAACATTCCTAAATACTGGCGAAGATCACAGTGGTGTAATTTAGATGTCAGTTGGATTATGGACTGGTTTTTGCAGGCTGTCAAGTTTTCCTAAGATGTGGATCTGAATACATGCTCACACTATCTCACCAACCCACAACTGAAAACCAGAATGGTTCTGACATGCATGCTGGGCTCCTAAGGTATACTGAGCACCATAACTGCAGGGACTCCCTTAGTCTGTGCAATATTGGCCACGCCTTTTTAAATACAATGGCTATGTCTATGCACAGCATGACAGGGAAAAGGGACATCCCTGCACAGTGCTCTGTGTTTTCATTGTACCCATCCAACACTTTGCATTGGGGCAATAAGCTTCCATGTGCTCCTACTATAATGGGATGATAGTAGGATCTTGATGGTTCTACCCTCAGAACGTTCAGTTTTTAAGGGCAATGATTTGGCAGTTGCACTAAGTACAGACAACCTAAGGAAGGAATGGGTTCACAGTTGCACTGGGTGTGTTTTTAGTGTGGCACATAGGAAAGTGAAGTCACTTTTTGAGATCTTCATTCTGAGTTCAGTTATTACATCAGAGTTTGGTTTAATTTGGGTCTAAGAAAAAACCCAGCAGGCTCTTAATCCAGAATCATCACTACAGCGAAATCATCTGCAACACAGCATCGAGCTAATTATGACAAACATAGGGCTAGCAGCCCATGTTTAACTTTTCCTCCTCTTTTCTGTAATATGTAGGACTGCAAATGTATGACACAACACATCATGTTTGTTGGAGATGAGCAGCTTTCGTCGTCTGAACACTGGGGTGGACACTGGGGGGCGCTGTATCGTCTGGTCACCTGAAAGACCTTTTACCTTGACCTCTCTGTGTCTAAAGGAAGGGGCGTGGCCCCTTGACCATATTTCCTCCTCCTTCATGCTTTCTCACTCTGTTCCTTCTCCTGACTCCAAGGTGGATGGACTTGTGCCATGTGGGCTCTGACCCAGGCGGCCATCTTCCAGCACACTACCATGCAGGAGGCGCCAGCAATGAGGGGTGCTTCATCCTTAAATTAGTATAAACTCTGATCTTAATCAGATGCTGTATATATGAGCTGAACCGTGAGTAAACATCTTCTTTTTGCAACAACTCAGCATATGCCTCGTGTGTTTATTTAGCTAATAGCAGTCTGCCTGGGTGTAAGAGGGAACAAACTCTGCTAAGAATCTCGTAGATTACCTCCCAAATAGAGGTTCTCCCAACAATGTTGAGGGTTTCTTTGCTTCACCCAGTAGCAGGCAAAGATGCAGAGTGGAGGTGGGCAAATGTGTGGTATCCTGATACTATATTGCGTGTTTCCTTTATTGCTTGTGGCTATAATATGTACAAGGCAGAGAGAAAGAGTGGCTTGATGTGGGGTTGCCGTTCTGAGTAACAGCCTCATATTCTTTGTCATGTCTTGTGGTGTAGTGGTAAATTCTGAAGTGCAGAAGCTTGTCATAGCCACACACCCCAGAACAATGTGCTCAGTAGGACTTATTTACCTTATTTAACATTTATGTGTTATATAACACTTATATAACACTTATTTATGTGTTCAATAGGACAAAATTTACCTAGGATTGTAACTTTAGTGTAATATGAGCTACAAACTATCTCATGTAGCTCTTTGGAAAGATGATAGCCTAGACCAGTGGTTCTCAAAGTTCTCCCTGTGAGGAGGGGAGAACTTGGAGTCTGTGCAGGGGTGGAGACAGCGGCGACAGTGATTCCAGGGATTGCACCGCCGCCAGGGGAAAAAGTGTTCTTCCTTAACACACTGGGGGGCCTGACGGCCTCTGGAGGGTGTGGGGAGGCCTACAGACCCCTCTGTGGGCCTCTCTGAGCTTTAGATCGCCACTCCGCAGCGATTATAACCACTTCCAGGTTTTGGACAAAAAACGGAAGTGGTCATAATTGCCACAGAGCGGCGATCTAAAGCTTGGGGAGGCCCATGGAGGGTTCCGCAGGCCTCCCAGTACCCTCTGGAGGCCGACGGGACCCCGGGTAAGTCCAAACATTTCATTCCATGGGATCACCGCCACTGATATGCTTTTCCGCCCATTAAAGTGGCAAGCCAAGGTAGCTATATGCCAGGAGTGGCCAAACTTGCTTAATGTAAGAGCCACATACAATAAACTTCAGATGTTTGAAAGCCACACTATTTAATAAATATATTTACTCACCCTGAACATTAAACTTATGTTTTAATCCAGTGGACTCTCAGTTTATACCTAATAAATAATTATAAAGCATGAAAAATTCTTATTTACCTTTTTATATTATTTGTGATGCAAAAAGCTGCTCAGCCAACCTATTTCCGAGAGTCGCACATTATACGTCAAAGAGCCGCATGTGGCTCGCTCACGAGCCATGGTTTGGCCACCCCTGCTATTGGCAAACTGTGAATGTTATAGGTTTGTACTAAACTGGAATATTTATGAGCTCTGCCCAGGGAGTTATAACACATGAGAGGTCATGGATTAGCAATCGTATTAACGTTTTAACCATGTAAGCTTATAGTTAGCTGTACCCTTTAAAGGTACAAAAAATAAAAATAAAGGCAGCAACATGATTTCTCAGGGGGTGAGTGCTCTGTTGTTAACGTAGTGCTACATTATTGGGGAATTACTTTGGGCCTTTTACACACACACGCGCACACACAAACCTCTTACACTCCAAAAGATTAGTGGCTGTAGCCTGTAGTCGCACCATCAGGTTTTATTCCGGATGTGTTCTTAGAGATAAGTCTTTTCCTAATGTATACCGCCAGAATCCATAAAGTCATGGTTGTGCTTATCAGCATATTCAGCAAAACCATCAATTTCATGTTGTTTCCGACTGAGCTGGCTTGTGTACTGCTCTGTCACAGAGTGCAATTGAAATGTTGCAGAGTTTCTCTGGTCTATTCAGTCTGCTGTACCACATAATGAGGGAAAGCAAAAGAAAGGGAGTTCAGTGTGGCTAGATAATGATGGAAACAGATTGCAGGGTCATTCTTTTTCATTCGTATTTTATCGTAACAAAAATTTAAAAGTTACAAGAACCAGCCTTTCTACCAGGGCAGAGGATTGTGTCCTAATAGCAAGCAAAATGATGTTAATGGAAGGAGACTCCCTACTCCCTACTGTAGCCCCATCCCCCAAACAAACCACTCCTGAAGGTCAGAGGATGCATGGGAACAGGGCAGCTTTTGGTGCAGGAAGCTGCAGGGAGGGAGGGGAGAACCCACTGAAATTGGGTAGAGGCACCTTCAAGGAGTAAAGCTGAAAGCCATTCTGTAAGGGTATCTCATAGTAGTTTTGCTGGGATTTGTTACATTGCAATTATATCACTCTGTACCTTCCAGCCACCATCACCACCCCACACCCACTTGCAACGCAATCCTGTGTAAGATGTGGCGACCAGCCAGAAGGGCTGGCTGCCGCATCCTATTCCATTCCCTAGCTGCCTCAGGGCAGCTCAGGAGCACTGTGGGCACCTGGAGGTGGTGATGGCACCTGGTTTATACAATTTGGACATATGGACAGCAAGAACAGAAAGAACCACATGGGGACAAGGGACATCAAAGCCGGAATGTGCAAAGATACTCTGAGAAATGTCACTTGTCTCATAGAAACAGTTAGCTTGCCTTGAAATTTCTCCAGGCTTTCTTCTTCAGAGGAATCGTAACAGTCATTTTGACTGTCACTCTTCAAACTGTTTGATGACCACACTACAAAGGGAGGAAACAAAATGCAGTGAATGGTGCTGGTGAAGCCATATACCCTTAGGGACATAGAAAGCTGCCTTCTGCTGAGTCAGATCGCTGGTTCATCGAGCTCAGTATTGTCTTCACCAACTGGCAGCAGCTCTTCCGGGTTTCAGAAAGGGCTCCTACCCATCCCTACTCAGAGCTGCCCAGGTTTGACCCTGGGACAGTTTGTACGCAAAGCATGTGCTCAACCACTGAGCCATTTTCCTTCCCATTAAAAACAACCACTCTCACTGTTCACCTAAATCAGGATCATATCTACCCATGAAATGTAAAGAGGTATCAAACCAGTCAACACTTCAGATGAATTCTTGATGGTTTGGCTCATGAAGATGCTGAGAAGGAGACTTGATAGCAAAACTGAGAAAAGCCCAGGGTTCTTGCCTAATGTCGAGGGTTGGAATCTTGCAGAAGTGTTTCAGAAAGGGTCTTGCAGGCTGTCTAGGGTCTGTTTCTGATCTGAAAGAAACCTTGATTGGACTGTTCTGGCATAAGGTGATAATGGCATCACTGCACATCTACCATGGTTCACATAGTTTCTCCCGATAAGTTACACATACACAGTGGCATTCAGAGGAGTGAGTAGAGTTGACTTGATGAATGAATACAGTCCTCTTGATACTTCTGTTAAACAACTCAGAGCATGTGGTGGGGCAGCAAAAAATGCTCCAATTGTGGTCTGACGGCTGCAGCACTATGTCTCAGACCTCCAAGTCCTGGCACATAGCAATGAGGTAATGCAGCTCCGTGGTCTCTGGGATGCACGAGCATTGCTCCAAAGTCCAAACCAGATATTTATTCTGAGCTAATGACTGTGGTGTGCAATAGTGCATCACTGGATTTGCCCTTGCCCCTGCATCGCATGCCAGCACAGAGGTGCATGATTTGGGCCTCCCGATTGGCCCAGGGCTTCAGGGTGGGGAACCAGGCGAGCATTTCGCCTGGCTCCTACAGTCAGCACATTTTTCTCGAGCTCCTCCCCACCCACCCTACATTCCAGTCTGAGACTACCTGGTCACTCTTTGGTGGGGGCCAGGTAGGATTTTTTTTTCTGTCAACCTGATTGGCCATTGGTTGGCAGTTTTCTCGCATACCCAAGACTGCCTTTGGGTTTTAGCGAGTTAGCATTTTCCAGTTATTAATGGTCAATTTAGGCAGGTGGTGTGCAGGCCGGGTAGACAGTCATGAGGGATTGCGTATATCCTGAGGTTAGCAAGGTCAGGAGGTGAGCCAGGACTGCTCAGACGACACTTGACCAGGTTGGCGAGACTGACTGGCAAGCCCCCTGGCTGGAATATGCAAAGACCACCACTTGGCAAGACTTGTGGGAACAAGGGCATCACTGGAGCATGGCGGGGGGTGGGCCGCCAGGGGGTGACGCACGACACCCTCCGGACGGAGGGCGACGCGGGGGGGGGGAGCCGGGTCACCCCCCCTGCGCCGCTATGTCAGAGCGTCACTAGGGTGACGCGCGCCCCCTGCTCCAGGGTGACGCGCGTCCTAGTGACGCTACTGTGTGGGAATCTACGCTGCTCCGCTGCCTCGACCCTTTGGGGTTGACTATGATAGGCTCCCTTGGTCAGTGACCAAGTCAGGCTTGGAGTCAGGAAGTGAGGCCTGTTTTAAGATCTAGGGGAGGCAGACGGTTAGTACAGTTTCCCCTGCTTAGGGTTCACACGCTGCGGGGAGTTAAGTTTAGGTGTTTCCCCTGCTGCAGGTTCTGTTTGTTAATTAATAAAGTGGTCCTTGCTCCCAAGCCTGTCTGGTGTGCTTTATTGTGGTGTGTGCGGGTAAAAGCGAGTTTGATCTAATAACACTGTCCCCCCCCCCCAAGCTGCGCGGCTGCCTGGCTGTGCAGCTCAAAGACAAGCTCCATGCAGCTTGAAGTTTGGCTATCCAGAAGTCAGCGATGGTGCATGATGTCATTACCGAACATCCAGATGCTCTACCCTGCCACCATGCAGCCAAAAATGGACTCTGAAAAAGTGGCAGGAATGATTACAGAGAACACTGTCAAGAGTCACCATATTTTCCATTTATTTTGATAGTAGCCAAGATATTCTCAACAAAGCTCTGTCTTCCTGCTATAGGTATGTGTTGTCTCTGTTTCCAAATGATAGCTCTTTTCCTTTCTTTCCTGTTCTGGAACAAAACTATCTTTCTTGCCATAATATGAGCTGGTTTGAAAAGCCACTGTTATATGGAGGGAATAAATGATTCGATAGGCTCGGTGCCAGGAACTTTCTGAGGAAGGGCAATGAGAGTTTTATAAACACTGGAAATGATTTCTTTTGATCTTTCTCTAAACTTCATCAGGCCTTTGAAAAACACTTCTCTTATAATAAGAGTCTTATTGTGAGTCAGTAACATTTGGCACTTGTGGATCTAGCACTGTGGAAACTCTGTTGCGAGACAGAGCTGGTACACATCTTTTCGTGCCCTTTGGCTGCAGCTCTCTTTATTCTATTGTTGAAGCTCTCTGCTGATGTTCAAAGTCTATCAGCGGTAAGGGAGTGGGGTTCATGCCAATCTGCCCCCTCGGTGTGCCTGCTCCCAGCCCCACCTTGCATGCCATGTGTTGATGCTAGGAGCCTCCCCTATGTTTGCATAGGAGCCTCCCCTCACAGAACCCAACATGACCCCCCATTTGTACAATCTGTACACCTTGATTTTGCAGCACACAGATCGGATCACACAAATGTGTCTATGTGTGTTCCTCTATATGTGCAGGTCCCATGCTCCTATGCAAGCATGAACTCCAACATTCAAACACCAGTTAGGGATGGGAGTGAGGTGTTTGTGATCCCCAACTATGCACAGAGTTTGAATACTTACATAGGCCTGTAGAAACTATGGAATGAACAGATGAAGAGTTCAAGTAGGACCAAGGAGAGCTAAAGTTTAGTCTTCAAGGAACAAGGTTTTTATTTTTGTTGTTACGGCCCATAGATTTTCTCTCAGCATTCTTGATGGCATGTTTGATGGTGGGATTTATTGATGACTCATGAAATCCTCTATGCGAGTTAAAAGGCAGGCAATTTTAGAGTCTCTCCAAATGAGATAGAAGGTATTAAAACACAGATGTTACACCAGACTGTTCCCTTTTCTGCAAGCTAGTACCAAAAGGATGGAGATGCACATAGACTAAGGCAATGGATGAGAAGAAGCATTATACATAAAGAAGAGTGCTTATGGAAGTTTTGTTCCAGATCATTACATAGTGCACACATTGTAATGGGACTGGAAAAACTGACCATCCATGCTGCAAATTCATAGTCACACCTTTGTTCAAACTCTCACTGCATATGTGAATTTCACAGGACTGGAACCATAGATGTAAATTGATGTTATCAAGATACAGATGCATCTTGCACAACTTTGTCACCAGAAGTCAGAAATAAGCCTTCATTTACATAATATATACTCTACCAACTTTTAGATTTGTTTTCTTTTAAGTGAAAAAAAAAATCAGAGAAGCCCCACATGTCTCTTCTGGTCTTCCCACCCTTTTCCCTCTCCATGAGTTGCCTGTGATGTTGTTTCTTTCTGCTAATATATTTTGCCTAAGTCATTTGTTACTAGCACTGGGGATGCTTCCTTGCCCACGTTACAGTCGAACTAAATAATCCGGTGGCCAGAGCCAGTGATATGGTGACTTTCTAGGGTAGGCTGCTGCTGTAGATGCATTTGCTAACCTGCCCATGTGATTTCCCTAGGCTTGTATTGGAGCGGCTTAGAAAATAAGCTGAACTACTTTAAAAGAAATGGAAAAAGCTCAGGGTATTTTCTGAGCCAGTCTAATTTTGGAAGTTGCCCAGTGTGGCTGTTGCCTGACATTTTTATACACAAGTGTACATGATACTGGCTGGGGGACTGCCAGGTAAGCATGACTGAGGCCAGTCTAGTGAAGTTTTGCTTGGGCTGATGGCAGGGAAGTATCAGGCCTATAGGCCTTTGGAATAAAGGCCAGACTTTGGTTTATTGGGGCAACCCTCCCTCACTTACTGGCTGGCGGGCTGGCTTGGGAGAAGTCCTGTCTTGGACAATTCCATGACAAGTCACACCTTGGTTTACCAGCCCAATCAGATTTGTAAACATGCCACATCCACATCCATCCTGAGAGCTTCCTGACTTTGAGGTAAATAAGACCATTCATGGTCACAAAAGAAGTGTGTTTAGCCTTGACTTTCCTCTATGTGCACATGTCACACATGTCTTAGAGCAGGGGTTCCGAACCCCTTCCCAGCTGAGTACCACCTCCGGTGCTGCTCTCCTTCTGAGTACCACCGGAAGTGACTGGCGATGACATCATCACCAGTTACTTCTGGGTTTTCAGGTTTTTGGAGGCTAGAAAATGCAGGGAGGAGGCTCTGGGCAGGTGGGAGGGCCCTTCTCAGTGTTCCCAAGAGGCTCAACCAAAGGTAGGAGCCTCCTTGGAAGCAAAAACTCACCAACAAAAGAGTTGTGTCAGAGTAGGGTTCCAGTAGTCCAAGTACCACCAGCAGTCGGCCGAAGTACCACTGGTGGTACTAGTACCACAGCTTGGGAACCCCTTTCTTAGCGCATGCTCAGAAACCATGTTGGTTGCTATTTTTTCATGGCTATTTTTTCACTCTTTTTGCCCACACTTCCCCAGGGCAAGGCTCTGTCCTGGGGCAATATGCGTACTCAATATAGTGCCTGCCAGAAGGCTGTTGCTCATTGCTCCTCTAGCCACAGCCACCTACACAGGCCATGGCGAAAGCATAAGAAAAATAAGCCTTTTATAATTAAAGAAAGAAAGAAAACAATTGGGTAATAAGTAGGGTCCAGAAAAGCATCAAACTTGAACCCATTCATTGTGTCCCCATTTGTTTCATAATGAGTGAAAAATGAACTTAATGGGTCCCATTGTATTCATTTTCCTATTTATTATGAAACAAATGGACATCCGAATGCTTGCCTCTTCTTTTAAGCAAGAATTATGAGCCCCTAAAGCTTGCTTTAGGCAAACATTATGAGCGCTGCCAGCATTTCTACATGAGATCCACTTTTTACAAAGTTACCAAACAGTGTGGGAGTAGCTACATCACATGGCTCCCACATGATTTTCTGGCAATGTATGAATTGGTCTTTAAAATACATGTAGGGGGGAGGGGAGAACATGGCTGAAGACTTGAGGTTTTCAAATTACAACAGTCTTCAAAGCTTTGTCTAGTAGTCCAAGGTATCAAACATGCAAAGGCTTGACAGCACAATCCTATTCAACTTACACCACCGGCATAACTCAGCTGTATCCTATCCAACTTACACCACTGGTGTAACCCAGCGGTGCAGCGAGAACGGGAGACCCCAGAATGGAAAGGGGATTCAAATCCTCTCCAAAGGGGGATTCAAAGGGGATTTGAATCCCCTTTCCGTTCTGGGGCCTCCCATTCTCGCTGCACCGCTGGGTTACACTGGTGGTGTAAGTTGGATAGGATTGTGCTGTCAATCTCTGGCAAGCAGGATGCAGTGACTTCTGAACTGGTCCTTGCACATATTCAGGCACACAGAAGAGCCGCTAGCCATATCTCAATGTTTTGAAATAAAAAATTGAAATGGAACGTTTGCTGCTCTAATTTTCTATTTCTCTGGTTCATTGATGTTATACCGGGCAGATGCTGCCTATGGAGAAGGCTGTTCCAGAACTTATAGAAAAAAAATCTGTATGTTGGAAGAAAGAGTCCAATCCTATCCCAGCCCAGAATCATGCAGCACTACCGACGGAGTACACGCTACATGCTGTGGACTGGCAGGAGGAACCAGACAGCCCAGGAGAAGTCATTAAAGAACTTTTTTACTTATCTCTCCATAGGCCGCCTAGTGTCCAGTGGGTCTCCTTGGACCTACGCCAACACTTTTGCTGGCGTAACTTTGAGGAGACTTCAGGGGGAGCGTCCAGGCCAGGAATGGATCTCTCTGTGTGTGGCTGCCATTGAGATCCTGCTCCTCCAACCCCAGCCTGCTCCCCTCCCTGATCTGCCCCCACCATCAACTTAATGGTGACAGCAGAGGTTCAGTGGGCCACTGTCACCTGCCCATGGCCTTCGGGTATCTGTGCTGGCAACCATGGCCTGCTGAATGGTGGACTGGCTTTCATGCTATGAGATCTGCCACTGTAAGACCTGGATAGGACTGGGTCATAAGTCAGTGAGACCACCTAATGCGAAGAGAGGACTCTCTGGAGAAGACTCTGATGCTGGGAAAGATTGAAGGCAAAAGGAGAAGGGGAAGGCAAAGGATGAGATGGTTAGACAGCATCACCGATGCAACGAACATGAAAATGAGCGGACTCAGGAAGATAGTGGAGGACAGGAAGGCCTGGCGGGATATGGTTCGTGGGATCACGAAGGGTCGGACACGACTTAACGACTGAACAACAACAAATGGTAAGTTATTTTTACTCTGCAAAAAATGCCATTTGACCAGAGTACACATTTTTTCCCCCAACATCAGATTCTGTGTGCTTTCAGTTTAGAAACCATCACCCAGAAATACACACTGTACATTTTCCTCCATGTTCTTTCATGTTCAATTTGAGTAATTTGTCTTCCATTTATGGAAATTTTTATATTTACCCATCCATTCCATAGAAAATATGCCAATAGGCAAAAGTAAACCCCAAGCAATGACTGAAAGGTTTGCTGGAAAACGAGCCCTTCTTAGTTGCACTGGAGATTCTAATTAGTCCTCCTTTCAATTACAGCTCACCTAATCGGCAAAGTCGATTGAAAATTATTTTCTCAGTCTCTCACTCCCTTTCTCCTGGCCATCTGAGCTAACCCCATTTGGAACAGTATGTTAAATAGGGAAAAATCTGGTCTTTTTCTGCACAACAATCTATCATTTACTAATCCTCTTGAGCTAATTCATTGGCTGGTTAAAATATAAATGGTGCAGCACCCTATTTTTTTATTCATGGGATTATGTGATTTCTTGAATTGGTCAGTTGGGGAAGATGACAAAGCACAGAATATTGAGTGATTGCCAACTTCTGGGGCTTAATTAAATATGGCATGTCTCCCCTTTAGTGCTTTCTATTTCTGTCTAGAAAAAAAAAGCTGATAGTAACATTTCAGCTTGTAGAATCTGGCTGTCAGGATGCATTTTCCTTCCAGCAAGCCTGTAGCACAAATGAAAACCTAGCAGTTTTCCTGGGGTGTTTCTGTGAAGAGTGTGGAATTTAACATATAAAATCAGGCTGGAGATGAGACCTTTTTTTGGTGAGCTCTTGTTGTTCAGATGATGCACGGCACTCTTTATTGTAACCTGCTTGTCCAAAATCTGCTCAAATGAATCAGTTGCTTTCTGTCTAGGAAAAAGTTAGCAACCCCTTCTCTCTCTTCCCCCCACTTTTTTTTTAATAAAGTATTGTGCTCTGTCAGGCTATGAAGACCTCAAGTACACTATGGAATAATTTTTTACCACTGTACTCAGTTAACTCTGAGGAGTTAATGCAAGGCAGACAAACCGAATTTGGTAAGAATGGGTCATTTCATTGCAAGACTGGCGTGATGCCCGTGCTTGTAAGTACTTTAAATGATCAATTTTGTCTCCAATAAACTTTCCTTTGATTGCAATGAACCAATTAAATGTAGCACAACTACACCATGTCAGGCAACACCCTGCATTTACTGAAAGTCATGGTTCCATCAAATGATAGTTGTTCCCCTCGCTGTCGTGGGACACAATAGAGAACTCCTCCCAGTTGTCCACCACATGCCTCACGATTAGCTGCTCACGCGCCTCCCTAGCCATTAGGTGAGTGTCATACATGAGATAGGAGAGGGACCGAAACAGGCAGGCTTCATCTTCTGTGATGGGGACAATTGTGTGAGGCAACATCTCCCCATTAACATTTAGAAGCTCAATGGCCATACCAACTTAAAAAGCAATAGAGTGACAGCGCAATCCACACTAACTGTAGACCGACAGAGCGTGTGCTCCGCCAGTCTAACCTGTCGTAAACATGCTGTAAAGCACGATTGCGGCAACTCTAGTGTAAGGGCCGCCGGCACAGAGGTCAGCAGCCCTCACTCCACTGCCGAAGCGACCCAGCCGCTACCGGAGAAGGTAAGTCTCCTGCCAGTGGGTGCAAGGGTGGGCCAGGCAGAAAACCTCCATCAAGTTGAGGAGCCTTTTAAAGTGGTTTCCCTGGAGTGATTATTTTGTATGACTTTATTGTAGCCTTTGGCTTCTGTATTCTAAAGGAAAATCTTTGACAGTCCTCCTTGGTATATCTGAATAGACTTGACCCTATCACATGGGCAGGCTCTGCAATATTGCTGATGTCTAAAGGAGCCAGTCAGATTCTTGAACATTCTTGTTTTCATGCACACTCTCCTGTAGGTGAGCTTGAGTAGATTATCCATTGTGACATAAGACAAACAAGTTGTCATGTATGGTAAGTTGCAGCATGTTTCACATAACTAAAACTAAGTAAATGTATTGTGTTGTCACATAAATACGGGGAATTGAAATACCTCAGCTGTTGTATAGCAGAGAGTGGAGGAGAGTGGAGTGGAGGGGACATTCATCCCCTTCTCCTGGTGTAAACCGGAGACGGCCCAATGGACCTCCTCAGATTTCCACCAGCAAAATATCTGGCGGAAGTAGGAGGAGGCCATCTAATGGCCAAGCTGGCCTGGCGGAAGATGGGGTATGGTGGACGCCATCCCCGCCCCCCGAGCCAGCTTGGCCAATGGCCCCCCTCCCTCGCCACCCGGACCTCCCCCACCGGGGGATCTCACCTGCCTCCGGTGCCCGTTGGGATGTCCTGGCAGTGGAGTAAGCGCTGCCGGCCTAGCGCCAGCAGTTCTTACTCTAGAGTCATCGCAAACGTGCCTTACGGCACATTTGCAACAGCTTAGTGTGGCAGAGTGCTCTGCCGCCCTAAAGCTCCAGAGGATTGCGCTGCCTATCTAGGAGGCAAGATCTAACTTCTAGCAGGACTGTAGTCAAAGACCATAGGAAGGTATTGGGATGGCCAAATGGTGACCTCCCAATCTTGTTTGGGACCAAAGGAGTCGTCTTTGGCATTCCACCGCATTTTTTTAAAATCATGTTCGATCTCTGCTGAATTGCTCTAGCTGCTGCTGTAGGTGCAGCAATGGTGAACATCATTTGGGCATCCTAATCTCATGTGAATTTAAAGCATTATAACTTTGTCACAATGATGTTACAGGCTGCAGGCATGTGCCCACATGTGTGAATCCAGAAAGAGGGGGGGGGGACAAAAGGAAGCTGAAAGGATACTGGAAAGTTCCAGCTAAGATTTGCATTCTTTGCACACTAACAAGTGGATCTGGGGAAACTATTTCTACCTACAAAAAAAGCCTCTATTGGTGGTTGTACAGGCTCAATGCCAAATTTTGAACATATTCATAATAATTCTTGTACCCAGTGGAGAATAAAAAATACAGTCCCTGAAAGAATTGCATCTTAACGTTTCCCTTCTTTTACAGCACGTGGGGAAAAATTCATTGATGACCTTGTACTGTAATTTTGTGCCCTTCAGTAGAACTCAACCCTTAGTGACAGAATCCATTTTCTGAACTGCTATCATTAACCTTCACTTCTTTCTGAATATGGCAATGCCTGCCAGCCTGCCATTTCACTTTTCGTAGGATTTTATTAACATCCAAACGAACTCACAGCTCCCTTTCTCTTCTCTTCTCAATGACATCTAATATTTTTTGTGTGTCGTCGCCCCCCCCCCCCCCAGAACACAATTATTGTACATTTTCTTTAATGGTTCCTATTTCAGTCATCATCATTGCTGTACAATGACACATCATTTGCTGCAGCTATTTTGGAGAGCAGTGTAAATGGCAGAGTCCTCAATTTATTATATTTTCTTTGTTCTGATTAATTCAGAAGAAGATACGGTAGTATTTATTAGTACAGAGGAAGTGGGAACATGTTGCATAAAGCTACTGGAACAGTCTTTTGTTTGAAAATGTTCTCGAGGTGAGGCTACAAATTGTAAATTGCATACGTAATTCACATGTAACAATTGAGGTGGTTATGAGAACAAGTCGGAGATTAGGCTTTCGCTTCAAAAGTTGCAGATGCCGTGGCATTCACTCTCTGCCTGTGACACTCTCAGGTCTGGATGGTACAAGCGGACCTGTTGGGTGGTGTGAACTGCTCTTCTTTGTGAAAGGAGATTGAAAAATGGTTCCCTTCGGATGACAAGTGAGAGAGCAAATGGTACGGCAGCAAATGAGAAGGCAAATGGTGGATTCGCCCACTTCAGACTGCAGATGGAAAATTCACATTTGAAATTAGTATTCGAGACTAGGAAAACTCATATGGGTTTTAGCCAGAGATATGACTTTTACAGCCCAATCCTTTGGTGGCCTGGTGGTGGTGGACCGGGATGCTGCTGCAAAAATCATGCCATTATTGTGCACTTCAGGGCCACTGGTGCAAATGGCTGGAGGTCCTGTGTGCCTGATAGCAGCTCCCAGATGCCCTGCCAGAACAAATACTTTGGTGGCCAAGTCCATTTCGGGGTGGTTTGGGGTGGGAAGCGGGCCAGGCAGGGTGGATGTTTGGGGGCAGGAGGTAGAGGATCTTAGTAGTAATGCTGCATGCCAAGATCCGATCTCCCTTTCCCCACCTTGAAATGCCCCCTGAGTCTTCGCAGACTTATGCCAGCAAAATAGCTGAGGAAGGTCTGAAGAGACCCATTGGAAGCCAGGTGGCCTATGGGGAGGTAAGTTTGAAAACGTTTTACTTGCCTCTCTGGGGCCATTTGATGTCCCCCCCCCCCTCTAGCATGCAATGTGCACTCCGGCAGTGTGCTATGGGTTAGTGAGGGGAGAGGATTGGGCTGCTAGTCTAGCCTTCTATCTGATATCCTAGGAAGCATTTTTTTTACATGTGGAAACAAACATTATACACCACCCTTGAGCTCACTTCTTGCATACGTTGCCCATACCATTCCGAATAGCAGGAGGCATCAACCACCTTGCTCCATAGGCAGTCGTTTCAGCTTGCTGCAACAGAGGAAGAAGCGAGAGGCTGAGGCTCTGTCAAGCTTGGGTGGGGCCAATTGCCATTTGGCTCCTCCCCTCTCAGGCTGGCAGTGGCCATTCTTCCTATAGTCATTCTGTAACTCATTGCTTAACAATATGGGAATGTTGGGACTTGAATTTATTAATTTTCCTCTTCTGTCCCCATTACCTTTTTCCTTCTATGACATGTCCCATAGATTGCAAGCCATCATTATAAAGTGTAAACTAGCCTGTGTGCTTGGGAAATGTATTAATGTAGCAAATAAATCAACCAACTTGTCTGCCCCATCAATGCATTGGTATTCTAACATTTTTCCCTCAGTCAAATAAATGAGTCAAGGTCAATAACTTCACGAGGGGAATTCTTCTTTCTCCCTGGACATGGAGCATAATCATTCATATTTAGAGTTCTTATTGGTTTGCGTGAGTTAAACATTTTCAGCGGCAACACAGAAACTCAGGGTTTTCAGAGAGAATTAGAGGAGGTTAAAATTTCATTAAATTCCAGGCTCATTACGAACTCATGAATAACTTAGTCTCACATAAAACAGACTTCAGCAACTATTTAGTGTGAGAACTGATTATCGCCTAGTTTAATGCGTGGCATGTCTTAATTAACGCCATCAAGAATCACTAATGACACTTGAGGGTATCTTTGCAAACCCTGTAGTTGAGTTATGCTTATTATCTGTTTACAAAATACTCAGTGGATTTGGAGAGAGGGGGAAAAAAAGGTTCCATGAATAATTTAGACTTTTGGGCAAAACCTTAGTTTCTCCCCCCCCCTTTTTTTGGTCTCGTAATTGCAATATGTTAAGAAGATGAGTCCTACTGATTCAGACAAAGGGTCCATTTAGTCCAGTGTTCTGCTTCCAATATGGTGGAGAGCATGATGCTTCTGAGAAGCTTCTAAGCATGGCATGAAGGCAACAACTGTGTTGTTGTTCCCAGCATTTGGTATTTAGAAAAATGAGACTGAAAATAGAGGTTCTACTTGGCTGTCATGGATAACGTAGCATTTCATAGGCCTGTCCTCCATGAATTTACCTAATCTAGCTTGGATGGCATTAAAAGGGGACTGGAGCAGTTGCATTGCTAGCTGGGTCACTTGGTGAGTGTGAGTGTGAGTGTGAGTGTGAGTGTGAGTGTGAGTGTGAGTGTGAGTGTGAGTGTGAGTGTGAGAGTGTGAGTGTGAGAGTGAGTGTGAGAGTGTGAGTGTGAGAGTGAGTGTGAGAGTGTGAGAGTGAGTGTGAGAGTGTGAGTGTGAGTGTGAGAGTGTGAGTGTGAGTGTGAGTGTGAGTGTGAGTGTGAGTGTGAGTGTGAGTGTGAGTGTGAGTGTGAGTGTGAGTGTGAGTGTGAGTGTGAGTGTGAGTGTGAGTGTGAGTGTGAGTGTGAGTGTGAGTGTGAGTGTGAGTGTGAGTGTGAGTGTGAGTGTGAGTGTGAGTGTGAGTGTGAGTGTGAGTGTGAGTGTGAGTGTGAGTGTGAGAGAGAGAGATGTGGCAGGCCTTTTCTGATTTTTAAAAGCAATCTAAACTTAGTGGTCATCACTCCATCTGTTGGCAGTGAATCCCACAGTTTGCTTTGTGCTACATGCAGAGATACTTCCTTTTGCTTGCCTTAACTCTGCTACCAAATGGGGACCCTACTTTTGAACCTTGTAACAACTGCTTCAGCCCACTAGATAATCATGCTATTTTGTTGTATCAAAGTGTCTAAAAGGATTTTCTCAATTGCCTGTAAGAGTAGTGATCACATTCCTCCTTCGGTATCCTCAAAGGGATTTAACTCAATGATACTGTATCTTTGTGAAAAGACTGATTTTCATTCTTATGGATATAAAATGCATTTGTGATATAAAACCTCCATAAATGATTTCCGAACTACATCAGTCATTGTGACAATCAAGTCCTTTCATTTCAAGGTATTTAACCCACCTCATCAAACATCCTTCATAGACCGAGAACAGAAATGACAGTTTTTGAATACGCAAGGATGGAAGTCTTTCATTTCCTGATCCTGCCCTCCTGCTTTTGGATTTTGAGATCTTTGGCCACTGAGATAATTAATCTGCCTCGGGGATGAAGCCTTGTCCTAGACAGTCGGCTTGAATAGGAGCCTATATACAATTTAGCAAATTGAAAAACTTACTAGACAGCTTGGGGAGGGAATACAGTCAAGTAATCAACTCGACAACCGACCATGTCCAACTGCTCTTAAGAATTATTTATGAGAACATTGCATGATAATGTAATTGGTATGGGACTCAGTAGGCTTTTTCTTTCTAACAAATATTCTAATTTCAGATAATGAATTAACCCAGTAGGAAAGTCAGGTTTGGGAGACTAAGGGAAAAGGTGAGAGGAAACATGACAAGGAGCATAAAATAATATTGAAAAGAATGGGATCTCATTACTGCTGTGCTATGTCTGGTGGTCACCCGATGAAATTGATTGAGAGTATATTCAGGGCAGACAAAAAGAAGTACTACCTAACAACACGAAAGGCTGGAATTGACTGCCCCAGGATATGGCGATGTCCACTGGGAGCAAAACTGGAGACCAGGCTGAAGATCTATGAATAGGATATTCCACTTTTCAAAAATGTGGAGATTTACATTGTAATATTTCAGTGTAATATTTACATTGTTGTCTCTCTCTTCCTCCTCAGAGCTGAGGGTGGTGAATAGTTCTCTTCATTTTATCGGCAACAGCAACAACTGTGAAAAAGGTTAGACTGGGAGAAAGTGATTGGCTCAAGGTCACTGGCAGTGAACTTCATGACTCAGTGGCGTAGCAAGGCCGTCCCCCTGTGACGTCACGGCCAGATGCGACATCGCAGGGCCCACCCCGAGTGACATCAGCCAGAGCCAAAAGTCCCTCGGGGGTCGGGCAGGAGGGTGGGGGCCAAAATGAAATGGCCGTGCGGAGGCGGCGGACGGCTTCTCCTACTGTCTCCAAGCCATTTCGCCGCCTTTGCTGCTGCCTGCAGCACCAATACTGATGTGTTCTCTGCCGCCGTTTTGTCGCCCACGCCACCATTTCACACCCACCCACCGGTAAGTCACCCCCCTCTGCCTCTGTCATGACTGTCTGAGCCCAACTCTGCTCAGTCCTGGATCATTGTACATACTGGCTGGCCATAAAAGCTTCAGATCACCTTTAATAAATAAATACAGTGCAACCCTGCTTACACTAGTGTTCTGGGAGACAGTGAGCAATTAAAATAATTATAAAGCAAGGCAAGCTACTTCCATGTAATATCACTGACATGGAAGACACAGTGCATGGATTTTAGAAGATTTGGGAAACAACACAGGCTCCAGACCAGGTCCAGGTATGGGCAACTAGTTGTGTGTTCATTCAGTCTTCCTAGAGAGAGATGTTATTCCCAAACGCATCAAAAGGCACATCCAACTAGTTCAATGGAGTCCAGATGTGTGTTATGCAATAGTGATGCAGGCACACATCTGTCCCCACATCACTGTCATATGCAGAAGCTTCCTGACGTTCTGGATTGGGGCAACTGTACATAATATGGTTCTTCTTTATTCCATTTTTTTGCAGCTTGGTTAATAAATTTCAGCTATCGTGATCTGTTTCCCTTTACCAATAGGAACAATATGCAATCTGAATAAAAAGCTGTGTTGCTGACAAACACAAGTTTCGAAACCTAATTCCCAGTTTCATGGTGAAAAAATCTGCCATCAGTTAATATCTGTGAACTGCTGTCACTTTTATACAATAGGGCTTTGCAAAACAGAACAGGTGCCACAATTTATGGCTCAGTGGCTGCTAACACATAGGAAGGAGCCAAATGTGCTTGTACACGATGACAAAGCAGCATGTATTTCATGAACAGAAGCAGCATCCTTTTCAAATCTCCTCCATATGGCATTTTTCCCCCATCATTTTTTTTCTCCATTGAAGGAAAGATTTTGACTGATCAAGTATGCTTACTTTGAAATTCTGCCAGACATCATGTTTTATGTGATTTAACTCTGCTGGAAAGAATATCCTTTACTTTGGACACAACTGCAGTCACAGTGCTGCCCATAAAGTTTGTGTAGAACATTGCCTCCCATGTGGTGTGGTATAGATTTTTTTGTACATATTTCGGTGAAATTTTGTAGGCATGCTTGTCAGCTGGTGTGTAATTTGTAAAAGGAGAAATCATGCAGGTAGAGTCTTTCTGGGGGATTCAAGATGAGTTTACACATGTATAGTCACCACTTAGGCTACAAACGTAGACACACTTACCTGGGATGAATCCCCATTGAACACAGTGGGACTTTTTTCCAAGTAGACGTGAGATTGATTGCCCCGTCAAGTGATGACATATGTGTAAAAGAACTATCACTAATCAAATACTGCAGAGAGACTGTTCCTTTCTCCTTGCATCTTCTTTAACACCTCTGACATCAGCCATGAATGCCGTACAAAATACCGTGTCTGAGTATAAGACTCACTTTTTTCTCCTAATTTAAATTTTTAAACTAGGGGTGTGTCTTATAATCAGGCTGTTGCAATTTAATGCCAGTGATTTAATTATATTTTTTTAATAGCACCAAACTTTAAGGGTGCGTCTTATAATCAGGTGCATCTTATACTCGGGACAATATGGTAATATTTGAATGTGGCCCAGATAACCCTGGAGAATGGGGGTAGTAGAGTTTGCATAAGGCTATAGGAGAAGCTGCCCTTGTTTTTTTGCAGGCAATATAATGTAAAATCATTTATTACAGATACTAGTTTGCCTGAAAATGATTGTTTTTATAGATTCCTGCTTGTCTTGTAGTGGTTAGTGCTGTATATTTTTAGCTTTTGTGTGTGATACAAATAAGCTAATTATATAACTGTTTGCTAAGCTAATTTTTATAGACAGAATGCAATAACTCAGCCAAATATTTGCACTCTGTTAATACAATGTAGTGTTCTATTTCTAGACTGCTATTACTTAATGAATTCCTAAAGCTTACCTCTTCCTCCCCCCCCCCTTTTATTTTCTTGGCTTCCAGCAGCTGCAAGATTCATTCTACTGATATTATGGAAACATTCCTCAAATTGTTTGGGGAGGAGTTCCACTTCATGCTTTGCCCCACAATCTAGGTCATCTAGAAAGTGGGAACACGTTTTCTGATGTTCCCCAGGTCTATAACTAGTGTGATCAAAGATCTGCTGTCCTTCCAGCTATACAGTGTCATCAAACTCAGTGAACCTGTAGTGAAATTTTGACAAGATAACTTAGTACGCAGCTGTCTTTCCGATGATCAGTATGATTGGTAAACATGGGCAAGCTCTCTTAGCCGTGCCTTGGATTTGGTTGGAATTGATCTAAGTTTTTCTTTGAAAAAAGAGAGAGAAATTTTTTTTCTGAACTAATTTGAGACTCAGAAAAACACCTGTTATTCCCACCAGCCCTTGCCACTCCTCAATACATGCCCCGTCAGACCCCACATGCCCCCAAAGATGTCTCCCTGTTTTCTTTGACTTTATTAAAAAGGGAGGGAATCGGGGTTTATGTTCCTCTCCAGCTCAGATCCCAATTTAAGTGGTGGTTTCAAGAGTATCTGCCTGCAAAGCACTTTGCAACACTGTAGTCTAGATGTGGTGAGAACATGGGTGCTAGGGGCCAGATCTGTCTTCTCTAGGGTGCTAGTGGCCAGATCTGTCTTCTCTAACCAGTGGTGCAGTGAGAACAGGAGGCCTCTGAAAGAAAAGGGGATTCAAAGAAGTCCTGTAAGTCCTGTGAAAACTTTCTTAACCAGCAAATTTGGGAAACCAGCAACCCCTATTCCCTGTACATGCCAGATAAAACTTTTACAGTATCTGAGGAGACTGAAGGAGGAGAGGGAAGGGGCAGCATGTTACAATATTATACTGTGTTTTAAAATGTATGACTTTAGCTTCCTTCAATGCTTCACTGAGGAATGAAAAGGCAGTATAGGAATTCCAAAATGAATATATACGATACTGTAATACCTCCCATAATGCGGGGTATACATTACCAGAAAGCCGAGTGCTGTGTGAAACATCACTATAGGAGACAGTGTTAAAGATAAAGCAAGAGACTGGCGTTTGATTAGCCCTGCACTTCCTAGAATGCATTGCTCTCATTGGCCACAATAGCTGTCAGTCACATCACTGTAATGCAGTGGTGGCCAACCTTTCAACATGAATGCTGGCCCTTTAAATGGTTGTATAGGTGAGGGCATTTCAGCAGGTGCAGCTGCTTTAGCAGCACCATCAGCACTTGCAGCTTCCAAGATTCTGTCTTCTACACAACTCTTAAGAACACAGAAGCCCTAATAGTGGAAGGTTGGCCACCCCTGCTGTAATGTATCAAGAGCACTGAATCACTGTATCTGTATCACTGAATCACTGTAAAACAAAAGCACTGTAATGAATCGGCACTAAAGGAAGCAGCTTTATGGGAGGTATTACTCTGAGTGGTAGCCCTAGAAATATGTCCAAACACGATTGTGCCAAGTTCTCCCCAATCCTGCAAGCGGTATGGAAGGTCTTGAGTTCAGTCTTTCCTTGTATGGCAGACATCACCATTTTGAGATGCAGAGTGATTTAACTGAGCATTTCAGAGTGCCTTCGGAAATATTCTGACCACACCCAGACTGACTTGCTAAAAGCCCCAGAAGTTGAGTGATCCAGTGGTGTGTATGACTCATCCATACTGAGAGCCACTGGTGAGAGTCTTCACAGGCTTGGAATAAAGGAAGGTGGGAATGAACCATCAGAAACACATTTTGTCTTAGGGACACCCAAAAGCCTTATTTTCCAAATGTAAATTGATGAGGGGCAAGGAGTGGCCAAGGTCTAGACCAATGGTTATACTTTTTTTTAGCACCGGGACCCCTTTTATAGAATGTTGGGACACCCCCCTAGGACCAGAAGTGATGTCATTAAGCAGGAAGTGATGTCATTGTTTTTAATAAATTACACTGTTTAATCACACTTTCTAAAATCAGAATTTTTAAAGTTGTACTCATAAGCAACCTGGGGGAGGAGGGGAAGAGTGACCTAATATTAACAGAGATGCTAAAAGGCAAGCAGAAAGTAACACAAGGTGAGCAAACCATCCCCAAGAGAATATCAGACACTTCTTTCTCTGCAGTGTGTGTGTGTGGGGGAGGAGTATGCCTCCATCTTGGGTGTGGGCATCCAGCCGACATCCCACCCACCCCAGAAACCGCTTCGTGACCCCCTTGGGGGTCCTGCCGACCCCCAGGATGGGAACCACTGGTCTAGACCTACTAAAGAGAATTTGGGGCATGGCCTCAGGTTGCATTGCCTTGTTTGTAAAACGACAATTGTGGAATGAAGCTTTCCTTTCTCTCTCCTGTTCCCTGCTTAGGGCCATAGCAACTCAACAGCCTTGTTGCCCTGAAACCTGAGATAAGATGAAGGAATATTTAATAAATCGCTCTTTGCAATGATGATGGAGAACAGGCTAGGATTTTAACAGAGCTCCAGATTATACAAGTAGCTTGGAAACAGTGCTGGTAGCTAAAAGATCAAACAGTCTATTTAGCCAAGGTTGTGTTTGAAGTTTCAGGACACAAAACGAAGAAAATCCTTTTCTGGCTCATTGCCTTTAGTGAGGCATTGTAATTAACAGTGACATCCGCCTTTATAAAAACTGGGCTTCTTTTTAGGGTGGGGGGATAGCTTTATAACAGCACCACCTCACACAATGCGATACTACAATAAACATTTGGCAAGCAGTGTGTTAAATTGATTTCTTGACTCTGACTAGAGTTTGATGAAATGCATGTTTTAAGATTCCTGATTCCATGTTACCCAGCTGACTGGCCTAGTGGAGGTTGAACTGCATGTTCTAACACAGGGGTGGCCAACCTTCCACCACTAGGACCTCTGCATTCTCCCCGCAACCCCCGCCGGACACCCACTGCCCACCAATGAAGATAACAAGGACGATCCCGGGCACGGCGGTGGCGGTGGCGGCGCGATCCCGGGCACGCCGACGACGTCACCGCGGGTTGCCATGCCCCTTAAGGGCATAGCAACCCTTTGTTCCTGGCTGGGCGTCATGACGCCCCAGTTAGGGAACCACTGGACTAAGCTGTTAGATGTTCACCACATGACACTTCCAAACTATTGAAGATGCAGTTGCCATCAGTGATCCTTCGATGTCAGATTAGGGGCCAAAGCTCAGTAGCAGAGAACATGTTTTGCACACAGACCGTCTCAAGTTCAGTCCTAGGTCTCCCCAGGAAGGGATGAGAAAGATTCTGTGTGAAACTCCACACTGCCAGTCAGTGTGGACATGGACAATACTTAGGCTTACCAGATCTCCAACCGGGACAGAGTGCTAGACCTTTAGGAGAAGGAATGTGGGCAGGTGTAACTTGTTAAACCTTAGAGCACAATCCTAGGCATGTCTACACAGAAGCAAGCCCCATTGTGTTCAGTGGGGCTTGCTCTGAGTAGACATGCCTAGGATTGCGCTCTAGGACTTAACAAGTTACACCTGCCCACATTCCTTCTCCTAAAGGTCTAGCACTCTGTCCCGGTTGGAGATCTGGTAAGCCTAACTATAGGCTATAGTGTTCCTCAGGGGGTTGACCAAATCAGACATGCCTATCTGAGGCCCCATTACACTCGGTCAATCCCTAAACCCCAGTACCAGTGCCATTGGTAAAATCCAATAATATGTCATTGTGGGGGTGGCATGGGGGCACTGGTGTAGGACTTCATCCCAAGGTTCCCAGCAACCTGTTATCGATGCCAGTGCCCCAATGAGCCCTACTTTCTGAAGCATTCACAGGACCTGCTCATCAGGCCCAAATCATCTCAAAACTCAATCTGTGTTGACTTTGCCACAACAAATACAAATGACTTCATGAATAAGCCAACCAGCTGCACTGAGACAGAATTTCTCATATAGCAGGTTTCTGCTGATAAATACAAATCAGCCAGAGCACAAGATATCTTGAAAGCACAAAATAGATGTGCACCGTACCAAACATGTGAGCTGACTGCTGCGCTTTCCAGCAAGGAGGAAGAATCCCCAGAGACCCTGGACAAATTACACTGTGGCAAAATTTCTCACCATGAGATAACTTCTGATCTGTCTCATTCTGCTAAGTGGTAAAGGAAAGTTTACTGGAAATAGACAATGTCATCATAAGAAGCAGGTGTGTGGTACAGTTTAAATGGTTGTGTGTCTATCCATAATCCCTAGTCAAACTGACCTAGAAGAAGACCTCCTAAGACCTCCAAAGATGGCAGAACCTAATTATAAAGCCCAAAAGGAAATATTATTTGGTAGGAAGACTACACAATTCCCAACCGCACTGAAGCAGTTGCCTCGGGCAGATGATTGGGGGAGTGGTGACCACCATGAGAGTAACTGCTCCAGCCACATGCTCATGGGCCAGCCACCTCCCTCAAGAGAGGGGCTCTCTGCACCAGGGGTGGCATCAGAGGTTGGCCAGATTGGGTACTGGCTGAGGGCCCACACACTTCAGATGGCCCACCTGGTTAGGCTAAACCGTGAACTCGCAGTACCAGTGTCAGCGCCATGGTGGCGAGTGCCTGGGAGGCTCAGCACCAGGGCACTGGCCTGCACCCAGCACTAGGAGGCAAAGTGTTGCTTCCTTCTCCTTCCGGTGCAGGTTTAAAGGAGCTGTCAGCAGTATCCCTCACTCTCCTTGTGTCCCCTTCAAAGCCCGCCTGTGGTGGATTGAGGCTGACTCAATCCAACCCTTGAGGTCCTAGGGAGGAGCACAGGCAAGTGAAGGAGATGCCAGAAGCCTCTCTCGGTATCCCTAGGCTTACCAGATCTCCAACTGGGACAGAGTGCTAGACCTTTAGGAGAAGGAATGTGGGCAAATGTAGCTTATTAAACCTTAGAGCACAATCCTAGGCATGTCTACTCAGAAGCAAGCCCCATTGTGTTCAGTGGGGCTTGCTTCTGAGTAGACATGCCTAGGATTGAGCTCTAAGGTTTAACAAGCTACATTTGCCCACATTCCTTCTCCTAAAGGTCTAGCACTCTGTCCCGGTTGGAGATCTGGTAAGCCTAGGTATCCCCTTCAAAGCCAAGGCTGCGGGGGGGGGGGAGGCAGTATTGGCCCTCCAAACCTTGACTGGCCCTTACCAACAACGATGCAGCCTTTAAACTTTAGATTTTTCTAAAACCATTTAGACTCTAGAGTTTCAAAAAAGTCCAAAAGAGATCTAATATTATGTGCCAAATTTAAGGTGATCAAATATTTAAGTCTTAATGCATTACTCAGCACAGTACTATGCATTACTCAGAGAAGTGAACACCACTGCATTCAATGAGACGTCATGGGAAGCCCAATCCTATGTAAGATACGACGCCTGGCTGAATGGGCTGGACGCCGTATCCCATCGAGTTCCCTGACTGCCCCGGGGCAGCCCAGGAACAACTTGGGAGAAGGGGATGATTGCCCCCATCCCCCGGTGTAAGCGGCAGCAGGCCCAATGGGCCTCCTCGAATTTATGCAAGCTCCAGAGCTCCCGTACATTCACACTGGCTGGGTAAGGCTGCTCCAGGCTGGGGGAGGGCCTAGGATATGGTGTATCTTGCCACCAATATCCCTGCCCTCTCCAGGCCCCGGGGCTGCCCTCCCTGCCCGCCCGGTCCGCACTCCCATGCCCCGGCCAGGGTAGGACTGACCTGCTCCGGTGGGCTCAGGGCCAGGCAGGAGCCTGGGTAAAGGCCTCCGGCTGCTGAGCCAGCAGTCCTTACTTGCTGGGTGCCATAAATGTTCTTTATGGTGCGTTTCCGACACCCTGTGCCGGGGGAACGTGCACTCCCCTGGTGCTAGGCTACCCAGGATTGTGCCATTATCCTATACACACTTTCCTGGATGTAAGCTCCAGTGAGCACAATATGACTTACTTCTGAGTAGACATGCAAAGAAGTGTGCTCTTACTTCCAAGGAATTGGATTACAGCCTAATGGACCGATCCTATCAAGAGCTGATCTGTGTGATGCAACAGTGCCAAAACATGGGGGCTGGCTGAGGCCCAGGCAGTGGCAGTAGCAGAGATGTAAGTAAAGAACTTCTTTACTTACATACTCTGCTGACACTCCCTGGCCCCAATGGATCTTGGATCAATGCCAGCTATTTTGCTGGCATGAATCCAGTAGGTCCAAGGGGTTGTATTGAGCCTGGGCTGGGGGCATAGGATATTGCGGACACAGCTGCCACTGAGATCCACCCCTGGCCTGCCCCTTGCTTGGCCTGGTCCCTCCACTGACCTACGTGCTCCGGTGGAGGTTCGGTGGCCCGCTGCTTCCATCATGGGACTTCCTGGCTCATGCGTCATTCGTAGTGAGCTGCCTGCTGTCAGAGTGGCTTGTGTGATCCATCAGCATAAATCCCTGATAAGATCGGGCTATAATAAATGTCTTATAGTAGCTGTGTAAGTATTCATAGCAATTGTAGCATGGAGTCCAATGCTGTGCTGCCTCAATGGCTTTTGTTTTATGTCACGTAACATTTTACTTTCTGCAGAATACAAATTGTTCAGTGTTGTTCCAAGTCTCCCATCTGAGAAACCCTTAGCTTTCCAGATCAGTACAGTACTTCTCTTTTTGGGGCTTGGTATATTGGCACGATTTGCTATATTTGCATTTGTATTTTGAGTATTGAATATCTTCAGCGCAGCTAGGATAAACCTGCTGAAATCATGGAAGGTTTTGCCGATTTATAACCACCAAGGGTTTGGTGGTGCAGTAAATATTATACAGAGCTATTCCAATACTCCCAAGACTAAGACGGGAAAGAGTTTAAGGATGATTTAACATCACAGAGCTCCTACTGATGCTAATGATATTACACACAGAAGGTACAGTAAATACCCCTGCTAACTGGGCAAGAGGCACTTTTTCAATTGGTGCTCCTCTTTTATTTAGCAGGCTTAGAGTAACTGCTCCCCTTTCACCCCAGCACAGTGTCTTTTCTGGTGCTGGTGGTGTTCTGCATCTTTTTTAGATTGTGAGCCCTTTTGGGACAGGGAGCCAATTTGATTATGTCTGTAAACCGCTTTGTGAACATTTTGTTGAAAAGCGGTGTATAAATACTGTTTATTATTATTATTATTATTATTATTATTATTATTATTAATAATAATAATAATAATAATAATAATAATAATAATAATAATAATAATCATATGGAAGCCAGGACTGTTTCAGAAATTATTTTTTAATCAGGGGCGCACAATCTCTCCCTCAATCCATATCCTGACAAACTCTGGAGCATATGGAGCTGACTTGGCATAACAGAGGGAAAACACGAAATTTTTTTGAGGTAAGCTAAAGGCTTTGATAAGATTGACATATTTCTTAAGGGGGGGATTGAACTCCTCTCTAGGGCTACAATCCTATACACACTTACCTGGGAGTAAGTCCCATTAATTCAAGGAGACTTACTTCTGAGTAGACCTGCCTAGGATTGTACTATAGGTTGCCTAAATTGTTTGTATCAAGCAAAATGCAAAAGGAATTTGGAGTTTCTCCTCAGCTGAGGCATCAGAGAAATTCTGAGGAAGCCTAGGGCAGGCACTGCCCTAGCAGGCGATGAAGCATCTTTCTTTTTAGCAAAAAGCTTCACCTGCTGATTTCTTCAGATCAAACTGCTGTGCACATGTGTTACTATGTCACCTTGTTTGATGTTAGGGATTCTCTGAAATCACCTCCACATGAAACCTCCAAAGCTATCACTTCAGTCTTCAGAGCAAATGCTAAGACCAACTAGCCTTGGAGAATGAAGTTATCCCACTGCAGGGGGGGGGGGGGGCGGAGCTCTAAGTTCCGCCACGGTCAGACCCTCCGTTACACGGGAGCATGAAGCGCCCCCGCCCCTCGCTTTCAGAGCCATTCAAGTCAGTAAGAGCAATGCTTTTATAATTGTAGAAAGAACAAGGCATCTTCGGGATTCCGGTTATAAAATAATTTATAAAATGTAAAAATTGTAAAATATGTATAGTGACTTTTTAAGTCAAATCAAAACACAATTGTGAATAAAATACTTTAAAAGTCCATGGTTAAAATACAATAAAAACATTCAAAAATTCCTGAGCATTACGTTTCGTTCATAATCTATGAACTTTGTCAAATGCGAGAAAAGCCTAAGTAGGCAGGAAGATGGTAAACGCACACATTGCAGTCCTGCTACTTTTAAAGGAGGTTTTGGTGCGCAATTGGCTACAGAGGTAATTAGCACCAGAAGCTATGCATAGACCAAGACATGTCCTCAATTCACCCTACTGGACTGCCCCTGGTAGACGACATGAGAATAGCAGCAAGGTTAATAAAAAACTATTCTATTGGGACTCAACGGATTCCCCATGGCAACACCATCCTGTTCTCTAAAAGTCCCATTCCATATGAAATATGTAGAGGTTAAACAATGTTGGTATAATTTTGTTAGATCCTCAGGCATTATTTCTTTAATAAGATTCAATGTTTCCACTAGTGGTACCTTAGTAAATAAGGTACCACATCAAAACTAATTAGCCTAGATCAGTGGTTCCCTAACTGGGGCGTCGCGACGCCCCAGCCGGGAACAAAGGCTTGCTATGCCCTTAAGGGGCATGGCAACCCGCGGTGACGTCGACGGCGCTCCCGGGATCGCGCCGCTGCCGCCACCGCCGTGCCTGGGATCGTCCTTGTTACCTTCATTGGTGGGCAGTGGGTGTCCGGCGGGGGTTGTGGGGAGCCTGCGGATCCCTCCGCAGGCCTCCCCAAGCGTCGGAGCAGCGTTCCGACGCGATTGCAACCCACTTCCAGTTTTACGCGAAACCGGAAGTGAGTTGCGATCGCGGAGGAGCGCTGCTCCGACGCTTGGGGAAGCCTGTGGAGGGGTCCGCAGGCTCCCCACAACCCCCGCCGGACACCCACTGCCCACCAATGAAGGTAAAAAGGGCGATCCCGGGCGCGTCGGTGGCGGCGGCTGCGCGATCCCGGGCGCGTCATTGCGACCCCTGGGAAGGCCCTGCTGCTACTTAGAACAGCGGAGGGCCTTCCCAGGAGTTAGGGAACCTCTGGCCTAGATTGTGGAGTTAAAAACGCATATTTTAATTTGTCCACCAACTCATATGAGTTTTTCACAGAACTATTGGTATTACCCACATAGGATTGCAGTAGACCAGCCAGATATCTAGATAACTCATAAGTGGGTGACCCAATAGTACTTACAATTGGCCTGAGTGGTGTACCATTTTTATGTATTTTTGGGAGACCATATAATCTGGGGGGGGGGAGCTGCTTCAGACTTCGTTAATCTTAATTGTAAATCATGATTTCGTCTAGAATTCTTGATTAATACATTAGTTTCTTTGAGAATCTTAGTAGTGGGATCCTTACTTAATGTTCTATAAACCTTAGGATCCAACAGCTCCTCTATTTTCCTACTGTAATCCACCATATTTAGCACCACAGTAGAATTGCCTTTGTCTGCTGGTAAAATTACAATGTCTCTATTGCTATTCAATTCTTTAATAGCCCTTAGTTCCATGTTGGAGATGTTACTTGCAGGTGGTTTCACATTCTGTAGGACTTGAGCCACTTCCACCCGAATTTCTTCAGCTATTGCGCTATTCAGTCCTGTCAGCGTAGCTTCCACATTTGCTATAATCCCTTCAATTATATACTTTTATAATTATTTATAATTATTTATAATTATAGATAATAATTATAATTATTTATCATTATAAAACTTTTATAATTATATTGCTCCAAAGCAATATAATTAGGTCCAAGGAATGGCCTTAAAGTGTTTATTACGTAAACAAGCAAGGTATCCATAACATCACTAATGCAGTGAGAAAAACCACTGCTTGAGAACACTACAGTCTAGGTACTCTATTTTATTCACATTGTTCAATATGGTAGTATGTTGGCTTTGTCTTCAGAATCACTTGTCTAATGATACTCCTCTGTCACTAACTCTGTTGCAAAAAAAATGTCACTGGTAGGATTGCCTTCAGCACAATTTTTCACAAGACATATACTTAAGGCTGGAATCCTTTGCATAGTTCAGGGGTGGCCAACCTTCCACCATTAGGGCCTCTGTGTTCTTAAGAGTTGTGCAGAAGACAGAATCTTGGCAGCTGCAAGTGCTGATGGTGCTGCTAAAGCAGCTGCACCTGCTGAAATACCCTCACCTATGCAACCATTTAAAGGGCCAGCATTCATGTTGAAAGGTTGGCCACCACTGGCATAGTTAATTGTGAGACAGTGCCATTGAACTTTGTAGGACTGACAGCCCAATCCAGGAGGCTTTGAAAAGGAAGGGGATTTAACCCTCCCATTTTTCCCTCCCCCACTGGCTGCACCAGTGGAGGAGAAGGATAGGAGGGCAAAATGGGAGGGTTAAATTGTCCTATCCTTCTCCTCCACTGGTGCAGCCAGTGGGGGAGGGCAAAATGGGAGGGTTAAATCCCCTTCCTTTTCAAAGCCTCCTGGATTGGGCTGTCAGTCCTACAAAGTTCAATGGCACTTACTCCCCCCACCCCGCAGATTCAGCCACACCAAAAAGGTGTGTGCTGTATCCAGCAGGGTGGTGGTGGATCAGGAGGCTTCGGAGGGCGAAAGGGAATTATTTCCCCTTACCCTTCCACCATAAGCCTCCTGCTCTGCAATGGGTTTCATCAGACCTTTGCCAGCTCTGTAGCTGGTGCAAGTCCGAGGAGAAGAAAGTGGTGGGAAGCAGTGGTGTTGTTGTGCACCCACGTGGTGGGGGCCGCCGATGCGACGGTGCCCACGTGATGGGGGCCGTGACGTCAGTGCGTGGCTGCGATCGCCCCTCTGTTTGGCATCCATTTCGGAGCCAAATGACTCCAGGGCGGGTGGGAGGGCCGAAACGCAGCCAAGATGGCTGCGAAGAAACAGCAGAGAAAAGGTGAGCGACACGCGAAATCGCACCCCTCCCCTGAAGCGGTGCTTGGGGCCCAGGGCAGACGACGCTACTGGTGGGAAGGCTTGGAAAAGAGGGAATGTGCCATTGCCACCAGATCCACCCCTTCTGCTGCCTTCCTCCCCCTGCCCCCCCATCTTCATCCAGTTTGCCCCTTCCCTGCCCCCCACTGCCTTACCTGCTACTGCGGGAACTGGTGGCAGCGCTGCAGCCTGTTGCAGCAGCGCATGCAAAATGACCATCAACGGATCACTCCGTGTGCTGTCGGCAGCCATTTTGTGACAGCAGAAGTAGATTCTGCTGTTGCAATGCTCTCCAGGTGGCAGCTTAATCCTTGATAGGATTGGGCTATTAAAAAGGTACATTTGTGTGCATGTCTACTCAGAAGTAAGTCCCAGTGAGTTCAGTGAGGTTTACTACTCAGTAAGTGTGTATAGGACTGCAGCCTTAAACATGCAATGTCGATGACATCACATTTCATTAAAACTGTGCAATTTCATTATGAATACCAAAGATTGTTAATGAGAATAATGATTCCCGTTACCAAAAGATATGCAAAGAAGTTATTTCAACAGCTCTGTCAGTTCAGGTTTCCAGGGTCTGATTCAGAAAAAAGGTGCCTGGATATGGTCAAAGTCTGTTGCACAGCTGTAGAAAAAAAAAGTGTACTTCTGGACTGACTCCTTTCTCTGCAGTACTTACCGACACGGCTTGTGACACCCTCGTTTTGATGAAGGCGATTAAACTGGTGGAGGGATTTGGACTTTTGCAAAAAAGTAATGACACCTCCTTTCAGTTTTAAAGATCACCATACATTCTCAGCCGCTCTGTAGTCAGCAGAAGCAGAGAGCATAATCAGTCACAGATTTTCTGCCCATGGAGTGTTTATGTGCTTAACATTATTCAACTCCATAAGCTGTAACAGAAACTTCTGTGGATAGGGGTTGCCATCTCTATAAACAGCTTACTGCAGCCATCACAGTTAATTTTATTAGTACCACGCAGACATAAACCCAGCGAAGTAGCAGCTTAAGATCACATTTGTACCAAATGACTATATTGGGAATTCTAATCTTCCAGAATGCTACAGGAGGAACAAGGATGTACTTGTGCCTGAGTCTGATCCCCCCCCTTAATTATTGTGTGGAATGGCAGCGAAATATATTAATGACATATGCATTGCCAGGAAGAGGGAGGAAAGGCTGGGAGATCTGATCATCTGACAAAGCATCCTCTTTGGATTAGGACACTGAAAGCTGTTTCAGTTAATATGGATTTACTTCATCTGGGGAGCCCTCTGTCTTCTATTGCACAACTTTGTAATTTGCCGAGGAATGGGAGCGGGTCAGCAAGACACATCCCTCTCTTGCTTGCAAAAAGGGAATCAAGGGAGGAAAAGGCCGGGGAATCCCCCTCCTCAGTCGTGAAAAGAGCAGCATGACAGTGAATTATCCTTTGATTCGTTCACCTTCTCTGTGATACATGCAAACAGAAACTTGCTCAGGGTTTTTCTTTGCCCAGCCGATCAATGTGCCACTGAATTCATTTCTTTATGTACAGGTTAAATCTTGGAAGAAGAGCTGCAGCATGTTGTACTGGATTCTGTTGTCTTCATGGCTATTTTTCAACTGCAAACACATCTTGTGACTTTTCCTTAGAGTTTAAACTGCACTTTATGACAAGCTTCTGACTGGTGATGAGTGTGTGTTGTTCTTAAAGCCACAGGGCCCCTCAGTCTGGACTGGGCCTTTGGCACAAGGGACGGGGCCTTTAATCTTTCCCTCATGGTCCTGATCTGATGGAGGCCCCCTACAGCTGCCCTTTCCCCAGGGAAAAACAGTCCTATTGGGAGCTTTGTTTCCTGAGCAAATAGCAGCTGTAGGGGCCCAACCTAGGGGGAACGGGGGAAGGTACCCTCCCCATGTCATGGGCCTGATCTGGATTGGGACCCTCCACAGCTGCTATTTATCATTAAAACATGCACACAAATACCAATGACTCACTTGTCATGACACATGTAGTTAGATTTCTGCTTGCAAGGAGTGTCCCTGAAGTATTCCAGCCAGTGTGCATTTTTGTTTTTGGGATCAGTTGACAAATTAGATCCTTGTATTAATACATCCTTGTATTAATGTTATTTGACTGCCATTTAGTCCTGCTGCTTCCATCTCTGCCGTCAAGCAATAATTTCCTCCAATAAATAGGATGATCTGGGTCGACACAACAGGTCAGCACCACAGTGCTCAATACTGCACAGCACGTTTGACAACAAAATCTTCCCAGACCAACAGTTCTCCTCCTACTGAACACTCACTTCATATCATTTAAATGCTAAAGAAAAAAGCAAGTGCGTTTCAATAATCACTGTGGAATTGTGCTGCAACCCAGCTACTGTTCATTTTGTTTTGCATTATTGTGTGGCATTTCAAATCTATATGGGGGGGGCAGAGTATATTGGGGCCAGTGACATGGTTGTGCAACACTAAGGTCATGTTTTCATTTTGTAGCTAGCATTGCCAGTTTGACACGGATGACCCTGTTTCTCCAGTTTTTACTTTGTTTCTCAGGTAGACTTAGGTGGCAAAGTTTCCTTTCAGGCTATTTTGTGGCTGCCACTGGGCTGCAACCTAGAACCACATCAACCCCCCCTCCCATTTTTGAAGGGTTGGCACTGGCAATCTTGTGACATCACTTGAGCCCTCCCCACCTCAACAATCTCCAGGTCTTGAATACATCTGACCTGGAAGCTATATTTGTAACTATTAGGGGAAGAATGCTTTCCTACCTAGGATACTGTGGTTGTAGAAGCAAACAGTATCTGTTGGGGGGGGGGAGTGTTAAAAAGAAGCTAATATAATAATAATAATATACAGTATTTATATACCGCCTTTCTTGGTCATTGGATTTCTCCTCCGACTTTAATCCAAGGCGGTGTACATGGGCAGGCTGTCCTAACCCCCCTTGGGGTTTTTTACAATATACATAAATGTCCAATCTTTCATGAACGGCTACTTTCCAGGTGGTATCCTTTTTACAGTCTGACAATTCTGCTGGCTGACGCCTCCCACACTCAACCGACGCAGCTGGAAGCTCTTATCATACTGAAGTCTTTAGAATAGACTTTGGGGAGTTTTATACTTATTCCAAAGCTGGTATATAAGAATTTGCTTCTACGTATTAATCTGCAAAGTCTGCTTTGATAATGCATCCTCTAGTCTAGATAAATGTTGATACAGTACAGTACTTTAAATCGAATTTCAGCATGCCATAAACTAACATAGTGAACCAGCACATCTAAGGGGGAAAAAGTTTCTTTTTCATCAACGAAAACCTCAGGTTAATCCAAAACAAAGAACAAAATGAATGCAGCTCCTTCCTTGGCATTAGTCAAATGAGGGGAAACTTTTGTATGAAACCGTTTTATAAGCAGCAAGCCACCCCCTGATCTCCATGCTTTCGACCAACAATGATATCAATAATTGCCTAACCTCATTCTTCCTTCCACTCTGCTTAATAGGGGCCTAGTTCAGACTGGAGGGTACTTCAATCAAAACTTAAAGAACATACTTTGATATTTTGCTGCTTTTATAATCAACCGTGAAGCCTGCTGAATGTATATATCCTAGGCTGCACATTTTTTCCCTCTCTGCTAACCACTGGCCTACTTCCCAGTGACGAGTCCTAAAAATGTCCATGCAATATGGGTAGAATATAGCTCTTTTATCTTCGAAGGGGCTGCATTTCACACCTCTTACTCATCATTAGAAAGTAGCTGGTATTCCAGATAGCTGCTAATGCTAATCCTCAGTGACAGCTTCTTTAGAGGAAAAATCTTTAGTTTTGCAGAGGAGACTTCCATCCTCCACACATTTTTTTCCCGCTCATTTATTTTCCTGAGTCCCTAAAATGCCCTTTCTTTGTTCATATCCTCACTGTCGCACTTCATTTTGTTGCTCATTCACAGGACTACAGGCACCCAGTGTAAGGTGTATGTCCAGAAAATACCTGTAATGGTGAGAAAAGCAAAAACTGCTTTGTTCATTGGTGTTTTTATCTCACTCTGACTGTTTTACAGAATATTTCTGGGGGGGGGGGAGGAAAACCCCCAAGGTGTGTGACTGTGAGCTGGGCCCATGAGAGGGGGGTAAATTGTACCCAGGCCCAGGGTCAAAAAGGGGCCCCAGAAATTTCCTGGGATCTCAGCTGACCTCAGGGAGAGTGAAAGACGGTGGCCGGACCAGGTCTACCGGGTTGGTAGACCTGGGTGCCTTATTGGGAAGCCTGGTAGACCTGGGCTCCAAAGAATTTTCCAGCTATTGCTGCCCTCCCCCTGTCTGGTTTTTCCCCCTTCCCCTTTGAGAAGGGGCCCAAAAGAAACTTTGTACCCCCTGATAAAATTCCTCTCAGAGGCCCTGACTGTGAGTTCCTAGAGAAAACATGGGGTAAAAATGTTACTGTAAAATATTAACAAATATATTTAGGAATAGATCACCTAGGTGGTCCAGCTGTGGTTTGCTTTTTGTTCTGTTTTGTTTGTGATGGATAGCCTTGCCATCGTCCCAGAATTGAGCCTGGCTTCAGCCTAGTCCGGGCCCGAGCAGCTCCCAAGGATGCACTGCGTCCGTCCAATGGCAGGCTTACCAGATCGTCGCCAGGACGGGAGCGGTCTACCCTTAAGGGGGCAGGGCGTGGGGGGCCAGAACGCAATGCGTTCTGGCCCCCCCATGCCCCGCCCCCTTAAGGGTAGACCGCTCCCGTCCCGGCAATGATCTGGTAAGCCTGTCCAATGGGCTTCCAGAACTTCTGGTCGACGACGTGACCGAAGCTGGAACCCCATTGGGCATCCGCAGTGCATCCCTGGGAGCTGCTCGGGCCCGGTCTAGGCCGAAGCCAGGCTCGATTCCGGGACAATGGTAAGGCTACTGATGGACCACAGCTGTGTGATATAGCATGTACTTTTCATGCTGAAGATTTCAGGTTCAGTCTCCAGAATCTCCCAACAGAGCTCAGAAACGTGGGAGAGCTGCACATTCTGTGGATACACTATTGAGCTAGATGGACTCAGGAAACAGCAGCTTCCTCTGTGCAAAGACCAGACATTGGAAACATACAGGGGAGAGGGATATGCCTAAGGAGAAATAAAGATGATAAAACATTGTCCAAGCACCCACCCACACCCACACACACACACACACAAACACACATGCGCACACACACACAACTCACACAAGACAATATTTGGTATGAAGCTGGGCCACTCTAGTTTTCACCACCAACCCCAGAAAAGGGGGTCAGGGCAGCCAAATTACCCAACTCATCCAAAGCTGGTAAGCCTTTAGGATGAACTTAGCAATTCAAGCCTTAAGGGTTGCCAACCAGCATCCCCGAGCCAGGCGGCCTCTTGAGATTGGTACTGACTTTGCCTCTGGCCCTTGCATACCTTAGGATGCACACCAGATCCCTACTCCTAGTTCCAGTCCTGCACTATACCTGCCAGAATTGACCAAGCTGACTAATGTAACACCTCAACAAGGGAGACAGTCTGGGGTAGGTGAAACTGCTCCCCCCCCCGCCATGTGCCAATTGGACAGAGAGCAAAAAATTCCTACCCAACCTCCAAAGGCAGCCAGCTAATCTCAGACTGCTCCTAGGGTGAGTGGGATGGATGCGATGTCACCTGACTGTCATCAAATGGCAAGTTTAGTAACAGCAGAGGAAATCATGCCAAGAGAGTGCCGCTTCTCCAGATCACCCAGTCAATGAGGGCTCTGCTTGCCTCATGCAAGGGGAGGGGCTGGACAAGAAGGCCACTGTGTGCTGGGCGGGAGCGAGCAAGGCAAGCAGAGGAGCCGGGCCACCTCCGCCGCGCCAGCAGCAGTTGCGCATCGTGTGCCGCCAGCCGAAGCAGCCGAGCTGCCTGCCCGCGAGGAGGAGGGAGAGAAGGAGGGATCAGAAGCTCCCCAGATGCCAGAAGGATAATCCTTCAAGGATTCCTGGGCAACAGCAGTGGCTCCTTTGGCCTGAGCCCTTTGGCCTCCAGGCTCCACCAGGCAGCAGCAGTTGAAGATGTTGGGCTTGGCAGAGTTTTTTCATCTGGGAAGGAAAGGTCCATCACAGCTTATAAGCTATGATGCGGATAAGCAACCTCCTGGTTGTAGGAGTAGGTTTTCTCTGTGCCAGGTGCAAGGGAGTGGCAACAGGATACAGGTATCTTGTTGTCTTATGTGCTCCCTGAGGCATCTGGTGGGCCACTGTGAGATACAGGAAACTGGACTAGATGGGCCTTTGGCCTGATCCAACGGGGCTCTTCTTATGTTCTTATGTTCACTGCTTGAACTGCAATGTGGCTGCATTTTCATTGCAATGATATCTCGAAGGATGGAACTGCTGCTCCTAAGGACAGGTACCCAGTGTCTTTATTCCATTGTTTCTTAACAGTGGTCGAGGAGTGTGGTCTATATATTCCTCACTGGACAAAAAAAGAGCAGAACATGTGCAGGAATGGTCTTAGAAGAGAATCTCTACCATAAGCCCACAATAGCAGCCTTCTGCGATGCTGAACATGTGAAGATTTGCAGATATACTTTTCTTGATACATTTCCATTGTTTAATTCAGTGTATCAATAAGCAGGGAAGTTCTTGTTTACACAGCGTGGAACGTAGCAGCCATTGTCGTGGCTATCACCCGTGAAGCTCATTTCACATCTTGGCAGCCTTGTGAGTGAAATGTGAAAGTAATTATGTGTCATTCCCCCCTCACCCACAGCCCTATTGTGGAATTGCTTACAATTACAGGTAAAGGCTGGGATAATTTCAGTCTCTAATGTCCTCATACTGATCAGAGAACTGACCGAAACATTTTCCAGTGCAGTTTCCTTGTTGAAAAGCCTGCAGTAAAATCCCAAACTGATTCTCTGCAGCATTCTTGCTTTCTACTACTGTGTTTTCTTTAATTTTTCAGGTAAGTACAATGCAAAGAAATACAAAAGGTAGTCTTTGGATCATCAACCACTGGTGGTATTTCTGTTGGCTTATGGTAGTACAGCCCCCTTCTCGACACCATCCCTCCCCTCCAGTCCCCTCTTAAGCTGTTGTCTCTTTCCTCATCTCTTGCATCCATGTCAGCGCTTTCAGGTCAGTCAGCGAGCTGGTGTGTGTAAGGAATTCATTAAACTCCAGTCACTGCTATATAGAAACAAAGCAAAGGAAAGAATAAGAAGGGGGGGCAGGGTGGTGCGACCCAGAATGCCACCTGATGCCATCTCAAGTCTGCCACCACTGCTATACAAAAATAAAATAAAAATTACTAAGATGCTTACCATGCTCCTTGTACTCCATGAAACCCAGGACTTCTAGTTGCAATTCACTTTCACGCTGTCCCTGACCAGTCAGCACAGGAGAGGTAAGTAAAACCTTTTTTTACTTACCTCCCTGTAAGCTACCTGCCACCAATGGGTCTCTATACCAGCTATTTAGCTGGCGTACGTCTGAGGAGTCTCAAGAGGTGTGTTGGGCTAGGAAAAGGAAGATAAGATCTTGGCATGTGCCACTGCTTTTGAGATCCACCCCCTCCTTCCCCCAGTTTGGCCCACTCCCACCATGATTCTCCTACGAACCACCACATGTCTCCCAACAAATATCAGGATAGTTAAAGTCCCCACATTACAACTACAGTGGAACCTTGGATTGCGAGTAACTTGGTTTGCGAGTGCTTTGCAAGACGAGCAAAATAGTTTTCTAAATTTTGACTTGATAAACGAGCAATGTCTTGCAATACGAGTACATTGAGTAACAATAGCGTCTCCTGGGCAACAAACTGCCCTCATTAACTGCTCATTAACACTTTGTTTTCCCTCTGCTAGAGGCTCCCTTTGTGCAGAATAGCAACTCAGACTTTGCTTTGCAACTTTTGTCTTGCAGACCTCATTAACAAGCTGTTTTCCCCTTCCCCCATCTGCCTCTAGCACAGACGTTTACTCTGCAGAACAAGGCTCAGGTTTTGCATATCAGATGTTGCAAAGTGAGCTACAGTTTGCAAGAGCAAAGGAGTACTCTGCAGGGCAGCTTCTTAATTAGCTGAGCCCAGGAGATAATGCAGACACACACAAAGATCTCTTGCAGAATAACGAATCATCTGAGTTTCCATTATTTCTTATGGGAAAATTTGCTTTGATATACGAGTGCTTTGGATTACAAGCACGTTTCTGGAACCAATTATGCTCGCAATCCAAGGTTCCACTGTATCTTGTAAAGCCTGTAAGTTGTTTCAAGAAAGCATCACCACCCCGCTGTCACATTACCTACTCTTGTGCTGGCTGGGTGACCCACTGGCGCACATGCAGGTTCCCCAACCATTTGCACTGGTAGTCTTGCGATGTCTGGCTTGGGACTTATGGTGCCAGCCTGGGACTTGAAATCTACTGCCATAGGCCCTCAACAGGATTGGGCTGTAAGGCTTCAGTTCTAAACACACTTACCTGGGAGGTAAGTCCCATTGCAATCAGCAGTGCTTACTTCTAAGTACTATGAGAAATAAACAGGATGAGCTTCTAAGAAGTAAAGGTAAATTTGACTTGATAGGAATAACTGAAACCTGGTGGGATGACTCTCATGATTGGAATGCACAAATGGAAAGATATCAGTTGTCATCAGTCTGACTCTAATACTAGGAAAGATATTAGAACAAATTATAAACATACAGTCTGCACACATCTGGATAACAACTCAGTAATTAATAGAAGCCAACATGGATTTGTCAAAGTAAATCTTGCCAGACAAATTTCATCTCTTTCTTTGATTGGGTTACTAACTTACTGGACAGCGGGAAAGCTGTGGATGTAATTTATCTCAACTTTAGTAATTTATCTCGACTTTAGTAAATGATAAAATGGTTAGGTGGATTCACAACTGGTTGGACAACCATACACAAAGCTCATTAATGGCTTCACATTAACCTGGAGGACAGTTTTGAGTGGAGTGCCCAAGACGCTGTCTTGGGCCCAGTTCTCTTGAACATCTTCATCAATGACTTGGAGGAAGGAGACCTCATCAAATTTGCTGATGACACCAAGCTGGGAGGAGTAGCAAACACAATAAAACAGATGTTCCCAACCTGTGGTATGCATACCACTAGTTACTGTGTCTAACTCTGGGCACTGCTTTTTAGGTAAGATGCAGCCAAACGAGCAAGTTCAGAGAAGAGCGACAAGGATGATCAGAGGAATGGAGAACAAACCGTACGAGAAAAGGTTGAGGTAACTTGGTATGTTTAACCTGGAGAAGAGAAGGCTGAGAGGGGATATGATAGCTCTCTTCAAATTCCTGAAGGGCTGTCATATGGAAGAAGGAACAAATTTGTTCTCAACTGCCTCTGAGATAGAACTAGATCAAGTGGGTTCAAACTGCAAGAGATGATATTTTGGATATCAGGAAGAAGATCTTAACGGTAAGGGTGTTTTTGGCAAGAGGAACGGATTGCCGAGGGAGGTGGTGGATTCTCCCTCACTGGAGATCTTCAAGCAGAGACTTGACAGGCACCTGCTGGAGATGCTCTAGGTCTAGGAGGATTCCCTGCTTATCAGCGCAATCCTGTGTAATCTTGCACCGGTGTAACAGCAAGTAGGTTTTCTACTTTTAGAAGTAGGTTTTCTCTGTGCCAGGTGCAGGGGAGTGGCAGCAGGAAACAGGTTATCTTGTTGGCTGTGTGCTCCCTGAGGCATCTGGTGGGGCCACTGTGTGATACAGGAAGCTGGACTAGATGGGCCTTTGGCCTGATCCAGCAGGGCTCTTCTTATGTTCTTAGCAGATGCACCGGTGTAAGTGCCCTTACACTGGCATAAGTGCAAGGTTACACAGGTTACAAAGTTACACAGGATTGTGCTGATAGGCAGGGGATTGGAGCAGATGACCTCATGGGCCCCTTCCAACTCTATGTTTCCAACTCTAGGTTTCTGACCTATCACTGGCCTCTGTATCTGGTGCCCAACTTTGTATATCTATGCGTGAGTGAACACACTGAGATGAAAGAGAAAGCTAGATGATAGTTGTGATGTTGGTGGTCATTTACTTTTACTTTGTACTCAGGAAAAGAATGGGCTTCAATTCTCCCATGACTTCTTTTGTAAACATATTCATTATTACTCACTCTGTGACTCAGAAAATGATTAGCTCCTAAGGGCAGCTCTTTGATGAAGTTTGCAAATTAGTTTGAGAAGTCTGTAAGATCATTGTGCTTCCCTTTATAGGCTCCAGGTTGCAACCCCAGTATAAGCATGATAAAGAATATTATAGGAAAACAGATTTGGTTGCTTTCCTAAAAATATGGAAACCAAGGAAGCTCAAAGCTTGCCTTCATATATCTACGTATCAATTATACATCAAAGGAATTTTGTGGCTGTGCTGTTAACCAATATCAAAAAAGACAGAATAAAGCAGCAGCTAGTAGTTACAGCCCAATCTAACAGCCCAGTCCAAACTAACATTCATGACAGTGGAGCAGAGGTTCTGCTTTTGCTATGTGGAGGTGTATACAGTATGCTGCCAGCAGCCATTTTTGAACCGCTACTGCAAATGGCCGTGGTGTTGGTGACCCACTACTTCAATTATGCAGAACAGGGGAGGGAGGGGGTGGATCCTGGTGGCAGTGACTGGGGGGGGGTGACTTGCACCGGGATCCAATCCCTGATCCCTCTCCCCTTCCCTCTCCTTAGACTTACATCAACAAGATTGCTGGCGTAAATATGAGGAGACCCATTGAGGAAGTGGAGGCTTACCCTAAGGTAAAGGAATGAAAGTCCCTCCACATTGCCTTCATCGGGTTATGATAAATGCACATCTGTGAAGCAGGCCTCCAATTCGCTCGAACTGCTTCTGTATTAAGAGCATTACAATACTGCGTTTTTGCTATAGAAAACACTACAAAAATGACACGAAGCAGGAGAAAGCTGCATGAATTTGGCTTTGTTTAGTGAAATGAGCACCCTGCAATGCTACTAATTAAGCTTTCTGTGGTCAGTAAACATGGAGAGCTCTACCATTGAATCAGGTTTCCACAGTAGCAAAGGAAATATAATATAGAGAAGCCATTGACCTCTTGTGCCTTTTGTGACTTATGAAAAGGCCACACTCAAATAAATAAAATAAGATATTTTTAAAACAAAAATTATTCCTAACGTTTTGAAAAAGTGCACAAGGTTTGAGACCACTAAATATGTATTTATTAGTGATACTGCCAAAATTATACAAACCTCAAAGTGGAGGCTTTCCCCAAAACTGCTGACTGAATCTAAAATTATAATAAGGGGTTTTTTTTTCCCCTCTCAGCTTCTCTGAACCTCAGAAATGCTGTAGATTTCAGAACAGAAACACTAAAGGAAAACTATAAATAGGGAGTTTCATTGAATTAAATGGCATTTATACATTGTTAATGTCTGCTGTCAGGGAAGAGACTCCTGGGGAGAAGCCAGGCTGACCACGGGGAGTAGTTCCTACTGGTTAGCGTGCATGCACCTCTTCCTGCTTCCTGTTTCCCTTGTTTATTGGGTCAGCAGCTGAACGGGGAAAATCTGGTAGTTTCCATTTGCTGCCACCATCCCATGCTACAGAGAACAGATGGGGGTGGGGCATCTGGGAATCCCCCCCTCCGAAGAGAACACTGAACTCCATGAGTTGTTCTTAAAAATCAAAGCCACAGTACTAGTAGCATCTGCATTGGCGTCGCTAGAGCGTGGCGGGGGCAGCGGGCCACCGGGGGGGTGTCACCCCGCGCGTCACCCCCGCTGCTACCAGCTGCCGTCGGGAGAAGGCCTCGGAGTGTCCTCCCCGGCTGGCGGTCCGGCCTGTTCTGACCAGGCCCAATGAGTCATTTTTTAGCATTTTCGCACATGTGCACAACATTTCTGAGGGCAAGAGGGCCCTTTTGGGGAGCACGGAGGGCTGGGGGTGACACACAATGGCAGTTGGGGTGGGCAGGGAGGTGACGCGCGCCCCGCCCTAGGGTGACGTGCGCCCAGTGACACCACTGAGCATCTGCAGGGTGAAGAGATGTGGCAAACCACTGAATTACCCATGAGCATGGATTAGGTAGACAAAGGGTCAAAATGTAACTAGTTTATTAAAAGTCCAAAAGAAAAGGAAATAAACAAAACCGGAGAAAGGGTGGGTAGAAGAATACAAGCAGGCTGATGGAAACAGGCTTTCTAGAACATGGGTAGGAGGTGTGGTCCTGAAGTTGAACTGCCTAAAGATGGATGGAAGCTAAGCCGGAGCAGCCCATTTTGTGCTGTAAGGGAGACTGACAGCAAGTCACTGATAAGCTGTCACGACCCTTGGTGGCAAAGAGGAGTCGCTGTTGCGTGCTGTGGTGAGAGAACGGACTGGAATGCTGCGAATGTCAGTGACAGAGTGATAACAACTGGAGGATCATGATTCGTTCAGCATGATTCGTGTAGCTGCCTGAAGAAAGCTCGAGGCTTGTGTTCTGCAGCTAAGTGAAGATGACTACATTGTGGAAGAAAACCAACTGGAGTTGAAGGGTTCTGCTGATATAGAGAACAAAAATTGTGAAGACCCTTATTGGGTCTAGACAGCCTGCCTACATAAACTGCCTTGAGTAATATCCGAAGAGCAATCTAAGGAGAAGAAAGGTGGTATATAAACAGCTTGAGCTCAGCTGGATGAACACAAAGAAAAGGTTTGATGAAATGGATGCAGTAACCATTAATGCCCAGAAGAGGGAGGTGGTATGCTACTCCAGAACAATGTCCACCTGAAACCCCCCCCCCCCACACACACACACACGTAGCTGTTAAAGCTGTGGAAGTTAGTAGACGTACAGTCCAATCTTAACCAGGATTGGGCTGTTCTGCCGAGCCTTTTGTGATAGCAGAAGCGAGTTCCGCTGTCATAAAATGGCTGCTGACAGAGTGCGAAGTGCTCCGCTGGTGGCCATTTTAGGAGTGCTGCCACAAGAGGTGGCAGTGCTTCTCATCTGTCGCTGGTTCCCATCGCTCCTGCCGAACCAGGTACAGCAGTGGCAGGGGCAGGAAGTGGGCGGGAAGGGGATGAAACTGGGCAGGGAGGGGTGAGGAATAGGGTGGGGAGGCTGCAGGAGATGGTGGATCTAGCAGAAATGGCATGTGCCGGATCCTATCCCCTCTGTTGGCAGCCTCCCAGCTCTCTTTGTCTTCTCAGATTTGCACCAGCTAAACAGCTGGTGCAGGTCCGAGGAAAAGCATTGTGGAGCGGGAGGCTTATGGACAGGTAAGGGGATTTAAATCCCTTTTACCCTCTGAAGTCTCCCAATCCACACACCCCTGGATACAGCACCCTCCTTTTTGGCGTGACTGCACCAGTGGGAAGGGATAGCAATGGGCTTAAATCAAAATATATTCTCTAAATGTGGCTTTCTAGAAAATACAGGGTGTCCTCAAAGAGTAAGGCTACATCAAAGCTCTTGTATGGTTGGACTGATTTCTCTTCTTGGAGGGCAAACATGCTTCCACCAGCTAAGCAAAACATCAATTTTAATGTCACAAAATCACGTGGTTTTGTTGCAAATAAATACAAAAAGAAATGGGACAACGGAGCTGACCCTTGCTACCTTACAAGAGAATCTTACCCATAATGGTACATGATAATCTATGTGAAAATCCATGGAACGTAGGAAGGACAGATGAGCTTCTAAAATAAGCCTTTTAAGCTCTATTTTTAGTTCTTGTTTTTTTTCCTCAAGTAATAGTTACAATAATTAGGTCGCCGTATTTTCTGTGATTACATTTGCATGCCTTTTTAAAAGTGATCTTTGGAAACCAATATGATGCAAATCAATAGGGAAATGCTATGCAAGTCTGGGAAACCCGCAATTGGAAAAATGATCGCGCAGGGGCAATTAATGTATCCACAGAAGCATCACTTTTAGCAGTATTCATGGTGAAATTAACCATATCTTTCAACAAACCCCAATAGTATCCATGCTTTCCAGTGAAGAATTTGGAGGAGTTATACATACAGCATTACAAAAATACAATGTATCTTAAGGCGGTTCTACAAAGCATCGGCTGTCTATTAAGTTAACACTATCAAAAATAAGTATGACACCAGCCCAGTAAGCTGGGGACCAGATATGGGGTGGGGGAGAAGAGAGGTTGGATGGGGGACTCTGTCTGTGCACTTTGCATGTGCACAGAGGAGCTGCCTTAGCCATAATCTCAGGGCCCAGTGCAACCTGACACCAGCAACCTGACTCCTGACATCATTCCCCTAATTGACCAGTTGTGATGGAAATGTCTGGGCTCTGAGGGGAATGTCTTGGCTCAGCAGTGGATTATATGGCTCCTGATATTGAAGGAGATGGTTTATTCATATTCCAAGCTCCATGTACAAAGAAGAGTCCCACACACTGGTAGGATTGGGGTGTGTATCTTTTATGTATATTCCTTTTCTGTTCTTTTCCTGGATAATCAATAATGGCGTATTTACTCAGAATTAAGTCCCACAGAGTTCAATGGGATTTACTCTCTAGTGCAGTTGTTCTCTAACTTTTTAGCACCGGAACCCACTTTTTCAAATGACTCTATCGGGACCCACCTAGCTTTATGAGACACTCAAGCATTTATCTCCCTATATTTACACAAGCTTGCAAACTGCAGGAGCTCAGCTCCCTGCAGAGCAATTAGCAGCTGTCTTGCAAGCTACAGGATCTTAGCTCTTTGAAGGACAATTAGCAGCTATCTGATTTTTTAATAGCCTCAGAGCTTTTGGCAATTACTTATCTGATCTTTCCATCACCCATGTTTTCATTGGAGACTCTGCAGGACCCACCAGAAATCAGGTCCCGACCCATAGTTTGAGAAACACCGCTCTAGTGAATTGTTGTTGTTTCTTAGGATTGTAGCTTACGAGCTTATATTTATGAATCCAAGAATGATCATAGAATCATAGACTTGGAAGGGACCTAGATCATCGAATCCAACCTCCTCCAATGCAGGCTGTCCACAATTACAGCAATGATTATGGTTTCAAGCACTCAACAAATGATTATAATAGGGGTGTCTCCTTTATCAGAAGTTCTGCTGGCACACACTGTTTTAAAAGCTCCATAAAGTGCTTTGCGACCATGCAAGGCGTGGCTGCACCAGTGGAAAGGCCAGAGCTCTCTCGTTGGTGCTGTCGGACATCAGGACACCCATCAGACCAGATAAATCCGGCGCAGGGGTGGGGGGGAGGACAGTGAGAGGGTGGGGAGGGGCTGAATGGGATGGGAGAGGGCAGGGACAAGGGCAGCGGGTGGACGGATTGGTCCCTGGAGTGTGGCGGGATCGGCTGTGCCGGCTTGCACTACAACCCCTTCCTGGGCCCATTCTGCTTGCACAGATCAATGCGAACTTGCACTAGCGATATCACTGATGCAAGTCTAAGTTGACCCATTGTCACTGCTGGGACTTACTCTGGGGCAAGGGGACAAAGGGGACAGCAGCCAACCCCTCCCCCCATGGGATGCAGCACAAACCACGCTGGTGCTGCTGCATCACCGCTCAGGGATTTAGGAAGGATTGGGCTGCCCATTTTCATCACTGGATGGAGTTTATGTCCATGCTTAGTTGTAAACATCTTTTGAAATGTCACATACAGTAAATTGATAAGTCCAGAATTATTCCTTTAAAACTGGTGACTGCGTTTCAATTACCAGAGGAAGACATTATAAACAGCTCGATTCAAACTAACAGGCACGACAGCGGGACAGGTGGTGGACAGCTGCAAATGGTGTTGAAGTAGGTGGCCCACTGCCACTACTGGCTACCTGTAGGAAGCACAGGTAAGCTGGCACAAAGGGAGGGCGATGGGGTGGGTGGGGAGGAACAGGGAAGTGTCTTGGCCGGGAGGGGGCAGGCAGGATACAGAATGGGGGAGGAAGAGGGTGGATCCATCCCGGCGGCACTGACATGCTCCAAGTTCCTATCCCCGTTCCCTCTACTATCCCCCCTCCCTTACTCTCCTCGCTCCTGTGCCAGCAAAGTGGCTCGTGCAGATCCGAGGTGACCCATTCAGGCAATGGAGACTTGATCTGGGTATGGGAATGAAAGTTCCCTTAACATCCATGACTGCCCTCCCACCATAGGATGCAGCACATGCTCCGTTGGCACAGCTGCATCGGCGGGTGGGGGGGGAGGAGTTTAGTTAAGATTGAGCTGTTCATGTACAGACACCATTCACCATTCACCCTAACTTAGTTGATAATGAATAGAGGCAAAGCGTTAACGTTTTGGCTGGTTTTTTCTTTTAAATATTATATAAGCCATGAATGACTATAAACCGTAGAACTGTATATTTGTTTTTTGGAGTGAATGAAAGTCAAAACTAAATGGGTTCCATTCAGTTCAGGTTCCATGTGTTCTGAAATTAATGTGACCCTGAATGGATGGAACTTCAAAGGTACATAAGAAGAGCTCTGCTGGATCAGGCCAAAGGCCCATCTAGTCCAGCTTCCTGTATCCCAGTGGCCCACCAGATGCCTCAGGGAGCACACAAGACAACACAATACCTGTATCCTGTCGTCACTCCCTTGCATCTGGCATTCAGAGACAGCCTATTACTATACTAATGGAATTTGATTTTGGATCCATCAGTCTTTGCTCATACCCTTTTAAAAATATACCTTATTTTAACTTGTGTTTTGATGCTACCTTTGGCAGCAGCAATGCACAGCCACCTCCTGGTGGACAGCATCATGCAGGCAGCAGCGGGCAGCCCAATCCTGTCTAGCAGGATGTGGCAGTGCAAATAATGCGCCCATTGCATGGGGCCTGCACCAGCGGATCCGGAGGCCTCCTCAGTAGAGTAGAGCCCCAGCCTTCCCAATGAGTATACTTGAATGTGTGCCAGCTACTTTGCTGGTGCACATTCAAGAGGCCCATGTAACGCTGGCCAGGCCCGGGACAGGGGATAGGATTTGGTGGAGCATGCTGCCACCGATCCCTCCCCTGTCCCCGGCCCAGCTGACCAATCCCCCCCCCCCGGAATGCCCCATTCCACCCTGCTCCTCTGCTGACCAACGGGGACTTACCTCTTCGGTGCAGTGCAGGGACGGGAACCAGGTTGGTTAGAGTGGCGCCGGCCTTGCCACCGACGCTGATTACTCCCAGGGTGTCAAAAACATGCCTTATGGCACGTTTGCAACACCCTGGAGCAGGGCAATGTCAGGCACGCCACTCCAACGTTATGAACATAAGAACATAAGAACATAAGAAGAGCCCTGCTGGATCAGGCCAAAGGCCCATCTAGTCCAGCTTCCTGTATCACACAGTGGCCCCACCAGATGCCTCAGGGAGCACACAGCCAACAAAATAACCTGTTTCCTGTTGTCACTCCCTTGCACCTGGCTCAGAGAAAACCTACTTCTAAAACCAGGAGGTTGCTTATGGCTTGTAACCTGTGGTGGTCTTTTCCTCCATGAATCTGTCCAAACCCCTTTTAAAGGCATCTAGGCCAGGTGCCATCACCACATCCTGTGGCAAGGAGTTCCACAGATGAATTACACGCTGGGTAAAAAAAATATTTTCTTTTGTATTTTCTAACTCTCCCTCCACTCAATTTTAGTGCATGTCCCCTGGTTCTGGTGTTGTGCGAGAGGGAGAAGAATTTCCCTCTATCCACTCTCTCCATCCCATGCATAATTTTATACATCTCAATCATATCCCCTCTCAGGCACCTTTTTTCTAGACTGAAAAGACAGGATTGCGCTGTAAAGTAAGTAAAATTAAGATATATTTGCTTGAAAAACCCTGAAAATTAACAAGGATACAAAAACAAACTGGGATCCTCTGAATGGGGTCTGAGACAGAGTGAGGGGCCGGAACAAATAACACAGGAGCCCTGAAAACAAACAGGGCTCTGAAATGAAACGTTTGTTTGTGCACATGGATAAGAAATATCATGTGCTTGGTTCAGATTTCCACAAATCTCCAATGCATGTGGAGCTCTGTGAATTGTGAACATGTGGAGATCTGTGAATTTGTGAACTGCACAAATTGTTAGTTTGAGATAGGAGAATTGTGAAGTATTCTCTTACTTCCAGGAGGGACAGGATGGTTCCTGAACATTCACCTTGAAGCTCCTTCACATGCATCATTGTTTCAGAATTTCCCTGTTCTTATTGAAACTGTTTGTGCTTCTCTCTAAATACCTCTGATGCTTTGTCAAAGCTTGGGCTTCAGAATTTGATAGTAGCATTCATAGGTGTGAGAGCAGCAGGAAACACAAAAGGGTGTTGTCTTGTAGTAAAAATCACTACTGCAAACGCAGGGAGAACTAAAATCTATTTAGATCTTATTATGGTTTGACCGAATTCTGCATCACTGCATTATAAAAAGACAGACTAATTATGTAAAAGCAATTACATTTTTTGTCTGCTGTAAAACTAATTATCAAGCTGCTTTTAATGAAATATTCGGCGACAAAGCCAATGCATTTTACATTGTCTGGATGGCAAGCCAAATAATCTTGTGCACTCTTGTTTTTAATTCTTAATCGTGCCCATTTGCTTCAGCTCCATATGGGAAGTGGAGGTGTTGCCTAGAAAGGATATTCTTCTTATTGAGTTTTGAAGACATGATGATACTTAGCTGAATTGTGTCCTGTGAGTTCCACATAGAACACACTTATTGTCATGGACATTTTTTTTCAGAAATGGGGCTCCGCCCATGTCTGGGGGAGGAGGCTTCCTTGTTGGGTTTCCGCTCCTCTGTGTGCTGGGCTGCTATTGGGCAGACCAGAGGGAGGCGGGCCCAGGCAGGTTGCATTGCAGCACTGAGGCCTCTAGCAGCTTCTTTTCAATCAGCTGCATTGCAACCCGCCTACCCACCCAGTTGGCAACAGCCTGAGAGTAGCTGGCCTCCATATGGGGCTGGGTAGGATTTTTTTTTCTCCTTTCCCTGTTGATCAGGAAAGGGAGGTTTTTTTTTTTTTTTGCCTACTCCAGACTGCCCTTACAGTGGGGTTTAGCCAGATTTGGCAAGCAAAAGTTGGGATGAAAAACCAGAACCCATTCCCAGAGTCTACAGTACATGGATTGGGGATGCGGGCTGGTTGGACTCCCAGGCATGAATTGGGATGCCTACCTTAGTGGTTGCCCCCCTCAGGGTGGGTGGAGCAATTTAGCTTCCTTGGACTCCTTTATCGGGGTTGGCATTGAAGAAGCTGGGTGAGCCATGAGGTGACCCTAGATTCTGAGCCAGGGTGGTTCGCCAAATTGAGGGCTTCGACAGCAGTGGATCTTTGCCCTTTATGCTGCTGGTGCATGTGGCAGGAATCTCCACACACCAGTCACTGGTTCATGTGCACTGAGCTGGAGCAGGTATGGTGGAAGCAGGTGTGGTTTGTAGGCCGCTCAGAGGCGAGAGGGGGGTGGATCGCAGCAGCACTAGTGCATGCCAAGATCTTATCCCCATTTTCCCTTCCCATCATGCCCCCTCCACAGGATTTTAAGGATGACTGATAATGAGAATTCATATGCTCAAAGAAAAAAAAAAGTCAAAATTTGTCGGCAGCAAAGAAGCCAAACCAAAACCAAACCAAAAAAGGAAGTGATGTTTTCTGAGATAGTAGGAGGGATCAGTGATCTGGATTTGGTGACTCTGGCAGGTAAATTCTGTGCCTTATTCTCTATGGCAACCTGCTAGCAGAGGGAGTTGCTGACTGATCTCTGCTCCACTGTAGCACTTTCACAGCAGGTAGCTGGAGGGTACTCTGCAGATTCAGCCCCAAGGGGATCAGGTGACACGAGGAGCCTATGAGGTCCCATCAGGCCATATACAGCTGTTGACTCTGACTTGGCTTTCCAGTCAGAGCCTCCCTGCTTGATTTCCTACTGATCTGTCTACAGTTCTCTCTGCTGAACCATCTGTCTACGTCTAGGCCAACAACCCTGACCGATGGCTACCAAATAGATAAATACTGTAATCCTCAAGAGGTCCTGTATTGGAGAGGCAACCACATGTGAACAGAGCTGCACCAGTGTATTGTCACAGAGAGTGCAAATGGTTGCCTCCAACAGTAAGGGGAGCTGTAACTTGTTCTTGTTAGTAAGTTGGAGTTTGTGGGTTGCTTCTCATCTCTCTGATTAACTTCCTTTTTAGCTTCCTGGTTTCCTGTTCTGCTGTTCTGGCTGTGTAACAGAACATAAGAACATAAGAAAAGCCCTGCTGGATCAGGCCAAAAGCCCATCTAGTCCAGCTTCCTGTATCACACAGTGGCCCCACCAGATGCCTCAGGGAGCACAAGACAACAAGATAACCTGTTTCCCGTTGCCACTCCCTTGCACCTGGCACAGAGAAAACCCACTTCTAAAACCTGGAGGTTGCTTATGGCTTGTAACCTGTGATGGTCTTTTCCTCCATGAATCTGTCCAAACCCCTTTTAAAGGCATCTAGGCCAGGTGCCATCACCACATCCTGTGGCAAGGAGTTCCACAGATGAATTACATGCTGGGTAAAGAAATATTTTCTTTTGTCCGTTCTAACTCTCCCTCCACTCAATTTTAGTGCATGTCCCCTGGTTCTGGTGTTGTACGAGAGGGAGAAGAATTTCCCTCTATCCACTCTCTCCATCCCATGCATAATTTTATAAGTCTCAATCATGTGCCTGCTGTTTTCTTGTTGTAGTCAACTCCTTACAAAACTCAATTTTGCTGTGTGTGGGTATGATCCTGACTGGGCATGGCAGTGTGCCATGCCAGGAAGGAGGTACCACCAGTCAACTGGGCTACAGAGCGACAGCCAATGACATCATCAGTTGTCATTTGTTCTCAGCTGCCAGTCAAGTCAGATTTATTTTCATTAATAAAACCAGTGGCAGAACTTGCCCCCCAGGGTGTCACTAGGAAGGGGCAGGGGGCTGACCGGCCTGGGTGTCAGAATGACTTTCTATTCTGTTTGTTACCATTGGTGTGAAAATGCACCACTGGTAGAAAATGGGGTTTAATTTTTTTCCTGAACCTGCCGCAACTCACAGTGGGATCACATTTCCCAGAAGGCCTGCACATTGTGTGGATGGTATGGGAGGAGGTCCATGGGGGTGACACCATGAGATCTCGCCCCAGGTGTCCCCAACCCTTCTGACATCCCTGCCCCCTGTGCTGCCTGCATCCCTCCCAAAATGCCAACCCTGTGTGTGCCCCCAGGGATGAGGGGGAGGGCAGACGAGCGAGTGGGTGAGGCAGCAAGCAGGCGAGTGAGTGGGCAGGAGCCGGGGCAAGCTCTTCTCTTCTCATTCAGCACTGCTGGAAGGAAGAAGGAGAAGAAAGAAACAGCTGCTGTGGCTCTAAACCGTTTCTCTCCACTCGGCGCTTACAAAGCACCAAGTAGGTGGGGAGAGGGGATTCAGAGCCCATCCCCTTCCCTCCCATCTGTTCCCTTACTAGAAGTGCAGTGCACAGCCCCCCTCCTCCATGCTGCTTCTATTTCCAGTGAACAGTAGTGATGCATGCTTGGTTCCTAGCATACATCACTTCTGTTCATGTGAAACAGAACGGGTACAGAGGTGTTCCTACAGTGGGGGCGGTACTGTAAGTTGAGAGACTCCCTGCCCTTTGCCTTCTCCACACAGAATGGCTTTGACAGTGAGGGGGCGGGGCCACCTCGTGCTGGCTTGTAAACGGGAACTAGGACGGGGCGCAACTTACAGTACCGCCCCCCCCCCGTAGGAACGCCTCTGGGTATAGAGGAGAGAGGCTGAGCACCATGCTCTTGCTAAGTAAAGGGAAAGGAGGGAGCGGGTGGGCTCCCAATCTCCTCTCCTCACCTACTTGGTGCTTTGTAAGCAATGAGTGAGTGAGTGGGGGAAGCTATTTGGAGCCATAGCAGCTTTTGTTACCCTTCTCCCTCCAGCAGTGCTTAAGGGGAAATCAAAGCTGCCATAGCTCCTGCCCACTTGCTTATCCACCCTCCCCTCTCATTCGGTGGGGGGGGGAGGTGCATGCAAGCCTGGCATTTTGGGAGGGATGTGGTGGCATGATGGGGGCATGTGCCACCACTGGTTTTATCAACGAAAATATATCTGCCACTGAGGGAAATGCAGTGTCTACAAGAAATACCGGCATGATTCTTTCATGGCTGCCTGGTCTGGTCAACACTGTGAAGACAGAAAAATGTTGAGCTAAGTCAGGGGCATGACAGAGATTTAGAAGATTATGGATGGTGTGGAGAAAGTGGATAGAGAGAAGGGGGAGGGGAACCTGGGGGAGGGGCAGGGATCATCCAATGGAATTGATTGGCAGGAGATTCAAGACAGCCAAAAGGAAGCACTTCTTCACATGGCGCATAATGATTTTATGGAATTCACTTCCCCAAGATTTGGTGATAGTTGCTAAACCAGATAGATTTAAAAGTGAATTGGACAGGGGTTCTCAACCCTTTCGTGGCCGAGTACCACCTCCGGTGCCACTCTCCTGCTGTGTACCACCGGAAGTGATTGGCGATGACATTTTCACCAGTTACTTCCAGGGTTTCAAGTTTTCGGAGGCCAGAAAACTCAGGTAGGAGGTTCTGGGCAGGGGGGAGGGCCCTTCTCAGCATTCCCAAGAGGCTAGGCCTAAGGCAGGAGCTTCTTGGAAGTGAAAATGCTCTGCCAAAAGCACCATATCAGAGATGGGTTCTGGTGGTCTAGCAGTCCGAGTACCACCAGCATTTGGCCGAAGTACCACTAGTGGTACTAGTACCACTGGTTGAGAACCCCAGTATTACCAGATGGACCTGCGTTTCTAAATGTGCAGGCCTTGACTGGTTTAGGGAGGATGCCAGTCACGCTGTCTGTTTTACCAGCAGGGTTGAGCGGATGCTAGAGTACAGGAAAGCGAATCTCCATTCTGCAGTTTTCTTCTCATTCAAGCTCTGTTGTTCTTCCCCTGAACGAGTACCCTGTCTTTGGTATCTCCCATCTGCTCCCAGGAATCACTGTGTAAAGCAAAATTCAGGCAGATATGGTCACAGCAGACACCTTCAAACTTTTGAGGGTAATCTCCATTTTATGCCCCCCCCCCCCGCCGCCACTGCTGCCACATGAGGAAACTTGGCAGCAGAGAGTACAAAGCCTCCTCTGACAATGAAACTGTCTTTGACTTAATTAAAAAGAACCAACACCTGTCAAGGTGTGAACACTGAACAATTGTAACCATCTGTAGACCTATTTATGGTTTCAGAAATTATACAGTGAGAAATCTTGAGTGAGAAACACCTTTGATGGTAATGATTGCAGGCAATTAGATGGGGGAAAAAATTAAGATGAAATCTATTAACTGTGTCATGTGCATCAGATTCATAGAGGGTCCCTGGCAGAAAAAAAAACAAGGTGGAAAAGATTGTCTTGGGCTGCAAGTCTATACATACTTACCTGGGAGTAAGCCCCATTGAACTCCATGCATACATAGGACTGTGCTGTTAAGTTTGAACACTACTGCTCCATTAGGAACATAATCCATGTCATGAACAATTTTAGGCTTCCTATAGATAACTTTTCAGAGGCTTGCATATGGCATTGCATGGTTGATCCATGGTTCACACTTTCCCCCCCTCTGGGCATGGTTTCTGTTCAGACCAGAGGTGTCGCTACGGTGGGGGCGGTGCTGTAAGTTCCACACCGTCCTACTCCCTGTTTACTCCCTGGTACGAGGAGCCCCCCCCCCTCTGGCAGCACTGCTGCTGCTGATACTGCCCCCTTCCCAACCTCGGTCCACCCCTCTCCCTGCCCTGGTCTCTGCCCTGTTCCACTCACCCTTGCCTCCCTCCTGCCCCCTGCGCTGACTTACTGGCACCAGGGAACATTGACAGGCAGCTGGTGTGCGGCCATGACTGCTTGAGGTTCATTCCAGAAGGAGGCAAGGGGGAGTTCTGTCAACACTGTGCAGGTGTATTGCCAGTGAATTGGCAACAACGCCCTTCATGGTTGAGGGGCACTGCACCCTACATGGTCATCCATGACTGTCCACCTGCATGGCGATGAGTGAGTCATTTCCACGCATCTCCTTTTGATATGGACATGGTTTCCCCTTCTCTTCAGCTGCAGTTCAGTGCTGATGGCTAAGTATTGTCTCGTATTTCATGCCTCACTGCCACGTCACCAGGTTTCAGGGCAAAATGGTTCTCCAGGTTGCCAGTTTGGCAACCCTAATATCCGTCAGCATCTGGGAAACATCTGGGAAACAGAAATAGAAGCTTTCTGTAGCATCATCTACATTTCTGTAGGTCACGGGCATGACTGTCACAGGCACCTATTTGATAGTGTTGTGACACATCGCTAGTGACATTTCCTTAGCCATTGTTCTCAGAGCAGTGTGCATTCAACAAAAAGAAGAGTGAAATTGACAGGACCAGAAGCCTATTGCAATCCAGTCAAATCAATTTCTGTTCTGTTCTACAAATTGCTTCCTTGAGTAGCTATGGTCAGCTCCAAGTACATCAGTGTATATGCTATCTGGTTATTTTCCTGGTGTACATTATCTTGCACTCATTAACACGGCATCTCACACCACAAATAAATGGGATCTACAGCAAATAAATGGAACATGTCACCGAAACACTACAGGGAGTTTTTCTACTACTGGTTTTATTGATGGTAAAGAGGCTGACATTGTCGTTCTAGAGCAGTAAAATGCAGGAAAGGTCTCTTGTGTTAATCACACTTTTAATAACCATAGTGTATTTGTTCCTCATGGGAAAGAGGTTCTGAGAAGTCACTCTTTTTTATGACTGCTATTTTGGGAGTGCTCGGCTATTACAGAATTATCTTTAAAGCACTCGGTGTAGTACTCAAGCTAGCTGGCTTTAATGGGACCTATGCAGGCGGAGTACTCTGAGGATCTGCCTGCCAGGTTCAATCTTGGAAGGATCATTAACAGCTGGCTAACAGTTTTAGAAATTAGAAATTATGCAGGCTCGATGATTTTCTCTCTGTCTTGGGTGATTAGCATTAAAGTGTCATTACGACAATGCAGCATGTTGTGGTTCTGCCTCAGAAAACAATTGTTCAAGCTCTGCTAATTTGCTCTTTTATTTATACTTCAGAGTTTGCAAAATTGCATACATCTTCACAGCTCTAGACTGCAAATATGCATGGAGTTGGCTCACCTTTCCCACATATTCCCAACATATCCATCCAACCAACCTGGACTGACCCAAAACCTCCTGCCATCTGAGGAGGTGTGCCAAATGCTGCCACCCCCTTACCTGCTAATGTCCCACTCCCTACACTGGAAATGGAAAAGGGGGACAGAGAAGAACAACAGAGGAGAGTTGTGGGATAGTGTCTCCAATGCTCTAGGCCTCCACTGTTCCTCTTCTGCCCCATCTCCTTTTTCTGAACAGGGGTGCCCCCTTCCAATCTATTGCCTCAACCAGTATCATAGTTAGACCAGCCCTACATTCAACCATGTATAGATGTGAAATGTCCAGTAAAATAGTGGGATTATGCATGGAAACATGGCCTTGGGATAGGTGCAATTGTTGAATAATGAGCACATGTTTATCTGTTACTCAGCCAAATGCATCTGCTACAGGGGATTCTGCTACTCGCTTTCCATCAGTATAAATCTCTCTCACTTGAGCGTGATATGTCCTTCACCTAATACACTTCCTGTATGCTTTCTTTTCTGTGTGTATCAGTTTTCTCTGTATTTTTTTTTTGCCACTACAGTAAATAACTTATATGGTTCCCTTCATGCTTCTGAACTGGATCAAAAATCATTTGCGCCCTGATACCAGTGGAAGGGGCATGTGCTTGCTTGCATGTGACTTTGGGCCATGGAAAGTGTGTGGTGTGGATCACCACATTACATTTTAGTTTGTCCTACAACTGTCAGGATTAGAAACTTAGACTGATTCGCATGATCTTTGAAACATATTTAATTTAAAAGTATTTCTTTGAATTGACAGTACTCTATATCGTACTATTTCTTCTATAAAGCTCAGATCAGTTTACAGCAGACACAAAAAAAGAGAGGGAAAAGGGTAAATAAACATCAAGACAATTAAAACAGATGATATCAATAATATCAAGACATTAAAATGCCTTCTGTAAAGCTTCAAATAGCAATTAAGCACCAGCGTGTAAAAAGAATGATGTTACACTATTTTCAAAAAGTCATTTACAGCGCAATCCGACCCAACGTTTTTGCCGTTGTAACCAGCGGCACAGCGAGAACGGGAGGCCCCAGAACGGAAAAGGGATTCAAATCCCCTTTGAATTCCGCTTTTGGAGGGGATTGGAATCCCTTTTCCGTTCTGGAGCCTCCCGTTCTCGCTGGGCCGCTGGTTACAATAGCAAAAAGGTTGGGTCGGATTGCGCTGTTAGACTCAGGAATAAAGTCATTTTGTGGTTGACCAGTCTTGCATATGTGATGACAACTTGTTCAGATTGTGCTTTACTATGTGGTGGTTGAACTCACTTTTCTGTGATCATGTCACTGGAGAGGGGTGCATACAGAATCATTGATTGAGTAAGCCACAAGAGAGCCAGTATGGCTATAAACACTGAATCTTCTCGGTGAATAGTATCTCTGCAGAATTAGATTGCAGAGATCCTGCTACAAATCCCTGCTCAGCCATAGGTTTTCTGGGTGACAATGGGGCAGTCACTTTCACTCTCCCTTGCCTACATTACAGGGTTGTTGTGAGCAGGGCCTCTGAGAGGGGGGCTAAGGGGGTAATTTGTACCCGGGCCCAGGGTGAAAAATGGGTCAAAAAGGGGGCCTTGGAGCAAAAAAGGGGGGCTCAGGAGCCAAATTCATATGTAGGGAAGGGGGCCCAAAAGAAACTTTGTACCCCCTGATAAAATTCCTCTGAATGTCCCTGGTTGTGAGGGTAAAACAGGGGGTGGAAATACAGTATGTCTGCTGTTCAGAGCTCCTTACAGGAAAATTGGGATACAGAATTAATACATACTTCAGCTTATGGAAATCCAAAGAAAATGATTCTGACACATGAAATATGGACAGGTGAATCAATTTGCTTAAAGTAACGTAAATACATTTCATCAAGAATTTCAGCCTAGAGCAATAAAATGGACCATCCCATTTCAAGATGGGATGCACTTCTGCAGAAGAGCTCTTTCCTTGCATTCTTGTAGTAGCAACAGGGTAATTCAATTTTCCTTCTGGGAGTCAAAGATCTGCAGATACGTAAGTAGTAGAAATTAATGTGGTTCATTACATATCTCTGTATCCTCATCTAAATAGCACACCTGTTTATCTATTCATCTTATTTATCAGAACATTTTGTTGCCCAATTTATTTGTAGTTACTTGTTTTCCTGATAAGTCATCCTAGCTTGGCAGAAGATGACATTACTCCATGATTCTTCTGATTATAGGCTGTTTTACCTGGTTAAAACGTAATGGAATAATCTCTTTCTGAAGTATGCGTGAAGACAAGGAGATTGTTGCAAGGGCTTAAAAGATGGAATCACAAAAGTTCATCAGAATTTCTATGACTATCTTTAGGTGATGGGCAGGTAAAATTTTAAAAGCATCTTTAACTACTTTTTAGCAGCACAGCTTACCATTTATCTTGTTCAGATTTTGTTTAATGGCAGCTACACCAACAATATATCAACAAACAACTGAACTTCTTTTCTAAGACTGTCTAAATTATACTAGTCCTAACTAATTGTAGCAGCTTTGTGTTTTAGATTTCCAGTACATCTAAGTGGAGAAGGGGGGGGGGAGCCCCTTTTAATTAGATTTCCAGCCAAAGAGGCCAAATCCTTAGGCTCATAGCTTAAAAAACCCCTTCTCTTTGTGGACTTAAGCAATGCAAAACAAAGGCAAACTGCAAAATTCCAATACATTTCATTCCATTGCAACTTCAAATTGAATTGACATTATTCATTAGAACCATCATTTCACTTGGGACTATAATGTGGGCTTAAACTAGAGAGCACAGTGTGATCTGTACCCTTAGCGGATTAATTTATGCAGCTACTGCTGTATTATGGATGAGGAAACAATAAGCAAAAATGGGTTGTTTGTTTCCACCTCATCCCAAATTCTCATTTGTAGATTATGGGAAAATCAACACAGAAAGTCTGTGTCTTCTTAGTACTACATTCCTGAATGTATTTCATGTGATACCTGCCTAATTGCATGATTATGAGAACTTTAACTTCTGATTTTACAAGCAAAACATTACGGGATTCTGAAATATGCCGTAAACTCTTGTTTACATATATCAATTAGCTTACGGTAAAATTGGTTTTGTTATAAGTCATTTCCCTTAAAGTTGCAGTTTCCAAGAACCAGTGATGTAGACTTGAGTCTATTGACTTGGACTCGAGTCAGACTCAAGTCGCTTCAATAACTTGACTCGAACTTGACTTGGCAATTGTAAAAGACTCAAAAGACTAGACTCAAGACTTGGACCCTTTTATGACAAGTTGAATTTTATTTGGATTTAAACCCGTTTTCCCCATTAAATGGATAGGGACTTGCGACTCGCAACCAAAGACTAGGGATTTGGGGGAAATGACTTGGGACTTGACTTGAGACTTGGACCCAGAGACTTGGGACTTGACTCGAGACTTGGAGTCAGAGACTTGATCCACATCCCTGCTAAGAACCTATCAACCTCTTTAAGTGAGGACTTGCTGTACATTTCAGGGCCTTGTAGAATCAAGGATACAAATGGCAAGTTGGAAGGGCCAGAAGCACAGATGTAGGCCAGGTCAGGCTGAAGTCAAGGTCCAGAACAATGAAGAAACATCTGGAAGCAGAGGTGGTGTCACGTCAGGTAGAAGTTCAAAACAATGAGCCGACAGCAAAGGCCTCGAGGCAAGTATCTAAGCATAGTCAGGCACATAGTCAGGTTCCAAACAGGCTAGGAGTCAAGGAACCAAAGGAAGGTAAGTGGTCAGAGTGGGATGAATAGGTAAGTCCAGATAAGATGGCAATAGGGATGGGGTGGTGCAGGCCAGGGCCAGTGGTGTATGAATAGCTATTCTTCTTGAAAAGTTGTGCAGACTGAAGAGTCAATCCTGAAAATAAGAAGCAAGGGGAGCATGTAGAAGAAGCAGATGATGGAGGGTCAGCTAACTAAGGAATAGTACACAAGAATAATAGCCACATCTGCAGGGATGATCTCAGGAAAGCTAAAGCACAGAAGGAGTTGAGGCTGGCAAGGAATGTAAAATAAAACCAAAGAGTGGTGGGTTTGTTTTTGTTATATTTGAAAGAAGAGGAAGGTCAAGAAGGCAGTAGGCCGGTTACATGGAAAGATGGGGAAATGGTCACAGATGACAGAGAGAAGGAGGCAGAGCTACTCAGTTGAGTAGCTTGCCCTTGTACACAGCATAGTCAGCTTTTGCTACCTGGTGCTGCTTATTCAGAGCATCAGTGTGGTGTAGTGGTTAGCATGTTGGATCAAGACCAGAGAGGTCTACAGTTCAAATTCTGCCTCAGCCACCAATCTTACTTGGTGACTTTCAGCCAATCACTGTTCCTCAGCCTAACTTGTCTCATAGATTTGTTATGGGGGTAAAGGAGGACAGGATCCATGCACCTCTTTGGAGGCTGATTGATATGGAAAGGAATGTTCTTTGATTTGGGTGATTGTACCCATGGGATTTTTGGCTTTCCTTACTCTGACATTTCTTGCATATTTTCATCCTTGCCAAAAGTTAGGAGTGGGGGTTTTTTTTGTTTTGCTTTTCTAAAAGAATGTCTGACATTATACTGCTTGTCTCAACGTCAGGCTGATGTTCCAGAGCAGGATATTTTGGAAATGCAGAGTGAGCGTTTCACCATGCAGTTTGGCTTTGGGAAGCAAAAAAAAAAGAGGGTTAGTAGGTAAACTGAGCTCTCAAATGGCTCCCAGGGCAGTTGGCCTACCATGCTCAGATGCCATGCAGCTTGTTTAATTAGGAATTCCTACCCAGTTTGACTCTTTCTTTATTTGTGTTGCTACCTTACAAATTCATTAATCTAGTGGGAGTAGTTTGGTTATGTTATGTGTCCCTGGGTGAAAAATTAAGTTCAGCTAAGTGGAGCAGGCTGGTCCAGTATTTGAGGCCTTCCTGCTTGCCAGATGAGATTGTGGTTTTGCATGGGATCGTAAGACAAGATGTGGAGACCTCATCAGCTCACCTGTTTCATTTTTGTTTTTTTCTCTCTATGCCATTTATTGCACCCTCTTTCTACCTTTGAGGTCCCTTTACTTTGATATCCCTTCTGCCATTGATATACCTTTGCTTCGGTCTCTGTGCCATTTACACTGCAGCCTTAGCACAGCAGAAACGTGCCCAGTTTTGGTTCAGCCAGGCTTCATCATCTTTATGATTTAGTTTCAATCATAGATAGTCAGGTATAAACAACTCTATAAACAACGCCTACCAGATTTTCCCGGTTCTTAACCGGGAACCCCCCCCCCCCCCCAATAACTAATTAAGTAAGTAAGTAAGTAATTTGCCGGCTGAAGGGCGGGCGAAATGTTTATTTATTTATTTATGTTAATGAATTAATTAGTTAATTGACTTGCCTGTCGTCCCCCCGCCGCCACCATTCTGCCGCCGCCGCCGCCACCACCACCATTCTGCTGATGCTGCCACCATTCTGCCACCGCCATCACTGTCATCCCGCCGCTGCCATCACCTTTGTCACCATCTTCATGTTTGCAGTGGCCGCCGCTACAGCCTGGCTGGCTCAGATTGATGAGTCAGGGAGGACTCCTGCCCCCGCTGAAGCATCCGCTGCCGCCGCAGATTTTAAAGTGTAAAAACTTACCTTTTTTCTGGCACCGCCGTCTTGGATCTCATGACATCTCGTGAGATCCAAGATGGTGGTGCCGAAATCTCGTTAGGGCACATGAGGCAGTACTGCCCTAATGCGATTTGGGCGCCGCCATCTTGGATCTCACAAGATTTTGCGAGATCCAAGATGGCGCCAGCGGAAAAAAGGTAAGTTTTTACACTTTGAAATCGGCGGAGGCTTCCACCGGGCCCAGAAAGCCCGGGACTGACCTGGGACTGGAGCCCGGAAACTGGGGCAGTCCCGGGTTTTCCGGGATGGCAGTCCCGGGTTTTCCGGGATGGATGGTAAGCCTACCTATAACCACATAATCTGCATTTAAACATTTAATATTTTCCCACCTTGTTAGTGGGTTTTTTGCTTGCCATGGAGAATGTATGTACTTTAATTTAAAATAATTCTACATGAAATACATAATTATATAAAGCCCAGGGTCCTCATATGGGCCCACTGCCAAACTCTGAGTCCACCTCTGAAGCCTTTGTGTCATCACGAGGAATGACTCTTTTGGCCAAGGCAGTTATTCAGGCATTGTCTCCTCTCTGCTATCCCATCTGCCTCCTGCCTGTATCACCACAAACTTTAAGAGGGCCACTCAGGTAAAAGGGCCCCCCAGAAGGGCAGTTTGCTGAAACCAGGAGCCAGTCCTAGAGCTAGTTACAACTGCATAGGCACAAGGAGAAACCATTTTGTCGATACATAATAAACAGAAAAGTTAAAGAGGAACAGTGGTAAGAAATTAGAGTGTCTCCTTTCTAGCAGAAAGCTATACAATGGGCCCATGGCACCCGCAGAGGTTTGGTTCTCCCCCCCCCTGCAGATGCCCAAATCCATGGATGCTCAAGATCCTTTTTTTTTTTTAAAGGCATAATGGAAGCATTCCCAAACGCTTCTGCGATGCATTCAGGTGTGCACCAGGGACAATGGAGCGGGTTGCGGGCCTCGGCACAACCCAGAATTGGTTCCTGGGAGCGCTGCAGGCCAGTATCTGGTGCTCAAGGAAGCCACTTCAGGGTTGCACTGAGGCCCACAACCCACTCTGTTGACCCTGGTGTGCCCCAGAATGCATCATGGAAGCATTTGCCAAACGTTTCCATGATGCTTTTGGGAGCAGGCCGTGGGTCTTGGCGCAAACCTAATGCAACTTCCTGGAGCGCGCCAGCCCGTGGAGCGGTCTGAGTCAGGTGAAAACTGTGGTTGGCAAGACTGTGAATGCCAAGGGTCCACTGTGTATTCACAATGAAAAATTGGCATACTGTATACCGTACTTTTTTTATGCAATAAATGACTTCTACCCAAAATAGTTTTAGGAACAGAATATATTACGATGATGATGAACTTCTTGTCTTTCCATTCACGTTTTCAGCCTTTATAAAAGAGAGTGGAAAGAAAAGGGTAAGGCGAAGAAATAAGAAAGGAAGATACCCTGGGTGCCTTGGCTGGAAACAGACCAACAAAGAACGTTGCATAAACAGCATCTGTTATTGCTGCAAGTAGTTTTGGAATTCTGGGTGTAGAGTCGGTTTCCAACAGGTTTCCTTCTTATGATAAACAGGTCGGCCTGAAAATTGGTCATGGATTGGTTTGAATTGTCTTTCCCACCTGTCCCTGGGTTGAGGCAAGTTATTATTTTTCCATATGTTCTAATCATTGTGAGTGATCTGTTGGACTTGGGTCTGTAGCTCTTGTTGAAGTAATGGACAACACCAGGGCCAGCTCCAGGTTTGGGGGAGGCCGCTGCAAGTTAGGGTCCAGTTGACCCCCCTTTCTACTTGGATGGAGCCCAGGTTGCCCCTCCCTTGTCTTACTTTGGCAGTAAGGTGTTGGGATGATGAGGCGTATGGCATTGTGTGGCACTTTCTCCTCCTCTTCACTCTGCCTTATCTCTTCCCCAAAACTGAGCAGTGAGCACATAAAGAGCTGGAGGCAGCACACACATCACTCGCCCACCTGCTGCCTGGGCACATCATGGCTACCCATTGCAACTACACTATCACCTCTGTGGCGCTGCCCATGACCTTTGCAGCTCCTTGGTGGCAATATGATAATGGCAGCATCAGCGAGTGGCCATATCATGCTCAGGCAGCAGGCAGACAATTATTTTTGTATGGTGTTTTATGATGTGCCTGTGTACTGAACATTTTTTTCCTGAATCCAAAGCCTTTGATGATTCAGGTGTCATAGAGATGAGAGTACTTCAACCCACCCACCCACACAAACCTTGATGCAGTTATATGAACAAATACATGCAGATTGCTTTTTTGTTGTGTTTTATAACTGAATATATTCCTCATCAGTAACTGAGCAGGAAGGAAGGCACACATTTTGTTCAAGCTGTCAAAAATGGCGCTTGCACAATGTTGACATGTGGCGTGACTGTACAAAATTTGAAAATAAAAAAAGGAGCCATGAAGGATTCCTGATGAATTGGTCCCACCCACTTCAGAAACAAGACCAGCTGTTTCAGAAGTCCAGAATCTGGGGAGAGATTTGGATGAGAATTTCAGAAGCATCCCCTTATATCTGGATGAGCTGCAGTTGCAAGTGTAACTTGGACTTGAAACATGAGGACTGAGTGAATCTCTTCACCCTCACTTTCAGAAATCCTTGTGAAATAAAGCTGTAAATCCTGCTGGCTTGAGCTTCTGGCTTCAACCTCCATATTGCCTTTGAAGCTGCTGCTGCTGCCTGTGAATGACTTGTTGCAACCTGTCTTGGGCCGCAGGGTCAGACTATCCACATTATTGTTCCTTTGTGTGTTGTGATCTCACAGCTCCAGTGACGGTCATTTCTCTAGGTGTGCACAATGTCCTGTTGATGTGTGAGTTTGATTGCAAAGTTATCCTGTCAATGAAATCCTGGCTTTGGTTCCATGAGAGGTTTTCAGACCTATTTCTACAGCAAGTCCAGACAGCAGCTTTCTTTGCTTCTGATGTGATACTTCCTTTGTTTCCTGTACTCATTGGCACAATGTGAATGCCTGCTGATATCCTAATCCCCCTTCCCTGGTCTGGTCAGCCTTACCCGGCCTCCCAGGATGTGCACCAGCAAAATAGCTGGTGTGCATTCAAGGAGGCCCATTGGGGCCGCTGGGACCGACACCAGGGGAAAGGGACAAATGTCAGCTGGCCAGTGCATCTTACGTAGGATTGGGCTGCCTGCTCACTATTTTTTTTCCAAAGAGATGTGCTCTGTCTTCACAGCTTTGACCAGACCTGGCAGGCAGACCTGGCAGGCATCGTGTAGGCTAGAAAAGAACCCTGTCTGATACCTTGAGGAACCACTGCTTGCTACTCATTATACACAATATGGAATAAAATGAATGAATGGTCTGACTAAGGCATGTGATGTGTTTATATGGTCAAAGGGACAATCTCGATTTACCCTTACACCCCCCAAGTAAACACGCCAGACAACATACGTTTGGAGAATATGGGCACTTTTATTTAATATACAAAGACCTGCAGAGGGAAAACATAACTGGGGTTAACAAACTCCACCCCCAGAGACGTGCGGGCACTATTTGGGGAAACGCCCTCCAGCCGTCTACTTTATGGCGTAAAACATCCTGGCTCCAGGCCCCCTCGGTGACTGCCCGAGGGAGCCTATCACAGCCAACCCCGAAGGGTCAAGGCAGTGGAGCAATTCAGGTACCCATACTGGCCAGGCCACAGGGAGCTTGCCACCCGGCCTCACCGACCCGTTTGAGTGTCGTGTATGAGCGGTCATGGCTCACCTCCTGACCTTGCCGACCTCATGATGCACGCTGAGGTCATCTCTCCTACCTACCCATTCCTGCACGCCACCTGCCAGGTGACCAGCTGACTAACGACTCCCTTCCCAAGATCACAGTCTGAGGTAGGCGAAAAAACCACCAACAGTGTGCCAATTTATTGGTGGCCAAAAATTCCTACCTGGCCCCAAAAGGCGACTGGCTAATCCCAGACTATGACAAAGGAGGGAGGGAGGGGTTGCTGGCCAGGAGACGACTGAGGGAACTGCGCTACTGCCGCAGCGTTCCCTCCGTCATCCCCGGCCATGTGACCCAGCCCGGCCAATCAGAATGGCCAGGCCACGCACACCGTCTAGCGTGCCGGGGGGGGGGGGGACAGAGTAAAGCCTCCCCGGGACGCTAGACACGCCCCAGGGGGATTCTGCAGCATTGGGTCTTTTTCAGCAAGTGGAGTGGCCCAAGTCACATCACAGAGGGGCAAGGCAAAATCATAAGTTGTTAAGACCTCCAACAGGGCACATTAATGCAATAGTGCACCCATTGTACTGAAACTCATGCAGGCAATAAATCTGCAGATGTGACACTTGGTTGATTAAATAGGCTGCGGAAAAACGATGCATTCATTTAAAGCATGTGCAAAATGATCCCAATGGCCTCTTGAGATGAATAGTTTTTCAATGGTCATCAAATATTACACAGATGTTTAAAAAATACATTGATTTGTTTGAATGCTGTTTTTATCATCCAAAGACCATATGGTCACATGGTACATTTCTAGAGCTCTCAGGATACCGAGATCTAAAACCTGCAAATTACATGGTAATTAATCTTTGCATTACTTGGCTACTTCAATTACGGTGAGTAAGTGATGTACATAATTGCTTCATTATTTGTGAGCGTGTGTTTGTGAGGTAATTACAGACTGTTGCATGCACCAGGTAACCGAATTTATAATGCAGTTGGACTGAAAACACCACATGGCCTCCTGTCAGCTCAGAATCCACAGTTTCTGCAGTTGCCCAGTGCAGGATGGAATCTAGCTGTCTATTGATCTTTGCCTATCTCAGCAGCATTTAAGTGCTTGAGGGTTTCCTGTGACAACCCAGAGAGCTCTGCAAGCAGTGCTTTGTGTCCAAGGGCTTGGATGCAAAAGAGCAAAGACTTCCGAGAAGAAGCTGTCCAAAATACAATGGAAACCCAACTGTTGGATGTCTTTAGTTGTTGTTGTTATTGACTTCTTGGGCAGCGTTGGTTTCAGCTGAGTCTGTTGCTACTTTTCATAAATAAATAAATAAAACCAAAGGTTTGGTCTTTGGATTCTGCGGGGGGGGGGGGGGAGGACAAGCTGTTTTTCTCTTTCTTTTTCACAGCAAAAGAAAGAGAAAGTGGCACCAGTTAAAGTTTCACCACTTTCCATTTGTATCCCTGCCATCATCATTTAGCTTTGCTCTATCATGCTCTACTCCTTGTTTTCATTTCTTTTTTTGCCACCCTTCTTCTACTCGTCTGAATTTCCTGTCCACCCCTCCCTTTTACTCTTCTTTGGTTTTACCTTTTCTTTCAATCTCATGTTCCTTTGCTGTTCTCCAATCCAGCCAGCTGGGTTCTATCCTCTTCTTTATCCCTCCTGATCGGTCTCTTTACTCTAGCCTTTTTAGCTTTCTGTTTCTAGTTGCACCTAGCTTTCAAGTGCTTAGTCCTTCCTGTTCTCTTGTCCCCACATCTCTTCTCTCCTTAGTACTTGTCTTTTCCCCCACCCTGTCCCTATCTCCTGTATCTTCTCCCCATCCACTATTCATTCACTCATCCCCCCTATCTCCGCCTCCAGTCTCTGTCCCTGTCTCTCACTTCCTTGCTACCTCCCAGCTTGCTCCTTCTCCTTCCTCCCCGTAGCTCCATCTCCCCCATTTAAGTATCCCGGGCTCTTTGTTGTCCCACCTCCTTCTTGGCTCCATTGGATCTCATGAGGCTTGGTGTGCTGGCTTCAAGAAGCAACTGAACTACCTTCATATTTCCCACCACCATTGGTGATACTGCTCCCCTCTCTCTGTCTTAGGGCACATTCCTAACTAAGGATCCGGCTGGTGGCCCATGGTCACCCGACGGATCCTTTGCACTGGCTGCCTGGCGTGTGCTGAGCCGGAAATCTACTCAGGAAAGGGGATGCTTGTCCCCTTCCCGAGTGTAAACCCAGGACGGCCCTATCGGCCTCCTCAGATTTCCACCAGCTAAATAGCTGGCGGAAGTAGAGGAGGCCGTGTAAGAGCATAGCCGGCCCAGCGGGGATGGGAATATGGCCGATGCCCTCCCCCTCCCAGGCCGGCTAGGCCAATGGCCCCCCCACCCTTGCCCAACCAGAACGCCCATGTGGCTGGCGACGGAGCTCTTACCTTGCGCCGCCGTCCACGTGGAAATCTGGTGCCAGAGTGAGGGAGGCTGGCCTGGCGCCAGCCTTCCTTACTCCCGAATCATCGCAAACTTGCTTTATGGCACGTTTGCGACAGCTGCCGGAGCACTCGCTCCGGGGCCGGAACGAACGTCAGGATTGCACTGTTACTGATTTAGTCTTTCCATTTCCGTTTTCCAACCATCATAAGCAAAAGCTCAGCGAAGTAGCCTCCAGACTTTCTAGAACAGGGGTTTCTTAAGTAACCAAGCAAAAGTGGGTGCTTGGGGTGGGTGGATGCTTTGAGATGAGGTATATGATGCAGCTGAGATATGAAGAAGGTAGTTGAGAGCTAGTGTGCCAAAAACTGAGAAGTGTACCAAGAAATCCCAGGTTTAAATCTCACGTGTGCCATGAACTCACTAGGTGGTCTTAGATAAGCCACACTATCTCACCCTATTCCTGGCCTTGCAAAAGATAATAGCCAGTTTTTTTGACCTGAATCTAGAAACAGTGAATTTGCTATAAAAAAGGTCATAAACTTGAATTGGAGAAAATCCTCTTCCCCCAAAAAGAGAGTTCTCCTGCAAGGGTGAACTTATTTAAACGCAGATCAGCACTAGTTCAAATCCTCACTCGACCACAAGACCTGCTCGGCAGTCTTGGGCCAGACACTCTCTCCCCCTAACCCAGTGGTTCCCAAACTGGGAGGCGTGGAAACCAGCCAGGGGAGCTGCGGAGTGCCATGGAATCCTCTCGGAAAACAGTGCAATGCCGATTGGCAGACATCAGGATAAGGTAATGGGGAGCCATGGTCAATGGTTGTCAATGGTCAAGGGAGCCACAGGTCAAAAAAGTTTGGGAAACACTGCCCTAACCCATCTCACAGGGTTACTACAAGGATAAACTTTCAAGGAACAGTTTCTTGGAGGCAGAGTGAAAGAAAAATTAATATAATTCATAATGAAACAATGGAGTACCTCTTTGACAGTCCTCATATAATCTTCATCATGGATTTTCCTGGGGAAGTCCTGTAAGTTACTTCAACAGAGATACAAACAAAGCCTTCAACAAAGATACAGAGAGGATTCTAGCAACACTTGGACTGCCTCACAGGCGTTTTAAAAAATATAGATATGTAAAATGTTTAAATCACACATGTAACAATGCCTCCCAGTGGGCTAAAGAACTGCACCCTCCCCGTTAGCCTTCCAGTGAGGTCTAAAGTCTTTCCATTTCTGCCTGACCTTTCTTTCTTACTTGTTTTTTGTTTTGTGGCTGTATTCTATGTTTTGTTTCAGTTTTGTTTTGTTTCTTTATTGCACTGTTCTGTATGATTATTTTACTATTAATAGTAAAATATATTTTTATTATCACACACACACACACACGCACGCGAAAGCCCTGACTGATTCATCCATTTATATCCTATTTCCCATTAAGCTAGAAAGTTGAAATTTGGCATGGTTGTTGCGTAGGTATGGATCACTAATAAAAATGATGTTGTAAGACAGGGTTTTACATAGAAGGAGGTAAAACTGCCCGTGTGGTGTTTAGTTGATACGGTGACAAAGAGAGATAAGACAGTGAACTACCCTGTTGAATTCCTCAACACTTTGAATCCCCCTGGAATGCTAGCCCACGGTCTTACTTTAAAGGTCAGTGCACTGGTGATGTCGTTATGTAATTTCAGTCCGCCAAAACGTTGTACTGGCATGCAGCTTCAAATCAAGGTCCTTGCATGTAATGACATCAAGGCTACAGGTTTTACAAGATGTGCAGAAGGTGAAATTGTATTTATTTCATGCATCCCAATCAACCCGTCAGAGTATGCTTTAGAATTTAAAAGACTGCAGTTCCCGCTCAGGGTATGCTTCGCAATGTCTATCCATAAGTCCCAATGACAATCCTTAAAAGAGCCTGGCATCAAAGTCAGGCAAGATTGCTTCTCTCATGGGCAATGTTATGTAGCATGTTCAAGGGTTAGTAAACCAAGTAACTTGTGATATTAGCGCCAGAGGGTAAAACTGCTAACGTAGCATACCAAGAAGCACTAGCCACATAGCCATGCAGTTCTTTAAATCTTAGATGTTAGACAGGGTCAAGAGGTACACAGAAGCAATGTTTATGGGATTTCCAGCCATGTGATATCAGCTCTTAAATTGAAGAAATAAAGAATATTCTTACAACTTTGTCTGTTGAGATTTCTGTCCTCTGATCCTACCGGTATGCAGAAGCGGGCGACCAGAGCGGATTATCCAGATCAGACGCAATAAAAAAGTCTTGAGTCTTCCTTGCTTAACGTTTCATCCCCAAACACTTGGGATTTTTTCAAAAGCAGAAAATTGGAAAACTCAGCCACTCCAATTTTCTGCTTTTGAAAAAATCCCAAGTGTTTGGGGATGAAACGTTAAGCAACGAAGACTCAAGACTTTTTTATTGCTGCGTCTGATCTGGATAATCCGCTCTGGTCGCCCGCTTCTGCATACCGGTAGGATCAGAGGACAGGAATCTCAACAGACAAAGTTGTAAGAATATTCTTTATTTCTTCAGTTTAAGAGCTGATATCACATGGCTGGAAATCCCATAAACACTGCTTCTGTGTACATAGTAAAAAGCCATGAAAATCTACCTGTATAGGGTCAAGAGGGTCAACAGGGTGGAAAGTAATCACTTTTTTAATCTGTTCAATGGATACTTCAGGTACTGTGTGTATACACACGCACGCACGCACGCGCACACACAGTATATGGTCGTCAACCCTAACTTGGGTGGCTCGGCAGCCGTAGGTTCGAGGCTCTTCGGGGCCTCTCTTTGTTCCCGGTGGGGGTGGATCTCTCTTTGGCAGGCAGGCAGGCAGGCAGGCAGGCAGGGGCTTGGTAACTCTAGGCAGGCTCAGAACACCATGGTGCTAGGGAGGGGGTATACAGCATCTGCACTCCTCCTCCAGTCACCTCCGCCTTCCTTCCATCCTGGGGTTCAGCTCACCCTCAGTATCAGAAGATCTGTCCTCATCTCTGGCCAGCTGGAGGTTTTTAAGCCCGTCTCCACCACCGCCTTCCTCAGGTTTCCACCCCTTCCTACTGCCAAAAGCCTCCCCTGGTTCCACCCCCCTTCCCTTAGGCGTGTCTTGTTCCCCTTGGCCTCTCTATGGCTGCGACCACCACCCCCGTATCCGCTGCTCATCAGGAGATGTTCTCACTGGTCCTCTGCCTCTCCTGGGCATGGTAAGTCAGGTGCGCCACGGGCCATCGAAGGCTGCCCACCATTTTGGTTACTGCTGCTCCCCGGCATTCCGCACTCAGAGCCTCCCCCAGCCGGGGGCTGCCCAGCCCGAGCACCCGGGGTCTCTACCGCAGATGTCTGATGCCAGATAACACACACACACACACACACACACACACACACGTGTGTATGGGTGTGTGTGTGTGTGTGTGCGTGTGACACACATGAATCAGGCTTTAGTATTCTTTATTGTGTCTAGGCAATAAGTCAATTGCTGTAGAAATTTCATCCAATTCTGTAGCCTGTGTGCACACTAAACAAAAGTGTTTTGGATGGAAGGGGGCAGCCCTTGAACAGATACAGTTCATTTATTGCAGCCTCCAAACATTCATGCTATGTTTTCTTTTGCTACCACTTTGCTTGTATTTGAGATTTTTAAAAAAAAAAAATTATCCAAATGTTGCAAAACTGGGAATCAACATTGCTTTGGGAAAAAAAGACTACAATTAGATTCCCCCCTCCCCTCCCAATTATCACTTAGTTTCTCATCTGCAGAAACTCTAATCTAGCAGTAGAAAATGTTTTGGTTTGGTTTCCTTTTTCACAATATAAGCCTTTGAAATGTAAATTAGAAAACTGAGCTCTCAATGCTCCAAAGACATGGAATGACTCATTTGTTATCCTATCCCTCTCCTGCTGCGCTGTACCTGAACTCCGACAATGAAATTGTGCTGCGTCCAAAAACCAAACGCTATATGGAAGGTATTAAGCCACAATATATTTTATACAGTATGGAAATGCCACCTGCCTGCTTGCCATACCTGGCAAAAACTATAGCAATTAGTGGTTTCTCTTGTCTTTGCGTTTATGTTACAAATTAATGAACATGTCAATGATGCCAGCTGTTACAAATGAGTTAGGATCGGCCACCTGCTAAGGAACAGCTCAATTCACCATGAATTTTTCAAAATAATAATAAAGGAAAAACAATCACTTTATCAAATCCTGAGAAAGGAAGTCATTATTAGTAGTTTAGTATTTACAAAGGCATTGTATTATATCCAAGCACAGTAAATTAACTGTTCGTTGTACTCTTATAGTCAGTCCAGCCTCTACGCACGCACGCATGCACGCACACACACCCTCTTATTGTGGCCTAGAAACTCCCTACTACAGGTCCCCTGGCTCCCTGTAGTCTATTTCTCAGTGTTGCTTTTCCCTGAGCCGAGCTCTGCTATCAGAAGTGAACCGGGTTGCGAGAGAAATCACACACAAGCAACACCTGGGGAAAGGACTGCAAGGAGGATTCACGTATTTCTCTCTCTCTGCACATTTTGCTCTCTAAATCAGCCTCCAAACCCTTGCATTTAAAGAGAGAAGTCTGCCCAAGTTAGTATAGCTTGACCCCAAGGAACTCTCTGGGTTATGGCCAGTGAGGAGAAAATATGACTTGTATCTTCTAGATGCTGGAGTCCCTTGGACTGCTAGGAGATCAAATCAGTCAATCCTAAATGAAATCAACCCTGACTGTTCCCTGGAAGGACAGGTACTGAGGCTGAAGCTCAAATATTTTGGCCACCTAATGCGAAGAGAGGACTCTCTGGAGAAGACTCTGATGCTGGGAAAGATTGAAGGCAAAAGGAGAAGGGGAAGGCAAAGAATGAGATGGTTAGACAGCATCACCGATGCAGCGAACATGAAAATGAGCGAACTCAGGAAGATAGTGGAGGACAGGAAGGCCTGGCGGGATATGGTTCATGGGATCACGAAGGGTCGGACACGACTTAACGACTGAACAACAACAACATCTTCTAGATGATCTACTTGCATATTCTATGGCCATGAATTTGAAATGTAGCTTTGCATGGATTCACAGTAGCCATCAGCCTCAGTTTCCCAGAAATTGAAGCAAATCTTCATCACACCTGCTTGAGCAAAATGCAACTCACCAAAAGCTCCATAGGCCAAAGCTGCCTGCCCCAAACTGAAAAAGGATGGGGTTGCTGAGCACATTTTGCTAGGTCACAATCCATGGCTGGTAAAGAGTGAATGATTTGATGTAACTCAAGTTGTGTGGTCCTGACTTGCCAGCTAGAGAGTTCTTGTAAGGATGAATGTCTAGTTTGATGCTCAGCAATACTGTGTGCAAGAAGGGATGTTGGAATAAAAATCTGAACCAAGTGCGCATGTGCAGCTTTTAGTGCATGTCTCAAGGATTTGGCAGATCATGATTATTGTCTCTTGAAGAAAGATTATTCTAGGGAAATATTTATTCAGCACACAGTGTTCTATCTAACTGGGTGTTCTAATTTCAAAGAACTGGAGACTACCGTATTTCTTCGAGTCTAAGGCGCCATCGATTCTAAGGCGCACCTTTACTTTCAGTACCACCAGCAGGGAAAAAAAAATCAATCAATTGTAAGACTCGCCTCCCTTCATTAAATCTACCTGCTCAGCACCAAGTCTCCCCAGCATGTCTCCTGCAGCTGAGGATGACTGAGTGCACTGCCTTTGCATAGCATTTCTAGCCCCGTCAGAAAGTGCCATTTCCTTCGTTACCTGGGCTTGGGGTGGCTGCAGGGAGGCCTGCGCAACCCTCTGCAGGCGACCCTGATCTTCAGTTTGGCGAAATTTTTTTGGCCATTTCTGGTTTTCGCGAAAACCAGAAATGGCTGAAAATCACCGTTTTTGGCTGAACTGAAGATCAGGGAGGCCTGAAGAGGGTTGCGCAGGCATCCCTGAAGCTCCCCCAAGCCCCAGTAAGTAAGAAGATAGCATTTTGGGGTGCTTTTTGGAGACCTTCGATTCTAAGACGCACCCCATTTTTTTAAATGCTTAATTGGGAAAAAAACATGCGTCTTAGAATTGAAGAAATACAGTACTTAGCATAGCAATCTGGATGTGCGATGGCTGCTTAACAAGGAAGTACGTCTTTCTGACACTTCCTGAAGTGTGCTCAAAGATGTATCAGCACATGGCAAGAGATCATGTGACCTGGTTGGGTCTGCCACACATTCAGGCTCTTCAAACACATCCTCATGGTTATGTGAAGAATATCCAACATTATTACGGTTTGTGGATTGAAATGAAGTGTGCAAAATATTTATAAATATAATTACAAAGTATTACGGTACTTGGCAACGATCCCTTCCTGTAATTCAAGAATTGCATTCACTGAACATGTGAGGAGGACGATCAGGCTTTGTCCCCCACCTACATGTGTTTGTTTGAATGCCTGAACAGAACATGTGTGTATAACTCGTGTGTGACTCTGTTCAGATGTTCAGTGAATGCACAAAGGGATCTTCAATGCAGTGGTGTAACAAGGGTGGTGCGAAGGCAAGTAGTTGTGCAAGACTCCGTTACACTGGAGTCAACGGCCCCTCCCCCTTGCTGTTGGAGCCATTCCAGCAGCAACAGTGAGTGAGGGAGGGAGTGTCCTGCGTGTTGCCTTTGCTGCCAGAATGGCTCCAACAGCAAGGGGGAGGGGCCGCTGACTCCAGTGTAACGGAGTCTTGCACAACTACTTGCCTTCGCACCACCCTTGTTACACTACTGCTTCAATGAATGTGTACAGCAGCGCTTGCTGCCAGTATGTTTCTCCCTCAATGTGCATTCCTTGAATACACTTCTTGTATGTCTGAACCAGCTAAAGTAACTCTTTATTACTGGAACAGAAGCTGGTACAGTGTTGAACATTTTTTTCATATTTGTGTTGAAGAATGTAAATACTATAATTTAGAAAGGAACTTTGAAGGAAGGCATTTCAAAGAGAATGCTATGAAAATGCTGTGTATATTTTGTTGTTGTTGTTCAGTCGTTAAGTCGTGTCCGACCCTTTGTGATCCCATGAACCATATCCCACCAGGCCTTCCTGTCCTCCACTATCTTCCTGAGTTCGCTCATTTTCATGTTCGTTGCATCGGTGATGCTGTCTAACCATCTCATCCTTTGCCTTCCCCTTTTCCTTTTGCCTTCAATTTTTCCCAGCATCAGAGTCTTCTCCAGAGAGTCCTCTCTTCGCATTAGGTGGCCAAAATATTTGAGTTTCAGCCTTAGTATCTGTCCTTCCAGGGAACAGTCAGGGTTGATTTGTGTATATTTACACCCCTCCAAATGCTTGACAATTTTCATTCAAGTGAAATATTTCATTGTCAAAGTGTCGTGCATTAGCATCTTCACTCCTGGACAAACCTTTTTGTGAAACTTGTCATCTCCAAGGCAGTTCTATAGACAACCCCAAATAAATAACTCACATGCACCACAAAGGTGGTTTCCTTCCCCCTTTGAAGAAAATGAAAAACAGGACAGAATTAAATCAAGATTTTTTTCTTTTTTTTATATAGAGTATTTGGATTCTGTTACTGTGCTAAACACTTGACAGTAAGGCCCTCCATTTGTAAATCAGCTGATGACAGCATGGATTGATATGTCAATTGTGTGATAACACTCTAGAGACCCTCAGGTAGCATCAGATACAATAGATAGGTAAATGGCATAGATCTTTCTGTCTACTTGTCAGTATTTTCAAAGAGCAGTTGTCACTGTGTTCTCTAGGTATAAGATACAAACCTTGGAACAAACTGGCTATATTTAGTGCCTGTAGTGAGACTTACAACCAGACTACACTTTACATCCTGCACATCAGTAGTCCTAGCTACTGCATTTTCATTCTCTCTCTCTCCAAAATAACAGTGGAGGGAAAGCCTGATTTAACGTTGGGACCATTGCAGAATTGTTAGAATCACACACACACACACACACACACACACACACACACACACAGAGAGAGAGAGAGAGAGAGAGAGAGAGAGAGAGAGAGAGAGAGAGAGAGAGAGAGAGAGAGAGAGAGAGAGAGAGAGATATTTCCTCTGCTAGTATTGCCCTGGCCTAGAGGCAATGCCGCCACTGGTGCCCGCTGGACCAAGTAAGGCAGGGGTGTGGCATGGGGAGAGGGTGCAGAGGGGGGAAGAATGGGGTGGGGAGGTGGCAGGAGGGGGTGGATCTGGCAGCAGTGGTGCACGCCGGATCCTATCCCCTCTTTTTAAAACCTCCCTGCCCCTTTATTCTCCTCAGATTTTAACCAGTTAAAGACCTGGCACAGATTCGAGGAGACTCATTGGCAAGCAGGAGGCTTGCAGAGGAGTAAGGGGAAATAATTCACCTTTCCCCTCTGAAGCCTCTCAACCCCCACCCCCACCCCAGATACAGCATGTACCTTTTTGGTGCAAATGGATCCTGGTTTTTGAAGTAGGTTTTCTCTGTGCCAGGTGCAGGGGAGTGGCAGCAGGAAACAGGATTTATCTTGTTGGCGGTGTGCTCCCTGAGGCATCTGGTGGGGCCACTGTGTGATACAGGAAGCTGGACATAGATGGGCCTTTGGCCTGATCCAGCAGGGCTCTTCTTATGTTCTTATGATCGGCGGGGGGGGGGGGGAGGAAGGATAGGATTGGGCTCTTTGAAAAAGCACAAACTATCTGAGGTGGTTCATAGACAATATATTCACGACCAGTCTTTTATACTTTGGCTTGTAAAACGGTCAATATCAGAAATCTGTATGAAGATAAAGGGGATCTCTTTTATACTCATATCCTGCTACTCCTTTGAAACTTCAGTGGTTTCCATAGGGCTCCTAGTGGCCTTACATATCAATCAGGTTCATTATCATTTTGCTTCAAGACTACTATAAGCCAGTAACAGAGCCCTGTTTTAGGGTTACCATATACCCTAGATAACAACTGATTAGTAAATCACCTTCAAGTCTTTGGTGGGCTTCATTGCAGAAGCAGTGGTGAGATGGTGGGAGGACGTCACTTCCATGCCCCGATGCTGGGGGAACTGTGACATGATTTGCTCTTCTTGTGCCAAATTCTCATGAATTTGGTGTCTCACGTTTTCCAGATGAAAGTGGAACGAATGAAGAGATAGTTGACCTGAAACATCCTTCTCTGCGTTTTGCATGCTGTGCAGTCACGGTGACTCTGTCAGTCTTGTCACTTTCAGGATCACGGACATTGAAGTTAATTGCGGTTCTTCCATGTTGTTCAAACACCTTGGGAACCCGGCCATGTTGCTTCGTGCTCCCAAAGCAGATCAGCACCGTAAAAATTTATGAGAGCTGGTGCTGTAATTTTCAATATTAGCAAATTGCAACTTGCTAGACATGAGTGTTTCTTTTAGCAAATTAATTCAAATGGAAAGAGTGCTGTGGGGGCCAAAGAGATGGCAGCACTACCAAGCTTTCTTTCCAGATGAGTGGATCCATTTTGTGCTATGCTAATCAGCTCTTTAGTTGTAGGTCATTTTTTTTCCCTTTTAAATTTAAGTACAGCTGAAATGTTAATTAAAAATCACGGGTAAACTCTGAGCAGCTCAGAGTTCTGTCACTTGCTTAAGCAATGGGGTGGAAAACTCCAGTTTCCTGAATTCCTCCATAAGAAAGGACAGATTATCTTCCTAACACTTTCCAGTAAAAGCTGAGAGGACAAATTGCTGCTGAAGTCACCTCAGCAACAGGCATTCTGTACTCCTATGAACCACATACAAACCACATACAAATCTGAACCCATTTTTCTGCAATCTTACTATGACATGGACCTGTTGATATGGTTTCAGTTTACCTTGCCTGATAAAGAGATTGTGGGCGCAAACCCAGTGGCGTTGTTAGGAGGGCGGGGGGACCCAGGGCGGCGAGGGTGTTGCGCCTCGGAGGGGGTGCACTGCTGCTGCATCGCTGAATTTCGGCAGCGTTGCAGCATGACAGCAACACCCCCCCCCCACATTTTTGCGGCCTTTTTTAGGCCGCACAGAGCTTGGGAGGGCAGGAGGGTCAGCCCTCGCACCCTCCCTGGTTCCGTACGTCTCAGAAAAGGCGGCAAAAACACAGGGGGCATGGCGACATGGCAGTAGTGGCGTCACAGCCCTGGGGGCGCGGCTTGCGGCATCACATGGGGGTGTTGTGTCGACGGCCTCCCCCCCACGGGGGCGTAGCTACGCCTCTGCGCAAACGTATCCAGCTGCTAGGCCAGCATAAGGCCACTGCGCCGGCCCAGGACTCTTGGAAAAGCTGCCATAAAGCAGCTGCGCCAGCCAGCCCTAGGCTGGTGCAGAGGCCCGCGCCGGCCCCTGTGGGCCATATCCAGATGGCTGCAGCTGGACATGGGGGGGCATTCCGAAGACGTTTCAGGGTGGGGGGTGGGCAGATTGCACCAAGGAGGCAAGATTGGCGGCAACAGTGCATGTCATATCCTATCCTCCTTCCAGGCCCGTTTCTTCTGACATGAACCTCCTGGACATAACACCAGCTCAGCAGCTAGTGTGAATCTGAGGAGACCCGTTTGGGAGGCTAGGGTTTTACCCAGGGTAAGGGAACAAAAAATCCCTTACCTCGAGGACACCTCCTGCCCTGCCTACTGTGCTCAGGATCCAACATTGCCAGCGTTGGCATAGCTGGATCGTGAGCAGAGCATAGGATAGGATTGGGCTGCCCTAGGGGTAAGGCTATGCACCTAAGGAGTACACTTGGGAATGGTTTACATCCAGTTCATACCTTGTGTAGCAACCAATGGAAAACCTCTGCTGTGTGGGTGGTGCCATGTAGGAGAGGTCATGTCTTTATTTTTAAAAATAAACTTTTTTTTTTAACTCATAATGCTTTACAAGTTAAAAACATAAAAATAAGAACTCCAGACATAAAAATAAACAGCAAACAAGACAAAAAGCAATAGGCATTCTTGGTGTGGAAACCAGCAACATGAAATTGTTTTTTGGGGGACGTCATAGACTAGGACTGCAGTATTAAACAGACTTGCTAAGGAGTAAGCCCCATTGAACTCAATTGGATTAACTTCTGAGTAAATATGTTTACTCAGGATTGTCCCGCACATGATGAATGAATTGGGCCTCAGACAACTATTTTTTATGTGCAATGACATAGTGAAGCCACTATGTGTTGTCTTTCTTTTTGGCCTGGTGACTGGTTGTCTGAATGTTCTGCCATGCTGCACAAATGAAGTAAGTTTGGCAGCCCAGTCCTGTGTAAATGTTTCACCGGTGTAAAAGTAGATCCACCAGTGTAAGTGCACTTATGCCAGTGTAACTTGATGGATGCCGACGGACGCAGGACTGACACCGTCCGTAACCCCCCTCGGACGCCTCACATGCACAGTTTGGATGCAGGATGGACGGCAGCACAACTCCACTGTTGCAGGGGGCATTCCGGGGGTGTCTGAACGCCCCCAGAATGCCCCCTGCACCAACGGAGTTGCAGTGGCGTCTGTCCCATGTCTGAACTGTGCATGTGCGGCATCTGAGGGGGGTTAAGCTGGTGTCCATCCTGTATCCACGGGTGTACGACAAGTTAAACTGGCATAAGTGCACTTACACCATTGGATCTACTGTTACATTGGTGCAAGAGTTACACAGGTTTGGGCTGTAAGAATCACTATCCTGGTGCCATTTGCGCAACACTTTTCATAGCTGTTCAGTCATGAGCTGTCGTGGGAATCATTCAGTGTGCTGGCCTTCATCTCCTTATTCCTTCCTTTCTCTTTTTCTTCTTACATCTTATATCGAAGAGTTTTGAAGCCTGAAGGCAGAGACCTTATCTAATTTATATGCAAAGTACCTAGTTTCAGGTAATAAATCATCATCAACCTTCAGTGGGGAAACTATGTTCCATGCATTTGGCTTTTAGGCTTTGCCCACTCTGGAGTACTTCCATGACAATTGATAACATTTGGTGGCTGAATATATTGTTTCATGAGGTACTTGTGTGCAGCAGGCTTCATGACCTTTATATGTTACACCTCTGGTGATGACAGCATGCCTCTTCTTTGCATTTTTGGCATCAGTGTTTTTTTTTAAAAAATCTACCAAACTTGCACAAGAACAAATGTACACAGGGCCACTGGCGTCGCTGCAGGGGGGGGGCGGAGCTCTAAGTTCCGCCATGGTCTGACCCTCCGTTACACCGGTGCACGAAGTGGCCCCACCCCTCGCCTTCGGAACCATTCAAGGCGGTGAAAGCAATGTAGCGCTCCGCCCCCCTGCAGCGACGCCAGTGCACAGGGCCGGCTCAAGACCTCCTGATGCCTGAGGTGGCAGGCCAAATGCTTCCCATATGTGCCAGCCCCTGCTCCTCCCACAATCCAATGTTCTAGCTCTGCACTACCCTCCCCTCCATTTTTCCTCTTCCTCTCTGCTCCCTCGTTCTTTTCCAGTTCAGGGAGTGGAAGGAGAAGGATGAGCAGTGGAGGCAAGTAGGCAGGCAGAGATGGGAGACCCCACCAATTTGCTGCCTGAAGAGACCATTTCATTTGGCCTCGTAGATGGGCCAACCCTGGATGTGCATTGCTAACCCTCTCGGATGTACAAGTCTGGAAAAAGAGAGGGAGTGAATTGTGCCTTAGACAGTGGTTTTGAAGTAGAGGTTATTGACATAGCAATTTGCTTTTGGGGAAACCAGACTCGAAAAGACATCTTTATAAAGGATGTCTACTTATAGTGAAACTATAAGTCTCACTATAAGAACACATCCTTTATGAAGAGTGTCTTTTCAAGTTTGGTTTCCTCAAAAGCAAATCACTATGTGATATTTCAATAATGAAATAAGTAGTTGTATTCAAAGTTACAAAACACAAAATAAATAGATCGATTTTATTTTATTTACTGTATTACATTTTTATACCGCCCTTCCTCCAAGGAGCCCATGGTAGTGTACATAACTTCTCTGAGAAGTTCTCTCCTCCTTTTGTCCTCACAACCACTCTGTGAGGTAGGTGAGACTGAGAGAGAGTAACTAGTCCAAGGTCACCCAGATTTCTGCAGTTACAAAATTATACTAAAACCTGGGGGACATGCAGGCTGAGATGGAACGGGTATTCTGGCTGAGATGGAAGGGGTATTTTGCTGCCATTATGGGATAATGACCCCTTCTAGTGCAGTGATGGTGAACCATTTGGGCTTGGTGTGTCAAAAGTTTTGAAAATGCCTAACTTGACTCTGCTGGTGTGTGTGTCCCCCCCCACTTTTAATAGTACTTTGACTACTATTGCTAATTTTAATAGTAATTTTGAATTGAACTGAACTGAAACCAACTGTAGAACACATTGCATTTTATTTAACATCAATTAGTGACTTTTTTTGTTGCTGAGTTTTACTAGAGAGTAATTTGAAAGAGGTCTGCAAAAATTCCTGCCCCAAATGTTCAAGACAAGCCTGTAAAACGTTTGCAAAAATGTAAGGTGTGTCAGGGCCCTGGGGGAAACGCAGGCGTGTCACCCAAAATGACCTTGCGTGTCACCTTGACATCATGGTTCTAGTGTATGGAAACAAATTTACTATATATTTTTTCAGGAATAGAGAGAAAATTGAAGTGTAACACTATATTCATTGACAGAAGCAGCTAGTAGTGGTATATAGTATTATAGATCAAACCCAAATTGGCTGGTATGAATATCTCTATAGGATATCTATATCCTATAGATACAGGCTGGTATGAATATCAAATTTGGAATATCCAAATTGGTATGAATATCCAAATTCATACCAGCCCAAATTGGCTGGTATGAATATATCTATAGGATATCTATATCCTATAGATATAGGCTGGTATGAATCTCTCTCTCTCTCTCTCTCTCTCTCTCTCTCTCTCTCTCTCTCTCTCTCTCTCTCTCTCTCGCAATTGCTAACCCTCTCTCTAAATAATAAATAAACACCGTTTATATACGGTGTGTGTGTGTGTATAAAATTTACAGGCAAACTCAGTCCTGTTGCTTTGTAAGTATGCAAGACAGGCATCACCAGCAAACTGTGTCACGATTATTGAACTCCTCCAAGCATAAATTGAATGGGGAATGGCTGGTAATTAGCTCAAGCCAAACAGGCTCTAGACTTGTCATCCTTTGTCATTAAAGAGCAGGCTGATAATGAAAGGAGTGCCAGTAATTAGCACAAAATAAGGAGGGGCCAGTATGTGCTTAAAAGACTCTTTTGCACATCTCTGTCTCTTCTAATGAAAATTTGACTCAAGTAAACAATAGGGAATGATAAGATAATTGCACATTAATAGGCAATGATTATTTTAGAAAAAACAAGCATTTAAAGAAGCATTTGTTCCAGTGACAAGGCACAATTATTCCAATAATTGTGGACAGAAACAGAGATATGACTGTGCAAAGCAATCCTGATTTATAGATAGCCTTTTCTCAATTCATCAGTGTCTTATTTAGCAAATGCACATTTTGTTATATAGAAAGATGTCTGTCTGGGGCATATTTGATTTTCTCCTACATCGTTGTATTTGTTTATTATATTACTCCAGTATAAATGCTCAGAATTATATACAGTATAATTCTACAGGCAAATTTGGAATATTTTCTGTTTCGTCTGGCGTTTGGGTGATGGGTTGATGTCTGCCTTCTGTGTCTCTATAAAAGTGTTTTGGTTCTGTTGCCTCCTTCTGGGTCAAATAGCTGGCCCTCCCCAATGGCCTTATTGTTTGTATTAATGATTTTACTCATTGTTTATATACATTGTACATTTATTATGGAGCTTTGTAAGCCACTTTGGGCATTTGTTTCGGCTTGGAAAAAAGTGGGACATAAATTTATTAAACAGATAGATAAACATTTATTTTTTTAGAGATACCTAATCAATTTTGTGTTTGAGAGTGGGGACGAATGGAATTGAGAAAGGAATTTGCTTGGTTTTGTGAACATAGCGTTCATATCAATAAGTACCGTACAGAGTGCAACTGTGTGGTTGTGTAAATTGTATCTTAGGGCAAATAGCTGCACAGTGTGGATGTGCACTAGCTTTGCATCCATTTCAGTGACTGCTCCATGGGATTCATGCTGAGTTGCAATTTGTAGCTGGTGCCAAGCTGGAGGATCCGTGCCTTTTAATGTATTGTGCTTTATTGGCTCCTGCTGGATGCGGCTGATTCTGCTTTTACTGTAACATGTTTTACTGTGATCATCCAGTATCTTCGCTGTGGCTTTCTTCATTGTCCTTGTTTTAATATTGTTAGCTACCTGGGAAGACTTGATTGAAAGACGGGGTAAAAATTCTGCAAACCAAAAGCGCAAATGAAAATACATGTGGCAAATATGGAGCAGAGAGGCTACGAGACTGAGCTGTGTGCACCACGAGATCCCCGTTTCAAAATCTCACCTCTGAACCCGCCAAGGGGCTCCATGCGAACTGCTGTTTCTGTGCTTCAGCCTTCACTTTCCAATGTGTAGATAATAACTTGATCTTATGAGAATGTTGTAAGGATTATTGCGGTGAGGTGTTTTTGAGCACTTTGAAACACTGTAGAAATGCTATTATTGTTGTTTATTGTGAGCACATCACAAGTCTGCAAACCTTCAGAGATGTCAAGAACAGATTGTTGCATGACACACTCTTGTTTTCAGAGTACAAAGTACATCACAGTTCTGCTGTCTACTGTGAGAAGATGTTGTCTGCACAATGGTTTCTTCTTGCAGTGGGCAGTCAGTTCAATTCTATTTTCACCATAGAAATGTAAATACTGTATGTTTTTGTAGTCTGCTTTGTGTTAAAATCATTTGGACAATACTGTTAGTTGGAAGGAAGGTTAATGACAAGGAAAGAGAATAGCCGTTGTACTCTGAACATAACCATCTTATACTACAAACCTAAATGTAATATAAACATTTATTCCTTTTCCCCAGAATTCTCATCCCAAAATTACAATTCCCATCGTTCCTTGAGAGAAGTCAAGATAGTCAAATTGGTATAAGATCAGTATACCGTATTGTCCCGAGTATAGGACGCTCCTGATTATAAGCCGCACCCTTAAAGTTTGGTGCTATTTTTTTAAATACATTTTTAACTTAACTTAAAGAAAATATACACATTAGTAGAACATTAAAACAGTACAGTTAAAGGCATAGGCACCCTGTCCCTTATTGAATCTGGGCACCCTAGTATAAGTCACCTTCCCAGATCCAAAGGGAGACAGAGTGGCTACCTTTAACCTTTGGAATTTGGGCAGGTGCAGCTTGTTGCGCCCTTCCATGATGATGAGCTGCACCTGCTCAAATTTCAATGGTTAACAGCAGAATCCTATGCATGTCTACTCAGAAGTAAGTCCCACTGCATTCAATGGGGCTTACTCCCAGGAAAGTGTGCATAGGATTGCAGCCTAAAGGTTGGCACTCTGTCCTCCTTTTGTAAGGTAAGCCTATGCAGGAGCTCTTGCTCTCAACTTTCAAACTGTACTCTCAACTTTCAAACTGCAGGATCAATAAATATCTTAGTTTCCACAGAGTCCTGGAGCTGGAGTGTAAGGGTTAATTTTTTCAAATGCTTCCATCCTGAGGCTAGAGGTTGCTAGAGAGATCATTGTTTGGCCATTTAACAAGTGATTAAGCACTTTGCAGTTTTTTTAAAAAAGAAAAAGAATAAAAGCCCTGTTTTACCTTTGAAAGAGACTTGAAAACAGAACGCTTTGCAGAAATCTCTAGCAGAAAATGCTAGGCTTTGATTGTAGGCCACACCCCTATTTTAAAGACTTGCTTTAGGGGGAAAAAGTGAGTCTTATACTCAGGTCAATACGGTAAATGTGTGGTATAGCTATCCCTTCTGTGTATCAGTTTGTTCTGAAAGCAAGAGAGCCATTGGTGTGAACACATGGTGACATTGCTTTATCAAATGTGCTTTACGTTCTTGCCCAAATTTTTAACAGGACCAACGTCATAAGGTGCAAGTGCGGGCCTTTCTGTCAGCAGAGCTTGAGCCACTGTTTTCCGTGCTCTGGTGCGGTGCCGCCCAGCCGTCATGGCGGTCACCATCTTGACTGCCGGCAGCCCATGTACCACTAACCTGTGGTCCGCGTTTTACTTGTGGTACATGTACCACACGTTGGGAACCTCTGTACTAGAAAATAAGTGGGATCTATATCCTGTTTTTTGTTCCATTAAATCTGTCTGAAGACTTGACACATTTTAAACTGTTTTTAAACACTTTTAATACTTAATGTCCTGTTAAAAAAAAAAAAGAGATGGAAGACCATAAGTATAACCAAATGTACACCTAAGCATGCTTAATTCTCATTGAAATAAGCCATCCTTAAATATGATTCACTGTATGCTGGATTGCAGACCATGTGTTTGTTGCAATCTGGCCGCAGGCACCACAGTGCAAATGAACACAAATCGATCTTTGTACCACCTGGTCTAGCATAAACAAAATTAATAATATGAATACAGGAGCATTCCACATTTCCAGTTCATTAACAGAACCCGGACAATTTTCTTCACTGTCTGTTGTTATGCTAACAGAAAGCAGAACTATTAGAAAGGCAAGAGAGACCCTCAAGCAAAATTCTGATAAGAGTAATTGCTTTGCTTTTTTAATTGCTTCTAAGTAGTTTGGGCCCCAAATGTCTCTTTTTCAACTCCATCAAATTGTTTTAAAAAAAGGCCTTCAGGAAAGAGCTTAATATTTTTAAGCCTGTATAAGTAAAACCTAACAGAACTTCATTTTAAGTTAAACTTTCCACATATCTTGGGGCTATAGTGGGACTATGTAATACCAGGTTGATACATTATACACTTCACAGCCCAATTTAATGGGATGAAGCATGATGCAAAATTTCAGAAGTGCATTTTTTTCCTTCCTTGCCTAGAAGGTGTTTCTTTAGACTGGTAATAAATTGTTTTTGCATTCCAAACTATACCGATAGAAATACAGTATATATCACACATATTCAGAGAAATCACGACGATAGTTTAACTGGTATTTAAATGTATTGCTTTTGGAAGAGTTTGCTGACTCATATGCACACATTTCAAAGTATGGACTTTTTAGTACACAGGAACAAAATGAAATTGCCCTAAGCTAGTTTTCAGTCTTACAATCCAATCTAATTGCTTTTATTTACAGGGCCAAGATACAAGTCATTGATTTCATTAAAACAATAGGCTTGAAAGCCAAGCATTTAGAACCATCCCTCTCCACTTTAAACTTTTACTACTGAGTCTTGAATGCTAGTGGCCATTGGGCTGTCTTCTCTTGGTATTGTGAGTACCGGTATATTTGGAGTAACAAATTATACCACTTTCCTGCCAGTTTAGCAGTCCAGAATTCTCCCAAACAATCCTGCAAACTATCAGATTCTGGGGGCGCAACCCGCCCCGACACCCCCCTGCACTTACATTGACCGATTAAAGCATCATTCTTTCTCGAGGGTGCAAGGCTCTGCAAGACCTGGAAGGCCTGCACTTGAGTCCTCCACCATAGAGATTATATGCTAGAGAGGCCAGCAAGGCCTGCAAGGAGGCTGCCACCTTGCAGTCTCTCTAGCACGTCGTCTCCATGGTGGAGGACTCGAGTCCTCCACCATGGAGATGACGTGCTAGAGAGAGGCCATCAAGGCCTGCAAGGAGGCAGCAACCTTGCAGAGTCTCTCTACCTGCACTTGAGTCCTTCACCATGTTGATGACATGCTAGAGAGACTATGCAAGGTTGCAGCCTCCTTGCAGGCCTTGCTGGCCTCTCTAGCACGTCGTCTCTATAGTGGAGGACTCAAGTGCAGGCCTTCCAGGCCTTGCAGAGCCTTGCACCCTCGGGAAAGAATGAAGCTTAAATCGGTCAAATTAAGTGCCGGGGGGGGGTCGCCGGGGGGGGGGGTCACGTCTGTCTGTCTGATGATCCTAGCTAGGTCTTATTTTCAGGGGAGGTCTTATATTTATGAGTGCCAGCAAAAATCATGCAAAAATGACACTAGGTCTTACTTTCGGGTGAGGTCTTATTTTCAGGGAAACGGTATGTAGTACAGTATATGTATATATATGCTCTTCTCGATGTACATCTGTAGCCACATTAGCTGGATCTGTGGAAGGCTGCTTCCATGCTCAGATCTCCCTTGCTGGCATGGGCCAAAAGTATTTACGCTTGACCACATTATAAACTTGTCCCATTTGCTTTATCAGTTCTCATTCAGTTCTTCTGTTCAGCTGTGAAAACTGAAAATTGATACTCTTCAGTATCTATGGCTAGTCCACATCCCCATGTGCTTTATGGGAGTATTGACAATGTCAACTCTTATATTGCTTTGCTTTTGTCAGCTTGTGGCATGACCTTTATGCAGGCTCTTGTTTGCCTCTGAATAAAGCATCAGTCTCGCTTGTGCTGACTCCTTAGGGAATGGCTTGTATTAAAATGTAATAAGTATTTGCATGTTGCAGCTCTTTATTTAAGCCAGTCCGCAGTGACACAAATCTCTTTTTACAAATTCACCTTATTTGCTTCTAACTAGAGAATGCAAATACCCCAAGGGAACCTACATCCATATTAATAAGAAAGGAGAAAAAGCATCAAAGCTTCAACATGAGATCTGCAAGATACCAACCGGTGTTGATTCCTTTTGTCCTTCTCACCAGAGTGAATGAAAGATGCTCAACCGCAACAGGCCAATCAACTTCTGATAATTCTGACAGCATTGATTCCTTTTTGTCTTTTCTGCAACATCGGATGCACACGATGTCAGAGCGGAAACATAGGGACTCTGTTTATTGTGAAGGCCTGCATGGTGGGTTCCGGTCAACAAAGGTGATTTCTGACATGTTTTCAAAGGCAACATCATGCTGGATGGAATGTTTGATATTACGTCTGAACAAGAGAGCAGTTACAATACATGGTATATATTTAGATGCCCGAGTTTGCCTTTGCATTGCCAAGTTCTTTATTTATAAGGCTTTGTAGCCTGGCCAATGATACAGAGTAGGGATAGGAAAAATCACAGTGTCCTGACACTCTGCTTCTAGATGTCATGATAACGAAGGAAAGAGAAGAATGCACTTGTGGTGTATCATGTTTTTACTTGCATCTCCCGGCAATGCAACATGTAGTCCATCCAATATTGGATTACTCGCCCTCTTTTCATGCTTATCTGCACGGCGCACACTGCGCCTGCTTGGAGCATTTGGAAATTCTGCTAATCTTGGAGCGTTTGCATTAATTTCTGCATTAATGCCCAATGTATCATCGGGGGGCAGGCAGGCGTCACAATGGGGAACCAGTGCAAAGCTTTGTCCCAGGGGCAACCAGGCACTGGTACTGCCCGCTGGGTTCAGTGCTGCCCTCTTCAGACAAATGCTGAGCTTGGAGAATCTGGGAAGGAGCATGGCCAAGGAGTGCATCAGTCCGGGGGTAGGACAAGCAGGTGCACACCCACTCATCCTCCATGTGGGTACACTGTACTCAGTTTTAGATTACTGGAAGAGGACTAGGAGGCTGGATTGTCCTAGCTTTTATCATCCAGCCTTTGTGCACCCATAAATGCGTAAATAGCAAGTGCCAGCAAAATAAGCTCACATGAATAGCAAACAGAAGCCTGTCCAGTATAGCAAATTAAGGATTTGCAAGGCGGTGAGACCTTAGGGAGCGTCTGCTTCTCGAAAGATTGGATTCTTCTGTTTTCATGAGGGAAAATTCCATTTCAGTAGCTTTGCAAATGCATCATTTTAATTGATAAACAAGCCTCTGAATTTCTTTCGAAAGAGTACCGGAGTGTTTGCCAGGGAGCTCTCTCTTTCTCTCTCTCTCTAGTTACTGAAAAGAGAATTGTTAATTGGAGAGACTATGATTCGGGCCTTCAGAGAGGGAACATCAAGAACAATAATGTGATCAAAACATGCTCAGTACTCTTTTTTAGAAGTTTGAAACATGAGGGGATGGGATTTGAATACATTTTAGTGGAAAGGGAAGAGTTAGGCAAAATAACTTGCGTAGTAGACCTTTAGAATATTCCCAGCTTGTCAAAATGGGGGTAGTACTCCCACATATGTGTGAAAAAATGGGGGGGGAGGCACAGGCTTTTGATAAAATGATGAGGCTATCAGTATTTTTAACCACAAATGCAGGGGAAAAATCAGTAGCATAACAGCATCATGTTTTCTAAAAATCAAATTACTGATGCAAGGAACTATTCAATTCAGTTGTTAAAATACATGTAAAGCAAAACATCCCTCATTGCTCATGTAAAGCAAAACATGAGTACAGGTGGGGTCCCATATCCACGGATTCACTATCCACGGTTTCAGTTATCCACGGATTGCGGGGGACCCCCCCCCCCCAGGCTTTTACTTTTTTCCCAGTAAGGTTTGTTTCTTCCTTAAACGAACAGGAGAAGCAGGCTCTGGCTGCTTATTGCAGGCAAGTAGAATGAGACCAAGTCCTAGAGAGGCTCTGCAAGGTTAACAGAAACCTTGCAGAGCCTCTCTAGGACTTAGTCTTGTTCTACTTGCCTGCAATGGAGGCTCCTTCTCTGTTTGTTTTAAGGAAGAAACAAAGCTTGCTGAAAGAAAACCAAGAGCTGGGGCGCGCGCATGCCTACCCGCAGGGGAGGCAGGTCAACAGGAAACCATGGAAGGGGGGTTCGCTCTTATCCACGGTTTCAAGTATCCACGGAGGGCCTGGAACATATCCCCAGCGGATATGGGGGGAGTACTGTATGTATCATATACTGTAATCAAAAAGATGGCAGGGGCTTACAGCCCAATCCTACCCAGGATTGGGCTGTCAGGGTTTTATACAGTGGTGGAGCCTTCCACTGTCATAAAATGGCTGCCAATGGAGCACACACAGTGCTCCATCACCCCCCCCCCTCGCCTTGACAAGTCTCCCTGTCAAACAAAGCTCCCCTTCTCACAGTGTTCAGTCTATGGCCCCCCTCAAATGTGCCAGGGCTCCCCAGGGGGCTATATGGCTCCTGGTGACAATGTTTGCAGGGTGTTAGCTAGCCTTATCTAGGCTTACCAGATTTTCCTGGTTCTGAACCGGGACACCCCCCCCCCCCATTTATTTATTAAAATATTTTTATTTTTTTGGTCCGAAGTGCTCTTTTGCCGCCCGAAGGGTGCCCGAAATTTTAATTATTTATTTATTTTAGTTAGCCCAATTAATTAATTTGGCTAACTAATCAGTGTCATTGTTTCTCCTGGTGGTTAGTGCTGCTTTGGTGCCTTTTTTTTTTTTTTGCCTTGGATGCTGCTTCTTTTTCCTTCTTGGATGACACCAGCTTTGCCAATCAGGGATCAGACAGAGAACAGGTTCACATCACAGGGCTACATCATCATCACATCATCATCATCTCAGTCAGGTTTTACTACATGATGACATAACTGCGGGCAGGTTAAGGCAACGGAGAGTGACAGCATGTGAGGGCAATGGCAATCAACAGGTAAACACATTCACAAGGAGTGTCAAAGAAAGCATAGGAAAAAAAGGACATGAAGAAATCAACACTGGAACTGCTGCAACAGCCCAGCTGCCTGCAGCCTCCAGTCCCCCTCCAGCCGCCTGCAGCCTCCAGTCCCCCTCCAGCCGCCCCCTACAGCCTCCAGCCACCCCCTACCCCCGGCAGCAGCAAGAAGCAGTTGCAAATTTTAAAACTTACCTTTTTTGCTGGCGGTGGCCATCTTGGATCTCATGAAATCTCACCAGATCCAAGATGGCGGCGCCCAAATCTCATAAGGGCACATGAGGCAGTACTGTTCTGCCTCATGCCCACACAAGAGTTGGGTGTCTCCATCTTGGATCTTGCGAGATTTTGTGAGATCCAAGATGGCTGCCACCAGCAAAAAAGGTAAGTTTTAAAATTTTAAAAGCCCCAAAAGCAGCTTCAGAAATGTTCCGGGACAAATCCAGGAGCCGAGGTCAGGTTCCCGGACTGTCCTGGAATTTCCGGTACGAATGGTAAGCGTACCCTTATCAGTTTGATATCATCTGCAAAGTTGATGAGCATCAACTCTACTCCCTCATCCAAGTCATTTATAAAAGAAAGTTAAAAAAACAGGGAGCCCAAGACAGGGCCCTGAGTCATCCCACTTTTCATATGTCGCCTTTACACCGGTGGTCTGAAGGAGAGTGTGGTCACTTCATATCAGAAGAATCTCTCTGTCTGTGTGTGTGTCACTGGCGTCGACAGGGGGAAGCGGGGGGGGCGGGCCGCCGGGGGGTGTCGCGCGTCTAGGGGTGACGCGCGATCACCCCCCCACTTACAGTTTCGAGCGGAGGGTGGGCCTGCCCGCCCTCCCCTGTGTCCGTTTGGCTCCAAAATGAGCCGAAAACGGAGCGGGGAGGGCGCTCTGCTCCTGCGCGTGACATCACGCGCGGGGGCGGAGCCTTCCCTTAAGGGCGACGCGCGCCCCCGCTCTGGGGTGACGCGTGTCGTCGCGACGCGACTGGTGTGTGTGTTGGAGAAAGGAGAAGGAAGCGCTTTAAACGAAAAGCACTACTCCAGCAATAAAACAAGGGATGAGCAGGGAAGCCACAGACCTTGGGACCCATGGAGCAAAACTTTCTAGTATTGAAACAAACATGAGCTTCAACCATGTCTGCAACTGTCTCTCTGCCAATGGACTTGGGCCAGTAGCTTTGCATACATCTGGCCTCAGCCTTTCTTTCTTTGTTCCCTTGCAAACCACAGTACCTAAGGGTTACGGGTTTGGCCCCTGGGAGCTCCTGATTCTGTGCTGCTCCTACTCTGCCTGCTCCGTGACATTGCATGACTGCTTCATTCGCATTGCAGGTCTGGTATGAATGGTCTATGATCTCAGATACAGGCTTTTGCTGACACTAGTCCCCCCCCCCCCATAATATTGACAAACATGAACAAAAAATTCCTAGGGATATAAAGTATTCATTGTTGTGCTTTTTAGACAGAACAGTTGTAATGTCAGTCTTGTCCCGTGACTGGGCATGACAATATGTAGAAGAGAGCACAGCTGTAGCTGAAGTGAAAGTATTTAGTGAAAGAGAATTTGCTTAGCTCTTTCCATATATAATCCTCTATGCATTTACTGAATGCCTTTACTCACTGATCCCTCTCACAGAGAGTACATGAGTAGGACCTCTTTTGCATGTCCTCTTTTCAGGAGCAGCGAGTGGCCTCACGGGGACCAAGTGGCTCACGGGGACAAAGTGGCAAGATAAAAAAGACACAGCGAGTTAAGCAGCTGGGCGAGGAGAAGGTAAGCAAGGAGAAGGTAAGTGAACTCTCTCAGTTGTGCAGCTTTGTCTAACTTTAATTTACCATTAACTGTTAAGGACTTGGCTAAAGCTACCTTAAGCTACCTTAAACTTAAGATAGAACTAAGCCTAGCTAGGAACTAAGCCTAGCTAAGTAGAACTAAATATAACCTGAGGAGGGGGATTGTAAGGTCCAGTAGCTAGGACACAGGCACAGAAACTAGGTGGGAAATTAAATAGATTCAAAACACAAACAAGCACCTATCTAAAAGACAGGGGCAGAAACTGGACAAGCCTGGGAGCTGGTTCTAAAGAAAATTGCAGTCCAAATCTAAACAGGTCTACTCTGAATAGATTCTACAGCTGATTCTAAAGAGAATTGCAGTCCAAATCTAAACAGGTCTACTCTGAGTAAAACCAGTGTTTACTCAAGAGTAAAAAGCCCAGGGCAGAGACCTGAGTCTACTTTAGAGTAGGAGCCTAAAACAAAACAAGAGGAGGCTAAAAGAAGGGGAGAAAGCAAGCTAAACTACATCTTAAGCAGAGTTAAAGTTAAGCAGAATTTAAAACATACAGTTTAAAACATACAGACCGCATGGTATAGAAGGCCACATGGTAAATTAGGGTGACTCAGAAACCATAGCAACACACATTCCTGCCAGCTGAGTAGGTCAGATGTAAATTGAGGCAGCAGCAGGAACAATAGCAACAGGAATTTCCTGCCAGTAAACCACATCAGGCCCTGCCCCCCTTAGAGGCCAGTCTTTTCAAACTTTCAGGTAGGCAGGGGGAGGAGCTACACAACAGTTTAAATCTGGGGCTGGTTTGCAAGTGAGCCCTTTCAGGAGCAGCGAGTGGCCTCACGGGGACCAAGTGGCAAGATAAAAAAGACACAGCGAGTTAAGCGGCTGGGCGAGTTCAGCAGCGGGGCGAGGAAGCCAGGCCCCACACACTGCCCGGCACGTCCCTTGAAGAGAGGAGAGCTCCAGCAACATTAAGGTACCCAAACTTTGATAAATCCATAACTTACACTCAAAAGCTATGCAGTCAGACAGCCAGCAGAAGGGTGGGGGCTATCCAGTGTTTTGCACTGAGTGTCTCATGTATGACTATCTGCCTCTTGGGCACAAGTCATGGGTGTGTGCTCGGTGCAAAGAGCTCCAGGCTCTCAGGGAACGGGTTCGCTCCCTTGAAGCCATGGTTGCTGACCTGGAGAAGCAGAGACAGGTAGAGAGGAACCAGGGTGAGACTTCTAGGGACGTGGAGGCATCGTCCTACCCTCAGTTGGCCCAGCGCCTCAGCTGCCAGGAAAGGGAGTCTCAGGGCTGGAGGACATTGCTCTGGAAAAGAGGGAAACAATCCCACAGTGGGGACCCCTTCTTCAGGTGATGGGCCCGTATCCAGTCGCACTATGGATACTCCTCTGGGGAAGGGGGCTTCTTGTTGTGGGTGACTCTATAGTCAGGAACATAGAAAGGGGGGTCTGTGACGGATGTGAGGACCGCACGGTGACTTGCCTACCTGGTGCGAAGGTTGCGGACATCACCTCTCGTCTAGATAGGCTGGTAGAGAGTGCTGGGGAGGAGGTAGCAGTTGTGGTGCATGTTGGCACCAACGACGTGGGGAAATGTAGCCGGGCGGTCCTGGAGGCCAAATTTAGGTTGCTAGGTAGGAAGCTCAAATCCAGGACCCCAAAGGTAGCGTTCTCAGAAGTGCTACCTGTTCCACGCGCAGGGCCAGCTAGGCAGGCGGAGCTCAGGGGTCTCAATGCGTGGATGAGACACTGGTGTCAGGAGGAGGGGTTTAAGTTTGTTAGGCACTGGGGAACGTTTTGGGACAAGCCAGGCCTGTACAAGAGGGGCGGGCTTCACTTGAACCAAAACGGAACCAGACTGCTGGCGCGTAACATTAAGAAGGTGGCAGAGCAGCTTTTAAACTGACTCCTGGGGGAAAGCCGACAGGAGCCGAGGGGCATCCGGTTCGGGACTCCTCATCCCTCGGGAATGAGGGTGCAGAGGATGGGGAACAGTCAAGTAATAACAGAGTAAGAATTGGGAGTGGTAGCGTGATGGGACATGACAGCCAGTCTAGCAAGACAGAAGGCTGCAGGAATAAAGGGGCAAACATGCAGCCCTTCTTGGGGGACCAGGTATATAAGTGCTTTTATGCAAATGCCCGAAGTCTTCGGGCAAAGATGGGAGAACTGGAATGTTTGGTGGCTAGGGAAAACATTGACATAGTAGGTATAACAGAAACCTGGTGGAATGCGGAGAACCAGTGGGATACTGCAATTCCAGGATATAAACTCTATAGGAGGGACAGAGAGGGGCGTGTTGGAGGAGGGGTGGCCATCTATGTCAAAGAGGGGGTAGAATCCACCAGAGTAGAGCTGGAGGGGGGCTCTGACTCCTCCGTAGAATCACTGTGGGTTAGATTACCAGGCTCAAAGAGTGATGTAATAGTAGGGGCATGCTACCGTCCTCCAGATCAAAAACCTGAAGGGGATCTTGAAATGAGGAAGCAAATCAGGGAGGTGTAAACGAGAGACAGGGTTGTAGTCATGGGGGACTTCAATTATCCTCACATCGACTGGGTCAATTCATGCTCAGGTCATGAAAGAGAGACTGGATTTCTGGATATGTTAAATGACTGTGCCTTAGAGCAGCTTGTCATGGAACCGACCAGAGGACAGGTGACTCTGGACTTGATATTGTGTGGCACTCAAGATCTGGTCAGGGAGGTAAATGTTACCGAACCGTTGGGGAACAGTGACCATGCTGCGATCTGTTTCGCCATGCATGTCGGAGGGAGAGTGCCGAGCAAATCTGACACGAAAACCCTTGACTTCCGAAGGGCAGACTTCCCCAAAATGAGAAGACTAGTTAAGAAAAAGCTGAAAGGGAAGGTAAAAAGAGTCCAATCGCTCCAGAGTGCATGGAGGCTGTTTAAAACAACAGTCATAGAGGCCCAGCGGGAGTGTATCCCACAAAGGAGGAAGGGCTCGACCAAGTCCAGGAGGATGCCGGCATGGCTAACAAGCACAGTTAAGGAGGCTATAAAAGGCAAGGAAGCTTCCTTCCGTAAATGGAAGTCTAGCCCTAATGAGGAAAATAAACAGGAGCACAAACTGTGGCAAAAGAAATGTAAAAAGATGATACGGGAGGCCAAGAAAGACTTTGAGGAATGTATGGCAGGCAACATAAAAGGGAATAATAAAAGCTTCTTCAAATATGTTAGAAGCAGGAAACCTGCCAGGGAAACGGTGGGTCCGCTGGATGGTGAGGGAAAGAAAGGGGTGATAAAAGGGGACTTGGAGACTGCAGAGAAATTAAATGAGTTCTTTGCATCTGTCTTCACGGCAGAAGACCTCGGGCAAATACCGCTGCCAGAACGGTCTTCCCTGACTAAAGAATTAAGTCAAATAGAGGTTAAAAGAGAAGACGTCTCAGACTTAATTGACAAAATAAAGATCAATAAATCACCAGGCCCGGATGGCATCCACCCAAGAGTTCTGAAGGAACTCAAGAATGAAGTTGCTGACCTCTTGACCAAAATATGCAACTTGTCCCTTAAAACAGCCACTGTGCCAGAGGATTGGAGGATAGCTAATGTCACGCCAATCTTTAAAAAAGGAAGGAGGGGAGACCCGGGAAACTACAGGCCGGTCAGCCTAACATCTGTTCCAGGGAAGATGGTGGAAAGTCTCATTAAGGATAAAATCTTAAAATACATAGAAGAACAAGCTCTGCTGAGGGAGAGTCAGCATGGCTTCTGCAAGGGGAAGTCTTGCCTCACAAACCTGTTAGAATTTTTTGAAAAGGTCAACAGGCATGTGGATGCGAGCGAACCCGTGGATATTATATATCTGGATTTTCAGAAGGCGTTTGACACGGTCCCTCATGAAAGGCTCCTGCGAAAACTCCACAGTCAGGGAATAAGAGGGCAGGTCCTCTTGTGGATTAGGAACTGGTTGAAGACCAGGAAACAGCGAGTGGGAGTCAATGGGCAATTTTCACAATGGCGAGAGGTGAAAAGCGGTGTGCCCCAAGGATCGGTCTTGGGACCGGTGCTTTTCAACTTATTCATAAATGACCTGGAGTTGGGGATAGGCAGTGAGGTGGCCAAGTTTGCGGATGACACTAAACTTTTCCGGGTGGTAAAGACCAGCAGGGATTGTGAAGAGCTCCAGAAGGATCTCTCCAAACTGGGAGAATGGGCAGCAAAATGGCAGATGCGCTTCAATGTAAGTAAGTGCAAAGTGATGCACATTGGGGCAAGAAACCAAAATTTCACATATACGCTAATGGGTTCTGAGTTGTCTGTGACGGATGAAGAGAGAGATCTTGGGGTGCTGGTGGACAGGTCGATGAAAGTGTCGACCCAGTGTGCGGCGGCTGTGAAGAAGGCCAATTCCATGCTTGGGATCATTAAAAAGGGGATTGAGAATAAAACGGCCAATATCATTATGCCTTTGTACAAATCGATGGTAAGGCCACATCTGGAGTATTGTGTCCAGTTCTGGTCACCATACCTCAAAAAGGATATAGTTGAATTGGAAAAGGTGCAGAAAAGAGCGACCAGAATGATTTGTGGGCTGGAGCACCTCCCTTACGAGGAAAGGCTACAGCGTCTGGGGCTTTTCAGCCTAGAAAAAAGGCGCCTGAGGGGGGACATGATTGAGACATATAAAATTATGCATGGGATGGAGAGAGTGGATAGAGGGAAATTCTTCTCCCTCTCGCACAACACCAGAACTAGGGGACACGCACTAAAATTGAGTGGAGGGAGAGTTAGAACAGACAAAAGAAAATATTTCTTTACCCAGCGTGTGATTCATCTGTGGAACTCCTTGCCACAGGATGTGGTGATGGCACCTGGCCTAGATGCCTTTAAAAGGGGTTTGGACAAATTCATGGAGGAAAAGACCATCACAGGTTACAAGCCATAAGCAACCTCCTGGTTTTTTTTTATTTTATTTAGAAGTGGGTTTTCTCTGTGCCAGGTGCAAGGGAGTGGCGACTGGACACAGGTATCTTGTTGTCTCGTGTGCTCCCTGAGGCATCTGGTGGGGCCACTGTGTGACACAGGAAGCTGGACTAGATGGGCTTTTGGCCTGATCCAGCAGGGCTCTTCTTATGTTCTTATGAAACCAAAATGTGCAACCACTGTGCAACCCAGTGGGCACATCATGAGCTAGTGACAGAGAGCATGGTTCCAATCTCCCCCTCATGCTTTAAAAACATGGGAGATTAGGCGAGAAGAGTGCTTTAGTCCAATGGCAACTATACTTATTTGACAACTCCTACTATGAAATGGGATTTGTCCTCTTCATAGATCCGTGGGTATTGGTAAGGACATACAATTATGGTGTCCCGAATGCCTGTTGTGTAATAGAGGTCCTTGCCTGGTTTGTGGACCTCAGTAGAAGAAAGCAGAAAATCCATACAAACAGCGTGATTTTTCTTGCCACCCTTTTCTTTTATATATCAGAATATATATCATATATATTCTGCAATTGACGATTCTGGATATTAATCATAACCCTGTCCGTAATTGTTGTGCTGTCATGAATTGTTGATTTGGTTTTGTTTTGTTTCTGCCGCTGAACTGATGGGATTACCAGCTAAACAATGATAAAAGGATTAATTAAATCTGCAAATCTTATTCTTGAGATAAAACGTAGGCTGCAACACTTCGTTTACCATGAATAAATAAATAAATAAATAACATATGGAGAATAATTGCAAAATTAAATAGGAATGCCTCATTGTGCCTTCCCATTATGCCTGTAAGCATTTCTTATTGCTACAAAAGCAGTGACATGTATTGTATAATCCTGATTCTGTATGTAAGTAAGAACTTCACTTTAGTACCTTAAACATAATGGAGCTAATGGACTTGAAAGGTGCAAGGAGGAGAATGAGATGCAGAAGAACTGCAAGTGTGCAAACATGTTGCAGATCAGAGGCATTTCTACGGTAGGGGCAGTACTGTAAGTTATGCCCCATCCTAGACCCCGTTTACAAGCCGGCAGGAGGCGACCCCGCCCCCTCGTCATCGGAGCCATTCTGTGCAGTGAAGGCAACGGGCAGGAGACTCCCTGATCTTTCCTGACTTCATTTGCTTCCCAAAGCAAGAGGAGGTGCCAAGAGGGGGCTGAGGCAGCCATTGGCAATCAAGGGTAGAAGGTAGGTTTCATCTAGAGCAGCAGGACATTAGGTAGTTCCAATCTTTGGACCTGCTCCAGCAAGATCTGGAACACAACTGAGGCGCGCGCGCACACACACACACACACACACACACACACACACACACACACACACACACACACACACACACACACACACACACACACACACACACACACACACACACACACACACACACACACACACACACACACACCTAAAGTGTAACGCCCTGCTCCAGCTGCAGGATAAATGCAAATACTTCAGAAGACCACATCTATGAGAATTCAATAGGGATTGGATGAGCCTTGCAATGCAGATGGGCATGGACAGGATGGGGGAGTAAATTACTTGTATTCTTTGTTCAAGTGTTATTTTATGAGTGTAAGTTGAGTGTTCTGAATCAGTGCAATTCAACACAAACATCAGTTTAGGCACTGCAGTTCCTCCAAACACCCACAAGCACAAATGTTGTTGATAAGAAAAAAAATCAATGGAAGAACATGCATTTTTCTAGCAGATGTTCAAGAGGGAGGGTAATAAGGGAAGAAAATGGTTAATTTGGTAAAATATTGGAATTTTTCATATGATAAATGTGCATGTCCTTTGAGGGGAAACCTATTAGGGGAAATCATGTTGTAACTAAGCAGTGATTATGTTGAACAGCCTGAGCTTAAGCATCAGAGTCTTTTATCCAGTCTTCACTCTGCAAATCCATCAAAGCAGATCTATTGTTCTTGTTTACTGGAGAGAAGAGTTGTATGGATGAGTTATTAGTGTGACATCTGTTAAGTGACAGATGTCTGTTTGGGACAGTGCTGTGCGGGCCTCATGTTTGTTTATACGGCAATCATTTTTAAGAGTTATTTTTTTCTGCTTGCCTACAAACTGACGCAGCCCTTCTGCTTAGCAAAGTATGTTATTCATGTGTCACTGTTATAATCTATTAAATTAATTTCTGATACTGCTCCCCCATTATTTATATAGCCTGCCATGGCAAGCAGATGTTCTCAAAGAAGAGAAGGAGGCAATATTGATATTTAGAAAGATCACTTGACTCCAGTTTCTAAATACATCTACAACACTGAACACATTTTCTGTGGCTTTTGCTATTTGCCTTCAAACTAGACCCGAGCCTTGTTTCCATGGATGCGACAGTTGTCAAAGTTATTCTGACTACAAACTGCCTTGTCAGTTCTCATGCCTTTAGCGCAAGTGCGTCACAGTTTCAAGCTTTATCTACTGAGCTTTTATGCTCCCCTTGCTTTGATCGTTTGTCAGAAAACTTTCAATGCACTGAGGTTATGGTGTGTTGAAACACTTTAACTTCTCAGCTTTCTTGTGAAGTGCAAAGCAGAAAGAGAATGAGAATCGACAGCATAATCCTTGCCTTGTACACAGCTCTCCTTGCAGACACATGGAAGGTATTATTTTTTTATTTAATTGCTCGTTTGGTGCCACTTGTGCGTTTCCATTGGGAGTGACACAGAACACAAAAATCACTTCCCACAGATCTGAAATACCTTGTGCAACATGAACAACATGTTCAAGAGGTTTCCGATTCAGTGCCAGTTGTAAAGCAGCAGGCTCCCTGTGAGCACTCAGAATTTTTCGTAGTTTACCAAAGTGTTCAGAGAACTGGGTGTTAAACCAGCCTGGCGATTATCTGCTAACCTTGCATTACAGGTATCGGGGTTGTGACCTAAGAAAGTTACGTAGTAATGACTAAGCACTTTTGAAAACAGTGGAACAAGTTAGTTGTGACTAACATATATTGTATCAATTTCAATGAGACTAATGGCCCAATTCTATGGGCGCGATACGCTGATGGATCTCACAATCTGTCAGCTCCATAGTGCAGTCCACCATCGTCCTGGCATCGTCGCCATTCTGCGGCCCGTTAAGAACAGTGCGGCAGCCGGGAAGCAGGTAAGGTGGCAGCGGGGGTGTTTCAAGGGCAGATCAGGGTAGGGCTGAGCTGGGCCAGGGGCAGGAGGGAGCAGATCTTGGTAGCGGCCATGGGGGAGATTCTACCCCCCTTTCCCTGCCCCAAGTGGCCTCCTGAGTCTCCTTGGACATACGCAAGCTAAATAGCTGGTGTAGGTCCGAGGAGACCCATTGGAGGTCAGGCGGCCTATGGGGAGGTAAGTAAATATGTAAGTAAAGGTAAATAAAAAGGTAAGTAAAGATTTTTACTTACCTCTCCTAGGCTGTCTGGTCACTCCATTAGTGATGCTGCATGGTCTGGGCTGGCAGAGATAGGACTGGGCTGTTAGTCATGACTAGGGCTGCAATCCTAAACACCACAAGGGTGTAAGCTCCATTAGAAATAGTGAGACTTCTGAGTAATCATGCATAGGCTTGCACAGTAACTTTCTCAGGGTGCAACCTATTGAGTTTTACTGGTCTTGAGTACCCACAACATATGAATTAGTCAAATGAATTTGATCTCCTGAAAGATCCCCATCAAGAGACAACATGGACATTGTTAATTAGAACCTTAGGAAAAGAAACAGGTGTCTAATGTCTGATGTCTAAATGACAATAACTCAAGATGCTGCAAACATTCCACCAGTGGAGCTCGAAATATAGAACTTCCCTACTCGAACGTTTGTGAGCAGAACCATGATGAGCATGAATGTACCTACAAATGGTTGAACCTTCCTGAGAGAATTGGCCATTCAAATTGGCCATTTGGATCTTTGTAAGCAGTTGATGTTCCCAAATTTTCAAACTTTTTAGGATACGTTCAAGCCTTTGCAAGAGATCAATTTGATGGTTCACAAAGGCTAGTGCTTTTATGAACATTGGATTGAAAAATTAGTGCAAGCTCAATGTGATTTCAGTTCCCAACACCTCCAAGTAGGGTGAGAACCTTTCTCTGTCTGAAACCCTGGAGAGTTGTTGCCAGTCAGCATAGAGACAATACTGTACTGAGCTAGATGCAGCATCTCGAGACAGACCATTGTCTGACTCCATATAAGGCAGCTTCCTATCTTCAGGAACTTCCAAAGCTAGGGTGCCAGATCACAGTGAAAAAGCTTTCTCCTAGTAACCACCCACCTAATCTTGGAAGGTGGGGGAACTTGGAAAATGATCTTAGGCAATTATCTTATCTGATAAGCAGGCCCTTGTGGTAGAAAATTGTCCTAAGAGTGCTGGCATGCTGGACATCTCTGCAAACAGTAGCTCACTGTTTTGTTGTGCTGTTGTTGTTCCTTTGAGGATACTGGGAATGGAACCCAATGAAACGCCAGGAAAGGACTTGTCCTTTTTCTTTTAATAAACGGCCAGTTAACCCGGATAAATTGGTTGTTTTTAACTTGGTAATCTCTGCCGAATGTTTGCGTTAATGCTGCCTTATCCATCAGAATCAAATAGAATAGCTGCCTATACATACACTGTTTGGGCTCTCAATGTAGACAGGGCCCTCAGCCCCCTGTTTTTTCTATACTTTTCCTTTTTCTATTGCCAGAATGTTTGTGATATTTCACTTTTTTTAAGGAAACTGTGGATTTTGTGGCTAGGGCCCAAAGAACTTTATAACTAGTTCTATGTGCCCGAGGAGGAACTGGGCTTGTAGTTTTTATTCGGAAGAAGTAGGTAGGTCCCTGTCATTGATTGTGCTATCAGCCAGGACTTGGAGATGGAGGGGGAGGAGCTGGTTAGATCTATGTCACCAGGACCAGTTGCAGAGATGCTCAGTCCTGAGTCTAACATAATGAACTGGGTAGCCAGGAATCTTTGAAACCTGAATCACCTGAACTTAACCCTATGGGGGGAGAAATTGGGATAAAAATCTAATAAATAAACAAATAAATAAACAAACAAACAAATACACTTTCCAGAGAAAGTTCTTCTTGAGCCAGACTTCCCCAAGGGGCTGAGTCTTGTCATGCCAGGATCCTTTTGGTCTCCAAGCCCACTCATTGATACAGAGAGCATATCAGGTGGAGCATCAGTTCCATGTCTGAAGACTATCCCTTTAAGGATCTTCACTCTGTCGCAGAGGGGTGGAGCCTGTGAGGGATAGGCTGGGCCTGGTGAGATTAAAGGGCTCCATTGGAAATGGGACTGTTGGAGAAAATAGATCACCTGGAACTATCTGAGGTTCTGCAATTCTGGTCTGCCTTGCTTCCAGCCTGCCTGTACCCCATTTGCAATATTTGCATATTTCTGGGTTTCCAATCATGGTCAGGAGTGCATGCTTTTTGCACATAACTCATAGTTGGAGCTAAGGGAAATGAAAAAATGTGGTGCCCAACTACTACCACCACCCACCCCAGTCTAGGATTCTTCCCCATAGCTAGCCTTAAATAATCATAGACTCGCTGGGCAAGTACAATTCATTGTTGTATGCAGAAATATTAGAAGAATATAACCTTGACATTGGAAGATATTTAGAGCATGTTACTTTTTTTCCTCGCAATTTGTCAGGAAAGCTCCAGTGATGCCTACACTCCTAGAGACATGATTGCTAATACACTGCAGAGAGGCAGGAGGTGTCTCCAGGGAATTCTCACTCCATGGCTTCATATTCTCTCCCACTTCATGTAATTTCTACCCTGGGGAATATGACAAAGATTACTTCTACCTGTGAAATTTCCATAAGTACCTTACTAAGTGCTATTAAATTCACGGAACAGGAATTTGATGTTGAATTGGACACTTAGGCCCCACGAATTGCAAAAATTAGATGATAAAATGAAAAAGCTTGGAGGAACTCTCTCAGCTATGAATGTTCAATGGGATAGTTTAGAAAATTGTCAGGGCTCTTTCTGCTCTGTTTGAAGAGAATCTGTCATTGCTGAGAGGCTCTGGAGAACCAGTCGTGGAGCAGAAATGTTACACCAAATAATATGTTGCTTTTTAAAAAAAAGAAGAGTGACATAGAAGTGTTGGGTGGCTTTTCTCTCACCTATCCATGCCTCCAGAAATACTGATAATTTAAAATGTGATGAGAAGTACGGGCCTGTTTAGATGCTGCTTTCTATACTGGACATTTCACTTATGAGAAGTACTAATGTAATAGCTGCTGATGCAACCTTGGGCCAAAATGACACGTCAACACTCCACGTTTGTCCACAATCTCCTGGCTGCTGCTTCTTTGCTATAATCTGGCATGAGGAGGAGGCATTGAAATATGTCCTAGAAAAGCAGAGCATGGAACTTCCCCTGCTCCTTTCTTCCCACAGACTCGAAGATTATGAAAATACTTAATGCCCAATCCTATCCTTGAGATACATTGGTGCATCCTTACATATGCCAGGGCAACGACAGTCCCACTGGGGTAGAAGCTTGCCCAGTGATGGACGTGCCACAGATGCTGGTGCAACGTCAGAAAAATGCTGTGCTAACGTTGCTCAGATGACACTTGGATGCCCGGTCAACTCTGCTGGCAGAGTGCAGTGCCAGTGCATCACTTGTGGCGAACGTCTGCGTAACATAGGCCGATGCCGCGCTGGCCTAAGGTATTGTAAACATGCTGTAAGGCGCTTTTCAACAACTCGTGAGTAACCGGCGCCAGTGCGGAGGCTTGCACTGCTCACTCGGCCAATGGACCGACCCAGTGCTGGCCGCCACAGGTAAGTCCGCACTGATCAGGGCAGGCAGGGGTGAGTGGGTGGGGGCATTGGCCGGCCCAGGTTTGGAGGGGCATGGATATCGGCAGCGATATCCAGCACCCCATCGCAGCCCAGGCCGACCTTACATGGCCTCCTTACATGGCCTCCCCAACTGCACATCAGCTCTGGAGCTGGCGTGCATCCGAGGAGGCCTATTGGGCACCGGCCTCCCTACACCTTCCCCCGAGGTGCTCCCGGGCCACACTGGCATGGCCCAGGAACTGTGCAGGATGCAGCAGTCGGCCCCTTTAGACTAGCTGCACATGCATGCGCAGGATTGGGCTGCCCGTGTGGATTGCACTGCAAATGGTTCACAGGGAGCTGTTTTATTCCAGTGGGAATTTCTAGGATTTGACTGGATTTTTCACCCGTAAAAATCATTACTTTTCTTTTTACATCACTAGGAAACCACATATTATTATGTAAAATAGCCATGAGGGTTTATTTATGATAATCTATAAGAGGGAAAATCCATTCCTACAGTGAAATATCTTTTATATAATCATTGCTGTGCACTTGGCTTGAGAATTTGTTGTTGCTGTTGTGTGCTTGTTTGGGGGGCGGGGGCTGAATGCTTTGTTTTTTATTATTTTTATAGTCAAATTTTATAATCATATTATTTTTATGGCTCCATATTATGTTTGTAAACTCTGGGGGGTAGTGATCATGATTATAAGTTTGCAAATGAATTTTTTTCCCCTGAGCTCATTTGTGGAAGATAGAGACCCAACTACCGCCCTACATGTTTTGGTAATGAGAAGCAGGCTGTCAGAGCCTATCTAGCAACTTCATCTCTTAGAAAACATAGTATTTATGGGTATTAGAGCTATGTTAAAAAATTAAAATATACCAAAGCCAAAATGCAATTAAAAACAATTGAATCCAGGTTACCAAAAGCTGTAAACATGACAACCCTGGACAGATCTCTTGTAATCACACAGGCAAAATTGACCGACGTTTCGTCTTATTCCTAAGACATTTTCTAGGTAGTGACAGCGTGGCTGTTAGGATGATACTGAAAACCAACCGACAGAACGGAACTTTAAAGGAAAACACTAGGCAGAACTCTACAGCGATCTTAAAGAAACATCAGGCAGATTCATACGGCAAACACATACTATAAAACTAACAAACAAAACGGAAGTTCAAAGGATGCACAGGCATGCGAGGGCTTCAAAATAATTTGCAGCGGAAACGAGCAAGCAACGCTAGGATCGTCTGCAGAAAAGGCCGCAGATGACCTCAAGGGGAAGACCTTTATCAATGAAGGAAAGATCTTGTTGCCTATTAATGAGTTCCTGTGAATTCGAAGGAAGAAGGAAGATTAGCAATGTCCAGAATACACTGGATCACTGTCTCTCTCTGTGTGTGTAGGTACACTTTGGATTCTGAAGTTTAACCATCCAAAGTATACATGCACTGGGCTGAGATTTCCAGGGATGTTTCATACATTACCTGGCTCTGCCACAGAGTGTTCCCCCTAAACATGTCAGCCCATTTCCATTTCTCTGTTCACACATTCAATGAATGTGAGGTGGGAGGAGCAGAACTTCTGAGCAGGGTTCCTGTCAAAGCAAGCCATCATCACCCTTGAGCGCGATCTGAAATCTGGCTGCTGTGGTCCAGCCAAATCAGCAGCCTGCTCTGACTGATGGCTACAGTCCTGTTGTCCCTGGGACTGGACCCAAGAACATCTCATGCCTTGTGGCAATTTACCGTATCCAAACGTAGCAGGAGAACCAGACTTCGGAGACATAGAATGCCACCAACACTCTGTTCATCCGTTTCACAGCCAATTTTGCTTCATATGCCCTTTTTGTGAAAGAGAATCTGATCCATAAATCTGGCATGTCGAGGGCTTATGCTGCATTGCTTTTTATTATTATTGCATCAATGTTCTCTGTAGTTCAGGTTTTGGACTACAGACATAACTGCCAAGAAAATTTACAACTGATTCGCTGCATTTTATGGCTCAGCTTGCACTATAGTTTCTTTAAAGATTTGACACTTATCCTTTGACTTCGGTTTAAAATCAAATAGTTTGTGAGCTTTCTTTCAATAAAGACTTTTGATGTCAAGGGTTACTAAGATACCATGTACCCTATGAAAACTATTTCCACATATCTTTGTGGAGGAACAGTAGGTTCAGTATTAATGTTCAACAGCTTCCCAAGGCTAAAATATTACCGATATTTTGTTCATTGGTTCATTTCAATTCAGAATCCATCTCCCCAGAGTCTAGGATTAAATGAAAATGCCTTTTGCCTACTCCAGTTTGTTGGGCTCCTCGTACCAATTGTCCTCTTGTGGACAGTCAGTTGCCAAGAGGGATTGGGCTGAAGCTCTCAGGGGCTGACCCAAGTGTCATACAAGCAAACAAGATGTGACAGGTAGTGATTTCCAAAGATTTAATTTTTACGGGACACGGAGACTTCTCTGGATGATCTTAATGAAGGGGCATTAAGTACTTGCAGAGTGGAATACTGTGAATGAAGTGTGTGAATGAACTGATGGATGCGGGGCTCCCATTGCTGTCTTTGAATAACGCGATAATTGATTACCCGTGCACCTTCCAGAATAAATACGCCAGACAAGAAAGGTTGGAATAAATGGTCACTTTATTTTATTTTAACCAGAACAAGACCTGCAAGGGTAAAAACATAACTAGGGGAAAACTCCACCCCCAAGGCGTGCGGGCACTGGTTGGGGGAAACGGCACTAGCCGTTTACTTCCCCCTGCTTAATTGGCGTAAGCATCCTGGCTTCAGGCCCCCTCGGTCACTGCCTGAGGGAGCCTATCACAGCCAACCCCTAGGGGTTGAGACAGCAGAGCAGGTCAGGTACCCATACTAGCGGCTCTCTTGATGGGCCTTCCCCGCTCCAGCCAGGTGACTTGTCAGCCAGCCTCACCGACCCGGTTATAGTGTCATCAATGAGCGGTCCTGACTCACCACCTGACTTTGCCGAGCTCACGACACACACCGATGCCCTAGCATCCTACCTACCCAAACCCGCACGCCACCTGCTTGCCAGGTGACCCACTGGCTAAACCCGTCCCCCGGAGCACAGTCTGAGGTAGGCAAAAAGACCACCAACTGCTTGCCAATTGTATTGATGGCAAAAAATTCCTACCTGGCCCCCTAAAGGGCGACCGGCTAATCCCAGACTATGTCCAGGGAGGGCGGGAGGGGGTTGCTGCCCAGAAGCCGACTGAGGGGTTGAATTAACGCTGAGGCGTTCCCCTCAGCCGGCTCTGGTCACATGACTGGCCCGGCCAATGACAAGCCGGGCCCAACATATCTTCTCCCGGCGCCTGCACCTCAGGGAGCACACAGCCAACAAGATAACCTGTTTCCTGCTGCCACTCCCCTGCACCTGGCACAGAGAAAACCTACTTCTAAAGCCAGGAGGTTGCTTATGGCTTGTAACCTGTGATGGTCTTTTCCTCCATGAATCTATCCAAACCCCTTTTAAAGGCATCTAGGCCAGGTGCCATCACCACATCTTGTGGCAAGGAGTTCCACAGATGAATTACATGCTGGGTGAAGAAATATTTTCTTTTGAATCAATCAAGAGAGGGTAGGGCAGAGTCAGTTGGCAGTGGCAAAGCGACTGTGCACAGAGGAGTTCACAATCCAGTGCAAGCATAGGCTCTGGAACATAAAGCCTGCTGTGGCTTAGGAACAAGCCACAGAGACAATGCCAGGTTTCCCTTCTTATGTCTGTCATTATCCTTGCTGCTCCCTTCTGTGTCTTACCCACTTCAAATCTCTGTATCTTGGTAATGGATCCACCATCTGGGCTACTTGCTAAAAATGGCCTGTGTAGAATGAATCTTGAATCATGTTGTCACTGCATTATGTAGATGTGGGTGAAACTGGCAGCTGTGCTAGCAGTAGCAACCCTATTCTCATATTTTTTTTCTATAACTTCCAACTTCATTCCGTGGCACATCTGAATGCCTCGGCTTTCTTTCCTTCACCATCACACTTCCATTTGGAAACTCTATCTTTGCATAAAAGATTTGCTGAAAAATCCCCCTGAAATTAAAACCAAGAATAAGCTGAACGATGTTGAATGGGCCGAGCTGATTTGATCAAAAGCAGCACAGTGCATGAAGTCTTCACATACAATCAGGCCTCATTCTATCATAGACTTCTGTTGTCTTTTACCAAGCTGTCATTCCCTGCTATTTTGCCTTTATAACTCCATTACTCAGAGGTTCTGCAAAGCCTTCCTTGTTCCTTTTCAGATGTACGCTTCTTTGATTGCAGCACCCCTTCCAAATGTGCTGAGTCAGCGTCTTTCCTGGTTTTTATATTTTGCAATTCAGGATTTTTAGCCATTTCCCAAAATAAGCCAAATCTCTATGCCCTCAATTGCATCATATTTCTTTGTGAATACTGTGTGAGCCGGCAGAACTACGAATTTGTTCTTTCTGCTTTTTCTATATTTAGGAAAGTGTCTCAGCTTCTTTTGCTTGTATTTTGTTTCATTTGGTGGAACAATTGCATAACAAACAGAGAATCATTCATTGCATTTCTTTTTTTAAAAAGTATTTAAGGAAACTATTCACATTTGCAATAGAATGCCTGCAAAGCCTTCAGACAGCAGCAGAGGGCCGTCTGGGATGGGGGGGGCGGGCCCCCCAGGTGATACACGGGTGTGTGTGTGAAAAGGTGAAAAGTGTGCCGTGTTGTCATTCGAAAATACTCCAAAATTTTTGACCTTCACTGGGGGTACCCGGGCCTCCAAAGGTTGAGAACCCCTGCTTTACACCATCATAGATCCTATTGTGGCCAAGAATGACTGCCAGTTACAATAAATTTGCATTCTGGATAGCTGTTGCCTTGTTCTGAAAGGTCAGCGTCATGTTGTGCTTGGCCATAAAACTCTTCACAGAGTCCCGGCTGTATTTGAAACAAGAGTCTGACGTCTGAGAAAAATATTGGTCTCTGCTATGTAGCTTCATATGATTCATGTTCTCAGCATTGAGCATCTATTTTAGGTTACTGTAAGGGAGATTTTTCTTTCCTGGAGAGCAAAAGACCATTGTGTGAAGATAAAGTAGCTTATTTGTCAATAGCCTTGGCAAATGTTGTGATGGCTGTGAAATACAAAACCTAAAAGGTGGTGGCAGGAAGTTTTGAGATTTTTAAGGGTCATATGAAAATTGGGACCCCTTTCTAAGGGTCTTGAAAGAATACAGTACAGCCATACAATGGAACCATGCAATGTATCATGCTTTTGACCCCTACAGGTAACTGAAACTACCCTAACAACCCAATCCTATTCTGGACCGGTCTAGAGCATGCAGTGGCACTGGCGCAGCCTCTGTTGCATGCTATGGGCTGGCCGGGGACAAGGCAATGACCGAGAGTTAAGCCAAAAAACACTTTTTATTTACACTGCAGCTGCCTTGTCCGCAGTGGGCCTACTTGGATCTATGCCAGCTCTTTGGCTGGCATAAATTCGAGTGGGTCCAAGGGGGCGTGTTGTGCCTGGGCCAGAGCATAGGATATCAGTGCCACTGCTGCCACTGATATCTGCCCCCAGCCCACCCTCAACATGCCCCCTTGTCCTGGCTGATCCCAATTCCTGCCCCAATCCTCCCCTGGAACACCCCAGAACACCCCCTCCACCAACCTGTCTGTTCTGTCAGGTGAGTCATTGGTGACAGGTGCCAATTGATTGTGCTGGCACACCTGGCTCATGCGCTGTTGCAGTGGCTGCCGCGCCAGTGGCTTGGACCTTCCACTAACTGAGTGTGAGTTCCATCAGCACAAGGCCCAGATAGGATTGGGCTGTAAGTCTTTGAACCTCAAACCTCTTGACAAAAGAATTGCAGTTATTTAGGCCAACATACAAGTGTATCACCCACCATAGGCCATTACCAACTGGGATGGCTCAATAAGCAATGCAGGTTTATCATGTCTTTAAGATCAGAAATATTTCCAATCTCAAATGGATAATGAGAATTATCTTATAAATGAGTACTATGGAGAGAGTGAGTAAGGTGTAATTCTTCCTCCATCATTCTAGAATGGGGTTTGTAGGGGTGACCTGTCTGAGGGCTGGCCTGCGGCTCCTACTTGGGGAGGTTGGGCTGGCTGGGGCGGGTCCCTAGACCCTCCTGATGGGAGGCCAGTGTTGGGCTACTGGACCTTGGCAGAGCGGTGCCTGGTGGTGCCTCAGAAGTTCATGTGGGGAGGCGGTCGCCTCTTCCAACTGCCTCTGCAGGGTCTGTTGCTGGGCAATGGGGGGTGCTGTCCTGGTCATAGGTCCATCAGGCTGCAGACACCAATACCCTCAGGAGCCCAAATGCTAGCCTCCTCATCCCTTTCCTGCTATATGCCCTCCTGCTGCCTCCTCCCTTTCCTGGGTCCTGCCTCCCGAGCCCATTCCCAAGCCATCAACATTCTCCCACCCTGCCCAGCTGCTCTTCCTACCGTTGACCTCCTTGTGGCTCAAGTGGGGCCAAGCTCCCCTCTCTCTCCCTCCCAGCCTCTCTCCCATCTTGTGGCCAGAATCTTGTATCTCCGGCCTGGCAGGATGCTTCTGTGTTGCTTCTGTGGCATTTGGCAGGAGTGTGTGAAGCTTTTGCATTGTTGCCAAATGCTGATGCTGCTGTAGACCCATCTCACTGCTACTGGCCCACTCGGTGGGCTTCCGCGGGTCTTGGGCAGATAGGCCACTCAGCTCCAGTGTGGGTGGGGTTGTCCCATCCAATGCCAGACAGGGTTATCCAGTGGAATTGATTGGCTAGGATTCAAGACAGACAAAAGAAAATACGTCTCACTGCAAATAATGAACTTTTGGATTTCGCTAGAGGTGTTCAGGGAAAAGAATTAGTTTTGACCACATTTATTGATTCATGTTATTTCCACTGAAGGACAAGCAGAATGCTTTGTGCAGAGATTCTGTAGCTAGGATTTGTCAGAAATTGTCGAGGACTCTTGCTGTATCTAAGTTCTCAGCTGCATATTCATTAAAAAATGCTCTCTCCAGAAGCTTGAAGAAATTTCACAAAAGCCAAATAAAGCCAGTATGGAAATTAACAAACAATTCCATAAAAATAATTGTCAAACTTGTTCTTAGGAGTAAGGCATAAAGCACTACAAATGTGTACACTGTAGAAACCTATTCGCTTTCAACACGCACCCTCCAAAAGCTCTGTTTATCTGCATTCATCCATACACTCAGAAATGCTTCTAGAAGTCAATTTAGCAGTCATTTATTCTTTGAATTATCTCTACCATGCAAGCTGTCAGTAGGTATCTGCTCTCCAGCAGCCGTCTCATAACATATATGTGAATTTGGAATTTAAGTGAAATATAAGTGAAATTTGATGGTATTTCTCAACGTCTGGACACAGACCATGAGTAGCTTATCTTGTTACAAAAAGTCTCCTGTGGTTATGCACTGTATTTATGATATTTTAGCATTCTGGCATTCAGTGTGTGCAAGGTAGTCTTATTTGTACTTAGTCACTCAACGTCGCAGCTAAAGGCGTAGTCCTGCTATCATATGTGGACCACTCAATGTGAGAGGTGTGCATGTGGGCAAATGAGGGAAGATCAGCATACTCCCCCCCCCCCCGTCTCTGTTCCTCTCACCTGTCACTGAGCAATGGTAGCCAGGCGGTCAAGGACACCCACACCTGTGTTGAGTGGCAGGCAAGGAAAGGGGGAGAGAAGAAAGAGGCCAGTCCAGTATACTGCCTACTCCCTGCCCCCAATTAGCTCACCAGGAGTCCAGCTCATAAGAACATAGGAACCTAAGAAGAGCCCTGCTGGACCAGGCCAAAGGCCCATCTAGTCCAGCTTCCTGTATCACACAGTGGCCCCACCAGATGCCTCAGGGAGCACACAGCCAACAAGACAACCTGTATCCTGTTGCCACTCCCTTGCACCTGGCATTCAGAGATGGCCTACTTCTAAAACCAGGAGGTTGCTTATCCCCATCATGGCTTGTAAACTCCCTGGCCTCCACTTGTCCTCTGGGGCAGAAAGTGGTGCAGGTCCCAGTGCAGGCTGTGTTTATTCCTGCACTACTTCCTGCAGGAACTGCACAAGTGCACACTTGCAGTTGTGTGATGATCCAGCTCCCTTTGCTCCCTTCTTTTGACCGTCACTTTCCCTTAAGAAAAGCCTCATCGTCAGGCTCAATGGGAAAGAGGCTTCCCTGAGATGCTTTGAAATCAGTGCCATGAAGAATGTAATGCCACCCTTATGTTACTTAAGGTCAAGCTGACTTTAATGGGTGGTTGTTCTCACTTGCCTCCCTGGGGATCAGAGAGGTGCAATGGCATCCGAAAAGCTAAGGTCCTGAGTAAGTGCAGACTACATGAGCTAAGATGCATTCAGAAATTATTTTGAAGAATTTCACCAGTAATTGCCTGCTTGTGCTTTTGCTAAAATCTGCACCTGGGCACTGCCAATGCCCAAGTCGGCCGGAATGGCTCCGAAGGCGAGGGGGCGGGGCCGCTTTCTCCCGTCGTGTAACGGAGGGTCAGAGCCCGACGGAACTTGGAGCTCCGCCCCCCCTGCAGTGACGCTGCTGCTTAATTGTCAGGGGTCACCTTTACCTTTACCTAAGTGTGCATAGCATTTCAGCCTGAGTTGCTAATTCATCATCTGGGTTTTCACCAATATTTCTAGCTATCATTTTAGCTAAACAAGCATCTTCTCTGGCTTGATTCTAGCAAGCAAAGCAGTCTACCTGGTCTATTTTGTGGCTTGGTACAGTGTATTTTCCAGTTTTGATTAAATATGATGGTTTCAGAGTGTCTGGGATATGGGAAAATGGCTAACAAACATTTTATATAGTGGGCGAGATGACTAAGAAAACTCAAGTTCTTTTTCTGTAAGAGTGTGCTGCTGTTTGCTTTGGGTCAGTATTTAACAGAGGCCAGAGCAGAACACAATAGATTCTGGATCCTATTGTGCTAACTATTGTGTATGTTTTAAATACAGTGATGCCACCTTGCTGGGATACAAAGGAGTCACAGCACAATTTGGAATCACACATCTATTGAGAATTCCCCTGGTACATGGTTTGAAAACCACAGCTGTAGAATAAGTAATGGGTGAGCTAAAATGCTATCAGATGTGACTTACGCAGTGCTTTACATGGGAAGGAAGTCTGCCTCCATTACGAGATTCCAGTCTAGCCCGGGTACTTGTAGTGGTGCAAGACCTCCATAGCACTGAACATGGCAATCAATGAAAACTAGTTGACGGGTGCAGAAGGAAGCTGATGTAGTGCCTTGCCACAGTTCCTGAGATCTACTTAACAACAGCAATACACATTCTCCTTTAGATGTAGCCTACTAGTGAGGTCAAATGAACTTAGTGGGAGGTCTATTTCATTTGTGCTTGGCAAAGTGAGGAAATAAAACAGTGTCCTGGGGGCACTTTTTTTCTCTCTCTCCCCTATACTTTGGTGAAAACTTTATTCTCCCAGATAGATGGCTGTGCACAATCTGATGCTCAAACACAATGGAAAGGGTGAAATCACAGAAGAGGCAGCAGATTGCAACTCTGTCTTCATTTCATACACCCACATGGGGAATTTGATTTGGGAAGTGCTACGAACCTATTTAGTTGCTACTTCTTTATTGCCACTATTTTATTTTATTTTTTTGTCAGAAATAAAAGCTCAACAACACTACTGACGATGAAACTGAGAAGAATAGTAAAAATGAAAAGGTGATATGCTTGCATCACTTTCTTCCTCCTGCACATACAAATCTGTTACTTGTAACATCTGTGAATATTGTAGTTCAGGGATTGATAAAATATGGATTCATTTCACACTTTCTGTTTTTCACACTTCCTGGAGTGTGGGAAGGAGACACTGCAGCTCTAGTCTCCTTCCCAGCTCAGCTCTGAAGGTGAGTGACTGAGAGAGAGTGGATTGGAGATGGGCTAGAGATTCAGGAATGAGGGAAAGTGTGTGTGACAAAACAGTAACAACAGGCCATATTCACTTGGTTTGGGGGAGCATCTGTTTTGAAAATCGATTCCAAGAAATGGCCTCGGACTGTTGCAACCAGAACAGGGGCAGTTCAAGTGGATTTGCCTGCAGCCTGAATTGGTGCAGGACTGTTGCCTCTGCCAGCGTAAGGTAAAGGTAAAGGTGACCCCTGACAATTAAGTCCAGTCGTGTCCGACGCTAGGGTGTGGTGCTCATCCCCATTTCAAAGCCAAAGAGCCAGCGTTGTCCGAAGACACCACCGTGGTCATGTGGCCGGCATGACCCCTTTTTACCCCACCACTGCCTCCAACTGCCTCCTTGTCCTCACCTGCCCAACTGTTTACGGAAGCAGTCAGGTGAGCAAGGTGAAGGGAGCACAGGGCAGCGATTCTGAGCACTCCCCCCTTTCCCCCTCCCTGCCCATGCTCCACTCCTGCTGCCAACTTGCCAGCACTGGTGGTGGTTCTGTACTCTGGTGGCACATGCATGCAGTTGCCACCCATTTTGTGTTGGTGGCCCCATTTTGCGCACTGCTGGTGTGGCTGTCATGCCAACGGCCTGGGCCTTCCGTCGATGGAATGTGAGCTCTGGCAGTGGAAGGCCCGGATAGGATTGGGCTGCTACTTACCAAGGATTGTGGGTACTTTTAAGGTACATAAGAGGGAAAGGAGGTGGAACTTCTACACCTGTGATTGGCTGGTAATCTGAATAATCTAGATTGGTCAGGCCTGATATGAATACTAGGAACCTGGTATTCTGCCTCCTCCTGGTCAACAGAGCAAAATTTCCTACTTCCTGCACCTCAAGTTCCTGGCCACTATTTTTTTTTTGGGGGGGGGTCGGAAATAAAAGCTCAACAACACTACTGACAATGAAACTGAGAAGAATAGTAAACATGAAAAGGTGACCACTGACCACGTCAAGCCCAGTTTAATAGACAGCAGGAACCTTGGCTTAGTAGAGTCTAGATCTGAGTACAGCCCTCTCCCTGGCTCTGACATGCTAATTTAACATCAGGAGGGTGCTTCTGCACAGCCTCTTTGTTCCTAGAGTTATTGTACAGGCCAACATGCTGCATGGCAACTCTGAGCTGGACAAATGCAGAGAAGGTTTCAGGTAGTGCCCAGTGCAGAGATGTGCTCAGGAGCCAAAATGGTGTTGTCACGGTAATCCAGTACCAATCAGTGCAAGTGCAAGGGAGTGACAACAGGAAACAGGTTATCTTATTGTCTTGTGCTCCCTGAGGCATCTGGTGGGGCCACTGTGTGATACAGGAAGCTGGACTAGATGGGCTTTTGGCCTGATCCAGCAGGGCTCTTCTTATGTTCTTATGTTAATTTTGTCTAGATCTCCACAGTGTGATTCTTGCTTTGAAGAGCCGTCTCTCCGTTATGAACACTTCTTTGTAATTTTTAATCATGTTTTCATTGTTTCAAAGGTGAATTGAGGTGGTTCCATTAAATCTCTGTCTCTCTAGAGAGAGAACGTCTGTGGCAGCTTCTTGGTGTCACATCCACTGCGATGATAATTGTTCAAAAGAAAGGGCATAGCAGCTGTGTCTTTGGAGACATATTGTGATAAGTAGAGCCTTCAGAAGGAATGAAGAATCAGTGAAAACCTTTATTTTCAGTAATAGAATTGAATGTCTAGAATTGTAATAGAATTGAATGAATTAGGCACAAAACTAAGAGCCCAATCCTAGCTAAATCCCCCACCACTAATGCAGCCGTGCCAAAGGAGCATGTGCTGTATCCTGCGGGAGGACCCGCCTGCACCACAACCCAGAAAATGTCCCCGAGATGTTCCCCGGTAGCTCCTCCTACCTGCTCTTCTGCATGACGCCATCTTGGATCTCACGAAATCTTGTGAGATCCAAGATGGCTGCACCCAATTCTCGTGAGAGAATTCACAGCACCCAATTCTCATGAGAATTCGGCGGCGCCATCTTGGATCTCGTGAGATTTTGTGAAAGCCAAGATGGCGGCGCCCAGATGAACAGGTAAGAGGAGCTACTGGGGAACATCTCAGGGACATTTTTCCGGGTTGAGGCACAGGCAGGTGCCCACCCGCGCTGCAATCCAGAAAAAATCCCCTTTAGCAGCTGTTCCTTATCAGCTGCCGATTGCAGCAGTTGATAAGGGACAGTGTCTCGTGTACCCCCGGCCTGCGACCTGTGTACCCCTAGGGGGTACGCGCACCACAGGTTGGGAACGCCTGCACTAGAAAGTTAGGACCTAGCCTAAGTAGTTGAAAATAGTCAAGGTCAACCTGGAAATTACATAGTTACCAATTATAAATGGATGTAGACTTATGTGTTTTAATCACTTCTTTGATTCCTAAAAGTAACAGATATAGTAATATTCCAAATCCGAAGCATGGATGTTGAAATAACATACTGGGATATTCTATCCAGTATACCATGGATAGTCTCTAATTCACACGAGCAAATGGTCATGCATTGGCCATTTGAAATCCAAGCCACATAAAGGCTACTGTTGGTCCAAGCAAAAACATTCAAGCAGATCTGTTCATCTGTTGGAACTATCATGGCAGTAGCAGATATATAGACTATATTTGGCAGCTTTCATTGGTTTGTATATATCATGGCACTTTGTGGCACATTATGTGAATCTTTTTTAGTCGTCGAGATTATTATTGTAATATAAATGGTACTGTACTTTGGAATTCTTTAAGGCTATTTTTCATATGAAGGAATTTTTATTTTTCATATTTTATTATTATGATAGATCATGGATGTCAGCCAGTTGTAAATGACAATACCTTTACATCAAAGAGCCTTGTGGCTCTTAAAAGACAAATAGATTTTAATATACGCCTTCGTGGTCTACAGCCCACGAACAGTTGTGTGATGTGTTATCCTCAATTGGCAGGGTGTGTGCAGCACAGGCCCCAGGATTGGGTGGAGCTTAAGGGGGCAGGCCCGGAGCTGACCCCATCCCCTGGCAGGTAAAATCGTGCCTCCTGCCAGTGGCGTCGCTCAAGGTGGTGCGGAACGGTAAGTTCTGCACTGTACTAACCTCCATTTACTCCCTGGCACGAGACGGCTCCGCCCCCTCGCTGTCGGAGTGATTCAGTGCGGCGAAGGCAAAGCGCAGGGGGGTTACTGTGCGCTGCCTTCGCCGCACTGAATGGCTCCGACGGCGAGGGGGTGGGGCCGTCTCGTGCCAGGGAGTAAACAGAGGTTAGCACAGTGCAGAACGTACCGTTCCGCCCCACCTCGAGCAACACCAGTGCCTCCTGCTAAGCCACTGAAAAGGTTGGACCACAAAGTTTGCAAGTTTTATTGTTCTCTGGGGGGCAACTCCTACAGTATGGAAGCAGCATGGTTGTCATACCTTTGTGGCCCACGTGCGTCACTTCATGGAGGATTCATAGATTAGTGGTCGAGCACCTGCTTTGCATTTAGAAGATCCCAGGTTTCCCATAGGGCTGGGAATGATCCATCTCTCCCTAACGCTCTGAGGAGCCACAGCCTGTCAGTGTCAAGAACGCTGAGCTTGATGAACCAGTGGTCTGTGTCTGTACAGGACAGCTGCATATGGTTATAAGGGGAGCACTAGACTTATGTGAGAAGTCACCATGTCATCAGTCCCTTCTGTGTGATTTTGCTGTTTTGGTACTGGAGAATGTGGAAAGTGATTACTATGGAACTGCCATGGTGCTACTGCTCTAATGTAGTGCAAGCATTAAAGGGAATGTTGGATTTTCAATCACAGTAACAAAAGATCTCTGTATTAAGTATTCATGAAATAACCATGAACATTTTTCACGCAATGTTACCTTTTAGCCAACAACCCTGGATTAATAACACTGGAGGGAGGCTGAACCCCAAGTATTAGAAGTCTCTCTTTTCCCCCCTCTCGTTTAACAGTGGAGAATTTCATAATGACTATCGATATGCTGTTTGTCTGCTCTTATTCAGCATTGCCCCTGGTGCTACGAAGCAGGAGTTGAAAGCTGTGAAGAGTGTAGATTCAGGTAATTGTTTTTCAAAGAGCTGTTCTCTTCTCAAATCTATAAAGTAACATCAAATAGAAGAGGGAGACAGAAACATTTGTTATAACAGCGTTTAACGTAATTGCAAAAGCACACCAAAACCAAGAAGGCATTGTCACTTCGGAAGATAAATGTGATGCACCAATCTTTCTCTTGGCGCAACAGGAGAGAGAAGTAGTTTTTCACCATGTGTGTTCTGCTATTGGAAATCCTGCTATTTCAAGACTCCAATAAGGAACGTTGGCTACCATGTAGCGAAGCAGGCCTTGTTATCATTTCTTATCTTTCAACCCTCGTTCAATGAGGGTTACAGCACCAACGTCTAAAATTAACACTAGACATTTCCTGAACAATCCCAAGTCGCTTTTTGCTTAAACCTTTCTCAAGGAAACAATGCAAGTTCTTACAAAGTGAAAACAGGGGTGGGGACGGGAGAGTATTATTGATAGGAACTTTTCGAGGTCCGAAACTTGGCCATGCAACATGTAACAAATGTTGAACAACATTTCTCAGGGTCCCCAGTGTTCTGGAAAGCTGCATCTTGCCGCAGCTGCCTGCTGGGAGTCTTTTTCTTACTGTCCTTCTCCGTAAATTGAGGGAAGGAAATGATGAAGAAAGCTCTCAGAAGGCCGCATTGCCCATACTCCTGGTGTTCAGCACCATCAACACAGTTTTTATTTCAATCGCGCCCCCCAACACGCATGCATTCAAAGGCACCTAGATGCTTTCACTGATGCCTCTGTGTGTAAATTAGCATTAAAATAATCATGATTTTTGAGGTACATCGTTTTTGCTCTCCGAGGAAGGGGATTCCATTCCACTTCCTCTACCCACTGCTTAGTCTTTCCTTGCCTAGAACTATGGCAGTGTTCAATCATTTGTCTAATATGTCTTGTATGCAAAGGCAGAATTCTAGAGAAGAATTTATGCTGCCTGTGATATACAGCAGCCTGGAATACACAGATAATCTCAGTGATTTCCTTCTGTTCTTAAAAATCTATGAAACATTTGGAAATGCGGATGCTAAGGATGAAAATCCGCAGCAGTCATGCTGTCATTCCTTTTGTACGGGCGGCACAAAGCATAAAAACAAAATCCTGAAAAGAACTATCGGTTTGTGCCGAGATGTAATTGAATTTGTTGCAGATACTAAATAAAAAAGTCTATAATCTGTGCCAGGAGAATTTATGACTTCTGTTTAGATGATGTAGTTTGTGAATACCATAGTGGTGGTGTGTAATCGTATAAGGAATTGTATGAGTTTTATAACTTACCAACGTCCACTCTAGAAATTATTTTAAGAAACTAAAATATTCACCTTCTTATCTTCACAGCTAATCACCTCAGGATGTAGTAGCATCCCTAGGAAATATAAAGGAGATAATTCATATAATCACCTCTTGCATTTTAAAGGACCTCAAATCAGGTGCATGATGATCCTTGGCTAAGGGAATCTTGGAACACAAACTACTAAACTATGACACTTGAGTGCTTGGAAACAGCAAGTGCCGTGCAATGTTATCACTCTTAATTTTCCACCTCATTAACATTTCAGAATGGGAATACAATGCTGATCTTACAGAAGTCATACTTTCCTGCCACTTAATGTTTGCTGCAAGCTATAACTCTCTCTAATTCTACACTTTTGTAAGTGCTTGGCTAAGCCTATTCATTCCACACACTTTGCAATGATAACAGACTCAACATTTGCAGAGCTACACAATAAATATATCTGGAGTAGGGAATTGAGGCCTGCCCAATGGCTGCAGTCCAACTATGCATGCGTCACCCTGGTTGGATCATCAGTGATAGCATAACTTATCTTTGGGGGGGAAAGGGGTTGTAGGGAGTTGAATTCAGGCCTTTTCTTCACTTTTGATTACTGGTGATCGGACTATCGCTTTGTCTGCACTGGCTTGGCTGCTGTATTGCACTAAGAACCATGAACGCAGAACCTTTTGCACAAATGCCTGTTTATGCACATGAATGCCCCTATTTGGATCAGGGCAAATGTCGACAGATACAACATTTCCTTTTATTAAGATACATGTTGTTGAACTGTGGTGTTGGAGGAAACTTCTGAGAGTGCCTTGGTCTGCAAGAAGATCAAACCAGTCCATATTCCAGGAAATAAGGCCAGACTGTTCACTTGAGGGAATAAGGCAAAACTGAAGTACTTTGGCCACATAATGAGAAGACAGGACACCCTGGAGAAAATGTTGATGCTAGGGAAAGCGGAAGGCAAAAGGAAGAGGGGCTGACCCAAGGGCAAGATGGATGGATGATATTGTGGGGGTGGCGATGGCTGACAGGAAGCTCTAGCGTGGGCTGGTCCATGAAGTCATGAAGATTCGGAAGTGACTGAACAAATAAACAAAAAATCTTTACCCAACTTTCAATAATACTGCTTCTTAATAATTACTATAAAAGGAGCTTCCCTATATAGCAGAGGTTCCCAAAATGGGTCATGGAAAGCAGCCAGGGGCGTCGTTGGCCTTTTTATTAACACACATTCTTGCTTGAGAGAGAGAGAGAGAGAGAGAGAGAGAGAGAGAGAGCAAAAACAAAGACTGAGAAAAGCTGCCTCTTCACATCGGGTCACTCAAAGTTCACTTCAAAAGACTTCAGGTTTGTAGGCAGCTTTTCCACGTCTTGTTTTTAACCACAGTGTGAGTGAAGTCCTTGCTTATCTTATGTTAAAGAACAATTAACAACTCAATGGATAAGCTAAGTACTTCGGAGCTGGAGCCACAAAGACAGCATCTTTTCTCTCCAAATCCTGAGACATTGCAGGTTTGCAAATAAAGTATTTTCTTTCTGTTGAATGTTTTTAAGAAAGCAAACTCAGAACAAAAAGCAGCCGCTATGTTTGTTTGGTTGATTAATTATTAGGATTTCTCTCCTCCTTCCTTTTTGACCCACCTCTAAGTTAGTTCCCCACTGTATTTGCTGAGACACCACCCCCCATTGGAGACTGTCAGGCAGTATAAGAATCTGCTTTTCATCTTGCAAAGATGCTACCTAAAGGAGCTTTCTCTCTCGTGCAACGGGGGTGGGGCATGACCAATGGGAAAAAAAGACCTCCCTCCCATGCTTTGATGTTTCTCTTGCCATGAGTAGGACTAACGCAGATGACATCAGTGCCCTCTAGCAGCTAGGCACCCCAGGCCTGCCAATGGAGGGAGGGCAGCATCCCAACCCAACCCTGTGCACTCCTGGCTTAGCTGCTGCTCAGCATAAGCATGGAAAATCCACTTTAGGGCTCGTTTAGGGAATATACACATACATATAAGAAAGGGTGCCTCTGAGCATGTAAAGAGTGCCTGTTTCTTCTGTGCATTGTAATGGGGAGTCATGGCTAACGGTGAGGGAGGTCAAGGGAGCCGCGAGTCAAAAAATTTGGGAACCACTGCTATATAGAAATCCACTGGCACATTCAAAATGCATCTCAACACTGCAATATTTAAAGGCAAACTCAAACCTGACTGTTGTTCTCATTAAAGCTAATATAATGACATATTGTAATATTATTTTAAGGCATGACATATACCATTTTTAAAAGAATTCTTTGTTTTCAACAACCCTTAACTGAAGGATAACATGGGTTATTTAAAAAGTAAAATAAATAGGTAACTTAATAATGGGCGCTAGAGCTGAGCCAAAACAAGGTGGGCAGGACAATTTTCAGTGATGAGGGCAGAACTTAAGGATTCCAATGAGAGAACAGTTCTAGAATCTCTAGGTGCCAAAAAAAAAAAATAGCACGATGGGAAGGAGCATATTATCCCCACTGCTGGGCTGACACTTCCAGTCTTGCCTTGCTGCAAGCCACCTCAGTGCTTCAATGAAACTGCTGCAGTGTGGCAAAACAGGATACAATCCTGTTACTAAGGTGACCAGGTTGATGCATCTTATATCACATCGCTGCATCACATGGTAAGACAGGCAATTGCATGTGACCCTTGAGTAAGGACAGTGGGGTTTTGTTTGCCTTCAGTGACATTGTTACCTAGCAAATCACCACTGTTTCATAGCATTACAAGGTCATCGTGCTACCAACGTGATCCCTGATTGGTTGGGATCATGCACTGAGGATAAGAAAAATATACAGTATTTAAAATGTATGTATATATCTTTGTGTGCACTGAAAACTCATAAATGTTTTAGCATGAAATGTCTTGAATATTGAATATTTGGCCCAGCCAAACACCTTTACTTAGAACCAGGGTTTTCACTAAGCTACATTGGTGTGTACTGCGTATCTCGAAGCCAAGCTTTGCACAGCACAAAGCGTGGCAACCTGGAATTTTGGCGATGACATGTGACATCATCGCTGCATATCTGGAGATGGCATCATGACATAGTCGCAATGCCACACACCAAGAGAAGGGGTCTCTGCACCAGCACGGACCCTTACAAGAAATATAGCTTAGAACTGAAATTGATTTTCCCTCCAGTCTTCTCTCTGAGTTTTGATTTTTCTCTCGGTGCATGGGTATTCTCCAAGTACTAGTGGAATTTTTGCCATCGAGCAACTGACATGCAATAAGTGTATTGGACAGTTTCGGACATGTTGCATATGTACATATAAAGCTGCCTTGTACAGAGTCAAACCATCACTTCATCTAGCCCAGTTCTGTCTATTCTGACAGGCAGAAATTCTGCCTGCATCTCAGGCAATGGTCTTTCCCAGCCTGTATTACCAAAGCCTTTTAAAAGTGGAGATAATAGTGATTGAAACTGGGACAATTTGCATGGAAAGCATGTGCTTTTACAAGAGTGATATGGCAGTTGATATTTGACATAACTGACAGCTGGTATACAGTAGCAATCTGGATCTGACAGAATCTGATATGTAGTAGACAACACTTCAAAGTATCTGACATCTAACTTGCAGCATTGATAACTTGAAATAGAATTTCAGTGATAGTATTATCATTCATCCATCTGGCCCATCAAAGAACCCACATTTCAAATTTTGATTGAAAGATTCAATCTTGAAAGTTGAATGAAAAATTGTGAGCTCAAATTTCAGCATAAAAAGGTGAATTTTAAAATTTTGAAACTTTGAAAAACGTTGTTTCATCTTCAGATCCTTCAAACTTCAAGCATTAGTCTGGCTCTGGGCACATCTTTCATACTGTATGTTCACTTTCTGAATGGAGGTTTCAATTGTTTGTTTCTAGTTTGCCTGATGGTTTACTGTATTTATTGTTCCCCCTTCAGCTCTGACCTTGTGCTCTTTGTACTAGCGTGCTGGTCAGTGTGCTGTTGGGGAGGCTTTTACAACTGGTGCGGACTGCTTTACGGCAGTCCGTGCCAGCAAGGGAGGCACCCCACCATTGGGTGGCACACATAAGATTGTGCTATCAATAAAACAATATTTTAAAAACTGCTTTAAAACAAAAATCAAAAGAATCACAACAGAGCATTGAGCAACAAAACACTTAATGGGCAAACAGATTGTGAAATTATATGTTAATACCGCTACTACTTGGGATTTATATAGTGCCATCAAGTGTTCAAAGTACTTCAGATCAAGTACCATGTTGTAATCCTTATAATGGACTTGTAAGGTAAGTGGGTATTATCCCCTATTGCAACTGGTTGCTGAGAGTAGTTGCTTGTGTAGGCCACTTGGTGAGATCAGAGCAGAGACTAAATTCAAACCAGAAACATTCTAGTCTAGTCCTGTTCACATAAGCATCACCTGGATGCTGTCCTTGTGGTGCTGAGGGGGGACTGAAAGCATTCTTGCTAATCCCATAGCGGGCCCCATGGTGAGTGGGTGGGGCTTACTGCGCATGCTCAGACACCCCCTCCCCCTGCAGCAGTGCATGGACAGTGTGAACAAGGCTTCTGTTAGCCCTTGCAGTTTTTTTTTTTACATGAGAATTCAGCATAACAACTTCCTGTTTGGTAAAGGGTTTAAGTCCACCCTTATGTTGACATGATGACATGTTAGGAAGATGCTGGTCTCGTGGATCATCTGTTTTGAACTGTTAGCTTTTGTTACTATTGGAATAAGAACCTGTGAGCCTAATAAAGAAATACAATGTTACTACTCACTGTTAATATTACAAAAATTCTTTGGCTTCAATTATATTAGATTTCTGTTTATCCGATTTGCCTAGTAATGTGTCGCTTTCTGCAAATCTATTTGCTTGTTTATCAGATTATTTTCCAGGACTGCTCCCAGAGGTGTTTGTATATCTCATTCAGTATTTCTTTCAGATATTATTAACAGTATTGTTGGTTTATCCTGCAGAGGGCAAATATTGTTTCAACACTGTAGTCTGAGAATCACTTGAAGAAGGAACCAAATAATATGTTTTTTTTAATTGTGAAATTATTTATATTAAATCACAAATTTGTGAAATTATATATATTATATCACAAATTTAAAAAATAACATTATTTGGTTCATACAACCATGTATATCATGGTTATACATCACAAAATGCACCACTTTGTAATATATATCACACACACACACACACACACACGGCCCCTGTATCCACGGATTCACATCCACGGTTTCAGTTATCCACGGATTGCGGGGAAACCACCCTCCAGGGTTTTACTATTTTCCCAGTAAGCTTCGTTTCTTCCTTAAACAAATAGGAGAAGCAGCCTCTGGCTGCTTATTACAGGCAAGTAGAACGAGACTGTCCTAGAGAGGCTCTGCAAGGTTAACAGAAACCTTGCAGAGCCTCCCTAGGACTTAGTCTCGTTCTACTTGCCTGCAATGGAGGCTGCTTCTCTGTTTTAAGGAAGAAACAAAGCTTGCTGAAAAAAAATAAAAGCTGGGGGTGCGCACGCCTGCCCGCAGGGGAGGCAGGGCGGGAGGCCCTCAAGAAACCATGGAGGGGGTGTTCGCTCCTATTCACAGTTTCAAGTATCCACGGAGGGGCCTGGAACATATCCCCAGCAGATATGGGCACAGCAGGGGCTGTCATCAGGAGAGGGGGAGAAACCTTCTTCCCCCCAACTCCCTTTTCCTGTGCACCTCCCAATAAGCATGTGAGACAAAGACTTGGGTTAACACGGGTCACTTTATTGAAACAACAGGTAAAAACACCTGCAGCAGATAAACTAAAACTCCTCCCCCCACCGTGCAGGAAGCGAACTTAGGGGAGATGGTGAATGACCGTATATTCCCCAAAGGACGGGTGTTCTTACCCTGACTCAAGGCTGCACTTCATTGATAGATGGAGCGAGTTTCTCATTGACAGTCCCTAAAGGTAGAGGCAGCTGGACTACGCCAACTCCCCCCAGCCGGAAAGCATTTGAGATCCCCTTTGAATCCACACCAGAGGGCTCACCAGCCACCCCCACCCCGGCATCATTTGAGTGCCTCAATTTTCCTGTCTCTGTACAGCGTGATGGATGGGGGCAGCACATGTTTGGCCCCTGTGCGACAAGTATGTGCCACTGGAATTCTCCACTAGAGCACCAGGCTGGTAAGCCGTCTTCGCTGCCGCCATCTTGCCGCCGCCACTGCCATTGCGGCCTTGCCGCCATCCTCGCCGCCGCCATCTTGCAGCTGCCCTCACCTCCGTCCTCGCCACCACCATCTTGCCGCCGCCATCCTCGTCCTCCTCCTCGTCACCTATAGCCTGGCTGGCTGCATCTGAGCAGGCCAGGACTCCTGATCCCTCCAGAGCCGCCGCCACCGCCGCTTCCAAAAGTGCAAAAAGGCACTTTTTTTCCAGCGCCGCCATCTTGGATCTCGCAAAACCTCACGAGAGCCAAGATGGCGCCATCAGAAAAAAGGTGCCTTTTTGCACTTTTGGAAGCGGCGGTGGCTTCACTGGGCCCAGAAAGACCGGGATTGACCTGCAACCAGAGCCTGGGACCCTGTTTTCTGGGACAGATGGTAAGCCTAGTTATAACTAATGCAATCCTATGCATGTCTTCTCAGAAATAAGCCTCACTGACAGTGCAATCCTGCGCAATGATGACGTGCCAGGGGAATGTGCGTTCCCCCAGTGCAGGGTTTTTGCGAAAGTGCCCTAAAGCACTTTCTTGCCACCTGGAGAATAAGGGCTGCCGGGGCAACGGCCGGCAGCCCGCGGCCCACCGGGGGGTGCTCCTATGCCCCCCAGACCAGGTAAGCTCTACATTGGCCAGTGTAGTGGTGGAGGGAGGGCAGACCGGGCAGGGAGGGAGGGTGGCCATTGGCCAAACTGGGCAGTGGAAGGCAGGAATATTGGTGGCGAGGTCCGCCAATATCCCCAGACCTCCGCGTCCCGGTTTGCCCTGACACCCGGCCCTCGACTGTATGCCAGACTGGCGTACATTCGAGTAGTCCCATTGGGCCTAGGCCGGGTTGCACCGAGGGAAGGGGACAATCGTCTCCTTCCCTGGGGCAGCCCGGGACCTGCCTAGGATACTGTGGCCTGCCCTTTATGTCGACCGGGTATCGTTACACAGGATTGGGCTGTGAGGTTAATGGAACCTATTCCCAGGTAAGCATGTATAAGATTTCAGTCCAAGTGCAAAATTGTTAACATTAACTATTAATATTATTTGCATTGACAGTTGTGCAGATGTAAGAATTAAAAGCAACAAGCTATATATTTTTAATCTATCTACAAGATTAAGCCTCACTTTTCATAATATATCCACGCATGATGGGAGTAAACCCCACTGAACCAAGTGGAGCTTGTACATGCACAGGACTTGCTGTAAACTTAAATCTGAGCATTTCCTTGGGTTTTTTTTTCCACGAAAGATTAGTGATTCATTCTGTAACCTTCAAATTACCATTCTTGCTAAATTGTATTCTACAAAACCAGTGTGTATATTTTACTAGATTAAATTTATATTTGGTTCATTGATCTCTTTAATGAAAACCTAAATGTTTTTATGAGCCAAGTTCTTATTACATTGCACAGAGACTTTACTTTAAAACTAGCTGCTGTGTTACTGTACATTTTAATAAAAGTGTTATTGGCTTGTCTGATAGGAGACACAGCAGGAGACGTTTCCTTCATTAGGAAAACTCAGGCTCTAGGGAGGCTTGGAAATGTTGCATTTTTGTTTTCAGATTCATTACCCTTTTTGTTTTATTTGGCTAGTGGGAGTTTTGCATAAAAGAAAAATCAATTTATATTGCCCAGTACAAGATCATCCAGGTTTTAATATGATGATCTCTACAAATCTGATTTTGTGTTGTGCATGCAGAGCATAATAATTTTTGAAGCTTGGCATTTATTACGTTTGCACCATGGTGTAAGTGGACATAATACATATGTATATAACGGAAATATGTTATCTGAATTGCATTTTCACCAATGACACTTTCTTTTGCTGCAGCAGCAGATGCAAATGTACTTATCCTGCCATTTATACTTGATGTGATCTGATTTTTTTGGCTCCTAAAGGTTTCTTTTTAAAAGGTTTTATATGCAACCCAGAGCAGTTTAATCTGCACAAAAATATTCAAAGTGCCTGGAACACAGGGGAAAAAAAGCATTCTCATGTAAATGGATTCTTTAAGATCCTGAATGGCATCTGCAGCGAAATGACAAGGAATTAAAACTTGGGTGGATTTGTTCCATATGATAATTCTATTCAAATATTTTATTTTCCTGCTGAGTCTACCTACTGTATATTGGGGCATAACAGAAAGCAGGCATCAGCATGAAATGTAATTTACTGAAAATCTCTTTGAATACTTAAGATCGGACTTTCTGCTGTGGTTTCTAGTAATATGCAATGGGAAATGAACATGATTCTTGCACGGAAGCTGTCATGGCCAGCAATTATTGACAAAGATCTAGGTAAAACGGGCATCAGAGCCATGTATTTTCAAAAAATAAAGACTTGAATAAAACAAATTAAAAAGACTGCTTGTATTCTGTTTCAACAAGGCAGGCAAAAAAATCCATTAAAATCCGAAGTCTGATATTGTTAACACTCCAACGTTTCGTTTCCAAATCCCGGAAACATCGTCTAGGGAACAATCTAAAAGATTGAAGGATATACAATCCTGATTGAAGGATGTACAAAAGATTGAACAATCTTTTAGATTGTTCCCTAGACGATGTTTCCGGGATTTGGAAACGAAACGTTGGAGTGTTAACAATATCAGACTTCGGAAATGAACATGTCCCTTGCCAGAAGGTGTAAGTGGTGAGAGGCACATGATTGTAATCAGGCTTAATTCTTGTTGTCACTTCAAAATAATTACTTCATTTGTATATGAATGCATATTCTTATTAGTACAGGAGAGACAGGGGCGTCGCTAGGGAGGGGTGGGGTGGTGGACCGCACCGGATGACACACCAGGGAGGGGTGACACCAAAATGACACCAGGAAGTGTGGTCCCGAGGCTGAACTGCTTGAAGATTGCCGGAAGCTAAGCAGGAACAGTCAGTTTTCGTGCTGGAAGGGAGACCAGGAAGTCACTGATAAGCTGTCATGACCCTCGGTGGCCGAGAGAAGTCGCTGTTGTGCGGTGTGGTGAGAGAACAGACTGGAATGCTGAGAATGTTAGTGACAGAGCGATGACAACTGGAAAAATGTTTCCCTGTTCAGCATGATCTGTGGCGTCCTGCGGAGAGCTCGAGGCTTGTGTTCGGTAGCCAGTGAAGATGACTACACCATGGAAGAACCAGCTGGAATTGTAGGGTTCCGTACAGAACAATATTGTAAAGATCCTTATCGGATCTAGAGAAGCCTGCCTATGTAAACCGCCTTGAATAACAATCTGAAGAGCAATCTGAGGATAAGAAAGGTGGTATATAAATACAGAAATAAATAAATAAATAAATATTCCATTACAGTGGAACCTCGCTATCTGTGAGTGATCCATTCTGGAACAACAACAACAACAACAACACTCCATGGATAGCAAGTTTCGTGTATAATGGGGTCTGCCGAAAAAGGTCTTTAAAAAGAAAAAAGCCCCAAAATTGCTGTTTTACCTTTTAAAAAGTCAAACTGCTGCATTTTCAGGGCTATAGAGAGTGAAATCATGCTCCTCCATCCTCTTCCTTCCTGGACCTGATCTGCCCTCCTTCCCACCTCATCATCTCTCTGTTCTACTCACCCCTGCCCTATGCCACACCTCCCCACCTCCCTCCCATCCCCTGTGTCATCTTACCGTTGGCAGTGGGTGTCCATCACCAGTTGGCACATGGAGCTGGTCACTCGCTGCTTCTGGCAGCAGACAGCCTGTGCACTCCTGCATGTCACCTTTTACAGTGACCAGAAAGTGCATTTTACTGTCAGAATGCTTGTTCTGGTGGCAAAATGTGCTTTTAGGATTGGGCTGAAATACCCCAAGGTCTTGCCGTGCCGGAACTGGCATTCCAGCAGCACAGGGACCTTTATGATGGTGCAGAAGCCAGGCCACCCTCATGACGTGATCCCTGATACTCTTAAATACTGTTAATAATAATTAATAATACTCTCAAGGTTGTGCTGAGGCCAATGTCACTTCCACTTTGTTACCTAGCCAACTCCATCCCCATGCCCTGCTTCTTTGGAAAAAGAAATGGTTTTTATTTTCCTTTCTCAACATGCATACAATGAAAGGTATACATACATCCAAAACCTGAAATGAGCAAAGAGGCACTTTTTAAAGTGGTGCTCCTCTTATGATTAGCAGGGGAAGAGCAACTGTCCCTTTTCACACCAGCACAGCATCTTTTCCAGTGGCTGTTGCTGGTATTTCTTCTGCATCCTTTTTAGATTGTGAGGCCTTTAGGGGGCACAGGGCCATTTATTTCGCTATGCAAACTGCTTTGTGAACTTTTTGGTTGAAAAGAAGTGGGTAAATATTCCTAACAAAAATAATGCAGTAGCTAATAAGATTAGTCCACCCTAATAGCCTTGACTGGTAGATTTTATTGGTGTAGTGCTACGCAAGTTCATTGCTCAGGCAAAATGGGGAAGCTATGTTATCTGCCATAGCTAGGGTGGGCTGGTCATAATGCAATAATGTTTATATGCTCCTGACAAGCAGAGGTTCGCAGACTGTTGTAATAGTGCAAGAACACTACAACACTCTTTAATTAGGTCAGGTGTACAGATGGCGTTTTGCCAAAACAAAGAGTAATCAAACTGGGAACTGGATTTTTTTTCCCCTTTCAAAATGTATGTGTACATAGTTCACATATATTTATGTTTCTCTTCGGCAAGGCTAGTATGCAATATGTCTAAGTGCTGATGCTAAAAATAAGTTATTATGGAGCCGTCGCAAAGCCTGCTCCCATTTTGGCTCCTGTGGTTTTATCTAGAAGGGAGCCAGAAGGATTTCACAGAGCTTCAGAATCTGACAATGCTGCTCCACATGGCCTTCTTGCATAATGAAGCTCTTGGTTTCCCATTGCAATCCTAGCCTGAAATCAGCATATGTTGTTGATGCAAATGGCCCAGACAGGGCACCGAACAAGAGCCAATAATCATTTGTAGCATGTTGTCTATAATGACGGGCTATTCACTTCTAAAGAACCATTACGCAAACAAGTCGGTCCAATGTGGTGACCCCACTGAGTGCTCTGCTTTAGAAAGATGCTGAACTAAATGATATGACCGCATTTAAAAGGAGAAAATGGCATTTGAGTCGCAAGTCCCATAAAATTGACACGATTTGAATTAACTACAGAATGCTGGCTGGCCAGTCTTTGGGCCTAATTGCTTCCCAAATAGCAATGCACAAATGAAAGAAAAACAGAAATGGTATTAAACAGCCGACTAACAGGGAACAATTCCAAGCAGTTATCTCTGCAATCATCTGTCTGTGACGCTTCAGCTTCCTTCACAATACACTTATAGTTAGAATTTGCCTTTTAGGCCAGATCAGTGGACTAGTGCTGATCTGAACACACACACACACACACACACGTACACGTACACGTACACGTACACGTTTTCTTTTGCAGAGAGCAAACATGGAGGGTTTGTCACTTTCATGAGGGAAACCTGTAAAACGTTTCAGGGGTTGGAGGGCTAGGGGGTATAGCCTGACAGAAACTGGCTTGTCACTCCTCAGTACAGGGATGGTTGCCAGCTCTGACTGAAGCTACTTCTGGTCTGGAGATTTTTTGTTCCAACACAATGTAGTGATGGAACTTTCTGGAGGTCCTTTCCAAAATGGCGGAACTTTCTGTGGGTCCTCTGGAGGGCCAGGATTGCTTCATTCACATGAAGATTAATGTTGATTCCTGGAGATTCCAGACCAGTACTGGAAGGTTGGCAACTCTAAATCCAGTTATCTGACACACCATAGTTTTTTTACCAGTAAAATACAGCCTGGCAGGAAATTGAGCTGGGAAACTGTGGTATTGTAATTTATTTATTTATTTATTTATTTTTCACATTTTTATACCGCCCTTCCTCCAAGGAGCCCCGAGTGGTGTACATATTTCCTCCCCTCCTTTTTGTCCTCACAACAACCCTGTGAGGTAGGTGGGGCTGAGAGATAGTGACTGGCCCAAGGTCACCCAGGAAGTTTCGTGGCTGAGCGGGGATTTGAACCTTACCTTTGGGCTGTAGCCAGGGTGGAAACAGTGGGTGCACCACCCCAGCTGCAGTACTGCTTCATCCCACCTAGGATTTGGAGGAAAACAGGCCTTTTTTATTTGTGACATGACAGCCACCATTTGAATTACAAAAAAAGAAAAAAAGTTTTAAGAACAGGAACAATTGGCTGGCCCGGGCTGGGTGGGGGCGTGGATATCGGTGTGACATCCAGCGTCCCTTCGCAGCCCGGGTCGGCCCTACACAGCCTTCCTGGCTGCATGCCAGCTCTGAAACTGGTGTGCATCCAAGGAGGCCCATTGGGCCCCGGCCTCACTACACCAGCGGAAGGGGATGAATGTCCCCTTACCCCGAGGTGCTCCTGGGCCATACCGGCCCAGTCCGGGAACTGCACAGGATGCAGCGACTGGCCCCCCTTAGGCCGGCCGCGCATACTTGCACAGGATTGGGCTGTTAATATGGGGCCAGAAGCCTTGGCCAACTATAATTCCCAAGGAACGTAGTGCTGGGAACTTCCATTGGTAAAGCTATATGAACTCATTAAGGTGTAGCCATTGAATTTGTGTCCCCTGCCATTGCTGTTGAAGGTGAGTATTGGTAAAAGAGTTAGTTCCAAGAGAACTGAGTCCAAATTCAAAGGAAGTTTTGGCTCAGATTGCATGTAAACACAGTATTTCCACTCTCCCTCAAAATGTTAACGTCACTAGAAATGGACTGTGTATGGACTAAGAATATTTAAAATGTTACCCAAGTCACAGATAGCCCACAGCCTAAGTGCTTTTCAGTAACCTCCACGTTACATAGGTCACAACTAAGGTGGTCTGCAGTGATGCTCTGGGAAAGTAGTATAGTCAGCGTATATTGATGCATTGAACCCATTTTTAAGACTTAAATTACATGGCGAAAGACTAATATGTACATTTGCTGCAGCGGTGAGATCTTAAGATAATGTAGTTCTTTGCTTTAGGAATAACACTTTTAAGAAGCACATAAGCAACTGTACTGAATCGTTTAAATAGCCCAGTAATCCCGATGGAACAATTATTTGTCAAAACTGCATGTAATTTATTCTGTATCTTACCTCCTAATTTATGTGGTTTCATTACAGCAACACGTGCTTCGGTCAAGGGTTCTCTACTGGGAAACCCATGTCTAACAAAGAATTTGTGGTAAAAACGATTACAAAAATGAAATCAGAACAATTTAAAATGGAAATTGCACACAGCCTGCAGACGTTTTGAACGCTGCTAGAAAATAATTATTTATACGTCCGTGATCCTGAGATGAATTTTTCACAAGCAGCGCTTCCAAGATTCGGAAACAATTTTGTATGACCCAGTTTGGGACTTGTTTGCAAACGGAACTTTCCCTTTTTTTCCCCCTTCCAACACCAATTTGCAGATGGTAACTGGTCATGGGAAAGGCTTTACCATATACTCAGCTGGCCCACCGGGGAGAGACCATTGCTCAGTTGTAGAGCACATCTGTTGCGTGCAGAAGGTCTTAGCTTCAGTCCCTGCCATCTCCAGGTAGACCTGGGAAGTCCCCCACCTGAAACCCCAGAGATGCCACCGGGGGTCATTATAGACAACACTGAACTAGCTGGACCAATGGTACAAGACAGCTTCCTATGGGAGACTGTGTGAGGTTTTTGCAACCAGGAGTAATGGACATGCTGGACATCTACCTTGCATGGCAGACTCCAAATATTGTCCTGTACTGCATGTCGACTTTCAGAAAACTGACAGAAGAATTTGTAGTGACATTTGGCAGTATGAATATTTGTTATTGGTCCTAAGTAGGCAAGAACATGGACTTGCACACTGTTGATATTAAATAATCATACCAGTGCAGGGCTCTTTGGCAACAAGTTAGGAAAGGGCAGAGAAGAAAAGGACCAGGGGGCCATAAAAGATGTGGGACCTCAAGTCTCAGCAAAGACTTTCCTTTTTCTGCTAGCTACAGAAAAGAGGGATTCACTATAGCTCTGGACTGTGTTCACTTCTTTCTCCCCCTGCAGCCTCTTCTGTCAGCATAAGCAATAGATACAATACCATCCATGTGCCTTCAGTAGTTTTCAACATTTTTTCCAGATCTGGAAAAACAGGCTAGTCCTAAAAATTAAAAGAAAGCTGCGGTAGGGCAAAACACATAGACACTGGCATCTCATGGCCAAGTTCCGTTGACTTTGTTGGAACTCCTAAGCAATGCAGCGTTATGCTAGCTATTTTGACAGAGATGTGTGAAGGCATCCCCATCTGTTCCAACTCGCTTTCCAAATAGCAACCATAGGGAGAGGGCAATCTGGATCAGGGAGTTTGATCCTTTTCCCTGCACCATTTTCCCAATGAAAATCAGCCCTCCCACCCCAAAGTTGGTATTTGACCTAATCAAAGTGGGGGGGGGGAGTGTGAATGTTTGTTTTGTGTGTATATTTGTTTTTTGATTAGGGCAAAAATAGCAGGTTCTGGGGGAGGGCAATTTTAATTAGGAAAATGGCATCAAGGAAAAGTTAACCTCCCCACACACCATAATCCCAATCTGAATTGGGGTTCCCTGGAGCTGCTATTTTTAAAACCTTAAAGATGAAGGACCAACTGCCCAACCCTGAAGGGGTGAGCGGAGGCATTCCTGCACACAGTAGCATCACTGGAGGTGGGGCGGAATGCTAAGTTCCGCACCGCGCTGACCTCCGTTACTTACTGGCTCCGCCCCCTCGCATTCGGAAACATTCAGTGGGGTGAAGGCAACACGCAGGGAGTCTCCTGCGTGCCCCACCTCCAGCGACGCCACTGCCTGCACATCAAAACAATAGGTATTTGGGAGTGAGGTGGCAATCAATGAATTCTTGTCTTTACCCTTACACCTCCCAAATTAGCACACAAGACAAGCCACGTTATGGAGATATGTCAGTTTATTTGTAATTTAACAAGAAAACTTGCAGAGGCTATAAGTGGGGGTAAACTGACCCACCCCCAAAGGCGTGCGAGTACTAATGGGGGGAAATGGCCCTAGCCATTTAACTCCCCCTGCTTGCTTTGGCGTCAAATACCTCGGCTCCAGGCCCCTTCAGACACCGTCCGAGGAGCCTATCATAGCCAACCCCAAGGGGTTGAGACAGCGGAGCAGGTTTGAACCCATACTAGCCAAGGCATTGATGGGCCTCACCTGCTCCAGCCAGGTGGCTTGCCAACCAGCCTCACCGACCCGGATAAGTGTCGTTGTTATGAGCGGCCCTGGCTCACCACCTGACCTTGCTGACCTCAAGGTGCACGCTGATCCCTTTCACCTACCTACCCATTCTCGCACGTCACCTGCCAGGTGACCCCTTGTCTAACGAACCGCTCCCTGGGAACACAGTCTGAGGTAGGCGAAAAAACCTTCAAAAGTGCCGATTGATTGGAAGCCAAAAATTCCTACCTGGCCCCCTATGGGCGACTGGCTAATCCCAGACTATGCCAAGGGAGGGCAGGATGGGCTTCGGCTCCCGGGCGATGACTGACAGCCGCAGTAACACTGTGGCGTGCTCTCAGTCGCCGCCCCAACCCAAGTGTTTTGCCTGGCCAATCACATGGCCGGGCTAATGCGGCTCGTCTTCTGAGCCCCAGGAGGGGGGGCAGGGTAATGTCCCCAAGCTGTGAGGAGCGGCTCAGGGGAATTCTATTATTTTTTGTTACTAACTTTTGCTTTCAAAGGAGTGCAAGGGAACCCTAGACCAAACATATGAATGTCGTCCGCACTCTCTCAGCTGAAGCTCACTTATACTTGGTACATTACATGCTACAAGCATCTGCAGATGCTGGCAGCCTGATTGTCTGCTGCTGCCATTGCAAGAAGAGTCTGAGAAGTAAATGGGAAAGTTAAAGGGTTGATCTTCTAGGGCCAGTTCACAATACAGGTGGTTCTTCAAAGCATCTAGGTGAAATAAGGTAGTATCGATCTTGTGCTGTGAGAATGCTAAACTTCTGCAGAACACAAAATCTCATTAAAGCTCCACAAGCTGCCCTTTAGTACTACAGTTATTTTTAAACATCTTCTGTACGAGAGTTTTCTTTAGATTAAATAGCCTCAAGTGTGGAAGGATCAATGCAGCTTTTCTGGAGACTTACTTTGGGTGCATAAAAATAATTGTAAGATGGCAAACAAAACTTATTTGCTGTCCCTCCAGTGAAGGGCAGGGGAGAATCGTTAATTTGTGTGGAAGCATCGAAAATCCATAGGACAAACCCGCCTATAGGATAATTTTTCTTCTCCTCTATGTGTTGGGTTTGGCGTTCTCATTAAGGCAGCAAATCTTTTTGTCAATCATAGAGAGTCTGTTTTAAAAGCAAATGAACAGGTTGAAAGTAATGATCAAAGACCAAATACTATTCTGAAGTTGCTTGCAGCTGCGACGCTCATTACCATTAGTGGAAGTCTTACTAGTTTACACCAGACCTTGATTGATTTGTCTATTTTTGTCACTTTAATTATTATGGAGATTGTCATCAGAAATTCTATGCCACGTATACAATAAACAGCTCATTCAATTCTTAAATAATCAAGTTTTGGAAGACTTCAAGAGATGTCCTACATAAAATGATCCTCTCCCCAGAGCATTGGGAATGTCAATTTGGAGGAAAGGTGAGTTGAAGCTGGAGAACTTGGGCCTTTATGCTAATTCTATAGCTGGCGGAGAACCGAGTAGTCCCATTGCGGTGGCTGGATAAGTGGGCAAATGCCTGCTTACCCCGAGTAGACCTGCAGCCAGGACTTTCCCCAGATAGGATTCAGCATGGGCTACACAGCCCATGCTGAACACCCTACGCTGGGGAAAGATAGGATTGGGCTGTTGGACATTTCTGAAATAAATACATAAAATATTCAAAAAAACAAAACATAGCAATATGTTCTTTCTAATTAGGAATTGGAATGAATTGATAAAAATAATGTTTTATCCGTTATATACAGGTGGACCCCCATATCCACGCAGAGGCGTCGCTCCGGTAGGGGCGGGGCTGTAAGTTTCGCTCTGTCGGAGTTCCTTTACCGAGCGAGCAGGAGGCGGCCCTGCCCCCTCACTGTCGGAGCCTTTCCCGTGCGGAGAAAGCAGCAGGCAAGAGACCCTACTTGCTGCTTTCTACGTAGGGGAAAGGCTCCGACAGTGAGGGGGCGGGGCCGTCTCCTGCTCGCTTGGTAAAGGGACTCCGACGGAGCGAAACTTACAGCCCCACCCCTACCGGAGCGACGCCTCTGTATCCACGGTTTCAGTTATCCACGGATTGCGGGGACCCCCCCAGGCTTTTACTATTTTCCCAGTAAGCTTTGTTTCTTCCTTAAACAAATAGGAGAAGCAGCCTCTGGCTGCTTATTGCAGGCAAGTAGAACGCGACTAAGTCCTAGAGTGGTTCTGCAAGGTTAACAGAAATCTTGCAGAGCCTCTCTTTGACTTAGTCTCGTTCTACTTGCCCACAATGGAGGCTGCTTTTCTGTTTGTTTTAAGGAAGAAACAAAGCTTGCTGAAAGAAAACTAAGAGCTGGGGGTGCACGCTCGCCTGCCCGCAGGGGAGGCAGGGCGAGGGGCCCTCAGGAAACCATGGAGGGGGTGTTCGCTCCTATCCACGGTTTCAAGTATCCACGGAAGGGCCTGGAACATATCCCCAGTGGATATGGGGGGAGTACTGTACCACTGATGTTTGTAGTCCTTAAATAAATCGTTTACTCTGGCTTTGCTAATGTCACTGTTTTGTTGAATCTTGTACTCCAAAGACCCAGTTGTACGACCATTCTGGTGTGTCACAGCATGAGTTACTACACTCATGATGCTCATTGGATCCACAGTGAAGCATCTGTCTGATTATTTAAGCACAGATTGCCCGCAAGCTCATGATGAGCGGCATGTAAATAACACTCACCCAAACATGGTTTACTGGCAATCTGTGCTTGTGTCACTGTGATGTGATGACCATTTCAGGATTAAATCCTGTACTGAATGATGACGATAATCCATTCTGGTATACTTTAGTGTGGATATGTGTATTGCCATTCTGCCCAAAGTAAAGAAAGAATAGAAAGAACATTCCTATGGAGGAAAATTACAATTATGAATTATATAGGATGTGTAGCTATTATGAAAGATTCCTGTTGTACAACCAAGGGGGGAATACTATAAACACAGGTCTGCGACTACTGCTCTCTGAAATGGAATCTTTCCAACCTCCCAGGTCCCTGCTCATAGGAAGCTGCCTTATATGGAGTCAGACCATTGGTCCATCTAGGTCAGTACTGGCAACTTAGATATCGTAGTTGACTCAGTGGACTGGTAGTGGCTTTGCAGGATTTCAGAATAGAACTTTTTTCTGCCCTACCTAGAGATGCCAGGGATTGAGACTGGGCCCTTATGAATGCAAAGCATGTTCTTCCACTGAGCTGACAGCCACACCCCTCCCCTCCTCTTCGAACGAGAAATGCTTAGGTCTGTGAGGTTCTTGTTGAGCTTCAGAAGTAGACCAGTACAGTACCTTTCAATCAAGAACAGTGTTTTGTTGATAAATACAGAAAGATAAAAAGCAGTACATAAATGATGATGATGATGATGATGATAATACAAAGGCATCACGCCCATTCAGAGTCAATGCCCCTCTTTTTCAGAAGGGCATCTCCGGAGTCAGAACACCCTGCCACCCGTCACAGGGTGGTGTTTCTTAATTACTGACAGTGACACTTAACTGGACACTTTCTGTTTCTGGAAGGAAGCTCATTGTGAGGGTGGGGACATCTCCCTGATGCACGGTAGTTTTCTAGAACAGGAGTCAAGCAACATGCTCTCATAGCAACCTGTAGCCATTTTTCAGTTCTAGCTTGCATAGCAAAATAATAGTCCAAAAGGTTTTCTTCAACGCATAGACAGTACCACTTTGGATTGTAAAAGGAGAAGAGCAGGAGTATTGCATGTTTGAGTATTGCATGTTTGCAAGAGTCTTGCATTTTTTAGTATTGCATGTTTCTTCGTATTAAGAGGACCCCTGCATCTGGAAAACACACACAAATGAGTTTAGCGTGGCTTTCTCCCTGGCATGCTATTTTCACGCACACTAACTTTTTGACGTTGTCATTGGCTGTGTGACACACTACAATTCTCCACACACCACTGTATCAGTCACTTCTTCTGCATAGTTGAGTCAACTCTCTGTCACCGGCAGAGTAAGATACTGGCACCTGACTGGCTTTGGCTTATTCAGTTACACAACAAAATGTCCGAAAACGACTGCGGTATAAGCTGGCAACCCTGCATCTGAAGTCTTTGGGAGGATAAAGTACTAAATGCCACTTTAGTTAAATGTGTTGGTCTGGCCTTAACTGCCTCTTTGTCTGCATTTTGCTGAAAAATTAGTTAAGGTTAGCCTGGAACATGAAATCACACAATAGCCCTTTCTCACACCCACACAGTAGCATTTTCACAATGCTTCGTGACCTTGGATGTTGTTGGTTTATGTCAACCTAAAAATGTTTAATCCCAATATCTATTTGCTTACTTTCTAATCAAATTGTTTTCACAAAAGAACCTGGATCACAAACCAGCAAAAAATCTAAGATAAATGTTTTTAATTTTTTTTAACAATTCAGAACAAATATTATTTACCTTTCAACTAAGCCTTGATAACACTTTTTTTTTTAACAAAACTGCAGAGGGTATTTTATTTTTAGAGCAGTGTGACATATTCATAATAACCTTGCTGGTAAGAACAGCCAGTGCAACTAGAGCATGAAATCTTCATGACTTCTCTTTACTTTTCCATTCTCCTCTTACCGTTTCTGATTAAATTCTCCAAGAAGCCACATGCTGTTGAAGAACCAATTCCTCAACCCAACTGCCTGGGTTTTTAGGAACAAACTTTGTCACTGTAGGCTCTTCATTTACACCCTCCCCCCCATCTGCCCACAGAACCTTTAAAACGATGGAGCCTGTAGGATACAAAACTGGAATTTTCTTTTTTCCCATTTTTGTTTTCTTTGTAATTTCCATTAAAATACTATTGAATATTATAATACACACAAAGCTTAATACACACAAAGCTTCATATTCTTAGGGCCCTATCCTATGAGCCTGCTGTGCTGCCAGAACTCATGTTCTGATGGCACAGCATGCTTTATGGCCGTTGCGAAAGGCGACATGCCATTCTGCGCAGCTGGGCCACCACTGCAAGCTGTGAGTGACCATGTGCCAGAGGTCTCTGAAGAACCCCGTTGCTGGTAAGTCGGCAGGGGGCAGGCAGGGGATGAGCGGAAAGAGGTGAGGAGGGACAGGGTGGAGTTGAGAAAGAGGTGGGGAGGGACAGGGTGGGGAGCGACACGGAAAGAGGTGGGGAGGGACAGGGACAAGTTGAGGCCAGGAAGCAGGCAATATCAGAGACGGCAGGGCTACTGATATCGTACCCCCCTTCCTGGCCTCAATCCACCTTCCTGGGTCTACTTGGACTTGTGCCAATCACTGGCGGAGGTCCGGGTAGACCCAGCGGGGCAGTGAAGGCTTACCCTCAGGCAAGGGAACATTTGTTCCCTTGCAGACCTCCTGGACTACCCCCTGTAGGATGCACTCTGGTGGCAAGGTTGCATCAGTGGGGGAGTTAGATTGGGCTGTTAGTCAATCAGCACTTTTTATGTCTTTGGCAAATACATGTCTTTGCTCTGGTGTTACCAACTTTCTGAGGTCTTCTATACACCCTACGTAGGGGAGAGCTTGTGCCAATTTGGACATAAAAAAGTATCACTTGTACACTTCCAGGTTTAAGTTCATCTGTTCATGATGGGCTTAAAATTATATATAGTTTGGCCTCAAATCCCTATTCCGGGTTTGGATTTGGATGCGACCACTTATGATTCTGGTCCAGTCATAACAGTTTCTTTAGCCACTAAAGGCTTTAAACCAATGTTGCTCCGGAATCACTGTCAGGTTTTACATGGGATCAAAACAAGGCAATTAAGTTTTGAGTCTAACAAGGTGAAGTTAGATAGAATTGAAACCATGACCTGGAGGTGACCACTTTTCAAATCACACTCCTTGGCTCCTGGAAATGCATATTAAATTCATGCAGGGGAAAAAAATGCATTCCTGGTTTCTCCTCATTTCTGTAGCTCCTATTAATGTCATTTGGAATCATATATTTACAAGGAGACTGGAACCTGGAGGGTGAATGGTTTCCTAACTCATTGTTCTGCTGATTTGTTTTTAATGCACCACTTATTTCTGAAATGCGTTAATTGTGTTGTGTGTATGATTGCCTCTGGGTGTGTTGTTGAATCAAGTTGTAGAAATGGCAGCGACTGTGCGTTCGTGAAGTGTGAGGAATAGAGAAAAAGGCCATCGTTAGAACAAAAGGAAATATGTTCTTTTTTCAGAAATACCTTTCACTTTGCAAGAACGGGACTTGCATGAGATGTGAAAGATACAATTTTCTAACAGCCTGATTAAGCTCTGGACAGTTATTGACGTACATTTCAGCAATTCATCAGGATACATATCAGTGACAAAGCAGCAACTTGTTATAGCTGAAGAAGGATTACAGCAGAAATGTGAATTGTTCAGTGAGCCAAAGAGACCCAATTGGTGATCACAGTTTCTGTGTGTAAACAAAATACATCTATCTTGGAAAATTGTTTCTTGATTTTTTTCCCCCTTTCCACATCCAGCCAATATAAATAGGATTCATATGGAAGGCACCTGAGTTTTAACTCTCGCTGATGCTGGTTTAGAACGTTTACAGTGTCTAATGTTAATGGCTGCCTAGACTGAACACATACACCCCTATTGTACTGCCAACCACATACAGGAGTCATGAATACAGTACGATAGGAATATATTTTATTTTTAAATTGTATAATTCACTTTATCTTCAAAAGAGAGATCAAAGTAGCAAGCTTCAGTGAGAGCAGAAATCAAACCATAAAAGTAATAGCCATAAAATATAAATTAATCAATGAATAAACCAACAGCAAATACTCCCCCCCAAACCCCCCCCCCCAAAGAGCACAATACTGTGTAACCTTGCACTGGTATAACAGTAGATGCACTGGTGTAAGTGCACTTATGCCAGTGTAAGTGCACTTACACTGGTGCATCTGCTGTTACACCAGTGTATCTACTGTTACACCAGTGCAAGGTTACACAGGATTCTGCTGAAAGACACAGAAGCATACAGTAGTCTAAGCGCACAATCCTATGCCTGTTTACTCAGCAGTAAGTTCCATTGACTTCAATGGGGTTTACTCTCAGGACAGTGTGCATAGGATTTCAGCCTTTATAGAGCAATGAGTTCTTTAAAATCTACGTCTCCTTAAATTGTTGTGGATTGCAGGCAGAAGGATCTGACATGGTGGAGGTGGGATAGATTCCGAATTTGTGAATTTCAAATTCCATTTCTTCACAATCTTGAACCTTGTCACTGCTTATCACAAATATTTTAAGTAAATAACTGCCTAATCAGCAGCGTCACTGCGGGGGGGGGGCGGAGCTCCAAGTTCCGCCGGGCTCTGAGCCTCCGTTACACGACGGGAGAAAGCAGCCCCGCCCCCTTGCCTTTGGAGTGCTTTCATCGGCCGGAATGGCTCCAAAGGCGAGGGGGCGGGGCCGCTTTCTCCCGTCGTGTAACAGAGGCTCAGAGCCTGGTGGAACTTGGAGCTCCGCCCCCCCTGCAGTGACGCTGCTGTGCCTAATGGTAGGGGTCCATTGCACAGGCATACAGCCAGGCACGTCACTGCAGCCCAAGGGCCCTGCCAGTGCAGCAGCCTCTCCACTGGTCTGCACACTACTACTACTGGTGTAGGAGCAGTGCTGCTTTCTGGTGTTGCAACCAGAAAGCTGCACACTGTCAGCAGCATGGTGCCGACTAGCTGCTGGTGGGGTTCTGCCGACAGAAGGGCAGAGATCAGGATGGGGTGGATCGCAGTGGCAGCAGTCCGGCCCGGACACGCCCCCAGCAGGCTCCTTAGCGCTACATCAGCAAAAGAGCTGGCATAAATCTGAGGAGTCCCATCGGCAACCACGAGGAGACGGACATGAAGGTAAGTTTTGCCCTTCTTATCTTTCCCAACTGGCCTCATCCCTGGATGACACGTTGGATGCAGAGTCCCTGCATCCTTCACACCATTGCCCACTAGGATTGGGTCACCATAAGTCAACCTTCAAGGGAAGGAGCATGGCTCTGTTGCATTGCACCAATGTGTGCTCAAGCATTTGTAGAATAGCCCAAGCGGCTATTTTACTTCCACTCATGATTCTTTGGCTCCAACACTATCAATATAAAAAAGAATTCATCTTGTGCTTATTAAATTGTCGGTCACATCATGGCCTTCCCCTTTTACTTGTCTGATGGTCTTCTACATTTGGGGTCCCAGCTAATACCTGCTTCTTCCTCCATTCGTCCGTCATACTCTAGGATAACCTCAGCACTTACACAACTGGTTTAGGTGAAGCAGCATTTCGAAAAGGCCTTTCGGAGAAAATACATTTAGTGCTTTTAGTTTGAAAAAGAAAAGGATTCTAGTGCATTGACTTCTCTGGGTACTGCATTAAGATTTTTTTTTTATGCTTGCACAAAAGGCTAGATTTTATGTAGCACGTAGTGGGTAATAACATATATTATCTACGTAAAATGGAGGGTACTTTAGTCAGTTGAGTGTCATATTCTTAATGCAAGTATAAAATCTCAGTATAAAGGGTTTTTATTTTTTCCTAATACATTGTTGACAGCAAAAGTCAATGGCCTGTTGCTAAGGAAACAAAAAGCATGAGAATTCTGTCCTCTCTTCTGTTACAAACACTTAGGCTGTATTTATATAAAGCTTACTGGGTATGAAGGAGAGGGAATTGTGAAGTCATTCTTTCCCTTTCACTTTTCTTGTTTCAGCAAAGAGTTGTAGCAATGCATATTGCAAATCGTATGAGGCAGTTAGAACTTAGTGAGCTCTCAAGTTGAGCAGTTTGCACGTGGCTTCCTTTCTTTGGCCTGCTCCCCTTCCCAATCCCACAACAACACCCAGACATACTAAGTTGCTTTCTGATGCTGGAGTGTGGAGGGAGGGAAAAAAGGTGAGCTTACACCTTCCCTGTCTTGCAAGTGCTATTGGGCACAATCCACTGTACTGCAATAAAACCTTTTGGCTTACAGCTGAAGCCACAAATCTACTCAAAGAGCAGATTCAGGCTGAGAGGGGAAGAAAGAGCATCAAATTTAAGTTTTGTAGCTGTGGGGTGGGACTCAGGGCTGGCCCATCCATTAGGCCAGAGGTACCCAAACTCCTGGGAAGAGCCTCCGCTGCCCCTGAGTGGCAGCCAGCGGGGTATTCCCAGGAGTAGCGACAACGCGTCCAGGATTGCGTTGCCACTGCCTGGGACAAAAAGTGCCTGTTTTACCTTCGTTGGTGGCTGTGGAGGTCCTGTGGAGGTGTGTGGGGAGCCTGTGGGTCCCTCTGCAAGCCTCCCAAACATTGGAACTGCCTTCCAATGCAATCACAAACCACTTCCGGTTTCGCCGTCACTGTGGGTTGCCACGCCCCTTAACGGTGTAGCGACCCTTTGTTCCCGGCTGGGGCATCACCAGGGGAACCTCTGCATTAGGCCAACTGATGCAGTCACCTCTGGTAGCAGATTGGCATGGGGTGCCTACCTCCATCTTGCTTCCACTGATCCTCCTCCTATGACCTGGATTAGAAAAGGATGAGGAGGACAAAAAGGAGTTGTGGAGGAGAGGAGAGTGGTGAGCTAGAGTGTCGGAGGAGCAGAAGCTGGCACATCACCAAGTAAGGGGGGCAGCATTTGACAAGCCACCTCAGGTGAACGGAGGTGAGTCAGCTCTGGTAGGACTACCATAAGATCAGGAAGTACTGCTCTTGCATTTAAAATGTAATATTAGGTATACATTAAGAACTGACCCAAGCATGGTTTTTAATGTTACAATGACCCTGATCTGGGCAGAGGGGTTCATGAACAAAAAGAGGGTTTGAGAAACTGAATCTGCCCTCCCCCCCCCCCGTAAACAAAAGACACTACTGTATATAGATAAAAACTTTCATACCCAGTCTCCTGCATAGCCTGGTGTCTGATGGTGATCCAGGAATCCACACACGTGGCAGCTTACTGCTGTATCCATATACCTACCACCCTGTTCAGGACTCCACCCCCCTCCGCACTTCCAACCAATATAGATCTTATAATCAGTGCATGGAAAAGGATCAGCATTTCTGTATTGTGATTTCAGAAGGGTCGTCGTGTTAGTCTGATGCAGCAACAGAGAGTCTTACGGCACCTGAAAAGACTGACAAATGTATTGTAGCATAATTTTTCATTGACTACGGGCCACTTTATTAAATGCATGAAGTGTTATCCTCATTTGGCAGTTGTGTGTATATACAATTGTATACATGCATAATGAATTGGGCCGTTTGCTGCAAATCTTCTAATTGTTCTAAAAGTTATATTGGTTTGCCACTGGAAATAAATTGAAAATCCCAAGAGTTTATAATTGGTTAATGAGCCAGAATGGTGTAGTGGTTTTGGTGTTGGACTTTAGATCCAGGTTCAGATCCCTGCTCAGCCATGATGCTTCCTGGGTGACCTTGGGCCAGTCACTATCTCTCAGCCTAACCTACCTTATAGGGTTGTTGTGAGGACAAAAAGGAGGGAAGGAACCATGTACACCACCTTGAGTTCCTTGGAAGAAGGACGGTATAAAAATGTGAAGACAAAATATTAAAACATCACTATGAATCGCATCAAGTAGAGGCTGTGCAACTGCTGGCAAAGATTGTTAACATGCTGGACTGAGAACTTTAATTGTATTTCTTCTTCCTTTATTATTGTATTTATGCATGTTTGCATGATGTCATAATTTGAGTTTATACACTTCCATCTGTGACTGATATATCTCAGTTTGCAAAATATTAATGAGCAATGAAGAAAGTATGCAACATTATTTTTATCTATCAAAAACCAGCTTGGAGTAATATGCTTGGTCAGTATTTGTGTGAGACGTAGCTGTATATATATCTATACTTTAAATATATAATTCTCAGTAAAAAAAAAAAGTGACATGGTTTGTGAGACCTGGTCTGAGCCATAATACACTTGCAGAGTCACAGCACCCTTCAAGAATTCAATTTAAAAATAAGAGAAACATAAACAGAAATATTTCATCAGCCCAATTGTGTTCATGCTAGCATGCTGAACTTTCAGGTAAAACATCTGGATGGCTAAGTGTGTGTGTCTGGCAATTATTTTCCATCTGCTGGGATAAAATTCTCATTAGCAAGAATGATTGCCTCTGGGTTACCATGCAGCCTTGTAAACTTTGCAAACAACATATCCTTCTGTAACCCTGAAGTCTAGTCCTGCAGTCTTCTCCTTAGCCAGTTTTTCAAAGTTTCTATTTGCTTTCCCACCATCTCTCCATCCTCCAATCTTTTGGAAGTTCTTCTCCATCATTCGTGGTGAAAGCCAGAAGAGCTTTGGTGGGAAAGTTAATCTACAACTCATTTTGATGCATTTTTCACTACCTTTTTTTAAACTCCATTTTTCACTACTAGTTAAAAAACCAGTATGAATTATCATCACAAATTCAATACGGTTTCAAAATGAATGGAGCTATGCCAAATCTACTTTGGAGCAGTGATAACATGTTGATTACAAATTAATTGTGATCACCCCCCTTCTTTTTTCTTTACAGAATAGGGGCTGAACGTCCATTGAACAGATTATTACTGAAGGTGTATTAGGCTGCATTTGCAATCATCTTCCTACGGTAATTGTTATGAATGTAATTGCTTTTCTGTGCTGAACTGCAAGTGTAAATCCATTTCAAATACAGTACATGTACTCTGTGATACAGTGCCAGAGGTTTTTGGACTGGGCAGTAAGAGTGCATTTGGAAATTCCCTGGGATGAATATACAAGAAGTTGGGAAAATAAAATACAGTACCTAGGGATTACTTTCCAGGCCAATCATAAATGGACGGGGCATAGGAGAGCAACGCTTGGATCTGCTAAAGTCTCCACACAAGCCCTATTACTTTTTTTTTTTGCAACAAAAGGAAACTTTCACATCCCCTCAGCGGCTTAGGTGTTTGGGCCAAAAGTAGTGTGGCAGCTATTATATGGGATTCCAATATGGGTAACAGGGCACCATCCATCAGGTATAAAGACAGTTAAATCGTTCTTTTTTACGTAAGATTTTTGGGTTCCCCAGATGTGTAGAATAGATGCTTTTGAACTGTGGTGCTGGAGAAGACTCCTGAGAGTCCCTTGGACTGCTAGGAGATCAAATCAGTCAATCCTAAATGAAATCAACCCTGACTGTTCCCTGGAAGGACAGGTACTAAGGCTGAAACTCAAATATTTTGGCCACCTAATGCGAAGAGAGGACTCTCTGGAGAAGACTCTGATGCTGGGAAAGACTGAAGGCAAAAGGAGAAGGGGAAGGCCAAGGATGAGATGGTTAGACAGCATCACCGATGCAACGAACATGAAAATGAGCGAACTCAGGAAGATAGTGGAGGATAGGAAGGCCTGGCGGGATATGGTTCATGGGATCACGAAGGGTCGGACACGACTTAACGACTGAACAACAACAACAAAGATGTGTATCATATGCTGCCTTATGTCTAGATATGAATGTGTATAAGTTGGAAACATGGGCATGGTGCAAATTTTTCAAGTTTTGGCTGTCAGTCTGATGGTGAAATGCTGAGGGATTCCATCCAACCTCTAGGCCTAAAGCTATGCTGCAAGAAAATTGCCCAACTGGAATTATCGGGGGGGAGAGTATTGGAGCTTTACCTCAATTGGCAGCATATGCCTTAGTAAAGAGAAGATTGCTTGACACTGCTAGACAAGATTTAATATCTCAGGCCGGAACAACCTGCTCGCCTTTGTATTTTCAAATTCCATGGTCGGGGGACAGAGATAGTGAATATCTACATGACTTCATAGATCCAGCTGAGAGAAGGGCCCTTCACAGTGGCTAGGGTCAATTCTTTCCCTTCCAATCTCCTTTGGGGGAGGTTTGAGGGGAAAGTCCTGGCCATGAGGGTATGTCCCTGCAACAAGGTGGACATTAAAATGATGCACATGATATACAAGTGTGCTCTATTTATTTATTTATTTATTTATTTATTTATCAATCAAATTTTTATACCGCCCTTCCTCCAAGGAGCTCAGAGTGGTGTACATATTTCCTCCCCTCCTTTTTGTCCTCACAACAACCCTGTGAGGTAGGTGGGGCTGAGAGATAGTGACTGGCCCAAGGTCACCCAGGAAGCTTCGTGGCTGAACGGGGATTTGAACCTGGATCTTTCAGGTCTAAGTCCAACTCCCAAACCACTACACCATCTTGCTTGCGCAGTAGGTGCTGGGAAACCATTGTGCCGTTACCGCAACAGGCTGATGGTCAGAAGTTGCGGAATTTGTAAGAAGCTAAACATCAGAGCACCGTATAGATGTTTGCCTAATTTCTGCACTGACTGTTCACTAGACGTATGCTAATAAAACCTTGTGTTAATAAAATCACAAATGGGGATTAGAGATTAAGAACATATAGCTGCCCAGGTTAAGAGATCTTTTGAAGCATAGTATTGACAGGTTATACTGTGTTTACTGTATGTTACTTATGTATTTTATTTTGTGTATTTATTTATTGATGCCAATAAAGGTTGACTGACTGAGAGCGCCAGAGGTACATGCTTGGAAATGTGTTCATATGGAACTGCAGTAGGAATTCACAACAGGCTACTTGCAAAGGAGGGGAAATACATTCAGCAACTGACAGGCCTCTTGCAGTTCCAGCCTTTATAAAATGATGCCACAGGAGGCTGTTGTGTGAAGCAAACTTGTCAGTGCAATGCTGCGCAAAAAAACGGCGTTGGAAGCTGTTGCAAACGTGCCGTAAAGCATGTTCGCGACGACTCTAGAGTAAGGGCTGCTGGAGCAAGGCCAACAGCTCTTACGCTACTGGATCGCCCCTGAGGCCACCAGAGTCAGGTAAGAGATCTCCCGGCGGGGGCGGTCCGGGCAGCAAGGAAGGGGGGCCATTGGCCGAGCCAGCCTGGGAGGAGGCGGAGATGGTGGCTGCACAACCTCCTCTTACTTCCGTGTACTTCTGTTACACAGCCTCCTCTTACTTCCGCCAGCTAAATAGCTGGCGGAAGTCTGAGGAGGCCCATTGGGGCCGGGCCGCGCTACACCGGACGAAGGGGACGAATGTCCCTTCCACCGAGTAGAACTCCGGGCTAATTGAGATCGGCCCAGAACAAGGTTAGGATCCGGCGGGTGGCCCAGGGCCACCTGCCAGATAGTTAGTCAGGATTGGGCTGTAACACTCTGCAACCCTTGCTAAAACTTTAAGGGGAGGCACAGTAGCCACATTGGCAACTGGATTTGTGGAGTCCAAGTTAAATAACTCCAGTATAATACCTCTTTCAAATCTATCTTTTGCTTTCTTAGTTTCCTATGAGCAGATAATTCTGCTTTCTGTAAAGTTGGTGGTTGGAAAGAAGAGATGACCTGCAGGTACATTCCAGTTGCTTGAAAATTAATATCATATTCCATGAAATTAATTATTTTCACTCTTGAGTACAAGTAGAGAACCCTGTAACAGTATCAGTGAATCCATTCCCCCCTTCATTCATGACTCCCCTTCAAGACAATTAATATACAAACTATCTAATAAAATGGGACCAATTATTTCTTATAAACTAGGCCACTGTTGGAAAGCATTTGCCCCAGATGTCTACTATACTGTCTATGAACAGCATCAGATTCATATGACTTTCCTTTACCTACATTTCATAGAGAAAATATAGAAACATAAGAACCACTAAATGGATCAGACCAAGATCCATCTAGTCCAAGCAAACATTGTGTTTCCATCAACAGCCAGATGATGTACCTGGGCACTCACAAGCTGGCTTTAATGGTGATTGACTTCCCTATGCTATTTGGCTCTGCTATTCCGAACTAGACTGCTTTCTCAGTAGCAGCCCTGCCTCCAGCCTCCTTCTGTTTTGCTGCCCCTGCTCTCACTTGCATTTGAAACCCATGGATGGGGGAGTGCAGGTGTGCGGGCATGCAAGCAGGCGGGCGGGGGGCAACAAGTGCCCGTGGTTGGGAGCGAGACTAGAGGTACCCCCACTCCCCTTTACTTACCTGAGCTCTGTGTATAGCTTCCCAGCATGCACTGCTCCTGTTAATCTCAAACAGAAGTGGCATGGAGAAGGGAGAGAGACTCTGCATGGAGCTGTGGGAAGTGAATGGGGTAGGCTCCATCTCCCATCTCCCTAGCTACTTGGTGCATCATAATTTGCCATGTAAACTGCCTTGGATTAAAGTTGGAGGAGAAATCCAATGACCAAGAAAGGTGGTATATAAATACTGGTATGATGATGATGATGATGATGATGATGATGATGATGAGCACTGGATGCACTGATGATGTTGTTGTTGTTCAGTCGTTAAGTCGTGTCCGACCCTTCGTGATCCCATGAACCATATCCCGCCAGGCCTTCCTGTCCTCCACTATCTTCCTGAGTTCGCTCATTTTCATGTTCGTTGCATCGGTGATGCTGTCTAACCATCTCATCCTTTGCCTTCCCCTTCTCCTTTTGCCTTCAATCTTTCCCAGCATCAGAGTCTTCTCCAGAGAGTCCTCTCTTTGCATTAGGTGGCCAAAATATTTGAGCTTCAGCCTCAGTACCTGTCCTTCCAGGGAACAGTCAGGGTTGATTTCATTTAGGATTGACTGATTTGATCTCCTAGCAGTCCAAGGGACTCTCAAGGGGTCAAGGGGGTACAGAGGATGTACCCCCTCCTTTTTCCCTCCAGCAGTTCTGGAGAGAGAAGGAAGCTGCCACTGCTGTGATCCTCTTCTGACTTGTTCTCAGCAAGTTGGAAGAGGATGGGATCCCCCCATGGAGTAGCAGCCTGAAGAGGGAGGGCCGGGGGCTTGTCTGTTTGCTGCCCCTACATGGGTGCCACTCCACACAACCATTTCAGGTCGTTTCATGGCAAGGCTGGCCGTGTGCTTTCTGTACATGAAGACTCATT